>OY720419.1:33504822-34824393 GCA_963082815.1 Melanotus villosus | reverse complement strand
CCCACAGAGAGATCCACTTGTTGTGCTAAGTGTCTAATTGGGGTCCTAGGTTGTTCCTCCATAATTTGCCTAGCTGTCTCGACAACTTCTGCAGTACGTTTCGGTGGTTGACCGCTGCTATTCTTTTTTATAACGCTACCACTTTCACGGAACAGTTTAATGCATCTATTTAGCGTGCACTTAAAATGATTTTCATCCATAATAACATCAGGGAACATTTCTGATAATTCTTGTCGACAATCAGCAACCGAATATACCCAACGACCGTCAATTTTAGAACCATTTCGAAAATAACTCTCAACGAGGAAGGCTTTTTGTTCTGTAGTTAACACCATTTTATAAGAAAAAACTCAAATTTAGTTCTGAAAAGAACTTTTAACGAAATTAAAACGAACAACAACAACTATAACCTCGAAATTAGACGTTCAGAATGGCCGGTAAAGCAGATTTCGCACATCAGTTTGACCCTCCCACTAAACAGGAATCCATGCAGTGGGTTCAACAGGGCTCTCCACCACCAAAAAAAGCCAAAACACAATTTTCCGGAAAAAGCTGATAGCAACAATTTTCTGGAAAAAGCTGACAGCAACAGTTTTCTGGGATGCTGAAGGAGTCTTGCTTATTGAATATATGCTGAGGGGGGTCTACCATAAATGCAAAGGAAGAAAAAGATAAAAACTTGTTGCTGCACGACAATGGTCGGGTTCATAAGGCAAACAAAGTCCAGTAGATAAACAATGGCTGTGGGTCCATAGAGTTACGGCATCCACCTTATAGCCTCTTCAGACTATTTTCTATTCAAAAACTTAAAAAAGCATCTGATGAAGCACTGAAAGAAGCAGTTGTACAATATTTTGCAAAGTTGCTGAAGGAATTTTTTTCTGAGGGTATGGGAAAATTGGAAAAAAGATGGAATAAGTGCTGAAGGAAGTTACGTAGAAAAATAAAAAGTTGTTAATGTGTTTTGTTTCATGACTAGGTAAATAATTTAAAAAAAAAACGCAGTCGAAGCTTAACTTCGTTGTAACTGTGGCCTTTTTGGAGAGGGATATAATACCATTAACAGTATTCGTACCTTAGTAATAAGCAATTAAACAATACAAAAACACAGAAATTATAAAATATTCTATCAACATGTCTCCCACTGGTTTGAAATAAAAATTAGTAAAGTTTATTACTAAAACATACCTAAAGAAATAAAAACCATAGCTGTTTTCCAAGCTATTGGAAAAACGCTGGAATCTGTTGCTAGCCCTCGAACTGCTATAGTACTGCAGTAGAAATCCTCCTTAGTCAGTTTACATCGGGTATAAACACCAAGACTAGCCGTATAAGTAAATGTATTATTTCCTATTGTTGTTTCTTTGGGTTCTGCCAATATCCATTTTGGACTTACGAGTGCAGAGAACATAAGTAGCAATGCTACCAGACTTACTAAAACCCATATTAAGCTTCTTCCTGTTACTATGATGTAACACATTTTTTCAGTTTTTATCTTTCATTCCTTCCCATGAGTGTTACAGATCTGTTATTTTTTTATATATTTAGTAAATGGTGGAGTGCATCTGAAATTTAAATTTTATATATGTCAAATTTGTAAACAATAATAATCTTAAATATATTTCAGGGTTGTAAAGCTAAACAATCATATTAGATGCTCAAAGGGGGTTGTCCAAATGAACAAAATCGAATTAGAATTCATATTTTCATGGCAAATAATACATTAGTAAACAAAAATGATGCTCTTTTATCAACTTTGACCATTAGTTAAATGTTTTGTGCAACCCACCCAAAGAGCTCTTCAGTCTATTGTAAAACTGTTACATTTGGAGTGATGTTAAAACATACTTCAACAATTATGTCTCTTAAAGACTCTTAAGGTTTCTTGGGGGTTGTATTTCTATCTCTTTCTAGCATTAAGTAAGCCCAATAATCTACACTAAGGGCTGAATCGTTACATCTTTCAAAAGTAACGCGGATCATTTCTAAAAAAAATACATGTTCTGTTTTACCATGGACACCCGTATGTAAAATTTAATAATGGTGTTTTTTGATTTTTACAATTTTTTTTAAGTTACAACCATATTTAATATGAAAAATAATAATTTGAAATCTTAATTTCTCTATGACCTATTGTCACTGCGTCTTAGTGTCTAAAAGTATATAAAAGGCTGCATCTAAGTGGTTGTGCCTATAAGTGGCTAAGTATCTGGTTCTGCTAAATTTCAATTAAATATTTACTAAATTTAAGATTCCATATTCATATACAGCTGATTGAATTTAAAAACCTTCCATAAACAAATAGAAGTATATGCCAAAAATGTGAGTAAAAATTAAAAACATGTTTTCTGAAAGTTAGCTGTGACATTTTATATTTCTTTATTGGTAATTTCGCCACCAGTTGCTAAAATAAGAATTTAGTTAATAACCACATTATTGATTGTAATTTTTCAGAGACAAGTCCATCTCTGTTTGATGGTTAGCTGAAAACCCAAATGTTTTGTGGGAAGATTCTTTACACACTGCTAAAGTTGGTGTTTGGGTGGCAATGTCCTGCTTTAAAGCAATTCAGAGAAAAAAGCTATTAATGTCAAATTTTACTAATACCATATACAGCCATAAAGTTTGTACTAGATTGTAATAGAGGAGGGTGGGGAGTTCAGCAAATCACTTTTAGTGGTGTCCAACAAAAACAAAGGAACAGAGCTCGACAAAATTTTCAGCACAATGCTTTTTTGCTTAATTACTTTGGACCAAGCCATTGTAATTGTGAATTCCAAAGCTTTCAGTAAATAAAATTTTTGTTTTCCAAGGCCAAGCCTTATGTACCTACCTAATTGTTTTTTTTTTAACAGATGGATGGTTCGTAGTAATTTTGTATTTGCCACTTACTAAAAATTGCTTAACATGCTATAAAAGTGGATGGTCTTAATTTGTACGAATCATTTAAAAATGGAAACCAATCTGCAACAATGTGGTATTGAATATATGGCTACTAGATAATAATGCAACTGTGAAATAAAGGATTTGCAGCTTCGCGATTGGCAGAAAGCCATGAGTAATGAAATCTGCAGTTTTGTGATTGGACACAGCCTATGAATTGTACCTAAGTCATAATTCAATGATACGATATGGTAGGCCATTATTTAACAGAAAACGGTGGGACCTCCAAAGACAAAATCAATAAAGATCTGTTGATGCTCCAGGCAACAAATATGGAAATGCATATGGAAATTGAAAAGAAAATTGTCCCAAGAAAACATATTGATAACATGAAAGAAAAAGAATGCTATAATATGGATAAGTCCATGAATTACAAAAACCATGTTCAAACCTGGTAAAATGATTTGAAGTGTCAGAAGAATAACCAATAAGCGACAGAATATCTGTATGCACCAACCAAACCAGGAAAGAATTGGCAAGTATACAGAAAAATAAATTGAAAAATATCAATCTTCCTTCCGCTCCTACAAGTTAACGATTGATGCAGTTGAGATGTATTTTCGTTTTATAAGTTTTAAAACAGTATTTGACAATGTAAATAGGAGAAAACTATTAAAAGACATGGAATAAGCTCAAGGTTGACCAGATTGACTAAAGAAACAATGTAAATCACAGAAGTGAGGATTAAAAAATCGAAGTGTACAACAGAAAACTTTGAAGTCAATAGGGGCATAAGGCAAGGAGACACCTTATTTAACACTGAAATAAACAAGGAAATGCAAATACTGGCTTATGCTGATAAGGTGGTGATCATTTTATCAAGAAGTAAAAAAAATAGTGGAAACTGTGTAAGTAGGAATAATTGAAGACGAAGTAAAAAAATAGAAGTAATACCTACTAAAAATCCTATTTTTGAAGAATGTTTAAATATTTAGAAGTACAACTTAGTAAAAACAATAGGAACTATGACATACAGAATAGAATTACGTCAGACTATAAATTGTGCGACACTTACAAAAATCTGCTAAAAGACAAGAAAGTTAGTAAAAACACCAAATTAAGAATATAAAAGAGACTAATAAGACCTGCAGTTATATACGCAGCTGAAACATTATGCCTGACAAAAAATGCTGAAGAAAATATAAGAATAATGGATAAAAAGGTCATAGAAATACTGGGATGCAGAAAGATCAACGAAAATGAAATCAGAAGCTGAATTGTGAAATATTGGAAGAAATGAGAGGGGAAACTATTGTCAAGGATATGGAGGCACAACGGCTGCGAAGGACATACCTCAAGATTAGGTAACAGCAAAATGCTAAAACAACTAACAAACTGGAAACCGACAGAGACTAGATACGGGAAGAACAAAAAATAGATGAAAGAAGGAAATAATGAAAGATCTAAAAAGGATGGAAATAATTGACTGGAAAAATAAAATTGAAGACCTGAAAAATGTGCGAGAAATAGTTAACAATGCCAAACTAAATAAAAATTTATAGATTAAATTTCAAGATAAAAGAGAATACTTCACTCTAATAAATAAATTATAAAAGCTTACTAGAAAGGTGGCAATGATTCAATTAGGAATGAATGCCAATATGTATGTGTATATCTACATACGTATTATCTAAACTAAAAGTCATAGAAAACTAAAATTAAAATAATCAGATTGGATTAAAACTAGGTACTTATTTTATAAAAATGTGTTTATTGTTACAGCAAATTTTTAAAAGATTAAAAACGTTTTCTAACTGCGGTTGGGCAATGCCATTAATAACTGTTAGAATCTTTTATTGTAATTCCTCAAGCAGCCTAACTTTGTAAATTTCAATTTTTAAGTAATTGAACAAAAACAGTCCATTGAGATTAAATTTTGGGAACGCAGTGAAAAAACAGTTTTTTGTAATGATTTTGTTGTCGAAATACTGCCGAAGGTACTCTAAAGTTTGCGTTTCATGATGAAGTTGCTAAATAATTTAATCCAATATTTGTTCTCTATAACGATGGGCATTTATAGTGCTGTTAAAATCGACCCAATTATTCTTCACCAGCGCTGGCATTGTGTAATTAAACTCACAACAGTGAAGACAGTAAATTCTAATGCTAGAAGTAGACATTGTTTTTATTTGTCATGGCCAAGCCTTACATACATTTTTTTTTAAAGTCGGTATAAAAAGAACACATTGGCAACATTATAAAGCTATATCGTTTTATGTTTATTTGAAGCAGTACTTTAGTTAGAGACTACCTTAAGCAAGAGATGAGAATAAATACTGTCCATTTTCAATAGGGTAAACAGGTAGAATTTTAGAAATATTACAATAGTAAATAACGTCACAAGTCCGGGAACTCATATTTTACAGTACGAGTGAGATGTTTATTAATATTTATTTATTTAACCAGCAATTAAACAGAAATCTCCAATTACATAATGCTGGATACATAACTTCTCAAATGAACTTACAAAAATTTACCTTAATTCAACAGTACTTTAAATATAAATATAAACTTAAACTTAATATAAACTTAAACTTAAATTATTGCCCATATTTCTTAACATATTCATTTACCATTTCCCTCTTAGTCATATTAAAAAAATCCCATTGACAATCTTTATTCAATCTGTTGGCTAACAAGACGAGGCGACGAAAGGAGCTGAGTCTTGAAACTCGAAACGAGTACTGTAAAAAGAGTTCACGGACGAATGTCGCGCTATAATTCCTAAACCGTTCGACCTACAAAAAAATATTACAGATATTTTTTGTAGCTTATTTCAAGACCTTTCAGATGGTATAATTAAAAGCTCAATGAGATGACTGGTAACAGAGATATGAACATTTAAACACTCGTCACGGCGGCCATTTTGATGACGTCACCACGGGGGACCCAAAGGTCAAATCAAGTGTCTCCCGGCGGTTTTTTGTTCTTTGATATGTGCATAAGCACTGTGAAAAATTTCATACTAGTAGCCGGCAGTGAAATATTGTTACGCTAACTCCACGGACTATTATGTATTTTACATCATCCTATAACGTTATCATGGTAATAACTCCTTAGCAACGAGTTATGTTATGATACATTTAACAGCACTAATGCTGTAAAGCTTATAACGTGCTGTTATGGGTGTTTTACGTTACTATTTATGTATTGTCATTGAACTGTCACTGAAAATAATTTTTTATTTTTTGAAAAAAAATATTATAGGATGATGTAAATCGTGTTACGACACGCGTAACGTTATTTGCTGTTACATTACTCGAGATTTAAAAGAACTCGCTCCTTCGTCGCTCGTTCTTTCAAACTTTTCTCTCGTAATGTAAAATGCTTCATAACGTTACTAGTATCGTAAATTACTATTATTTCATACTGTAAACAATTTGATGTTTTAATTTTTACATGTGACACTTTTTCAAAACGTCAACATGTGACATTACTGTGTCAAAGCCGGTAGGTGTGGCTTGGTTACACTTTTACGGGCTCTGATTGGGTGCATAAAGTAACAGTCCGGAAAGTGTTGCCCAGCAACACTTTCCGGCTCTGATACCGTAATAGCTCACTTTCCGGACTCAAAATGGCGCCGGGAAACTGAATTTACCAGACAGTATGAAATAATAGTAATTACGTACCAAGTGCCGAAAAGTGGATTTTTACTAGACGAGTATGGTAGGTTTTGAGTACGAGCGATAGCGAGTACTTAAATGCCGTACGAGTATTCTATTTTTTCGCATTTTATATTCTCACATAAAAAGTTATCTAAATTTATTGAGATACATTCTGAATAAAATTAATAAAAACACTGAAGAAAGTAGGTAGGCGGATTCTCGATCTGACAGGAACTGTTTTTGACATAACAGAATTCAATTCAAACAAATAAATACATTTATTTTTGGAAATCTAATTCCGAAATGGACTTGAGTGACGAAAATTACTTGTAAAACCATTCAGAAGATATTTTAAATGCTGCCCGAGAAGCTATCAAATTGCATTTTAATGTAACCTGACGTTGCTATGCTGTAGTGGTTGCTATGCTGTAAAGTGGCCCATTACATCACGATTTTGAGTCTCGTAAAGTAATACATTACAGTACGAAATGCGAAAATAGTATATTACATTACAAGTCATGAAAGTGAAACTTTGCAGAAGAGGAGGCTTATTGAAGAGTACGAGGACGCGTAGCGTCCGAGTATCTCTTTAAAGCCTCCGAGTCAAGCAGAGACACTTTCATGACCAGTGATGTATTATATTTTTTCTGAAATCGTTTTTCTAAAAACTAAAAATAGATTTAAACTGAAAAAATATATCAACATCAGAGTCGTATGAGAAGTTGATATCCATGACAATGAATTGTCAACAAATTTTTTAAGCGTCACAATTTGTGTTGTAAACAGTTGTAAAGTGCTTTATAATATGGAAAACACTCTTCCCACTGGAATAATTGAAGAAGCTGCTGCTGCAGTGGAAGAATTGCTTCCGGATAAGTCCAAAGAAAGATATGAGAAACAATATGCAAAGTTCAAAAGCTGGTGTAATAACAAAAAAGTTAATCAAGTTACGGAAGAAGTGATGCTGGCTTTTTTTGCTGGAGAAAGTAAAATTTACAAGTCTTCAAGCCTCTGGAGTATTTATTCAATGCTTAGAGCCGTGCTGTTAATTAAAGAAAACATCAATATCGCAAATTATTTAAAGTTAAAATCATATCTGAAAAGAAAATCGGTAGGATATGAAGCAAAAAAGTCCCGAGTATTTTCAAGAAATGAGATAAACGAGTTTCTTCGAAAAGCTCCCGATCACGACTTCCTATTGTTAAAAGTAAGTAGTTTTAATAAATAAATTATAAAATAATCTAAATTGGCGGCTTATATTTTCAGGTTGTATTAATTTTTGGACTAGCCGGAGCATGCCGTTGCGATGAGTTGACGAAGATGACTCTAGATGACATTGAAGACAAGAATGATACTCTCATTGTGAACATTCCAGATTCGAAAACTCACAAACGAAGACGATTTTTAATTTTGGACGATGTTGGCGAACCCGGAAATATTGCCTTATATAGAAAATACCTAGCACTTCGCCCTGCTCATACACCACACCGGCGTTTATTTGTTTCATATAGACAAGGTAAATGCAGTATTCAGGCTGTAGGAATTCATACCTTCGGAAAGATACCTGCTAAAATAGCTGGTTTTCTTCATTTACAAAATGCAGCGGAATATACGGGCCATGCCTTGAGGAGAACATCAGCAACTTTGTTGATTGATGGTGGAAGTGGCATAGAAGACCTTAAAAGACACGGCGGATGGTCTTCTACAGGAGTAGCGGAGGGCTATGTAGCCGAATCATTAGAAAATAAAAGAAAAATTGCCAAAAAGATACAGCAAGGTCAAGGTGCATTCACGGAAAATAGCGCGAGTGAAATTCCTTCAACAAGTGCATTTGATCAGACTGCTGTAGCTGACAATGTTAATATTCCTAACATGGATGTCAACGAAAAAGTAGTGTTGTCAAACATAGCTAACGCAACAGAAAACAGAAATAATAATGCTTTGAATTATATACCTGGAATAAACTTTTCTAATGTGCATAATACTAGTGTCGGCAGCATTAACATTAATTTTCATTTTAATAGTTCTAATACCAATTAATAATTTGTTGTATTTCATTGTTAGTGTTTTTAATTATATTAAATAAACGTTTCATAAGATAAGTGACGATTTCTAATTCAATTGCAGTCTAAAAATGACAGATGAGTCTTGTAAAGTGACAGATGAGTCTTGTAAAAATCATGAAAGTGACTAGTCTTGTAAAGTGACACTTTCATGACCAACTTGAGTTCTGTCATGACAAGCTTTCTTGACGATTTCAGAAAATAGTATATTGTGTTATTAGGAGTAAAAGTGTCATTTTGTGTGCCGAGCATGACGTTTGAACGACGAGCGCTAGCGAGTCGGACATTCATGCGAGGCACACAAAATCACTTTTACTCCGAATAACACATGTTATTTTTTCTTCAAACGCATAAATTAAAAGCAATTCAGCAAGAAAATTTAAAAAAAGTCAAAAATGAACGTCATACCAGCTGTCGTTGCTTTGTTATAAAAAATAAAAATTACGAGTTGCCATTGGCTCATTAAGTGTCACTTTTACTCCTAGGAGTAAAAGTGAATGTTTATGTCACTTTTACTCCTAGGAGTAAAAGTGAATGTTTAACTGTGTGTATCCAAGGACACAAAGTCGTGTTTTTCTGACGTTTGAAGAAAAATGTTTATTAATATTAAATATTTCAGTTTCAGATGTTCTCAATACGTATTATACAAAAATCAAGAAGGTTGTAGTATGCTCTATCATTTCTTCTTTGTTTTTAAATAAATGACATTAGTTTTCATAAATGCTAGTTGGTTAATGAAACACCTCATCAGTATCAAAAAGTTCTAATACAAAAACTGAAAATGGTTTTAAGTTTAAGGTCATCTTCAAATTTAACTAAATATGGATCTCGTAATAATTCTACTACATTAAGAAAGGAGCGTTCCATAATCAATGGTCAAGAACAAAAGTCAATAAACGAGCAGGATTTTGATACAAAATTTAAACAGTTCTGTGTTCAATATAATTCATGGATCATACCAAACATTAAGAGTGTTTTGTATGAACCTTCACCAGGAGGATTCCCAGAAGTTCGTAGTTCTTTTATTATACAAAAAATTGTAATTTGCTTTTATAGCACAGACACTTGCCCACCTGAAGTATTTTATGTATTATAAAATAGTTATTTGAGAATCTTACATTAATTAATTTCTAAAATATTGAAATACATTTCATGAGTCAGTTTGACTAAAAATTTTGAAAATGAGTCCTGTAACTGTTCAGTCAAGTATAACACAAATCCTCAAATTCTACAAAACATAACTACTAATAAACTTTGTTGTAGAAGAGATGATTAATGTCCAATTAAATAAATTTTCTTTTTTACATCAAATTTATTTATTTAAAATTGCAGACGTTTCGGGGGATATTTCTCCCTTCTTCAGTGCGTTGTTAATACATTTTAAAATTGGTGTAGAGATAAAATACAGGTATAGACAAAAAACAATGTAGCAATATGTAATTTATAAATAGGCAAATTGTATCTTCCATCTAATTACATAGAAAGCAGGAATAATAGTGTCACATCATGATGGTATTACTTCAAGTAAGTAAGTAAAATGTATTAACAACGCACTGAAGAAGGGAGAAATATCCCCCGAAACGTCTGCAATTTTAAATAAATAAATTTGATGTAAAAAAGAAAATTTATTTAATTGGACATTAATCATCTCTTCTACAACAAGTTTACAACTAATCTTGTCCATTACTCCTAATCAAATAACTACCTACTAATCTTCCATTCTATAAAAGTATTATTACTGATTTATAAAGTTTGTTAAATTATTATATGCGCATCAGATAGCTTGACTTTTTAACTGTCACCAGTTTTCCAATTATCAGTCTTTAAAATTTTTCATGACTCTGTATACCTATCTGTTAATCTTCGTATTAAATTAAAGAAAAGGCGAACATGCAATAAAATGATGTAAATTTCAGATACCATCGTTTAATGAAAATATAAACACAAAGCCCACCGAGACTATTAAGAAACACCATGAGAAACTTCCAAAAGACACTAAAGAGTGTGTGCCAGCAGTACTTGCTCTTTTCGAAAGCTGTGAATCGCAAACTGGTTTACATACAATAGTATTTAAGAATTTCAAGGTGGATAAAGGCATGCTGATAGCGTTAAGAAAAACAATACACAATTTTGAAACAATCCGAGTTTTAAAGTAAGTATGGTTTATAAAATTTATAATATACAGTGTGTCCCAAAAAGTTTTATACAAATGGAGAAAAAGTTTATCTTACATTTCACAAAAAAAATATTCTTGATAAAAAGCTCTGCATGACTTGTAGATCCATAATTAAGTACAACATTTTTAAAACATTGGCTGGAATACAGGGAAAATCAAAATCATGATTTGGAGTGAGAGTAAAATACGTTCAAACTGTAGTGGAGAGCAAAATGTTCATTGAAATTGTTATTAAGTAGCAAAAAGTTATGCCCACTTGTATTATGGATCTACAAGTCATGCAGAGCTATTTATCAAGAATATTTTTTTTTGTGAAATGTAAGATAAACTTTTTCTCCATTTGTATAAAACTTTTGGGACACACTGTATAGTCCAGTGAACGGAGCCGAAAAAGAGGGGTTATCCTACAAAAGGTCGGGTAGTTCTGAATTTTTGATATGTTGTATAGGATGGTTGGATAGTGAAAAATCCCAATTCCCTCTCCTCCGCCATCTTGTGGAAACCACCGAAAATCGGCACTTCTTTCAGTTTTTTGCCTATAACTTCTTTCTGGTGTATTTTAGCGCAAAAAAAGTTATTCGCCGACTTGTAGAGGACAAAATTTCCTGCAAATTTGTTACGTTAAGGTTTTTGTACGATTAATATCAACGGAGCTATAAAGTTTCCAAAAAAGGCTAAAATTGAGTACTTAGCAAAATTTTGAGTTTGTTCCCACTTTACATCGCAATAACTCCCTAAAACTTAATTTTAGCGTAAAAGCCCTTATAATCAATCTTGTAGAGAATTTAATTACCTACAAAATCCACGTATCAATTTTTTTTTACGACAAATGCAACAGAGTGGGGATAAATTTACAAAAAAAAAAAACGAAAAAGGGGATTTTTTCATGTTTAGTGCACAGCAACTCTCTTTGGTTCATTATTTCTAATAATAAAAGTATTACCTTTCATTTCAAACAGAATAATCTGTATACATAGATGCAAAATGAATGTATTTATGTGTTGGCGAACGTCAGTGAAGTCTCGTGGGGCAACTAGAAAAAACTTTTTAAAAAACAGTACTTCCTTCTGTTTTTGCCTGCGACTTCTTTCCACTACTCTTCAGCTCAGAATGAGTTATTTGCTAAGTATTATACATATTCTAAGGCTCAATTTTCTAAAACTTTGGCATATTATGTCTTTTGTGAAACCAATAACGGTGGAGCTGTACCGCTCCCAACAGTCCCAACAAGGCAAAAGTAGCGATCTTAAAAAAAGTTATTTACCGACTTGAAGAGGACAAAATTTCCAGCAAATTTGTTATTTATAAAAACAAGTAGTGTCAAAAACCGGAGGGACAACCGGTTGCTGCACTAAACTTGAAAAAAAAAGTTTTTCGTTTTTTTTTTTTTTGTAAATTTCACCGTCCCCGTTGCATTGGTCATAAAAAAAAATTGGTACATGTACTTTGTAGGTAATTAAATTCTCCATAAGATTTATTAGAAGGGCTTTTACGCTAAAATGAAGTGTTACGGAGTTATTGCGATTTTTTTGCGCTAAAATTCACCAGAAAGAAGTTATAGGCAAAAAACTGAAAGAAGTGCCAATTTTCGGTGGTTTCCACACGATGGCGGAGGGAGCGGAGGAGGGAGGATTGTGGAAATTTGGATTTTTCACTAACCAATCATCCTATACAACATATCAAAAATTCAGAACTACCCGACCTTTTGTAGGGTAAAATCCCTTCGTTCACTGGACTAATAACTTGGTGGGCCATGATGATTCCATTTGGAAAAATTCAGTTGCAGCCAAAAAACTGATTTCATAAACTTCATACGCCAGTCTTTCATACTTCACAAAAAGCTACATTAATGGCTTATTATTTATTTAATTAAGGGATGAATAAGAAACATTATTTATGGGTCTCTTGATTGAGAAATAAAATGTTGAATTTTTCAAAAATTCGGGTAAATTAGATATTCAGATGCCAAAAATTTAAAATATATAGGGTGTTGAGGTAATTTCTGGCGAAAGTGGCGGAAGTGTCCCTAAATTGTTTTGTGGTTCAAAAAAGCAGATTTTCCCTCTATATTTAGTTCTATAAGTTTCAACATATGAGGACATCAAATATAGCGTCGACCTCCTAAAAGATATGAATCCATAAAATTTCTATCAAAACAGAGACTGGCTAACAATTACTGTAGAAGAAAACGTTGGGGATAATTATAATAAAATCAAAGATAAAATACATGAAGCTACTTTCGAAGCATTAGGAAACAGAAAAATATAATGACAAGCCTCATTTTTGGAATAAAGAATGAAAGCTGCCTATCGCAATGATTGGCCCCTAATGACCAGGAAGATCAAAAACAGTATGCCCAAATAAGTAGAAAAGTTAAAAGACAAGTGATTAAAGCAAAAAATGATGAATAGGATAAAACATGTGAAGAAATAGATAGAAGCAAGAGGAGTATGAAAAACTGTGAATTCCATCAGGAAAAACAATAAGGAAATTAGAAATATTAACATTATACAATTAGAACAATGGAAGAAATATTATGAAGAAATGCTAAATGAAGACAGAGACAAATATTGACAACAGCTTACGGTTGATAATGAGGACGACAAAACTACTATAAGTAGCACTACAAAGAGGGAGATCTACGAGGCACTGAAACAGTGTAAAAATGGAAAATACCCAGGTCCTGGAATTATTCCAATAGAGTTGAAAAAGAATAGCCCTGATGTTCTTATCAAGAAATTACAGATTTTGTTTAATAATTGCCTAATACCTATAAAATGGAGATCAGGAACGATTAACTCTAAATACAAGAAGAGTTCAATGCAGAAACGCAGTAATTACTGAGGCATTACTGTGCTATCATCTACTGGGACTACTGGGAGACTGCACAGACGAGTTATTAGAAAGAGTTGAAAAGGAAATTGTAATAGAGCGGGATTCACTGCACCAAAATCATGTGTTGATAATGTTTTCACACTGTGTAAATTCACATATCAAAGAACTACTAGAAATTTAGAAACACGCCTACTGTTTGTAGACCTCGAAAAGGTGTACGATACAGTACCACACAAAAAACTGTTTGAGGTACTACAGACATCTGGAATTTCCTTAAAATATATTCAGGCCATTAGACGACAACCAATAAAGTATTATAAAACTGGACAAACAAATATCTACTCCATTCAATGTTACTAAAGGTCTAAGGCAGGGTTGTGTTTTGTCGCCTACTCTGTTTCAAGATATTCATAAATGAAGCACTAAAAGAATGGCACGCTAAATGTAAAGCAATGGGAATAACAATGATGAGTCCGCACATACATTACTTTTTGCCGATGACCAAGTTGTCATGGTGGCAGATAAAGACTATATCAATTATATGATGAGGAAGACTATAATATGAGTGCTCGCAGAGAGTAGACGTGTTTTCGTAGTGTCCGAGTTTTTGGTTAAAAGAAAGGTTATTTCACAAAATATCCCAACGAAAGATGCATAAAATAACGAGATCACAATCCTCGTCCCAGAAAGAAGAACTTCAGGAGCTGATAAAAGAAGTTATAAAAAACCTAATGGGCGATACATCTTTTATTAAATCGTTGGCGGAAGAAGTAGCGATGTCAGTTAAGAAGAGTTTTGAAGAAAGTATTTCTGACCTGAATAAAAAAATTGATGATTCGAACCAAAAATTAATAAAAATGGAAAACAAAAATCGAGAGCTGCATAACGAAATAGATAGATTAGAGCAGTATTCTAGGCGGTCATCCGTTAGAATATTCGGATTGCCTGAAAATAATGGAGAGAATACCGACGATATTATTATGGACGTACTAAACAATAAAATGAAATTGAATATTTCATTGAGCGAGGTCGAGATATCACACCGTGTAGGTCGATCGACCGTACCCACAAAACATACTCACAGCCAAGGTGAAAAAGCTAATCGCCCGCACGCTGTCTTGGTAAAATTTGCAAGCAGAAGAACACGGCAGTTAGTTATTGGAAATAGGTCCATTCTAAAGTCAACGGGAATTTCTATAAGAGAGGATCTCACCAAAGATCGAGCCCATTTATTTAGAAAAGCGGTAGCTGCTTTTTCCTATAGAAACGTGTGGACTCAAAATGGCTCTATCGTAATTAAGCTTGATGGTCAAATAACAAAATTAACAAGTGAGTCTGAACTCGAGCAGATATTAATAAACCAGAAGTAAGATTATAATTGTGCATTAATTATAAATAAGAACTCGGCACAGATCGATATACAATTAATTTATAACGTTAAACCTTACCAATTGCATATTTTAGTTTATACTTACCTTTCTTTTTTTTCTTTTTTAGTCATAATAATAATCTCTTTTAGTGAATTATTCTGTGTATTTGTACATTGGTTGATAATTTCGAAAATTTAGTAACTTCTTTTCATCTTTTCTATTGTTCCTGAAATTTATATTCAATATTTAATTATAATATATGAAACTTAATTTGTACTATCAGAATGTAAGAGGCCTGAGAACTAAACTAAGGGAATTTTATACTAATATTTTATGTGAAACCTATGACATTATTATACTAACAGAAACATGGCTAAATGAGCAAATATGTACTAATGAAGTATTTGATGATAGATACAATGTTTATAGAAACGACAGAAATTCTAATATCACGGGTAGAGATCGTGGTGGAGGGACTCTGATCGCGGTCAAAAAGCAATTCCTTTCATCGGTGCTACCGTTTCCTATTTTCAATGGATCTTTGTGGGTTCAGGTACAATTAGCTGACAAGAAAGTTTTTATTAATACGGTCTATTTTGAACCCCAGTCCAAATCCGAATATTATATTTCATACCTTGACGTACTTGAGACGAACTATAATTTGTTAATGAGTGGTGATATCATTATTACTGGTGATTTCAATTTGCCGGAAATAAATGGAAAAGATTATAACTTTGAGAAGGGACGTAACGTATGCCGTAAAATTTGGGAATGTTTTAATTTCTTCAACTTAGTATCACATAATAACATATTGAATTCCAATAATAGAACACTTGATTTAATTTTCTCTAATTCAAACTTAGTAGTACAACCGGAAGATATTCCGTTAGTTCCGGTAGATGTCAATCATCCACCCCTACTACTTACCTACGATATAAACAATCAGTATATGAAACGTAAAAACTGGAATAATTTTCCATGTAAGTTTAATTTTAAAAAAGCAAATTTTTTGGATCTTTATAATTTATTAAATAACTGTAACTGGCAAGATTTACTGAGGTGTTCTGATGTTAATGTAGCTGTAGAAATTTTTTATAAAAAATTAAATGATATCTTTGAATTATGTGTTCCAAAGATAAAGCCTGGTAGAAAGCACTATCCACCTTGGTTTACACGCGAGGTAATTGACAAAATTAACTTGAAAGACTATTTTAGAAAAAATAAAAATAAAGGAAACTATTTCCTAACTGAATTTAAGAGATTAAGATCGGAGCTAAAAAAAGACATAGATAATTCCTACAAAAATTATATACTTAACATTGAGAGCAATATCATAGAAAATAATCAACCAAATATGTTCTGGAATTTTATAAAAAGCAGAAAAGGTAGTAGCGACTCCATTCAAAAGTTTGTATTAAATGAACGACATATTTCCGGAAACGTAAACATTGCAGAAGGATTCGCCGACTACTTTTCTAGTGTATACACGGATGACCTTTTACATAATAATAATTATAAACAATACCTGAACAATAACTTAAAGAATAATCAATATACTAAACATGATGTCTTAAATATCTATGCCACAGACTTAGCTGCTATTCAAAAAGCAATCAAAAAGTTAAAGAACACTAGAAGCTGTGGAATAGATGGAATTCCAAGTTATATCTTTAAAGGATGTAGTGAAAGCTTATCTTTCCCTTTGCTTATAATTTTTAATCTAGCTTTAAAACTGTCTCAATTTCCAGAAGCGTGGAAGAGATCGAAGATAGTCCCCATTTTTAAATCTGGTGATAAAAATGATATAAAAAATTATCGACCGATAGCCGTTTTACCTGTTCCCGCAAAGATTTTTGAATACGTAATATATGATAAAATTTATTCCCATGTAAGTAATGCGCTCTCCAATATTCAACACGGTTTCTTAAAAAAGAGATCGACTGTCACAAACTTAATGGTCTTTGTAGATGAAGTGAGCGCTGAATTGGATAGGGGTGGCCAGGTTGATGTAATTTATACAGATTTTCAGAAAGCCTTCGATAAAGTTGATCATGAGATATTAATAAGTAAACTTGAATTATTTGGCTTTTCCTTCAACTTGTTACAATTTATTAAATCTTACCTTACCGATCGCCAATTATTGGTGTTTTTTGATGGTGCTTATTCATCTGTCTTTTATGCAAAGTCTGGTGTGCCCCAGGGTTCAAATTTGGGACCACTCCTGTTCTTATTATTTATTAACGATCTACCAAACAGTATAAAGTATTCTAAATCTCTTCTCTATGCGGATGATCTAAAACTATATAAACCAATCTGTAACTTACAACAAGCACTAGAGCTGCAGGAAGACCTTAACGGCATCCTTCAATGGAGTCTTGCAAATAAGTTAAAATTTAACTTCTCAAAATGCTATGTTATGAGTTACAATGTAAAAAAAAGCAATATAAACGTACGCTATACAATGAACAATAATGAGTTACAAAGGGTAACACAGTTTAAAGACCTGGGAGTGCATTTCACATCGGATCTTAATTTCAAAGTACATATTGATAAAATTGTTAATGCCTGCAGCAAAAACTTAGGTTTTATTATTAGAAATGCCTACGCATTTCGTTATAGTCAATCAGTTATTGTTCTATTTAACGCATTTGTCAGATCCCACTTGGAATATGCATGCACGATTTGGTCACCGCATACGCAGTATCTTCAGCATCACCTTGA
Source organism: Melanotus villosus (assembly GCA_963082815.1). Taxonomy (NCBI): domain Eukaryota; kingdom Metazoa; phylum Arthropoda; class Insecta; order Coleoptera; family Elateridae; genus Melanotus; species Melanotus villosus. The sequence goes on along the minus strand of OY720419.1, from coordinate 34,806,680 downwards.
GAAGGTACAAAATAAATTTATTAAATACGTACACTACAAGGAATTTGGCATTTGTCCTGAATTTGAATCTTATCAACCCATTAGGGATTACTTCAATATAAAAACTTTACAATACCGACGAACTTCACATGTTATTATCTTTTCTTTTAAAATCCTAAATTATCTTATAGACTGTCCTTATCTACTCTCCCAACTCGCCTTTAGAGTGCCTCCACACGGTATTCGACCTACCTTTTCTTTTCATGTCCCATTTGCAAGAACAAACGTACGTCTCTATTCACCTATTGTTAATCTGTGTTCAACTATGAACACCCATTGTCGTCATTTAGATTTATTTGGATCTTCCTTAAATCAGTTAAAGATACAACTAAAGGATCTAAAATTATAGTTCTCGCGCCCATGCATTGTGATGGTGCCGCCATGTACAACATGATTAATTACAATTTCTTTTTTTTTCTTGTCTAGTTTTAGTTTAGCTTGTAATTAGAGATAAGAGCAATATATATGTTTTATGTTTATAAGAAACATGTAATTAGGCTTTGCCTGTTTGTTTCTTAATAATAAATAATAAATAAATAATAAATAATAAAAATAATAAATAATAAATAATAAATAATAAATAAAGACCTATGAGAAATTGGGTCTAATACTAATCTTCGACAAGACCAAATATTTGGTCACGGATGGAACCGCTAGACCACTAAACATAAACGACAAAATTATACAGCCACGTTCAGACCACAAATACTTAGGGGCTATTATATTGGAAGAATCAAACAGCAGTCGAGATATTGATAATAAAATAATGCAAGGTCAACAAACGGTACAAAGATTGAATTCCATATGGCGGTCCAAACAAATAAGAAAAAACACAAAAGAAGAATACAACAGCATAGTGAAAAGAAGAATACAACAGCATAGTGAAAAGTATGACCACATGCGGCTCTGAAGCATGGAAATTAACTAATGGGAGGAATAAAGCAGCGGCAGTCCGTCTGTAGACGCAGGTGAAGCGCTGTTTCACCTATATTTTTCGGTTAAATGTTTTCTTTTCTATAGCAGCTGTTAAAGTGCTTTATCTATTAATTTGAGTAGATAAAGTAGAACTTTAACAGCAAGGGTAGATAAAGTACTATTTTAACAGCAAGGGTAGATAAAGTACTTTATTTTTTGTTTTTAACCCTAAAACGCCCATACTAGTGACATTCTAAAACGTGATTCGATTTGTAATTTTTAAAATGTCAATGTCAAATAAATGTCAAATAAAATTTATTTTATAATTTTGTACCTTTAAAATAAATGCTATAGAAAAAAATAGAGTATTATACACGACGATAAAATTTAATTATCTTCTCGAGCGTAATAAAATACGCCCTCGCTATTTATTATACAAGACGATAAAATTGCATTTTATCTTCGAGCGCGTATTTTAGCGTCGAGACGCTAATTACGCTCGAGAAGACAATTAAATTTTATCGTCGTGTATAATACTCTTATTTTTTTCTATAGCATTTATTTTAAAGGAAAAAATTATAAAATAAATTTTATTTGACATTTATTTGACATTGACGTTTAAAAAATTACAAATCGAGTCACGTTTTAAAATGTCATTAGTATGGGCGTTTTAGGGTTAAAAACAAAAAATAAAGTACTTTATCTACCCTTGCTCTTAAAATAGTACTTTATCTACCCTTGATGTTAAAGTGCTACTTTATCTACACAAATCAATAGATAAAGTAGCACTTTAACAGCAGCTATAGAAAAATAACTATTTTTTATTCAAAATCCGAAATCATTTAAATTTTTTTTATTTTCTTTAATTTAGTTGATATATAGAAAAGAATTCTAATTTATGTATTTTATGCCCGGTGCACCAAGCCCCCGCAGGTTATGCCGCTCTGCAATACATACTGCAGACCACAAGCGTTCAACTGGAGCAGGTTCGCTTATATTGGAATACTGCGTCAATTTTCGTATGTTTGCATACGAGCCGTTGCCGTGGCAACAGCAAGCTTGTACATTAATTTGTACGGAGAAGTGAAACAGATTCAAAACCTGCATCAGTCGCAACCTGCCTTCTGGTTTCGGTGTTACATATAGTAGCTCCCATTCATATTCGTACAGCGTTTGTTTCAAATGCAAATTCAAAAACATACATAGGTAAACGAAATTCAACAATCTTTTGTGAGAAAGTACTCGCATGTTTATGAAAATGGTTGCCATTTTTCATAACAACATTTGTTTCTACTATGTTTATGCATGTGTTAAACACATATTAAACAATAGAATGCTAAAAAAAACATATTCAGCTACTGCATCTGCTAGGCTAGCGCTAGGCCAGACCAAATACAATCATTGATATTCTATCAATAGTTATTTATTATACAAGACGATAAAATTGTATTTTATCTTCGAGGCCGTATTTTAGCGTCGAGACGCCAGTCGATACACTAATTACGCTCGAGAAGATAATTAAATTTTATCGTTGTGTATAATACTCTATTTTTTTATAGCATTTATTTTAAAGGAAAAAAATTATAAAATAAATTTTATTTGACATTTATTTGACATTGACGTTTAAAAAATTACAAATCGAGTCACGTTTTAAAATGTCATTAGTATGGGCGTACAGTCGTTAAAGTAGTACTTTATCTACCCTTGCTGTTTAAGTAGTACTTTATCTACTCAAATTAATATATAAAATAGCACAGTTGCTATAGAAAAAAACTAAGTAAAACATGTAGTTAAAGTTAAGCAAATCAATATCCAAACAAAAATCCAGTTTTATTGTAAATTGAAACAGTAATTTTTGATCATTCTGTATTTGAATAGTAAGCAGAGGCCCTCAATCTGAGAAGCTAAGATTGAGAGTCTGTTTCGTGACCAAATTACACGGTGTAAAATTTCTTGAGTGCCATAGAAATTTCTACAAGCTGCTGATATATGATTCATGTTAGTTAAGTCTAGGCCAGAGGATCATTGTAGTTGGTGGCTTAAATTAACTTAAAAAATAATAAGTATGGAATAAAGCCGAATGCTCAGTTTAGATTGTAATATGGTTAATTATTATTAATGATCAGTAATAACGATCACTGTTTTGCTAAATGATACCATGCGGAGTACATCTAAAAACTTGCTCTATGTCAAAATTGAGAAGGTCATCATTAGCTGAATTACAAAAAAACATTTTCTAATAAAAGCCGACCATCCTAAAGTTATACAGCAAATCCTTCCTCCCCAAATTACGAAAACATAATATAATTTTTGCAGTAGATAGACGCGTCATTTACTAAATGCCAATGTATTGAATAGGTACTACACTGCTAAGTAAGATCTTTGTCTATCATTCAGTTAAAATTTACAAAGAAAAGTGAGATCAAGTTATATTAGCCATGATAATTTCTCAAATAATTTAATCTAAAGTTGGTTTTCTTAGCAATGAAAACACAAGGAGTATTTCTAATTTAATCTTCCCAATACAATTTGAGTTTTGTGATTACCAACTATTGTACGACCAAACAACAATATAATCTAATTGCTCTTTGAAATCAAATTTGTCAAATAATAATGTGCTGTAACTAAACTATTTATAAAATACCTACTTTTCTGAATTTCTTTCAGACTCGAACATAGTCAGCTTCAAAATACAGATCTAAGAACTCTGAAGACTGTTCTTCAAAAAAATGAACTAATTACAGACTTAAGCATAAATGGAAACCCTAATCGATTTCAGAACTTTTACATCTTATTAAAAAATACGCATTTAAAAGTTATATCGATGAAATTGTGCCAGATTAATAACAGAGGTGTGCATCTTATAGCAAATCAACTGATGCTGTCTGCTTTTGATCGGCCTTTAATATCATTGGATTTATCCAGTAACTTTATATCTGATGATGGTGCAGAACCATTGGCAAATGCTTTGCGTATAAATCGCAATTTATTATTTTTGAATTTGGCTGACAACTGGTTAACGGACATTGGATGTTGTACAATTATGGATGTCTTAAAAATGTTTAACTTGAAACATGAAGAAATAGTTATTAGAAGACACAGAATAATGAATTTCTTAAAGAAAAAAACGGAAATGGTAATTAATTTAAAATAAAACTGCTGTAATACAAACTAAAAATATTGTGGTGAAAACAAGTTTATTAGGCTACTTGCATGCAAAAAGAATTTTGCTAATTACCGTAAAATATGAAACATACATTTAAAATAAGTCTAAAGAATTTTTATTTATATCAAAAAAGGTCACATACACCGCGTATAATTAAAATCAAAATGCCTATAAATTTAAATATTTAATGAGCAGGAAAAACACATTCGGACATGCGCAGCAAGCTGACGTCATCTTATAGTGGGTGGGACTTAGGGCTGAGAAGTTGACATTTACTTCGTCCGTATTTTTCAGTTCGAACAACTGAACAACACCAACAACTGACAAAATGGAACAGCTGATGCAGGTAAATGAGTAATAAATGCAGACGACGCAACTTCTAGGCCCCACCCACTATAAGATGACGTCAACAAGCCGCACTTGCGTGAATGTGTTTTAAGCGGTCTAATTCCGATTTAAATTTCTTTTGTTTATAACCAAGTTAATAACAATTAATTGGCAGAAATATTTAGAACCATAATAAAACAATATTTTTTAAAGAGATTACAACCAAATCTAAAAATTATGCAAGTAGCCTCAAAATGTTTCAACTGGGAAATAAGCAAATATTTAATACAATTCTTTAAATATTTGAAGAAAGCGAGATAAATTATTATTTCCCGGGTCCGAGTGGGAAAAACTTTTTAATCGTCAATATTGAACATTTTCAAATAGTCCAGTCAAATGGTAATTTAACTTTGCACTTTGGGTAGGCAGCGATTTTTTTTTTTATTGGTGTGTAGTGTAGAGGGCTCACTGGTGAATCTAAATCAGGGTTTTCGGGATGGTACCCCCCTCCATTTGGCTGCCATCTCGAAAATAAGGGTTAATTCGTTTTTTGGCTATATCTCTGTAGTCGAGAATCTTACAAAAAGTTTGTGCAACGCAATCGTATTATCTATTATTAATAACTTTCTTACATAGCATTAATTATAAAATAGTTATAAGACGGAAAAGACAAACAATTTAGGGGTTACAACTTTTTTATTATTAATTCTACGTAAAAAAGTTATTAATAAAAGTTATAGAGAATACGATTTTCTACAAAAACGTTTCAAACAAAAATTTTGTAAGACTCACGGATACAGAAATATAGTCGAAAAACTAATTAACCCTTCTTTTCAAGATGGTGAACAAATGGTGAGGGGGGTACCACCCCGGAAATTCCGATTAGACTTATCACTGACCCCCCTACATCTCGTCAAAAAATCGCTGCCTACCCAAAATGCAAAGTTTGCCTTTTTATTTCGACCATTTGATTGGACTTGTCCAGTCAAATAGTAATTCAATTTGCATTTTGAGTAGGCAGCTATTTTCTTTTTGCGGTGTATATGGGGGTCAGTGGTGAGTCTAAATCCGGATTTTCGGGGTGGTAACCCCCTCCATTCGGCCGCCATCTTGAAAAGGAGGGTTAATTAATTTTTTAGCTATAGCTCTGTAGCCGTGGGTCTTACACAAAGTTTGTACAAGGCTTTTTTGTAGAGAATCGCATTATCTACAACTTTTATTAATATGACCCCACTCCCCTATTCGGCCGCCATCTTGAAAAGAAGGGTTAATTAGCTTTTCGGGTATATCTCTGTAGTGGCGAGTCTTAAAAAAGTTTGTGTAAAGCTTTTTTGTAGAGAACCATATTCTCTAAAATTTCTGTTAATAATTTTTTTACGTAGCATTAATAATAAAACAGTTATAAGCCCTTAAGTTTTTGTCTTTTCCGGCTTATAACTTTTTTATTATTAATGCTAAGTAAAAAAGTTATGAATAAAAATTGTACATAATACGATTTTATACAAAAAAGCTTTATACTAATTTTTTGTGAGATTCCCGACTACAGAGATATAGCCCAAAAACCAACTAACTCTTCTTCTCAAGATGGCGGCCGAATGGAGGGGGTTACCACCTCGAAAACGCTTATTTAGACTCACCGTCGACCCCTCTACACACTGATAAAAAAATAGCTGTCCATTTGACTGGACTAAAATTTTTTACGAATTTTCATGTAAAATCTGACTCTGACAATGATAAAATGATTGATGTCCATTTTTCTCGAAATGGGAATGGTGATAAATAATAAATTGTATACCAATAATTAATAACGGCACGAAAACGTTCATGAATAAATTCTAAATTTAATATATTTGTGGGAACTGACTTCGTGTTATTAATTATTGGTATACAATTAATTTATTATCTGACAATGATATCATTATGACTGTTAGCAACTTTAGTTTTTGCCATAAAATTTTAAATTAGCTTATATGATACCTACAGTGCTGAAAAGTATACCAAAAATCATTGGTTTCAATCCCCACAGAACATATTTTCTAAATATCAAATTTTCAAAATTTAATTGTCATAATTTCGGGGGTCAGTAAATTAATACATATGCATACAAATCGTTTTAGAAACTTTTATTATACATTAGCAGATCATGGGGGGTTCTCCCCTCTTTTTTCAGTAAGCGGAAAAATATCTTATAAATTTAATATTTGTTCATACACAAATAATATTAATATAGTCCAATTGACGATCCAGGTAGAGTGGTCTCAAAATGTAAAGATCAGGTAGCCATTAACTGTCTGCGCGGCGGGAAAATTCCAGTGGCGTGACATACGATTTTTAACTTAACAAACACAACGCACGCCAATGACAAACAACGAAGTGTCATCAATCACATGATCAACGGTCGGCGTTACCAATAATGCGCGATAAAAAAATACAAAATGCAATTGCTAAATATAAATTATTTTTGTAGTTTTCTAAGATTAGGCAGCCGTGTTTAATCACAAGGTCTATAAATTGTTGAAAATAAGAAAGAAATCGGGTTTTTATTTTCTAAGTTAGCTCATATTTATTTTTTGTAAAGTTAGTATTATTTTTGGCATGTTTATATTTCCAATTTCACTTGCAAATTTTTGCAGATCGTGTTGTGTGTCATTAACGTTTGTCTGACATTTGACGTTTTTTAGGTTATAAAATTTGTAAATCGTTTGGAACTTCATGTAGACGTACCAAGTTATGATGTCATAAAATTTATTGATGACGTGCATTACCTGGATCGAAAATTGGGCCATATTACAGTATTCATGTTGGTCAATGTAATAAAATTCTTATTCATGTTAATCGGATATTCACATTATCACGTGTTCACTGTTATACCTGACAAATATTAAAGCAAAATTCAGTTTCTACTGTCTACTGTCGCCGGAGTAGTGGCAGACCAAAAAAAAAAACCCAACAACAACAGAAGAAAGCACAGGAAAACAACAACAAGCTAATCACAAAAATTAAAACATGTTCACTAAATGTAAGAACACCGCATTAGGGACCTCGGCGTGTTATTCGACTCGAAAATGTCCTTTAACGACCACATCAATTCAATAGTTTGTAGGTCCAATCAGTTGCTAGGATTCATTAAGAGGACTTCCCAAGGATTTAACTCTGTTCAAACCCTTCGTGCTTTATATTCGATGTTGGTTAAGCCCGTCTTGATGTTTTCTTCACTTGTCTGGTCTCCTTATATTAACGCACATATTAAAAAATTAGAAAAAATTAGAAACAGTACAGCACAAATTCTTTAGAATTGCTGCATGTCGTATGGGTTTCCAAGATCCATTTATCGAACATGAATACGCATACATAGCTACTTATTTGAAGTTACCAACTCTTAAATCATCTAGAGACCTTAACGATGCAATTTTTATTTACAAGCTCTTATATGGTCTGGTGGATTGCCCTCTGCTGGTGTGCAAACTTAATTTTAAGGTCCCTGCGATCCCATCAAATAGACGTTTCACATTCTATCATACACACTATACGCACTCGTATACTCACTATTTATATCACGAGAGCATAGAAAATAATCGAAAATACTTTGACGAGTTACGAGACGTATTGTCAAGAAACACCACGAGTCGCGTTAGCGACGAGTGGTGTTTTGCGACAATACGTCGAGCAAGGAGGCAAAGTATTTGATTATTTGCGACTGCTCGAGTGGTATACAATTAGATTGTATAATGAATAAATAACAAAACTGAATTTTATGTGCAAGTGACGTTTGTTGACAAACAATGTAAATATGGTTGCTACGGAAAAAATTGAAAAAATACTCATAGTAGGTTCGAGTTTTACATTGGGCGCATTCAGGGACGCTCAGCGGCTGATGCGCTTAGTTAGCAAAGTCCCTGAACAGACACGCTGTGAAAAAGCTTGCAGTAAGCCGCTGAGAAATTCGCTCAGCCTATAATTTGTTAGCTGACTTTGTCAGCGCTGTCAAAAAAGTAACGGGAAACACACAAACTTAATAATTTGAATAAAAACATATTAATTAGGGTGAGCTGATACACATAGTCCATAATTTGAAGATTTAGCCATAATTTCTTTAATTTTTGATTTATTACATAATAGTGAAAGTAACACCTAACCTTACAAAACAAATAACAAACTGTCAAAACGGCTTACTATAAGACGTTTCATTCAGGGAAATACTGTTTGCTGACATTTAGCATAAGCTGACTAAATTACCGCTTAGCTAAGCAGCTGAGCGTCCCTGAATGCGCCCATTGTTTAGGACCAGCGGATATACCAAAGTGATTATACCACGTCGTCAAGGGTATATTCACTTATCAATACGTAGTAACCAAGCAAAATACTTGAAGTTGATTGGTTAATTATATTATGAATTATATAATCAGAACAACACGATTTCCAGGCTTTGTGATCAATTGAATGTGCTACAGGCTACAGTGCGATGTTTTTAATATTAACTTTAAATTGTATCATACTACCGCAAAAAACTCATTACTTTTATATGTGTAAATTAACTTTGTTAGTATAGCTTGATTTGTAATTATGGACTTAAGTCTGTCTAATAAATAAAAAAAAAATTATATATAAATGATTTTTAAGTAAGTAAACGAGTGTCAAACAACTTTAGGTAAATTGAAAAACTTTCAAAGAAAATATACAGTATAATTCGCTTATAACGTACTCGTCGGGACCATGACAATCAGTACGTTATAAAAGAAGTACGTTTTAAAAAAATGCACTAAATTAAAAGAAAATTTTATTTTTTGAACAATTCACACAAACACAAGTACAGTACGCACGATGAAAGATTGCTTCTGGTGGCACAGATAAAGTGCGATCGGCAGCATTTGGCATCTAAATAATAGCAATAGCCAAATGCATTGTGATGCTTTTCCAGTGGCGTGGTATAATTCGGTTTATTTAAAGTGCATAACTACAGATAAGGTGAGTCACCAAAAATACGTCCCGTAGGCTGCATGATTCCTCTTATAACGTACTTTACTATTAAAATGTGAAATCAGCAAAAGTCGGACTTCTTGTCCGTGGTAAAAGAAGTACATTTTAAAAGAACAAATACACGACGTATCCGCCGGGGACCGAGCTCTCAAGTACGTATTAACCCAATATTCGTTAAAAGCGAGTCCGTTATAAGCGTGTTATACTGTATTTAAATTTATACCACATTGAAACTAAGGGTAATATTGCATCATCTTAAAGCAGTTATTTTTCATAATACCAACGTAGAATAAGAAAACCTACACTATTTTTATTATTGCTTTTTTCCTTCCGATTAATTTTTTTATTTGGCTCTAATTTGATAGCAAATTAAAATTATTAAATATGAAATGAGAACTAAAAGTTTAGTTGTTTATCTTTGCAATATGGAATAGTAAATAATTTTTAAATTACACTTCTCAAAACGAGTATTTTACCGAAAGAGCGAAAATAAGCGACATTTTGAAGGTCGGGAAACGACCAGCATAGGTAATAATAAACATTTCTTTTTCTTTTAATTTTAGTTTAATGTTTATTGCAAATTTTAGAAATTAGATATTCAAACTATTCATTGTTTTCAGCAGTGTACGAAAATCTTTGAAATCCAAAATGCTATTAAAAAATTTAAAAAAAGCTAAATATTTAATTTTTTACCCACGAATTTATAGAAATAGAAATAAGTAAAGTAACATTTTTCATTATAAATCATATAAGTATATTTGTTTTAGATAGAACTGTATAAACTTAAATACTTGCAAAAATCTACAGAATCTGTGTCACAGAAATCACTGACTCTAAATGTGTATCATAAAAAATCTAGCAGAGAATCTTCTAGTAAATTCACGAGGGACACTATCTCACGATCCAGTAAAGGTAATTAAAATTAGTTGTACACATAATTAATTCAATCTCATATTGCATTAAAACATTTTTCAATAAAAATAACTTGCACCCATTGCATAAACTACTACTTATTTCAATCATTGAAAGGGGGAAAAATGTGTATATGACATACAGTACAATTTCAATAATCCGGAATTATACCATTTTTATCCTGTCAGCAAGATCAAGGTTATCCAGACACCAGTGAGGTGCCTATCTTTCTGCAGTGAAGTTTATTAAGATATTATTGGACTGCTCTCAGATTACCTACAACCTCGAGGAAGTTTTAGGGTGTTCCAATAGCATTGTAATCCATTTTTCATTTATGTATACCTTTTGTCAACCTCCCCTTCTTGATTTCGGAGGTAAAGGTGCCTAATCACAGATACAACACATTTAAGTCGGTGCTTAACTTTGAATGGTCTGCTCATCACCACACTCAATACCGATCACCAAGACTATGACGAGAATTTCTCATCCACTGAAGCATTCACATGTGCTATTTAAGTAATATTTGAAACAATATATAAACCCAATACACACAAAAATTATATATGATTATTTGAAATTGCTTAACTCCGACCAAAGTCGAGTGAAATTTTTAATGCAGAAAAAATCTGAAACTGATGTTTGGCATGATTAAGATTGACATGGGTCGCCGTCCATGGTAGGCAGAAGCCTAGATCTCATTAATCATATCTGTCGGACAGAGCTCAAATTGTCCGTATTAGGAATAATCGTTCGTCCCCATATTTAGTTTCATCTGGCGTCCCTCAAGGCTCTCATCTTGGTCCTATCCTATTTATACTCTTCATAAACGATATAATATCTGACAATCTTAAGTTCTGCAAAACTCTCCTCTTTGCTGATGATGTAAAGTTATATTGCAAGATAAAGTCTCCCCTGGACTCTTCCAGACTTCAAAGAGATCTCGATTCCATAACTGAGTGGTGTACTGTAAACCATCTCTCATTGAATATTAATAAATGTACCTCCATCTCCTTCTATAGAGGTAATTCTCCAATTCTATTCAACTACACCATATCTAATCATACTTTAAAGTCAGTGTCTTCGGTCAAAGACTTAGGTATCATTTTGATAGCTCTCTCTCCTTTACAAAGCACCTTGATGTAACCGTCAGCAAAGCATACTATATGCTGGGATTTCTGAGAAGATCGACGGGCGAATTTGTTAATTCAAATTCCTTGATCCATTTATATCGATCCATCGTCCTTCTCTCCCTTCTCTATTGCTCTTACATTTGGTCCCCCTACTGCGCGCTGCATATTGCATCTCTCGAATCGGTGCAGCATAAGTTCGTTAGATACTTAGCTTGTAAAATTGGATCTCCCATGAGTTTCTTCGATCACGATTACTCCTACTTGTTAGCCCGCTTTAATTTATCCACTATAAAGTCCATTCATGGGTGCTCAGACATGATCCTGGTCCATAAATGCTTAAAGGGGCATGTGGCTTGTCTTGAGCTCGTTGACTTGTTTACTCATAGACAGCTCCCCTACCCACTTCGCTTTAATCGAGTTCTGATAGAAGATCGAAATAGGTCAAATTACGTCTACTATGGACCTGTTTCGAGGTTGAGAAGGGGCTGAAATTGTCTGCCAAGCTCCATTACTGCAATTGAGTCCCTGGAGCTCTTTAAGTCCAGAATCAAATTACACTCTAAGTCCTTCATCTAGCTGGCGATTTGGTATTTTATAGTCTAATGCTCGTTTAAAATATTTACATTGTATAACTTAATTATAGTTAACCATTGTTATTCAAAATTTTCTCTTTATATTCATTACTTGTATTGTATTGTGTGAGTGCTAGGCACGCGGCGTTTTCAACGCTTAGCGTTGCATTTCTGTTAAGTTAGAGGCTTCCGGCCGTTGATCCATAAATAAATAAATAAATAAATAAATAAATACGTTGACTGCCAGAGCTCATAGTCGTTTTTCCCCCCAACGCCACAGTGTGTTTTCAGTTTTATGTTTTATTGTTTAATTTTGTACCCATTATTTGAATAAAAAATTTCTTATGCGGTCAGAGTAAAAGTTTGATCTTATACCAGACGCCACATAACTTTTTTGATACCTATTTGTCACAAGATATCTCGTAGACGGCACCAAAGTAAAGTTCGCTTTCCGAGTATACTGGTACTTGGCGTCAAAAATACGTTATCACTTACGAGTTACCTAGTAGTTGGCAGTTAACGTGTTAACCTAAGAAAATTTTGAAAACAAAGATGTTCAATAGCTAATTCTGGACAGTTTTATTATTGTAAGAAATACCTAAATTTCTATCACTACAACCAGCAATAAAAGCCATTATTAACATTATGATTTATATGACGTTATCTATGTTTTTGACTAATGAATATACACCAGCTATTACAAAACCTTCTACTTCATATAAATAGAAAACTATTTTATTAACTTAATAAAAAGATAAACAAAAATATTTTTTCTTAATAATTAAATTACACTGTTTGTAACTTACAGGGCAAACATCCATTGGTTCCGGACATAAAAAAGGTAACATTCAGAAAAACCACTCGGCTGATATAAATATGGAGTTTATTATGGAAACAGTTGAATCTGAAATGAGACCAGATAATCATCCTTTTGTACGAAATTGTCATGTTGAAAATAATGAAATTTATTGTAAAGGCAATTTGAAACTAGCAAGTTTAAACATGTCCTGTATGACAAAATTTTCGGCCATTGGCTATAGTACATATTGCATTAATTCCTTTTTGTAGATAATAAAATCACAATAAGTAGTCTACAAAAGATAATTGAAGTGTTACAATATCAACAATTGCTGAGCCAGGCACAAGAAGGGCTTTCAAATATTACCTTGAAAGGAAATCTTTTTCCCGATTACTGCAGTGAAATGAACGACGTTAATTACTTAATACAAAAATCCTATTCAAGACGATATTCAAATGCTTCCACAGAGAGTAGACGTAATTCGAAACGAAAAAGATCTGGCCTTAGCAAAGTTTCAATTATATGATAATTAATTAAATCCCTTGACATATGCATTATTAATAATTAAATTTAGCACCATGTTCAATTATATTATAATTAATTAAATACCTCGACATATAACTAAGGACTGTTCATTTTACTAAGCAGACACTAAATTATTAATAGAAATATTAAACTTTTTATCAAATTTCACTTTATTTTATTTTGAAATTATAAAACAACTTACATATATCGAAGTTTATTACTTATATTAAAACTAAATATATCAAAAACGATAGAAATTTCGAACTTTTGCTCAAATACCAGCCATAAAGCCTTTGCACATCCTCAACTGAAATTCTTCAATTGTTTTAGCTTCTCAGCCATCTTTTCTCAAGTATCTTTTTGTAATAGCCCTGTTTCTGCACAAAACCAACATTTTTAGAATTCAACAACTTCAGCGTCTTATCAGAATAGTATGCAGATGCTAAATCTGGCCAAAATAATGGGGAAAAATGGTGTTTACAATATAGGAGTAGTAAACGTTTATGTATGCATTCCTTCCTATAGACTTCTCCAATTGTACCAGTTGTAAAAAATATTGAACTTTTAAGGCCACAAGAGCATATGGCCTGCCATACAAGAATTTCCTTCACGAATTTATCTATTTTAAATTTTAATTGCTTTTACATTATCAGATACATTCATATAATCCGCCAAGTAATTGAAAAAGCACATGAATATGGAAATCGTACTCATTGATTTTTCCCAAGCTTTCGACAGTGTCAATAGAAGATTATTAATACAAGAAATAAGCGAGATAGGAATATCTAGTAAACTAATCAGGATGGCAGAATAACTTTGACAAACTTAAAAGCAGTAGTAAGAACACCTATGGGTCTAACAGAAGAATTCGAATATAAAAATGGAGTGAGACAGGAGATGCCCATTCCGCGACTAGGGATCCCATACGTCCCGGTTTGCCCGGCACAGTCCCGGTTTTATTACTTCTGTCTCGGCGTCCCGACATGTTTAGTTCGGGACGGTAAATATCCCGGATTTTTTAGAATATAAAAATATTAACATATCTAATAAGAATGAGTGACATAAACAGATTCGGAACAGGATTCCTGATAAAGAGTAATTTAAAGAACGCACTAATAGAAAGTAAAAAGATAAGTGAAAGAATGAGCTATATTAGACTAAGAGGAAAATTCAGAAAAATAAGTTTGATCAACGTACACGCTCCAACGGAGAATGATGAAGAGGAAGACAAAGACAAATGCTATGAAGAATTGGAATCACTATATGATTCCATTCCAAAGTTCGATATCAAGCTAGTGATAGGAGACCTAAATGCGAAGATAGGAAGAGAACCAGAATTTAAAAAGACAATAGGGGTAAACAGTAAACATAAAACAACTAACAAGAATGGCAAAAAACTAATATCATTCGCAATGACAAGAAAACTGATAATTAAATCAACATTCCTTGCACGAAAAGATATATACAAAGGTACGTGGGTAAGTCCCGACCAAAAAACAATCAACCAGATCGACCATGTACTCATTGAAGGAGTCCACGGGTATTCAATAAACGAGGTACGATCCTTTAGAGGAGCAGAGATAGATAGTGATCACTTCATGGTGCGGGCAAATCTAAAACAATACATACCAAGAATAACTACAACATGCAAAAAGCAGGGTGGTAAACTAGAGTGCCAGAGCTTAAGAGATAGATTAATGCGAGTTTCGTATGCAAAGGATATAGAAGAGAACCTAACAGAAATAAAGGCAGAAGGTAACATAGAATTGGAATGGAATGCAATTAAGAGTAGCATAAGACAAAGTACTCAAAAAAATTTAAAAGCAAACAAGAAGAAGAAAGTTAAAGAATGGTTTGACAAGGACTGTGAAGGAGCCATAGAGGAAAAACGAAAATCAAAACTAAGACTATTACAAAAGCAAACAGAAAAAAGTGAAACAGATTTCAAAAAAGCAAGAAATACAGCTAATAGTTTGCTACGAAGAAAGAAACGAGAACACATAACAGGAATGCTGGACGAAATTGAAGAAAACTATAATAAACAAAATATGAGACAATTTTATAAAAAAACGCAGGAGCTGACTAAATCATCCAAAGCAAAAATAAAACTAATTCGCAATAAGAAGGGGGAAATAGTAGGAGAAGAAGGTGAGATCTTAAAAAGATGGGCGGAATATTATGCAGAATGCTTAACAACTGAAGAAGATGAGATAATAGAAGTACACCCGGGGCAGATAGCAGAAGATAATGACGAGGTGGAACCACCAACAAAAGAAGAAATAGAAGAAATTATAAAATCGCTAAAAGACAACAAAAGCCCAGGGAGTGATGAAATACCGGCAGAGTTAATTAAGTGTGGAGGAGACACCCTGACGGAAAGAATCTACAATTTAATCAGGAAAATATGGAATGAACATATAATGCCAGAGGAATGGGCAAACAGCGAAATAATCCCAATATACAAGAAAGGAAATAATCTGAAGTGCGAAAATTATCGCCCAATATCGTTGCTAAACGTGACATACAAAGTACTGGCAAAAGCATTAGAAAAAAGATTAAGAAGGTTCGCGGAGAGGGAATTAGGTGAATACCAGGCCGGATTCCGCCAAGGAAGGTCAACAGTAGACCACATACACACCTTAAAAGTTATTCAAGAAAAGTGTGAACGGAAGAATATACAAATACATATAGCATTTATTGATTTCAAACAGGCATATGACCGTCTAAAAAGAAATGAGGTGATAAAAGCGTTAAACTATTTAAAGTGCCCAACGAAATTATTGCAGTTAATAAACATGACAATCGAACATACAGTTTCACGAGTTACGATTAATGGGTGCAAATCAGAGAAATTTCGTACGAACCTTGGCCTAAAACAGGGGGACCCATTATCACCTACAATTTTTAACCTAGTCTTGGAAGCAATCGTTAGAAGATGCCAATTGAAAAGAACGGGATCGGTATTGAATTATGCCCATCAATGTATAGCCTTTGCAGACGACCTAGCATTATTAACGAGGACTAAAGAAGAATTAAAGGTACAACTGCGTAGAGTAATAGGGGAAGCTAATAAGATTGGAGCCAAAATAAATGCTGAGAAATCTAAGTATATGGTGGTGGGACGAAATAAGAAAACGGCACAAGAAGATTTAATGTTGACAGTGGGAGAAGAAAAAATCAAGCTAGAAGAAGTAGATAAGTTCATATATCTAGGATCCGAAATTTGCAACTACGGGAACCCAAGCAGTGAGATCGAAAGAAGACTGATGTTAGGAACAAAAAGAGCAGGATCAGTAATGAAGATCATAAAAGCAAAAAATATATCAAAGACCACAAAAATCCGTATTTATACAACAATAATTAGACCGGTAGCCACTTATGCGAGCCAGACGTGGACACTAAAAGCGAGGGATGTTGGCAGAATAGAAGCTTGGGAGCGAAAAATGTTAAGACTCATTTATGGAGGTGTCAAACAGAATGGGGAGTGGAGAAGACGAACGAACAAAGAGCTAGAAGAACTCTACAAAGACCACAGCATAATAGCAAGAATAAAACAAAGTAGGATTAAGTGGTTCGGGCACATTTTAAGGATGGACAATAAGAGGGCACCTAAAAGGGCCCTAACAGAGGAGCCACATGGTAACAACAGGAGAGGAAGACCAAAAAGAAGTTGGCAGCAATGTGTGATAGAGGACCTGGAAGAACTCGGCATCAAAGATTGGGAGAAAAAAGCAATGGAAAGGGGTCAGTGGAAGCACGTTATACATAAAGCCATAAGCCTCAAAGGCTTGGAGAGCTGATTAATATAATAAGAATGAGTACAAGTGCAAGTCATAATATTTTTGGTTGCTTTTAAAAATGTATGTTTACAAAACAAAAAGCAGAGACAATTTTTTTTTGTAGTTCGGTGAATGTTAGAATTTTGGGAAAACGATTTAGTTCCATACATTTCATTCAGCCGGAGCTGGAAAAGAGTGTCACAATGAGGGAGGTAGTCGCCCAACTGTATGTCTAACTAATCGCAACCACGGGCATCTATTTCGTTAGCTTGGTCGGCCGTAAATTTTTAGCAATCCTTTGCCTCAAGCTTAGTTCGCATAGCATACGATATCCGGTCCAAAATGTTTCTGATTCTCATTGGTCGACGTGTCACGATAGTTAATTTTCTTTCCACCAAAGAGAAACATTTCGGATCGTCGTATATCGTACGCTGTGCGAACTAAGCTTCACGTGTCAGGCGCTAAATTGGTTTTTATATAGCTACAGGGTTGATATAGCCTAGTTTTGAAAAAATTATTCTGTCCCGGTTTTTTGTTTTCAAAAAATGGGATCCCTATCCGCGACACTTTTTAATATTGCACTGGAAACAGCAATAAGAAAGCAAGAAACGACAGGTCCAATAAGCACAAAAGACATACAACTATGCACATACGCAGATGATGTAGCAATAATCAGCTTCGATAAGAAAAAACTTAAAAGCACATTTATAAAATTTGTCAAAGAAGCAGAAAGACTAGGTCTAAGATAAAATGAAAAGAAAATAAAAATTATACAAATAGGAAATGGAAACGGAATAGAAGATCATAGGAAAATCGGAAAGTATAATATACGAGGGCTGTTCTGTAAATTGTTAGTTAGAAGAAAACTACGGAATTTGTAAAGAAAATAATTTTATTGTTTTTCAAAGTATTCCCCCTTAGACATAATACACTTCTTCATTCTTTGAAACCACTTCTCGAAACACGCTGAAAACTCTTTTTTTGGAAGGTCGTCAAGAATTCGCTGAAATTCAGCAACAGCCGCATTGGCATCAGGAAATCTCTTACCACGCATGAGTTTTTTAATCAGCGGAAGCAAAAAGAAATCGTTAGGGGCAAGATCTGGACTGTATGGTGGATGAGTGACCGGATTCGTGTAAAAAATTTAAAGTTTTTGCGGCCGTATGCGGAGTTACGTTATCATGGTGTAACAAAGTTCCACGCAAAGCAGATCTTGGGCGATCACTACACAATTTCTCGAAGACTTGAGGAAGGCAAACTTCTGTATACCAATCAGCAGTTACAGTTTTACGATCTTCAAGAGGAATTACTGCAACTGGACCACTGTATCAGAAGAAAACGGCAATCATTTTTTTGTTTGCACTTTTACCGCGAATAACTTTTGTTGGCATTTCCTCCTTTTCAAACACCCAAACAGTTGATTGTTGTTTTGTCTCGGGATCATAATTATATATCCACGATTCATCCCCCGTAACGATACTAAATACCTGCTTTGAAGATCCTCCATCGAACTTTTCTAACATAAACCTGCACCAGTCTATCCGTGCTTGTTTTTGTTCGTTGGTTAACAAATGTGGAATCCACCAACTTGCCAGCTTTCTTACACCCAGATGTTTATGTAAAATGATATCTACTGCAGATGATCCAATGCCTAGTTCGTCTTGAATCTCTCTATGAGTGATATTCCGTTTTTCCTTAATCAGCTTTTCGGTTGCAATAATGTTTTCAGCACAAACAGCTACTGCAGGTCGTCCAGGTCTTGGTTCATCTTCTAACGAACTCCTTCCACGTTTAAATTCACGGAACCAGTAACTAATTGTAGATAATGATGGACTATTGTCGCCAAGAGCTGCCATTAAATTTTGGTGACTTTGGTCGTATGTTAAGCCTCGTTTATAATCGTAGAAAATCATAGCCCGAAAAGCATTCCGCGGCACTTCCATAATGCTTAGTAATAATCAAACGAATTATAACAATAAAAAATTAGGATCTCTATATGCTTTAACTTCAACCTTGCAAAATTGCAACTGGAAACTGTCAAAAGAATAAGCTTTCGATTGATGCAAATGTTTTTGTTTTTCTTCGCATCCATGGCCTGCTACTAACAATATACAGAACAGCCCTCGTAGAAAAAGTAATAAAAATAACATATCCAGGAAGTGAAATAGACAATACAGGAAACAATAAATGAGAAATTAAAAGGAGGATACAAATGGGAAACAGGGTATACTTTGCAAATATAAAATTAATACAATCAAAAATACTTAGCAAAACAACTAAAATAAGACTATACCAAACAATCATAAAGTCTGTAGTAACATACACCGCAGAAACCTGGACACTTAACAAAAGAAAGTGAGGAAAAATTACGAATATGGGAGAGAATGATAATCAGGAAAATATATGGCCTAGTACAAGACGGTGAAGATTACAGAATACTCATGAACCATGAAATCGAAAACATCTTAAAACAGCAAAACATGGTGAAAACTATAAAATCAAGAAGAATTCAGTGGCTGGGTCATATCACTAGGATGGAAAGAAACAGAATAGTGAAAATAATAACAGAATGGGAACCCAACACAACCAGAAGAAGAGGACGTCCACCTAAGAAATGGATGGAAGACATTATTGAAGACCTTAAAATAATGTCTGTGAAATACTGGAGGAAGAAGAAGACCCAGGATAGGAAAAAATGGAAATGTATTGTGGAGCAAGCCAAAACCCACCGAGGGTTATAGGGCAGAAGAAGAATTGCTTTTACATTATCAGATACATCTTCTCCCACAACTGCATTGTAAAATAATTGCTGCACTGGTAACATACTGTTTTCCATTTTGATATAGGATTTGTCATACATAAGAACGCAAAGAGTTTCGTTACTTCGATTGTAGTTATTGCTTTTCACTTCTCTTTGGCATTTTTTGCTTTTTGTAAGTCCGTGTGTTATTTCTCTTTTTTACATTTTGTACAGTACCTATGTTAACAACTTGTTTTTTTGCTATTTCACGTACTCTTTTCCGACTTAACAGCTTCAGAATGTTCTTCTCAGCTTTTAAATTTATTAGGCTTTTTCTGCGCTGCGATTTAGGCAAATTTTAAAGTGTACGAGCCTCCCCCAATTTTTTGATAATTTGAAAAACCCCGACTTTCAACACTGTAATTTTTTGCGAGTTCTCGCAAGGATAACTTTTCTGAACACCCCTTTTGCATGATTAGTTTTCTGGTTTCAAGATTAATTCGCTTCATTGCTGCAAATATTTGACAACTGTTGTAAACAAAAGCAACGACTGAAAGTTCTCACTTAACTGAACTCATCAATGCCTAATACTAAAAAAATAGTTGCAAGTTGAAGGTTTAGCATAAGATTAAAGGTGTCCGTTTAGTAAAATGAAGTCCTTATTAATTAAATTTAGCGCCAAACTCTTTTAACTAACCTTGAATTAACATGTTAGTTTCACTATTCACTTAAATGATAAGGTGATAAGAAGTTTGTTAGAATTGAACATTCTTACGTATTATATTTTTTAGGTAACAAAAATTATTTTATTTAAATAATCATACATTCCCATTTATTTTCTACTTACAGGTATTAAGCTCACCTTGGCATACGATATCTCAACGCCCACTATCACATAACATTAGTTATTTTTTTGCTTTGCTTATGTTTACTGTTCAAAAACAAATACACCACACCCTCCTGTAAAGCGGCATATGCTTAAAGAAAAGGAACCAGTTGCTAGGGGCGCTAGTAGTTCAAATACCGCTCTAAATTCAAAACTGAAGTTTAATTTCTAATGTAAATTTTTAATTTAAAATTAAAAACATAACATAGTATTTCTAACTTTTAACCTGATACTGCAGTTTGTACTACTTATTGTAGACTACCTATAGTAATAATGTCATCGAAACTATATAATGTGTTTGTGTATGGAACATTAAAAAAAGGGGAACCTAATCATAATTGGTTTAGTAAAGAAGAAAATGGACACTACAGATTTATTTGTGAGGCGCAAACAACTGAAAGATATCCCCTGGTTATTGCTACGAAATACAATATTCCATTCCTTTTATATAGTCCCGGTAAGTAACACGTCAATAAAAATTGTTTATCAACATATAGCTATTTGGAATAAGGATATCCCAATCTTAATTTACTTACTTATCCTCTTCTACCTTACAGTGTAGAAGGGAATCTTAATTTAATAATAAATATTTAATTCATCTGCAGGTAAAGGAAATTATGTAAAAGGGGAAGTGTATGAAGTAGATGAGAAAGTATTACAGCAATTGGACATTTTAGAAGATCATCCTAATTTCTACGTAAGAGAACAGTATAACGTAAAATGCCTTGATGATAATACTGCAACCATTACTGTGTGGATCTACTTTATTAAAATATTTAATCCAAATTTGTTAAAGCAAACCATGTTTGAAAATTACAGTAGTTTTGGTGATCATGGATTAACTTACGTAACAAGGTATGAACGTGATCCAAATTATAATCACAAGTCCGAAATATTCTCCTAAAATGTAATTCTAAAATCAGCGCAATATTTTGTTTTAGTGAAGAATCTACGTTAGAAGACTTAAATTAGATTAATAGTATCATTTACATTGAACTAAAAAAATTAGGAATAATTGTGATGTACACATACATCTGTATGTGCAACTTGCACAATAAGTTTGTAAAAAACAAAAAATAGAATAAAAATAGCCTTTTATTATTATTATTTCATTTACTTTACCAAATTAACATGACTTGTCTGTTCAAAGAGAAAAAATACAATTTACTAAAAATTATAGATTTACATACATATTCAGCTTTACAATTCAAGAATATAAATAGAGGTATGAGTAGAAACAACTAAATATCACTTAAACTTGAGAAAACTCGAAGACTTACGCTGACATTTTTCTTTTAAATACAGTTTGAACTATTAACAAGATTAAGAACTGTAAACACCACAATAAAAGGAATCGATGGTAAAAAAAAACATAGTCTGTCCCACATGGCCACTACACATCTTATTTTTTCAGCTTCCTAGTCCCTATCCATAATACTAGCTATCATTACTAAGTGTATTGTAGCGATTTCCAAGGTTCAATTTAGGACCTTGGCTTGTAGAAAACTTTGTTTGTTCTGCATGTCGATGTGAACTTGATTTGTTGTGCGAAACTACTTCGAACGAACCCTCGCTACGATTTCTGTGAATATTAAAGTTTGAATATTACATTTAATTCGCCAACAACATTACAATTAGATTTGTAGTACTTACTTTCTTTGATCAGATTTGGAACTAGCAAGGCTAGGGAAATATTCTTCGTTATGTATATCAGGTGCAGCCTTGGACCGAAGCCGACTAGATTGTAAAGGCTGTTGCTGCTGTGGGTTTCTCATACCTGGGGGTACATAAACGCTTGATGTAGGTGGTGCTGGTGCTGCTGCTGCTGGTGCTGATACTACAACAGGGACTTGTTCAGTCTTTTTTTCGTTTTCACGGTCTGCCACTTCAGAATCTATTCTTTTCCATGGACCAGCTTTCTTTTCAGTTTCATTGCCAGTCTCATCACCTTGATTTTGCTCCGAAAAGTTTTCTGTATTGCCCCCAGTTCCTTCTGGAGAATTTATACTTAAATTTCCAATTTTTAATCCTGTATAATCTTTTTTCTCTTCTTCAAATTCCCTCCATTCATCTTGCTCCTGCAAGTGGTAAATAAAAATGATTCTTAAGATGGCCGACTCCCAATAAATTTTACTTAACCCTTCCAAATTTGACATAGTGACATATTTCCACGTCACTGAGGTTTAAAAACAAGTTTTTAACAATAATACTTACGTGTACAGGTGCTCCACCCTCTTCGCCTTCTTGAGTTCGTTCTTTTTTTGTAACTTTTTCCGACTTTTTTGAAGTATCTTCTAATTTTTTTGCAACTTCCTCTGTAGTGGCGTATTTTTTACCCTTGGACTTCTTTCGATCTTTCTTGGCGAAAAAGTCATCTAAATCTGCCATTTTATGCTGCACTAATAATTAAAATACAAGAATAATTTAAAACAAATACTTTTAGAGATTATTTTACTAAATAACTTACAAAAAATTCACGTGCTGTGCTACAATGACACTCACCTGTCAGCGCAAAATCGCAGACAAAAACTAGTTGGTTCAGATTTCTACTATTGTTGTTGAGCAGTTGAGTTCAGGTTGAGCTCTAAAGCGAATGGCGTCTTGCAAGGATGTGGTTCGAACATCTAACGAATTTTGTTCGAAAGGCATACGTTTTAAAAATGTTAACGCTAGAGGACGCAGTAAGCGAAATTTTCTTAGCATTTTTCTTTCTAGATAAACAATCGGCTCGTTATTATTTGAACATTCGTTTAGGTAAGTCTTCTAAATTTAATATTACATAGAGGTTTCATAATTATTTACTGTTCAATAAAACGGCGGAGATGCTTTAGGAAAATAATATGGTTGATTCCTACGTATTTTTTTTGCGGAATCCGAATTGGATAGCGGAGGCCACAGGAAACGTTCCTTCACTAGAAATATTTAAAGTGTTCCTTTATCGATTCCTAATGAGCATTTCAAATAGTATGGAAGTAGTTTACTGGTGGACTTTCGGTGAAACCCTTTTTAGTAAAATATTTGGTATGCGAAAACTCTTTGATTCTTAATGGTAGCCATACACGTACCGGCCGGCCTGTCAGTTACGCCTGAACAGTCCGCCGGGAGACCGGCGGCCTGTTGAACTGAAAACCCCATACACCTTCAGTTGAAACCAGGGTATGCCAAGTGAGATAGGACCTGTGTAAACCGTATTACGTCATCTCTTAAACAAAAAAGCGGTTTATGAATATAGGGGGCAGTCGTGTAAGAAACATTAACAATCGTTAAATAAATTAGCTGTATTATCGACATCTCAGTGACGTACCAAATTATTTATTATAGGTTCATATTATCTGATAATATAAATTTTTCATTGATAATTGTTGCGCCGTTTTAATCTGATTCACACTAAAATCTAATTATTCTTGCAATAGAAAAATAAATGGAAAATCCCTTTCTTATAAAGGGGCCGCTCTAAGAATTGGTTTGGAGTGTAATAAAAAGGAGCGTCAAAGTTGAAAAGGAAATGAACTAAACGAATATTTTCAAATTTTCTGTTCCAATATTATAGAAATATTTTACATTATAATACTTATAATTATAATGTAAATTTGAAGGGAACAACTGATATTCTACTCATCTACCTACTGTATAATGATTGTCTAATTCTTAATTCTTTACTGAACATTTCGCCAGTAAAAAATAGAATGTCAAGAAAAATGCTTGTAGCTAAATAAAGATCATTATATAATATTAAGAACAAATACGAGTCACAGATATTTTCCAAAAATTATTAAAATTTAATCTGAAGGTTATTTCACGTTTATTTCTTTGTATATTTTATTTCAGCTATAAGATAGAACGTTGGCCGTTCGAGATTATTAGTATTAGATACTAAATGTTTTTTTCATGGTTCAGATTATTTGTTGGAGGACTATAACCCTTATTTCTCATAACTTTATTTTAATACCATCGGCCACTAGGCGCCAATTATTGTTCAGCGCATAATTGAACATCCTACCAAGGAATTTTAAGATTAAATACCTAGATATTTTTAAAATTCTCTCCAAGATTGGCAGCTTTTGATCCTTTGAAAAAAACTCGAATTGCGTTAATGTAACTGGATTTGGTAGTGTTTGAATATATTAAAGTTCTTCATTTAATTGTTGATAGATGTTATACAAATTTAGCTTGCATGAACCCTCAGAACAGCACGCCTATGCATATAAGTAAGTAGGTACGTGTTTCTAAAGCTAAACAATTCAAAAATGCGGATTCAGCAGTTTTTAAATAAACTGTTTTCTGAACGGTTTTAATCCGTCCAAAGGGTTTTGTGGGATTTTAAAGATTATAAAAAGATAAGTGCGGGGGTTGCAAACCTGAAAGCCTGCTTTAAAATCTTCAGGGCATCTGTGTAACAGAATATTTCAGTGTTAGAAGTGAATGAGCAGAATGAGCTTTGTGCAACTTGTTTATATATTTCAATATTTACGTAAGTACCTAGTTGTGTATACTGCAGCTTAATTTAGCATAATAATTTCTAAATTTTACCAACCCAACACCACCTAATTAGATTTTTCTTTAGATAATGAAGAAGAATGAAAAAAAAGTGTGCAGTGAAAGACTGCGACAGCGGAGAAGAAATTCGTCTGCATTCTTTCCCAAATCCTACAAAAGATAGGGTAAGATTGAAACAACGGCTTTCCCTGTGTGGAAATTCGGTTTTGTAAAATTAAATTCGAAGTCCGTACACATTCATGGAAGAATATATTCGAAACGTTTTGACGAAAATTTTATAGGTAAGCAAAATAACGACAAAACTCCTAAAGCATGCAATGCCTTCAAAAATTTGCCTGGCAATAAAAATTGTGTTAAATAATGATGCATACCATCATTAATTAGGTACATATTTTTTCTAGAACCAATTGCTCTTGACAAAGTAGCTTTACCAATTATTAACGTTGCACTTGAACAACAAGCTACCATTCCGGTTCTGTCTGCAGCTATAATGAAGCCCTTTTGGGAAGACATTATTACAGACAAACAATGGTAATAGATATACAATTAGAACCAGCAGTAAAGGATGTTGCAGCAGCTCCATCTTAGATAGACTCGAACCTAATAAGAGCAGAATTATTGCTACGGCATGTCACAGCTCCACCTCGAAAAGACATTGTGATGATAATTCCATCGTCACAACGTAAGTTTTTATATTAATTTTTGAATTAAGTTGTTACACTATTATAAAAAATCTTAATATTAAAACTTTTTATTAATTTGTAGAACGCAAATGGAAAAGAGGAATTGACCCCAAACGTAAAATTGTTATACCAAGAGGCTATGATATTAAGAAGAAAACAACCTTCATTAAGAAGCAAAATTTTAATTTTAGAAAAGTGTTCAAACTAATTTTATTTCGGTACCTGCAGCGAAAGAATTTTTTATAAGTCAAATTAGAAATGTATTTTGTCGAGATTCTGAACTGAAGGTGGCTGCCATGGGTTATGTAAGTGAGTTTGTAGCCAAAAATATTTTACCTGAATTCCAAGGCTATCAAATTTGCTTAGGTATACATAATATGTGATTGAGTACGTATACACGAGTGCTTAAGTCGGTAGTAACAGCCACCGTTGTACATAGTACCGGTGTAAAATGCCGTGTATACTGGCTTTTATATCCGTAGTTCTTACACCGGTTTAGTTACGCTACTGCCGTCTGCAAACAGGTTTAGAGTTACTTATACACTTTCGTGAACGGCGGTAGAAAGAAACAGTTGTTGACATCCCATGAATTATAATATTTGGTGTTCATCAGAGGGAAAAGTTGTTTTGTTCAGTTCCCAACACTGATCGTAATCTAAAAATATCGCTGTCGTGTAAATGTGATCACGTTGGGTTAATAAGATCACGTTTTTCGTTGAAGTTTGCTATAAAAGTACAACAGTTATTTATATTGGTAGAACTGCAAATCAACGACAACTTAATGCAGTTGTTGTTACACCCGCTAGCAGAAGTTACTACAACCGTTCTTACACTTCGTGTTATATCGTGTATATACCATGGTAGTACGTACAACGGTGGTTAAAACTACCAACTTAAGCGCTCGTGTATACGTACTCAATCACTTATTATGTATATTACCACAATTTTTACATTCGGTGAATGTTTTAAAAACAATTGCGTTACCTGAAGAAAACCGTAGAGTTTAATTTCAATTACACTAGTTAGGTACTAAAAAAAAGCAGAATTACCTATAATATATCAAAACAGATCTAGATATAAAACTCAATTTTTTAGTTTTTAAGGTCTTATATTATTTTCCGTATAAATTTTATAATAAAATAGCGTAATTGAAACTTTTTAGTTTATTTTATCTAATTGTTTATTTAGTGAATAGTTTTCATAAAAACGTTTCTATTTTTATGAATTTTAAGGAAACGTTTTCAATGAAAACCATTCACTAAATAAGTAGAAATTAATAATATAAGTAATTTCGAATAAAACAGTATCTGGGGCATGGTATGTAGGTCAAGAGTTAGGGACGGTTTATGAATACAGAGGGCGCAACACGGTTCAAGCTGTTAGCATGGATCATGTTCTTCTATTATAGGGTGTTCTGTGGTTGAAACCAGGCCGGCAAGCACTTGACATCCTGTGATTATGTTCCCCAGTGATGAAGATGCGCAGCGATTCTCGCTTTAATAGTTGTATTAGGCTAATAATAAAAAACGGAGGAAAAAAGTATGGTGTAAAGAGCGGTTGCTGAGGAGACATGCGTCAATTTGCTTAATGAATTGAAACTGGCTCCAAAAGACTGGCACAATTACCTAAGAATGGACGAAAATACGTATTTACAACTTTTGTCATTGGTTGCCCAATTAATTGCGAGAAAAAATACGGTGATGAGCAATGCGATCTCCCCACATGAACGACTGATGGCAACGCTGAGGCTCCTAGCTAAGTAGCTAAGTTTGGAGGACCTGAAGTTTTCTACGATCATATCACCCCGTGCACTTGGCAGAATTATACCTGAAACCTGTGAAGCAATTTACAAGGTTCTACATAGGGATCGTGGTAATCAGGTGATTTCACTTTTCAAAGACGCGTTTCACTCCGGTATAAACTGATGAATTCCTCCAAACACTAGTTTTCTTTTTCACGCGACATTTTTAAACTATGAACAGACGAGGTTAAACAGGACTCGCAATATATATATATATAGGTACTATATGACAGTCTGACTGACTGACGGCCTGTCGCCTCACCCCACTCACGAACCGGTGCGCCTGCGACCCGTCAGTTCAGCCGGATGGACGAACATGTTTTCGTTCGTTCTCCGGCCTCCGGTTCAGTCGGATCTGACAGGCCAGCCGGAACCCACTCACATTCCGGCCGCCGGTCTCCCGGCGGACTGTTCAGGCGTAACTGACAGGCCGGCCGGTACGTGTATGGCTACCATAAGGTTGTCAACTGTAAGTTCTTTGTAAACCGCATATAGTATATTCGCTACCACATTGGGATTCAAGGACAAGTCCGCTTGAAGCCGCACCGTATGACTCAAGAGTTTAGAGATTACAGAGCTTGTTCCAGCGGTTCTGAACATACTGCATTGTTATATTAATACTGTAACGCCTAATATTTATTTATTTTAGCGAGTTTCCGATATATATGTATGTCCTCTTGCTCCCTAGGTGGACCATAGGGCCTCAACAAACGATTTCCATCGTATCCTGTTCTGTGCCATGTTTTTCACTTCGTTCCACATTCTACCCGTTGCTTTAATTTCTTGTTGTATTGTTCGTCGCCACGTGATCTTTGGCCTGCCCCTTTTCCTGGTTCCTTGGGGGTTCCAGTCCAATGCCATGCGTGCTATATTTGATCTTTCTCGTCTTAGTGAGTGCCCGATCCAGTTCCATTTTCGTTGTTTGATTTCCGTTTTCATTTTCTTTTGTCTAGTTCTTCGCCACAGTTCTTCATTAGTTACAAATTCTGTCCAGTGTATTCCTCTTTATCTTGCGTAGACATCTATTGACAAAAACTTGGATCTTATTATCCGTTGCTGTTGACGACTTCCAGGTTTCACAGCCATAAAGTAGGACGAATTTTATATTGGTATCAAAAATCCTAAGTTTTGATTTATTTGTCAAATGGTTGCTGTTCCATATATTATTTAAACATCCGAAGGCTAGTCTTGCTTTACTTATGCGCTGTTTTATATCTTCGTCTGTCCCTCCTTGAGCTGTGATTATGCTGCCTAGGTAGCAGAACTCCTGCACATCTTCGATCGGTTCATTATTGATATTGAAGGGTTGCTGGTTGTTAGTATTCAGACGAATCGTTTTAGTTTTGCTATGATTGATTTCCAGGCCGACCAGCTTTGATTGTTCGGCAAGCCTATTTATTTTTGTTTGCATGGCTGTGTGAGTATGGGATAGTAAACAAATGTCGTCTGCATAATCGATGTCATGTAATTGACTTTGAAACCCCCAGGTTATCCCAAGTTGTTCAAAATTTGAATTTTTGATTACCCAGTCTAATGCAATGTTGAATAGTAATGGTGACAGGGGACACCCTTGTTTAACACCAGAGAGAATAGAGATGTTAGAGCTGTTTCGTCCCTTATGCATGATTTTACAGTTGGCTTCTTCATATAATGCCTTTATGACTTTGACCAGCTTTTGAGGTATACCAGTTAGATCTAGAATTTGCCATAGAGCATGGTGTTGAATAGAATCAAATGCACATTTAAAGTCTACAAAGGTTATATACATATAGTGGGCTTCTCCATTCCTCAGATTGTTCGATGATTATTCGAAGGGTGTTAATATGATCTATGCAAGATCTGTTCGGCCTGAATCCGCACTGTGCTTCCCGTAATTTGGGTTCTACATATTCGGAAAGCCTATTATTAATTACGTGTGCAATAGATTTGTTTAGCATATTTAATAAGGTGATGCCCCACCAATTATTGCATTTTGTAAGATCTCCCTTTTTTGGCAGTTTAAAGATGATTCCTTCCTTCCAGTCAGAAGGAAATGACTCTTCAGTCCACATTTTTTGAATAATTGGTTGTAAAATTGCTGCTGTGTGTGAAATGTCTACTTTCATAAGTTCAGCTGGTAACTTATCTGGACCCGTGGCTTTATCATCTTTTAATTGTTAATATTAATACTGTAACGCCTAATATTTATTTATTTTAGCGAGTTTCCGATACCCTATGCCTATGCATAAACTCCAGTCCCAATGTGGTAGCGAATATACTCCACCAAGTATTGCTTCAGAATTTTTTTGAACTTTGCCAAAGAGCCATAAAATATGTGCAGTACAAAAGTATTGAATCTGGAAAAATAATTTTAAAATAAGATCATAGCGCTTAAAGTTTGCTAAAATGTGAAATTCTTTCAAGTATCCCAATGTAAAACAAACAAAATATAAAAACGTGATCATGTGATGAAATAATTTTCCTGAATATCTGACACTATAAACTCTAAATTATTATGAAAGAATCTTTTATTGTAAAAATCAACTTTATATACAGCTTAATGACTTAATTACATAGCCCTTATAATATAAATTAGCAAATTACTCATATAATGATAATATTTTTCACTTTTACCTATCACAGTATATAATAGAGCCTACATCAATACTACTAGATCAACAGACAGAAATAATCGATTTATACATGTTAATTGAGCTTTACCAACTTACATCAAAAAGGACTATAAAATATTTAAGTAAGGTAAAGTCAGGCAAGTGTAAATATGGGGGAAGTGTAAACCTTGTTCAAAAAAACCGCTCTGTGGCGTTATTGAAGTTGATATTTAGTGCAAAAGAAGAGAAGCGTATACCTTTACAGTTACCTAGTTGAATTTTCAAATTATGAGTTCAGATGGCAGCACAGTGGCCCACCAAAATTTAATGGCGGCTTGTCGACGTGCTGCGAGATAGGAGCTCGTCATTAAACTGCTGATATATGTGACTTGAGGTGAGTAAAAGCTAAACTGTGATTATCTACTACCATGAAAAAGTCTAAATTTTCATTTTTTGACGGTGTAGACCTCTCAAGCAATATGTAACCTCACTTTATAACTATGTTCACACTTACCCCCAGATTTTTCCCTAGTGGGGCTAGTGTGAACAAGAATCGTTTCTTTCGTGAGGCAAGTGTGAACTTATAAAAATG
Source organism: Melanotus villosus (assembly GCA_963082815.1). NCBI lineage: Eukaryota > Metazoa > Arthropoda > Insecta > Coleoptera > Elateridae > Melanotus > Melanotus villosus. The sequence continues at coordinate 34,775,749 of OY720419.1, read as the reverse complement.
CATTTATTTTTCAGAATGGTTCGAAATTACATAAGAAAGAGCCAGAGGGCTACACAATATTCCAAAGACGACTTGGCTCGTGCCCTAGCAGAGATCAAGAGTGGTAGAATAACCTTGCACGGGGCCCATCGTACCTATAACATACCAAAGGCTACCCTACATACCCATATTCATGGGAAAAGAGGCATAAAAAGCTCTACACAAGGACGAGATACTACCATTCCTCGTGAAGAAGAAGAAAAATTGGCGGAGGGACTGCGATGTATGGAAAAATGGGGCTTTGGGTTGTCGAGAAAGGAGGTGCTTGGCGTAGTTAGTAACTTTGTTACAGCCAATAAAATTAAAACGAATTTTCGCAATAATATGCCCGGACGAGAGTGGTTTATAGCCTTTAAAAAGAGGCACAGACTGTCGATTAAAAAGCCGCAATCTGTTGAGTATGCTAGAAAGAAAGTGTGCGATCCATTTCCAATATACGGCTATTTTGAAATGCTTAAGGAAACACTGGAAGATTTGAAAGTGACTGATAAGCCTCAGCGGATTTGGAATTTGGATGAGACAAGCTTCTCAATTGATCCGTCCAAAATAAAAGTAGTTGGTGCAGTAGGCCTTCCCTGTACTAGAACAACAAGTACGTCTGGACGTGAAAATGTCTCCGTTTTGTCAGCTGCGAGTGCAGGTGGTCAGAAGGCCCCACCCTTGATAATCTACAAAGGAAAATACATATGGGATGCGTGGATAGCTGATGAAGGAGATGAATGCTTTCCACAGATTAGTTATGCAGCTACTACAAACGGGTGGATGGAGTCGGGTGTGTTTTTCAATTATCTAAAAAATACATTCCTAAAAGCTGTTGGCAATGAGCGCCCAATTTTATTAATTTATGATGGGCATAAAACCCACGTTAATTGCGACGTTATTGAATTTGCGAAGGCTAATCAAATAACTATTTTAAAACTGCCTCCCCACAGCACGCATTTGCTCCAACCGCTGGATCTCGCCGTTTTTAAATCCTTTAAGGATAAATGGGAAGAGCAGCTGACTAACTGGCAACGACATAATGTGGGACGCAAGATTCCAAAGAAAATATTTTCACAACTTGTAGGAGTTACCTGGCAACAAGTAAGGCCAGAAGTATTACAACATGGGTTCCGTAAGGCAGGAATATACCCCTTCAATAAGGATGTAGTTTCCAGAAACAAATTCGATAGAAATGCCTTAAAGAGGTGGGATGAAAAGAAGCAGATGGAGAATACCCTTGACCAGGAAGGAATTAACGATACAAGAGATGAAGGTGAAGTCGGAGATCTAAATTGGGAAGAAAATGACAATCCAACTGAAGAACTAATCAATGCAGGGGAAGATGAGAATAAAGAGATAGAAAACGAACGTGACGGAACAACATTTGAAGATCTCTTGTTATCTACAGTTAGACAAACAAAAGTGGATGGAACCCAAAAACGAAAACGGTTAACCGAAGGGGCAACAGTGATAACAAAAATTGATGCTAAACAGTTGTTAGAGATGCGAGAAAAAGAAGAGGCGGAGAAGAAAAAGAAAGAAAAGCCGAAGAAAAAGAAACAGGAGCCGAAAGTTAAATTAAAACCGAAAAAAAGTCCCACAAAAGTACCACGTGAAGTAGCAATCACATCCCAATGCACTGACAGCAGCACTGACGTATCAGAGGGCGAAATGTGTTTAGCAGATTCCTCTGACGACGATGGAGGATATTACGAAAATTTACGGAGAGAGGTAGAGGAAGAAGAGCGAGAACAGGAATTTGATAGAACCCCGAAAACAGTGTGCATAAACTCATACGCATTGATTCGATTTGAAGGAAAGAAAAAGGCTCTCAAGTACTACGTAGGAAAAATAACGGAAAGAGAAAATGATGAATGGAAAGCGTCCTTCCTCAGAAAATCAAAAAATGGTAAATTCACATGGCCGCCTGTTGAAGATAGTTCAGTCATTGACGAAAATGACATAGAGCTGCTTTTGCCAGACCCCAATATTGATCATTGGGGTAAATTACATTTTAATGTTAGTTTTGACACTTATAATATTCTGTAATATCTGACGTTTCTTTGTCAACTTTTCTTTAATAGTTTGTAAAAAAAAAACTAATAAAAATTCCTGAAATTCAAAAATATCTGCGTATTCCTGAAATTCTGGAGAATTTACACATGCCCCACACTGTATCCTATTTATTTCCATATGAACATAGGGATATGAGTTTACACTTGCCCCAATCGAGGGGCAAGTGTAAATCTAAGCGCCCTAACAATTATTATTAAATATATTAAAAGGCAGTCGATGGATAATATTAGGAAGTACCTAATTTGAAAAGGACCCTTTGAACTCCTTGTTAAAAAAAAAACTAAGCATTCAGTTTGCATCCTTAGCTAATAAGGAATTTTTAAAGTCATCTCTCAAAAAAAGCGTTCACACTTGCCTGACTTTACCTTAGATTAATATTTATGTACAAATCAATTTATTTATTGAAAGTAGAAAACACATACTACTATTACACACATTACAAAGTAATTTATTTTAGTGTTTCCGATTCCATTTTCTCCTCCCTTTTTATCTTCTTGAGAATCTTGTTCAATTGCATTTTCACGATCTCGTTCAATTTCTTCTAAGGTCTCTTCAACAGCTCTATTTATTCTCCTCATTAAGGGGAAATTTTCTGTACCACAGTCACCTTGAAAATCGTCAGTATCGATAGACCAAACCATTACTCCACCTAATTTCTGCTCCATTGCAAATTTAACTTTTTCAGTCACTGATCTATCGTTGTCAAATGCTATCACTTTTTCTTCACTAACAGCAAATTGAGTCCTGGATTCATCATCCCAGTGTTCTGCCCAACCTGCTGTTGTATTTTGTAATTCAACACAGATCTGTAAAACAAAATTTGTTACCAGTACTTAACAAGATTATTTTAACAGATTCGGAAGTAACGATAAATTTTAATATTTGAAAATATAAATTTGCATGGTTACGAAACAGTTTTATCTACGACCTTGTGTAAAGTAAACTTATATGCCTTCAGTGTGTAAACTTCTATCTTATCGCAGTATTCAGCGCGTAACGTAAATGACAAACGGTACCTACTTTACACATTGTTGATTCCGTTTCTATGGTACATAGCTCAAAAAATACAGAAACAAATAAGTTGATTTCATAGCTGAAATTTATATTTAAATAATATCGATAATGTTTCTCTTAATATTTCTTTTTTCTATGGTCGTAGATAAAATAGCATTATTATTTATTTATTATTCCTGTTCGCTTCTTTAGGAGAATCAGGCGTATTTAGCGTTTCAATAGCATTTTTGATATACTCAGAGATGCTAGTCCTGAGATAGATAAAATAGCATAATGTTAGCAAATTACAAGTACATTGTCAATTGTTCATTTAGTTTAGGTTTTTATTTTTAAATTTTGCTAAAAAAACAGTGGTCCATATATGTACTTGTATCTAAAGTTGTCTGTAACTAAAATCATATTTAGTGTAAACATAAAACCTTTACTATCTAGATCAGAGATTTGCAATAAAGTCGATTATTATTATTATTATAATAGTGTTGATAATTAAACATGACTTTAAATTTAAATATGCGAATATGGAGCATTGTCTTATGTGCATGTATAGGCTATACTTGAACATATGCAATAATAGTAGTATTAGCAACATTGCAAACATGTTTCAGTTACAAGTATGTAGGAGTGGTTACATTTTCTGGTGAACTACTGCGCGGAAGACAAAATCGTGTTTACGGCGATTACAGGCCATCTTAAAAACATCGTCATTCGTTTATTATTGTCATTGTTTTGAGTTGTCGTTGTGTTAAATTATCTGTCTTGACCTTGGGGCTTCTTAAAAACTTTTAAATTTGCCGCGCAAGAGAGTTCGATGTTTTCAGGTTTCACTTTTAAGTATATTGGTCTTCTTTTTTCTATATTCATCTCTTTCACCGCTCTGCGCATTTCGCGGTCCACGAGAAAATGTAACCACTCTAGCAATTTTTGTTTTATACCTCATTATATCCCATGAATCCATTTTCTTTGGTATATGGTCCTTGAAAACCAACATTTTTTGCAACAGCTCCTAGTTTTGGTTTCTTCTTTGCCGAAACAGAGGATTCACGTAATAAAAATGTTCTTCCATATAAGGGAATACCCATTACTAATTTTTCTGGTGATGCTCCCAATTTTATCATGTATTTTATACTGTATTCCTAAAATAATATTTTATAATTCAGTATTTTATATAAACAAAAATTTTATTGCGAGACTGAAAAGGCTTCTCCTCCTTGCCTCTATGTATTTGTTTTTAATTTTGCACCTGTGTGTATATTAATTTAAAAAAAAATCTGTTAGCAAGTAGTGGAGATCATGGGTGGCTTTTACACTTGCTTTATACTCCTCCAGCTGCGTCAGCACCTGTGTGGGATCATGTGCGTCATCCAGAGCGGTCGACGGTTACTCATTCTCGAGTGACTACGGGAACGTTCTGGAATGAAGTTCTGGAAGGACGAAGCTGGGATATATAAGGTGCGCGTCAAACGAACAGGGGCAGTCTAATCCAGCCTACATAAACGGTCGCGAATATGTACATCGGTAAAGTTAATATAAATATGCGTGAATAGTTATAAATAAACAAACGGTACAAATAAATTAATTAGTGTTACGGGTTAATATTAGTGTTTTGTATTAGAATTAATATTAGTGTTGTGTTTTAGTGTTAACTGTTAAGGTGTTATTTCGTGTTTCTTCGTTGCTTAATAATTTTAATATTTGTTAATAAATAATTCACACAACGAACCGAAGTTTTAAATAAACGTTTTAAAACCGTTACAGTATCAATTTGATTCATTACATTTAGTGTCTATAAACCATTTCGTTTCGAGTTTCAAGACTCGGCTCCTTTCGTCGCCTCGTCTTTAAACATCTCACTCGTACTGTAAAATGTGAGTTCCCGGACTTGTGACGTTAATTGCTATTTAAAGCGAGTGCACGGCAAATATTTTGCGCGGCCGACAAGGTAAAATGCACGCGGGTCAAAGTGAATCCTCGGTCGGGCGAGATAAGAGTTGATAGCTGGCGTTCAAGGCGAATCAGGCACAACAAATATTAAATACATTTAAATTAAGAACATAACTAGAACGCATCCATAATGGAAAAAATACTAGAGGAAATTAACCTAAAATTAGGTAAATTGGATTCGTTAGTAGAGAGAACCCAAAGAATGGAAAATAAAATAGACGGCATACGTAAGGAATTCAACACAATTAAATTAGAAAATACTAAAATAAAGGAAGGGAACGAAAAACTTCAATCGTTAATTACGGGGCAAGATGAACGTATCGAAATGCTGAAAAAAGAAATACGAAAGAAAAAAATTATTGTGAAAGGCATAGGCTACAGGGAAAAGAAAACGAGTCAGAGCTAGAATTGAGCGAAAAAGTTAGAGTATTGTTGCGGGATATAGGGGTGGAAATAAATATGCAAGAAGAAGTGCAGGAAATAAGAAGATTAGGCAAACCGGCTACGGGGGAGCTAAAAGGACGTCCGATTTTGATAAAATTAACAACAATGAGTAAAAAATACGAAATTATGAGGGCAACTAAAAACCTTAAAGGAAAAAATACATGGATTAGCGAGGACTACTCAAAAAGAATCCAAGAACAAAGGAAAGTCCTTATCGAACATATGAAAGGCGCAAGGAACCAAGAGTTACGAGCGAGCGTAGTGTACAATAAGCTGATAGTAAATGGCGACGCCTAGTCACTAGAGCAACTTATAAGCAAGAAAGCAAGGAAAAAGAAGGTTCGGGAGGCAAAGATAATAAGATTGCAGGTTGAAGTGCTAAAATAATTTGTTTTGAGTGTCGTAGCACCCTGACTTCCATTTTACGTAGGTCATGGCATCCTAGATTAATAAATAAACTCTTCTGCAACTCTGCAAGTATTTACTTTGTCATCAAAATGTTTCTAACTTTATACTACCATACGTAAAATTGAATGGAGATTCCAAAAATGTATAAATATACAGGGTGTTCCATTTAAAATAACAAAGTTAATGTCAATTCAGGCGAAACTGGAAGTGACAGAAACTTGTTTCCTATGTCAACAAATGCCATTTAAAGAGTATATTACATATACCAAATTACATTATGATATCTTAAAAAATAAAAAATTTATGGGGGTGCCCCAGGTTTCGTTGACACCCGGTATATTCGCAGAAAACATACCACATTCAAAACATCCGAACTTTTTAAAGGCGCATTAGCACCAGTTTTTTGATCCCATGCTCCATGATAATCGTAACACATAAGATGTATATAATCTAAATAATAAGACAATCCTTGTACATCGTATGCCACATCTATTGTATCTTTTCCAGCGCCAAACGCAGCAGTAAGTAAGAATTTAAATTTGTTGAATGCCGATCTTAATTCCTTAAAGAAAAGAAAATAGTAGTGCAAATAAAATAATCTTATTATTGTAAATAAAATAAATTATAGTCCTTATATGTATAGCTGTTGTTATACCGGGTGGCCGGATTTCGTAGGGACAAAATGGGTAACTTTTGTATTTGAAGAGATAGAGAGATGGTCAAATTAGCAAAAAGGTGCAAGTTCGAGAGCTCATTAAGAATCCATTTTAAAATTTTACTTGTCATGGCCCACTTGTTTAAAATTAAACAAAACAGCAAAATCTCCTACTTTCTTTTATTTGCCGTAACTTTTTTGTTACTTAACATATTGAGATGCGGTTTGAACTAATTTGCATGGTAATTTAAATACTTTTATTGGCACTTAATAAAACCAATTTCATTTGTGCAAATTTTTAGTAATCTAACCTAACCTCAAAATTTTAAACTGGTACCGTGCAATTTTTTTGGCCCTTTTAAGAGAGGATTTTTTTCTGAATGTAATGATGTATCACATGATATGGAAACTTTCTCAAAATTTTGAAAAAGTGAGCTTAATGTTTTTACGGGCAGAAATCACTAGTGCCATGATTTTTGTTTCGAAACATAATTTCACAGATAACGTGATAAACAAAAAACAAAGTTATTGTGGTCATGGCACTAGTGATTTCTGCCCGTAAAAAGAATAAGCTGTTTTTCAAAATTTTGAAGAAGTTTCCATATCATGTGATACATCATTGCATTCAGAAAAAAATTCTCTCATAAAAGGACCAAAAAATTGTACGGTACCAATTTAAAATTTTGAGGTTAGGTTAGATTACTAAAAATTTGAACAAATAAAATTGGTTTTATTTTTTATTAAGTGCCAATATAGGTATTTAAATTACCATGCAAATTAGTTGAAACCGCATCTCAATATCTTAAGTAACAAAAAAGTTACGGCAAATAAAAGAAATTAGGAGATTGTTTTTTTTTTATTTTAAACAAGTGGACCATGACAAGTAAAATTTGAAAATGGATTCTTAATGAGCTCTCGAATCTGTACCTTTTTGCTAATTTAACCATCTCTCTATCTCTTCAAATACAAAAGTTACCCATGTTGTCCCTACAAAATCCGGGCACCCGGTATATTTAACAAAAACTACCTTAACTAAATAGAGAAAATTTAGTTTATCATCAGCCGATCCCCCACGTTTTCCAGGAAATTCCCAGTCAAGATCCAATCCATCGAATTTATACTTCCTACAAAAATGTGAGATAAATAATTATTACAACACCATTATGGATATTATAGCTTCTTACCTTATAAAGTCTACAGCACTTGCAACAAATTTACTTCTTCTTGCTGGGTCTTTTACTAATGCAGAATAATTTTCAGATCCCTCATTCCAACCACCAATAGCAATAGTTACTTTTAAATGAGGATAACTTTGTTTTAAACCTACTATTCTCTTATACCCACCTTTTCCATAATCATCAGTTAAATCTTGCCACGGATCTAGAATATTTTTTAATGTCTATAATGAAGTTATGTATTACATGAGTTAGAATTAGGTAGGTAATAAATGTTTGCCTTAGTATATTTCGATTTTTAAAATAACAAATCCAGAGCTATAAAAAGGTAATAAGATACCTATGAAAAAGTATCACTAAATAGGCAAACAAGGAACATCTTAAGCAGAGTTCAAGTCCATACTTGTTGTATATTAGCATACTTATCGTATTACTGTAAAATGTCACTCCATTTATATAATTATGATACAGCATTAATGTAATTCATTTTCCCCTCATATCATGATTGCAGATCCATATTAAAAATAGACAAGTCTCTAGTTTGAACTCAATAAATTATATAGCACAAGTTGTATAAATACCTAATGGACGCATGCCATCATGGGTAACATTTAATCCAGCAAATGCATAAACCACATGTGTACATAATGTCGGATCTATATGTTCCAACGCGAATGATCCTCGTTCTGGTCTGTACACCGACCAAGTTCCTACATAGCATACAACTATTTTGCCATGTTTTGGTCCTAGAAAAAAGAATATAAAAATGTTATATTGCAATAAAAACAGTTTTACACATGTATTAACTATTCTTTCTTTTCCTTTTACCCTCTTATACCTTTACAGTGTCGAGCCGCAGGGTGATGGCCCATTCAAGTTCTGACCAAGCAGGTCTTTGCCTAACTTTCTATATTGCATTACTACGTGCACTCCCACTCTGCCGAACTACCGGCCGTATTAACTATTCAAAAATATAATATAAGATATTCAAAGCTCAGGCTTACAATAAGTCAATTTGGCTTTATCTTCTTCAAAACTGCAAAAATTAACCCTACTGGTAACTACTCGTATAACGACTTATACATCTTAATTTTATTTCTTCTGCATATGAATTCTTTTTCGTTATTATTAATCCTCAGAAATAATATGTAGGTATGTACCACGGAGTATAAAGACAGGAGGCTGCACTGCCCGACCAAACCCGTGCCGATGTTTGTCGCCCCAATTCAAGACAAGGATAGAAGATGAATGTCTACGGAAGTACAGGGTGCATACGAGAAACGCACTTAAAATTAATAAAACACTGATTATATTGCATTTCTGAGTAACATATTTAGGTTTCTTTGTAGAGTATAGATTTATATTACATAAAAAATACAAGAATCTGTTGGGGAAATTTGATTTATAGGGCTGTAATTGAAGACATGTGCACGAACTAATCTCCACAGTTTTTCTGTTATACGAAAGTTAAAAATTGTGTAAAATAGCATCAATCGATGCAGTATCTTTTTCTCTACAAAAATCTTAATTGCACTTTTGGTCTAAAATAATTAGGGAAGCAAATATTTACATATTAAAAATTTACCATTGGAATTCCTAGAGCGCGTGAAGCAACAAACATCCGTAGTATGTAATTCTTCGTAAATCGTCGGTTTATTATTGGGTAAACAAACAATTGCAAGACGTCCTGAGTTTTTACAACTAGTAACTTCTTATCTCCTCAGGGATCAAGAAATTCGTAATCCAGTCGTTGAACTTTGTCACAAAGTAAAATAAGGTAGGAATGGCATTCGACCAGTTTAAGTTAGCCCTTCTATGTCACCATAGTAAGGTAGAAATAAGCGTGTCCACAATTTTAAATTGTTCAAATTAGTAAGAATTTAAAATAAACATTTAGAGCCATATTCATAAACAGTGTTTAAAGTTAAATGTTACTAATTGCTATAGCAACATATATTAATTATATTGGTTTAGTAGCTACTAAACCCCTACTAACTTTAAATACTGTTTATGAATATGGCCCTTTAGTGATTTAGTTGAAAAAATGGGTCGAACGTGTTTTGTACCCAATTGCAAAACGAGTTATCGAGGCAATAAAGATGTGAAAAGGTCTTTATTTAAAGCTCCTACCAATTTTATTTAAAACGACTTGACGATATCAAGTTTTCAATTTTACTTTGCATTTCAGTAAGCATGAATTTATTTTACTTTTATTAGCAAAAACAGGAGTAGTTACCTTAATAATTTTTGGTGCCTAAAATTAGAATGAAAGTTCACAATTACCAACAATTGTTGCAGATATTTGTGAATTTAGTACCAAATTAACAGATTATCGCTTCACGTTCTTTGTTATAAATAACTACTACTTACTTAATTCTCACCTGTTAAATTTACTGAAACCGCATTATTCTTTTATCGTTTTTTCTTGATAATTTACATTGCGAACAATTATACTGAACGTAATGTTTCCTTAAACTATTTTGTTGCAATGGAATTCTGATATGTTACAGTGCATATTTTCCGCACTTTGATTATGTTAAATACATAAGTACAGAACAATTTTTGTTTAAGTATCCACTTAAAAACCCCGGTTAGCAGAAGGTACTATTCCAACAATTTTTCCAAATTGTCCTTCAGATAAACGAAAAATAACTACATTGCAAAAGACTTGAACGTTTTTTAAGTGTCGGTATAGCAGCATATCCATAAATACAGGGTGTTTCATAATTGCACGGCACCATTTTAGTTATGTGTTCTCTAGTACAAAATATTACGATTTTTTTGTATTTCGTGAGCTTTAATAGTATATTACGTCACTAGGAGTAGAAAGCCCACTTTTTTGTGCTGAGCTCAGAAGGTTGCGGTCGAGGCGGCAGCCGAGACCAAGCAATCTTGACCTGTTGTGGTGTGCGGAGCCTTGCGATATTGTCGGAGGAACACGTTCAGGTCGCGTTTTAGTGATCCCTTGGTTGCCTTCATCGCGTGGAGGGCATTCTTCACTGTTTGGACGTATCTTTCCGGTTGACTATTAGTAGAGGGGTGATATGGGGCAGTTAATTTATGATACTTTACCCCACGATCTCATAAGAAATTTTTGAACTCTTCAGATGTAAATTGTGTACCGTTATCAGAAACAATGGTAACAAGAGCACCACAGCTAGTGAGTAGTTCATCTAAGATGGCGATTGTTGCAGCAGCAGTTATTGAGGATGTTGTTTTTACTTCTAGCCACTTGCTGTAGGCGTCTACGATGACTAACAGCATTGTGCCTTCGATCGGCCCCGCGTAGTCAATATGAATTCGTTCCCACGGCGCCTGCGAGTACTCCCAGTGATGTTCTCTAAATTTCGGGGGGCATGTCCATGAGTTGCGCAATCGCTACAGGATTTAGCAACTCGCTCGATGTCAGCATCGATTCAAGGCCAAAAAACAAAGGAGCGCGCTATACCTTTCATTTTCACGATGCCTATGTGTACCTCGTGTAGGTCCCTGAGTACTGCTTCCCTCAGTGTCGGTGGCACGACGACTCTGTGCTCGAGCACCAAACAGTTCGCTGCTAGAGTGTACCGTGCTTCTGGGGCCTTATAGTTATGTTGCGCAAGATTCTGGCCTGCTTCTAATAGTTGCACTATTTTCCCCAAGTGTGTGTCCTTCCGGGTTTCTCGTGCGATGGCTTCTGCTCGTACAGGCAACTGTACAGTCTGGTGTATGACAAAATTATCGAAGTCATCAAAATCCTCAGTCTCTACCTTCCTCTGCGATGAAAACACTTTGCGGATTGCGTTGACTTTAGAGTGCAGTGGTGCTCTGGAGCAGTAGCCGGCATTGGCATTTGCTTTTGACGTTTTAAATAAGACATCAAAATTGAAATTTGCCAGGTAATCTGCATAGTTGGCCATACGGCTGATACACAGAACAGGTAATGATTTTTCCGGATGTAGAATCTGTGTCAGTGGCTTATGATCTGTGATGAGTGTGAAGTGGCGAGCGTAGAGATAGTTAAAAAACTTCTTTACCGTCCAAACGAGCGCTTCCTTGTCGATCTCTGGATATTTCTGCTCTGTTGCTGTCATCGTTCGACTTGCATACGCTATAGGGCGTTCCTGTCCGTCTGTGAGAAAGAACTGCACCTAATCCTGTTTTGCTTGCGTCTGTTGCCAGAAGCAATGGAAGTGACGGGTCGTACATCATGAGGACTTGTGACGATGTCAGTGCTTCCTTGATTTCCAAATATGCCTGTGTACCTGCTGGTGTCCATATGAAGGGATCCTGGAAGAGCATATCTCGGAGGGGGCGGTCTCTCGTTGACAGTTCGGGGATAAACGAGCTATAGTATGTTGCCTTGCCTAGAAACAGCGGTAGCTCCTCTGGCGTTGTTGGTTTGGGTGCGTCCCTTACAGCTCGCATGTGCATATCCGATTTATGTACTCCGTTTGTGTCCACTTTATGGCCCAGAGCTTCCAGTACAGGTTGAGCGAAACTGCATTTCTAGCGGTTGAGTTTCAGGCCGTGTATTCTGAAGCGTTCCAGTGTCGATGTCAGTGACTGCAGGGGGTTATCAAATCGGCCTGTGTGTACAATAATATCGCCGAAAAAATTGACGATGTTTGGTAGATCCTTGAGAACAGTATCCATGCGTCGCTGCCAAATAGAGGGGATGTTGGCCGCCCCGTACGCTGCGCGTGTTGGTCGGATGAGTCCATAGGTGGGGGTATTCAGTGTTAACGCGTGGCTAAATTCTTCATCCGCTTCCAGGTGGGTGTACGCGTCGGTGACGTCCAGGTGGCAAAATAAGGTGGCGCCTCTCAGCTTGTTGAACAAGTGTTCGATTTTTGGAATGGGGTGTTCGTCGATGATAATTGTCGGATTCAGCGTTGCCTTGTAGTTGCCGGTAGTCCTGATTTTGCCATTCTTCTTTGCAACAATGTAGGTCGTCGAGGCCCATTCCGAGTAGTCGACTCGTTTGTAAAAACCTGACGCAATCTTGGCGTCGATTTCCTTGGTGTAGGCGTCACGTAGTGCAGGTGGTACGTCCCGGGCTCTGGAAAAGACTGGTGGGGCTCCTGGTTTCAGCTTTATTCTTGCTGGAGGGCCCGTCAGTTTTCCAGGGGTTCGTTGTAGCGTGATAGGAGATAGTCCAGCTGCTGCTCCTGGTCTGCGGTCAGTGATTTAGATGTGGACATTTGAGACATTTGGTGTCTCGAGGATGATTTGGTGAATATTTTATGGAAATCTATCTCGTGCAAGAATTCGGGCATCCATCCCAACGCAGAAGCGTGTCGAAGTTACCCTCTATGACATAGAGGTTGAGCTTCTTCGTCGTAGCTCAAATTGTGACGGTGCCTCGGGTGCGGCCGATGCAGTTGATACGATGGCCCGTGTAACTGGTGTAGCTTCGATCTACCTTCTGTAACTCAAAATTGGGGTTGATCTTGCCGAACCTATTTTTGCTCATAACTTAGCATGGGGCTCCTGTGTCACGTTCCATCTTGACTGTACTGGCCTCTATTTGGACTTCCAGCATTGGTCGTCCAATTGATGGTATTGCACCAATGACCTCGGCCTTACTCAGCCGTTGTTCTACGTCAATACATATATATTCAATTGGGTCCTCAGTTTGCGCGATCTGGTTTACGTGCGCATTCGATCTGTACACTTTGCTAATGTGGCCCTTCTTGCCACATTTGTTGCAGTTGGCGTCCCGGAACCTGCATTGGCTGTAGAGGTGGGAAGTTCGATTCTTTTTGGTGAATCGATTCATTTGAATCATTCATTCCAAGTGATTCGTTCACAAAGATTCGTTCTTAAATGGTTCACTCATTCACGCGTTTTGTTTAGACTAACGTGGACTAACGAGGACTAACAAAGGAAGCAGTATTGAATACTCAGAAATCTAAAATTGAATAATTTTATGTTTACATCGCATATACAAGCTTATTTGTAAATATATCTCAATGATTTTAAAACTATTGGAAAGCTTATTCTTTCTAGATTCAGATGCTGCCACAATTATGTCAAAATTGTTGTTAACAAATGCTACATAAATTAATAAACTAAGCGTACGCGAAACGCGTAGCCGAAATTTCAGTATCGAGGTATTTTTTAAACTATTTCACATAGATGGGTAATTATATCGTATGAAATGGGTAGAAAAGAATGAAGAAGTTTTTATTGGAAGAATTACTTGCATAGCTTTATTGTTATAAAAGATATGATTTATTTTTGTACAGCGAGCGCTCCGTTGTATTTCGTACCGCTGGCATAAATGTACGTTTCACGCATGATTTGCCAAACATAAATTAATTTAAATAATCAACGCCAAAAGATAATTATAATTACTGATTTACTTATTTGCCATTTTACATTAAATTTTGAATCTACTTTTAAGACGGAGATCCACCGCATTGTCAAATTTTACACCATCGAATCCGATTTACTGGTCAATTTTACGTAGAACTCGAAACTCGAACGAATTGAACGCTGAATCTTTTGACAAGAATTAATACCCGATGGTTCCGCTGGCTTCGATACCGAGTCAAGTGAATCGATTCATTTTAAAGTACGGCGGCTCCGCAGTCCGCGGACTTCGATGCCGAGTCGAGTGAATTAGTGAATCGATTCACTTGATAGTAAGGACTCGATTCATTCGATTCAGTGTACTGATTCGTTCTTTTTGAACGAATCGTTCACGACCGACACACCTCTAATTGGCTGCGAGTGTGCGTTTCTCCACACCCCGCACATGTATGTTGGCTCTGCTGGGCTTTGTCGTTGTACTGCGATGGTCCGCTGTTTGAACTGTTTTTACCCTGCCGGCGTGGCTTTGACTGGCTAAATCTCTGTTTATTGTCTTTTCGTGACTGCGGTTTCTCGTACCCAATACTGTGCGTCTGATACGGCTTCGAGTTCGTATCTGCGGTTTTGACCTCGTCGGTGGTATTGCGAGTGGCTTCAAGTGTGTGAGCGATTTCATAGGCCTCAGTAAATGTTGTTGGCTTCTTTGAAATGATCTCATCGCACATTTCTCGGGATTCCAGACCAAATACGAGTTGCTCTATGAGCATCCGGTCGAGAAATTCACCGTAGTCGCAATATGCTGCGGCCTGTTTGAGCTTTAGTGCGAAACTAGCTACTTTTTCGTCCTTCCGTTGTTTTGTTCCACGAAATTTCTTACTCTCTGCGTAACTGTTTTGCGTGGACTCGAAATGGGGGGACAGTTTGATGCTAATCTCTGAATAACTAAGTGTTTCGGGATCTTTAGGACTCACCAGAATTTTTAGGGTGTCATTCAGTTCGGGTCCCATGTATACCCGTGCATAATTGGCATGCTGGTCTTCAGGGATTTTGCTTAGCTTTAAGGCCCAGGTGAAGCGCGTGAAGTAATCGGTAATCGTTGTTCCGTCTCCTGATCGATACACACCCATGTTGGACGGGGGCCGCTGAGGCGTCGCTGCTGTCACGGCGTTTGCGTCAGCGTTGGATGCGGATGTCCGGATCGCATTGGCGAGAATATCCGACATGGCCTGCAGTAATTCTTGTGGTACTACAGCCATTTCGTTTTTCGCGTTAGCCCGTTTTCGTTGTTTTATCTATCCCACTTCTGACATCACTTTTGTATTGCGTGAGCTTTAAAATAATAACAACTGTCTATTCAAATCAAACACAAAATCTTTATTCACATTTTTTATAAGCAAGCAACTAGATAGAGCATAGACCAACCGCAATAATACGTTTCATATACAACAGATTTACTTAAAATTACCTTAGTCCAAAAGTTAATATTTAGGGATACAGGGTGTCAAATCGGAAATTTTAATTTTTGCTGTAATTTCAAAAGTTTTCAAAATATTGACCTGAAAATTGGGGAAACTATACATATTTTGGGACGGAAAACAGTAACCAGTCCTCAATTTTAATGTAGCTCTTAAAAAAACCCTATTTTTGCTGCATCCAATACCTTAAAAATACTTCAAGTTTTTTGTACTTAAAGTTATGACAGATGTAATTGAAAAAAACAATTTCCTTACAACTAGCAAATATCTTGGAAACGGATAATTTTAGAGACTTTTAACTAGTATACCTTTTTTGTATAAAAAAGATGAGACAAATGTTTTTTTCAATTAAATCTGTACTAACTTTAAGTATAAAAAAGTTGAAGTATGTTTAAGGTATTAGGTGTAGCAAAAATAAGGTTCTTTAAAGAGCATTGTTAAAATTGAGGACGGATTATTGTTTCTCGACCCAAAAAAGGCAGTATCCCCAATTTTTACATCAATATTTCGAAAACTTTTGAAATTACAGCAATAAATTAAAATTAAAATTTCGACTTTTGACACCCTAAGGGCGGGTTGCACAAACATGATTTAACAGCTTGGTTAAATTAATCATTCGTTAAAGTGAACAAAATCGAATCAATATTGGAATGCACATGGTAAATAACAGATTATTTTGTCAACTTTGATCATTCGTTAATTTAACAAAAGCTTTGGGCAACCGGCCCTATATCTCCCTAAATATTAACTTTTGGACTAAGGTAATTTTAAGTAAATCGTAATATTTTGTGCTAGAGAATACATCCCCAAAAATGGTGCCGTGCAATTATGAAACACCCTGTATATTATCATTTTGTACAATATTAATTTAATTTTAAGTGTATGTATCTCTTCTTACAAAAATATAGGGTTAGGCATTTTTTAACAACAACTAATCTTTTATAGAGATCTTGGGCATCATTTAATGAGGCAGATCGAAATTATAGATCGTTATTAGTCGACTTCTATTTCTGGTTAGTATAATTTGTAACATATAATACGTTTAATATTTATTAATATCTCAAATATCATAAATAAATTGCTTTATTTTTGGGTTTTGTGCAACCATAACGGGTTATTCTATTAATTTTATAACTAATTCAACAAATCTTTAAAAGAACACATATAATTTGCTAAAGCACTGGACAATCTGGACATGCCTTTCTAATTGCAACCCTATAAATCATATATGTAAATATTTGCTTCCCTAATTATTTCAGACCAAAAGTGCAATTAAGTTTTTTGTAGAGCAAAAAATACTGCATCGATTGATGCTATTTTGCACAATTTTTAACTTTCATGTAACAGAAAAACTGTGGACATCGGTTCGTGCACATGCCTTCAATTGCAGCCCTATAAATCAAATTTCCCGAATAGATTCTTGTATTTTTATATTATTATTATTAATCTATAAATACCACTCTACAAAAGAAACCAAAATATATTACTCAAAAATGCAATACAATCAGTGTTTTATTAATTTTAAGTGCGTTTCTCGTATGCTCCCTGTACTTCCCTAGACATTCATTCTCTATCCTTGTCGCGAATTGCAGCGACAAACATCGGCACGGGTTCGGTCGGCAGTTTAAATGGAAGTCTCCTGTCTTTATACTCCGTGGTATGTACCTATGTTTTTTTATAATATAAATAAAATGTTATTAATATTCATCTGCGCAATACAAACCAACAACATAAATTATTTATACACATAACTAGTCACATAGGTTTAAAATAAATAAAGTTTTGTTGTTAAAATACTGGTAATGCATAAATTATTATAATAGTAACCACGAAAGTATTTAAGTTAGACCTTCGTAAAATGAGCGATGATACATTGCTTAATTAGCATGCGCATGGTTTTTGCATTTATTAAAATTCATATCATGATTTCTAACTTAAATTTTAGGTATTAAATACAATTTATATACAGTATGTCCCCGGATTGAGTTTACAATAGGTATGATTGACCAAAAATTTTCGAATTGGAATTTCATATTTTGGGATTCCGCCCTGCTCGGTCTGAAACTTATTTTTAGTTTACTTTCGATTTTTTAAAATCAAGTAGGCATTTACGGTTGAGCAATAACTCTTTTCGTTTCAGGTAAAGTACCTTTTCCGTTCACAGTACGCCAAAGTGTTACTAAGAAAAGTTGTTCAGAATGAAAAGTTATGGCGGTGTACAAATTTTCAGAACGATCGGCCTACTTTGATAAAATTCATTATTTGTCAATTTCGTTTCAGGTAAAGTACTGTTTCCATTCACAGTACGCCAATATATTACTAAGAAAAGTTGTTCAGATTAAAAAGTTATGGAGTTATGCAAATTTTCAGAATGATCGGCCTACTTTGACTTACTGACCAATACTGGATTTTAACCAAGTAGGCCGATCATTCTGAAAATTTGCATAACTCCATAACTTTTTATTTTGAACAACTTTTCTTAGTAAAATATTGGCGTACTGTGAATGGAAACAGTACTTTACCTGAAACGAAATTGACAAATAATGAATTTTATCAAAGTAGGCCGATCGTTCTGAAAATTTGTACACCGCCATAACTTTTCATTCTGAACAACTTTTCTCAGTAACACTTTGGCGTACTGTGAACGGAAAAGGTACTTTACCTGAAACGAAAAGAGTTATTGCTCAACTGTAAAGGCCTACTTGATTTTAAAAAATCGAAAGTAAACTAAAAATAAGTTTCAGACCAAGGAGGGCGGAATCCCAAAATATGAAATTCCAATTCGAAAATTTTTTGTCAATCATACCTATTGTAAACTCAATCCGGGGACATACTGTAGGTATAAAATTTAGATTACTTCGTGGATTTATTTGTACATAAAATATGGTATTTCCAATTTCCATGACTACAGAATTACAGGAATATATTAGAGTTTAGAGCATTTATTTTATAAAAGAAATAATACCTAACGATGCCATAGCTGAAATAAAGCTACCTAATACTTTTTTAAATTGATTAGTAGTATCAATTATTATACCTATATGATCATATGGCCTACCTAACAAGATTAGTGTTTTCATGTTACCGATAAGATTTCAACCCTACATGAGCTGATTAAACTTTTAATCTGCTGTGTACTTGAGCCTTCAATCTTAAACAAGTCCGATATTTGTTTTAGACTGAAGTCTGCATGCATTGTACCATGTAATGATTTGTATTTTTTCTGAAAGTATTTAAATTACTATGCAAATTAGTCCAAACCGCATCTCAATATCTTAAGCAACAAAAAAGTTACAGCAAATAAAAGAAATTAGGAGAATTTGTTTTTTTTTTAATTTTAAACAAATGGGCCATGACATGTAAAATTTGAAAATGGATTTCTAATGAGCTCTCGAACCTGCACCTTTTCACTAATTTAACCATCTCTATCTCTTCAAATACAAAAGTTACCAATGTTGTCCCTACGAAATCCGGGCACCCGGTATAACTTATATTACATGGTTAAAAAGAAGAGAAAAATGCGTTCCAACTGGGCTAAAGTCAACTATGACTTCCCTTTAAAAAATACAACTTTTAGTAATTACTCGAAAATTAATTAGCAACAAAACATTAGGCTACATTACTCTACATAAAAAGTTGTTCAAGAAGAATTTGAAGTAATTCTTAGAGTAAAAGAACTACGTGGGATAATAGAAGCGATTTTTTTCGGCAATAACATTTTAACCCCATTTCGAATATTTAATTTGTCCACGCCATGGAATTCCCCCCTAAAAAACTGCGCTATTTTGCAATAGTTAACCGTTTCTCTATCTCTACAAATAAAAGAGTTACCCATATCAGGTTCAAGAAATAGGACACCCTGTATATACCGAGTGTCGATGAAACCTGGAGCATTCATATTTTTTTAATTATATTTATTTTACGATATCAAAATGAAATTTGGTATATGCAATACATTTTTAAAACTACATTATCTGACAAAGAACGCAACTTTCTGTTACTTCCGGTTTCGCCGGAATTAACATCAATATTGTTATTTTAAATTGAACACCCTGAATATTTATAAATTTTTGGAATCTCCTTGTAATTTTACATAAAGTTCGAACCACGGAAGATGACCCCTGCCTCATCACACGCTGAATTTAGTAACGACAAACACGCGTGTACATTTGTTCACAAACCCCATGCACACGACAAGGATAGCATTACAATAAGCCTGTGTTATGATTAAAGTGCTTATTTGACTAGAGTAGTTTAAGTCAAATGCGCGTGTTGTCACTAAAACGTCAAACTGTCAAATTATTAATACATTTACATTATTTTATTTTATTAGGTATCTAAATTCCTATGTTAATTGGAATTCGTTTTTGTAGTACCTATTTGTGTTGTGAGGTTTAGATAAATGAACATTCTATTTGGTTTATTGCGTTGCAGAAGAAATACAGTTGTACATTTATTGGTTAGATTATTAATAATTTAAGGTTAAAATTCGTATTGACAGCTGTTTGTTTTCCGGTTAAAGCGCCAATCATAATTCCTTGAGAATACAACTGATGCTAATTTGACTAGCAAGTAAAATCTTATATCATACGGATAGCATTGATGAGGCAGGGTTCATCTTTCGTGGTTTCAATATTAGGTATGTTAATATCAAATTTGAAACATTTTGATGACAAAATAAATTTTTGCCGAAAATTTTATTTATTAATCCAGACCTACCCTGCGTAAAATGACAGTCAGGACTCCTCAACACTCAAAACCAATTGTTTTAGAACTTCAACTGTAGCAAGTACGTCACTTTTGTTTTTGTGTATTTCATTTGTTTTGAAACTTAATGCCTATATAGATTTAAATGTCCAAAATACCGTTTTTCTAAATGGAAAGCGTTATTTCAAATTAAATTTTTCGATGAATCCCACGTTATTGGTACCATTGAAATTAAAAAAAAAAACACTCGCTTTAAATATCCTAGTGTCCCATCATAGTGCTATTTGAAAAAAGAGTTATTCTTGAAAAACTATTTCTTCCAACTTTAGGTCATTCTGTAACGAAAATTGTCTATTTTTTTGCTCTATTAATCGCATAAATAATACAAGTATACCAGATGTCAACGAAACCTGGGGAGCCCCATAAATTTTTTATTTTTTAAGATATCAAATAGAAATTTGGTATATGTAATATACTCTTTAAATGGCATTTGTTGACATAGGAAACAAGTTACTGTCACTTCCGGTTTCGCTGGAATTGGCATCAACTTTGTTATTTTAAATGGAGCACCCTGTATATTCATACATTTTTGGAATCTCCATTCAATTTTGCGCATGGTAGTATAAAATTCGAAACATTTTGATGACAAAGTAAATTTTTGCAGAAATTAATCTAGAGTGCCATGACTTACGCAAAATGAAAGTTAAGGTGCCCCAACACTCAAGACAAATTGTTTTAGAACTTTAACTATTCTAGTTTCTGTATTAGAATGACCTGAAGTTGGCAAAAACGTTTTTTCGAGAATAACTCTATTTTTTCAAATGGCACTAGGCTGGGACACTAGGATACTAATGGCCGATCTCACCGAGCGTTCTTAAAATTTAAGAAAGACCTAAGTTGCTTAAGACATACTTATGCGGTCTCACCGTCAATTTAAGCCTTACTTATGTCTGTAAAAACGTCCTAAATATAAGTTATCAATTTCGGTGACTTAAAACGCTACTTAGTCTATAAGTTGCCGCGTTCTGTCAGTAAAAACTAGTGGAACTTAAAAATATGGACTTGGACAACGATTTATTATTTCTGCAAGTCTTACTTATGTCTCTAAAAACGTCTTAAATATAAGTTACCAATTTCGGCGACTTAAAACGGTACTTAACCTATAACCTATAAGTCGCCGCGTTCTGTCAATTAAAAGTCAAAAAATGGTCATATCCCCATTTGTATGAAGCGGTACTTCCGTTTATCGATTTCGAACGTGCTAACCAATGTAAAAGCCTTTTGCCGCTTTAGTGGCAGAAATAGAACTAGACTTTGTCTAAGTCGCGACTTAACTCGCTTGGTGAGACAAAACACAAATTTAAGGACAACTTTATTTTAAGAACTACTTAGCTAAGCTTTAGTGATAAGTATTGTCGGTGAGATCGGCCATAAAAACGAGAGTTTTTCAAGGATTTTATTGATACCAATAATGCGGTATTAATATGAAAATTTAATTCGAAATAACACTCTCCGTTCAATAAAAAACCGTATTTTGGACATCTAGGCACTGGGTTTCAAAACAAGTGAAACAAATGAAATGCACAAAACAAGTGACAGACTTGCTACAACTGAAGTTCTAAAACAATTTGTTTTGAGTGTCGTAGCACCCATTTTACGCAGGTCATGGCATCCTACATTAAAAAATAAACTCTTCTGCAAGTATTTACTTTGTCATCAAAATGTTTCAAACTTGATTAAACATTTGTAGAATGAAATGGAAATTCCAAAAATGTATAAATATACAGGGTGTTCCATTTAAAATAACAAAATTGGGGGTAATTCCGGCGAAATCGGAAGTGACAGAAACGTGTGTTCTATGTCAAACAATGCCATTTAAAAAGTATATTACATATACCAAATTTTATTTTGATATCTTAAAATATAATTTAAAAAATAGGGGTGCCCTAGGTTTCGTTGACACCCGGTATATCCTATTTTTAGGTGCAATTTAGTATGAAATCCTCTTATTGTGCAATGCTTATTCAATGTTTATAATTTTATAGCTAGTTCTTAGTTGGGTTTTCGCCACTAGTTGTGAAAAACCCAACTAAGAAATATGTATGTCAAACTCGCCACAGCAAACCATTAAAATGTTTATAAGTCTATATATTTGTTTTGGGATTCACATAATTATACATAGTTACAAAAATTATGGAAATTTCATTTAAATTAATTGCAACAACTAGTTTATACCGTAAGTTCAAAAAAAAATTAAGATAAGGGTTGGCCACGAGAAACAAAAAAAATGTCTAATGCAAGATTTAGAATTTATTAATTGTTGCTGTCAGAATGCTGTTGGTGCAAATTTCAATGGAATTGTAAAAACAATGGTTTTCACAGTGGAGCATAAAACATTTATTTTTGTTATTTTTTTTACATCATCCTATAACGTTATCATGCTAATAACTCCTTAGCAACGAGTTATGTTATGATATATTTAACAGCACTAGTGCTGTAATAGTTATTTTTCGTATTTCGTACTGTAATGTATTACTTTACGGGACTCAAAATCGTGATATAATGGGCCACTTTACAGCATAGTAACCACTACAGTATAGCAACGTCAGGTTTCATTAAAATGCAATTTGATAGCTTCTCGGGCAGCATTTAAAATATCTTCTGAATGGTTTTACAAGTTATTTTCGTCACTCAAGTCCATTTCGGAATTAGATTTCCAAAAATAAATGTATTTATTTGTTTGAATTGAATTCTGTTATGTCAAAAACAGTTCCTGTCAGATCGAGAATCCGCCTACTTTTTTCAGTGTTTTATTAATTTTATTCAGAATGTATCTCAATAAATTTAGATAACTTTTTATGTGAGAATATAAAATGCGAAAAAATAGTAGGTATACGCGCCGCGTCCGAAAAAAGTGATTTAACTAGACTCGTACGGCATTTAAGTACTCGCTGTCGCTCGTACTCAAACCTGCCGTACTCGTCTAGTAAAAATCCACTTTTCAGCACTTGGTACGTAATCTACTATTACGATATGAGTATCGTAACAACTCGTATTACGATATGAATATAGTACAAAGCTTTATCTACTTTCATGAAATTAGCAAAAAAAATTAAATATTTGTCAATAATTAATTGCCTGATGCAAAAGTTGACTGTTCCAATTTTCATTGAAATCTAATACGTTAAGGCTTGATTTTTTGTTTATTTGGTGTTGGTTGCTGTCAGTTTGAATGAAAATTTGAACAGTCAACTTTTGCATCAGGCAATTAATTATTGGCAAATATTTAATTTTTTTTGCTAATTTCATGAAAGTAGATAAAGCTTTGTACTATATTCATATCGTAAAAATCGTAAAAAGTGTATAAGAAATGTTTATAATAAATAAAATAACTATGGATTCTCTTGTCAATCTGTAATTTTTATGTCAAAAGTCATTACGATACTAGTGCTGTAATATAGTTCATTACAAAACGATTTTTCGTTTCGTAATATTGATATTACGAAATCAAAGTAGATAAAGCTTATAACAGCACGATGTGGCTGATTTACGTTACTATTTATGAATTGTCATTGAACTGTCACTGAAAATAATTTTTTATTTAAAAAAAAAATTATTATAGGATGATATAAACCTATAATAATTTTTTTCAAAAAATAAAAAATTATTTTCAGTGACAGTTCAATGACAGTTCAGTGACAATTCATAAATAGTAACGTAAATCAGCTATATCGTGCTGTTATAAGCTTTACAGCACTAGTGCTGTTAAATGTATCATAACATAACTCGTTGCTAAGGAGTTATTAGCATGATAACGTTATAGGATGATGTAAATTACTATTATACATCTTGATTATGGAGGCAGCTACCGTTACATTAAAAACAGTTGCATTTTCCTTAAATCACTCATATTCTCATTTGTTTTTAGGTACAATTATTACTTTTCAAACACTTATATCTACGAAATAATTAAAACAAATCCCACAAACCTAGATCTAGCCCAATAAATAAATAAATAATAATAATAATAAATTTAACAAGTTATGGGGCATTGCTTTTTGTACTGAATAATTCTTGGAAGTTTTTTCTAACAAAAACGGGTAATCTAGCAATTGAAAACAAATGAAGCTAAAATACAGTAATCACAAATTAAGTGCAGTATTTGCATTAAGTTTGAGTGCATTTTAATGGTTATATTAGAAAATACCACACATTAATAGAAATTTGTCCTGAATTTTGAAGTTAAATAAAAATTTACCGTTCATTCCATATTTTTAAGGAAATACCGCACATAAATAGGTACCTACATATTTTTTTAACCACATTCCATCATGTTTATCACCTTTGACGATAAATAAATGCTCTGAAAATTTAGAATTGTCACGTTTCGTCTTTAGATTTATTGAACTTGAACGGGTATTCTTAATTTTATATATTTTTTGTTAATTATTAGATTCCTTAGTCTGAACAGTTACCACATATTCCTTTCTAAACCTTGCAGTTTCAAGTTTGGTAAGTGCTTGACTTTTTGTAAATAATAAGGAAACTGATACCTACTTTAAAAAAAAATACACTACTGCCCAACAAAGCAAATTATAAAATGAACTTACCTGTGACTGCTCCAATATTTATTACACACAAAATCGAAATTAAAATACCGGTAAAAAATAAATTACAGCTATAGGAAAGCATCTTAGCCTAAAAGCAATATTGTTTAAATGAAACCAAACTTAACATTTTCTTGGGGATACCGTTACCGAATTAAAATTAAATTATATCTCTTATTCGTTCTTTCATTATTGGGGTAAATGTGTGGTTAGAAAGAGAGAGACATAATGGTGAATAACTTACTTGACTGGCTAGTGACCGTCTCCCTTTCACTTTGAAAAGTTCAACCGCACCTCCGGCTATTTGCGTAGCTGGTTCTAGTGTCTCCGTCTCTTTTATACAAAATCTTTATTCTTAATGCTTTTATCAAAACGTATGTGTATCACGCGTGAATATGGAAAACCTGTTTATATTATTCCCTTCTTATGCGCTTTATGGTCAACAGCCACCTTGTATGTACCTAATTTAAAACCTTTGTTTTTGGTATTAAAATAAATAAAAATTCGTATAGGTACCTATTTTCATTACAGCATATTTTCTTTATCTGTTGCTAGTTAGACTAAAAAAGCGTTTAATTTAAAGGTTGTTTTAACATTAAAATTGTTTTTAACGCCTATGAAGGAAAATTTAAAACAGCTTGGCTATCTTGATTTTAGATCGTCACTCATACTCATGTCTATAATTTACTGATTAATATTTTTCATGTTAAGTGGGTTCTTCCATTCTGTTTGACATGCATCAATTAACATTGATTCAATGCTATTTATTGTGCTACTTTACAGTTGATGATTCATTAATTACTATTCTTGAAATTCTTTGAAAGATAGTGAAGTATTTAGTAATTTTATTTTTGTTCATTTATTTTGTTCTAATTTAAGCAGATCTCAGCAAACTATTTAATTGTATTAATATCAAATTTTTTATGAGGCAACTACATTGTTACGGAATTAGGGGTTTATCGTTTATTAGTTCTTATTTATCAAATCGAAAACAATTTGTCTTGTTACAAGAATAAACGATCTAAAAATGTTTGTGTAAAGTGTAAACCGTAAAGCATGGTCTTCCTCAAGGAACTGTACTCGGACCGTTACTCTTTATAATTTAGTTTTATGAATCCTGTTAAATATGTTCTATTCATTGATGACACAACTTTAGTTTGCTCTGAAAATGAGTGTAATAAATTAATTCATTTATTAAACAGCAGTGAGGCCAGAGCTGTAGATTGCTTAGGTACTGCAAATCAGTTGAAACAAAATTTAGACAAAACCCAATAAATTATGATCTCATACAAAGGCAGTTCTGAAAACATCACTTTTGTATGTAGTTCGAATTTTTAATTTAAAACATATTTTTAAAATAACATTTTTGTGTAAAGTTAATAAAAAGACCACTTTACCTAACCCGCTTTATATTCTTCTTGTGCTAATTAATCTGGATATCATTTCAAATGTAATTTGGTAAAAATTGATTATAAACCAAGCAGACCTAGACTACAAAAGCTGGAAACGATTTTCAAAAATTTTTGGTTCATTATACCTATCGCAAACCGTATCTGGGGACACGCTGTATACTAATTTGGTATTTTAAAACCCTGTATATTTAAAATGATGTGAAATTAATAATTTACAAATTTCATTTTAAAAACATTGCCTATTTCAAAACGTTAAAACAATTAAAACAGCACTCCACAATACACTGAAAAACAAATCCTATAGATGTAGGAAAGTAAATAACTGGGTAAGTTGATAAAGAATTACAGTAGTAAATTTGTTCAGAAAAGTAGCACCTTGCTCACTTGTCACATAAATAATCATTATTTTAGACATATAATATTGCTTTTCGATGGTCGAAATTTAATTTCCAACAACTGATAATAAAAATGACACTGGCCAGAAGATCTTGTTTGAAAAATCTTCAATTATCGCCAATATCCCTTATTTTTTTAACAGGAAAATCTATGAGGCTATTCAAATTATCTAATTCTTTCTCATTCCTCCTTCTGCCTTCATAGCCTTGGAGATTCAAATTATCAAGATCCCAAACAACTTGCACCGTGACACTGGTTATCATGTGTCAGCCATATGAAAGTCTGTCATCGCTACTGGCTCCTCTGCCCCCTTCATTCCTAACCAATCGTCATCTTCATCTGATATGCTTGACCGGTTACAACCGGTATAAAGTCGTTGTTTTCTTCAGCAGGGTTTCTCCTCTAGCTTGGTTTACAAGTTGAGTTACCTAGCTCTACTTCCTCTTGCTAAAAGAGCTTTGCCTCTGGCATGGTTGACACGTTGAGTTACCGTGCTCTTTTAGTGCTGCCTTTTCCACCTGATTAAGCCTCTTACGAAAATTGGGCGAAATGTTAAGTTCTTTTGTCTCAATAATGACACGGTCCCAACCCAGAAGAAGTTCTTTTAACACTGAGACTGACCATGGAAGTTCAACTATGTTCGTATTTCTGTATGTACAGTTGGTACCAAAAAATATAAAATGCTGTATTAATAAGACATTTGTCAGATTCCAATGACAATACAAAGAAGTGTTTATTAACATATTAAAAGACGCGGTATGGTAATTTAATACTGGGTGGTTAAAAAAGGCTTACATCTATTATTATTATTATTATTTATTTATTTAACCAGCAATTAAACAGAAATCTCCAATTACATAATGCTGGATACATAACTTCTCAAATGACTTACAAAAATTAACCTTAATTCAACAGTATAAATATATATATATATATATATATAATCTATCCCTCTTCTACTTTTAAGTGTAGAGGAAAATAAAACGTAAATAAATGCATAAATGGAAAGATACATAAATATATGAAATCTTAGAAAAATAATTAATATCCTATAGCAAAGTTTTGTTTAAATAATCACTTAATTATAATTTCAATGGTCACTTCCCGTTTTATAATTAACTAAATACTTCTTTAACGTTTCACTACACTTCACTTGTAACTTCACTTGTGCCATCTCCTTCTTTTCTACTCAATTTCGTCACTGCTCTCCATTTACTCCTATCCCTCGCTATGATTTCTGCCTGGTTCCAAGTTAACCCTCTGTTATTCAGCACGTCTTCTATTTCTTTGTCCCATATCTTACTTGGTCTTCCCTTCTTTCTTGTGCCAGTGGCCTTTGCTTCCCATACTTTCCTAACTTGTCTTTCTTTAGGTAATCTTTTCATGTGTCCCCACCACCGTAATTGAGCCTTCTCTATGTACTTTCTAGCACTCTCTATTTTCAATCTTTCTCTTATGTCTTCATTCCTTATTTTGTCCATTATCGTTACTTTTGCTACCTTCCTCAGATACTTCATTTCTAATACCTGTATCTTCTTATGTAACTTCTCAATTAGTACCCACGTTTCACTTCCATATAGTAAAGTTGGTAGATATATGGTTTTGTAAATTGTCATTTTTGTTTTGTTACTAATTTCGTTTTTATTAATAAATCCTCTGTTAATCCCGTGGAACAGTTTTGTCGTTGTCGTAATTCTGTTATTAATTTCTTCTTCCATTTTGCCGGCTCTGTCTATGGTTATTCCTAGATACTTTATGTTTTCGACTTGGTCCACTGTCTGGTTGTTGATTTTTGCTGTGTTGTGACAGTTTCAATAGGTTTGACTAAATAAACACTACTGCTTAAGGAACATAACTTTAATGATACTTTCAGTCTTACACATGACATATATGATTATCGATCTACTCTAACTTAACTAACTCTTCATACAAACATCATTTCTTATACAGCGTACTACTTATACTATAATACAATGTACATATACAGCACATCTCCCTTTTTAGATTTCTTATCTATTATTATATTAAAGGTTTAGTCGCTGTGGTGGTTTAACTACCCTAGAACTCCGACGACTAACTAATGGAGATGGAATAGGTACATTCGAAAAAGGATTGGGCTTAGGCATTTTATCGTTTGGTTGTAGGTTCTCTTTAGGCAATTCGCTATTGGAATTTTCTATTTCCTCAGGTGTTGGTTCCAAAGGATTCTCAGCTAAGTCCTCATTGGTATCAATACTTGTCGTGGCAGGATATGACATTGGGACTCCTTTATCAGCGATTTCGCTCTGAAGATAACTTTTTTTCAACCTGTCTGCATGTGTCAGTTTTACGTTGCCGTCCGTCATTATTAAATAAGTTACAGAACTTAATTTCTTCATAACTTTTCCTCTTTTCCAATTGGCATCTTTTCCTCTTAGGGTATACACCAATACTTCTTCACCTTCGTCAAAGGTTCTCATTTTTCCCCTGTTCTTATCCTCATTTTCTTTTATCCGGTGTTGGGTGTCTTTCTTTTCCTCTACTGGTTTCTTTTTTAACATCGTTATTCTGGTTCTTGGAACTTGCTTTAACATGAGTGATGCGGGACTAACGCCTGTTATAGAGTTGGGTGTTGTTCGATATTTCAATAGGAAATTATCTATTTGCAGTTGCAAATTTTTCTGACTATCGTTTTTCTGACTTCCATGTAATCCCTTCATCAAACACTTCTTTATAGTCTGTACTTGCTTTTCTGCCATTCCGTTTGAACATGGATGTAATGGTGGTGAGAACGTACATTTTATTCCATTTAATTTACAAAATTGTTGATATTCAGCTCCAAAAAACGGTGGACCGTTGTCGGAAACTATTTCTTCCGGGATACCAAAACATACAAAACTTTGGCGTAATTTTTCTATAGTTTTTTCAGCATTTGTTCCGCTGCGCATGATGTATACATCTAACCATTTGCTATGACTATCGACAAGTAACAATAAGTGATACTCTTTGAATTGCAAAAAATCTATGTGGACTCTTTTCCAACATCGTGACGTTTTAGGCCATGGCGTATATGGAACAGATACTGGTTTGTTTTGGTGTAATTGACATGGTTCACATCTCTTCACAAAATCCTCAATATCCATATCTATATTTGGCCACCAAAGCTCACTCCTAGCTACTAATTTCATTCTAACCACGCCGATATGTTGATCATGTAGCAATTCTAAAACTGAATTTCTCAGCTCGAACGGTATTATTAACCGGTTGCCCCACCAAAGGCAATTACCATCTAATGAGAGTTCTAACCGTTTATCAAAATACGGCTTAAGGCCGACATCGGTATTTCTATCTGGCCAACCAATTCTAGTAAATTCCATTGCTTTCACAATGACCTTATCTTTCTTTGAACTTTTAGCTATGTTCATCAGGTTGATTGGTACTTCGTAATGGTCTGAGAATGAGTATATGGGCTCTTCTAAAATATCTTTTGAAGGCAAACGACTCAAGCAATCTGCATTTGCAAGTTCATGACCCTTCCGGTACTGAATGTCGTAATCAAAAGTTGATAATTCAAGTGCCCAACGCTGTAGCCGTGTTGCCGCTAGTGTGGGTATATTAGTCTTGGGATTCAGTATGGTTTTTAGTGGTTGGTGATCAGTAACTAATATAAACTTTCTACCATATATAAATCGATGGAATTTCCGCACTGCAAATATTATTGCTAGCGCTTCCTTGTGTAACTGTGGATAATTCTTTTCACTTGGAGCAAGTGTACTCGATACAAACATAACTGGATGTTCAACACCATTTATAATGTGACTCATCACTGCACCCACTCCATAGGGTGATGCATCTGCTGCTATTACTATAGGCTTCCTAGCATCATAGTGAACTAATGCTGGACTATCAATAAGCATTTTTTTACACTTTTCAAAAGCATCCTGGCAATCTTTTGTCCATTTAAACTCAACAGTTCTTACGTTCTTTTCGCAATCATCTAAGGTTTTTCCTGCTATAATCACATCATCAATATAACATGCACACAATGGGACTCCACTTAATACCCTGTCCATTACTGACTGAAAAATAGCTGGTGCTGATGTAATACCAAATGGTAACCTTGTAAATTGGAATAATCCTAAATGTGTGTTAATTGTGAGTAGTTCTTGACTTCCTGGACTTACTTCTAATTGCAAATAAGCATTTGACAAATCTAAAGTGGTAAAGTATTCTCCCCCACATACTGCATTAAAAATATCTTCACATACTGGTAATGGGTAGTGCTCCACTTTCAGGTTTGGGTTAATTGTGACCTTGAAATCCACACAGATTCTGACTTGTTTTGAAGACTTTCTTGGAACAACCACAATCGGACTTGCCCATTCTGAATATTTGACTGGTTTCAATATTTCAGCTTCTGCCATAGACCTTAATTCACTTTCTACCGCCTCTTTTATGGAATATGGGACTCGGTAAGCTTGATGGAAAATAGGAGTAACATTGTCTTTTAATACTAAAGTTGCGTGGAGGTTTTTGATGGTTGAAGACCTCTTACCCTGCATAACCTCTTTAAACTCTTTTTTTAACTGAACAGTTAATTTTTCTGCCTTAACTATCTCATCATCTAACACAACAGTTGAAAAGACCGTTCTCCATTCTGGATATAACTTATCTATCCACGTCCTACCTAATAATGGTTGACATACTGACTCAGTTCCAATTATAACCAATGGTAATTTAACCGATGAATACCTATTATCTGTACTAACATTGACATAAACCTGACCTAACACATTTAACTCATTACCTGCTACGGTTTTTAATTTAACCTTACATTGTTCCAATTTAATATCAGGAAACTTTGCCGAAAACAGTTTATCGGACATTACTGATACGCTAGCACCTGTATCCAACTCCATATCACATGGTGTGCTATTAATAAAAACCTGTCTAATTACCGGTGCATACACAGACCGAATATTACTTATATACTCTACATTTTGACAAGACATTACATTAGAAGACTTATTTGTAATAACTAATTGACTTATCTGACTAAATTCTTCATCGCTGCCTGTTTCAGGACTTCCTTCGACACTGGATTCACCTTCATTGACCGCATTGACCTTCTTGCTTCCCTTTCTGCATACCGTCGACGTATGACCTAATTTATTACATATGAAACACTTCCATTCCTTGGCTGGACACGTGCTGGGATTATGATTCCTTCCACATCGGAAACATTGACCCTGGCGGAAATGTTTCTGTTTTTCTACCTTCGATGAGGTTGCAGCTTTGGGCTTAGACTTGGACTGAAATACTTTATCTACACTCAGAGGTTTTAATAGCTTAGCTTGTTTTTCTGCTAACTCCATATTTAGTGCAATTTTGGAGGCACCATTGAACGACAGCTCCGTTTCCCCTAGTAGTTTTCTTTGAATAGCTTCGTTTTGTATGCCGCATACTATTTTATCACGTAATGCTTGCTCGAGAAACGTCCCAAACTCGCATGACTTCCCTAGCTTCCGAATTTCAACTATGAAATCGGCTATCGACTGACTTGGCTTTTGGACTGCTTTGTAGAATTCAAACCTTTCTGCTATGACTGACTTTGTTGGCGAGTAATGTTTCGTTAGGATCTCCTTAATTTGTACGTACGTCATCTTCGTTGGATCCTTAGGTGACGCCAAATTCTTCAAGGTACCATACACCTCTGGTCCAACTAAGGTTATAAACATTGACCCTTGTATGCTCTGCGCTATATTGTTGACTACAAATAATTGTTCCATTCTCTCTGTATACGAAGTGAAATCACCATTAGACTCGTTGAAATGTTCAATGCTTCCTATTAAGGCCATCTTGCAGCAATGATCGAACAAATATTGTATCTACTTCCCGCCAATCGACTTTTAGGTTAGCGTCACTTGGTTGAATTTGCGATAATCCTCGTCGCCAAAATATGCTGTGTTGTGACAGTTTCAATAGGTTTGACTAAATAAACACTACTGCTTAAGGAACATAACTTTAATGATACTTTCAGTCTTACACATGACATATATGATTATCGATCTACTCTAAAGGTGCATTCAGACTCAGAAATTTTGTCCGGAAAGTTGACGGACAAAACGGATGTTTTCTGCCGGACAAAATTTGGCAATTCAGACTTGCCGGAGATTTCGCAAGTTTGTTGTAGTTAACGATTTGCTTTAATTGCGCAGGTGCGAGGCGAACAGCTGTTAGTTCTAACCTTCGTTTATCATCTTTGGTTGTACCATTATACAAATTGACAAAATAACCTACGATAATTATGCAAAGCAGACAAACGAAAACTGAAAATCACAAAACAATAACCTTTCTGAAAATAATGTAGGTTAAAGTGTGGTTACAAGAAACAAACATCACGTGTTTATTCAATCTACTCATGCGCACGCCACGGATCGTTTGCTTTCCTTATCGGGGTACCTGTCAGCTAGATCGGAGAATTCAGAGATTAACTTTTACCGCTTCTTACAATTCAAATTCTACGCACCTCCTGATTGGTTCGTTTAATTTTCTCCGTCAACTTTCCGGACAAAATTTCTGAGTCTGAATGCACCTTAACTTAACTAACTCTTCATACAAACATCATTTCTTATACAGCGTACTACTTATACTATAATACAATGTACATATACAGCAATTTTTATGCTGACTCGCCTTTCCTTGTTGTTTGTTATCGCTATTACTTTTGTCTTGTTGATGTTTATTTTCATTTCTTTTCTTTCTAGCTCCTCCACCCATAGGTTAACATTAATTTGTAAGCTTTTTTCTGTATTAGCCATTATTGCGACGTCATCTGCAAATACACAATCTCCTACTTCCACCGGTTTTAGTGTGTGGTATCCCACCACCATCTTCTTACTTTTACTGCTGACATTTCTTATAATTTCGTCCATGAAGGTGATAAAGAGCAGTGGGCTAAGATTGCCTCCTTGTCTGACTCCTTGCATTGTCCTAAATTTCTTTGTCTCTAAATTGTCTTTTCTTACTACGTTTTCCGTTTTTTGGTATAGTGATTTGATAGCGCCTATCAATTTATTATTAATCTTGTTTCTTTTTAGTGTCTCCCATAGTTTTTGCCTTGCCACCTTGTCGAAGGCCTTTTCTAGATCAACAAGGCATATATATACTTCTTTATTGTAGGGTAGCGTTTTCTCTATCACATTCTTGATTGTGAATATGTGATCTTGAGTGCAGTGCCCTGGTCTAAATCCGCTTTGCGCCCCATGTAGTTTGTCTTCTACCACCTTTCTTAGTCTATTCTCCAGAATCATCTCATAAATCTTACTGGCTGTGCAGATTAATGAGATCCCGCGATAATTTGCGCAGTCCCTTTGGTTTCCCTTTTTGAATATTGGTATTATTACTGATGTTTGCCAATCTTTGGGTACTGATACTGTTGTCCATGCTTCTTTCATAATTCTGTGTAGGATCGTCACTCCATCTTCTCCCATGTATTTAATTAATTCTGCTTTCATCCCGTCTACTCCTGGTGCTTTCCCGTTCTTCAATTTTCCTATCGCTTTCTTTACTTCATCCAGTTGTATGTCGTCTCTTTCTTCTACTTGCTGTATATTATCATTCCCTTTTCCTATATTTGTTGCGTTACTTTCTTCTGTTTCTGTCTCATCTTCTATAACATCTACTCCCTCTAACATTTCCTGGTAATATTGCTTCCACCTGTCCATTATTTTGTTGTCCTCGGTAATTATCGTTCCCTCTTTGTCCATGATCTGCCCCATCCCAAGTTTTTTCCCTTTGTTTCTCATATTCTTGAGTATTCTATAAAATAACTTCTGGTTTGTACTACTATCTTTTTCCATTTTGGTGCCAAATTCTTCCCATTCTTTGGCTTTGGCTATTTTGATCTTCTCTTTTGCTACGCGTCTCGCTATTTTGTACCTTTCATAGGATTCTTCGCTTCTTTGTTGCAAGTATGCCCTCCACATAATCTTTTTTGTTTTAACGATATTTTTAATTTCCTCGCTCCACCAACTTGTTCTCTTCTTGGATCCTCCTGCTACCATTATTCCACATGCTTTAATTCCCGCCTTGTAGATAATTTCCTTGAATTTTCCCCATTTTCCCTCTATAGTCATTTCCTGTAGTTCTTCCGTTGCTTCTTGTATTCCCTTAGTGATCCATTCTTCATATTCCTGTCGTACCTTTTGGTCTTGTAGTTTATAAATCTTAATGGTCTTTATTTCTTTTTTGTATGTTTCTCCAACTACCCTCTCTTTCTCTTTGTTCGCATTAATTTTTAGTCTCGCACCTAGTAGGTAATGATCTGTCGATAGTTCGGCACCTCTATAGACTCTGACATCATGTATAGCTCTTCTGTTTATTTTCTCTGTTATGACGTAGTCTATAATTGATTTTTCGTTTCTTCCTGGTTCCTCCCTAGTGTATTTGTGGCAATCCTTGTGCTGGTAGTAGGAGTTTAGTATCACTAGTCCATTCTGTATGCAGAAGTCGATTAATTTCTCTCCATTCGTATTTCTTGTTGTTTCTCCATGGCTGCCCATCACTTCCTGTCTTCCTGTAATATCATTCCCTATTCTTCCATTGAAATCTCCTGTGATTATAGTAGGGTTGTCCGTTTCGTCATATACCATTTGTAGCTCACTCCAAAATTGTTCCTTTTCTGTTTTTGAGTCATTTTCTCCCGGTCCATATACTATTATTATATCCATTTTCTCAGCATACCCTCTTTTGAATGTTACTTTCATCGTTCTTTGGCTTACTGCTTTCCATTCCGTTAGTTTCTTCATATATTGCGGGCTTATCACGCACCCTACTCCTGCTTCGGCTATTTTATTCATTTCTACCCCGCTGTAGAGTAATCCGTAACCTTCTATAGTCATTTCTCCTGTCCCTTTCTTTTTTGTCTCTGTAATTGACAGTATTTCCATGTTATATTTCTTAATTTCTTGTATGAGTTCCTTTTCCTTTCCATTTAAGCTCCTAATATTCCATGTCCCTATTTTATGCCATTTATTTTCACTTTCTGCCTTTTTCGTTGCGTTTGTCGTCTTCCCTTTTTCCCGTCCTGAATATTTTCCTGTTAATCGTTTTTTGGCAGCTGTTGGGCTGTTGGTCTTTTCTCCAGTTTTCGTGCATCCCTGTTCCAGTACCAAATTTCATTGTCGCTTATCAATTTCTGAAAGCCTACTCTGCCTGTTTTTCCTTTTGCTGCCTCTTCTTTAGCTTGTTTTCTTATTGTTGCCTGTATCTTTCTTTCATCTAGTGTTAGGTCGTCATTTATATACACTTTCTGTTGTAAGTTACGAAGTTTGTTCTTGTTGGTCATGACTCTATTCTTATCCTCTTTACTGCTTAGTTCTACCATACACGTTTTTCCTCCTAGTTTCCTTGCCGATTCCGCTTTCAATGTTAGTCCTAGTTCTCTTTCTATGAAATCCTCCATTTCCTCCTTTAACGTTTTAGGGTTGGTTGATACTGTTTCTATCCCCTGGATAATTATGTTCTTCCTCCTCTTTTCGCCCTCCAATTTTTCTATTTTCTCATTTGCTCTCACAACTTCTTGTTTTAATCCTTCAACTTCTTTCATTACTTTCTCATTTGTGTACTTTAGCCCTTTTATTTCATCTTTAAACTCTCCTTGTTCCTTTCTTAATTTTTTATTTCGTCTTTCAGTAGCCTTGTCTCTACATTATTGTTGTTCTGTTCTTTTTTAATGTCTTTTATGTCTCGAGCTAAATTTTTCATTAGGTCCATCATCTCATTCATTTGTTCCTTCATATTATCCTTGGATTCCTCACCTTTTGTCGGGGTCCTATTTACCTTCCTGGATCTCTTGAATAAATTTTCTATATCGTCTTTCTTCCTTTTCCCCTCATCGGTAAGGTATTCATCCGAATCCATTCTTTATAATTTCCTGGTTTTATGGTTCTGCAGCCTTCCCTACTTTCTATTTGTATGTTTGGTTGCCTATCCCACCTCGTTCGAGCGGGGGATTCTAAACCTTGACTTTGGATTTTCTGTTCTTATCTCTATTATTGCATGCGAATTCAGTCCGTTGTGCTAGCAGTCACAACCTTTAATATTTTTATTCAGATGGATTTTTACTCACAGTTTTAAGGTATCGTGTGTTTTAACTTCTTCTCTTTAATTCCTGCTGCTGTTCCCTAAACACTATATCTGTTTCTAGTTATATTTCCTCCCGATACGGTCCAATTTTGAACTTATATATCTGGATTGAATAAACACCTACAGGCTGCTTTACTTCTCATTATATAATATAAACTTAAACTTAAGTTATTGTCCATATTTCTTACAATATTCATTTACCATTTCCCTCTTAGTCATATTAAAAAAATCCAATTGACAATCTTTATTCAATTTGTTGGCTAACAACAGTATTCTATACAAAGGCGAGCTGTTTCCTGGTACTGAGAAGATATTGGGTGTCCTCCTTAACCTAACATCCTGTACTTTAATTAGTATTTCCGCTAATAAATAGGGAACATTCACATTATCATTTAACACATTGTAAAGAAATGTTAAATTAGCCAGTTCTCTTCTGTTTGACATCTTTAAAATTGCTGTACCCCTTTCATCTCGCAGATACTGTAATTGATCCTTGTACGAAATTCGAAATGGAAAAGTGCCTGTACATTTAGTATATAAAACACGTACAAATTTTCTCTGTACCTTTTCTATGAGATTACTTAAATAATAATTATGCGGTGACCAAACATTCACTGCATACTCCAGCTTTGAGCGAACATAAGAGCAATACAAAATGTAGTATGTTTTTATTGAACTAAAGCATTTAGCGTTTCTTAAAATAAAATCTAGTTGGCATGCCACATAACAACTACAGTACTTTTCATCTAGAATTTGGGTTGTGACGTCAACAAGCTCTGTCCAAAGACTGTATGGGTAGGCACGCGTTCGTCTGCAATAGGTAATGAAAACCTAGTTTAGAAAGAGATGAAGTATAGTTGGATTGTAAATTTATAAGCAGCGCGTTGACGTCACAACCCAAATTCTAGGTGAAAGATACTGTATATATGTATATTCTTATTTTGAGGTACACAAACGTCACCAACAGCACACGGCTGCATATGAAACTACAAATATTTACTATCAAAATGTTTTTATTTACAAATCTGTGCAATAAACATTATACACGATATTACATATTATATACCAAGCATGGAAATTATAAAATAGGTAGTAGTTATTATAGATCTACTTAGGTTATATTAACATCATTAAAGGTACAATAGTGAAATAAAATTATCGTATTACATCGATTATAAGACGTCACCGATTATAAGATGCACCCTTATTTTTCTAAGCTGGACCATACCCTTTACCCTAGTAAGACGCACCATAAATACAGACACCAAAATACAAAAAAACATGAGTCTTATAATCGATGTAATACGGTAAGTACACCTCCTCAAGATAACAGTTATAGGCAGGTAATTTTAAAGCAAAAAATCTTACTCCCTTTCTTCCAGATACTCATAAATCTTTTCTTTTTTTTAATACAGAAATGTTAATGTTGGATTACCCATTCAAGTTATCTAAACTCCAGCGCAATGGGCCAGATAAAACACGCACTTTGAGTCTTCCTCTAGCAACTTCCCAATAAACTAAACTTCTACAGCCTCAACACGTGTGTGATCGGTGATCGGTAACAAAATTTCTACATAGTGAAACTCATTAAAGAGGGATTTGTATAAAGTGGAAAATTGCATCGATGAAAATAACGAAGGGCCCCGCTCGATCCATATGTATTTTTGTATTTCAAAATGTAAACTTTCTTAATGTGGAAATGGAATGTAAAATTTGGTTAATTGGATTAAAATTTACTTATGGAAAAAAACCTTCTAACATGAATATTGCAGTAGTTTAAATACCTATACAAAACGATAAAAGTAGAACATTATGATTATATTTTGTACTGTTATACTGCGTCTAAACGTTACAAATTTTTCTGTACGGAGACTTACCTAAACAAAATTTTTCAGTCCCACAAGTTTCTGTTTTAGCAAGTTTCACTGTATCTTAAGAATTATTTATTTGCCTCACTAACGTTCGGCTAAATAAACTTCAGCTTCTCCACATAAAGTATCACTTTTACTCCTAATAACATAATCTACTATTATTTTCCGTTGAGTTGGTTTTATAAAATAATTTCCCATCCTGTTGAATAATAGCTACTTGTTTATCAAGTCCAAAAAGTTATATTTTTCGTATGGAAAAATAATTTCAAAAAACTGTCATAGCTCCACTCCTTTGTTTCAAAAATTTCATGGCATCAGTGATTTTTGTCATTGCCCGAATTAATTCCCACAGTTTTTCTGTGTTACACGAAACTTAAAAAATTGTGTAAAATAGCATCAATCGATTCCTTACTTTTTTCTCTACAAAAAACTTATTTGCACTTTTGTCATAAAATAATTAGGGAAGCAAATATTTACAAATTAAAAATTTACCATCGAAATTCCTATGGTGCGTGAGGCAATGCACCACCCTGTATGTAAATAAATAAAATCTCTTTATGCACGATCGCATTATAATTTGACAATTGTCTGAATTTTTTTGACATAAACGTCTCTATGTAGCCCGCCGGGCTATAATGAAATGTCAAAAATTGATAAACAGTTTAAGTCTTATAAAGAACTTTTTTAAATTAAAAACTAAAGTATCTCTGTAGAGATATTATTGTTTTATAGGTATACAAATTTTTTAAAATTATAATGATCATTAATTACTCAGGAAAATATCAAATCACTTAATGTTATAAAGTTTGTACTTTACATAATATTATATAAATTTATTTTTAATCAGAATCAGAAATTTGCTCATTTTCAGACTCATCCTTGTTAGCTTGTAACTTGACAATTAACTCTTTTGCTGGATTAAAAATTCCACTAGTCTGATTATTACATACGGCACATCGTGTGGTTTTCTTGTATCGAACCAAGGCACACTGTTCACAGAAGTAGTGCTTACATCTAAAATATAAAAGGGATTAGTTCTCATCTCAGACAACAGAATTATTTTAAAAATGGACTCACTTTGTTATTACTGGATTAACAAAGCTTTTTCTGCAAATGTAACATTTGAAAGGTAAGTCTTCCTTATCTGAATCAATTTCATACTTTTTATCGTCATCACTTTCGTTACCATACTCTCCAGCAGCATATTCTTTTTCTAACTGCCAACCATGCTTGTAATCACTTCGATCGTGTAAAAATTTACAGCTATCACCAAACCCACAATAACCAGTTTCTTTATAATCTTTACATATATCAGGCTGGTAATCCCATCGTACAGTGGCACGTAAATTTTCTGGTGCTCTTATAGGCCCTCTTCTTACCAAACCTACAAAAACCATTACATGTTCAGTATAAAAGTAAAAAAATTCTCTATTACTTGAATATTATTTTCAGATAGAAAACCAATTGAACGGGAAAATTATATACTGCCACTTTTCATTTACGTACGTTTCAAGTACTTGTTAAACAGCTTTCTTTATATAAAATACAGCAAGCTTAATAGGTTTTTTTTTTAATAACTGTTGTCATATCTGTAATTCTATCAAAAAACAAATTCCTT
This sequence comes from Melanotus villosus, assembly GCA_963082815.1. NCBI lineage: Eukaryota > Metazoa > Arthropoda > Insecta > Coleoptera > Elateridae > Melanotus > Melanotus villosus. Next base: position 34,735,504 of record OY720419.1, on the reverse strand, counting down.
TTTCTTTTCAAGCTATCTTTAATTTATTAAAAAGCAAAATAATACAAATTTCTACTAGAGGTGGAAGGTTCTAGAGTTAAAATTTTAATAGAATAGTCAAATGAAATTTAACATACTTAGAAATTACAGCGCATAATGTTGCAAATTTAATGGACAAAATTGGAACTATTTTTTATATCAAACTGGGTGCCCACGTGCCCACTAGGTAACGTTTTTCTTTCAACAACTATGTCAAAGATTAAATTAGCAAAGTGCAAAATTAAAAGGTCAATTTGATATTTTCAGATTTAGAATACATAGCAACCAAAAAATTGATTAGGTTTGGGATTTTTGGTAAAACAAAACTTTAAGTCATTAACAACAAATTACGTTGATTTAGACCAGTGGTTCCCAACCTTTCTCTCCTTGCGAACCCCTTCTAAAAACTGAAAAAAATTAGCGAACCCCCTCTGTAGTCGTCGCATTGCGTAAGCGGTGAGCGACTGAGGTAAAGGTGAGTCCAGATTGAGCGCGCATGTTCTTTGACTCGCGAGTCGCTGCGGACGAGAATGATACTAGTCAGAGGTATTGTTTCATGATTCATGATATGTGCACGTAAATTTAATATTTCGTTATCTTTTTTACGTTAGGGATTTAAAATTCCGCCATTACAATATTATTTTCGCGAACCCCCTTTATAAACCTTGCGAACCCCTGGGGGTTCGCGAACCACCGGTTGCGAAACACTGATTTAGACAAAAGAATGAGTTATTTAAGAGTAAGCGGAAAGTTTAGAAATATAACTCATTGTCTAATTGAAAATGCAAATAAGAGAGGCAAAAGTTTGATGAGAAAATGAGAAAACTATGACAGCCTCTCGAGACATGACATAATAAAGGTAGTGCTGGATAATTGTAACACAAAAGCAGGGCAGGAAAAGAATTATTTCCCAGTCATCGTAAAGCATAGTTTACACGAGGTTAGTAACCGGAGAATGGGAAACTGCCAATAGAATTCACAGCAGAGAATAAATTGCAGATACGATCAACCTTTCAATAACATAAAAATGTGCATAAATAAACATGGATAAGTCCAGACGGAAATGCCAAAAATCGGATAGAAAAGAGAGATGAGAAGCATTCTTTAGAAAAATCAATAGAAAAACCCAGTCAAGGAATAGAGGAGAGGTGGAAGTTTGTGAAAAAATCGGCTAAGCAAGTATTGGAGGACAATATTTGGAAATCTAAATAAGAAATAAAAAATCATTGGTTTGATGAGGAATGTAAAGAAAAGAAAATCGGAGAAGGGAGAAAAATTAGAATACAAATGTTAAGAAATGGAAATGAACAATTAAGAAAACAGTCGAAAACTATAGACAAGGAAGTAAAGGCATTTAGAAAAAAGCAGAGACAAAATAGAGAAGACGTTATAAGATGGAAGAACATTTGAATAATAATGAAATTAGGAACTGTATCAAGGTCTGAAGATGGCAAAGTAAGGTTACAGAAATAGAATAGAATTGATGAAGAATGATCAATGTAGTAGGAAGCGATAAACAGATAATGGAGATTTGTAAAGAACACAAAAAGGTTGAGGATAAAGAGGAAAAGGATAAGGTATTAATTAATACGGGAAGAAAGAACAATTACCAACATTGGAAAAGTTAAGAAAGACATTGAAATAAATGGCAAACAACAAAAGCTCAGGAACTGATGAACTGCAGACAGAGTGTTTTAAATATGGTGGGGAAAAATTTTTAGAAATAATTAAAAAGCTAATTGTAGAAATTGGAAAAGCTGAAAAAATGCCAAAAGAATGGTGCGAATCAATTATATGTCCATTGCACGAAAAAGATCACAAAATGGACATAAACAATTATAGGCCAACATGGTTGTTGAATATAATGTATAAGACCTTAGCGCAATTATTTCATATTAAGATGAAAGCGAAATACGAAAACCTCATAAGTAGCTATCAAAGTGGTTTGAGACCAAGTAAATCAACAACAGATCTAATTTTCCAAATGAGAGTAACATAGGACAAATTTACACTAAAAGGAAAACTATTCTAATTTTGATGTTATATGCTTTGACGTGTCCCATACATGTATTATTCATGTCTTTATGTGGAAATAAAGTTGTATTATTATTATTATTTATCGATTTTTGCCAAGCTTATGACAAAATCGCAAAGGAGAATTTTAATAAAGTGAGTTGTGGACACCTTTTAAAATCATGGAAATTTATTGTTAATAAAATGTAAATAGTTATAAGTTAGAGATTTAATATTATAAATAATTAGGGTAGAATATCTAGTGAGTTAATTTTGTAAATATGTTATAAAATAATCTGTAGAGTGTTTTTTAAGAAAATAATATAACCAGGGGAACAAAAACATAAATAAAATAGTTGAACATTAAAATTGGAACCGAAAGTTCAGTTCCAAAATATGTGAAACTTGGTTTCTTATCATAAAATAATAATTTTGAAGCCAATTAAAGTAATAATTGAATTGACGGTGTATAAAGATTCTTATTATATTAAAAATATAATTTGGATTTACTTTTAATTTTAGAAAGTGTTTAGTTAATTATTAGAATTTGTTGTTATTGTTTGTAAAGATTTTCATGAATTTGAAGGGTGTTTGAAATTTAACTTGATTAATTTTATAAAATTTGAGATTCATCAAAGCGATCCCTCTTTAACGAACCTGAGATAAGAGTATTCTAAATTTTATTTTTAATTATAAACATTTTTGAGCTAGTCGGAAAATTTTAAAATTGTATGCGATTCTTTTTAAGTCGGAAGAGCATAAAAATATATTGAGATGTTATTAAATGAGTTATAAGATTATTTTACTGGATTTGAAAGATTATTATTAATTAGTATGTATTTATAAATTGCTTGTTACTGAGATAAAACTTAATTTATTGATAATGTGGATTTAGTTATTTAAATAAATATGTATTACGTAATATAAAATAAATGAGATAAATAAAGGTGAGTAAAACAAAATGGCCCGTATTCTGATCTCATGTTTATTTTAGCAACGCCGTTGCTAAATTTTTAAACACGACTTTTAATCACAACCCTATTCTGATCTCATGTTTAGCGCTAATCATGGCGTTATTAAATAAAACAAATGCGAAATTTAATCATAACTTTTAAACACGGTAGGGACCGTCTTTAAAGTCGTGATTAAATTTTGACATGGCTGGTTTTGTGCGCGATTTAGAAGATATTGCTGCCGTACGCGAAATTCGAGGTGGTATTATTACTTCAAGGACTATTCGCGGCCGCGAAAATCCCTTTGAAGAGTACAACGACCGCGAATTTCGCAATAGGTACCGCCTAACCAAAGAAGCCGTTTATTTTGTGGTTGAGTTAGTGGAAGACGTTTTAGATCCAATAACTTGTCGCAAAAACGATATCTCACCCCACTTACAAGTACTCATCACATTGAGGTACTTTGCGAAGGGTTGTTACCAGCTAGAACTTGGTAAGTACAATTTTACATTTGAAAATGTTAAAACTATCTTACGAGACATGCGCTGCGCTTGCGGCTTAAAACTTCAAGTATAGAGTGTTCTGTGTAGTGTAATGTTCTGTGGTTCTGTGTTCTACGTCCTGCGCAGCTGTCAAATAATACACGTGTGATGGTTTGTTTACAATGGAATAGCAGTTTACTCTTAAAATATCAGTTAAAATTCAACATACGGTGTACCGGGAAACCGAACTCGATGTACCAAAGTTTTTAAGCTTGAAAAACCAAAGGAGTTATTGAGGGATTGTTACACATAAATAACTAACCTTACAACATGGCTGATGAGATTAACTTTTGCTTTTTTTAGGTGATTTGCATGGCATTAGTCAACCAGCAGTTTCTAGGGTAATTGCTAAAGTGTCTCGTGCTATTGCAAGTAAGCTGGACCACTTCGTAAAATGGCCAAAGCAACTTCAGCCTACAAAGGAAGCATTTTTTAACATCGCTGGCTTCCCCGGTGTTGTAGGTTGCATTGATTGTACTCATATTAAAATAAAAAACCCCCACGGTAATCAGCCCTTACTGTACTGCAACCGGAAGGGTTTTTATTCACTAAATGTGCAGGTATTTTGCATGTGTACTGTAGTAAATGCATCGATTTATATAATTTTATTGTACAGGTTATATGTGACGCTACTACCCGCATCACCGATATTGTTGCCAGGTGGAGAGGTAGCACACACGATTCTCGAATATGGAACAATTGTAGAATTCGGGAGGAATTTGAGGTAGGTTGATTAGTGATTACTTTATTAAAAGTTACAGTTTGTAAAATGTATCAATAGATTTCTAATTCTGAAATTTGTTATAGAATAATCAAAAAAGGGGGATTCTGCTTGGAGATAGTGGCTATGCTTGCAGCCACTATTTATTAACGCCACTGCTTACTCCAACCGGACAAGCAGAAGAAAGGTACAATAGGGCACACAAATCCACCCGTGTGACTGTCGAGTGTTGCTTTGGCCGATGGAAGGGGATGTTTAGGGCATTACAGAACGACATGCAGATTTCGCTGGAAACTGCAAAAGCCTGCATTGCAGCAATGGCTGTATTATACAACATAAAGTTGGATTTTGATGATGAAGACTGGGACTATGATGATGAAGAGGCCAATAATACCGCAGACTCAGACGATGAGCAGTTGCAGAGATCTACGCAACAAGCTGCCGTGCGAGGAAACCTCTTCAGACGAAGATTCATTGACCAGAACTTCACATAAACAACTTTATGCTGTTTAAAAAAATCGGTTCTTTTCAGAACCACAACAATAATTCCGAAAAAGAATTCCAACATCCAAAATTTTAATAAATATGAATATAAAACAAAACTAAAGAACAAATACTACTAAGTTTTAATTAAATTTGACTAATGTATGTATGTAATCGTTAACCTCTTATACCTTTCGGTGTTGAGGCTGGTGCGTTAGCGTATGTGGTCTTACGCGTGAAATGCACAATCCGGCCCGCATGCGAGTCACCTGATTGGTGCGCCGTTTTTTACCTGCATACAGCACCATGTGTATAGTGTATGTGTGTGTACGTATAGAACCTTGTTACTCTACCTCGTAGGTCTGTATTCGGAGGAGAGCGTCGTTAATTAGGTGCCCAACGACGAATGGTCACCAGAGCTCGATACCGATCTCCGGGAAAACTTGCACCCAGCGAGATTCGAACCGGGGACTAGCGTAACGCTAGCCTGACGCTCTTACCACTGCGCCACCCTGGCCCCTTAAATTTGACTAATATCTATTGTTAAATTGCTATTTCCTAAAAGTATTTCTAGCCTAACACAAAACAAAACTAAAGAACAAATACTACTAAGGGCCGGTCTTATAATGTTCGGTTTACTATCGGTTGAAACATAACCTACGGTCAACCCGCAGTATGCGTATATAATTTAATAGACGCGTACTGCGGGTTGACCGTAGGTTGTTTCAACCGATAGTAAACCGAACATTATAAGACCGGCCCTAAGTTTTAATTAAATTTGACAAATATCTATTGTTAAATTCCTATTTTCTAAAAGTATTTCTAGCCTAACACAAAACAAAACTAAAGAACAAATACTACTAAGTTTTAATTAAATTTGACTAATATCTATTGTTAAATTCCTATTTTCTAAAAGTATTTCTAGCCTAACACAAAACAAAACTAAAGAACAAATACTACCAAGTTTTAATTAAATTTGACTAATATCTATTGTTAAATTCCTATTTTCTAAAAGTATTTCTAGCCTAACACAAAACAAAACTAAAGAACAAATACTACTAAGTTTTAATTAAATTTGACTAATATCTAGTGTTAAATTCCTATTTTCTAAATAACTTTGGAGTATTTCTAGCCTAACACTTTCTGCTCGTCTTTTAATGTCTAATACTTCTAGCTCCTTTTTATTAATCAGTCTTTCATTTTCAATTCTGGCTTCCATGTGCCTTTTGTTTAGCTTTAGCATTTCTTCTTCAAATGCAGTCATTTCTTTCTTCCTCTTTCTTTTTTCAGTTGTTACACTGCAGGAAGGAACTTGGGTAGGAGGTTCGGGAATGGATTGGATACTATAAGGAAAGCACGTGAAGGCATTTATAAGTTATGAATTGCATGTGAGATTTTGTGGGCATGTTTTGTATACAGTATTTTAAATAAAGAAAACTCACTTTGTTTCTTGATGTTCCTCTTTCTCTTCACTTGCAATCTCCCCAGTGATAGGGTCTATTAATCCACTAAAAGTTGGAGTTTCAGGGATGGGAGTACGGAAAATATCAGGGAAAATATCAGGTGTGTCGGATATCTACAAAATTATACATTGTGTGGAAATAGTACCAAGTATTTCACTAATATTCGACTAAAAACCGTGATTGCACTATTATCATACTAGTTAGGAATTTTACACTGAACAATTTTAATAACTTACGATGTTGCTATACGTAATAGAAAAAACGACTCACATGAATGCCATCGGAATCAAATGCAGAAGTATCTTCTTCGAAATCTACCGAACTGACATTATAAATAGCCCAATCAGTTTCTGATGGGACATCATCCCCCGAAGGTCCTTCGCCACCACCTGTCTTACGTTTTTCTTTTCTAAATTTACAAATTTTGGATTTAGCACCTTGCTTCATCCGAAAATATATATCCCGCAGCTTAGTAGGGGATCGATTATAACCTGCAGTTCTCATTTTCTCTGCTAGAGCTTCCCATAGTTTTCTTTTCTTCTTGAAAATGCTTGGCTCTGCAGTTTTACTTTCCAAAACTGAAGCATTTTCCGTCACAAATTCCATAATTACATCTTTTTCATCATTCGAAAAATTACTAGCTCGAAGTCTTTTTCCTTTATCAGTCATGCTAAGGAGAAATGGACCAGGAAGGAATTAAAGTTCAGTTTTTGGACTAAAAAGGTAGGTAATGCAAGTTTTCAAGGGAATAAAATATAAGGATTAATCAGTTAATGGATAAAAAAGGCACAAATGTAAATATATGTAAGAAAGTACTTATTTCATGTCAGTGTTTATTCTTAAATGTTAATTAAATACAACTAAATGTAAAATCTACTTGTATTTGTATCATAATACATATCATATTTTTATTTCAAAAGGGTGTAAAATAAAATTAAAAACATCTCTACACATATAAATTATATTATATTACCTACTTGCTAATTGATATTAACAATAACACCGTAAAACCACACGAAATACGCTTTCCTCAGCTGTAACAGTTTCAATAATAATTTTAAGTGCGCCTGCGCTAAGCGTCCGCACGTCATGCGAAACGTCACTTTACAATGTTGTCATATCGATTTTCACTTTTTAAACACAACCCGTCGTGATTAGTTAAATACGGCTTAAATATGAGATCAGAATAGGTCTGTGTTTAAAGTTGTGATTAGCGCTAAAGTCGTTATTAGTTAATCACAGCTTTAGTTACGACTTTAGTAACGAGATCAGAATACGGGCCAATGTCTTTCCCACTTGTTATATTAAGAATAAAGTTGCATAACCAGGTTTCACCTCACAGAGTCATTATCAAATGCTAAAATAATCTAAAGTTACTACAACTTAAACGGAGCTGAGGTCTATCGCAATTTTTGTTGTTCGTTAGGTAAGATTGCGATAGACCTAAGCTCTGTTTAAGTTGTAGTAACTTTAGATTATTTTAGCATTTGATAATGCCTCTGTGAGGCGAAACCTGGTTATACAATTTTATTGTTAATATAGCAAGTGGGAAAGACATTTTGTTTTATATATCTAGCAGCGCTACAGGCCAGAAGGCCTTTGGCTTAACTCTTCTACTATCATCTTCCACTGTTTCTTGTTTCTTGATTTAGTTTCCTATCCTGTGATGTTGTTGTTCTCCAAATCTTCTTTTACACAGCTCCACCAAGTCTTTTTAGGTCTGCCACGTCTGATTCTACCGCTCACTTCGCTTTTAAACACTTTTTTTACCGTATCACTGTCACTTAATCTTTCTACGTGGCCTAGCCACCTTAGTCTGCTTTGCTTAACCACTGTACTAATTGGCGACTCTTTGTAGCACTCCTCTAATTCTTTGTTTGTCCTTCTCCTCCAAAAGCCGACCTCATTAGTTCCTCCAAAGATTTTTCGTAACATTCTCCTTTCCCATCTTTCAATTCTTTTTTCGTTTTCTGATGTAGTCATCCAAGTTTCACATGCAAACGTCACTGCGGGTCGAATTACCGTCTTGTACAATTTTATCTTCGTTTTTCTTGAGATTATTTTGTTATTAAACACTTTGCTGAAAGCTCCTATGCTTCTTGATCCTGCTGTTATTCTCTTCTTTATTTCACTCTCGTAATTCCCGTCGCTTGTAAATTCTACCCCTAGGTACGTAATGTTATTGACTAGTTTAAGTTTCATTGTCTTCTGCTTCTTCATCTTAATTTCAAGGTATTGGTTTTCAGTTTGCTTCACGGTTCCTAATATTATATAGAAGGACTTATCCGGGTTTATTTCCAAACCTGTGCCACCTGCTTTTTCTTGGAAGTCACTGACTCAAGATTTTCAGCTCCTCTCTTGTTCTGCTTAAAAACACCACATCATCTGCATAGGCTAGGCACTGATGTGAGTTGTTTAAGATCATTGGTTTTTGGTCAGCTTTGCTCTTCCTTATTATACTCTCGAGCACTATGTTAAATAATGTGGTTGATAAGGGGTCACCTTGTCTTAGGCCTACGTTACTTCTGAATTCTTCGGATTCGAGTTGATGGAATCTTATTTTATTTTTTTTTACTTCCAAGGTCATTTTTCCCAATGCTATTAATTCTGTAAAGAGATGCAGTTCTGCCATTGCTTGAATTATTCTATTCCTCTTTATTGAGTCGTACGCTTGTCTGAAATCCAGGAAGGCTGCGTGGACTGGCTCATTTCTCTTACTGCACTTCTCCTGTACCTGTCTCAGGATAAAAATGTTATCTACCACTGATTTCCCATCTTCTTATTTATTTACATATATGGGGTGCTAACAGGAAATTATTTCCAACAAAACACCCACAAAATACAAAATTAAACAGTTTGAAAAATTTGAGTAGTACAAATGTAAAAATATTAACACAATTTAGTACCTATACATAACTATATTAACAATGATGATCATTAAGAGGTGCTCTTTACCAGGATTTAAAGGAAAGGGCAAATATGTCGATGTGATTGTAGTTGTTACTGTATGTGTTCATCATTCTTACAACCGGTGCATTGATATAAGCGTTAGTATGGGCAAAAGGTACAGCAAAAAGTACGTTACGCCTGGTCGCATATTTCGAGACATTAAAGTTCAGCGAGGCAAGAATTTCGGAACAGTCTACTAAATTAGATATTATTTTATATAGAAAAATACAATCAGATATCTGACGACGTGCAAGCAGCGTTTTTAAACTCAGTTCTCTGCAAGAAAATTCATAATTAATGTACGGTTTGTTGAACTTAAAATTAATAAAACGTACAAATCTTTTTTGTATGGATTCCACTTTATTTATGTATACCAAATATTGCGGATTCCAAACAACACTTGCATAATTAATAGTACTGATATGATATATTTAGAGAATTTCTTAATACAGGAAGTTATAATTTGATTAGGATAATATTAATAAATAAACACCTTTTAAAGTAATATAAAATTAATGTAAAAATGTTAATTGTTAATTTTAAAATAATGTAAAATTAGTGTTAAAATGTTAATAGTTATTGATTATAAAGAATATTGTATATAAATAGAATAAGTTAGCTTGATTATTTTTTAAACAGTCCTGCCAGCCAATCATAATGAGAAAAAAATTCAAATCGACCAATAGCATCAAAATTACACTGATAATTTGCTAGTAGCTGATTACAGCGATAATTTTTTCACGTTGTTTCATTGGATCACAGAGAAATACCTGCTCTGTGATTGGATCTTTGTTTAAATAAATGCATAAAAAGTTAGCTTTGACTTTGACAAACGTTAAGACTGTCATCATTGTGTAATAGTTTAAAAAATAATCACGCCGAATTACATTCGTGGTAATAATTTTTTTTTGATAATTTTAACTAGATTCGTGAATCTAGTTAAAATTATCAAAAAATTATCACCACTTATGTAATTACTGTTGATAATTAATTTTATAAAAGAATTTTGTATAGTGTGTTAGTTAGATAAAAATAATATATAACCAGGGAGATAAAAATATAAACAGAACATTAGAAGGTTTGAAAATAACCGATTTGGTTTTATGAAATTTGAAAACTAAAATTGATATAATTTCATATTACCTAATATAAATGTAAAACAAAGCATTATTTAATTAAAAGTTATTCAAGATTAATAATATTCTATATAAAAATAATAATTTGGAATTTATAAAATGTGAATAATGATGAAATAAAAATCTTAGTTTTGAAAAGAAGTTATAATTTTGGATTTTTAAAGAAGAATTTAACTAAGGTGTGGATAAAGGTGGAATTGGATTGTTGTGTGGTGTTATTGGATTGAAAAGTGAGTGAGAAAATAGTGAATTTTTGGAAAGAAACAGAAGGTGTGTTGGACAAGTTGATTGTGAAAGGTAGATTATAAATTTATTAATTTTAATTAGTTATTAGAATTTGTTGTTAATTATAGTTTAGAGTTTATAAAATTTAGAAGGTGTTTATTTAAAAATATCTTTGTGAATTTTTTATAAAAGTTTAAAATTCACAAAAGCGATCCCTTTTGGCGACCTGAGTTAAGAGATTCTCTGAAATTAATTAATTTATAAATAAAAAATTGAGCTAGCTGGAAATATCAAAATTATATACGATTTTTTGAAAGGTGGTTTGTAGTAATAATTGCAGCCCAAACCTAAGTTTCGGAATGCCTTTTTTAATACATAGTGCACATGTTCATCAAAAATTAATTTACAATCCAGAATCACACCTAGGTCCTTAACCCTCCGGTTGACGGGTGGATTCAGAATCACGCCATTCGACGGGTTGGGTCTCTCAGACCCAAACTGTGTTTCATTTTTTTCCCCTAATAAGACATTGATATGCCCAGTTTCTGGTATGCATTTGTTAACCTGGTCTATTTTGCACTGCTAAGAGTAAAAATAGTTATGAAAAGAACATTAACGTGGGAGTTCCCATTTATTTAAAAAAAGTTACATGTAATGTAAGTTTTCAAAAGAAACTATAAATTGAAAAAACGAAAAAGACAATAACAATAACATACAATTATTTGTAAAGTATATGGCTGAATAAGTGAAAAAAAATATATAAAATGAGTGTACATAAATTTGACATACAAAATATTGAATGCAAAATTGTAGGAAAAAAACTTACACGAATACACGGGTTGGGTCTGACAGGCCCAAAGCCCTTCTGGCAGCCAAACGGCAGATGATAAAATTAAGACAAATTAAGAAGCAGTGCGTTGAATCTTTAAAATGCAAGAAATGGATAAAGAGTACGTTTTTGAGAAGATAATAGTATATTATAGACCAAGGTAGAGAAGACATTTTTCACAGCCGAGCAGTATTATTTCCCGACATGCGAAGCATGGAGGGAAATAAGTTGTGAGGCTGAGAAAAGTCTTCTCTACCGTGGTTTATATACTATTTTTTTCACTACTAGCACCTTTATTCCTTTTAATTAATTATTTTTACATAAATAAAAAATAAAATGACAGATGCGTATATTTATTTCTAAATATCCACAAAAATCAAATAGCCTTGCTTGAAAACAAGGGGAGAGGTTAATTTCAATTGACATTTGGGTAAAACATATTTAAAATAGGCACCTGAGCGCATAGCAATTGTTTTTATTATTGACTACTGGTTAATAATAAAAACAATTGCTATGCATTCAGGTGCCTATTTTAAATATGTTTTACCCAAATGTCAATTGAAATTAACCTCTCCCCTTGTTTTCGAGCAAGGCTATTTGATTTTTGTGGATATTTAGAAATAAATATACGCATCTGTCATTTTATTTTTTATTTATGTAAAAATGATTAATTAAAAGGAATAAAGGTGCTAGTAGTGAAAAAAATAGTATATAAACCACGGTAGAGAAGATTTTTCTCAGCCTCGCAACTAATTTCCCTCCATGCTTCGCATGTCGGGAAATAATACTGCTCGGCTGAGAAAAATGTCTTCTCTACCTTGGTCTATAATATACTATTATATATCTTGGGGTCGAAATTAAGAGTGACGGAAATAATGAGCAGAAATGAACAGCAGACTGTTATTAGTAGAGACCGGATAAATAAGCATAAAGAAGTTTAAAAAAAGCACTTTAAAAAGCCCAAAATTTGGCAAAAAAAGGCATTAAAAAAGCACAAAAAAGCATAAAAAAGCATAAAAAAAAAGCATAAAAAATCGCTAAAATGATGTAAAAGGCTCACACATACCGCAAAAAAAATTATTCAGTGTTAATTCTATAACAAATTAATATATTTCAATAAAAAAGAAATGTAGCAAAGAAATGTCCATATATTTTGGCTAGTTCTCCTACACCTACCGGTCACTAACAACAACAATAAGCGACTTTCTGGAAAGGATTAGATAGTTGCTCTTAATGCGCTGAAAATATTTCCCGAGAAGACTTCAAAAGACGCATAGAATTTGTGTAGGAAATGAAAAATAAAAGGAAATAGATGTATATTTCTTGAAAGGACGTGCGAAAAACTAAAAATAAGCCCCAAATAAGCATTAAACTGTAAAATAAGCATAAACATTCAAAAAAAGCGAAAAAGCACGAAAAAAATTGATGAAAATTAATTATTTTTCGTGTAATTCGTGCATATTTCAAGAAATTTTGTTGATGCTTACAATATTTAAAAAAAGCATAATGCTTAAAATCCGGTCTCTAGTTATTAGGGTTTTGCGACAGGATATCAAGAAATTACAGATAGTTGAAAGAAAGGTGTTAAAAAACTTTATGGTGGGATGAGAGATAAAGATCAGTGGAGAAGAAGAACAAATAAAGAAATTGACCAACTTTATAGAAAACCAAGTTTGGCAGAAGTGGTAAAAAAGAAACTGTTGCAGTCGTTCGAATGGGTCGAGCAGTGTTGTACTACAAGTGCTACTTAGTGAAGTGCTAGGAAGTAATATACGTGGCACATCTAAAAAAAAAACACGGTTACAGTGTATGGAGGAAGATTTAAATAGTTTGAAAGTGCAGAACTGAAGAGTAGTAGCAAGAGACAAATGAAAAAACTTAGTTTTATCAGTCAAGGGCCTTCATGGCCTATACAGCTTCCTGAAATGTTATATATGGTCCTTACTTCGACTGAATGCATTCCAAATGTTGCTACAGATAAGTTGGACAAGTAGAACAATTAATGAAGAAGTACTAGCAAGAGTTAATACACACCCGCATCTAACTGCTGCCATTATCACTCCCATTCCCTCACTTTTTCTAAGTCAAATAGAAGTTGTTAGATTGGATCAGAATGTTTACAAATCGAAATGTTGAACTTCTATCGTGACTGCAGATTCCGATAGTTCGTATTCCCTAACGTTAGTAGAAGTTGCTTTACAACTTGACTATGATTTCTATCGGTTGCTGTTTACATAAATCTGACACCTTACTACCTCAAGCAATAATGAGTTTTAACGACTGTTTGACGTGAATCAGACCGGCATATAAAACAAGCGGTTGAAGCGTCAAATACAAGTTTGTAAGTGACTGACAATAATTATTAAACTACATATTGCCTTTACCTCTTTTCTTTTTTCTTTATATTTACTTATATTTTCCTCAGAGTTTTTGATTATCATAATTTCTCTAGCCTTTCTTCGCTCCTCTACTGCGTTTTTACATTCTTCGTGTTCTTATATTACATTTCCTTGCTGGTATTGTTTTCTTAGCTGCTGTCTTTATTATCTGTGCCAATCTCTCCCACTCTTTGTCCACGTTTCTTGTTTCTTCTGTGTTCTTTAAGCTGCCTATCGATTTCATTTTGATGATCTTATAGTATATCCAAATTCTTCAATTGTTCTCTGTCATATTTTTCTTGTTTCTTTACTACCTTTTGTTGGTATATTTTCACGTCTTGCTTTAGCACCGCCCTCACCAGGTAGTGGTCCGAGTCCATGTCGGCTCCTCTGCAGCTCCTTACATTTGTAATACATTTCATATGTTTTGTCTCTATAAGTATATGATCAATTTGATTAACAGTTTGCCCGTTCGGCCCTACCCATGTCCCTTTGTATATTTCCTTCTGCTCAAACTGTGTACTTCTTATGACCATGTTTTTATCTGTAGCAAAATCTATGAGTCTTTTCCCATTCTCATTAGTACAATTATGTTTACTAAATCGCCCTATTGTTGGCCTATACATTGTTTCGCTCCGTATTTTCGCGTTACCGTCGCCCAATACTATTTTAATATCGTAATTTACCTGTTCTAATTGATCATAAAAGCTGTCCTTCTCTTCATCCTCTTTTTCCTCTGTTGGAGCATGTATATTCACTATACTTAATTTTTTGTGTTTGCCTCTTATTCTTATGTATTACATTCTATCTGATGTTGGTTTAAATTCTATAACCGCTTGACTGAGGTCCTTTTTAATAAAAAAAACCCAGTTCCAAATCTCCTATTCTGTCCTCCGCTTTTCAAAAATATATAATTTCCCATATCCGTTATTCCGCTTCCTGTTTGGTTTGTTTCTTGTATAGCTGTTATACCTTTCTAATTCATTTATTAAACTTTTAATTGCCCCTTCTGCGTTTGTTCCCCTGACGTTCCATGTTCCTATATTAAACCTATTTTGTTGCTTTTGTTTTTCAAAATCATAACCTTTTTCTTTGCCATTTTCATGTTCCGCTACCAAACTCACCGTTCTCTTATTTTCCCTGCTTATACTTTTTCGTTTTTGCTTTTGTTATTCCTTTCAGTCCATCGTCCCACACAACATATGTTTCATTTCCTATCTGTATCTTTTTGTATCCTATCTTTATCTTATGTCCTTCATTTTTCTTATCTTGGGCAATTTTCAGTAATTCAGACTGTACGTTCATTTCATTCTTTGGAAAGCAAAGAAAAGAAAGATAAAAAAATTAATATGGTAATAAAAGGTACAACATTTACAGCAAAAAATAGGGAACAAGAAACAAAACAGTTTCTGAAAGATAAGATTGATGTAGAAGTTGATGTAAAGGAAGTACGTTCATTTAACGCAAAAAATGGAAAACAGATAAATATAGTGGAAATGTGTAACTGGACAAGTAAACAAACAACTATGGAAAACAAGTATAAACTTAAACGATCCAGCATATTTATAGAGAACGATCTAACAAAGAATGAGTGATAACAATCCAAAAATTCGAGTCTGCGTTCAATTTCTATGCCCAGAAAAATGCCAGCATTCATATTCATTGCCATTTATTTATTTTAATTTACAATTACCAGAAAAACACTTCCTTAAAATAAACTAAAATAAAAACTCTACAAACGGGTATGCTCGGTGACTAGTTTAAAAACCAAACATGTGATGTGACAAATGACAGCATTGCACAGGCGCAACACCAATCTCTGTCCGTCGACAGCAACTTTGATGACTAAGTACATGTCGAGTTTGACTTCTATCAACGCGGCTTAGGTCACTTCTACAATCGAAAAGTGACGGGAGTTAGGGAATACCAACTAACAGCCACTTCTATTCGACCAACTCATCTCTATTCAATTTGAGTTATTTCTATTCGATTTGAAGTTAGGGAATACGGGTGATTAAAATCAGAAAGACAGCTTACCTTGGACACATAGAGGCCACAGAGAACTTGCATAACTACAGATAATATTGGAAGGCAAAACTGAAGGGAAACGAGGTATAGAAAAAAAAGAAAAAATCATGGCTAAGGAACATAGGAGATTGGACCCACACAGATGGAAACACCTTAATACATCAAGCCCAGGATAGAGAAGAATTTTCTATAATAGTCGCCAACTTCAGCCGAGACGGCACCTACGAAGAGGTAACCAGGTATCTGAATGAAACCTATTAATTATACAGGGTGTGATTCAAAAGTATTGTCATAAAATTAAATGGGTATATGCTGACCTTAATAGAAGAACATTACAGCAAAAATTTAAAGTTTATCGCAATTTTTGTTTATTTTAAATTTTGTTACATACTTTTGAGAATCGCTGGCTAATATGCATTTAAAAAGCCTGGGATAGAAATTTGACCCTCCGCAAAGATAAATGAAACATTACACAATTAT
The DNA here is from genome assembly GCA_963082815.1 of Melanotus villosus. Lineage (NCBI taxonomy): Eukaryota > Metazoa > Arthropoda > Insecta > Coleoptera > Elateridae > Melanotus > Melanotus villosus. Next base: position 34,719,286 of record OY720419.1, on the reverse strand, counting down.
GTAATTTACAGGTTTCACTTCACCTACACATACCTAGACTCTCTTATCAGTATGAACAAGAAAGGCATTTGATAAATTTCGATTTTGAATGTAAACAGAACTGATCTATTTTAGTGACCCCCAACCAATTTTTGTATTAATCTTTTTAATTTTTTTCCGAGCTTACCGTTTACTTGCGACACATGGTTTATTGAGAAAAGTTGTTCTATTTGATATGCTCTACATACCCTTAAAATTAATGACAATATTCTTGAATCACTCCGTGTTAAATAATGGCTCCAAAATTCACACCGTTGAAATGGTAAATAGTTATAGAAAAAGCATAGTATTGTACTCGTGTGTAATGACTATTAATCACTATGGCACTATGACACTTACTTTTAGTCGTGTCGCAAACTTCGTCCTCGTTGTGTAATTAGAATCATAAAACACTTGAAAAATAATATACTGACTCAAGTGATATTTTGCTTACCAGAACTAGCATTTCCTGCAGCTGTGTCTTTGGGTTTGTAGTATTGCGTGTAATTATTAATTCCTCGATATAACTTGTCATCCTCATGCCCTTCTAATTCCTTATTTACTTCTAATCGTTTTTCAAATATGGCTTGAGCATCTCTATCTTTTTCAGTTTCAATTTCCTAAAAATAAAAATTTTGTATATAAAACATAGATTTCTATCCCTTCAACCAAACCAAGTTCAGAACATGATCTAAGTTCAAATGAGCAAATGTTCATGCAAAGGTCGGATGCTGAATGGCATCTGAAAAGCTCTCTTTTAGTTAAACTAAAGTATTCTTTGGTTAAACCGACAATGTGTGAAACATTGTAAATGTAATGTAATACATATTAATGCAGGGGGTCATGTCCATTCCTTTGTTATTAGTTATTACTAATATTTACATCAAGGCTTCCTGTATATGTAAGATAAAAATATTTCGTAGAGCCGGTTGCATTTGTAATTTAGTTTTGTGGGGGACCTCGATACATTTTTGAAAACAACTTTTAAACAAATACAACTGGTCACACAAAGCACTTTTTTCTTATACAATATAGGAAGTTGTGATGTAAACACCATAGCTGCGTTTAATACAACTGCTAACTTAATAATAATAAACTTTATTTTACCTTTTAGCAGTAAATCAGATACGAGGGCTGTTCTGTATATTGTTAGTAGCAGACCATGGATGCGAAGAAAAACAAAAACATTTGCATCAATCGAAAGCTTATTCTTTTGACAGTTTCCAGTTGCAATTTTGCAAGGTTGAAGTTAAAGCATATAGAGATCCTAATTTTTGATTGTTATAATTCGTTTGATTATTACTAAGCATTATGGAAGTGCCGCGGAATGCTTTTCGGGCTATGATTTTCTACGATTATAAACGAGGCTTAACATACGACCAAAGTCACCAAAATTTAATGGCAGCTTTTGGCGACAATAGTCCATCATTATCTACAATTAGTTACTGGTTCCGTGAATTTAAACGTGGAAGGAGTACGTTAGAAGATGAACCAAGACCTGGACGACCTGCAGTAGCTGTTTGTGCTGAAAACATTATTGCAACCGAAAAGCTGATTAAGGAAAAACCGAATATCACTCATAGAGAGATTCAAGACGAACTAGGCATTGGATCATCTGCAGTAGATATCATTTTACATAAACATCTGGGTGTAAGAAAGCTGGCAAGTCGGTGGATTCCACATTTGTTAACCCACGAACAAAAACAAGCACGGGTAGACTGGTGCAGGTTTATGTTAGAAAAGTTCGATGGAGGATCTTCAAAGCAGGTATTTAGTATCGTTACGGGGGATGAATCGTGGATATACAGTGTGGTAGAAAAGTATAGAACAAATTCAATATCTACTGAAATAATTGTTTTTTGGAAAAACGCTCGGACAGGTATAGCGATTTAAATTACGGTGCATATTTTAAGAGGAATCGAATTTTTTTTGCGACAGTCATTTTTCTACGGTGACGTTATCGCCCTTTTTTTTAAATAGGAACTTGCATATTTGACAATTGCAGTAGATAGTCCTTTTTTTCTCTTTCTAACCGTGCAAAAGTTTTATACCCTCACATAAGATTTTTTTTGAGAAAATTGTCAAAATAGTTTTACGTCCAGTAGGCCTGGTACAATGGTACATTTCTAAACAACAACTACAGTAAATGTTCGAACTGACGGCCATTAACCTCTTGGCAATACCCCAATCGAAAAATAAATTCTTGCAGTACACTACGAATTGTTTCTGGTGTGATTCTGCGTATTTCTTCTCGGATTCGCAGCTTCAGCTATTCTAAATCCCGAGGTTTTCTTATGTATACTTTACTTTTTAGGTAACCCCATAAGAAATCAAGCGGCGTTAGATCTGGAGATCTAGGAGGCCACTCTATAGCACCTCGTCTGCCAATCCATCTGTTTGGGAAGATTTGGTTCAGATACTGACGCACTGTAGCTGCATAATGCGGAGGAGCCCCATCTTGTTGATACCAAAGATGAACATTCGGAATATCGGGGTCTTCTTCATTCGGAAACAACACTGATAATGCAGGAACAAGTTCGTTTCGCAAAAATTCCAAATATCGTTCACCATTTAGTGCGTTTTCGAAAAAAAATGGTCCTAAGATTTTGTCTCCAGCAATTCCTGCCCATACATTAATCTTTCGGGGGTATTGAGAATGTGCCTCATGCATCCAATGGGGGTTTTCCTCAGCCCAGTAGCGACAGTTTTACCTGTTCACAGTCCCGTTCAAACAAAAAGTAGCTTCGTCGGAAAAAACTACGTGTCTAACAAACATTGGATTAGCATTGCAGATCCCCATCATGTTTTCACAAAACTCTTGCCTGCGATCATAGTCATCATCAGACAGCTCTTGTACCAACTGTATTTTGTATGGGTGGAATTTTTGTTTTTTTAATATACGCAATGCTGTAACATGGCTCATGTCATGATCTCTTCCACACTGACGACTTGAGGTGTGAGGATTTTCTTGGATTTGTAATAAAACCTTGTGGGACGATGGCAAACTGCAGACAGCAGTACTATCTCCGCTAATAAAAACAAGGTTTAAAGTGTTTAGTGGTGACATAAAGAAGTGAAAGTGTAATTAGAGTAAAGGTTAAAAGTGCAAAGTTAAGGTGAAAGTAGTAATCTATAGTGAGAGAAAACCCGAAAAGTAAATAACGAAAGTAAACAATTGTAAAATCTACAAGGAACGACGAAGTGTCAACTGCAATAAGGTCGAACACAAGAGGATAGAGCACGCCCAAGAGATGACGCGTGTATGACGTCAAAGACGCGTAAGACCACATAGCGACCCGGATTGGACCATCCTTAAAGGAGTAACAGAAAGCAAAACTAACCCGTATGCAAGGTAACATTAAAACCTAAGAAATTACAGTGAAAAGGCTAAGGTAAAAATTAAAGTGAAGAACGAACTATTTAACGGAAATGGAAGAAATTACAGAAATTGCTAAAAGAATAGAAGAATTGCACGTAAAACAGAAAGAGTGGGAAAAAAGTGTAAATGAATTAAAAAGATTAAATACAATTGCATCACAACTGGCAGAACAAGTAGAAACCAACAAAAAAAGACTTGAAAAATTAATAAACAGGTCCCGAAATGCTAACGAAAGAATAGAAACGAATCTCGGTAGAACTAGAACAACAAAATACACAATAAGTATATTAAAACAACTGTTACGGAAATCAAAGATAGAGAATATATGCGAGAATATCGAAAAAAAGTTAATCCAATTAAACATAAAAACTAACCCAAAAAAATCGAGTCATTATACACATAAGAAGGAAAAATTACGACTAGGAACATGGAACCTTCAGGGGGTGTACCAGGAAGGAGCAATCAAGATGCTGGCGAATGAAGCGAATAAATATAAACTAGACATATTGGCAATACAGGAGACACACCTAAAGCACAACGATACAATAGAGCTCGAAAACCACATCCTGTTCACCAGCGGAAGTGACAAAAGAACATACGGTGTTGGCTTTTTAATAAGCAAAAACCAAAAAAATTTAATTAAGAGTTTCGCTCCGATCTCAGACAGAATGTGTTACATTAAAATAAAAGGAAAAGGTAAAGACATAACAATTATAAATACACATGCCCCAACGGAAGTAAAAACACCCGAAGAGAAGGAAGAGTTTTATGAAAAGCTGGAGGAGACATATCACAAGCTACCAAGAAGAGAAATAAAACTGATAATGGGAGACATGAACGCAAAGCTAGGAAGGGAAGAAATATACAAAAAAATCACAGGAGGAGAAAGTAAACACAAGGAATCAAACGATAACGGAAGCAGACTGATTACACTTGCCATGGAAAATAATATGAAAATAGTAAGAACAGCCTTCAGAAGAAAAGAAATACACAAAGCAACGTGGATGGACCAGGGAAACACCTATACAAACCAAATAGACCACGTCTTAATACAGGAGCAATACTCGCACTTGATAACAAACGTAAGATCCTACAGAGGGGCGGATATCAATTCTGACCACTTCCTAGTCGGAATAAATATGAAAAAAGAAGTGAAGCACAGAGCAAAAGCGAAGGAAAGAATAAACAAAAAACACGACATACAAAAATTACAAAATGAAGAAATAGCTGAAAAATACAAAAACACGATAAAAGAAAAATGTGAAGAGACAAACGAAACACAACCGCATACAATAGAGCAAAAATGGAGACGGATAGAAGAGATAATAAAAACAGCAACAGCCGAGAACATCCCCAAGACGAGGAAGGAAAAAAGAAAAACATGGATAAATGAGGAATGCAAAGAGGAAATAAACAAAAGAAAAGAGCTGAGATTAAAAATGCTACGTGCTCAAACGGAAGAACATAAATTGACGTACCATCTAGCATACCAAGAGCAGAGAAGAAAAGCAAAACAAACATGTAGAAACGTGAAAAGAGCATACAAGGAGAACCAGCTAAAAATAATAGAAGACAACTTTAGAAACAACGAATCTAAGAAGGCATACAAGAACATAAGAGAAGAAAGAGGAGAATTTAAAACGAGACCGTTATTCTACAAAAACAAAGAAGGGAACCTAATAGGAAATGAAGAAGAACAACTAAAAATATGGAGACAACATTTTTCTGAGATCCTGAACCAAACTCAAGAAGAAGGAGATAGTGGAACGGAAGAGAAAATAACAAACAGGAGTACGGAAGAAACCGAAGAGAGCAACCCGCCGTCAATAAAAGAAGTAGAAGAAGTAATCCAAGCTATGAGAAATGGCAAGAGCCCTGGATACAATGACGTAACCGCAGAAAATATAAAAAAGGGAGGGAAAGTGCTGACACAAAAGCTACACAGTATAATCACAGAAATTTGGCAAGAGGAGCAAATGCCGTCAGAGTGGAATAAAGCCCTAATTCTCCCAATCTTTAAGAAAGGGGATAAATCAGTATGTAGCAACTACAGGGGCATCGCTCTGCTAGATACGGTCTACAAAATAACATCGACACTCATAAAACGAAGACTCGATCAGTATGTAGAAAATCAACTAGGAGAATATCAGGGAGGCTTTAGGAAGAACAGAGGTACCACGGACCAAATATTCTTACTAAAGCAAATAACGCAAAGTTGTTATGAGCACAAAATTCCTCTTTTCATCCTATTCATAGATTACAAGACGGCGTATGACAGTATAAACAGGAATAAACTATACAAAGCTATGACAGACTTGGACATACCAAATAAATTAATAAATCTAGTCAGGATGACTATGAAAGCGACTAATAACCACGTAAAAGGGAGGAGCGGTCTATCGGAAGAGTTCGACGTAAAATCAGGACTAAGACAGGGCGACCCGCTCTCGTCGCTACTATTTAACTTAGTCCTAGAGAAAATCATTCGAGAAGCAAAAATAAAACGAGAAGGTACCATACACATAAATTTACACCAATGCATAGCATACGCCGATGACGTAGCCCTCATAGCAAGAAGTGAAAAACACTTAAAACAAATTACTATAAGACTAATACAAGCAGCAAAGGAATACGGCCTCGTGATAAATCAAGAAAAGACCAAATTTATGAAAATAGACGCAACTCAAGAACACCAAAAACAGCCAGATCTAAGAATCCAAACAAACCAAGGAGAAGAGCTAAGATTTAATAGTGTGAAAGACTTTGTATACTTAGGTGTTTTAATAAATAGCAAGTGTCACGAGTCCACAGAGATAGAAAGAAGAATAGCGAGGGGCAACAAATGTGTAGGTGCCTTGACTAATTTATTAAAATCAAAAAATATCTCTCTAAAATATAAAGTGCGGATATACAGGGTGGTGACTCGAACACCCGAACATAGGGATTTAACATGTAAAATCATATTTTCATAATTTCCTGCTCCCCTAATTATTTTAGGTAAAAAAGCTTCAAATAAAAGTTTTAGAGCATAAAATTCTGCATCTGAATCAATAAACAAAATTAAATTTGCGTGCCTTGTAACCTCAGAAATTAGGTATGAAAATGACGTAAGTCACCCCAAAAATAGCGATAGCCATGGAATTCAAACAAAAATTAACAAATGTTAACGGTTTATCTGTCAAGTTACGCTGCGTTAGTTTATTTTTATTATTACTTGTAATTACTGTTAAAGTGAAAATATGGCCAACAATTATACAATAAGTGAAAAAAATCAATTTTTAAAGTTATTTTACAGTGGTAATAGTATAAGACAAGTGCGAGATCTATTTGCGAATTTATATCGTCATATAGCAATTCCGTCCACATCAACAATCCATACCATCATCAATAATCAAACAAAATATGGGTCAGTGTTCGTCCCTTGCAAGAGTTGTACTAAAAAACAAATAAATATTGCACCAGAAGAAGATATTGAAGCTGAAGATCATAACGCTAACGAAATCAATGTATTAGCTGCGGTATCAAATAATCCAAATGTGAGCCTTAGAGAAATTGGATCTGGATTAGGTTTGCACCACACCACGGTCCTAAAAGTATTAAAAAAACACAAATTTAAATCTTTTAAATTTTCCGTCCACCATGAAATTGGACAGATAAACCGTTAACATTTGTTAATTTTTGTTTGAATTCCATGGCTATCGCTATTTTTGAGGTGATTTACGTCATTTTCATACCTAATTTCTGAGGTTATAAGGCACGCAAAATTAATTTTGTTTATTGATTCAGATGCAGGATTTTATGCTCTACAACTTTTATTTGAAGCTTTTTTACCTAAAATAATTAAGGGAGCAGGAAATTACGAAAATATGATTTTACATGTTAAATCCCTATGTTCGGGTGTTCGAGTCACCACCCTGTATAACACCGTAATAAAACCCTCCATGCTTTATGGGAGTGAAACATGGATCCTAAAGAAAAGTGATCAATATAAAATAGAAGTGTGGGAAAGACGAATACTAAGGCGAATACTAGGGGGTAAAAAGACAGAAGAGGGATGGGAAAGAAGAACAAACGCTGAACTATACGAAATATATAAAGAAACACCAATTACAGAAAACGTAAAAATACGCAGACTGCAATGGCTGGGGCATTTGAAAAGGATGGAAAATACGAGGGTGGTAAAAAACATTGCTTGGAAGAAGGCTGAGGGAGTGCGGAAACGAGGTAGACCGAGGAAGACATGGGGAGAGGCAATAATGGAGGACCTAAAGGAAAAGGAAATAAAAGACTGGAAACAGAAAGTAATGAACCGAAAAGAATGGAAAAAGATTCTAAATAAACGCTAAGGGCCTAAAGGCCTATGTTTGTAAGCGTAGATAATAATAATAATAAAACGTTAAGTTGTGCGTCTGCTGCCACTACAGGGCGCCCAGCTTTGGGTAAATCTCTAACATGACCCACTTCATGAAACTTTCTCTCAATTTTACTAACCGTTGATCTTGTAATGGGTGGACGGTGTGGGTGAATTTCATTGAATAATCGGCAGACTTCTTCTTGAGTTCTGCTCCTGTCGCCACATCCAATCATAATTAATATCTCAATTCTCTCTGTTTCTGTAAGATGCATAATCTTGCTGCTTAATATCTACACTAAGTCGAACTAATTTGACACTTTGATTGAAAGTTAGCTCAAATAAAAAAAAAGTATCGAGTTCTAGATGCTTTTGCTGTTGTTGACAGGCCTACTGGACGTAAAACTATTTTGGCAATTTTCTCAAAAAAAATCTTATGTGAGGGTATAAAACTTTTGCACGGTTAGAAAGAGAAAAAAAAGGACTATCTACTGCAATTGTCAAATATGCAAGTTCCTATTTAAAAAAAGGGCGATAACGTCACCGTAGAAAAATGACTGTCGCAAAAAAAATTCGATTCCTCTTAAAATATGCACCGTAATTTAAATTGCTGTACCTGTCCGAGCGTTTTGCCAAAAAACAATTATTTCAGGAGATATTGAATTTGTTCCATACTTTTGTACCACACTGTATAATTATGATCCCGAGACAAAACAACAATCAACTGTTTGGGTGTTTGAAAAGGAGGAAATGCCAACAAAAGTTATTCGCGGTAAAAGTGCAAACAAAAAAATGATTGCCGTTTTCTTCAGATACAGTGGTCCAGTTGCAGTAATTCCTCTTGAAGATCGTAAAACTGTAACTGCTGATTGGTATACAGAAGTTTGCCTTCCTCAAGTCTTCAAGAAATTGTGTAGTGGTCGCCCAAGATCTGGTTTGCGTGGAATTTTGTTACACCACGATAACGCAACTCCGCATACGGCCGCAAAAACTTTAAATTTTTTACACGAATCCGGAGTCCAACTGGTCACTCATCCACCATACAGTCCAGATCTTGCCCCTAACGATTTCTTTTTGCTTCCGCTGATTAAAAAACTCATGCGTGGTAAGAGATTTCCTGACGCCAATGCGGCTGTTGCTGAATTTCAGCGAATTCTTGACGACCTTTCAAAAAAAGAGTTTTCAGCGTGTTTCGAGAAGTGGTTTCAAAGAATGAAGAAGTGTATTATGTCTAAGGGGGAATACTTTGAAAAACAATAAAATTATTTTCTTTACAAATTCCGTAGTTTTCTTCTAACTAACAATTTACAGAACAGCCCTCGTACATATAAAATAAAGTATTGTGTATTGTAGAGGTAACATCAAAATAGATGTAGGTAAGTAGGTATGTAATACATTTTTTAAATTTGTTTAACACATTGTTCAAACTCATTTACGGTATAGAAACAATTCCGATTCAATAATTCTAAGTGTCTATGCTGGTTGGAAGTTGCTGATATTCTATGGGCTGGAACAAGTACCTGGTAGTTTGAATGTAGATGGTGCTTTGTTGTAGATCCTTTTCTTTTTAGTTTTGGAAGCTCTGTTTTGGCTCTAAGCAGCTGCTTTAAGATGTACGAAGATGGAAGAGACATTATTTTATTCTTTATAAATAATGGTTTGCAGTGTGTGCGTTGTTTCACTTGTTCTATTATGCGTAAGGCCTTTTTCTGTAGTATAAAGATGTCAATGGCATGTGCTGATTCACCCCATAGTTGTAATCTGTAGGTCATACGTGAATGAAAAAGTGCATGATATACTACGATTGTTGTTTGTTTGTCCGTAATTTGCCTAATTCTTCTGAGAGCATATAATGCCGATGATAATTTTCCTGACAGTGCATTAATATGTTTCTTCCAAGTCAGTCTGGTATCTACTGTTATTCCTAAAAGTTTAGCAAAACCAGCATTCCTTGGCGTTATATTTTGTTTACTTGTCAGAGGCAACTGAACAGTCTTTTCTTCATTAAGAAGAAGTTTGTTACATGAAAACCAAGTTGTGGCTTCTTCCAAGATTTTTTCTGTTTGTTTGATCTCTGCACAAGAAAGTGGTATCATCTGCATAAAGCACTGTATAGGACGTGATGTTGTGTGGAAGATCATTCACGTACAGGCAAAATAATAAAGGGCCTAAAAGCGACCCTTGGGCTATACCATGTGTGATATGCTGTAACTCACTTTGTTCTCCATTCAGATATACTGCTTGCATGCGATTTGACATGTAAGAATGTAAAAGCTCTGAAACTTTTCCCTTTATCCCGTATCGTTCTATTTTCTGGAGAAGAAATTCTCTTTGTAAGCAGTCAAAAGCTTTGGAGAGGTCACACTTTAACATCCTACACTCCTCGTCTTCTTCAAAAGCGTCCCATGTAAAATTCAGTATGGATATGATAGCATCAATAGTTGTTCTGCCAGTGCGAAATATCCAAATTGTTGTTCAGAAAGGATTCCACATTTAACCAGAAAAGATACTAAACGTGACAATATAGCTGCTTCTAATACTTTTGCGAGAGTTGGCAGTACTGAGATGGGCCTATAGTTATTTGGAGTTTTAGTATCTCCGGATTTATGAACAGGAGTTACTTTGGCTATTTTAATTTTTTAGGGCACAAACCCTTGTTGGAAGCATGCATTGATCAAATCAGCCAATGGTTGTGACAATGAATCAGAACATTTTTTGAGCATTTTTGTGTTCATCCCATACAGGGTGGTGCATTGTCTCACGCACCATAGGAATTTCAATGGTAATTTTTTAATATGTAAATATTTGCTTCCCTAATTATTTTAATTCGTTTTATGACTTTTATTCAGTAATTTGGTTCATAATAGTGCTGTTAAATGAGTGAATATCATGTTAGTTTTGTATTTAATCATCGCTACTAGATCTTAGGTATTAAATTTAAAAAATCGTTCATCTATGTATTAAAAGTATACTTATATGGTACCCCTAGAACGATAATTTAAAAATCTATAAAAAAAAATAAAATATACAGGGTGTTGCATTTAAAATAAGAAAGTTGAATATCGCCCTTCAAAACAGTTGACTGATATTGAGAAAATTATAATGGGAAAATATAGCTTTTATAATGCCATTTAAGAATATACAGGGTGAATAAAAAGTAAGGAACCTCGATGCTGGAGCCTTTATTATTAGTTTTAGAAAAAAAAGTTTTAGACAAAAGTTTTATAACAAATTATTTTCCACAAACTGATGGGTTTAAATATTTTTTCAAGGTCATACCTTTGCGCTATGACGTCATCGATACTTTTTTTAAATGGCAACCTATATTTTTTAGGCCGAAATTTTATAGCATTTTTTTCTCTTTATGACCATCTAAAAATATCATACGGTTGCATAAACGAAATTTCTAGAAAAATCAAGTTGAATGTTATTCGTACCAGTATTTAACGTACGTACTTTTATCACAAAAATTACACATATGACTATTAAAAACAAATACAAACAATGTTTAGCATTACTTTATTACAGAAGATGTTCAAATTGTTCGCTATTAACTATCTGACAATGTCCAATTGGATGAGAGAAATATGAGAAATGAAAGATTGCCTTGGAAACAAATGCAAATTTCACTTGCGACAGTTTGTGTTTATTAAATAATAAGACAATAATTATTGTAATTTAAACTGCTTGAGAAAGTGATTCTCAACTATGGTACGTTTAACAGAAACAGAACGCATCGAAATTTTGATGATACTTGAGTACGGTGAAAGAAGAAGATCCCCTTTTGAGGTGCGTGATATATTTAATAGGGAACATCCCTTTGGTTCCAGCAAGATGGAGCGCCCCCCCATTATGGCATTCACGTTCGAAATTATTTGGATACAATTTTTGAGAATAGGAGCATCGGTAGAAGGGGTAGTATCGAATGGCCAGCCCGATCGCCCGATTTGAATCCGTTGGATTTTTTCTTGTGGGGCGATTTTAAAAGTAAAGTTTACACAAACAGGCCCAGAAATTTAGAAGCGTTAAAAATTCGTATTTGGGAAGAAATTATGGCAATACCAGCCGAAGTAATTCGGAATGTATTACAGGGATTTTCACATCGAATTGGACATTGTCAGATAGTTAATCGCGAACAATTTGAACATCTTCTGTAATAAAGTAATGTTAAACATTGTTTGTATTTGTTTTTAATAGTCATGTGTTTAATTTTTGTGATAAAAGTACGTACGTTAAATACTGGTACGAATAACATTCAACTTGATTTTTCTAGAAATTTCGTTTATGCAACCGTATGATATTTTTAGATGGTCATAAATAGAAAAAAAAATGCTATAAAATTTCGACCTAAAAAATATAGGTTGCCATTTAAAAAAAGTATCGATGACGTCATAGCGCAAAGGTATGACCTTGAAAAAAATGTTTAAAGCCGTCAGTTTGTGGAAAATAATTTGTTATAAAACCTTTGTCTAAAACTTTTTTTTCTAAAACTAATAATAAAGGCTCCAGCATCGCGGTTCCTTACTTTTTATTCACCCTGTATATAGTTTATTGGGTGCAATATTAATAATAAAAGCACTATAAGCTGGGGCCTATTTTATAAATCGGGCGGTATACCATTTTTAAGGAAATTTAATCCTCTACAACTTTTTTTCTGGGGATTTTTTTGTAAACCGAAGAGATGAGGTGCTAGAGAGAAAAGTTTAACGAAAAACGTGACGCAAAATATTTTCTTTCGAAAATTAGATATTTTTGATAGCGGATATCTCATAAACGGTTCAAAAGCAAAAATATAGGAAATTTCAGCTTTGATTTTGTATATTACGACTTTTTCTCTAAAACCCACTGTCTTCAAGATATAAGCAAAAAACCAAAAAAAGGGATCTTCTCGGTCCCCCCCTGCACCCCACTCACCTCCTATGTCCGGGGAGTTTTAGTATGTTTACCTCCTAACGACTCCAAAGCCTTGAAGTCAAAAATTGTGACACCCTCCATGCAAACCCTTTATTGATTGGACTAGAACTAAATTAGATAAATTCTAAATTTAAATATCAAAAGTGACTTTTCTTGCTTTTTTAATTGCAAATTCTCTAATTAAATTCGTTATATCTTAACGCCTCGCAGATCTCTTCCTCGATGCTTATTACAGCCAAATTCGTAAGTCTATTCTGGCTCATAGTACTTAGATCTCAAATAGTTTTTAATTATTTTTAATTTTAAAAACGATCTCTCACCATGAGCCACAGTGACAAGCATCGTTAAAAAAATTCGTAGGGCTACAGATAAATTCGGGAAAGTGCTAATTAAATCATTGGCCACAAGGTATTCTTAAACCTTCTTGGCCGAAGTCGTATTGGGTTTATTATAAATGGACAATTTCAATATCATTGCGCAAATCAATTGCATTAACATTCATTTGTGTTGTAGGTGAATCGGTTAATTTAATTTATAAATCCATACAACATTTCATTAATTCTTCTTTATCTATAGATAAAGAACCTAAATTATTTAAAAAGCCAAAATAGCAGTTGCACTTGTTTAACTGTTCAAATCTGTCAATAAATTTTGATACTGCATACTACTATATCAAGAATATAAAAATTAAATTAACTTTGAAATTCAACTCTGGTGATTCGACTGATCTCATCTCTATGTTCATAATAATAAAAAAAACCTTTGTTTTCTCGGTCTAACCAAGGTATCTTAACTCTCCTAGGTAGGCTAGCTTACTGGGGTAATGAGAAGCGTGGCGAGAGACGCGTGCGGTCGGAGGGGAGGTACGGCTACGTCACAAGTCGAATCTGTCATCTGTCATCATTCGGTCAGAAAGTTTCTTAGAGAAACAACGTGCTGATAAACGCCGTTTTGGTTGTTTAGAGTGAAATAGGTAGAGTTTAATATTTTTGTAGTAATTTGCTGTACAAAAGGTTCGAGAAAAACAGAAAGGTAAATTTATTTATAGGGAGGTAACAGTAGGCGATTCACACATCTACAGCCCTTATTGTATTAAAATTTTCCAAAGTTAGCATTAATTTGACCAAAAACAATATAAAAGTAGACTTGATTATCTTTGATTTCCGACAAACGATACAACGGCTGAACGGGGTGCTTTCCACTTGTGACGTCACGCAGGCGACGTGCAAAATCTAGCCTACCTAGGAGAGTTAAGATACCTTGGGTCTAACCAAGCCTATAGTTGGAAAAACACTTTCGCAATCTATATCTTCAGCATTTTTTTTGTCTCATTAAGCATAGCCATAAAACTACTTCATCATCATCAGTTGACATGGAGCAGATCCCCGTGGATCAATCCTGGATTACGCCAGGCCCACCCCATACCAATAAGGTGTGAAGGGATTTGTTATGATCGGTGGGGATTGGGAGCACTGTATAACGTTAACATGCCTGTGACGCCTGCCGCAGAACACCGCTTCTACATTGCAAGGTAGTTAGTAGATCACATATTCAATGGGAGTTGGATACATGACCGAGATGGTTAAGCATGTTTTATTATCTTAAGCTAATAATATTTCTAGTACTATATATAATAATATATAATAATTGTAAAGCCTACTGGAATGTGCTTAGAAGTAATTCTAATTCAAATTCTTCTTTGACTTGTAACTCTGTGGATGTAGATATCAACGAGCTGAATAATTTTTTTATAAATGTTCCTAATGCAATTTTACGTAGCCTACCTACTTCAAACGTACACTATTCCTATTACTTTAAAAACAGGAAGCCGACTACTGAGTTCAAGTTTAAACTTGTCACATTTATTCAAGTAAGGGACAGCATTGATAAAATGAAAAAATCTGCTAGTAAAGATCATTATGAACTAACAGTAGATCTAATTAAAACTATAAAAAACATAATTGTTATACCTCTAACAAATCTAATTAATGAGTGCATTAGCTTCGGTGTATTTCCGGATGCACTCAAGATAAGCAAAATCGTTCCTATACATAAAAAGGGTGCTACGAGTGACCCAAACAACTTTAGGCCTATTTCTTTACTACCCATAATTTCAAAAGTGTTTGAATCGCTGTTAAAAGATCAGATAGTAGATTTTTTTGAAGAAAATGAACTTTTCTTCTTAAATCAGTTTGGTTTTCGTTCAGGGAAATCAACAGCCGATGCCCTTAATTATTTGATTGACCAAATTGTAAATGGTCTCGAGTGTAATTATTACACTGGCGCCACTTATGCTGACCTTAGCAAAGCTTTCGATTGTGTCCCATGGGAGATTTTAGAAAGAAAATTAATATATTACGATTTTAGTAAGTTAAGCTGCAAACTGCTGCAGTCTTATTTCTCAAATAGGAGACAGTACACTTCAGTTAACGGTATTTCGTCTGATGAGGGAGTCGTCCTTAGCGGAGTACCCCAAGGTTCCGTTTTGGGGCCAATTCTATTTTTAATATATATAAACGACTTGCAGACTGCCGTCTCCGCAGATCGTCTGTTGCTATTTGCTGACGACACGACTCTTGTATGTTCAAAGTACGATGAGAATGTTTTATTAAATACCATGGATTTCGAACTCGCACAGCTTCAAAAATGGTTTACCGCAAATCGTCTCAGTTTAAATAATGAGAAAACTTCTCATATGATTTTTACTCATCGTGCTGTAGAAACTAAAAACTATATTGAACCAACTAAATTTTTGGGCATCTATCTGGATTCTGCTTTGAATTGGGAGCCACACGTTAACATATTGTTAAAAAAATTATCAAAAAATGTTTATCTTCTAAGAAATCTACGAGGCATAGTTTCAGTTCAAGTTATGTTGACTGCATACTACGCCCTAGTTGCTTCACACATGACTTATGCCATAATTTGCTGGGGTCATTCATCCCATACCGGGAGAGTCTTTAGACTACAGCGTAAAGTTATCCATATACTATCCTGTAAAGGCTATAGGGATGATGTACGTGCTGAATTTATTAATTTAAAAATATTAACTTTTCCTTGTCTATATATATATCACAGTTTATTATATGTAAAACAAAGGCAATCTCGATATCTATCACACATAGGGCCGGTTGCACAAAGCTCTTGTTAAGTTAACGAATGATCAAAGTTGACAAAAGAGCATCATTTTTTGTTTACTGATGTGTTATTTGCCATATGCATTTGAATTTTGATTCGATTTTGTTCACTTTAACGAATGATTAGTTGACCAAGCTGTTAAATCATGTTTGTGCAACCCGCCCAGAGACGTTCATGACCATAACACGAGAAGCAATGCTGAGCTTTGTCTTCCTTACCTTAGACTAACTTCAAGTAGAAATGCCACGAATTACTACGGTATTAAATTTTTTAACAAACTTCCAACAGCTATAAAAACCTTGCCGTTCAAAAAATTTAAAGACAGAGTTAAGCATCTGCTGATCAATAATGCCTTCTATACCACTGATGAGTATTTGAATTGTACTATGTCTATTTGAAGCTTCAGCTAATTGCTACTATATGATTTTGTATCTTTTATTGCTGTATAATATGTTCTATGTTCTATTGTTTTATTGTTGACAAGTGTAAAACTAGTTTGTTATAACACACAAATAAAATTATTATTATTACTACAGCTAATGTCCTAGGTCTATGATATGGAACACCTTAGCTCAGACATGCCTGTCCTGTCACATGTTACTTTATGCTAATTTAGTCTAATCATAATTATTATCATTACTTATTGGTATTCTATTTTTATTGTTATTATTATTATGATATTTGTCTATTCGCTGTTCTTCTGCATTTTCCTTCTGTTGTTGTGCTTTCAAGTGTGTTGAGTATACATATATTATGTGTATGCTTCTATATACTTTATTGTACTTTATTCTTCTTACATGTTTTATCCATTGCATCTCGGTTGTGTAATCCTGGGTCTGAGACTGTGTCGACTGATTTAGCGGGGTCCTGGGTTAGCAGCCCAGTTCATTCTCCTGCTCTCCATCGTTTATCTATAATTCTTCTGGTGACAAACAAATGATCCTCTACTCGTGTTGTCTAGGCACGTTAAACTTAAATTTTTCCCTGCCATTAAATATATGGCTCTGACTTATTAACTTATTCATATACACGTAAAAAAGTCGTAAGCGCATGTTGCTTTACTTGTAAAATTATTATTATTAGCTTTCCAATTACCTACTGTTTACTTCTATTCGCGATTTATTAACCTTAACCATGCATATTTTCAGAATAATATTAATTAATTAGGTGTTCCTTACTTCCCTCGTTGTGTAACCGATCCTGTAAAGAGATTTATTTCCTTTGAAAGTCAGAGCCGGCCTTTTCTATAGAGATGCCCGGGGCTCCAAAATTCCCTTTTTAAAAGTGAAATAACAGTGTTAAAAATAAGAACGCATATTGCAGCCCTGTTGGAAGTGAATCGGCCCGACATCTGGTAGCCCCTGTTTACAAAAGAGTGGGTTCTTCTGTACCGGATATGTTCGGCTAGTGACGCGCCCCAGGTGAAAAGGAACCCTATAATGGTAACGCCGCGCCGTGGCGTCACCATTGCATTTATGTACATATCTAATTTTAATAAATCGCGTTTTCTGAGAGAAACGCTTTGAAATTAATGAAAAAAAACACGAGCTCGTTTGCAACGCGTGTGTTCTTGTCGGCGTCTCGTGCCGAACTCCAGCATAGCCATAAAACTACTTCGACTGAAAAAATTTTGAATTTCTTTCAAAATTTTTACAGCTTCTGGTAAAATAATATTAGATTTTGCTTACAGTGTCTATTGTTGATAAAATGTTGTACCAAATTACTAGAGAACACACAAATTGATATGATTGTATTTTATTAATGAGTGACTTTGCAAGGTTATTGTGTCATTGTCTCTTGATGTATCATCATAAAGGGAAAAGAGAGCATCATCAATTTTTTTCTAAATTAAATCTAAGGGTTTTAATGGCATTGATTCTACTCTCCCACTGTGTATCAGATAAAGGTTTTACAGTTACGGTAGGAAGTTCTTTCATGAGAATATGCCAACGATAAGGTGGCCGCTCGGGTGCTGCGCACCCCTTGCACCCTGCACCCCCGGCGCGGTTGGCCCCTGTAAAAAATCCAAAGACAATAATTTTGTCTACGGTGTTTGTCGAAAACCGCGCAGGCGTAGTGCATTCAGTTGTTGCGCCATCTGTAATTTGTTAGCTAAATATGTTGTTCAACTCGCGACAGAAAATAAATTCTGAAAAATGCCGAATAACTTTTAATGCGTTAGGAATTGTGATAGGGTCGTATTTAGAAAAAATGTTTATTTTTTAATTTAGCATCGAATGACATAAAAATATACAGGGGCTCCAATTGAAAATAAGGCAAATAAATTGCTTTAAAATTTGAAGAGTTTGACACTACATTTTGGACACCCTGTATAATTCGGATCAACCAAACTAGGGTAACGAAACTGATATTACCTTACTTAATAAGTACCTCTTTTAATTTTATTAACGAGGCACTATTTGTATCTTTTATCAAGTTTTAAAATCGGTAGTGCAAAACAGTTTTTTATCTATTTTTTTTTTTTTTGAAATCGCTGAACCGATTTCAACAAAATTTTAGGGGTATGTAGGTAACCACAAGGGAAACCCAAATATGCAAAAAAATATCGGGCGTGTAATCTAAAAAAATATATCATAATGACGTCACACTTTTTTAGAACATCCTGTATAATCAAAAATATTTTCCTGAAATGCGCCCTCGGGTACAGACAACGTCTGCGATATATAAAAATTCTATGTCTATTAATAAATGAGCTACATAAGACGGGAGGTGAGCTGCAGGACCCTGTATATCTGTAAGCAATGTTGTTATAGTAATTTACGATACTAGTAACGTTATGAAGCATTTTACATTACGAGAGAAAAGTTTGAAAGAACGAGCGACGAAGGAGCGAGTTCTTTTAAATCTCGAGTAATGTAACAGCAAATAACGTTATGCGTGTCGTAACACGGTTTACATCATCCTATAATAATTTTTTTCAACAAATAAAAAATTATTTTCAGTGACAGTTCAATGACAATTCATAAATAGTAACGTAAAACAGCCATAACAGCACGTTATAAGCTTTACAGCACTAGTGCTGTTAAATGTATCATAACATAACTCGTTGCTAAGGAGTTATTACCATGATAACGTTATAGGATGATGTAAATTACTATTACGATACTAGTAACGTTATGAAGCATTTTACATTACGAGAGAAAAGTTTGAAAGAACGAGCGACGAAGGAGCGAGTTGTTTTAATTCTCAACTAATGCAACCAGCAAATAACGTTACGCGTGTCGTAACACGGTTTACATCATCCTACAATAATTTTTTTCAAATTTTAAAAAATTATTTTCAGTGACAGTTCAATGACAGTTCAGTGACAATTAATAAATAGTAACGTAAATCAGCCATATCTGTGCTTTATCTACTTTCATTTCGTAATATCAATATTTCGAAACGAAAAATCGTGTTGTAATGAACTACATTACAGCACTAGTATCGTAATAACTTTTGACATAAAAATGACAGATTGACAAGAGAATTCATAGGTATTTTATTTGTTCTAAACATTTATTATGCACTTTTTACGATTTTTACGATATGAATATAGTACAAAGCTTTATCTACTTTCATGAGATTAGCAAAAAAAATTAAATATTTGCCAATAATTAATTACTTACTTACTTACTCCTCGGCGTTACAACCCTTTGTGGGTCTTAGCCTCTTCTACTATCTTGTACCATTGTTTTCTGTTCTCTACCTTGGATTTCCAGTCTTTTATCTTCATTACTTTCAGGCCCAGTTGCACAGCATTCCACCATGTATCTCGGGGTCTACCTCTCATCCTCCCGTATCCTGGATCCCACTCTGTTATCACTTTCACTATTCGATTATTTTCCATTCTTATTAGATGTCCTATCCAGCGAAGCCTTTGCGATTTAATGAAGCGCACTATGTCTGCATGTTTAATTAACTCGTCTAACTCAAAGTTCATTCTTTTTCTGTATGTTCCATCGTCTTCTTCAATCCACCCGTATATTCTTCTTAGAATTTTTCTCTCCATACATCTCAATCTATTCTGTTGGTTTATTGTTAGAGTCCACGTCTCACATGCGTATGTTATAGCCGGCCTTATTAGTGTTGTATATATTCTTAGTTTGGTCGCTCGAGGTAGCACACTAGATTGTATTAGTTTCCTATTCATGTAGTAACTTTTATTACCTGCCTGTATTCTTCTGCTTACTTCTTCGTCCATAATATTCTTTGAATTAAGCTGTGACCCTAGATAGATAAGACCCTTTTCTTCTTCAAATTCATATTCACCTATTTGTAGTTTCTTTTGTTGGTCGTCCTTTCTTGTTAGACGTAAATATTTGGTTTTTTTGTCATTTATTTGCAATCCCAAGTCTGCTGCGGCTTTTTCAAGTTTCCGAAAGGTGTTTATTAATTCTCGTTGACTCCTACTCACAATCACCACATCATCCGCATAGGCAACTATCTGATTACTTTTTGTTTTTATAGATCCTGCCACCTTAACCTCTCGTATCGCCACTTCAATAAGTAAATTAAAGATTAGAGATGATAGACAGTCCCCTTGTTTAACGCCAGAATTAAAATTAAACTCCTCTGTATGTTCCTGTTGAATTCTCACTACTGCTTTCGTGTTTTTTAATGTCATACTAGTCAAGCTAATAAGTTTTTCAGGGATATTGAGCTTTCTCATACAATCCGCTATTTTGCTCCTCTTATCACTGTCGAATGCCTGACGAAAATCGATGAACAAATTATGTAGTTCTATATTACACTCGTAGCATTTTTCAAATATTTGTCTAATTAGAAATATGGAGTCTATTGTGGATCGATCAGGTCTAAACCCATTTTGGTAATCACCTAACACATTTTCCGCATATTTGGTTATCCGTCTGTGTAATAAACATGTTACTATTTTATACGGGACGCACAGTAACGATACCCCACGGTAATTACTACATACACTCACTTCACCTTTTTTAAAAATAGGTATAATTATGCTGACTTGCCATTCTTCTGGAATCCTTTCTGTTCTCCATATGATCTTGATGATTTGGTGTATTTGTTTAAATAGGGTATCTCCCCCATATTTTATTAGTTCACTTACTATACCATCTATTCCAGACGCTTTATGATTTTTCATTTTTTTAATTACTTCCGTTACTTCCTCAAGTGTTGGATAATCTTCATTCTGCGTTTCCGGATGTTCTCTTACTTCTTTTCCTTCTCCTTTATCGTCTTCCTCGTCACTATTTAATAATTTTCTAAAGTGTCCTGCCCATCTGTCCAAAACCTCCTTTTTATCTGTTATCTGCTCTCCATTTTCATCTTTACATCCCCATATAGCTACTTTCTTTCCGTGTTATGAAATTTAACTTCCTTATAGAATTTTCTTGTTTTTTTATAGCTGTGGTGCTCCTCCAACTTCTGTATTAATTGAATGTAATACTCCCTCTTTTTTCTTCGACATAACTTTCTAGCTTTTGTTCTAAGATTCTCGTAAGCTGCTTTATTATCTTCTGTTGGGTTCACTAATAGTTTTCGTCTTGCCTTATTCTTGTCACTAACCGCTTCCTTACATACATTATCATACCATCCCTTGTTTTGATTGCTTCCTCTTTCTATTCCTATTATGTATCTCTGTTGCAGCATTCTGAATGCACGTTTTTATTTTTTGCCATTCACTTTGTATATTCTCGCCCATTTCATTACTCCTAATTTCACTTTCAATCTTTTTTGAGTACATCTCCTTTTTTTCATTACTTTGTAGTTCCTCTACCCTCCAGTTTGTTAAATATTTTTTACCCGTCCGTGCCTCTAGTTCTATTGTTTGCTTCATCTTTGCCACTACTATGAAGTGGTCCGAGTCGCAGTTCGGCCCTCTATATGATCTCACGTCTTGAATCCCTTCTGCTCTTCTTTTATTCACTATAATATGATCAATTTGGTTAGTTTCATTGTTTCTTGGTATTACCCATGTCCCCTTATGTATTCGTTTATGTTCGAAACATGTGCTACTTATAATGAGGTTTTGACTTGCTGCTAACTGACATAACCTAAATCTGTTATCATTTGTAACTTCATGAATTGTGAATTTTTTTGCTACTTCTTTAATACTCGTCTCTTTCCCTATCTTAGCATTAAAATCTCCTAATAGGATTGTTGCATCGTATTTAGGCACACTGTTACATACTATTTGTAATCTATCATAAAACTCATCTTTTGCTTCATCTTCCGCACTTTCTGTAGGGGCGTATACATCTATACATTAATGAATGTCAGGTTATAAAATTTTCCTTTTATTCGCAGTTTGCACATTCTGGGGTTAATTGGTTCGAAATATAAAACCAACCTTTTTATTACATTATTAATTAAGAAACCTGTCCCTAGCTCTCCTTGTTTTTCTGCTCCACTGTACATCAGAGTAAAACCGTTCTTTACTATCGTCCCATTCCCTTGCCACCTAATTTCTTGCAGCGCTGTTACACTAATTTCACATTTTTCTATTTCATCAATTATTTCATCTAATTTCCCTACTTGCAACATAGACCTTACATTCCATGTAGCAAATTTGCATATTTTTTTATTTATTAGCCTCAAATTATTTCTTGTT
Source organism: Melanotus villosus (assembly GCA_963082815.1). Taxonomy (NCBI): domain Eukaryota; kingdom Metazoa; phylum Arthropoda; class Insecta; order Coleoptera; family Elateridae; genus Melanotus; species Melanotus villosus. The sequence goes on along the minus strand of OY720419.1, from coordinate 34,696,894 downwards.
TTGCTTATATCGCCCATTATTACCTTCTCGTATACCTTATCCTTTGCATTGTTCATCATCGTTATTTCTATCCGATTATTGATGTGTGCTAGTTTTTTGACGTTTCTTTTAATTCTCCTTCCCTCTCGCTCCATACGTAGTTCACTCCATTAATTGCTAATTTCTGATAACCCACCTTTGTGGTCTTTCCTTCCGCTCTCTCCTTACGTGCTCTTTCTCTTATCTGCCGTTGCACATCCCTTTCTTTGTATGTTAAGTCACTGTTTATGTAAATGTTCTTATCTTTTAGGTTACTTAAATTGCTTAGTACCTCTTGTTTTTGCTCCCAGTTTCCTAACGTGACTATCAGGCGATCATTGTTTGTTTTATAAGCATCTATTATTACGGTTTCCACTCCTACATTGTCTTGTATGAATCCTTTAATTTCTGTCTTAAGTAATTTTTTCTATTTGGGTGCTAAAATAACTCCATTCTAGCACCCAAATGACGTCATTTGAGTGTTAGAATAAGTCGTTGGAGTGCTAAAATAGACTAGTAAAATTTACTGTATTGATGTTGGTAGCGTTGAACTGTCAACTGACATACGTCAAAAATTCTTTTTCATACTGGGATTTGGACTTGTCCGGCAATAAATTTTCTAACCTAAAATTACGCCAACATAAACGTCACCAACCACCACAAAATTCCCTAGATTTAAAATTTTTATTTTTTAATCTATAAAATGGTATAAAGCGGCAAAATAGAAAAAATAGTATAAAATACTCGTTGCGGAAGGTCTTTCAAGCACTCATTTGTGCCTCAACTCGCCGCTATGCGGCTCGTTTCGGAATTTCAAATTCGTGCTTGAATAGATGCCTTCTGCAACTTGTATTTTAATATACTATTCTATCTTTCGTGTCTGTGTGTGCTCCTGAAATTACGATATTGTTTTTCTTCCTCTCCCTTTCCTGTAATTCCATTCTGTGTTCGGTATTGTGTAATTTGCGTTGAATATCTTCCATTTTCCTATTGTCTTTCGATTTTTCCCTCTTCCACTCCTCTTTAGTTGCCCTTAGCTCTTCTTTTAAATCATTTACTTCGCTTCTACATTCTTCTAACTTTACCTTAATTTCTTTGATTTCCTCAATTCCCCTTTTTATACCTTTATTTTCCTTTTTAATCTCCTTTATATCCCTGGCCATGCTTTCTATTAATTTTTTTAATTCCTCCATGCTTTACTATTTTCCGTTTTTTAAATGTCTGTGTAGGTGATGTTGTTTTCAAATTTCGAAATTCGCGCCCTACCTTCGCGTGTTTCACTTCCTTTTGACGTGCGCACTTGTTGCTCACTTGTTATCAGGGCTAACCTCACAACACTTCTTTTCACGTAAAATTGTTAAATTTTGATCCCTTGCACCTCACCACTCTTCCACTTGACACTTTACCTCTTTATTAAACACTGTGCCCTAACACCTGAAATTATAAAGCACTTTAACTTGCTCAAAACTTCTAAATTCAATCGCTGGTAGACGCGTCCGCGTTCGCAGATAACTCGCCGTACCATTCCTATACAGGGTGCCCGTTTTTCGACCTCAAGCATGGGGATCTCGGTTATTATAACAGATGCGAGATCGGTTAAATTAGGGCAAAGTTGCGCATTTTTATGGTGATCAATTATCTGAAAGAAAATTTGGTCTGTCATTTTTAGTTTTTGAATTATTGGAGAAAAATGGAAAATTGCGATTTTTGTTTTAATTTTTTTAAACGAAAACCAATAAAACTAGACATTTTTAACTAAGACATTGTGAAGGCACTTTTTTACAAGGATTCTGAATCTGGCATCGTGTTTTCCAAGGTATCCTAGATGCAAGAGTTACAACACTTAATTGAATTGTCAAAAATTTGTGTGTTAGACAAAAGTAGATGTTGTTGTTTCCAAAGCATTCTTCGCAAAAACATTTTTCTTAAATTCTAATCAAAATGTAAAGCTTGACCATATCATGTGATACATAGTCGTAATCAGAAAAAAGAGCTCTATTCGAAAATGCAAAAATCAAATATGGCTCCCATAAGAAAAAAAAAATTAAGTGTTGTAACTCTTGCATCTAGGATGCCTTGGAAAACACGATGCCAGATTCAAATTGCTTGTAAAAAAGTGCCTTCACAATGTCTTAGTTAAAAATGTCTAGTTTTATTGGTTTTCGTTTAAAAAAATTAAAACAAAAATCGCAATTTTCCATTTTTCTCCAATAATTCAAAAACTAAAAATGACAGACCAAATTTTCTTTCAGATAATTGATCACCATAAAAATGCGCAACTTTGCCCTAATTTAACCGATCTCGCATCTATTATAATAACCGAGATTCCCATGCTTGAGGTCGAAAAACGGGCACCCTGTATATAATTAATTACCTTATGCAAAAGTTGACTGTTCCAATTTACATTCAAACTGACAGCAACCAACACATACTGATCTAACCTATGAACCAACACCAAATAAACAAAAAATCAAGCCTTAACGTATTAGATTTCAATGAAAATTGGAACAGTCAACTTTTGCATCAGGCAATTAATTATTGACAAATATTTAATTTTTTTTGCTAATTTCATGAAAGTAGATAAAGCTTTGTACTATATTCATATCGTAATACGAGTTGTTACGATACTCATATCGTAATAGTAGATTACGTACCAAGTGCTGAAAAGTGGATTTTTACTAGACGAGTACGGCAGGTTTGAGTACGAGCGACAGCGAGTACTTAAATGCCGTACGAGTCTAGTTAAATCACTTTTTTCGGACGCGGCGCGTATACCTACTATTTTTTCGCATTTTATATTCTCACATAAAAAGTTATCTAAATTTATTGAGATACATTCTGAATAAAATTAATAAAACACTGAAAAAAGTAGGCGGATTCTCGATCTGACAGGAACTGTTTTTGACATAACAGAATTCAATTCAAACAAATAAATACATTTATTTTTGGAAATCTAATTCCGAAATGGACTTGAGTGACGAAAATAACTTGTAAAACCATTCAGAAGATATTTTAAATGCTGCCCGAGAAGCTATCAAATTGCATTTTAATGAAACCTGACGTTGCTATACTGTAGTGGTTACTATGCTGTAAAGTGGCCCATTATATCACGATTTTGAGTCCCGTAAAGTAATACATTACAGTACGAAATACGAAAAATAACTATTACAGCACTAGTGCTGTTAAATGTATCATAACATAACTCGTTGCTAAGGAGTTATTAGCATGATAACGTTATAGGATGATGTAAAAAAAATAACAAAAATAAATGTTTTATGCTCCACTGTGAAAACCATTGTTTTTACAATTCCATTGAAATTTGCACCAACAGCATTCTGACAGCAACAATTAATAAATTCTAAATCTTGCATTAGACATTTTTTTTGTTTCTCGTGGCCAACCCTTATCTTAATTTTTTTTGAACTTACGGTATAAACTAGTTGTTGCAATTAATTTAAATGAAATTTCCATAATTTTTGTAACTATGTATAATTATGTGAATCCCAAAACAAATATATAGACTTATAAACATTTTAATGGTTTGCTGTGGCGAGTTTGACTTACATATTTCTTAGTTGGGGTTTTCACAACTAGTGGCGAAAACCCAACTAAGAACTAGCTATAAAATTATAAACATTGAATAAGCATTGCACAATAAGAGGATTTCATACTAAATTGCACCTAAAAATAGGATATACCGGGTGTCAACGAAACCTAGGGCACCCCTATTTTTTAAATTATATTTTAAGATATCAAAATGAAATTTGGTATATGTAATATACTTTTTAAATGGCATTGTTTGACATAGAACACACGTTTCTGTCACTTCCGATTTCGCCGGAATTACCCCCAATTTTGTTATTTTAAATGGAACACCCTGTATATTTATACATTTTTGGAATTTCCATTTCATTCTACGAATGTTGCATCAAGTTTGAAACATTTTGATGACAAAGTAAATACTTGCAGAAGAGTTTATTTTTTAATGTAGGATGCCATGACCTGCGTAAAATGGGTGCTACGACACTCAAAACAAATTGTTTTAGAACTTCAGTTGTAGCAAGTCTGTCACTTGTTTTGTGCATTTCATTTGTTTCACTTGTTTTGAAACCCAGTGCCTAGATGTCCAAAATACGGTTTTTTATTGAACGGAGAGTGTTATTTCGAATTAAATTTTCATATTAATACCGCATTATTGGTATCAATAAAATCCTTGAAAAACTCTCGTTTTTAGTATCCTAGTGTCCCAGCCTAGTGCCATTTGAAAAAATAGAGTTATTCTCGAAAAAACGTTTTTGCCAACTTCAGGTCATTCTAATACAGAAACTAGAATAGTTAAAGTTCTAAAACAATTTGTCTTGAGTGTTGGGGCACCTTAACTTTCATTTTGCGTAAGTCATGGCACTCTAGATTAATTTCTGCAAAAATTTACTTTGTCATCAAAATGTTCGAATTTTATACTACCATGCGCAAAATTGAATGGAGATTCCAAAAATGTATAAATATACAGGGTGCTCCATTTAAAATAACAAAGTTGATGCCAATTCCAGCGAAACCGGAAGTGACAGTAACTTGTTTCCTATGTCAACAAATGCCATTTAAAGAGTATATTACATATACCAAATTTCTATTTGATATCTTAAAAAATAAAAAATTTATGGGGCTCCCCAGGTTTCGTTGACATCTGGTATACTTGTATTATTTATGCGATTAATAGAGCAAAAAAATAGACAATTTTCGTTACAGAATGACCTAAAGTTGGAAGAAATAGTTTTTCAAGAATAACTCTTTTTTCAAATAGCACTATGATGGGACACTAGGATATTTAAAGCGAGTGTTTTTTTTTTAATTTCAATGGTACCAATAACGTGGGATTCATCGAAAAATTTAATTTGAAATAACGCTTTCCATTTAGAAAAACGGTATTTTGGACATTTAAATCTATATAGGCATTAAGTTTCAAAACAAATGAAATACACAAAAACAAAAGTGACGTACTTGCTACAGTTGAAGTTCTAAAACAATTGGTTTTGAGTGTTGAGGAGTCCTGACTGTCATTTTACGCAGGGTAGGTCTGGATTAATAAATAAAATTTTCGGCAAAAATTTATTTTGTCATCAAAATGTTTCAAATTTGATATTAACATACCTATGTAAAATTACAAGGAGATTCCAAAAATTTATAAATATTCAGGGTGTTCAATTTAAAATAACAATATTGATGTTAATTCCGGCGAAACCGGAAGTAACAGAAAGTTGCGTTCTTTGTCAGATAATGTAGTTTTAAAAATGTATTGCATATACCAAATTTCATTTTGATATCGTAAAATAAATATAATTAAAAAAATATGAATGCTCCAGGTTTCATCGACACCCGGTATATACAGGGTGTCCTATTTCTTGAACCTGATATGGGTAACTCTTTTATTTGTAGAGATAGAGAAACGGTTAACTATTGCAAAATAGCGCAGTTTTTTAGGGGGGAATTCCATGGCGTGGACAAATTAAATATTCGAAATGGGGTTAAAATGTTATTGCCGAAAAAAATCGCTTCTATTATCCCACGTAGTTCTTTTACTCTAAGAATTACTTCAAATTCTTCTTGAACAACTTTTTATGTAGAGTAATGTAGCCTAATGTTTTGTTGCTAATTAATTTTCGAGTAATTACTCAAAGTTGTATTTTTTTAAAGGGAAGTCATAGTTGACTTTAGCCCAGTTGGAACGCATTTTTCTCTTCTTTTTAACCATGTAATATAAGTTATAACGGGTGCCCGGATTTCGTAGGGACAACATGGGTAACTTTTGTATTTGAAGAGAAAGAGATGGTTAAATTAGTGAAAAGGTGCAGGTTCGAGAGCTCATTACGAATCCATTTTCAAATTTTACTTGTCATGGCCCATTTGTTTAAAATTTTTAAAAACCCAAATTCTCCTAATTTCTTTTATTTGCCTTAACTTTTTTGTTGCTTAAGATATTGAGATGCGGTTTGAACTAATTTGCATAGTAATTTAAATACTTTCAGAAAAAATCTAGTTGGGTAATGTTAAAGACCACAGAAGTTTATGTATAAATATTGAATAAAATTAAAGAAAAAATACAAATCATTACATGGTACAATGCATGCAGACTTCAGTCTAAAACAAATATCGGACTTGTTTAAGATTGAAGGCTCAAGTACACAGCAGATTAAAAGTTTAATCAGCTAATGTAGGGTTGAAATCTTATCGGTAACATGAAAACACTAATCTTGTTAGGTAGGCCATATGATCATATAGGTATAATAATTGATACTACTAATCAATTCAAAAAAGTATTAGGTAATTTTATTTCAGATATGGCATCGTTATGTATTATTTCTTTTATAAAATAAATGCTCTAATATATTCCTGTAATTCTGTAGTCATGGAAATTGGAAATACCATATTTTATGTAGCTACATACAAATAAATCCACGAAGTAATCTACATTTTATACCTATGTAAATTGTATTTAATACCTAAAATTTAATTTAGAAAGCATGATATGAATTTTAATAAATGCAAAAACCATGCGCATGCTAATTAAGCAATGTATCATCACTGATTTTACAAAGGTCTAACTTAAATACCTTCGTGGTTACTATTATAATAATTTATGCATTACCAGTATTTTAACAACAAAAGTTTATTTATTTTAAACCTATGTGACTAGTTATGTGTATAAATAATTTATGTTGTTGGTTTGTATTGCGCAGATGAATATTAATAACATTTTATTTATATTACAAAAAAAAAACAAACATAAGTACAGGGTGGCCCATTTTCGATGTTTTTAAATGGGAAGTACCCTTAATAACCGAGATAGGCAAAAACTGATGTCGGAGTCCAGGGCCCTTTTTTGATGCAGGTTCAAGTCCCGAAAACAAAATTCCGCTATCTTTTGTTATTTTTTAGTTATAGCCCAAAATTCATAATTTGGCCATATCGAAAACTTCAAATAACTGTCTTGGCTTTGAAGATATCCAAAAACGGTAAAAACATTCTACAGGCACTTTTTCAAGTAGAATACGATAGTCAATTCAGATATTTTCTAATTTTCATGTTTTAAGAGTTATGACATAAAGTTGGCATTTTTTAAATATAAGTCGTAGTTGGCCATGATAACATTAAATTGCATATTTTTTCTACTTTCCGAAAATATATAGTTTATAGGGTTTAAATGTAGTAACAATGCCTTTTTTGAACAAAATCGGGTTAATTGAAGTTGTTAGCAATTAGTGGGCCTCTAACAAAGCAAGACGAAAACCAAGAATTAAGCGTAATAACAACAACGAAAGAAAAGCTAACCTTTAAAATAATGAACAGCTTGACATACCTAGGAGTAGAAATAAACAGCGAAGGTAAACAAGAAGCAGAAATACAAAGAAGAATCCTGAGAGTCTCAAAGTGCGCGGGTTCCCTGTACCGCCTCCTAGTTTCTAAGAGTGTACCAAGAGCTGCTAAAATACGTGTGTATAAAACAGTGATCAAGCCCATACTGACATACGGTAGCGAAACATGGGTAGTGACAAAAATGGAAGAAAATAGACTACAAGCGTGGGAAAGGAAAATACTCCGAAAAATATATGGTGGTGTAAAGGAAAACCAAACATGGCGTAGAAGAACCAATAATGAGCTTGAAGAGTTATACAAAGACGCAAACATCGCCAAGGTACTAAAACAAAACAGACTTAGATGGTTCGGGCATATAATGAGGAGAGGAAACGAAGAGCCCATACGAAAAGCCTTGGAACAAGAACCGGAAGGTAAACAGAAGGTGGGAAGACCAAGAAAAACTTGGAAGAAGCAAACAGAGGAGGACCTAAAAGAAGAAGAGCTAACAGAATGGAGATCCAAGACAAGAAAATATGGAAGAAACGAATTGAAGCCATAGGCCATACTGGCCTGTAGTGCTGTTTTATATACAACGCTAAATTTAGGTTATGTTACCGTGTTTTTAGGTTATGTTGCCGTGTTTTTAGGTTATGTTCGTTGTGTAGCAGCCTCCGGAGGTCGACACCAGTGATGTCACGTATGTAGGATCTGAATTCTCTCTACCACTTTATTGTGGTTATTATCAAAGATATTGAAATTCTACCAATGCGGGTACTTTTACGAGTATTTTAACTAACGAATTTTGATATTTACTAAATATGTTGCATAAGTTGACAATGCCTTTAATTTTTTGCTGTAATTTCAAAAGTTTTCAAAATATTGACATGAAAATTGCGGAAACTACATATTTTGGGACGGAAAAGAATAACCAGTCCTCAATTTTAATGTAGCTCTTAAAAAGCCCCTATTTTTGCTGCACCCAATACCTTAAACATACTTCAACTTTTTTGTACTTAAAGTTATGACAGATGAAATTGAAAAAAACAATTTCCTCGTCTTTTTTATACAAAAAAGGTGTACTAGTTAAATTTTTCTATAATTAACCGTTTCCAAAATATTTGCTGTTGAAGTGGAAGTGACGCTACATTCTTCAATCCTTAAACCTTAAACAGCATTACTTGTGTTACACTAAAATCTTACAAATTTTTAATGACAAATACTCCACTAGGGCCGGTTGCACAAAGCTTTTGTTAAATTAACGAATGATCAAAGTTGACAAAAGAGCATCATTTTTTGTTTACTAATGTATTATTTGCCATATGCATTCGAATTTCGATTCGATTTTGTTCACTTTGACGAATGATTAATTTGACCAAGCTGTTAAATCACGTTTGTGCAACCCGCCCTAATCCGCTATTACTTTGTGTCCTATAACTTGTTTTTGACAAGAATATATCAATTTTTTTTTAAATGTAAGCCTACTGCGTTTCAGAATGCTTAAAAAATAAAAAAGATGTTGCATTACTTACATCAATACCAAATATCTTGGAAACGTTTAACTTTAGATACATTTTACTAGTATACCTTTTTTGTATAAAAAAGATGAGGCAAATGTTTTTTTCCATTAAATCTGTACTAACTTTAAGTATACAAAAGTTGAAATATGTTTAAGGTATTAGGTGTAGCAAAAATAAGGTTCTTTAACCCTCCGCCGCTCGCGCTAAATTTTGAGACATTTGTGCTCGCGCACGGACTTCTACTCCGTGATGCTTAATTAGTCTGATTGTTTAAATTTTAGTTGAAAGTTTGACACAACTGGTCATAGTTTATTGTATTTATTTGTAAACTTACATTCAAGACGTGTTAAATTTGTTTTTGATGGCCTTTAAGGCAGAAAAATGAAATTATGTAAGTATACGTTATTTGTTACATATAAAAATAACTGCCATAAAGTACGCCATACTTATATTATTATATATTTTTTAACTATTACAGTGGTTAATTAAAGTGCAAAAACAGTAGTATTTTCTTAAGTTCAGATTAATAATTAGTCAATTAAAACTTTTCCGATTCTGTTGTTCTCACTGATTTCAAAACAGTCCCTGCACATTATAACAGAATGTTCTAAACATAAATATCTTGCCTATGATTTCCAAAGCATTTTGTGCCCCCATTTTTCTTCCAATTACATTTAGAACAACGCCCTTTTCCACCGGAATTAGGATATACAGGAGTTGTTTACTGCACAAAAAGTAAAACGCAAGTGCTCGCACACGGAGTAGCAGTCCGTGTTCTTAAATATTCTGGTTATTGTCTACCATAGACAATAGATTTTGCCACCTGATGCTAAATGACATCCCGTCGAAAGGTACATAAAGGGTCATTGTTCTTAAACCAATAGTTACAGAAATAAACAAAAATTCTTCAGCGCCCGGACTGTGAGTCCGACGAGAGCGGCGGAGGGTTAAAGGGCATTGTTAAAATTGAGCACGGACTATTGTTTCTCGTCCCAAAGAAGGTAGTATCCCCAATTTTTACATCATATTTCGAAAACTTTTGAAATTACAGCAATAAATTAAAATTAAAGTTTCGACTTTGACACCCTGTATCTCCCTAAATATTAACTTTTGGACTAAGGTACTTTTAGGTAAATCGTAATATTTTGTGCTAGAGATCACATCTCTAAAATGGTGCTGTGCAATTATGAAACACACTGTATAGAGGCTTATGGGCATTAATAGGTCCCTAAACTGCAAGATTACCTTACTTATAAATTTTCTTTAAACACTGTAGGATATAATTACCAAAATAGCTGTAGCTCCTTGGTCGGATGGACCAGCTGCCATGGCGGATCTCTTTGACTTGTAGCTAACCATAACAGAGTCACTGTCATTACTAGATTCCCCATCAGCATTATCATTAGTGTTATTTCGTTTTGCTGATGAACTCTGAATATTAGGATTTAGTTTACGTTTTTTCTGTGAAGGTTTGACCACACTAACTTCTGCCTCGCTACTGTTGCTCTCTGCAAATAGGTACTCAATTTTAGAATATAGATTTCTTAATTAAATGGGAAATTGAAACTATTTTCCATTACAAATCTACAAAATTGTTTGAATATTTTTTATTATTAAATTACCTTAAAAATATCATAACCTAAAAAGTGAATACAACCATATCTATAAACTTAATTATTTCTACTAAAGACTAACCAGCGCTAGATGATGAATCCTGTCTTTTTCGAGAACCACGGTTTTTAATATTCCGCTTTTTAAATACAAAAGTGCACGTAACTTCTTCTTTTTTATTTTCTTCCATTCTTTTTATTTTGACGCAAGCGACAACTGAAAAGAGTGTTCGGCCGGTATTACACTATCAAAGATTTGATAAAAGATCTTTTATTAAAGATCTTTGTCAAAGAAATTTTACAATGTAATGGGCTATATTTTATAAAAGATTTCTTTTATAAAATATCTTTTATCAAAGTTAGCTAAAACACAGTATAAGAAAGAACAGTAGGGTTACTCCGTGTCGGCTCCTTTGATGTAGAGATGGCTAGTATTTCACGTAACGGTGATTTTGGAACCGTGACGTGAATGGAACGGGAACAAGTCGTTCCTATGGTTAAAAAATACTAGTTACTGAAATCACTGATTCATATTTTCTGGCAGAGCTGTTATTCTGTAAATATCGGAACGGAACGATTTGAAGTGGACATTCGTCACGCAGAATATGGAACGGAACAATGTGAATTTGTAACGGAACGATATTTGATATTTGGTATATGAGAAAACCCTCGCTCGGTGTCGTTAGTGATGTCAATTACAAGTAATTTTTTATAACATTTAGGTATCTTTACCCTTTCATAAACACTTTACCAAGAATATCTTCAAAGTTTAAAAAGCTTCCTAATACATACTTTTAAAATAAAATTTTCTTTGTGCTGCATCAACACTGAAACCGTATGTAAATGTTTTCGAGTAATTATTTAAAATAGCTATTATCAGTTTAATTTAAACGTTTATTATAACAAAGATTGGGAAATTCTTCGCCGGTATGTGAAACATCTAACAAAGACGTTGCGAGAAGCAGCTGAAAACAGTACAATGCCAACCTTAAGAGCGCTTTATTCTTTAAGACGCTTACCGCCTATTGTTAACTCTACTGGTTCCGTATGTCACCTACAGTTAGTATTTACACCAACTTAACCCTACGTTAGGCACGTGGTCTACAATCGTAGACCACCTCTCTTTCAACACTTCTAGCTCTTCGGTTTTTCTTTTAAATTGCGCGCGCATCTTAATAGCTGTTGTTATTGAGTCTCTTTACCTAATCAGTGTGTTGGGTGCGCTTGACTTGTGCGGTGGTGGATCTTATCGAGGCCGAAACAGGACTGGTCTACATATGTAGACCTCGTGCCCATCGACGTTATAGTTTCTTGCTGGGTGCCGCCCATTATTTCTGTTGTTTTTATGAGTCTAGGTTAGTATTATTTATTCATTTATTTGTACATATGTAGTAAATACAACACATTTTAGATAAAACGATGTCTGACCCTAAAAAAAGACGCGTGGAAAGAAGCAGGAACCCGGAAGTATGGCTGAGATGGTTCAATGGGGTGTCAAGTGGGGAAGAAAGCCCTATTGACGATACGGATGAGTCCGAGGATGATGTCAGTGAGAATGTGGATGTTGCTGAAAAGAGTGATCATGACACAGCATCTGAACTAGATGTATCGGAGCAAGAAGAATCGGACAAAGATAAAGGAATGTTGCCAGACGATTCGGATAAAGCGAGTCCCTCAAATTTTTATCTTGGGAAAGACAAGGTAACTAAATGGAAGAAGGCGAGATCCAATTTACATGTTCGTGTCCGTTCTCATAATATTATTAAACTTTTGCCCGGTACTAAAGATATGGCACGGAATGTCTCAACTGAAATCGAATGCCTGAAGTTATTTGTGAATGAAACTGTTATCAGAATAATAACTGTTTCAACAAATGTATATATTCAAAAGGTTCGGAGCAAGTACCAAAGAAATCAAGACGCTAGGCAAACTAATGAGACTGAAATTCGTGCTTTGATTGGCATTTTGTTCTTGATTGGCACTCTTAGAAGCTCAAGGAAAAATTTACATAAAATTTGGGATAATTCCAAAGGAAACGGGATTGAATCATGTTACCTGACAATGAGCGAGAAGAGGTTTCGATTTCTCATGAGATGTTTGAGATTTGATGACGTGGAGACAAGAAATGAGCGGAGAGAAATAGATAAATTGGCACCTATTAGGGAGCTTTTCGAAAATTTTCTAATGAATTTCCAAAGTAACTTCATTGCCAGTGAGTTTCTCACAGTAGATGAACAATTATTGGCTTTCAGAGGACGTTGCTCATTCAAGCAATACATCCCAAGCAAGCCAGCCAAATATGGCATAAAAATGTTCGCGCTAGTAGATGCAAAAACGTCCTACACCTTCAATTTGGAAACTTATGTGGGAACTCAGCCTGAAGGTCCATACAAATTTAGCAATAGCGCCGAAGAAATAACTCTTCGATTGGTAGAGCCAGTTGCAGGCACTAATCGTAATATTACTGCGGATAATTGGTTCAGTAGTTTATCACTTGTCAATAAGTTGATGGAGAAAAAGCTCACGTATCTGGGTACTGTAAGAAAAAACAGACGTGAGGTTCCTCAAGAATTCCTGCCCCACAAGAATCGAGAAGATAAGTCATCTCTTTTTGGTTTCCAAACAAATTGTACACTGGTGTCATACTGCCCGAAGAAAAACAGGTCAGTGGTATTGATATCCTCCATGCACCATGATGATGCAATAGATGGAGAAACAGGAGATGACAGGAAGCCGGAAATGATAACTGATTACAACCACACCAAAATAGGTGTAGATTTGGTTGATCAGTTATGCCAGAACTATGATGTCGCAAGGAATACGCGTCGTTGGCCAATGGTGGTGTTTTACAATTTACTGAACATTTCTGGCATAAACGCCCTTTGCGTGTATAAGGCAAACCATCCCCAAGAGAAAATTAAACGTAGTGACTTTCTTGAAAAGTGCGCCTGGGAACTCATTCGACCACAAATTGAAGTTAGATCAACAATTCTTCAATTACCAAGAGAAATGAGACGGCGAGCTCAATCCCTACTGGGCACCGCAAACATTGCACCTCCACTTCCTCAGCGACCTTGCAATTATGTCGGGCGTTGTCATGTTTGTCCTCGAAATATAAACAAATCTTCGAGAAGGTCTTGCGTGAAGTGTGGGAGGTTTGCTTGCAAAAATCACATGAAAGACAGCTGCACTGATTGTTTGAGTGAGTAAAAATGTGTTGCTTTCAGTGATCTCTACCGCATCCATTTTTTTAATTGAACTTTTATTTTTGTTATTTTTAGTGAATTTTGTATATGTTTTGTAATGAGGAATACTAGTTTTTTTTTCAAAGTTGCACGAATGTTGTTATTTGAGCAAATTACTATTGCTTGTCAATAAACATTTTAAATACCCATGCAGGTGTGTTTTCATTGGCTCCATACGATATAGACAAATGTTTTGGTGTAAAAAGTGGTCCATATCATTGAGAATAGTTCAGAGAATATATATATATTAAAATATTATCTTCAAAAATGTCAAAATAATGTGCTTTATGGTAAAACTAAAACGGTCTACGATTGTAGACCACGCGCCTAACTACGTTCCAAAATACCACGTGCCTAACCAAGGGTTAAGATTACGTTACGCAGCCCGTATTGTATCGGTGGTGCTGGGTGGAACTAGTAGTTCCAAAATCACGGTGATTTGGAGCTAGTATTTTTTAGGAACCGGAACGTATCGTTCCCGTTCCCAAAATTTGTAACGTTTCCCCATCTCTACTTTGATGTCAAAAATTGAAATCGAATGACCTCGAAGCGATCGCCATACTCTTGGATGTAAAAAAAAACTATTCGCGCAGGCGAAGTATGGGCAAAATAGGGCGCTAAAATTTTAAATTTAAATTGGTTAGTTATACTTGCAAACAATATTACAATTTACAAATAAATAAATAAGTTCAAATAACGAAATATTTATTAAGATAATGTAAAAACAAACGAAAATAGGTATTAATACAAAAATAAAATGCAAAAATAGCTGAATAGAGGCTTACTTTAAAAAACAAAGCAAACATTTAAATCATGTATATTTGTCTTTTTCCTTTGCAGGCGTTTTTACTCATGTGTCCGCATTATTATTTTGTTTATTTTGTATTCCAACCAGTAGACAGGAAAATAATCTCATTCCACTATAATATAATTAAACTGTGGCTAAAATTTGATAAAAGATTTGACAACTACTTTACAAAATGGCGTCAACTAAGTTCACGTGGTCACTTGATGCGACTAAAACTTTAATTTCTGAATATGAAAGTTATGAATTTTTGTATAATGTTCAATACGAAGACTACAAAAATAGAAATAAAAGATTAGAGGCGTATCAAGAAATTTCTAATGCGATCAGCAGTGGATGCACACACATTGATGTAAAAAAAAGTTAAATGGGCCGAGAAGCCAATATTTAGCATCACAGGTTTCGGGTATTATAGAGCTTAATGTACATTGTGGTATTCGCGTAGAATACTTTAAGCTGGAATAACTTTCTCCAGTGGCCAAAAACCGAAGAGTCACAAGAACGCGATCTTCTACACCTACACTAATGCAATTTCTTAAATGGGTATTCTTTCGCGCAATAAAAGGAGCAACGTTTAATACAACCAGCTGAAATGTAGCATCATCCATTCTTGAATAATTTTTATGACATGACATATCTTCAACTCTGAGTTCTTTCAATAAGTTTTGGTGTATACCCAGATCCCCACGTCTCGAAACCCATGGTTTAACCCACTCATGTCTTCTTTGCTTTTTACTCTCAGTCTTTTGTTTTTTTTAATATTGCACAAATTGTGACAATTGAACTAATTGAAGCCGCACAATCATAGAGCTGTTGTTCATCCATGATGACAACTGTGATAAAATATTTTATGTAGTGTAATACTAGTTTTCAAATCTTTTTTAATCTTTGAATCAAAGAATATTTTATAACATCTTTTATAAAAGTTCTTTTATCAAATCTTTGATAGTGTAGTACCGGCCTTCAACCCATCGACCTCACTAACCTATAACCTATACCAACTTCAGAGAAGTCACTCTGTGAGGTTATTATTCTCATCACTTCTTACCAACAATACCAACCTTTCCTGGAAAATTCTGTGCCAATTCTGCCAACCATAAAAATTAAATGTTAAATGCGCAAGACTCAAACACCATTTGGTAAAATCGTAAAATCATACAAATATAACCGATAACTATCCACATGGTGACATGAAGCATTTTACATTATGAGAGAAAAGTTTGAAAGAACGAGCGACGAAGGAGCGAGTTCTTTTAATTCTCGAGTAATGTAACCAGCAAATAACGTTACGCGTGTCGTAGCACGGTTTATATCATCCTATAATAATTTTTCAGTGACAGTTCAATGACAATTCATAAATAGTAACGTAAATCAGCCATATCGTGCTGTTATAAGCTTTTTCTAACACTAATATCTTATACTGTTTCTATGGTGCATAAGAGCTCACTTGTTATGTTTCCTTTAAAATACGCTTTCTCTATAAAATACGCCGTCAATGACAACGTATTTTATAGGCCTTTAAATACGTCGTTGCCTAGCAATCTGCGCATTTTGTGTATTATGACGCGTCTCAAATAATAATTTATTAAAATTTCTAATAATATATTAGTGAAAAAAAAATGTCTGATATTAGTGTTAGAAAAAATCTTGAAGACAACTCGTGTTTTATCGTTTAAAAATCTCGGTCTATCAAATCCTCGGCTCACTTCGTTCGCTCGGATTTGAACTACGACCTTGAGTTTTAAACCTTCTATAAAACACTTGTTGTCTTAATAGCTATTACATCATCCTATAACGTTATCATGGTAATAACTCCTTAGCAACGAGTTATGTTATGATACATTTAACGGTAGCGTATTTAAAACACTATGTTAAGATGTATGTTATTTAAGCATGTTATTATAACATAACAGGTATATGTTAAAAATAACGTACGGGATACGTAGTAGGACTGTAACTCCTTAGCAACGAGTTATGTTATGATACATTTAACCGCACTAGTGCCGTAAAGCTTATAACAGCACGATATGGCTGATTTACGTTACTATTTATGAATTGTCATTGAACTGTCATTGAACTGACACTGAAAATAATTTTTTATTTTTTGAAAAAAATTATTATAGGATGATGTAAACCGTGTTACGACACGCGTAACGTTATTTGCTGGTTACATTACTCGAGAATTAAAAGAACTTGCTCCTTCGTCGCTCGTTCTTTCAAACTTTTCTCTCGTAATGTAAAATGCTCCATAACGTTACTAGTATCGTAAATTACTATTACAGCACTAGTGCTGTTAAATGTATCATAACATAACTCGTTGCTCAGGAGTTAGGAGTTATTAGCATGATAAGGTTATAGGATGATGTAAAAATCTTTATCTACTCCTGCTAGGATAATAACCTATTATATCATTCATTTGAGTTCGATAATGAAGTTTATTATCGCTCTGAGTGAGATAATGAATTCATTATCCAACTCAGTGGGATAAGACAATATTTATGACCAAAAGTTTTATTTTTTATGAAGAAAATACCTTCGTCGCAGCTTCTTCTATGTCCAACGAAATACTTTCACAAATATTTACCGGTTTTTCTCCTCAAATCAAGGAAAAATTAAAAATACAAAATTATTGACGTACAAATTATTTAGTTACTATGACGAATAGTACATTATACATCAAGGGAGAGAAATGTAAGATTTTTCCTGAGGTGTAATTTGTAGCCAGAGGGCGAAGCCCGAGGGCTACAAAGCTCCGAAGGAAAAATAGCATTCTCTCCAGAGGGGTATATACTATTTTTTGCACGGCCTAAGTGTAGTGATAAATATAATAAGCTCGTGCGCCCCAAATCTTTCGTTATCAAGTAGACATTGAAATTAAAAGCGTGCAGTTCCTAATTCATGAACACAACTATAATTTTACTAAATGTCAATTTTGACATATTGACATTCAAGTGTAGTTATATTTAATAGTGTACCTGCTGTTAATTTTTACAGTTGTGAACATGTAACGTTAAATTTTAATGTAAACAAATAATTTAAATGTACGAGTATGTTTCAATTTTGGGGTTTTAAACTTTAATAAACATCTAAAATTTAGAATGGCCGATTTTTATTATTTGCTTCATAATGAAAACTCCCTTGGGAATTTTTTGAAAAATTATTTACCTAGGGGATAATTTATTATTTCTGTCACGATTTTTGTATCATAGAAATGGACAAATACTCCCGGCCGTGAAAAAAATAAATTATGCAGACACGATGCTACTCCTTTTTAAATAAAATACCATGCTACTCTGATTTTAAATAAAAAAGATGGTCTGTCAAAATTTTGTAATTTTTTCAAATTGAAAATTATCTAATTTTTTCAATTTTGAGCAGTCATAGATAAAATGTTGTATTATATACGTGAGATAAAGGCCATTAACATACGAATGTGTTGAGTTGCCCGACGAGGGCGTTAGCCCGAGTCGGAGTAAGAGCATGAGTTAAGTTATAAACAATAGCTTTCTTTTGGTAGATAGGGTGGTTAGAAAGAAAATGTAAAATGCGTCCAAATTTTAGATTCTGAAACTAATCTTTCTAAAAGACTAATTTCTGAGATGCATCACATTAAATCTAATAAATTAACACTTAATAACCATACTGATACACAAAAACTTAATCCTGTTTTAGTGTATATGTTTCGTTCCACGAGATAAATTAAAATGTGGGTTGGGCCCTTTCTGTCCTTTAGTTAGTTAATATCCTGTTCTTTTCAAGTTCTACTTCAGTTTGAACCAACCATTCTAAATTTCAACATGTGTTTGCAATAAAGTTTTTGGTGCTCGAGTCTTTTGATTTTTCTAAACATAATGTGTTAACTAGCAAATTTTCCAATAATCTGTTTGGTTGTTTCTAACTCACAGGTAATTATTTAATTTTTAAATTTTTTTACTATTACAACTCCTTTTTAGTTTTTTACTTCTTGACTAATTTTTAATTATTGTTATAGTTTGATAAGGATCTAAAACCAAGATCGAAACGTCACGTTATGAATTAAACTTGTATTAAAGTTTTTTATTTTTTTATTGTTTTAATTTGTCTGTTAAATCGGTCGTTAATCCAAAGTGTCTACTAATATTAATATTTAAATGCGTAACATCTTGATCAGGAATGGTAGCAAGGGCTTCCAAAGTTAAGAAATTGCCAGGATGTAAATGTTCGTGGTGAAAAGAGTCTAATGAAACTAAAGTAGACAAAGACATCCTTTTTTCCTCTTCTAAAACTACGGTTGACTCTTCTAATTTCTCAAACGAACAATTGGTATTAGGCTAACAATTATTGTGAGGTAGTAATAGCCAAGGAGGACCGGGACTCGCCCACCAAAATGAATGTTGCTTCAATTTAAGAAGACCACGAGACCCACAATCAGGTGGATTATCATCAGAACGGAAACCATGAAGTTCACATGATGATAAATTATTACTAAATAAACGACGACTAATTATAATTTTTGAAATGGAAGGCAGTTGTTCTGTATATTGGGTCCAATGATTTAAAATGTCTTGCGGGGGTTTATCACCAAAAGGAAGAGAAACGACATATCGTCTTTTAGAGTTTCTAAAGTGCGTTTTTGAAAAACGTTTTTCGTAAAGCAAATCTTCTGGAGAAGTTTTAGTAACTTGATGTAATTCTTCTATTTCTGAAAATCTGTTTATAGCAGAATCTAAAGATTTATCTAAAGACGTTAAAAATGAACTAACACTTGACGATTCTGGGCTACTAACCTTTCCCATAAGAATCCAACCAAAAATTGTATTAATAGCTACAGGTTCATTAGGGTTACCTTTCAAATGGCCAGAAGTTAATATCGCCGCGAAAACATTTGCACCTAGTAAAAGGTCAACTTGAGAAGGAGTATTAAAATTAGGATCAACAAGTTTAAGATTTGCAATATGCTCCCATTGTTGTAGCGGGATGTATCAAGTTGGCATCTCGGAACATATTTGAGGAATTACTAATGTTTCAATTGAAATTGATGGAGTGGATTGACCACAAGGGCGGATAGAGCAATGTATTGAACCACTAGATGTAACTGAAGATGAGTTGCCTAAACCTTGAATTGCAATTTTTGAATTTCGTGTAATAAATCCAAGACGTTGGGCGCAGCAGTAGTATACCAATGCCGGTGCTGGACCACAGATAACGAAAGGTGTACAGGTAAAGGTGTTCAGGTAAACGAAGGGATACAGGTGTTCAGGTAAACGAAGGTGTACAGGTGTCCGGGTAAAGGTGTTGGAGGTGTTTCAAGGTGGGGGAGCAGGTAAATGGCGGTGTTTCAGGGTGGGGGAAGCAGATAGGTAGCATGAAGCAGGTAAACAGATGGATAACGTAAGCCAGATGTGATAAGCAGATATGTTGCGGAAATCGCGGTACGTAAGCCAGGTGTGGAATGCAGATATATTGCGGAAATCGCGGTACGGAAGTTATACTTCATTCAAGTTAAAGATGAAGTGGATGTAAACAATGATAGGCGCGTGATCAACGCGTGATCAGCACGTGTGCTGCATTTTGGCTAATGCGATTGGCTGAACCCTCACCACTGCACCCGGGAATTGATATCCGTCCATGTCCGGCTTAAAATTATTTTATTTTCATTTTATTTTTTATTTATTGTACCTAACTTTATCATCGAATAAAATGTTCTTTATAAAATGTTATTCCTTACCAAATGTCTAATTATTAACATCATTTCAAATTTGATTTTTTAAATATTTTTTTGCTATACTGGTTTGTATGCAAATCTTTGCGAATTTCCTTAATACTACCCTGCTTCTTTCAATCACGTGAACAGCGCATGTATTTGTTTACATCCACTCCATCTTTATAGTCCAGGGTACAGACCCCTTTTTTTCAAATTATTAACACTCGTCTAAAACTTCGTGAATGGCTTCATTTTAACGTAACCTACAACTTTTTGATCTACGAAAATTCTCGGAAATGGGCAGTTTTCATTCTGGAAATCGGAAAACACGTCAATTTAATGATGTACTAAAAAGGTATGATCAACCCTTTGCTTTCCACTTTAATCGTAAGACAATTTGATAATAAAACCGAAATCAAAATTGGCCTACAAAAATATTGGGCCGTTTGCCGAGACCTCCACCCCCAACATGTGAAAATAACGAGGGTATGAAAATTTATCAACAACCAGCTGATTTTCACGAAATTGTTTAATAAATATTAGTACAATCAAATGGTCATACTGGTCTACAATTTTCATGGGCAGTTTTCTCAGACCTACGCCCTAAACATGTCAATTTTACGATAACCATTTTACTGATTAACAACCATTCTTTCTTCTTTTTTTTTCTTTTGAAATGAAGCGTAGAACACGCTGAAATATGTGGCCTACAATATAAATGGGCAGTTGTACAGTGTGTCCCCGGATTGAGTTCACTATAGGTATAATCGACAAAAAATTTGAGAATTTCAATTTCATGGTTTGGGATTCCGGCCTGCTTGATTTGAAAAGAATTTTAAGCAGATTTTTAGTTTTTTTAAAAATTAAGACGGCCATGAAAAATGTGAAAAAACTATTTTCTACTCAGGTAAAGTGTCTTTTTGGTCAATAATACGGCAAAGTATTATTAAGAAAAGTTGTTCAGAATATTAAATTATGACTCTGTACAAAATTTCAACCGATATATCGAATAAATCGATATATCGATACTTTTTCCATATCGATATTTTCCATATTTTTTTTATATCGCGCAGCCCTAGTCATAACAGCTTTTCACTCCCCCCACTTACTTCCTACCTCCATGGTTACATCTGTATTACGTTAAGCAGTGGCGTACTATTTTCTTCGTCAGAATTATTTATTTTTTTGCTATCACGCACGCTACTGCTGGAATTGTCAAAACTAGTTGGATCAAAAAAGAGTCTCTTCATGCCAGTATAGTGCATACCAAAGCTCAATTTGATATCTTAAATCGTTTTCGAGATATTAAAAAAAAAACTTATTTTTGGACACCCTGTATTTCGAAAAGAAAGCACTTTCGGGCATATGTTTATTAAGCAATTTTAACTCTAAATGACTTCAATAGTAGTGGGAGCGTAGTGGAATGTTTTCTACCAATGCACGTGTTGCGGTTGAATTCGCGGCGCTCGTACGCCGAAACTATTAGTCTCACAAAAAACATATAAGGCATGAATTATTGGAAATTTTCTGTAGAACAATTTTGTACTTCACTGTTTTTGTCGAAAAATCAACCGGTAAGGAGATATTTTTGAAAAACCGGTTTTTAGTGCTATTTTACCCAAAATGGCACCATTTCCCATGCAGGTACATGGTACAAGGTCGCAAAGTGGAAATTCGGTTAGAGCACCTCAAAATCTATAAGACTACCAATTTTCAAAGCTTCCGCTAAACTTTCCAACTAAAACTACCAAATGACTGAACTATATTCTTTATTTTTATAATTTTTTGTGTGCTATTTTTTCAATATTGAAAATAAACATGAACTATTTTAAGGTTGTGTCAAAAAAAATTAATGTTTCCAAGGTTTTTATTTTCCCAAAAATCCTTTTTCCAATTGTATGAATTTTATTTCTGAGTCATAATCCAAACAACTATTATCATTATTTTTCAACCCAACTACGCGTGCATTTATTTAAAATATACATTTTAATAATTAAATAATTAAAATTTTAAATTACTATTTCCTTCTACAATTTTTCCATTATACAGTAGGTGGCCACCTAATTAGAAACTTTCAAAATATTTTTTTGTTATGGGCACAATGGACCAAAAACTTGATAACACATTTTAGATTCTGTTCCAATATCCCTATCGGAATAGTACTAACGCCTTTATGTAAGATTCCCTTAGTGCCACACCGCAGAATCTATAAAAACATGTTTTTTTGAACGTAACATCGACGTTCTTCCGTTGTGGCAATTCACCAAATTTGAATGCCATTGAGAACTGTTGTTGGGCTTTAGTTAAAAGTAAAGTTTATAGTTTTAGAAACGCTAATTTAACAAATTTTAAGAATAGAATCCTAAATGTATGGCAGAACGACCCTGAAACTAAAACTATAGCGAGAAAATGCGTAGATAGTATATATGGCAGAATCAATCAAATGGGGTGGGGGGGTAACAACATTTTTATTTTAATTGGATTTCCCAGTAAAGTAATAGTTAATAATAGAAATTAAGTATGTGTACATTATACCTATATAAGCAATAAATGTGTTCTAAAAGAAAGATAATATTCAAAATTACAAAAGTTTCTAATTAGTTGGCCACCTACTGTAATCCCAAAAAGTATTTCAATCTAATAAGCTATTTAAAGAAAATATTAAATTTTCTCAGATTTTCAAAAAAATTGTTTTTTCCAATTTGCCAGCTTTTCTTTGCACATTTTATGACATTTTCGAATTTTACATAAAATTTTAATTAAAAAACAAGTGGTCTATTTTCTCACATTAGAAATATTAATACGAAGTAATTAATAACGACCAAATTAATTTTTTATATATACGGAATCATAAAAATGTAATTTTTGTCTTTTTTTTGTAGGTTAAGCGATACAGCCCAATATTTTTGTAGGCCACTACATTACTTAATCACCAAATAGCTCACCTATCATGTGTGCTTCGTGGCCTACAAGTGTTAATCAGTAAAAGGGTTACCGTAAAATTGACATGTTTAGGGCGTAGGTCTGAAGAAACTGCCCATGAAAATTGTAGACCAGTATGACCATTTGATTGTACTAATATTTATTAAAAAGTTTCGTGAAAATCAGCTGATTGTTGATAAATTTTCATACCCTCGTTATTTTGACATGTTGAGGGTGGAGGTCTCGGCAAACGGCCCAATATTTTTGTAGGCCAATTTTGTTTTAGATTTTATTATCAAATTATCTTACGATTAAAGTGGAAAGCAAAGGGTTGATCATATCTTTTTAGTACATCATTAAATTGACGTGTTTTCCGATTTCCAGAATGAAAACTGCCCATTTCCGAGAATTTTCGTAGATCAAAAAGTTGTAGGTTACGTTAAAATGAAGCCATTCACGAAGTTTTAGACGAGTGTTAATAATTTGAAAAAAAGGGGTCTGTACCCTGGACTATTAACTTGAATACAGTATAGGTGTGAAGCGAGGTGTGCGAAATGTTTTTAAAAAAGCGATGACGTAGTTTGTAGAGACGAGGAGTCGAACCTCGAACCGTTCGTACTAGAGCCTGGGGATTATCACTCTAGACCAAATACCATAGTTGGAAATTCAACATTAGAAGTCGGTATGTTACTAAAATAACAGAGTGAGAGCGTGTTATTTATGATTACGTTTGGAGGGACAGAGAGAGAGAGCTTTTGTATGTATGTAACGTTATTTGGAAACGTCGATAGAAAAAATCAAAGAGAGAGCACTATTTATGGTTACGTTTAGAGGGACAGAGAGAGAGCTTTTGTATGCATGTAACGTTATTTGGAAATATCGATAGAAAAAATCAAAGAAAGAGCACTATTTATGGTTGCGTTTGGAGGGACAGAGAGAGGTTATTTGCACGCATTTAAGGGATATTTACATATAGTTAAGGTAAGATGGAGGAGTTATAGGCAAAAATACGGCAAATGTGCAGTTAATAATTGCGAAAATAAAGCTAAAACACCGTAATTATAAACAATATTGTCTCCCATATTGAAACATTAAGATTGGACTTAAAAATATGAAAAAACGTATAAAAAAAAATTTAATACAATTTCTAGGTAATATTAATAAAAAAGTTAAATGTTTAATAATGAAAAAATATATACATATTATACAACACCTATCCATATTTAGTTACCTAATATAATAACATATTTTGTAACAATTTGCTTTTTCCCGCTATTGAATCTATTACCTATTTGAGAATTTTTAATGTTAAAAAGGATGTCTTTTTCAACGGTCATTAGCAAAAATTTTTCCAAATTATCTTGAGAAAGCCTATTTCTCAAACGATTTAATACAATTTTCAATTTTGAATTGGTACGTTTCTCGGCCCCTCCTTTAAATTTTCTCTTTATTTGGTTCATTTTTGAAATTAGTGAAACTGAAAAAAGTTTCAGGTATGGGTCTGGTAAGTTAAACCTCAGATACAGTGCCTTCATTTTAAAACTAGTCATTCCCGACTTTATGTTATTCTCAGTTTGAGAAAACAACAAGTCATTTTAGTAATTGAGGGGTAACCTTAATAGTTATTTATGTATTAAGGTCATGATACAATAGATTATAGCACAAGGGAATATTTAAAGCACGATGTAGTGTTATATAATTTTTTATCTATATTATTTTCAGCACCTGCCTTTTATTTTACTTATAAATTTTGCCGCAAAATACCGTAAAAAGACGAACGTTAAAATATATAATAAATATCACCTAAACTTACCTTATATCATGTATAGGGTAGCTAATCAAAATTGTATATAACGGTACACAATACAATCAACAGAAACACTCGGACGAAAAGAAAAATAACTCCCGAAAAATCCCCTTAAAAAACACTGTAGGTGAGGCTGTAGTAATCACCGTCACTGTAACCAAAACTCAAAAATGCAAATATCTGCACTTTTTGTTTCAAAGCAAGGGATTAAGGGACACGACATAAGAACACATTGTCGGAAGAAATCTAAGAACTCAGATCCAGTTTGTAAAGCATTTTTGGCTTTCGGAAGTCAAGGGCATTGGCGGCAGCCTCAGTGTTTCATTCATATCATATTTCGGGCCGGTCATAAATACATAAATTCGACTTTATTGCTATCGCAAGCCGCTTGACACGTTCATCGATATCAAGTCGGCCGATTCGTTTGTTTCTATTTACTAACTTAGTTACAATTTTTTTTATGAGACCGGCTAAGCGGCCTCAGGTCCTACCGGCCTCTCGGGAAAATCCCGATTTCCCGGTGGCCCAATCCGTCCCTGGTTCTTAGCAATCATGGCAGGTGTTTTGATGTATTTAGCATTATCAGTAGTAATAAATAAAACCTTGTCTATATATTGGCCTCCATATGTGAAGAAACTAGATGCTTGCATCAAATTTACAAATGAAGTAGCACACTTTAACGGTAATGATAGTGCATGTGATTGGAGCAGGTCAGTTTTGTAAATATTAATAAAACGTTTCTTGGAAGCATTACCTACGAGAATGAAACAAGTGCATTAGTAACGTACAAAGTCCGCTATCATTTTAATAACCAGACATATTATGAGACTAAATGGAACAGCTTAATTTGGAATATTAATTTTTATAGTTTGAAGTGGCAACACCTAATGTTATATACAGGGTTATTCAAATTCGAGGCTCACCATTGGGATCTCGGAAACCGCAAGAGTTACATAGACAGTTAAATTGGGGCAAAGTTGCGCTATACAATGCTGTTTAATATTTAAAAAAGAAATTTGACCTACCTATCTTAGTTTTTTTATTAAGAGCAAAATACAGAAAAATGTCAGTTTGGTTTTTTGAGCATAATTTGGTTGTTATTAAAAATTTTTCAAATCTGTTAAAACTTTCTTGAAGCAACTTTTTAGCCGTAATACTGTAGTGGTATCAAAAATTTTCTACGACGTTTCGGTTTTCCGGAATCATCATCAGGTTTGTTTTTTATTATGGGTGCCATGTTGGATTTTTATAGCATCTGATAGAGTTTTTGATGGTGATTTCAACGATGTATGACATGATGCTGTTATTTACAAAAATAGTAAATTTCAATAGATTGCCATGGAAAAACAAACAGAAACAACACAAAAACAAAATTCGACGTTTACCATTGGGATTTCGAAAACAGTAAGATATACGAAGACGGCTAAATTGGGGCAAAGTTGCGCTATAAAATGCTGATTAATAATAAAAAATAAAATTGACCTTTCTAATTTAGTTTTTTTTCACTATCGTCAAAAATACAGAAAAGCGCTATTTAGTTATTTAGTTTATTTATTACAGGAGAAGTTCAAACTAAAGGCCGTTTTTGTGTTGTTTCTGTTTGTTTTTCCATGGCAATCTATTGAAATTTACTATTTCTGTAAATAACAGTAGTTTTTGGAAGTGAATCGCCATCATGTCATACATCGTTGAAATCACCATTAAAAACTCTATGAGATGCTAGAAAAATCCAACATGGCGCCCATAAGAAAAAATGAACCTGATGATGATTCCGGAAAACCGAAACGTTGTAGAAAATTTTCGATACCACTACAGTGTTACGGCCAAAAAGTTGCTTAAAGAATGTTTCAACAGATTTGAAAACTTTTTAATAACAACCAAATTATGTTCAAAAAACAAAATTGCCATTTTTTTGTTTTTTGTTCTTAATAAAAAAACTAAGATAGATAGGTCAAATTTCTTTTTTAAATATTAATCAGCATTGTATAGCGCAACTTTGCCCCAATTTAACCGTCTTTGTAACTCTTACGGTTTCCGAGATCCCAATGGTGAGCCTCGAATTTGAATAACCCTGTATAGATGGGGTCAATCATCTCGGTGACATAGCATTAGCGATCGAGATTGTAGTAATAGCGATAACAATAATAATAATGGGTGTTTTTTCTATAAAAATGTGTGCAAGAATAAGAAGGGCAATAAACCCGGGCCAACAGGAAAAAACCTGGAAAAACTGCTTCATTTCGAATTGCGTTAGTCAAGTTAGTGTTTAGATATTATGAAAGGCAGTCGGTTTAATTAAAGGTTTTAATACAATGAATAATAATAATAACAATACTAGCAGCAATAAAGAGATTAAACTCTTATTAAGAGAATTACGCGGTGCAGGTGCAGCATCATCAAAAACAACTGTAGGTAGAAAACGTCATTTAGAAGCGGCGATTTTAAATTTGAAAACAAAAAGAGTTAAGGACGTAGCTACAGGTAGTGGGGTTAACAGTAATGAGCTTAATGACTTACGAAGCAACCGATTGAAGTGGGTAGAATTAGAATTATCAAGTGCATTTGAAGGCAGAGTTCGTACAGGTGCAGTTGCGAATATACTACACACGAATCGTGACGTGTTTCTCGATGATGCTCTTCCCTTAATACAAAGCCGATTAAGAAACATATTAAAACGCTTGCAACACATTAAAGTGAATTTTGTTTTCTGTGGTTTATATTCGAAAACCGTCGAAGATAATGAGATTACTGAATTAAAGTATTTCAATGCGAAGAATTACAGGATTTGCCAAGCTACTAACTTGGAGGATATTTATAAAGAAATAGTTGATGTTCTAAAAGCTAAATTGGAAGATTTTCAAGAAAAAGAAAGCGGTTGGGCTATTAAAAATATTATAAATTTGGCAGTTAATATATCAAAAATATGATTGCTTACGTTACTCTGTTCTTAATATCTTATGTGATTGCTCAAAATACTGAGATAAACTCTCAGTTATGGCTAACTGGAACTACCATGAGATCGAAAAAAAGATGATTCTGAGCAGGCCTTGACTAGTACAACACGATTGGTTACACTGGTTCTAGAATGCCTATGAATTATAATGTGACAGTGACATTTCAAATGTAAGTCAGTTTTGCAATCTTGTTTCCAGAATTATTTAAGTTTATCGTTGTAATACTAGTGTAATTTTTCCAAAAAACACAATTTACAGACATGTATTCATCTTAGTTTTCAGTTTGTTCCCTAAATAAATACTGTTTTGTGTTTTAATTTATTTGACATTTATTAACCTCTAACCTACTGCCACATTTTGAAATCAGTCTTGCCAATCGTGTTGTACTAGTCAAGGCCTGCTCAGAATCATCTTTTTTTCGATCTCATGGTACATCGATAACGCGTATTGCTAAAAACAATAATAGTATTAATATCCCCTTTAATCAGCCGTGGCATGGTAATATTCCGATTTTTAATTATTCGAGTGCTTTTAATATACCGGGTGGCTAGAAAAAAACGAATCCTGTTTAAGTTCTCACATCTCCGGAACGCTTTAAGATAGCGATTTCAGTTTTTGCATTCTAAGAGACAATGGATTGAAAATTATTCCTGCCAAATTACAAACAATTATTTTAAAAACAAAGGAATGGCGAATTTTTTAATATCAACTAGAAAAAATCAATTACACGTTGACAATGTTCTTAAAAATTCTACCAATAAACATCTTGTATGGTGTATTCTACTTATAAACATGTTGTATGGGACCTCCGTTTTGTAAATTCACAATTCTTAGTCTATGTTTAAACCGCAAAATTGCTCTTCTGATTAAATTTATAGACACTTCTGGTCATACCTCTTCTAGCCGCCGGCGCAGATCTTGCAAGTTTGCAAATGGTTCCCGTCTTTTAGCATACACTTTTTCTTGCAATGCATTTCACACTGAATAGTTTAAAGGATTACAGTCTGGAGGATTAGGCGGCCACTGGTTTGCTCGAATAAAAGATGGCGTGTTTTCTTCTAAGAACTTCTGAGTCCTTGCTGCTCTGTGGGATAGAGCGCTGTCCTGGATAAAAACATAATCGCTCATGGTGTCATGCGTAATATCCTGGAATGGCAATGGCTATTTTTTACTGATCGTCAGTTAACCAAAACAAACGCAGATAGCTACATACGGCATTTACGTGACAATTTACTACCGGAAATGCATCGATTGTACCCGAATAACGATTATGCTCCATCCCACAGAGCAGCAAGGACACAACAGTTCTTAGAAGAAAACACGCCATCTTTTATTCGAACAAACCAGTGGCCGCCTAATTCTCCAGACTGTAATCATTTAGACTTAGACTACTCAGTGTGGAACGTATTGCAAGAAAAAGTGTATGCTGAAAGATGGGAACCATTTGCAAACTTGAAAGACCTGCGCCGACGGTTAGAAGATCTGTGGGCAGAAGTGTCTATAAATTTAATCAGAAGAGCAATTTTACAGTTTAAACATAGACTAAGAATTGTGAATTTACAAAATGGAGGTCCCATACAACATGTTTATTAGTAGAATACACTATACAAGATGTTTATTGGTAGAATTTTTAAGAACATTGTCAACGTGTAATTGATTTTTTCTAGGTGATATTAAAAAATTCGCCATTCCTTTGTTTTTTAAAATAATTGTTTGTAATTTGGCAGGAATAATTTTCAATCCATTGTCTCTTAGAAAGCGAAAACTGAAATCGCTATCTTAAAGCGTTCCGGAGATGTGAGGGTTTAAACAGGATTCGTTTTTTTCTAGCCACCCGGTATTAAGAGAACTTGATGTAACTTATGAACCACCGTACAATGATAGTAATGGCGAATGTAAAATAACTCAAGATTGTAAAGACGACAAAGTCCAAGTAGATTTTTTATTATCAAAAACCACCTCATTAGATATTGAACTGTTAAAATTAGAAAGTATGTATAATTTTACTATTGCACAATTGCAAGATTGTAAAACAAAAGAACTAATTCACCAACGAAGATCAAATGATTATTAGTTACTGTAAATAGATGTATTTTTACCTAATAGTATAAGTTTTACTTATGAATGCATTCTTATGTTAATAAAGACTAAAATCACTAACTACGTGAGTTTTTTATTTCAATCTCTTATCAGCATCACGTATGCTCATACCTATAAATTAGCAATTAAGAGAGCAGTAAGAATCAGTTTATTAATGAATTTCATTAAGTGCACTTCAATACAAAGTAGTAGTGATGAATTTTGCACCAGACCTTTATGGAACTATGCAGAAAGAGTGGGAACGTAAGTTAATTAATATTTTCTACAATGAAACAAAGAAATTAATTTATTCTTTTATTAACAGCTGCAAGTAATGATAACAATCAACAGAAAATGAGTCAAGGTGACGTTAAAAGCAGTCCAAGCAGTCCAAGCAGTCCTAGTCAATGGACTGACGAAGA
The DNA here is from genome assembly GCA_963082815.1 of Melanotus villosus. Lineage (NCBI taxonomy): Eukaryota > Metazoa > Arthropoda > Insecta > Coleoptera > Elateridae > Melanotus > Melanotus villosus. The sequence continues at coordinate 34,666,479 of OY720419.1, read as the reverse complement.
TAATAGTAATTTGGATTTTTTATCGCAAATAAATATGCATGCTGAAGAAAATTTAATTACTGCTTCGAAATACTGTTTATTACGACCGGAAATTGCAAATAATTGGTGCTGGTGTAGACCAGGCGTCAGGAAAATTAACATCGTTTTAAATCGGGAAAAAGATGTAACTATTGAAATCAGTTTACTGTAGGCCTCTTTTAGACATACTAATTTATCCCCCTCGAGCAACCCCCGGAACACCCCCAAATTTGACGAAATATCGCCCAAAAATCATTTTTTTGCCAATATCTCGGTTCTGGGTGGTCCTGCGACAAATAATGTAAATATCAAAATTAAATATAACTAAATTCTCTATCGAAAAGGTTTATACACATTTTTACGTAATATCAATATCCAACGAGCTACAGGCGGGGGAAGTCACGTGTCGTATCGGATTGACGCATCTGATTTTCAAACTACAAGTACAAGGTTTTCCATGACTCGAGGTCCATAGCTTAAGGGCGTGTTATTGAAGTCAAAATAAGAAAAAAAGTTCTTTAAATAAGGGTCCGAAAGTACTTCCTTTTCGAGATACAGGATGTCTAAGAAATAAGTTCTTATTTTAAATATCTCGAAAACGATTTAAGATATTAGATTGAGCTTTGGTATGCACTATACTGGCATGAAGAGGCTCTTTTTCGATCCAACTAGTTTTGAAAATTCCAGCAGTGGCGTGCGTGATTGCAAAAAAATGAATAATTCTGACGCAAAAAATAATACGCCATTGCTTTTTTCAAAATAGGTATTTGTTTCTTAATCGGCAACCAATGCTAAAAAGAAAAAGACTCTTGAGTTTTTCTGGTAGGACAAACCGTTTTCGAGTAATAATCAAAAAACTTGTTCTTTGCAAGCGTTTTCTGAAATATACTCAGTGACATAAAAATTGCAACACCTAGAAGGGGTGGGAATTTTTTGACCAAATTTGGCAGGAATATTGGACTAGTCCAAGGTTATAGTTGATCAAAATTTGAAAGCCGACCATCAAGTAGTTGTGGCATTTTTAATTTTTTTGTCACTTTTTACAGGTGGTGATAAACAAGCACCACACAAGCACTTATCTAATCATTTTTTGAATTCTTTCCACTTTTTCGGTTCCTATTCTTTAGTTGAAAGTGTTTCAAGTATCTGATTATACCTAGAGTAAGGAGACGTCAAGTTTGCCAGCAGTTGAGCGAATTCGACAGAGGGCGAATTGTTGGTTTACGGGAAGCAGGTTTTTCGTTCAGAGAAATCGCCAACCGTTTAGGTCGACATCAATCGATAATAATGCGAGCTTATCAAGCGTGGTCTGAAAATAGCTTTAAACGTCGGCGAAAAGGCACTGGGACCCAAAGAAGAACCAATGAACGTCAAGATCGCCGCTTAAGACTAATGGCATTGAGAGACCGATTTTCTACAACCAGATCAATAGCTGATCAATGGTTAGGTGAAGAAGGTCGTCCTATAGGTTTGCGAATAGTTTATCGCCGGATACGGACCTTTGGCTTGCTGTCTTACAGTCCACATCTTGTGCTACCCCTCACTGCTCTACATCGCCAGCAACATTTGGACTGGTGTACGGAAAGACTTCAATGGAGCCTTGAGTGGCATCGAGTTGTCTTTAGTGACGAATCGAGATTTTGTCTGGTAATGCATGATGGTCGGATGAGGGTTAGACGAAGACGCGGAGAAAGGCACAATTCTGATTTTTCGGTTGAGAGGCATGTCCACCGGACTGTGGGGTTGATGGTATGGGGTACTATTGCTTACGGCAGTAGGTCACCCTTACTGTTCATTCGGGGCAGTATGACCGCCGGGCGCTACATCCACGAAGTGGTAGAACCACATGTTCTTCCATACCTCCGGAGGCTGGAAGACCCGCTTTTTCAACAAGATAATGCACGACCCCATGTAGCAAGGGTTTCTCTTAACTTCTTTGAAGAGGCGAATGTCAATCTTTTCCCTTGGCCGCCGAGATCTCCCGATCTGTCGCCCATTGAGCACGTGTGGGACACGATGGACAGGAGATTGAGAAATCTACCGAACCCACCGTTGACATTGGAAGCTCTACGGCATCAAATACAGGTTGCTTGGGATGCCGTACCCCAAGAAGACATTTACGACTTGCTGGAATCGATGCCAAGGCGGGTAAATGAGTGTGTTAGAAACAGGGGCGGACCAATACATTATTAAAAAAAAATCCAAAAAGATACCGTGTTTTCTTTGCCAAATTTTAATCAATTATAACCTTAGACTAGTCCAATGTTCCTGCCAAATTTGGTCAAAAAATTCCCACCCCTTCTAGGTGTTGCAATTTTTATGTCACTGAGTATACATAACTAGTTCAAATTATTTTTTTAACAAACAGTTTTCGATAATTACTCAACAGGATAGTACAAGCACAGACAAATTCAAACGATGCAGCCATCATCAACAACGCCAGTTCTAGTCGAGATCAGGATGCCCCAAAATACAAATTTACCTTGGACTTATCTTTGGAAACCTGCACAGTTTATTATGTTGCAAGGTGTATAATTCACAAGCTTTTTAGAAGACCCAGGTAGGCCAGGCGTCAGGGAGTTCAGCAGACGTAAATATTGTATTAAATCGGGAAAAGATTTATCTATTGGAATCGGTTTATTGTAGGTTTCTTTTATACGTACTCATTTATCGCCCTCGCGCACCGCCCGCAGCACCCGCAATTTATAGTTATTTATGTTACAAGTATAAAATGTACGACTTTTTTGGACGAGCCGCGTTTTATGGACGAGCGAGCGCAGCGAGCGAGGCAAATAAATAAGGCGAGTCTAAAAGTCCGTTTTTGTACGAGTGATATACATAATTTTATGTTCGACTGCCCTGAAATGATATTTCCTTCTTAAAATAATGACGTTTAATCGGAAAGGTCGAAAAAAATTAAGCAGGTCATGATCTTGTGGCTATCTAAAAAGTAAAAAGTACTAGTCCAAGAATGTAGGTGATTTTGGACACTAAACACTGTCAAAACTCAAAAATGATGAATTTTTGAAACAGTTGAACATAATAGCTATTAATAATACAAGTGCGAAAACCACAAGCTTAAAGTTTGAGGTTGTTGCTATGCAACGAGACGAAGTCGAGTTGCATATACAACCGAGATACTTTAAGCGTTTTCGCAAGTGTTATGCAATTTTTTTTTTGTTGGAAAACTACTACGTTGGTCATGAGCATATTTAAAGCTGCTTACGAGGAGGTTTATTCAAGTTTCTGCCATTGGCATTGTTTCTGCAAATGTTTTTTAAAACACGTTGTTATGGGAAACGTGTTTTAAAATGCTGTTTATAATCTAAGATTGGAAATGTGTTTTAAAATGCTGCTTATAATCTAGGATGTAGATATTAAAAAGGTGACTTAAAATGACACCAACAAAAAATAGTAATTTGTAATACAAGTGTTGAAAGCTTGCGTTTGCCACACGAATGTGAAGTTTGCAGCACGAACGATAGTGAGTGCTGCAGTCACATGAGGGTGGCAAATACAAGCTTTTAACACATGTATTACACACTATTTTTTCTACAACCACTTTTCCATAAAAAAATTTAAATATTTCTGCCAAATCAAATGTGACATTCATCAAATGTCATTATGACATTTTGATTTCGGTGCGGCAAAATTATACTTTGCCGCACCGAAAATCATGCATGTGCGTGCGGAAAATTTACTTTACTAATTTCACTTGTTCGGCAATAGTAATTTGTAATACAAGTGTTGAAAGCTTGCGTTTGCCACACGAATGTGAAGTTTGCAGCACGAACAATAGTGAGTGCTGCAGTCACATGAGAGTGGCAAATACAAGCTTTCAACACATGTATTACACACTATTTTTTCTACAACCACATTTCCATAAAAAAATTTAAATATTTCTACAAAATCAAATCTGACATTCATCAAATGTCATTTATGACATTTTGATTTCGGTGCGGCAAAATTATACTTTGCCGCACCGAAAATCATGCATGTGCGTGCGGAAAGTAAATTTTCCGCACGCTAATTTCACTTGTTCGGCAAACACTCATTTTCAATACTCGTATCTATGGAGACGAAGTCTGAAAATCCCACTTTCCATGGTGGGAGTAGAAAAACACTCATTTTCAATACTCGTATCTATGGAGACGAAGTTTGAAAATCCCACTTTCCATGGTGGGAGTAGAAAAAATATATTTATTATAACCAGTAAAGATTTCGGTCTATGTTACACGCATTTTGTGTAGAAGCGAAAGTATACGTGTGGTTTAAAAGGCGACATGGCGAACTTAAATATTTGTTTTATATGTGAAAAACTTTATCGGAAGGTGATACACATGAAGTGAAAGAGAAAGGACTCAAAACATTATCAGCGTGTAGTTTAAAAAGAAAAGACGGTAAGATCGCGCATCTCAAAAGACTGCGATCTGTGATTATACATGCGAAGTGCCATAAGTCCTATAATAAAGAAAAGAGAATTGCTGCGGCCCTAAAATCAAATAAAAACGTTGCCTCAATCAGCAGACGAACGTCAGGTATTGATAATTCTTTTGATTTTAAAACAAAATGTCTGTTTTGCGCCGAGAATGCGGCAGAGGATTTTTTAAATAAACAATCAAGGAAACCTTCCAGTAAACGAAATTCAGTTCACGAGGTACGAACTTTGCCAAGCAAAGATAATATTTTAAGAGCGGCAAAAGAGAGAAATGATCAATGGGGTGTAGATGTATCATTCCGCATAGGGACTAAAATAGATTTAGTTGAAGCTGAGGCTAGGTACCATCAGTCATGCCACAAAAAATTCTTTCGTCCACCTGCTGCAAATAGGAAAAGAGGTCGACCTGAAGTTAACGAGGTTCAAGCCGTGATTGACCACATTTCTGAATTCCTTGAATCAAATCGGGATGAATGTCAGTTTTCGTTGAACGACATACTTCACGAATATAACGGTTACATTCAACCGTTCAGAACTATCAACAATAAACTAGAGAGCAAATATGGCGATGATATAATAATTTCCAGCAAGCATAGTAACAAGCCTATTATTAGTTTTCGTGATACCGGGTTTAAGATTTTAACAGCGAATTGGTACGAGAATCGCAGAAAAAACGAGAAAGAAGAACGATTGCGAATTGTTAAGGCGGCTGGAGCAATAATATTAGAAGATATTAGATCGCGTTTATATGAAGTGAAAAGTTACCCCGCATCAGATGCTTTTTTAGAAAACATTGAGAGTGACGTACCGGAAACTCTTAATGTTCTTCTGCAGACAATTATGTTTAAAAACAAGCGCGGAGACAAAAAAAAGTGTACTACGAAGTGCACTGCTATAGCACAGGCAATCATAGCTGCAGCCAGACCAAGATCTTTTTTGTCTTCATTACAAATCGGCCTTGCAGCGTTTTTATCCCGAAAATATGGATCCAAAGATCTTTTGCACGTGCTATCAGCTTTAGGATTCTGTGCCACTTATGACGAAACAACACTCTTCGAGATATCTGCACTGATGCATCCTCAAAATACTACCATGACAAACTCGTTCTCTCAGTTTGTATTTGATAATGCGGATGTAAACATTGATACTATAGATGGCGCAAATACCTTTCACTCAATGGGGGGAATTCAATGTGTGACACCTGCGACTGCTGTTTCATCGTGCGGGACAATTACAAGATTATCAAAGATACCGAATGCTAATACGGTTGGAGATTTTGGTCGTGTTCCAGTAAGAATTTTTCAAAAAGCTGGCAAATCGGGACTACAGAAGATATTAATAAGCGACTTAAACCAAAAGAATCCAATTGCTAACGATGTACAGCTGCTACCCAGCGATTTGCTCTGGATCTATGGTAAATGCAAAGACACACTTTGTATTCCGGGTTGGAATACATATATGGAACAACTAAGGTCACACGAAATTTACTCGAAGTCGCGGATATTATGTCTTCCGGTTATTAATGCTGCTCCGAGTAACTATGATACTATATATACCACTCTTCTCATAGCTTTAGAGAAATGTAAATCATTAAATCAAGCCAGCTGTTTTGTGACGTTTGATCAACCACTTTGTATTAAAGCTCGAGACATAGTAGCCTCGCTATCAAAAAACTCCGAATTCCACACAATCATTATCAGACTAGGTGGTTTCCACCTTTTGATGTCTTTTATGGGAGCGATTGGTTATATTATGGACGGCAGCGGTATAAAAGATTTATTCAGCGTCGTATATGCAGCTGCGTCCACGGACAAAATTTTAAGTGGACATGCCTATGCAAGGGCAGTGAGATGCCACATTCTGGTTCACTTAGCTTTAGCAAAGATTGTCTTATCACAAGTTAACCTCAGCGATGAAGAACGTAACGCACTTGAGGAAGCGCTTTCTGAAGTTGGCGATTCCACATTATTGCAGAAGCTTGAAGAAGAACCTTTTCGTGGTATGATAAGAAAATTCACTGAGAAGCTTAATGAACTCGAGCAAAATGGACCAACAGCAAAATTGTGGATCCAGTATTTTCATATGGTGACATTGATCAAGCTATTTATCCAAGCGGAAAGGACAGGAGACTGGCACTTGCATCTAACATGCATACAAAAAATGTTACCATATTTTCATTCGAGTGGTCATTTTTTGTATACTAAATCAGCGCACCTCTATTTACAGGACATGCTCGAGCTGAAGTCTAAACTCATTCCATCGGAGTATGAAACATTTGTGACCCAGGGTTGCTTTACGATTAGGCGCTCCGAAAAGTTCTGGTCTGGGATTTGGTCCGATATGACCATAGAACAAACCCTTATGAGATCAATGAAAAGTACTGGTGGTCTGACACACGGAAGAGGAATAACTGACAGCGTGCTTGCCAAATGGATTCTAGCCATGCCTGTGCTTCTAGATGTTTCTCAAGGAATTGAAGATTTTTGTAATGTATCATTTGCGACTACAGAGCAGCACGTAGATTCTAGGGCCTCTCGCATATCCAGAGATAATGCAGATACCGAAAAATTGGTGAATTGGCTTACATCACATCCCCCGTTTCCAATTGATGAGAATATCATGTCAATAAGTACAGGTGTACAAGGAGATGAAAAAATTGATTGCCACAATTCATACGAGCTTGGCATGTCTGCAATGTCGAATATTATCGGACAAAACTTTAACGACCTTAAGTTTCAGCGCAAGAAGAGAGTAACTCCCCTTAGAGCAGCAAAATATTAAAATACAAGATGATGTTATTCCAGTTAATTCAACGCTACTGTTCCAGAGAATTTTACTGGCAAAGAAATCGGAAAAGGAACTGCAGCAATACTTTCAGTTTGAACTGGCCCCCTATCCGCTTTCACTTTTCGATGAAGCTGGGATGCGAAAAACTCAAAAATCGAGTTTTTATGATTTATTTTCACCAATCACTGATACAATTAATTTTGGAAATAAAGTGCACGTCGTAGATGGTGGATTTTTGCTTCACCGAGTTGTGTGGCGCCAACAACAAACATTTACTTCTATACTAGGTAGGTATGTAGAGTACGTTCAAAAATATTATAAAGCTAACAGCATCATTGTCTTCGACGGGTACCCTACCGATGCATCTGATAAAAGCACAAAATCTGCTGAGCGTCAACGACGAGCTCAAAGAAACGTTTCTGCAACTGCGAATTTTGACGAGTCCATGACAGCGACAATGCCACAAGAGAAGTTTCTATCAAATGATCAAAATAAAAAACGGCTCATCTCTCTATTACGTGAGAAGCTTACGACTGCAGGTTTCCTTGCTAAACAAGCTGCTGAAGATGCCGACTCTCTTATCATTAACTCGGCGATAGATATATCACCTCACTACGATTCCGTAATAATTGTTGGCGAAGACGTTGACCTTTTAATCCTTATGACAGGATTATCCGCACTTTACGCAAACATCTATTTTATGAAACCAAGCAAGGGGAAATCGGAAGAGCGGATTTATTCTTTTAAAAGTTTTAATTATCCAACAGAAGTTGCGGATAATATTTTATTCCTTCACGCATTCAGTGGATGTGACACAACTTCTGCATTTTTTAGGCAAGGCAAAGCGAAATTCGTCAATTTACTACAAAAGTCCACAGGATTACAAAATATCGTGGAATGTTTTAAAAACTCCAATTCTCATCCTGACTTTGTAGATATAGCGGGCCAAAAAGTTATTTTAGCCCTTTACGGAGCAGGACCCGATGAGCATTCTTTAAATGAATTCAGGTATAGATGTTTCGTCAAGTCAGTAGCAAAAAGTACATGCAACCTTGCATCGTTACCTCCTACTGAGTCTGCTGCACGGCAGCACTCTTTTAGAACCTATTACCAAATTCAGCAATGGTACGGTAATACCAAGAATCCTCAAGATTGGGGTTGGATGAAAAAGAAATTTGGGTTGTTTCCTATTCCTACCAAAAAAGAAGCTGCTCCACAAGAACTCTTAAAAACAATAAGCTGCAAGTGTACAAAAGGCTGCAAAGCCGCATGTAGTTGTAGAAAAGCCGGACTAAGATGTTCCGTCATTTGTTCCGGATGTCAAGGTCAATCATGTATAAACGTTGAGATCTATGTAGACGACTTAGATCAATCCGAAGAAATAGATGATTAGTTATTATATGTTTTGTCACACGACGACACGGCTAAATCAGACAACGACGATGCAGTTGATAACGATACCGACACTCACAGTTTAATTGAAGACAGGGACCCTTTTGGACCGTCAACTTCAAAAATAGCTAAACAAATGTAATACATTGGCTGTAGAAAATAAAAGTACCGCAGGTGAGTTAAATAATTAAATAAAAAAGTGGATTAGGCCTATTGGCGACACCACTTAAAAAAAAAAAAACGCGCCAAACGCTCTACCACAAGGTCGTGTGGAAACGAGCCTTTTCTGAAATAACTAGTTCAAATTATTTTTTTACAAAAGGTTTTCGATTATTAGTCTAAATGGTTTGTCCTACCAGAAAAACTCAAGAGGCCTTTTCTTTTTAGCATTGGTTGCCGATTAAGAAGCAAATACCTATTTTGAAAAAAAGCAGGGGCGTACTATTTTTTGCGTCAGAATTATTTATTTTTTTGCAGTCACGCACGCCACTGTTGGAATTGTCAAAACTAGTTGGATCGAAAAAGAGTCTCTTCATGCCAGTATAGTGCATACCAAAGATCAATTTAATATCTTAAATCGTTTTGGAGATATTTAAAAAAAGAGCTCATTTCTTGGACACCCTGTATCTCGAAAAGGAAGTAATTTCGGACCCTTATTTACGGAACTTTTTTTTATTTTGACTTCAATATCACGCCCTTAAGCTATGGACCTCGAGTCATGGAAAACCTTGTATTTGTAGTTTGAAAATCAGATGCGTCAATCCGATACGACACGTGACTTCCCCCGCCTGTAGCTCGTTGGATATTGATATTACGTAAAAATGTGTATAAACCTTTTCGATAGAGAATTTAGTTATATTTAATTTTGATATTCACATTATTTGTCGCAGGACTATCCAGAACCGAGATATTGGCAAAAAAATGATTTTTGGGCGATATTTCGTCAAATTTGGGGGTGTTCCGGGGGTTGCTCGAGGGGGATAAATTAGTATGTCTAAAAGAGGCCTACAGTCAACCGATTCCAATAGTTAAATCTTTTTCCCGATTTAAAACGATATTTACGTCTGCTGAACTCCGTGACGCCTGGCCTAGTGTTCACATTCGCATCTCGTTGAAGTAGGTCTAAGTCCAGTAAAAAGCTTCGAACCTGTAGTTAGAATATCGTGCCTGAATAGCAGCTGCAAAGGTACAACAGTAATTTTCAAAGAAGATCGCTGGAAAAAATTACAAGCTTCTAGAATTGAGTTTTCCTTTAGGAGGAGATAGATGGTTTACTGAACCTATAACAGAAGAACATCACTCGTTAGATCAAACAACTTCATTTATATTTAGAAATATGATTCACGGTGAGCAAAGTGTGAAAATTATAAGTGAGGGATATTCTGTGGTTTTAACCGAGCCTGAATTTGCAACACTATTTACGTTGGAAGGATTAATATCACATAAAATTGAGTTTCTGGAATCGCATAAATTTGAAGATTTTTTTTTGTTACTATGCTAGCTGAAAGTGTAAAAAGGAACCCAGGTCTTGACATTACATTTTTCGCTAAAATGCTTTGTGAACACATTACATCAGAATTGTATTTTTATATACGTGAAGTATTGACTTTTTATTCTGAAACCTTTATTATAGATGTTAAAAGACAATCCAAATTATAAATAATTTTGGTAATGTTCTTATGTTGATAAGATAAATAAATAAATAAATAATATCCTCTTTGTTTTATTTTTGTGTATACCGGGTGTCAACGAAATCTGGGGCACCCCCATAATTTTTTTATTTTTCAAGATATCAAAATGAAATTTGGTATATGTAATATACTCTTTAAATGGCATTTGTTGACATAGGAAACAAGTTTCTGTCGCTTCCGGTTTCGCCGGAATTGACATCAACTTTGTTATTTTAAATAGAACACCCTGTATATTTATACATTTTTGGAATTTCCGTTCAATTTTACGTATGGTAGTATCAAGTTCGAAACATTTTGATGACAAAGTAAATTTTTGCAGAAATTAATCTAGAGTGCCATGACCAAGGCACGGACTTGTATGCACCAAAAAGTGATCAAATATGCGCATATATATGCTCAAATTACATGCCAAATATGCAGTGGTTTTCATGAAATATGCTTTAAAATATGCAAATTATTGGCCTTAATTATTTTATGTATATATTTAAAACAGAAATTTTTGGATGAAACGAATTTATTTATTTTAATTATTAACACATTATTAAATACAAATAGCAAAAGGAAAAATAATTAATACTACTTATATCTTTATAGAACTAATGGTAATTTTAGAGAAAAATAATAAAATAAATCTTAACTACCTACATATTTTCATTCAACAGTGTTAAGCGAAACTCGAAAGTAAAACAAACACTAACTAACGAGTAAGACCAACAACGGTCAAAAACATGAAAATCCCATGGTATCAGTGGTTCATTAGTCACTTCTTGGAAAGTGAAACTGGGATTAGACGCCTGGGAAGTGGGCAGTTTTTAAAAGTACATAAATATTTGTAGGTAAATACCTCATTTTAGAACATTCCCAACAAAAATAGACATTTACCAGAGAATTATAGTTTCTCCGAAATTTAGACATTCGCTCATTTTTATACATTTCTCGTATTTTAGTGAAACTGTGTGATCTCTAACCAAATGTATAAAGAAATATGCTTTAATATGCTCTTGAAACAAATTTATGCACGAAATGCCTAAAATATGCAAAATATGCAAAAAAAAATTGATTCCATTTAGGTCTGTTTTATTAGATACGGGTAAATGCAAAAGCTCACTTAGCGCATATTATTAGTAAAGGATATGCATTTGCATAAAATCCGTGCCTTGGCCATGACTAACGCCAAATGAAAGTCAAGGTGCCCCAACACTCGAGACAAATTGTTTTAGAACTTTAACTATTTTACTTGCTGTATTAGAATGGCCTAAAGTTGGCAAAAATGCTTTTTCGAGAATAACTCTATTTTTTCAAATGGCACTAGGGTGGGACACTAGGATATTAAAAACGAGCGTTTTTCAAGGATTTTATTGATACCCATAACGGGGGATTAATATGAAAATTTAATTCGGAATAGTACTCTCCGTTAAAAAAAAAACGTATTTTGGACATTTAAATCTAGACACTGGGTTTCAAAACAAGTGAAACAAATGAAATGCACAAAAAAAGTGATGGACTTGCTACAGTTGAAGTGCTAAAATAATTTGTTTTAAGTGTCGTAGCACTCGACTTCCATTTTACGCAGGTCATGGCATCCTAGATTAACAAATAAACTCTTCTGCAAGAATTTACTTTGTCATCAAAATGTTTAAAACTTGATATAGCATAAGTAGTATGAAATGGAAATTCCAAAAATGTATAAATATACAGGGCGTTTTATTTAAAATAACAAAGTTGATGTCAATTCCGGCAAAACCGGAAGTGACAGAAACTTGTTTCCTATGTCAACAATTGCCATTTAAAGAGTATATTAAATATATCAAATTTCATTTTGATATCTTAAAAAATAAAGAACTTATGGGGGTGCCCCAGGTTAGTTAGCTTAGTTTCACACCCACAAATGAAGTAAGTACTGTTTTATGTTAAATGCTACTGCAGGGCGAGTTTGTCTCAGTAAATGTTGATCTACGGCAAAGGTGTTATCAATAGCTTAATTAACAAGCTACCGGTAGAATTGCACATTCCGACATTCCAGTTTTGCGGGCCCGGTACTTTCCTGGAAAAACGATTAAAACGAGGTGATATTGGCATAAATCCTCTAGGTAGCGCATGTAGAACGCACGATATTGCATATCATTTAAACAAGGAAGTGAAAGAAAGACATAAAGCTGATAAGGTTTTAGAGGAAGCAGCTTGGGAACGTGTTAAATCGAAGGACGCTTCTATAGGTGAAAAGACTGCAGCTTGGGCGGTTACAGCAGCAATGAAGGTGAAAAGGAAACTTGGAATGGGCATCAAAACAAAGAAAATGTGAAGAAAGGTAAATCTGTAACGTTTAATAGGAACATGCTAAACAAGATTTGGGGTTTAGTAAAGAAAAAACCTCAAGCGAATATCATGAGTAGGGCTGGGCAAATGCATATTTGCATGATTTTTCCTAGTGATCATAATCAGCAAATTTTTCGTTTATTTGCGTTTTCGAATGTTTACTTTAAAATAAACCCAATTTTATTTTGAATATCTTGCATATCTCTATGGTATACAGCATATGGCATATGTAACTGCATATATTAAGCGTTGACAGCATAAAAATGCATATTTAGAAAAAATTCCGCTAATATTTTTATTAGAAATGATTTTATACCAGATACTTTCAGAAAACAATAAATGAGAATAAAAGTCAAATATGTAAAAAAAATTCTATGAAATTTTGTGATTTGTTTAAGAAAAATCCTTAAATCCGTAAAAAATATTTTAAATGGAGAATTCTCCGATTCTGATCACAATGAACAAAATGTTGCTATTGTAAAATCACATTTACTTAAATACTACCCTGTTACTTCTTGTGATGTGGAAAGATACTTTTCTATGTATAAAAATGTTTTACAAGACAATCATCAAAGTTTTTTCGTAGATAACATGGAAAAGCATATGATTATTTATTGTAATATACGTAGTCTTTCATTGTATTTGTGTTCTGTTCTTTATTATTAAAGATTGTTGTACTAACCACAGTTTTTATTTGAATATCTTTTAAAGAAATAAGAAAATTTCTAAACATATGCAAATTTTTAGAACATATATTTAAGCATATATAAGGTCCTTTTTGTAGCATACTTTAGAGCATGTATGCCCTAATCCTGAGTGATACAGATTTAGCTAAACATTCATTAATTGCTGCAAAAGGGATCGTTGCAAATGTTGATGGTAAAAGGAAAATACGAATTCCGCGTATCATCAAAATACCTACACAAGGCGGTTTTCTGTCGTTAATTCCACTATTTGCGGGATTAAGTGCTCTAGGAGGTTTAGCTGGAGGTATTTCAGGTATTGTGAAAGCTGCAAACGATGCAAAAAATGCTAAAAAACAAATAGAAGAGGGAGCTCGTCACAATAAAATGATGGAAGCAATTGCAATTGGTAAAAAAGGTAGTGCTTTGTATTTAAAGCCCTATAAAACCGGAATTGCACTTTACTTGAAGCCTTATTCAAAAAACTAGTAAAATCACCTCGAAGAGCATTAACTAATTATGATATTGTGGCGCAAGCGGGGGTTGTTACTTTTGCGATTTATTCTAAACAATGCACTTTATTACTTTGGGGTACCTCAGAATAATTGGTAGAGTCTTTCACAGCTTGGACGCCACTTGAAACTGGGCTTGGCTAATATGTGCGAGAAGGTAGACAATAAAACTATCCTTTGACAAACATTCGTATAATTTACTGATTAAATAAAGGAGGTTAACAAGTTAATTCAGATACCAGTTCGAATCATGGTTACTCTCAAAACAACTTATTAATAATTTCGAATTATCTCCTGTTACAGACAGAACACTTACGTCTTATGAACACGACTAAATATTAAACATAAAATCTAATTAACTCTGAAATATAATTACTAGTTAGAAAAATAAACAAAATTATCTTACGATATAAACTGCATCTTGTACATGCTAACTTTAAGACGATTTCGCTTGTGTTGACCGTTTGTCGGCTCGGGTGACAAAAACATCTTAACACTCTGGAGGCCCGCGACTAACCATCCTAATTAATTGACACATGATTCTTATATACTAATTTTGGCCTCCCTCTACTTTCGGTACACGCGCGCAACTGATATGAATGACCTCAATATTTGCTTACTAAGCATTGTCTGTTTATTTTTGGTTAACATGCGTGGGTGTGTTTATTCATATTCTTTGTTCGTATTACTGCAAACGTAGAAGATGTATCCAACCTCGCTCCACGTGTCAGGTTAATGACTGCGGCGTGAAACATGACATCACTGCCCATGACTCGCTTTATTGCGTTATTTGGTTTATTTGCAGTTTACCAGGTTTTTGGCATTAACTCGTGAACACAAGCTTAAACGTCATTTTTTAAATACTTAATAATTAACTTTGAAAAGATTAACGTGGAAGGTCATTCTTATTTGGATTTACTTAAATACTTGAACACAAACTGAGAATCAGTTTAGATATTTAATGATTGACTTTTCCACATTACTCTCCCTTCCACGGAAGTGTGGCTCAAAACTTACAAAAATTAAAACAAATATGTTGATGTGACTTACTTGACCTCTTTCAGTAATGTTAGTTGGAAAAATTTTTCTTAATATACAGGGTGATTCAAATTCGCGTGTATGCATGGGGATCTTGGAAACGGTAAGAGATAGAGAGTCGGTTAAACGGGGGCAAAGTTGCGTAATCAAAGGACCAATAATGTCCACTTCAAAAATTAAGGCTAACTTAATCAGTTTTTGAAATATTAAAAAAAACTAAAATTTTGGAGAATCGCTTTTATTTAATTTTGACTTTGTTTGAGGAGATATTGAAAAACGGAATATACTTTTTGTGGCCACTTTTTGTCCTCTATCGAATAGCTTTAATATATTTTTGATGCAACGTTTCGGTATTTCAGCGACATCATCAAGTTCATTTTCTTAAATAGGGACCTGGATTTTTTGTTCCATTTTTTGCTATTCAATAGAGGACAAAAAGTGGCCACGAGAAAGTGTTCTCCGTTTTTCAATATCTCCTCAAATAAGGTCAAAATTAAATGAAAACGATTCTCCAAAATTTTAGTTTTTTTCAAATATTTCAAAAACTGATTAAGTTAGCCTTGATTTTTGAAGTGGACATTATTGGTCCTTTGATTACGCAACTTTGCCCCCATTTAACCGACTTTCTATCTCTTACCGTTTCTAAGATCCCCGTGCATACACGCGAATTTGAATCACCCTGTATACATTAAAGCCTAATGTTAGCATGATACATGTAAAGGATCCACCCTGTATTTAACAAACATAGGTACGAAGGTTGTCCTTTGTGGTATTAGTTTACATCATAAATTTCTGTCTGATCATGGATTATGCTAACTTACATTGTTTTTTCTAAATACGTGTTCCCTCAAAAATGCATTTTCGTTTCAGAATTCTTTGCTGGCTATTGGTTATTTTGCACGATGTTTCAACTGTCGTTTCTCCTTGGTAGATACTAATTTAGTCATAACTGTAATGCCTTCGATAGTAATTTTCTTGACTCAATTTATAATGATGCGCTGCTCCAACTGGTAGTGAGGCTAATTGGTTGTAATCTTGTCACGACCCTCGTAGAATGGTAACAGGAAGAAACTCCTTGTTGAATTGGAAGAATCGGTTAGCAATTCCAGTGGCTTGTGTCTCGTAACTGGACAAATTTCTCTTCATTGATACAATTTTTGGTAACTGGAGTTCGACATCCTTTGGTAACAATTATTGTGATAGTTATTGCGCTATAATTTTTGAAACAGTTCTGCAAATTGAGTTCTCTGAAGTTATATTGTCTTTGCGGATCACCCTGTATGTGTCCGTCTAGGAAACTGCACTTGTGCATTTAATTCTTATCTGCATTCTTCCGGCAGTATGTTGTTTGTTTCTAGCTAAAGTGCAACTCTAAAAGTGCAATGCTTGCTTGCTTGGTTTGTTGTGTGACCAGGGTTAATGGATATCCCTTGAAAATGACATTTTTTAAAGAAGGTACGTAGAACATTAAATTTGAAGTTAGTTCTCTTAAAATATAAGCATGAAACAAAAAAAAATAAAATGGTGGTTAAAACAGTTATTCTAGAGACATCACAAGTAAAATTAATTCTAACACTTAATTAGAGGATTACTCATCGTTGTATAATTTAGAAATATGGTGTCAGGTTCACATAATTTCTTTTACCCTGAAACCCAAATTTCAAAATTACGAACCGAACTGTTCATTTAAGTGAATTATATTTTGCCGAATATATTTTTGTGTAGTGTTTCTTTTGGAGAAACTTCAGCTGAAATATGCTGATTTATTTAATATTCGTTGACTACTCATTTCCTAAATTTTTGGTGTTCCAAGGATTAAACCTTAAAACAATTTAAAAATTTCCCAATTGGAAACATTTATTTGTTCGCGTTACTTTTTCAAAATTTAGCAATCAAATGTTGTACTTTCATAGTTAAAATGCATTTTGATAACATTATTGACATTAATTCGAAATCTGTAGTTTGTTTCGATGAGTTATTTAAAAAACATGTACTCAATGCAAGTATATCCCTTTACCCTTGCAGTAAGTATTAAATGTCACTGACTCATAACGTCCATGTCAGCGTGTTCTGCTGCCGTTGCAAGTTTAATCGTAGCAACTTTATGTTTGAATAATCTTGTTTTGTCAAATTGAAAACTCCCAAGAAAAAAAATTTCATTTTGTAAAAACACTTTCTTTGTTACAAATTAAACGATTATTCTCCCCAATATGCTTCTTAACAGCGTTTTAACAAATTTAATTATCTGTAACTTTAAGACATCTCTTTTTCGTTTTACGTTAAATTTTAATAACAACATCTTTAATTTAAGATTTACAAGGTATTCACAAAATAAAATTAGATACGAACAACTTTGAAGTTGAAGTTAAAATTTGTTCGTATTTACGAGGATTTTCTTTAAACGTTATTCCAGTTAGCGTTCTTATCTCACGCAATATTATATTAAATTTTCAGTTCTGGAATTCCTAACCTGATCATGAAATTAAGTACTACTAAAATAAATCTGTTAATTTTCAGTGGTTCTTTACATTTTCTAAACGATTTTGTTTTATTTAAATTGGTGAGGCCTGATTTAGCGTGTTTAGAGTTGATATATTTTTCCATTTTCTTTACATACCGGGTGTAGAATTGGTTCACGCACCATAGGGATTTCCATGTTAAATTTTTAATGTTCAAATATTGGCTCCCCAAATTATTTTAGAGAAAAAAATACTGTATACAACCATGTCATTACTTATTTTTTTTACTTTCCATACAAAGGGGAAATCAAGGAAATTAAAACTACTATTTTAGCAAAAATAGGTGGTGCCTTGGAATTGTTGAAACAAAAACCCGTTGATCGTTAGCTGCCATGTTAATATTTTAATCACAAATTTAGACGCATTTTAAGTAATTTTGCGTTTAGACAATGCATTCTAGTGCCGAAAATTTATTTTTTCGCATTTTGACAAAAAAGGTGGACTTTTTTTATTAAAAAATCGTAAAGAAAGCAACACTTTTTTAAACTATTTAATTTTACATTTTGCATCAAGTAAGTGTGCTTTAAATAAAATATTGTAAATTGTCAGTTTGACAACTGTAAATTCTCAATTCCTTTTTATCCTGTTTTGAGGGATTTAAGATGTCAAAATGCAAAAAAATATTGTGTACAACTATTCAAATAACTATTCTTTTCTTACAAGTTTTAAAAACAGGGAAACTAAAAATGCCACATTAACAAAAACCAGCTATGCTTTGATAAACTGTTGAAACAAGGCCGCTGTCATTCTGACAAGTGGAATCTTGTTTTTCTTACATAATAAAATTTTTTAAAATAATGGGAATAATACTCTGCAATAGAACAAGAAGCAAATTTTATTTAACGAATTAAGTAGGTAACACAAAAAAAACAATTACTATAATAAATGTTCAAATAAGCCTCCATCCACTGTTAAACAATAACCCAGTCTATCAGAAAATTCTCGTCTGACATTTGCTAACTGATATGGCGAAATTCTTACGCATTGATCTTGAATACTAGTTTGCAATTGTTCCAAATCTTCAAAACGGTTACCACTGTAAATCTTTGATTTCAAATTTCCCTATAGAAAGAAATCATTAGGAGAAAGGTCAGGACTCCGAGCAGGCCAACAAATTTCGTATCCTCTACCAATAACTTTGCCATTAAAGCTTTGATTTAAATATTCGCGGACGACACGACTGTTATGTCACAGTATAGAAAACAATCAGTAAGGACAGCTGCTGTCGGCGCCTTTGAAGTTCATAGCGCAAGTTTTACAACCAATATGGCGGTCTTGGCAGGCCTTCACTGAATTGTGTATAGATGTCGCCAAACAAAAACGGCGCGAATTTGAAAATAGTATAAGATAAAAGTAAACAATTTTTATGTACAAATGATGTTGATTAGGTATTTATGTCTGGAAACAAATATTGAATAGGTACTGAATCATATTTTTAATTTAGTATATTTATATAAATGTTTTAATAGATAAATTAACTAACTAAATTATGCTATTACAAACTATGTTACAGCTTCTTAATAATAGTAATAATTACAAAAATTAAAAGTAGTTACAGTTACATTTATGAAAATATGACAATTTATTTATATTTTACTTGTTATTTTTTTAATTTTTTTATATACCTATATGCTGGTGGTAAGGTAGAGCAGGGACCCCTTTTGTAAGTGGTCATCTGATTGCCATCGATTTCTGGCTTCAAATTACTGTTAGCATTTAGCTATTATTGTTGTTATTTTTTTAAATTATTATTATTATTATTAGTTTTTTTTTGTGTTTTTTCACTCTGTGCTGTTTATGTTTTGTAGGTAATGAAGCTGGAATAAACATTATTATTATTATTATTATTATTATTATTATATGCAGCGCAATATCTATCGGTGGTTCCAAATAATGTTTTTCCTAAAAATTCTTTCGCCACTTAGATTTGTGACTCTAAAGTTTGCATTTACAAATTTAAGCGAATAAAATAAGGTCATCCTCCCACTTTCCGCTTCTAAAAGTTTGACATTTACACACGTGTTTAACCATCGCCAACTGGAATTAATAAGTTGCACTTATACGGCCATCCCATTCCATTTATTTTACATGTTACAATTCATACCTAAAACTTTACAGTTTATACTGTATTTGGCGTCCTCTAATGGGTTTTACCTTAATTAAGTTAAACTGTCAGTGTCAGGTTAGATTTTTATAAACGTCTGTACAAGATTAAAAAACACCTTTGAGATGAACAAATACAACTATAGTTTTAAAACTTTTCTACTAAGTGGTTTGGAAGATCGTGAGGTTTTCTTTATAGTGTCCGTTTTTTCTGTACAAATATTAAGTATTGAAAACTGGTTTCACTGTTGATGTTATAGTAAGTTTACAAATTGCTGTTCTATGAATTGTACAGCGAAATATCCAATTTTGTTCCAATGGTGGAAGTAAAATAATCAGTAGTTGTTGACACGTATTTTCATAATTAAGGAATGGTAAAGCTCTCATTGCAATATCTGCCAACCGTTTTATAATCCCCACAAAAGTAGAATTTGGATAAGTTAAAGTTTTCCGGTCTTGTAATGTAATTAATTGCAATAATGGGACTGGAAGTGTGGTAGGAAGTAAAGATGCTATACAGGTGTCACAGTGTAACTGATCATCAAATTTTTTTTAAATATATCCTGCTAAAACTGCTACTGATGCAGAGTAAATGCTATTGGCAGGCAAAGTATTTATGCTTAAGTTTTGGATCTCACTTCTTAAATCTGTTCGAAACATTGGATTTTCTACACTTTTAGTTATTGCAGTTGTCTCTGGAAGATGTGTAGAGCTAAGAAAATCCTGATTGTTTGCAATATTTTTCCCATTTTTACTTAAAAATGTCAATTTTTCACTTAACCTCAGTAAAAATGTTTACACCAGTGCAAATTTACATCGAAATTTAAAATTTACGTAACTTAAGATATAGTTTTTGTAGGAATTTTAAGATTCCTGCAAATGTTAATGTGATAGTTTTCACCAGAGGGCGTTTTTAACGTACGAATCTGTAAAATGCCGTAATAGCAACTTTAATTGTGATTGAAACGGCCGTATAAGTGCAACTTATTAATTCCAGTTGGCGATGGTTTAACACACACAACTGTAGCGCCACTAAGGGATTATTCTGGAAGTTCCGCCAACAAAGTGACATGCGCATACAAAACTGGTCACGTCAAAAGCACTAAGCTGTCCTTACTGATTGTTTTCTATACTGTGGTTTGACAGTATACGTACTAGTTTAGATATTTGCCGCTAGATGACGGCATAAACTTTGATATTTTACAGTGACCTGTATGATATTTTCATAATCATAACCTGTTATAACGTACCGTATTTTTATAAATTTTGCAGAATCTAAGCCATATTAAGAACACATAAATTGAAATAATTACACTTAAACAGTTGTTGTTACCGAAAACCTTTTAATCTATGTGGTAAGTAGATGTCATAAATACGTATCAATACAATTTTGTTAGTCTTGCATGTTTTTTAGATTTTCATTCGCTCGACCTAGATTTACTTTCTTTCTGGCAGGTTAACGTTAATCTCATAACAATGAAATTATGCAAAATGTCCTGCGTAAGCTCTTCAGAATGAGTAGGACATCTCAGCAAGTATTTGAACTTGTGTACCTGTGATTATCTAGTGCTTCATTGATTTCTACCAAAACATTTTTGCGGAGTATGTTTTTGAAAATTCCACTTACTACAACCTCAGTTTCTAATAAAAAACTGTATTGTTTCTCTGAAGGAGAAGTAAGAAATTCTCTGATTTTTGCTGTAATTAACTGATTATAGTTTATAGTTTTCAGTACCACTTCCTAGCAAGAAAGATTTGCACTCAATACTTACAATTAATGTTTTTGTATTTTTTGGTATTTAAAATAAAAAGAAAAAATATTAATGGAAAGCCTCTAATTGAGTATAATAGGGAATGCGATGAAAAATAATACAAATACAATGGTTATAATAAAAATGTATTTAAAAAAATCAGAATTTCACCTTAGGAGCTGCAAATAAAGTTAAATCTTCATTATTCGTTTTTGATAATACGCATAAGCAACAATATCTGGGCATTTTTGAAAATCAGATAAAAAATCTGGGGTAAAATCGGCAAAATATAAATACTCTGTACCGCCAAGAGTTGTGATAAACATTCAAAATTAAATAATTTGACAGTTCTTAGTGCCAATATTCAACTGTCATTAGCGCCATCTTACAGCAATTGTTGAAACTAGTACGCAACTTGTCAAAGAATACAGTTCACAAACAATTGAAGGAGTGGAGACACCATCTTAATAACATCACCGTTGTAATTCACTTCGTTTTTTATTAGAAAACCTATAAAGTTCTGTACACTATAGTGTACACCATGAGCGAAAGGGTTAAAGGCTCTTTGAAATTGAATCGGCGTAGGATTAATGGAATTACCACTTTGTTGCCTTACAGCTGCAAAATAATTTTCAAGGGCATCTTGGCAAAGCCGATTTTGTGGCAAAAATTGCAGCATTTAGGATTTGAAAATTTGTGTTTGATAGGGCAGTCCTTTAAATGCTCTATTAAACTCTTTAGCGTTTATACATTTTGAAGAATTTAAAATGTCGAAAAGTTTATCAAATTTTTAATTAATAAAAAATAAAAATCACTGTTAGTTCTTTAATCAAGTACCACGTGGTCAACGACAAAACATAAACACTTGCACAGCAAAGTGACAAATGACAGAAAACTGCCTGTTGCGCCACTAGCGGACTATTCGAGAAAGCTCACCAACATATTGACATGCGCACCAGAAAACGGCGGTAGCTAATCCCTAAGCTGTCCTTACTGAATGCTTATTATACTGTGGTTATGTGCAGGACATCCATCCATTTGAAACCAAACTTCTTCATTTTCCGGTGCAACCTCATTTATAGCTGGTGTTATTTCTTCGGACAATATTTGTAAAAAACGTTCAGACGTTAAATTTCCGCCAAGGAAAAACGGTCCAATAATATGATGCCCCAAGATACCGGCCCAAACATTTAATTTTTGAGGATATTGGGTCCTCGTTTCTAAATAATTATGAGGATTTTGTGTAGCCCAAATCCTACAGTTTTGCGCGTTTGTCTCATTGTTAAGCGTAAACGTGCACTCATCTGTAAAACACACATTCCTTAAAAAATTTCTATCTTCGTTTGCTTTTTCCATAATGGTGTAGCAAAACTCAGCCCTCCTCTCCATATCACCTGGAAGCAATTCTTGATGGCACTGATATTTATAGGAACGGTAATGGTGCTTTTTCAAAATTTTGTGTACTGTAGTGTGGTGTATCCCAATATTTTCTGCTAGTTGGCGTACACTTACATTAGGATTTTCAGTTACTGAAAGTAATACGTCGACAGCGTTTGCATTTTCTTGATGTCTTACATTCTGTAGGGCGTTTTCATTACATTTGCACTTATTATTTACAGTACCAGTTGCTTCAAATTTGCGGATCATTCTTTCAACAGTAGTGTAGTTTGGAATTGGTCGATTCGGATATTCTGCAGCAAACATATCACTTACTGCACGTGCGCTATTACCAGAATAGTACCATTTTATCATTAGGATCTTTTCATTCAACGAATACATAATATTAACTCAGAATTACTTAAAATACTTCTAAATTTATTATTAAGATGCTAACATGACAGCTAACTAACAATTGTTTTTTGTTTCAACGATTCCAAGGCAGTACCAGTTTTAGTTTCCTTAATTTTAACCCTTGTATGGAAAGTAAAAAAATAAGTAATGATATGGTTGTATACAGTATTTTTTTCTCTATAAGAAACATATTTACACTTTTTCTCTAAAATAATTTGGGGAGCCAATATTTAAAAATTAAGAATTTACATTGAAATCCCTATGGTGCGTGAACCAATTCTGCACCCTGTATAAATTCCATTTTATAAAACCGGTACTTTAGTTAAACATAAACAATTAATTCGGCTAATATTTTTACATAAAGGTAAAAACGTTGGAACGTTGACCTACTTTTGTATTTAATTTAACTTTAACTTAAATCTTCTAATAAGCATTCCAACAGGATCTGTATTGAATTTCGTCAATAATTGTACCTTGTTTTTTATGTGATTTTCTAACCTGTACGTACCTTTTATTTAGTTTTAAATCTGAAACATTCATATTTCTGTCCTTTCATAACTTAAAATGAAATCTTAATTCTTTAATTTCAGTTTTGCATATAAAAAAAAATGTCTGACATCGGCCTTTAACTCTATGCTTCTAAAATAATGACATGAAAAACTAACTAGTCCCGTTTTTTGGATTCCGGTTTGTATTTGATCGATCTAAGTTTACAGATGTTTGTCCTTATAACCTAGTTATAGTAATTATTTTCTATGTATCCCACTCGAGCGGCTATCGTTCAGTTTTTTAATTTTGTGATTGCTTTGAAGAAGCATTTAGTTGTTACAAATTCAGCTAATTGTTCAGCTCCGATTATATACAGAATTGACAATTTGTAATTGCTGAAAAAATAAATTCCTAACATTCCCTTACTCTAATTATAACTCTTTGTGCGGTAATTTATTAATTTCCTTTTTATTTTCAATCCTACTTTTTATTTTGAAATCCCCTTTTATTTGCTTGTTTATTCCTTTATCGATCCCTTGATCGCTGCCTTGTTTAGTTATTTATGTACCTATCGATTCATTGATCGCTGCTTTATGTATTGATTTGTCCACCGATTCGTTGATCGCTACTTTATTTACTGATTTCTTTCTTTATCCCGAACTCTATCTCTATCTATTCATTTATTTCCCCTCCTCGACTGTTTTGACGACCAATTGGTATCCTAATATGTCCCGTTCACTGTCCCTCTTTGAAAAACTGCCTATTGATGTAGTATTAGCTGCCTATACACACAGAGGTTGATCCGCCGGTTTGAAACTGCGAAGTTCAAACCTGCATATTTACCTTGCAGTTAGTGGGTAAATGCGCGCGCCAGATTTAAACGGGGCAGACTTGTTTGCCATATTAACCGCGTGTGAAAACCGTTTCCCGGTAACTAACAGACAGTTTGAGTGACAGTTTTTATTTGAACGTTTCAACCGCCACAGTTTCTTAAACATGTCTTCTGAAGGTGTCGTTTTCTCAAAAAAATTTCTTACAAAATTTATAGAAATATACAAAGAACATCCGGCTCTGTAGAAGATTAAAAGCAAGGAGTATACGAACAGAAATCTAAAAACGAGAGCTTGCAATGCGCTTATTGTTTTGTGAGGGCCCCTCTTACTAAACTTAATAAAAGGTCATATGTCTTTATATCCATTCTCAAATAATTCCTAAAATCGTCCGGATCATTTTCTCTTAGCCCTTCTAATAGAGGAATATGGCTTAATTGTCTTTTCTTAAGCAAATAACTTTTAACCCATTTAGAGCGTCGCTTTCTTACACTACTATTTGCTGTTATATGTATATTAATCATTGCACAACAGAAAGCCCGTTTTTTTTTATTTCCGAACATTTTTGTACTTCACTTACTTGCTAACACTTATAAACCGTATACTTGTAGTACAAAACTTTCGCCAAGTCGAAATTCCACAGTTCCGGTTCAATACGCGGATATATCTGCAATTTTTCGCACACTAACACGCGGTTCTGCATATGACAGATCAACCGTCAAAGACTGATCCGTGGACTTTTGTTTTGCGTTAGTGGATGAGAACGGTTTTAATACATGACAGATGAAACCGACATACTTATACGTGGCGGTTACAACCGACGGATCCACCTCTGTGTGTATGGGCAGCTATTGAGATTCTAGCGCGCTAAACTGCCCCAATGGTTCGTCTATTGTCAGCTCAAACATTGTCGAATTTCAAAAATGTGATGGCGCCTCACGTATTTTCTCAATTCTTCAACACTCTAACTGACTAACACAATGATTACTAATATATTGCATTTTTGGTTCGGGACTATCCACCCTTCTTAGGTTCAAAAATTTTACTTATGCCATTTTATATTAATTTATGCAATATACCCAGGCCCGGTTGAATCATGTATTCTTACAAAAAAAAAATAGCATCAAATATGCTAAAGATGTTCCATATTTCAGAGGTGTTTTCATGCGAAACGATTTACCTCTTAAACCGCGGTGAAATGAAAGTGCAGTTATAAATTTAGATGATAAAAATAATCGAGGTACACATTGGGTGTGTTACCGGAAACGAAGTAAGAAAGTGTATTATTTCGACTCGTTTGGCGACCTACAACCGCCTCTGGAATTAAAGCATTACCTTCGAGGATGTGATATTTACTATAATTATGAAAACCAGCAATCATATGACACGAACATTTGCGATCATTTATGTTTAAAATTTCTATACTATAAAGCAAGAGTGTAAAGGTATCCAGTCAGTAATGATGCCTCAAACGTTTAGTGTGATCGGTAAAGGTAGCGAGTTTTCCACAAAGTATATTAGTCCACCTATAAGGTTAAATCCGAATTACTATCATTCCATAGGATTGGTGTCATTGAAAACATGTAATTCTGTACATAATATTTATCCCGGAAACGATACCCTTTATTATGATGATAAGAAAATAACGATCGACCCAGGTTGTTACGAAATAGATGAGATAAATAGTTACATAAAATCGAAAATTAACATGGCAAAAACTGGTAAAAAGACAACACTGAAAGATTTTGAACTACGCCCAAATAACAATACTCTTAAGTGTGAACTGGAATCAATATTGAAGTGATATAAACCTTTTGGAAAATTTATATTTATTAATTAAAATACAAATTTGGAGTATACTTTTAGGATGCAAGTTTTAAAAGATTAATTATGTAAATAAGTTAAGATTAATTTAAGTATTTATTGTTATTTGTTGTAAATATTGTTATTTATTGTTATTTAGTGTTAATTATTGTAAATAGTAGTCATAGTTATATTTTATATGCATGTATGTGAAAGAATGAATGTTATAAAACAAATTCAAGGAATGGGAGATTTTGGGGAATAACTAGGGAAGGAAATAAAAATTGAAGAACGATAAACAACAGTTTTTCTAAAAACTGAAAACGTGAAAGACGTGTTTTTTGAGTTTTCCTCTGAAAACTTATAATAATAAAATAATATCAAAGGAAACTTGAATACTAATTAATAAAGAATAATTACAAGCTGGGATAAACTGATAATATTGAATTGGATTTATTGGATAAAAGTTTAAATGGAAATTGGTTAAAGAAATAATAATTACAACGGATAATTGGAACAGATAATAATAAATTGGACAGGGAACTATATTTTGGTGGGACTTCTCAAAATTAAAGGATTGATTGTTTTGTGAGTGAGTGTTTTTAGTTTTAGTTTTTGTATTAATTTTAAATTAGAAATAAGTTTTGTTGTAATAAAGCGTGCATTTCTAAAAGTTAGTAGAAATTTATTACATTACTGACTTTTCAAAATTCAAAATCGAATCCTTCAACGACCCTGAGATTTCAAAATTATATTATTAATTCAAAATTTCAAAAATAATAATTAGAGAGTCTGAAAAATTGTATGGAGCTTCTTTTATTGATAAAAAGAAATTAATTAAAAGACTGCAATCATAACAATAAATGGCGCCCAACGTGGGGCTTTGAAAAGTGGTTATTCATAATTAATGAGGCTATTTTGAATTTGACATTTGTAAATTAATTAATTTGTCAATCCAAAGTAGAACGTCAAATTATTTTAATAATAATTGATGACAGCAAAGTGAGGCTTAATAATATTAATTTGTTATTAATAATTTTGAAGGGGTTATAAAACTTGGTAGGGTAAATTAATATTAGTTTAATAAAATATTAACAGAGAACAGAAATAATTAAAACTTGGTAGGGTCATTCACAGTTTTGAATAAGAGTCATTTAGTAATTGAAATAATACAGATTTGAATCAATATAAAATTGTGAAATAAAAGTATAACGAATTTAATTGTAGAAGATATTTCCATAAATATTGAATTGTTTCATAATAAAAGTCAGTTTGAAGTTTATTAAATTTGACAAATTGATAAAATTGACAAACTTGATTGTTCATTGTTTTGTGTGAAATTTTTGCTTAAATATTCAAATAATAAAATCCAAGAAACGAGATACAGATATTTTGACACAGTTTAGAAATTGATAATATGAGTGAGGGCAGAAGAAATTTAAGAAGTTCTAGGAAAGATAAAGAACAGAAAATGGAACAACAAGAGGAGGAAAATGAAATGGAGGTAGTTGAAGTTGAAGAGGAGCATGAAAATGCAGGTGAACAGTCAGAAGAGGAACCTCGAAGTGTTGGAGATCAGTTACAAATTCAAACTTCTCATATTATTACAAATCCAGCTCAATTTGACGGGAATTTCATGCAAATAATGATGCAACAGTTAAGTAAAATAGATGAAATCAAAGAATATACCAAGAAACGAGATGAAAGATTAGAGAAGCAGTTTACAGAAATCAAAGAAGATTTCAAGAAACGAGATGAAGATTCCAAGAAACGAGATGAAGATACCAAGAAACAGTTAAGTAAATTGGATGATAAGTTAGATGAAAAATTAAATGAAATTAAAGAAGAGACATGAAGAGTTGAAAGAAAAAAATAAGAAGCAATTTAATGAATTGAAAGAAGAATTGGCGAAAAATAAACAAGAAGTACGTGAAGAGTTAAGAAAGGAAGTCGTGGAGATTGAAAAGAAGATTGTTAATGAAAAAGTCTTAATTGAAAGTCAAGTGAAAAAGGTTAGAGAAGATGTTTTGAAAAATTTAGAACAAGTACAAATTAAAACAACACAAAATACATTAGAAATAACCCAAATTCAAGATAAAATTGAAATTTCTAATAGTGGAATAAAGAAAAATGAAGAGCAAATTTCAATTATTAAAAGAAATGTAAATAATTCACCAGGAATATTTTCAGACATATTTTCATCATGTAAATTTAGTTCTGAAATGTTACCAAAATTTGAAGGATACAGAGGCCAATTTCCAATGACATTCTTGTCAAAATTAGATACCATAATGGAAAACACTCTTGAAGAGAAAATAAAATTAATGATAGCGGGAATGAGTTTAAAAATTCATGCTGAAGTTTGGTTTAATATGATAAAAGAAAATTGCAAAACTTATGATGAATTTCGTAAGAATTTTATTGAACAATTTTGGAGTGAAACACATCAGATGGAAGTACGAATGAAACTTACCATGGGATAATATGACAATCGAAAAGAAATGACAAGAGAAAATTATGTAATGAATTTATATAATAAAGCCAGATTTTTGAAGCCCATTATGAGTGAAAAAGAATTAGTAAAACATTTATCAAGACACATGGAAGATGAAGTTAACAGATCAATTACTCTTCAAAATATTAAAACTTTGACAGATTTATTAGAAGTGTTACGAAATTATGATGCAGTTACACATGGGAATAAGAAGAATTTTAGAAATGGGGCCGAAGAAGAAACAAGAAATAATAGTACACATAAACCTTACCAGAATACGAAATGGGAAAATTTTAACAAAGAAAAGAAATATCAAGATAATAAACCATATTATAATTACCAGAGACCAAACTATAATCCACACTGTAATAATAAAAATGAGGAAAATTATCAACATCCTCAGTCCTCAGTATAAAAATAACTATCAAAATAGAAAATCTTACAATGACATGATTCATGAGAAGAATAATCAAAAGGTGATTAATCAAATGTGTCTGAAGAAATATCAAGATGAATTTGATAAAATAGAAATTGCAGAAATTCATGGACCGCCCGATTTTAATAAAAAAAAGACGTAAATTTTAAAACTTTGTTAAGGTGTTTGTTTTTAAATTCAAAATTGCGTATAAAAGAACTAAAAGGTCCACCAGAATTTTAAAATGTGTTATAATTTAGTATACTTGTAAAAATGTTAATTATTAATTGTTTATTGTTAAATATTATTTACATGCTTCAAACGAAAATTTTTAATTGAAATTTATTTAAATGATTAGTTAAATTTTAAAATTTAAAACTGCAATTTGTTTGATAATTAATAATTGAAATTAATACATTAGCCCAAGCAATAGGTAGTTTTACCTGGAAAAAATTCAAGGAGTTTTGAAAATTGGCAGTTTTACTCAGTTTAGTGACCCAACCAACATACTATATTTGCGACCTTGGCGGGCGTCCGCTGGCTCCGCCATATTGGAAAATGGCAACCAAAATCCAAGTTTTTGACAATATCTCCCTTCCAAGACGTCCTATACAGAAAATACCTGTTACACAAATTGTAGAGGACTAAATTCTCTACAATTTTTGTCTGAAACATTTTTTTTCAAAATAAATTGTGCTTGAAATAATCGCATCTGCAGTGTATTTTTAACAACTACGTAAATGCTACCTTGTCACCCGAAATTTTACTCGCTATCGATTTAGTTATTATCAATTGGCATTTTTACTCGTTTCCACACCACCATGAGGTAGAGTAGCCCGCGTGTTTTTTTTATTGTGGTTTCCCCAGTAGGCCTAATCCACGTCTTTGCTTAGGATTCACCTTTATACCTTCCTCCGTTTCGCAACTCTGGCTAGACCAGGTGTGCTCACGTCTACTTCGATAGTGTTTGGTTGAGTGGCGTCCCCCTCTTCTGTAATCTCTTCTTCAGAATCCTCTTGCTTATCGTTATTGTATGCTGGCAGTGTATTGAGTACCGTTTCGATTTCTTCTTCTTCGTCTTCGGAGTTGTTCAAAATTTCGACAACGTTTTCGCAGGAATCTCCGTTGCAATATATGCAAATAATGGAGCACTTCAAACCAGCTTTTCTGCAGCCACATGCCGAGCCGCATCCCTTTTTGCATTGACAGTACAAAAATTTAAAAAGTACTTCAGGAGCAGGGGCTTCAGTTGCTCTGATTGGAGTAAGTCCAGTCTTAAGGTGCATTCAGACTCAGAAATTTTGTCCGGAAAGTTGACGGAGAAATTTAAACGAACCAATCGTGAGGTGTGTAGAATTTGAATCGTAAGAAGCGGTAAATAAATCTCCGAATTCTCCGATCTGTCCGACAAGTACCCCGGTAACGAAAGCAAACGCTCCGTGGTGTGCGCATGAGTAGGCTGTTAATAAACACGTGATGTTTGTTTCTTTTAACCACACTTTAACCTACATTATTTTCAGAAAGGTTATTGTTTTGTGATTTTCAGTTTTCGTTTGTTTGCTTTGCATAATTATCGTAGGTTATTTTTTCAATTTGTCTAATATTACAACCAAAGATGATAAACGAAGGATTCAACTAACAGCTGATCACTTTGCACCTGCGCAATTAAAGCAAATCGTAGCTACAACAAACTTGCGAAACGTCCGGCGAGTTTGAATTGTCAAATTTTGTCCGGCAGAAAACATCCGTTTTGTCCGTCAACTTTCCGGACAAAATTTCTGAGTCTGAATGCACCTTTACTTCTCTTCCATCCCCATTCTTCCGGATTTTTTGAAACACCGTACCAAGTCTGTATTTGATGGTAGGTTCGGAATGAATGCTGGCGTGCTGCTGCTGCTGTGGGTGGGAGTGAAGTCAAATTCAACTTACTCTTTGTCGCCGATCTGGTAAAATGCTGTTACCGGAGAGAATCCAAAGATATATTTGTTTGACAAGCTCCGTAGAGTGTAATTAGGAACTGTTCTCCTACAGCAGCAATGGTGTCGGAATCTACACTTTCTTGCTTGAACACTTGCACAGTCTGATTTAATTCTTTTGAATTTGTAAACATCTCTAGGAACTTCTTCTTTCCTTGACCGAAAATTTATATTTATTAATTAAAATACAAATTTGGAGTATACTTTTAGAATGCAAGTTTTAAAAGATTAATTATGTAAATAAGTTAAGATTAATTTAAGTATTTATTGTTATTTGTTGTAAATATTGTTATTTATTGTTATTTAGTGTTAATTATTGTAAATAGTAGTCATAGTTATATTTTATATGCATGTATGTGAAAGAATGAATGTTATAAAACAAATTCAAGGAATGGGAGATTTTGGGGAATAACTAGGGAAGGAAATAAAAATTGAAGAACGATAAACAACAGTTTTTCTAAAAACTGAAAACGTGAAAGACGTGTTTTTTGAGTTTTCCTCTGAAAACTTATAATAATAAAATAATATCAAAGGAAACTTGAATACTAATTAATAAAGAATAATTACAAGCTGGGATAAACTGATAATATTGAATTGGATTTATTGGATAAAAGTTTAAATGGAAATTGGTTAAAGAAATAATAATTACAACGGATAATTGGAACAGATAATAATAAATTGGACAGGGAACTATATTTTGGTGGGACTTCTCAAAATTAAAGGATTGATTGTTTTGTGAGTGAGTGTTTTTAGTTTTAGTTTTTGTATTAATTTTAAATTAGAAATAAGTTTTGTTGTAATAAAGCGTGCATTTCTAAAAGTTAGTAGAAATTTATTACATTACTGACTTTTCAAAATTCAAAATCGAATCCTTCAACGACCCTGAGATTTCAAAATTATATTATTAATTCAAAATTTCAAAAATAATAATTAGAGAGTCTGAAAAATTGTATGGAGCTTCTTTTATTGATAAAAAGAAATTAATTAGAAGACTGCAATCATAACAATATATACAATTGATTTTGTGCAACCCGGGAATATAGGTTCTATGTTGGGATTTA
Organism: Melanotus villosus; assembly: GCA_963082815.1. Classification (NCBI taxonomy): domain Eukaryota; kingdom Metazoa; phylum Arthropoda; class Insecta; order Coleoptera; family Elateridae; genus Melanotus; species Melanotus villosus. The sequence continues at coordinate 34,634,372 of OY720419.1, read as the reverse complement.
CCCCTCAGACACTTGCACCTGGTAAGAAGCACGTTTCCAACAAGGATGTTGAAATAATAAAAAGTACAAATGTTTACGTTACTACGAATATTACAGAAGGTTCGTACAGGAATAATAAATCAAGTAACGCAATATTTGAGTTTGGCTTAAGTGTCGCACCTGGATATATGATCGAAATAGTACCTTCGCAGATAATATATTATCCTATAAATGTTAGCATAATAGATAAACTTGCCATTCGCTTAGAGGATGACGAAGGTGCTTTAGTTAATTTTAGTGAAGATACGAAAACTAACGTATGCTTACATTTAAAACGTGAACGATTATCACGAGTGCAAATTTAAAAATACAATATAAAGGTAGTGATTTCAACGGTGTACCTGCTAGTCTTCAGAGAGACCACATTGAAGCAGCATCATCATAACTCTTACCTGTGGTGATATTAAGTTTTTAGCAAAACTTGGATTCAAAGTGTTGATTAGTTGTAAAGAAGTAAAAGGTGAACATGTACAAAAAAGTAAAACAAAACGATGAAGGACATAAGTTGGATATCTTCAAAAAACCCCGATTCGATGATTTAATTGTGAAAGAAGATATTTATTCATATTCGCCTTTTACGCAGAACACTGGTAATTCAGATAGCATTAGGATTGAAATTCAAAGTTCAGACTTAATTACTTCTACGTACGATAGTTTTATAAAAATTAGTGGTACTTATGACGTCAAACCAGCTGAAGCTGATCATGTGATAACAAACAATGCGGTATGTTTCTTATTTGAAGAAATTCAACTTAAATTGGGGAACAACGAAATTATTGATGTTTGCAAACAACCCGGTATCACATCATACCTAAAAGGCATTACATCGTATACAAAAGAAGAAGGTAAATGACTTAGCTGCATTGGATGGACTCTTTATGAAGGTCAACAGACCTTTAAAGATGGCAAATTTTTATGTATTATACCTCTGAAGCATTTATTTGGACTTTGCGAAGACCATACAAAGCTTATTGTTAGAATTCCCCAAGAATTAGTTTTAATTCGCTCTAAGAATGATTTTAATTGTTATCAAAGTAACAATGCAGAGATTGAATTTAAAATAAGTAAAATAAGCTGGGAAGTTCCTCACGTGACATTAAGTGATGCGGCAAATCTAGATTTACTGGAGAAATTACGCTCAACATCAGGTATATCTGCATCATATCGGCGTATCAGTGTTCCAGAATCAAACAAAACCATTTGGCGTGTGAAAAACTCTAATCAATCAGATAAGCCTCGATATGTAATAATAGCATTTCAAAAGGACAAAATTGATCATAAAGATGCTGTGGCGACAGACTTAACTCATGCTAATATAACGAATATTAAGGTGCAACTTAACTCGATAGAATTTCCCTATCAGAGAATGAATCTGGACTTTGATAATGATAATTATCTTGTAGTATTCGTAAATTACAAAAATTTCTGTAAAAATTATTAAGCAAAATCATCATCTGACAAAAGCCTCTTTGGTTATAATGAGTTCAAGTTGCATCCAATATTTGTAGTAGATTGCAGCAGACAAATGGAATCTATAAAAGAATCACCGGTAGATGTTCGTATAGAATTAGAATCATCAAAAAATTTTGAAAAAGGTACCAAAGTTTATGCACTAATTCTACACGATAATATAATACAATACAATCCATTTACGGAAGCTGCCACGAGAGTATTTCATGATAATTAACAGGTTGTAGCCTGTAATAATCTACAATGATGTAAACATAATACAATGTAATCGATTTATAGTAATAAATAATTTTTAATGAATAAGCTGTTGTTTACTTCCTCTGCAATAATAATGAGTAATAAGGGGGGCAGGGGGGAGGTGAATTAAAGCATATATAAGGCTGATCTACCTATATTATTTCAAGTTTCATATTACGACGATTAAAAAATGTGGATGTGTTGCTGTATTCAATATTACCCCGAAAGCTTAGAAATTGTAAGTGCTGTTCAACGTTTAAAAAAGACATTTACTGATCTCGAGTTCGATTCATCGTACGCTTCAGTGTATAAATCGTTTGATGTTGAGGATAGCAGGTATTTATTCGAAGAAGCTAAAAAATATGTGAAAGCTGCAGAAGAGTGCGAAGATTTTCTAGAAGCATTAGATCAAGATAAATCTCAGTCACCAAACAGCTCCTTAACTAACGCAGGATTGAAAAGGAAGCGGCGTACACCTTGTAACCGGATGTTTGGTAGAAGAAGTTGTGCAATTTGTTTATGTAAAAGATTGGTTACCTTAAATTTAGATTCTTTCATTAGCGATATTACTAACTACGTAACATCTGAAGATCGAATAAATCACGTCAAATTATGTTTATTTTAAGTTTATGAAAATATTGAAAATATAATAAAGGTATTGTTTCTATTTATCTTGTTTTATTGTTGATTCTGCCGTCCATAGAATAGGTCTGTTGTAAATAATAATACTAGTTGTAGAATTAAATGAGTCTAGAACAATGAAAATCGTTAAGCAAAAAGAGTCTTTACCTGTTTTAAATTTGGATGAAATAGTGGAAGACAAAGCGATGAAGGTGCAGAAACACGGTTCATTGTTACCTTCAAGTATTCGATGTGTTATTTGTGGACCTTCAAATTGCGGTAAAACGAACGTGATGTCAAGTTTGATAACAGTTCCAAATGGTTTAAGGTTTGAAAATATTTATGTGTATTCAAAGTCCTTATATCAGTCGAAATACGAATTTTTAAAGAATATTCTTCAGCCGATTAAAGGTATTCGATACTTTGAATTTAACGAGAATGATGAAGTCATTGACCCTGCTAATGTTCGACCTAATTCCATTTTTATCTTTGATGACATCGCTTGCAATAAGCAAGACAAAATTCAACAATTTTTTTGTATGGGCCGACATAAGAACGTAGATTCCTTTTACCTAAACCAAACTTATGCACGAATACCAAAGCACCTAATAAGAGATAACATTAATTTGCTTGTTTTATTTAAACAAGACGATATGAATCTAAGACACGTGTATGATGGCCACGTAAATACAGACATGATATTCCAAAGATTTAAGGATATTTGCTCGAGGTGTTGGGCCGATAAATATGGATTTATAGTAATAAACAAGGATAGTGATATAAATCAAGGCCGATATAGAAAAGGTTTCAATTCGTATATATTGAAGTGATATAAACTTTCAGAAAATTTATATTTATTAATTAAAATACAAATTTGGAGTATACTTTTAGGATGCAAGTTTTAAAAGATTAATTATGTAAATAAATTAAGATTAATTTAAGTATTTATTGTTATTTGTTGTAAATAGTAGTAATAGTTATATTTTATGTGCATGTATGTGAAAGAATGAATGTTTTAAAACAAATTCAAGGAATGGGAGATTTTTGAGAATAACTAGGGAAGCAGATAAAAATTGAAGAAAGATAAACAACAGTTTTTCTAAAACTGAAAAACGTGAGTTTTGCTCTGAAAACTTCCAATATAATAATAATAAAATATCAACGGAAAACTGAAGAATAATTAATAAAGAATAAATACAAGCTGAAATATACTGAAAATATTAAATTGGATATTGTTGAGAAAAGTTTAATTGGAAATTGGTTGAAGAAATTATAATTACAAATTGGAACAGATAATAAATTGGATAAGGAACAGATAATAAATTGGACAAGGAACAGATAATAAATTGGACAAGGAACAGATAATAAATTGAACAAGAAACAGATAATAAATTGGACAGGGAACAGTATTTGGTGGGACTTTCAAAATTCAAGGAATAATTGTTTTGTGAGTGAGTGTTTTAGTTTTAGTTTTGTATTAATTTTAAGTTTAGAAATAAGTTTTGGTTGTAATAAAGCTTGCATTTCTAAAAGTTTAGTAGAAATTATTACATTAGTTATTTTTCAAAATTCAAAAACGAATCCTTCAACGACCCTGAGATGTTAAAATTTTATTGTTAATACTAAATTTCAAAAATCATAATTAGTGAGTCTGAAAAATTGTATGGAGTTTCTTTTATTTAGGAAAGAAATTAATTAAAAGACTGCTACCATAACAATATATTTATAAGAAATAATCATGTTTTCGCATCATATCAACGTTAACCAAGATGAAGAATACATCTATGAGTCAGAAACGAAAATTAATAGAAGCTACAAAAATGGTCAGAAAAAAATTTTCAGATTTTAAACGTGACTTAAAACAAGCAGAACAGGACTATTTTCTAGAACATAAACAAGTGATTAACCCATTAAGAGAAATTGCCGCAAATATTCAAAAACCTTCATCACAACAGAAATCTCCACCACAGCAGAAACCCACACCACAGCAGCAAATACAGTACAAACCTCTGTCGCTACAACAAATAAAGTCTAAAATGGAGGTAGAACAGCAAACTCTAGGCGATTATGGTGCTGAAAGTTCGAATGAAACATACTCAGGTTCTACAAGCAAATACACTGATGATGAGAACGCTGATAATGAAGAAGTTGACGTTACTATTGAATCTGAAGAAGAAGAAGAGAGAGATACTTTGCTTCCTGTCGCTTTTTTACCTAGACAATATGACGAGTCGTTATTAGATAAACATGATACAAATATAGATAGGTCTCAGTATGGCATGAAATATACAGGGTGTTAATACTAAGTCGTTACACCCGAAAATGGCAGTTAGAACTCATTAAAACAAACAACTTTTCTTAGTTCCAATTTTTGATTTGGTGCCCCGGTTCGTAGTTATTGGAGTTCTTTTGTTTTTCGAAAAATCGTCATAACTCCTTTATTTTACGGACTATTGAAAAAAATCAAAAATTTTCAAAATTAGCTTTCAGCTCTCTAAAACATTTGTATTTACAATTATTTTTTATTTTTTCAAATAACAAAATGGCGATCGAGCAAAAATTTCAAAACAAGATTTTTTGATAACCACTCCATCGATTTTTGAAAGTAAAACATTTATAAAATCCTTGAACTATCTACTACAACATTTGTCCTAAACATTTTTTTCAATCTATCCAAAAAAAGTCTTTATTCATTTAATTGAATTACAGATAAATATTAACAAACTAAAAAAATCGTTTAAAACGAAGTAGCTTCCTGCCATTGAACAATGAAACAAAAGAAGATTAGATTTGACAAGTACACTATTTATAATACATTTACAAAATGGCCACCATGCGCAGCAACGCAAGCCCGGCAGCATGTTTTAATGTTGGTGGAGACCTTCGCAAGGACTGCCTGCTTCTGTTTTATATCTTCTGCTGCAGCCACTATTCTAGCCACTAGTTCTAACTCTGTGTTCACCGGTGTCTCGTATACAGAGGTCTTCATCTAGCGGAGTTAGGTCGGGGCTCCGGGCTGGCCACGCAATAGGACCTCTCCTCCTAATCCACTTATTTGGGTATTCTCGATTTAGCAATACGTTGTGTGAGCCGGTGCCCCATCATTCTGAAACTAAAGTCTCCGTCTGATGTTTAATGGTAAGTTCTCAAGAAGCTCCGGTAGCACAGTATCTAAGAAAATAAAATAATTTTCCCCATTCAAGCGGTTTGGGAGAAGGTAAGACCCGATTACGTGCTCCCCTATGATTACCCCTTTCGATTACCATTGTGTTCGTCGATGGGTCATCTTCAACAACACCAATTACAGCCTCTTCAAATCCAGGGGTTTGGCGTAATCTGTTGGCGTTCCCACCAATTGTTGGGTAAAAACAACTAGTCTCTGACAAACGTCTACAACTTTTTTTTATGGCTACTTGGTTGTTGACGATTAGGGTATCTTCTCCGATAGATTCTTCGAGCTTCCTGTGCATTGCGCCTTGTCTCCCCAAAAACCAAAAGCATGTCAAGAAGTTCAACGTTTTGATAATAATTCATTTTTACGTACAAATTATGCAAAATACGCACACAAATGATTAACTTTAAAAAGTATTTAAGTTTGCAACATACAAACTAGAAAACACACGTGCATTAAGTTTGAAGTATCTTGTTCGGCTTTGTGTACTTGTCAAATCTAATCTTCTTTTGTTTCATTCTTCAATGGTAGAAAGCTACTTCGTTTTAAATCGTTTTTTTTTAGTTTGTTAATATTTATCTGTAATTCAAGTACACGAATAAAGACTTTTTTTGGATAGACCGAAAAATTTTTTTAGGACAAATGTTGTAGTAGATAGTTTAAGGATTTTATAAATGTTTTACTTTCAAAAATCCATGGAGTGGTTGTCAAAAAATCTTGTTTTGAAATTTTTGCTCGGTCGCCATTTTGTTATTTGACAAAATAAAAAATAATTGTAAATACAAATGTTTTAGAGAGTCGAAAGCTAATTTTGAAAATTTTTGCATTTTTTCAATAGTCCTTTAAATAAGGGAGTTATGACGATTTTTCTAAAAACAAAAGAACTCCAATAACTACGAATCCGGGCACCAAATCAAAAATTGGAACTAAGAAAAGTTGTTTGTTTTAATGAGTTCTAACTGCCATTTTCGGGTGTAACGACTTAGTATTAACACCCTGTATAGATTCAAGCAGATTTAAAATTGGAAATTCGCATCTGCATATACAAGATATTATACTTAGTCATGACTTATATGAAGGGACACCAGGTTCATATAATTTACTTACGCGTAAAAACCCTGAAAATTATACGCCTGAAGATGCCGAAAATTATCGATTAATTATAATGAATACTAACGCTCACAGGTATAAATATTTACATAAAGAAAAATTACGAAGCAATAAAAGCTTTAAATATGTTAATATTTTGCGGCCACACTTAGTTAAAAAGCCAATTGGAAAAGGCCTTTTTAAAAAAGCTAACGCAAACAAAGATAGTGCTATTGATTATGTGTACTGGAATAATCCTGCAGAGCTTGTTAAACGTCTCAGACTTCTTTTCGCATCAAAGTGGCCAGCAAATAATTCACATGACAATGAAATTTTATCAATAATAGAAGAATTAAAAGAAGAAGGTATAATTGCATAGTGTTCATTATTAAAATGGTGGTTGATAAGTTTGGACGTCAATATAATGGTTCAGCTAGTAATAAAAGTGATTTTCGTCGAGGACCCGCAGGTGTCGGATTTAAATTAAAAACAAGTGGTGATTATGATGTTGAACATAAAAAAATTAGTAATTTGGACGATCCTAAACATGATATGGATGCCGTAAACATGCGCAATACATTAATTGTGAAAGACGAATTTGTTGTTAGTGCTAAAAAACGTCGCCTGACCGATCTTAAAGAACCTGTCGAGGTAACAGATGCTGTTACCAAGAAATATCTCCATAATTATGCCAATAATTTAATTGATGCTAAATCATTGACTAGTAACCTTAATACTACATTTAATGCAAAAGGACTACGTGTTACTAATGTTGCACCATCTGAAGCACCTGAAGATGTTGTTGTTAAAGCTCAATTTGATAATGAAATTACGGAAATAAAACGAAAACATCGTGAAGTCATGAAGCGGTTGAAAAGTATTGGCGACGTTGTTGGTATGGGGTGCTTATTAAAAATTGAAGTTATGAGCAATATGCTTAAAGCGGTACAGAACATTATTCTCGAATTAGTTATAACTATGAGAAGACTGCATTTAAACTATAAATTTACCGGTATCATGGACATGCGCCAGTTAAATGAGTTCTACGCAGAATTACATAGTGTTCCGAAGCCAGCTTTAGTAGACGCATTTTTGATATTTGAGAGGTATCAAAACAATTATGCTAATGATGAAGGAGAAGAGGGGAAGTAATGAAGATGACAAATTAATTATTGTAAAAGAAATTCATAAGCCTGCCCGTAAAAGTGTTTCAAGAAGTCATACCATAATAAAAGGTTATCGCGATTTAATGCAAATAGATTTAGGCGAATTTCATCATACAGAAGCTAATAATGGTTTCAAATATATACTTTTCGCTATCGATTGCTATTCTAAGTTTCTTTGGACACGAGCGTTGAAAACAAAAACTGCCAATGAGGTTACTAATGCAATGAGAGATATTCTAGAAAAAGCAGGTGATCCAGCTCCACGTAACGTTCAAAGTGATGATGGAACAGAATTTTGGAACAGTAAATTTAAACGACTAATGAAGGAGTACAAAATTAACCAATATTCGACATATTCAACTAAAAAGGCTGCTATTGTTGAACGTGTAATTAGAACAATAAAAAATAAGTTATATAAACAATTGAGCTATAATGGTTCCTACAAATGGATCAATATTTTGCAAGATCACAAAGGAGTATAATCAACAAAAACATCGAACTATAAAAATGGCACCTGCTGATGTTACTGATACCACTCAATTAACCGCATATGATTATTTGAAGATTCGTGGAAAAAATCGCTACAAGATTGGCGATATCGTACGGATTAGCAAATAATATAGATCAGTTTTCGCAAAAGGATATTACCCTCAATGGATCACAGAACTCTTTAAGGTTATAACCGTGAAACAAACGAATCCAATTAGCTATCTTTTACAAGATTTAAAAGGTAATCCGATAGCCGGTGCATTCTATGAACAGGAAATATTAAAAACCAATGTACCGGATACATATTTAATTGAAAAAGTTGTGAAACGTAAAGGGACTGTGTTATATGTGAAATGGCTTGGTATTAACGAGCATTCTTGGATTAATTCAGTTGATATAGTATAATTGCATGCGTTTCTTATGAAGTATTGTTTTTAGTTCTTATCATAATAAAAGATTGTATTCTATAGTCTGTTTTTTATTACCGCAAATTCCGGTTCATTGTTAAATATCCTTTTTAGTCCATTTGCTGAGAATACTTCTGTAAGTCATTCATTTACCAGAGATTCACCCACTTGGACATTGTTCGTAACCGTGTAGTGATTGAAAAAAGATTGGGTGTTGGTCTGTGCGAGTGGCCATTTTTGAGAATAGACGCCATCTTTGATGCTTATTGAAAAGGCACTGTATAGGCATGTGAGATGTTATTTTACATGTTTTTTAGGGTGCTGAACACGTTAAAGATACTATAAATACTAAAAAGTGGTTACTAATCATTATTTAGTAAGACAGATACGAATCAACATCTTTTATTTCTATACTAAACAGATTTACATTGCTTTATAAAACACGATGTAACATAAAACGAATAAGTCAATGACATCACTAGTTTAAGCATATCACATGACTAACATACAGGGTGATTTTTTTTCGATGTCCACTATAGGGATCTCAGAAACTAGGGCAGATAGAAAGGCGGTTAAATAGGGAAAGATTTGCAGTTTTATGAGGCCAATTCAATGCACTGTTTGTTTTCTTCAAAAAGTCCAAGGCTAACGAGATATTTCAAAAAAACGAATTTTCTGTAATTTCTTTAAATGCGTATAACTCCGTTATTTTCATTTTGGAAAAAAAAGTGGAAGGAAAAAAGTTGTAGATAATTATTTTTTTTTTAAAGACAGTTAAATCGATTTTTTTATGTAAGCTTTTGTTTTTGGGTTACGACATAAACATATTTGTTTTTAAATGGAAACCATAGTTGGCTATGACTTTTTAAAAAAGGTCTTTTTCTGGCCTTTCTAATGATATAACATATGACATAGTTATTTTGAAAAACTAAAGAGATACGGCTGTTTTTACGGATTAATTTCAGAATTATTAGTATGGTTGGCCATGGAAACAAATGTTGATTAACAAATGTTAGTCATATTACTTTGACGTTCAGCACCCTAAAAAACATGTAGTGCCTTTTCAATAAGCATCAAAGATGGCGTCTATTCTCCAAAATGGCCACTCGCACAGACCAACACCCAATTTTTTTTCAATCACTACACGGTTACCAACAATGTCCAAATGGGTGAATCTCTGGTAAATGAATGACATACAGAAGTATGCTCAGCGGTTGTACTATTTACCGTTCCAGGAGGCCTGCGAACCTGAAAATAGTGTTTCTTTAAAGTGTTCGAAATAATTACGTTTTTTAAAATTAAACCTAAGTTAACATACCACACATTTGCAAATAATTGCCACTTCTGTGCTCTTTTATTGCATGATTATTAATTGAACCTGCTTTGTGTCGCATCATTCTAATCGTATTCATTTTGGCCATAATGGATAAAAATTAAAATTTTCAAATAAATTGCTAGATACTTACATTTTTGCTAATTCCACTGGCATCGGTAGATTTATTTTCCATATAATTATTCGTCTTTCCTAATGCATATCGCCCGCACTTGTATTGTTGCTCAATCATCTATACTGGTCATAATCCCTGCAAATTCACCCTAATCGTATTCATTTTGGATATAATCCTGCAAATTTACATCATTATTAGCGCCCAAACTTGAGATTCATTATCAGCGCCCTTTGACCTTTTCCTAGAAACCTGCAACCCTGAAAACAGCATTCTTTAAAGCATTCAACACGAAATATCCAAGTCTTTTTTATCTTATCATAAACAATTACACCTTCGCGGTTATCAATCTACCGTTTAACTGCATATGTAAAGTAGCTTCGGAAACACATATAGTACAGAGTGACATTGAAAAAACTGCCATGCATAGTACCACGCGATAGAGGACCATAAAATAATAAAAAAAGTTCTTATACGCTAATGTCCGATCGCCTTTTGTTTTCAAGATACAGGATGTTAAAAGTTTGTTAGAAAATTAATTTTTTTTTTTAAAACTACAATGCATAGTACCACGCGATAGAGGACCATAAAATAATAAAAAAATTTCTTATACGCTAATGTCCGATCGCCTCTTGTTTTCAAGATACAGGATGTTAAAAGTTTGTTAGAAAATTTAATTTTTTTTAATAACTACAATGCATAGTACCACGCGATATATATATGTAGCTGTTTTCAGGCCTTTTAGGCCCATAGCTTGGTTATCTTCTTCCATTCCTTTCTGTCCTTAGCGTTGCTTTTCCAGTTTCTTACTTTCTTCTCACTTAAATCTTGTAATACGGCCTCTCTCCACCTTCTTCGCGGTCTGCCCCTTTTCTTCTTTAATCCTGGTTCCCTCCATGCAATTTTTTTCACTATTCGGTCTTCTGGCATTCGTTCCAGATGCCCTAACCACTGCAGTCGTCGTGCTTTGACCACCTCGTCGATTTTTGGACTCTTATATAATTGGTACACTTCATGATTCATTCTTCTTCTGTATAAATCCCCTTCTTTTATTCCTCCTAGTACTTTCCTCAGTATTTTCCTTTCCCATGCCCTTAGCCTCTCTTGTACTTTGTTGTTTAGGGTCCAAGTTTCGCACCCGTACAGTGCCGTAGGTCTTACTATGGTTTTATATAGTCTTAGTTTTGTGTTTATTGTTAGATGCTTGGACCGTAGAAGGTGATTTATTATCCCTACACTTCTGCTCGCTTTCAGTAGCCTCGCCTCAATTTCTTTTTCTTCCCGGCAGTTATTTGTCAGTAAGGCTCCCAGATATACAAATTCTTCTACCTCTTCAATCTTTACCATTTTATTCCCAATCTTCCACTCTCTGACTTCTTCTCTTTTGGTTCCTATTCTCATAATTTTCGTTTTTCCGTAGTTTATCTCTAATCCCATTTTCTTTGCCTCTTTTGCTAAAATTCTCGTTAATTCTTCTAGTTTCTTGATGCTTCTTGTCACTAATGCAATGTCATCTGCGTACCCAATCACTTGATGACTTTTAATGAGTATATGCCCTGTCCTGTTTAATTTGCTTTCCCGTATAATAGCTTCTAGTGTCAAATTGAACAGCAATGTGGCTAGTGGGTCGCCCTGCCTGACCATTTTTAATTTCAAAGTCTTCAGTATTTTCTCCGCCCACCCTTACATTGCTTTTTGTGTTATTGAGTGTCATTTCAAGTAGCTTTACTAGTTTTACTGGTATTTTGAATTCCTTCATTATGCTCATCATCCTCCTTCTGCTAACAGAATCGTACGCCCTTTTAAAATCCACAAAGAGTATTACTAGAGGAATTTGGAATTCGTAACCGGTTGTTAATGTCTCCTTCATCAAAAAGATTTGGTCTGTTGTCCCTCGGCCTTTCCTGAACCCTGCTTGATACTCCCCAATTTGTGGTTCTGCAATCTTCTCTACCCTCCTTTTAACTAGGCTTGCTAAAATCTTATATGTAACGTCCAGTAACGAAATTCCACGGTAATTGTTACAGTCGGTGGTATTTCCCTTTTTTAGGATCGGCACTATTGTTGCGTTTCCCCAGCTGGTAGGCATTCTTTCTTGTCTCCATATCTCTAATATAATCTGGTATATTTTTTCCCTAAAGCCTTCTCCCGCATACTTTATGTTTTCTGCAGCGATACCATTTATTCCTGGACTTTTACTATTTCTTAGACTATCTATTATATCCTCTATCTCTTCTCTTCGCGGCTCTTCAGTTTCTTCTGTCTTCCTTTGCCTCTCTTGTTCTTGTCTATCATCTTCTTCGCCCTCCTCTTGTATTTCTCTTTCACCCTCGTTTAGCATCTCATAGAAGTACTCCCTCCATCTTTTTTTTATTTCTTCTTTGCCTCCTAATAGATTTCCTTTTTTGTCTTTTATATACGTTGTTTGGTTGGCTCTTTTCGTTCCCTTCTTCACTTCTCTATAAAAATTTCTTATTTCTTTATTTTGGTACTGGCGTTCTATTTCTTGCACTCTTTGTTCCATGTACTCTCTTTTCTTTTTTCTGTTCAGTTTTTTGGTTTTCGATCTTTGCTCCCGGTATGCATTCTGGACATCCTGGTTTTGTGTCTGTAACGCTTTGAGTCTTAGTTTATTTCTCTTCTCCACTTCCCTTTTGCATTCTTCATCCCACCATGTGAGCCTTTTTATTCTTTGCTTCAGTGGGATTACCTTTTCCGTTGCTTGCTTCACAACTTTCTCCACTTTTTCCCATTCTTCTTCAATATTTTGTACATTTAGCCCTTTATCCTCTTCGTATCTCACCTTGATTTCTTTTTCATACTTTCGTTGGACACTCATGTCCTTCAGTGCCTGGTAATCGTACTGTTTCCTCCATTTCTGAATCCTCTTCTTCTTCAGCTCCCTATTCACCTTCATGTCTATCCTAACCAAAAAGTGATCCGTGTCTGCATCAGCTCCTCTACATGATTTAACATTTTTTATAGACTTACAGTGCTTCTTGTCTATAGATAGAGGACCATAAAATAATAATAAAAGTTCTTATACGCTAATGTCCGATCGCCTTTTGTTTTCAAGATACAAGATGTTAAAAGTTTAAATTTTCTAACAAACTTTTAACATCCTGTATCTTGAAAACAAAAGGCGATCGGACATTAGCGTATAAGAACTTTTTTTATTATTTTATGGTCCTCTATCGCGTGGTACTATGCATTGTAGTTTAAAAAAAAAATTAAATTTTCTAACAAACTTTTAACATCCTGTATCTTGAAAACAAAAGGCGATCGGACATTAGCGTATAAGAACTTTTTTTATTATTTTATGGTCCTCTATCGCGTGGTACTATGCATGGCAGTTTTTTCAATGTCACCCTGTACAGGGTGACAATAATCTACCTGTGTTGTATGGGTAACTTTGTTATTATAGAAGTTAGAGAGTCGGCTAAATTAGCAAAGTTGGGCAGAATTTCAAGACAAATTAGATGCCAGTTTGACAGTTGACATACACTTTCAACTTTTTCAAATATTTCGAAAAAACTAAAAACATGCGATTTTTTAAATGTTTTATAATTCCATAACCGCCTATTCTAAAACCAAAGTGAAATATGTTTCTTGTAGATATTTTAACGTAGAATTATAAAAAAATATCTACAAAGTCATAGCACTCTCGATTTTTGAGATATAAGCCAAACTTACGTTTTTTTAAATGGCAACCATAGTAGGCTATGGATTCATTAAAGAGCTTATTTTTTGCTGATTTCAAAAATGTATAGGTTGTCATATCTGTTTCCGTTAATGTTCTTAGAATTTGCAAAAAACTGAAGTTCATGATCATAATTAATAATTAGCTGCATAGTATAAGAAGAGTGCCTTGGAATTGGAAAATAACAAAACAAATTTAATTGTCAAGGTTAGTCCTGTTTTGCTGATAATTACGGATGTGAATGTGTTAAGTAGTTCTATTAAAGTTACTAAAAAAATGGCTTACTCGTGGGAAGAAAGAAATGATATGTTATTTAGTTATTTTGCTATTACAATATTGTAATCGTGTTGCGAATGCAGCTTCTGAATTGTATCTGCAAACATACATTGAAAGAAGGCAGCCAGATAAAAGGATTTTTGCAAAACTTCTATTTACGGATGAAGCCAAATTTACAAATAATGGTTTATTTAATAGAAAAAATCATATTTACTGGGTAAGGGAAAATCCACACTTAACGGTTGAAAGGCGAGAACAATAAGTTTTTCTATTAACGTTTGGTGCGGCATTCTTGGAACAAAACTACTCGGTCCTTATTTTTATGAGGAAAATCTAAATTCAGAGAGGTATTTGCTATTTTTACGTAATCAATTCGAAGAAATGTTGGACGATCTTCCATTAAATTTTATACAAAATTTGAATTACTTCCAACACGATGGAGCACCTGCTCACAATGCTCACATTGTGTCACTTGTGTCACACTATTACTTGGAAAGATTTCCTAATTTGATAGGTACCAGAGGTCCTATTGCGTGGCCTCCCAGGTCTCCGGACTTAACTCCCCTAGATTTTGTTTATGGGGAACTATTAAAGACAAAGTGTACAAAGAAAACCTCATAACATTGATGACCTGAAAATAAAAATAGGAAGAGCTGTAGCCGAAATTAGACATAATACATTAAATAAATTGCAACGTGAAACATTAAAACGATGTCAGTTATGTGTTCAACAAAATGGTGGTCACTTTGAAGTATTATTATAATCATTAATTAATTTTTATAGTTACATACATTTATTATTTAGTTCTGTTATCCATAATGATAGTTACTAAGTACCTATTTGATTTGTTATTTGTTTAATTAAAAAAATTTGATAATTTCAATTATTTTTGTCATTTTTGATTATGAGTTACTAAACAAGAGACTATGACAAAATTCCAAGGCATTCTTAGTTCATGGTTATTATTTATCATCACTAATTTCAGTTTTTTGCAAATTCTGAGAAAATTAACGGAAACAGATATGACAACCTATACATTTTTGAAATCAGAAAAAAATAAGCTCTTTAATGAATTCATAGCCTACTATGGTTGCCATTTAAAAAAACGTAAGTTTGGCTTATATCTCAAAAATCGAGAGTGCTATGACTTTGTAGATATTTTTTTATAATTCTACGTAAAAATATCTACAAGAAACATATTTCACTTTGGTTTTAGAATAGGTGGTTATGGAATTATAAAACATTTAAAAAATCGCATGTTTTTAGTTTTTTCGAAATATTTGAAAAAGTTGAAAGTGTATGTCAAATGTCAAACTGGCATCTAATTTGTCTTGAAATTCTGCCCAACTTTGCTAATTTAGCCGACTCTCTAACTTCTATAATAACAAAGTTACCCATACAACACAGGTAGATTATTGTCACCCTGTATACGTAGAATAAAGGATAAAAATTAAAATTTGGAAATAAATTGCTAGATACTTACATTTTTACGAATTCCACTGGCATCGGTAGATTTATTTTCCATATAATTATTCGTCTTTCCTAATGCATATCGCCCGCACTTGTATTGTTATCCAATCACTCGTAAAAATCTTCTAAATCCAGCACTCACATTATTATTGGAACATATGCGAAAATCTAAAGTGCACCGTTGAACTTGAACTTGGTCTCTTATCGGTACTTCTGTAAGCTATTATTTTAATTGCGTATTAAGGCGAAATAATACGAGATTTAACAAAATGAATTCACTTACATTTTAATGTCAAATTCCAATGCACACTTGAAAACTCATCGTTCGAAACTAAAGCACAGTTTAGTTATTCTAATCTCGATAATGAGGCGTGCGGTTGACCTTTTCCGTCAACCTTTTGGTCTAATACGACATTTAATCTATTTATTTAAAATTCTTTTATACAGAACTACAAAACTAAAGATATTTACGCTTTAAGTTTGCTATTTTAGCGATTTTTATCTCCCTTTCACACGTTTATTATACGTATTTTTGCATTGTATACGGTTATTACTTTTTACCTAAAGAATTAGCGTAATTATCAAATTTTATTTTAACAACCACGTTTCAATTATGATGTTTTCGCGTTATTTACGTAAAAACACAGTTTAGTCGTAACACAACAATATTTTATTCTCGGTAAGGAGGCGTGCGGTTGACCTTTTCGGTGACCTTTGGTCTAGTACTGCATTCAATCTATTTATTTTGAAATTCTTTTATACAGAACTACAAACTAAAGTTATTTACGCTTCAATTTTGCTATTTTAGCGATTTTTATCTCCCTTTCACGCGCTTATTATACGTATTTTTGCATTGTATACGGTTATTACTTTTTACCTAAATAATTAGCGTAATTATCAAATTTTATTCAATAAACATGCATCAATTATGACGTTTACGCATCATTTCTGTAATTATTAAGCTTATTTCGTACTTTAATGTGCTATTTTCACGATTTTTAGCGCCCTTTCACACGTTTATTATACGCATTTTTGCATTGTATACGGCTATTACTTTTTACCTAAAGAATTGGCGTAATTATCAAATTTTATTCAATAAACAAGCATCAATTACGGTGTTTTCGCTTTATTTTCGCAATTATTAACTGTACATTTGCCGTATTTTTGCCTATAACTCCTTCATCTTACCTTAACTATATGTAAATACCCCTTAAATGCGTGCAAATAACCTCTCTCTGTCCCTCCAAACGCAACCATAAATAGTGCTCCCTCTTTGATTTTTTCTATCGACATTTCCAAATAACGTTACATACATACAAAAGCTCTCTCTCTCTGTCCCTCCAAACGTAATCATAAATAACACGCTCTCACTCTGTTATTTTAGTAACATACTGACTTCTAAAGTTGAATTTCCAACTATGGTATTTGGTCTAGAGTGATAATCCCCAGGCTCTAGTACGAACGGTTCGAGGTTCGACTCCTCGTCTCTACAAACTACGTCATCGCTTTTTTAAAAACATTTCGCACACCTCGCTTCACACCTAACTTCCGTACCGCGATTTCCGCAATATACCTGCATTCCACACCTGGCTTACGTACCGCGATTTCCGCAACATATCTGCTTATCACACCTGGCTTACGTTATCCATCTGTTTACCTGCTTCATGCTACCTATCTGCTTCCCCCACCTTGAAACACCGCCATTTACTTGCCCCCCCACCTTGAAACACCTCCAACACCTTTACCCGGACACCTGTACACCTTCGTTTACCTGAACACCTGTACACCTTCGTTTACCTGAACACCTTTACCTGTACACCTTTCGTTATCTGTGGTCCAGAACCGGCATTGGTATACTACTCGCAGCTTTCTGTAATAAAATTTGCTGGACTGGCACTATCCAACAATATTCTAATTTTTGTAGGGGTTCCCTTGGAATCAACAATATCCACTATAGCTGTAGAGAGTAAAACCATGGAAACATTAAATACCGTGTTTGTCAAAGCGTTTAAATTATTATTTGACTGAAGTGTCAACTCTTGTTTGGCTTTTACAGCATCGTCTAAAGTATTATTTGGAGTGAAAGTTGCAGAATTTATCCGTTTACCAAAATGCAAGAGTGTATGATGTCTATATCCACAAGTTTTGCAACCGACATAAGATTGACAAAATTTAGAACGATGGGATGATCGCAAACAGTTAATACACAACCCCTTTTTCTTTATTATCGAATATATATCATGTGGTGACATTTCTAAGAAGAAGGAACAGTTAAAAATGAAATGGTTTGAATTACAAAGAGGACACGAAGTAGTAACAACAAACGAAACTGGAAAGCTTGGGGTATTTTTCGAAAAATGGGAGGAATTATTCTGTGTACCCTTTTCAGTTTTGTGTAATAGTGTTTTGCTAATTATTTCTAAATGGGAATTAGCAACCGATTCTAAAATCTTTGCAGTGCTGGGTGAGGAAATCTTTTAAATTGTCAAAGGTAGGTATCTCTACAGAGCTATATTGCATCTCAAAACGTTTAGCAGTTCCAAAATCTAATTTTTGAAGCAAAATATTGAATAGAATGAAATCCCAGTGTTCTACAGGGAATCCTAAAAGTTCTAAGCCTGACAGGTTTTCACAAAAGGTGTCTAATAGGTTTCTAAGCAATTTTGGCGATTCCGTCTGTAACTTTGGAAGCTTATTGATATCATTCCAATAATTAGTTGCTAATAAACGTTTATTTTGATATCTGTCATTCAAGGCTTTGTATGCAATGACATAATTTGCATCTGTTAAAGGGATAGTTTTCAGGAGTAACAGTGGCTCACTCGAAAGGGATGTTATTAAATAATGAAATTTTTCAATATTTGACAATTAGTCCAGTCAAATAAGGTGAAATAAGGGGTAAACCTCGGAATGAAAGTAAAGAAGCTGTATATTTGCATGAACCTTTATTTTGACGTTCTGAAAACTGGCTGAAAAGTCTCATATAATCTCGTGTCTGCGTCACAAGATATTAAAGGTCAAAGGTCACGAAAATCGGTTTTTCGCAATTATCTCGTTTGCTATGCATCATATGGCATTTAACGCTATTATAAAACTTGTAGATCATCAAATTATCTACAATTTTTATTTCATGCATTTTGTCGTATGATCAACCGTTCTCGGGATATAGCGCGGAGAGTGGCACGCGCGCATGCGTATATAGTTTTTTCGAAATAATAAAAAAAGTTGATGGCATATGTCAAATTTGAAAATGGCATGAGATTTTGCTTGTAATTCTGCCCAACTTTCCCCATTTAACGGATCCTCTATCTTTTATATTAAGAAAGTTACCCATGTAATGAGATAGATTATGGCACGCTGTATACCTGGCTCCACAGTTTACATAGCGTTATCCTATACATATAATATAGGGATGCGCGCGTGCCACTCTCCGCTCTATATCTCGAGAACGGTTGATCATACGACAAAATGCATGAAATAAATATTGTAGATAATTTGATGATCTACAAGTATTATAATAACGTTAAATGACATATGACGCATAGCAAACGAGATAATTGCGAAAAACCGATTTTCGTGACCTTTAATATCTTGTGACGCAGACACGAGATTATATGAGACTTTTCAGCCAGTCTTCAGAACGTCAAAATAAAGGTTCATGCAAATATCCAGCTTCTTTACTTTCATTCCGAGGTTGAATCCTTATTTTACTGGGCTAAATGAGCTGTTATAATGAATTAGAGTGTTAAATAAATCTATAAATGTAGGCCAACCTTTAACATTTCCGTTGAAATTTGGAATGTTAATTGGCAAGTTGCTCACTATTACTATTATTGTCCACTTTACAATCAAACAGCTCATATTGAATGGATTTAATTTCGTTAGTAAGCATTATCGAAATCTATTCTGAAGATGTCTTCCTCTTCTAAATCTGGTGTTTTAGCTGTAGCTAAAACTGACACTACCTTCAAATGAATGTTCCCAAATTCATTCTTTATATCCTCAATGCAACTGCAGCGCATTCTAAATTGAAGCAAAAATGCACAATCATGTTTGGCATTTCTTGCTATTGATAACAATTCGTTCACACGATTGATAGAAATAGTACGTGTGGCACGAAGCTGAACTAATTGATTCGACATATCTAATTTGAAAATTAATACTAACTGACAACTATAAATGAGTTTTGTTTCAAAAACTAAAAATGAACGAAACTAAATATTATAATTTGAAACCAAACCCCAAGCAGTGTATTATTAGGCCTCAGATCCGGCTCGAAGGACCAAAAAATGTTTAATCAAAACTAAAGGTATGCTCGAAGGACCGTACTAAATTTCTGAATAGCTTCGACTCACTTTGAATATCTTTCCTGGTTTGGCCAAATGCTGTTCTTCTAATTTGTATTATTTTTCCAATGTATTATTCTTCTAAATTTGGTTTCCAATGTTCTTAAACCAACTAATCTGTTTTATATTTCTAATGTTCTTGAAAACCCAATTTATTTATATATTTTCTAATGTCTCGTTTCTAATCAATAAAATACGGTTTCCCAAGAAACCAAAGCTTGTCGAAGCAATGCGATATAAAAATGATAAATATTCAATGCCAAAGGGAATTTAAACGCGCACACTGCCTAGATCTTATTTTCTAAAACGATTCAAACTAAATGAACAAAAAAAACTATTAATAAAAACGGAACACTACCATTATGTCCAGTTGTAAGTAATTACGTAAATTTACCTTTCTAATAATATGTATTTTGTTGTTGGGTTAATATATTTGTTTTATTGATGAATTGGCGTTGTTATTAAATACCAAACAAGAACCCACTTTAATTTATGCAGCTGCGAATTGGAGGACGCAATGTAACAATACAAAGATATAATAAAGTGTACAAGAATAGTATATTATACACCAAGGTAGATATTTTTCTCAGCCGAGAAGTATTATCTCCCGAGATGCGAAGCATCGAGTGAAATAAGTTGTGAGGCTGAGAAAAGCCTTCTCTACTGTGGTTTATATACTATTTTTTTCACTACTAGCACCTTTATTCCTTTTAATTACCTAATCATATTTACATCAATAAAAAATAAAATGACAGATGCATATATTTGTTTCTAAATATCCACAAAAATCAAATAGACGGTTACTTTCAAGGTTGCGATAAGATAATTAAGTCGGTTTCATTGTTCATAGATAAAACGCTGGTCGATTATCTAACTCTAACTCAAATCGCGTTGGTTGCAAAATGGCAGGAAACAATTTATTAAATCGTTTTACTCTTTTACTTATACTGATAACGAACAATTCTAAACTGATTGACGACGTAAGATAATTCTCTTCCATAAGACAACGAATTAATTTCCATAATTGCCAAAAACGTCAACAATTTTGATCGACCACACTTTATACACGATATAATTTGCAGCATAGGGCATCTTATTACTCATTCAAAACACACTTATGTAAGTGTTTAAAATTACAATAAAACAAAAACCTAACACCTAAACTATTGTAATGTTTTATGAAACGTTAAAACTTCGGTCCGTGGTGTGAATTATTTATTAACAAATTTAAACAATGCAACAATTAACACGAAACAACAACTTAAACACTAAATCGCAAAACTAACACTAATTCTAATCCGAAACACTAACTAATTTATTTATACAATATACAGTTCATTTATACTGACGCACTTGTATTAAACTTGGTCGCGACGCTGGACTTTGGTAGATTGGTTCGTGCTCGTCGGATCGCGCCTAATATACTAGCTGCATCATATGACCTAACATGTGCGCTGACGCATCTCGTTATACTTGCTTCTTGATTTGTTAATTCGGGATTCTCCCACACTTTGTTCTATAAAATTAAAATTTCGTTTAAGTTTCTTCGAAAGCACTAAAAATTTAATTATTTGAAACTTTTTTCAAGAAGAAGCAAGTTTTTGTTTGTTTTTTGGCAAAATTAATCATAAAAGATTTAAATTAGTATTATTATGAACTGCAAGTTCTTTTTGTGTAAACACTTACCTTAGCAGTTGCTAAATCTTCTGGATAATTAGGTCCTGATTACTCATCTCTCCTTGATACGCCATTGTGATGGCCAAAAATGTCTGAAAATGAAATGAAGCTTGCCTAATTCAAAATTTTACACTGGCAAATTACAATTAAAATTAAAATAACTTTGTTCGGTAGGTAGTTCTACGGTTATGCAGGTATCACATAAAGATTTATAAAAATCACCCGATGTTTACATATATAATTCGTTATTAAATGTTTTTTTTATATATTGTAACAAGATGCGTCAGCACACGCGTGGGATCATATTCGTCATCCGCCGAGAAACTTCCACAGCGGTCGACGGTTTCTCATACTCGCGCGACTAGTGGAACTTTCTGGAATGGAGTTCTGGAAGGACGAGCTGGGATATATAAGGCGCGACCAAACGAACCCGGGGAGTCTAATCCAGCCTACATAAATGGTCGCGAATATGTACGTCGGTAAAGTTAATATAAAAATTCGTGAATAGTTATAAATAAACAAACTGTACAAATAAATTAATTAGTGTTACGGGTTAATATTAGTATTTTGTATTAGAATTAATACTAGTGTTGCGTTTTAGTGTTAAATTGTTATTTCGTGTTTCTTCGTTGCTTAATAATAATAATATTTGTTAATAAATTCACACTACGAACAGAAGTTTTAAATAATAGTATATTATTATATGAGCGATTATGACAGCCATTATTCACGAAGATGACGTTTGAGCCCACGAGCCGTCAGGCGAGTGGCACAAATCATCTGAGCGAATAATGGCCATAATCGCGAATGTAATACGATACTTTTTCTACACCTATCAAACAAATATATTAGACTCAAATTAGTCAAATTTGATAACTTTGTAAACAAGCAATATGACAACACACTTGGGCGTGTCACGCGAGTCGATTGTCAGCCGCAGAAGGAGTTGATCGCGGGCGATTTAAAATATGATTGGATTAGCGAAATATTGATTTTTGGATTTGTATTTGTGATTGGCCGAAATCATAATTCACTGCAGTGAATTATGAATCCATAATTCACTGCAGTGAATTATAGGTACTATTTTTCACAAAAAAAATGCTAATAATTGCAATATAATTAAATAGGTGTAGAAAAACGTTTTAAAACCGTTACAATTGGCGTCGGGTGTGTAGTGTTCGGTGTTAATTAAAAAGAGACAGTTGAACTGCTTAAAAACTTAGTGCTTTAAAACAAGTGAAATGGCGACGAAATTGCTTCACGAGTTAAAAGTGGCCGACTTGAGAAGAGAATTGTTAAGAATGAATGAATGCGCCAGTATCAAAAACCATACCAGATTGGTTTTATTTAGACATAACATTACATTTTTATAAACTGAACAACATTGACTTTTATTATGACAACCGCATACTTGATATATATTGTTATGCTCTTCCACTTAAAAGAATTACATACAATTTTTTTAATTATTCTTCCGGCTAGCTCAATAATAAGATTTAATTAATTTCTTTCAGAATCTCCTAAATCAAGGTCTTTAAAGGGTTCCCTTTGACGAATTTCAAAATTTATAAAAATTCACCAAGATAAAATTTTAAAAAATATAACACCTTTCAAAATTATGATAAACTTTTACAAAGAAATAACAATAATTAATTCTAATAACAAACTAAACAATTTTTTAAAAATTAAAAATATAAACTACCTTTTTTTTTTATTTGAAAAAACAACTTGAACAAACAACACTCCCTGGCTTGACTTCTAATGTATCCAACTGTTGAACCAACCTTTTCACAATGAAAGACTTTCCCCTTTAACTCCAACTCCACCAACCTGACTGCAACTCCACCAACCTTACTGCAACTTCACCAATAACACAATTTCCTTCTTTCGATTTTATTTATATTTGTGTAATATCCAAATTTTTATATAAACTTCTTCAAAAAATAATAATTTTTTATTCCAAATAAACTTTTATTAAATTAAAATTCCAAATTATAACTTCTTTTCAATCTTTATTTGTTTACAATTTGTTTTCAGAATATTCTTTAGGTACTTTAATACGTTTTTAAGAGTTTTTAAAAAAACTCAACTTACGTTTTTCCAAAAAAAATATTCCACTGTTTGTTTTTTATTTGTTACCCTAGTTTCTTAAATTTTAACACTCTACAAAATTATTTTTATGACATATTTACAAAATTACTATCTAGATTCTATCCTACTTATTTACAATATTCATTTTCTAACTTATAACTATTTACAATTTTATTTACACTAAATTTTCATACTTTCAAAAGGTGTTCATTCACTTTATCCAAATTCAATTAAAACAATATCACCTCAATATATTGAGATGATATTTAATTAGATGTGTATAACTAAAGGTTATGTTGTTTGTTTAATTAATTAACGAAAATATTATTTTACAAAGTAATCCAGATTTTTAAATTACTAAAAAAAAAAAAATGTAATATAATTTTAAGATAGCTAGATTAGATTTAAGTTACCTAGTAATGTAAATAAGTTATTGTTATGATTTTTGTTAGTAAATAATTTAGCTAGATTTGTAGTTGTAGAAGCGTTGTAAATAATTTTAAAAAGTGAAAAACAAATGTGGAATAAAATATCCAGGAGACAAGAAAAATAAATAGAAGGTTGTTATTTGATAATTAAAGCTCGGATTTTAGGCAAAATGCCTTTTTTGCCTATTTTGCCTATTAACCTGTTTTCTGCCCTATTTTGCCTTTTTTAACATTGGGTGCCTATTGTTGCCTTTTTATTAAATTCCATGGCATATTTTATAAATTTTAGCAAAAATGGCTTATTTTCCGTTTCTGAGACAAGGTTTTTTTAAGAAACACTAGCCACAGTGTGAGGTGTAGTAAGCCGTAAATAAGCCTTGAGATCTATAATCTCTCAAGGTTTCAGGAATAAATGAACAGGTAGACTGTTTTACGACTCGTCCATCTGTACTTTCTGGATTTTATTAATGGTGGGGAATTTCCTTAATCCCCGTATTGTCAGAGGATGAATTGAAATTTGTGTATTTACGTTGTAATATTTCTACATATTTCTATTTCATATTAATTTGTGGTAATTGTGCGTGAGGGGTCGAAAAAGTTCATGAACGAAAAGTGCACTTCATTTGCATTTAAGTAGTGAAAAGAGTAAGAGTTGCCTTCGAGATGTCTTCAAAACTTTGTGCGTGGATACGTTCTCATCCTGAGCTTTGAAAAATAAAATAATAAATCCAAAATAAAAGTTTTATTATGCTGATACATAAAAGAATAAATTTTGTAACCGTTATTCTGCAAGTTAGAACAACTAAATGACCTTAAAAAAATTCGCCTTTTGCCTATATTTTTGCCTATTTCGAATTTTAGCTGCCTATTTATTAAAAATTCCTGCCTTTATAGGCGCCTATTTGGCCCTTTTTTTCTGCCTATAAATCCGAGTTTTATTGATAATCGACGGATCAACAACAAAATTTGGTTTGCTCTTATAAAAACGAGTAAATATTATAAAATAATCAATTATAAAAGGTGATAATTAAAGAAACCAGTGTCCAGTAAAAGGAGGGTGAATTTTGAAACAAAGAAAAATAAAGATTGAATTTCAAGCAGTTAAACGAGTGTAGTTCAAACGAAAGAAGTTCAGGAGTTGAAGAGAGAGCAATTAAAATAAGGACAGTTTTCAATCGACGAATCGAGAGCAGGGGAAGATTGAAAAGGACGAATTGATAGTAGGGGAAGATTGAAATTTTGGTTATTAAAATAATTGGAATTTTGGGAAAAAGGAAGAAATCAAGACTGAATAGTGAGTGTAAAGAATAATTTTAAGTTAATTATAAGCAGGGTTGATAGGGAAACTGAACGTAATAAAATAGAAATCTGCATTATAAAAGTTTGAGTAAAGTTTTATTTTGGTAAAATGAATAAATAATAATAAACGAACCTATTTAACGACCTTGAGATAAGAGCCATGCAAACAATTAATTAAATTAAAGAGCAAAGCAAGGTATAATTTCAAATATTGAATGTGAAGCTAATTATAATAAATTAAACTGAATTTTTTTTTAAGAAACACTCACATAACAATATATTGAAATAATATCTTTTGAATAATTTTATAAATAAATATTTTCTTTTAAAATTTGATTTTGAAATGTACATTTTAAAATTATACAAGTCTAATTTTAAATGACATGTAAATAATTAATAGATTAAAATGTTAATGCTTTTGTTTTATAAAAAAATGTTTAAAAAAATTAGATTTAAGTAAATTTTGTCAATTTAATGTTTTAATGATAAAGGTTTTGTTATATTTTAAAAATAAAAAAATATAGTGGGTAAAATAAAATAAAAATGAAAAATATCCAGGGAGATGAAAAAACAATTTTGAAAGGAGAAGATTCTTTTTCAAAAAAATTCTCATTTTGAAAAAAGAATTATAAATAAAATAAATATAAATAATACCTTTATTAAATTTAATGGAGAAGATGTTTGATGATGTAAATTAAAATATGGAAAAGTATTTATAAATTTATAAAAATTATATCAAATAAAATACAATTATTGGAATTGGAGGTGTATTTATTATAAGAGAATTAAAAAGGTCGAGTGTAAGATTACGTTGATAGGATTGGAACAAATTGCAGCTGTTGTAGATTTTGATGACAAATAAGATTACCGGATTAATAGAACGGCGTCTTAAATAATAATAATCATATTTAGAAATTTGTATCACCTACGGTTTAGCCTGGGGAATTATAAAAATCTCGCATTTTTAAAATTGCCAAAAATTAATAAATTCGATTTAAACTCATTTTAGCTGCATAGAACGACGTCTTAAATAATAATAATCATATTTAGAAATTTGTATCACCTACGGTTTAGCCTGGGGAATTATAATAATCTCGCATTTTTAAAATTGCCAAAAATTAATAAATTCGATTTAAACTCATTTTAGCTGCATAGAACGACGTCTTAAATAATAATAATCATATTTAGAAATTTGTATCACTTACGGTTTAGCCTGGGGAATTATAAAAATCTCGCATTTATAAAATTACCAAAAATTAATAAATGCGTTTTAAATTCATTTTAGCTGTATAGAACGGCGTCTTAAATAATAATAATCGTATTTAGAAGTTTGTATCACTTACGGTTTAGCCTGGGCAATTATAAAAATCTGGCATTTTTAAGCACCCAATTATAAAAATCTCGCATTTTTAAAATTGCCAAAAATTAATAAATTCGATCCGATTTTAAAAATTCCTGGGGCTAAACCGTTTGTGTTTCGAACTCTAAATGTGCTATTTAGACAGAAAACAAGCTATCTGCATGATTGAAGCGAGTTTAAAAAGAATTTAAAACCTACTACTAAATACGGCTGTTTTTAAAATTCTCGATTCTTAAAATTCCTGAGGCTAAACCGTTTGTGTTACGAACTTCTAAATGTGCTTTTTAGACAGAAATCAAGCTATCTACATGATTGAAACGAGTTTAAGAAGAATTAAAAACCTACTACTAAATTTAGCTATTTTTAAAATTTTCGATTTTTAAAACTTCTGAGGCTAAACCGTTTGTGTTACGAACTTCTAAATGTGCCTTATAGAGAGAAAGCAAGCTATCTACATGATTTAAACGAGTTTAAGAAGAATTTAAAACCTACTACTAAATTTAGCTATTTTTAAAATTCTCGATTTTTAAAATTCCTGGGGCTGTACCGTTTGTGCTACGAACTCTAAATGTGCTTTTTAGACAGAAATCAAGCTATCTACATGATTGAAACGATTTTAAAAAGAATTAAAACCTACCTCTAAATTTAGCTATATTTAAAATTCCTGAGGTTAAACCGTGTGCTTTCTAGACAGAAAACAAGCTATCTGCATGATTGAAACGAGTTTAACAAGAATTTAATTCCTACTACTAAATTTGGCTGTTTTTAAAATTCTCGATTTTTAAAATTCCTGAGGTTAAGCTGTTTGTGTTACGAACATCTAAATGTGCTTTTAAGACAGAAATCAAGCTATCTACAGGATTGAAACGAGTTTAAGAAGAATTAAAAACCTACTACTAAATTTAGTTATTTTTAAAATTCTCGATTTTTAAAACTCCTGAGGCTAAACCGTTTGTGTTACGAACTTTTAAATGTGCTTTTTAGACAGAAAGCAAGCTAGCTACATGGTTGAAACGAGTTTAAAAAGAATTTAAAACCTACTACTAAATATGCCTGTTTTTAAAATTCTCGATTCTTAAAATTCCTGAGGCTAAACCGTTTGTGTTACGAACTTCTAAATGTGCTTTATAGAGGGAAAGCAAGCTATCTACATGATTGAAACGAGTTTAAGAAGAATTTAAAACCTACTACTAAATTTAGCTATTTTTAAAATTCTCGATTTTTAAAACTCCTGAGGCTAAACCGTTTGTGTTACGAACTTTTAAATGTGCTTTTTAGACAGAAAGCAAGCTAGCTACATGATTGAAACGAGTTTAAAAAGAATTTAAAACCTACTACTAAATATGGCTGTTTTTAAAATTCTCGATTCTTAAAATTCCTGAGGTTAAACCGATTGTAGTACGAACTTCTAAATGTGCTATTTAGACAGAAAACAAGCTATCTGCATGATTGAAACGAGTTTAAATAGTATTTTATGTATCTACTCGCAAGTAATTACGGCCTCGGCTACCCGCCTCGGCCGTAAACAACTTGCTCATACCTTAAAGACACTTTTCGTCTGAGGTACATAAATAATTTTATGTCATACTGGTTTCTAAAGTTGTTAAATTATTAAAAGAAATCTCCAGCAATTTGAAGCAGTATTAGTTTTAAGTAAGTAGTCTAAGGCGCAACAATTCGTATCTCCTAGCAACGAGCATTTATAAAACGAAAAGTGACACTTTAAAGAACTAGGACTTTAAAATGACACTTTAAAGTCCTAGCACTTTAAAGTGTCACTTTTCGTCCTATAAATCGTTCGAAAAACGTTGCTTTAGAAACGAGTATAGTCCAGTCAAATTAGCCAAAGTAATGGCAAATAGCCGAAATAATTCACGTAGTTTTGAAAATTGGTACAGTTGTTTCTTGAGGTGTCCTGAAAAATATACCAAAAGTCCCCGAGGGTGGGGGGTGAGCCGGGGGTGGGGGAGCTGTTTAAAGGTCCCTTTCTTCACTTTTTCCCTAATAGCTCGAAGACCGTGAAGTTTAGCGTTACGATCAGTCTATACGAAAATGTAGAAGATAAAATTTCCAACCAAAAAGGTCCTATGTATTTTTGCCGTAAGATCAATACCTTAAAAGTAGAACCGGGGTGAATATAAATGTTGAAATTCAAAATGTACAAAAATTTGGCAACAGAAATCAACATTTACCAACTTTGTTTACCTTTATCGCACTTCTACTCCTAAGGTATTGATCTTATGGCAAAAATGAATAGCACATTTTTGGTAGGAAATTTTGTCTACTTCATTTTCGTGTAGAAAACCGCGCGGTTCTCGAGCTATTAGCGAAAAACTAAAAAAAGGGAAAAGCCAACAGTGGATACGATTAACGCAAAACTGAAGGAGATATACATAAATGGTGACAGAATTCTAATCCGTCACGTAAAGACACGTAAAACCGTCGTTTGCTTTCGTGATACGGGTCGCAAAATCCTTAATGATGCGTGGTAAATATCAAAGTGTGAAGATGAGAATGAGGAGCAGCCCAGTTTGCGGCTGCCAGGGGGCGTGTACCAAAGGTGCGCCCGCAGATTTTTTATAAGAGGACGAAGAAGATGAAGAAGATGACATTTTACTTAATAATAATTATAATTGACATTGCATTTTGAGTTTTTTTTTTAAATAAAATTACCACACTTTTCAACTTTCTTTAACATTCATCCCACTTCTACTCCTAAGATATTGATCTTACGGAAAAAATACATAGAATCTTTTTGGTAGGAAATTTTGTCTACTTCATTTTCGTGTAGAATGGTGGTAACGCAAAAACTTTAAATTTTCGAGCTATTAGCGAAAAAGTGAAGAAAGGGACCTTCAAACAGCTCTCCCACTCCCAGCTCACCTCCCACCCCCGGGGACTTTTAGTATGTTCGTCAGGACACCTCAACAAACAACTGTACCAACTTTCAAAACTACGTGAATTTTTTCGGCTAATTTGGCTAATTTGACTGGACTAGTATGACATAAAAGAATTTAAAACCTACTACTAAATATGGCTGTTTTTAAAATTCTCGATTTTTAAAGCTCCTGAGGCTAAACCGTTTGTGTTACGAACTTCTAAATGTGCTTTATAGAGAGAAAGCAAGCTATCTACATGATTGAAACGAGTTTAAGAAGAATTTAAAACCTACTACTAAATTTAGCTATTTTTAAAACGAATTTATTAATTTTTGGTAATTTTATAAATGCGAGATTTTTATAGTTCCCCAGGCTAAACCGTAAGTGATACAAATTTCTAAATATGTTTAATATTATTTAAGACGTCGTTCTATGCAGCTAAAATGAGTTTAAATCGAATTTATTAATTTTTGGTAATTTTATAAATGCGAGATTTTTATAATTGCCCAGGCTAAACCGTAGGTGATACAAACTTCTAAATACGATTATTATTATTTAAGACGTCGTTCTATGCACCTAAAATGAGTTTAAATCGAATTTATTAATTTTTGGCAATTTTAAAAATGTGAGATTTTTATAATTGGGAGCTGAAAAATTCCAGATTTTTACAATTGCCCAGGCTAAACCGCAGGTTATACAAACTTCTAAATACGATTATTATTATTTAAGACGCCGTTCTATGCAGCTAAAATGAATTTAAAACGAATTTATTAATTTTTGGTAATTTTATAAATGCGAGATTTTTATAATTCCCCAGGCTAAACCGTAGGTGATACAAACTTCTAAATACGATGATTATTATTTAAGACGCCGTTCTATACAGCTAAAATGAATTTAAAACGAATTTATTAATTTTTGGTAATTTTAAAAATGCGCGATTTTTATAATTCCCCAGGCTAAACCGCAAGTGATACAAATTTCTAAATATGTTTATTATTATTTAAGACGTCGTTCTATGCAGCTAAAATGAGTTTAAATCGAATTTATTGATTTTTGGTAATTTTATAAAAGCGAGATTTTTATAATTGCCCAGGCTAAACCGTAGGTGATACAAACTTCTAAATACGATTATTATTATTTCCGACGTCGTTCTATGCAGCTAAAATGAGTTTAAACCGAATTTATTAATTTTTGGCAATTTTATAAATGCGAGATTTTTATAATTGCCCAGGCTAAACCGTAGGTGATACAAACTTCTAAATACGATTATTATTATTTCCGACGTCGTTCTATACAGCTAAAATGAGTTTAAACCGAATTTATTAATTTTTGGCAATTTTATAAATGCGAGATTTGTATAATTCCTCAGGCTAAACCGTAAGTAATACAAATTTCTAAATATGATTATTACTATTTAAGACGTCGTTCTATCCAGCTAAAATGAGTTTAAATCGAATTTATTAATTTTTGGCAATTTTAAAAATGCGAGATTTTTATAATTGGGAGCTGAAAAGTGCCAGATTTTTATAATTGCCCAGGCTAAACCGTAGGTGATACAAACTTCTAAATACGATTATTATTATTTAAGAAACCGTTCTATACAGCTAAAATGAATTTAAAGCGAATTTATTAATTTTTGGTAATTTTATAAATGCGAGATTTTTATAATTCCCCAGGCTAAACCGTAAGTGATACAAATTTCTAAATACGTTTATTATTATTTAAGACGTCGTTCTATGCAGCTAAATTGCGTTTCAATCGAATTTATTAATTTTTGGCAATTTTAAAAATGCGAGATTTTTATAATTGGGAGCAGAAAAATGCTAGATTTTTATAATTACCCAGGCTAAACCGTAGGTGATACAAACTTCTAAATACGATTATTATTATTTAAGACACCGTTCTATACAGCTAAAATGAATTTAAAACGAATTTATTAATTTTTGGTAATTTTATAAATGCGAGATTTTTATAATTCCCCAGGCTAAACCGTAAGTGATACAAATTTCTAAATATGTTTATTATTATTCAAGACGTCGTTCTATGCAGCTAAAATGAGTTTAAATCGAATTTATTGATTTTTGGTAATTTTATAAAAGCGAGATTTTTATAATTGCCCAGGCTAAACCGTAGGTGATACAAACTTCTAAATACGATTATTATTATTTCCGACGTCGTTCTATGCAGCTAAAATGAGTTTAAACCGAATTTATTAATTTTTGGCAATTTTATAAATGCGAGATTTTTATAATTGCCCAGGCTAAACCGTAGGTGATACAAACTTCTAAATACGATTATTATTATTTCCGACGTCGTTCTATGCAGCTAAAATGAGTTTAAACCGAATTTATTAATTTTTGGCAATTTTATAAATGCGAGATTTTTATAATTCCTCAGGCTAAACCGTAAGTAATACAAATTTCTAAATATGATTATTACTATTTAAGACGTCGTTCTATCCAGCTAAAATGAGTTTAAATCGAATTTATTAATTTTTGGCAATTTTAAAAATGCGAGATTTTTATAATTGGGAGCTGAAAAGTGCCAGATTTTTATAATTGCCCAGGCTAAACCGTGGGTGATACAAACTTCTAAATACGATTATTATTATTTAAGACACCGTTCTATACAGCTAAAATGAATTTAAAGCGAATTTATTAATTTTTGGTAATTTTATAAATGCGAGATTTTTATAATTCCCCAGGCTAAACCGTAAGTGATACAAATTTCTAAATACGTTTATTATTATTTAAGACGTCGTTCTATGCAGCTAAATTGAGTTTCAATCGAATTTATTAATTTTTGGCAATTTTAAAAATGCGAGATTTTTATAATTGGGAGCAGAAAAATGCTAGATTTTTATAATTACCCAGGCTAAACCGTAGGTGATACAAACTTCTAAATACGATTATTATTATTTAAGACACCGTTCTATACAGCTAAAATGAATTTAAAACGAATTTATTAATTTTTGGTAATTTTATAAATGCGAGATTTTTATAATTCCCCAGGCTAAACCGTAAGTGATACAAATTTCTAAATATGTTTATCATTATTTAAGACGTCGTTCTATACAGCTAAAATAAGTTTAAATCGAATTTACTAATTTTTGGCAATTTTAAAAATGTGAGATTTTTCTAATTCTCCAGGCTAAACCGTAAGTGATACAAATTGCTAAATATGTTTATTATTATTTAAGACGTCGTTCTATGCAGCTAAAATGAGTTTAAATCGAATTTATTAATTTTCGGCAACTTTAAAAATTCGAGATTTTTATAATTGGGAGCCGAAAAATGCCAGATTTTTATAATTGCCCATTCTAAACCGTAGGTGATACAAACTTCTAAATACGATTATTATTATTTAAGACGCCGTTCTATGCAGCTAAAATGAATTTAAAACGAATTTATTAATTTTTGGTAATTTTATTAATGCGAGATTTTTATAATTCCCCAGGCTAAACCGTAAGTGATACAAATTTCTAAATATGTTTATTACTATTTAAGGCGTCGTTCTATGCAGCTAAAATGAGTTTAAATCGAATTTACAAATTTTTGGCAATTTTAAAAATGTGAGATTTTTATAATTGGGAGCTGAAAAATGCCAGATTTTTATAATTGCCCAGGCTAAACCGCAGGTTATACAAACTTCTAAATACGATTATTATTATTTAAGACGCCGTTCTATGCAGCTAAAATGAATTTAAAACGAATTTATTAATTTTTGGTAATTTTATAAATGCGAGATTTTTATAATTCCCCAGGCTAAACCGTAGGTGATACAAACTTCTAAATACGATGATTATTATTTAAGACGCCGTTCTATACAGCTAAAATGAATTTAAAACGAATTTATTAATTTTTGGTAATTTTAAAAATGCGCGATTTTTATAATTCCCCAGGCTAAACCGCAAGTGATACAAATTTCTAAATATGTTTATTATTATTTAAGACGTCGTTCTATGCAGCTAAAATGAGTTTAAATCGAATTTATTGATTTTTGGTAATTTTATAAAAGCGAGATTTTTATAATTGCCCAGGCTAAACCGTAGGTGATACAAACTTCTAAATACGATTATTATTATTTCCGACGTCGTTCTATACAGCTAAAATGAGTTTAAACCGAATTTATTAATTTTTGGCAATTTTATAAATGCGAGATTTTTATAATTCCTCAGGCTAAACCGTAAGTAATACAAATTTCTAAATATGATTATTACTATTTAAGACGTCGTTCTATCCAGCTAAAATGAGTTTAAATCGAATTTATTAATTTTTGGCAATTTTAAAAATGCGAGATTTTTATAATTGGGAGCTGAAAAGTGCCAGATTTTTATAATTGCCCAGGCTAAACCGTAGGTGATACAAACTTCTAAATACGATTATTATTATTTAAGAAACCGTTCTATACAGCTAAAATGAATTTAAAGCGAATTTATTAATTTTTGGTAATTTTATAAATGCGAGATTTTTATAATTCCCCAGGCTAAACCGTAAGTGATACAAATTTCTAAATACGTTTATTATTATTTAAGACGTCGTTCTATGCAGCTAAATTGAGTTTCAATCGAATTTATTAATTTTTGGCAATTTTAAAAATGCGAGATTTTTATAATTGGGAGCAGAAAAATGCTAGATTTTTATAATTACCCAGGCTAAACCGTAGGTGATACAAACTTCTAAATACGATTATTATTATTTAAGACACCGTTCTATACAGCTAAAATGAATTTAAAACGAATTTATTAATTTTTGGTAATTTTATAAATGCGAGATTTTTATAATTCCCCAGGCTAAACCGTAAGTGATACAAATTTCTAAATATGTTTATTATTATTTAAGACGTCGTTCTATGCAGCTAAAATGAGTTTAAATCGAATTTATTGATTTTTGGTAATTTTATAAAAGCGAGATTTTTATAATTGCCCAGGCTAAACCGTAGGTGATACAAACTTCTAAATACGATTATTATTATTTCCGACGTCGTTCTATGCAGCTAAAATGAGTTTAAACCGAATTTATTAATTTTTGGCAATTTTATAAATGCGAGATTTTTATAATTGCCCAGGCTAAACCGTAGGTGATACAAACTTCTAAATACGATTATTATTATTTCCGACGTCGTTCTATGCAGCTAAAATGAGTTTAAACCGAATTTATTAATTTTTGGCAATTTTATAAATGCGAGATTTTTATAATTCCTCAGGCTAAACCGTAAGTAATACAAATTTCTAAATATGATTATTACTATTTAAGACGTCGTTCTATCCAGCTAAAATGAGTTTAAATCGAATTTATTAATTTTTGGCAATTTTAAAAATGCGAGATTTTTATAATTGGGAGCTGAAAAGTGCCAGATTTTTATAATTGCCCAGGCTAAACCGTGGGTGATACAAACTTCTAAATACGATTATTATTATTTAAGACACCGTTCTATACAGCTAAAATGAATTTAAAGCGAATTTATTAATTTTTGGTAATTTTATAAATGCGAGATTTTTATAATTCCCCAGGCTAAACCGTAAGTGATACAAATTTCTAAATACGTTTATTATTATTTAAGACGTCGTTCTATGCAGCTAAATTGAGTTTCAATCGAATTTATTAATTTTTGGCAATTTTAAAAATGCGAGATTTTTATAATTGGGAGCAGAAAAATGCTTGATTTTTATAATTACCCAGGCTAAACCGTAGGTGATACAAACTTCTAAATACGATTATTATTATTTAAGACACCGTTCTATACAGCTAAAATGAATTTAAAACGAATTTATTAATTTTTGGTAATTTTATAAATGCGAGATTTTTATAATTCCCCAGGCTAAACCGTAAGTGATACAAATTTCTAAATATGTTTATCATTATTTAAGACGTCGTTCTATACAGCTAAAATAAGTTTAAATCGAATTTACTAATTTTTGGCAATTTTAAAAATGTGAGATTTTTCTAATTCTCCAGGCTAAACCGTAAGTGATACAAATTGCTAAATATGTTTATTATTATTTAAGACGTCGTTCTATGCAGCTAAAATGAGCTTAAATCGAATTTATTAATTTTCGGCAACTTTAAAAATTCGAGATTTTTATAATTGGGAGCCGAAAAATGCCAGATTTTTATAATTGCCCATTCTAAACCGTAGGTGATACAAACTTCTAAATACGATTATTATTATTTAAGACGCCGTTCTATGCAGCTAAAATGAATTTAAAACGAATTTATTAATTTTTGGTAATTTTATTAATGCGAGATTTTTATAATTCCCCAGGCTAAACCGTAAGTGATACAAATTTCTAAATATGTTTATTACTATTTAAGGCGTCGTTCTATGCAGCTAAAATGAGTTTAAATCGAATTTACAAATTTTTGGCAATTTTAAAAATGTGAGATTTTTATAATTGGGAGCTGAAAAATGCCAGATTTTTATAATTGCCCAGGCTAAACCGCAGGTTATACAAACTTCTAAATACGATTATTATTATTTAAGACGCCGTGCTATACAGCTAAAATGAATTTAAAACGAATTTATTAATTTTTGGTAATTTTATAAATGCGAGATTTTTATAATTCCCCAGGCTAAACCGTACGTGATACAAATATCTAAATATGTTTATCATTATTTAAGACGTCGTTCTATGCAGCTAAAATAAGTTTAAATCGAATTTATTAATTTTTGGTAATTTTATAAATGCGAGATTTTTATAATCCCCAGGCTAAACCGTAAGTGATACAAATTTCTAAATATGTTTATTATTATTTAAGACGTCGTTCAATGCAGCTAAAATGAATTTAAACCGAATTTATTAATTTTTGGCAATTTTATAAATGCGAGATTTTTATAATTTCTCAGGCTAAACCGTAAGTAATACAAATTTCTAAATATGATTATTACTATTTAAGACGTCGTTCTATACAGCTAAATTGAGTTTAAATCGAATTTATTAAATTTTGGCAATTTTAAAAATGCGAGATTTTATTAATTGGGAGCAGAGAAATGCTAGATTTTTATAATTACCCAGGCTAAACCGTAGGTGATACAAACTTCTAAATACGATTATTATTATTTAAGACACCGTTCTATACAGCTAAAATGAATTTAAAACGAATTTATTAATTTTTGGTAATTTTATAAATGCGAGATTTTTATAATTCCCCAGGCTACACCGTACGTGATACAAATATCTAAATAGGTTTATCATTATTTAAGACGTCGTTCTATACAGCTAAAATAAGTTTAAATCGAATTTATTAATTTTTGGTAATTTTATAACTGCGAGATTTTTATAATTCTCCAAGCTAAACCGTAAGTGATACAAATTTCTAAATATGTTTATTAATATTTAAGACGTCGTTCTATGGAGCTAAAATGTGTTTAAATCGAATTTATTAATTTTCGGCAACTTTAAAAATGCGAGATTTTTATAATTGGGAGCCGAAAAATGCCAGATTTTTATAATTGCCCAGGCTAAACCGTAGGTGATACAAACTTCTAAATACGATTATTATTATTTAGGACGTCGTTCTATGCAGCTAAAATAAGTTTAAATCGAATTTATTAATTTTTGGTAATTTTATAACTGCGAGATTTTTATAATTCTCCAGGCTAAACCGTAAGTGATACAAATTTCTAAATATGTTTATTAATATTTAAGACGTCGTTCTATGCAGCTAAAATGTGTTTAAATCGAATTTATTAATTTTCGGCAACTTTAAAAATGCGAGATTTTTATAATTGGGAGCCGAAAAATGCCAGATTTTTATAATTGCCCAGGCTAAACCGTAGGTGATACAAACTTCTAAATACGATTATTATTATTTAAGACACCGTTCTATACAGCTAAAATGAATTTAAAGCGAATTTATTAATTTTTGGTAATTTTATAAATGCGAGATTTTTATAATTCCCCAGGCTAAACCGTAAGTGATACAAATTTCTAAATACGTTTATTATTATTTAAGACGTCGTTCTATGCAGCTAAATTGAGTTTCAATCGAATTTATTAATTTTTGGCAAATTTAAAAATGCGAGATTTTTATAATTGGGAGCAGAAAAATGCTAGATTTTTATAATTACCCAGGCTAAACCGTAGGTGATACAAACTTCTAAATACGATTATTATTATTTAGGACGTCGTTCTATGCAGCTAAAATGAGTTTAAATCGAATTTATTAATTTTTGGTAATTTTATAAATGCGAGATTTTTATAATTGCCCAGGCTAAACCGTAGGTGATACAAACTTCTAAATACGATTATTATTATTTAGGACGTCGTTCTATGCAGCTAAAATGAGTTTAAATCGAATTTATTAATTTTTGGCAATTTTATAAATGCGAGATTTTTATAATTCCCCAGGCTAAACCGTAGGTGATACAAACTTCTAAATTCGATTATTATTATTTAGGACGTCGTTCTATGCAGCTAAAATGAGTTTAAATCGAATTTATTAATTTTTGGCAATTTTATAAATGCGAGATTTTTATAATTCCCCAGGCTAAACCGTAGGTGATACAAACTTCTAAATACGATTATTATTATTTAAGACGTCGTTCTATGCAGCTAAAATGAATTTAAACCGAATTTATTAATTTTTGGCAATTTTATAAATCCGAGATTTTTATAATTTCTCAGGCTAAACCGTAAGTAATACAAATTTCTAAATATGATTATTACTATTTAAGACGTCGTTCTATACAGCTAAATTGAGTTTAAATCGAATTTATTAAATTTTGGCAATTTTAAAAATGCGAGATTTTTATAATTGGGAGCAGAGAAATGCTAGATTTTTATAATTACCCAGGCTAAACCGTAGGTGATACAAACTTCTAAATACGATTATTATTATTTAAGACACCGTTCTATACAGCTAAAATGAATTTAAAACGAATTTATTAATTTTTGGTAATTTTATAAATGCGAGATTTTTATAATTGGGAGCAGAGAAATGCTAGATTTTTATAATTACCCAGGCTAAACCGTAGGTGATACAAACTTCTAAATACGATTATTATTATTTAAGACACCGTTCTATACAGCTAAAATGAATTTAAAACGAATTTATTAATTTTTGGTAATTTTATAAATGCGAGATTTTTATAATTGCCCAGGCTAAACCGTAGGTGATACAAACTTCTAAATACGATTATTATTATTTAAGACGTCGTTCTATGCAGCTAAAATGAATTTAAATCGAATTTATTAATTTTTGGCAATTTTATAAATGCGAGATTTTTATAATTCCCCAGGCTAAACCGTAGGTGATACAAACTTCTAAATTCGATTATTATTATTTAGGACGTCGTTCTATGCAGCTAAAATGAGTTTAAATCGAATTTATTAATTTTTGGCAATTTTATAAATGCGAGATTTTTATAATTCCCCAGGCTAAACCGTAGGTGATACAAACTTCTAAATACGATTATTATTATTTAAGACGTCGTTCTATGCAGCTAAAATGAATTTAAACCGAATTTATTAATTTTTGGCAATTTTATAAATGCGAGATTTTTATAATTTCTCAGGCTAAACCGTAAGTAATACAAATTTCTAAATATGATTATTACTATTTAAGACGTCGTTCTATACAGCTAAATTGAGTTTAAATCGAATTTATTAAATTTTGGCAATTTTAAAAATGCGAGATTTTTATAATTGGGAGCAGAGAAATGCTAGATTTTTATAATTACCCAGGCTAAACCGTAGGTGATACAAACTTCTAAATACGATTATTATTATTTAAGACACCGTTCTATACAGCTAAAATGAATTTAAAACGAATTTATTAATTTTTGGTAATTTTATAAATGCGAGATTTTTATAATTGGGAGCAGAGAAATGCTAGATTTTTATAATTACCCAGGCTAAACCGTAGGTGATACAAACTTCTAAATACGATTATTATTATTTAAGACACCGTTCTATACAGCTAAAATGAATTTAAAACGAATTTATTAATTTTTGGTAATTTTATAAATGCGAGATTTTTATAATTCCCCAGGCTAAACCGTACGTGATACAAATATCTAAATATGTTTATCATTATTTAAGACGTCGTTCTATACAGCTAAAATAAGTTTAAATCGAATTTATTAATTTTTGGTAATTTTATAACTGCGAGATTTTTATAATTCTCCAGGCTAAACCGTAAGTGATACAAATTTCTAAATATGTTTATTAATATTTAAGACGTCGTTCTATGCAGCTAAAATGTGTTTAAATCGAATTTATTAATTTTCGGCAACTTTAAAAATGCGAGATTTTTATAATTGGGAGCCGAAAAATGCCAGATTTTTATAATTGCCCAGGCTAAACCGTAGGTGATACAAACTTCTAAATACGATTATTATTATTCAGGACGTCGTTCTATGCAGCTAAAATGAGTTTAAATAGAATTTATTAATTTTTGGTAATTTTATAAATGCGCGATTTTTATAATTCCCCAGGCTAAATCGCAAGTGATACAAATTTCTAAATAAGTTTATTATTATTTAAGACGTCGTTCTATACAGCTAAAATGAGTTTAAATCGAATTTATTGATTTTTAGTAATTTTATAAAAGCGAGATTTTTATAATTGCCCAGGCTAAACCGTAGGTGATACAAACTTCTAAATACAATTTTAAAAATGCGAGATTTTTATAATTGGGAGCAGAAAAATGCTAGATTTTTATAATTACCCAGGCTAAGCCGTAGGTGATACAAACTTCTAAATACGATTATTATTATTTAAGACACCGTTCTATACAGCTAAAATGAATTTAAAACGAATTTATTAATTTTTGGTAATTTTATAAATGCGAGATTTTTATAATCCTCTAGGCTAAACCGTAAGTGATACAAATTTCTAAATATGTTTATTATTATTTAAGACGTCGTTCTATGCAGCTAAAATGAGTTTAAATCGAATTTATTGATTTTTGGTAATTTTATAAATGCGCGATTTTTATAATTCCCCAGGCTAAACCGCAAGTGATACAAATTTCTAAATAAGTTTATTATTATTTAAGACGTCGTTCTATGCAGCTAAAATGAGTTTAAATCGAATTTATTGATTTTTGGTAATTTTATAAAAGCGAGATTTTTATAATTGCCCAGGCTAAACCGTAGGTGATACAAACTTCTAAATACAATTTTAAAAATGCGAGATTTTTATAATTGGGAGCAGAAAAATGCTAGATTTATATAATTGCCCAGGCTAAACCGTAGGTGATACAAACTTCTAAATACGATTATTATTATTTAAGACGCCGTTCTATGCAGCTAAAATGAATTTAAAACGAATTTATTAATTTTTGGTAATTTTATAAATGCGAGATTTTTATAATTCCCCAGGCTAAACCGTACGTGATACAAATTTCTAAATATGTTTATCATTATTTAAGACGTCGTTCTATGCAGCTAAAAGAAGTTTAAATCGAATTTATTAATTTTTGGCAATTTTAAAAATGCGAGATTTTTATAATTGGGAGCAGAAAAATGCTAGATTTTTATAATTGCCCAGGCTAAACCGTAGGTGATACAAACTTCTAAATACAATTTTAAAAATGCGAGATTTTTATAATTGGGAGCAGAAAAATGCTAGATTTATATAATTGCCCAGGCTAAACCGTAGGTGATACAAACTTCTAAATACGATTATTATTATTTAAGACGCCGTTCTATGCAGCTAAAATGAATTTAAAACGAATTTATTAATTTTTGGTAATTTTATAAATGCGAGATTTTTATAATTCCCCAGGCTAAACCGTAAGTGATACAAATTTCTAAATACGTTTATTATTATTTAAGACGTCGTTCTATGCAGCTAAATTGAGTTTAAATCGAATTTATTAATTTTTGGGAATTTTAAAAATGCGAGATTTTTATAATTGGGAGCAGAAAAATGCTAGATTTTTATAATTACCCAGGCTAAGCCGTAGGTGATACAAACTTCTAAATACGATTATTATTATTTAAGACACCGTTCTATACAGCTAAAATGAATTTAAAACGAATTTATTAATTTTTGGTAATTTTATAAATGCGAGATTTTTATAATTGCCCAGGCTAAACCGCAGGTGATACAAACTTCTAAATACGATTATTATTATTTAGGACGTCGTTCTATGCAGCTAAAATGAGTTTAAATCGAATTTATTAATTTTTGGTAATTTTATAAATGCGCGATTTTTATAATTCCCCAGGCTAAACCGCAAGTGATACAAATTTCTAAATATGTTTATTATTATTTAAGACGTCGTTCTGTGCAGCTAAAATGAGTTTAAATCGAATTTATTGATTTTTGGTAATTTTATAAAAGCGAGATTTTTATAATTGCCCAGGCTAAACCGTAGGTGATACAAACTTCTAAATACAATTATTATTATTTCCGACGTCGTTCTATGCAGCTAAAATGAGTTTAAACCGAATTTATTAATTTTTGGCAATTTTAAAAATGCGAGATTTTTATAATTGGGAGCTGAAAAGTGCCAGATTTTTATAATTGCCCAGGCTAAACCGTAGGTGATACAAACTTCTAAATCCGATTATTATTATTTAAGGCACCGTTCTATACAGCTAAAATGAATTTAAAGCGAATTTATTAATTTTTGGTAATTTTATAAATGCGAGATTTTTATAATTCCCCAGGCTAAACCGTAAGTGATACAAATTTCTAAATATGTTTATTACTATTTAAGGCGTCGTTCTATGCAGCTAAAATGAGTTTAAATCGAATTTACAAATTTTTGGCAATTTTAAAAATGTGAGATTTTTATAATTGGGAGCTGAAAAATGCCAGATTTTTATAATTGCCCAGGCTAAACCGCAGGTTATACAAACTTCTAAATACGATTATTATTATTTAAGACGCCGTGCTATGCAGCTAAAATGAATTTAAAACGAATTTATTAATTTTTGGTAATTTTATAAATGCGAGATTTTTATAATTCCCCAGGCTAAACCGTACGTGATACAAATATCTAAATATGTTTATCATAATTTAAGACGTCGTTCTATGCAGCTAAAATAAGTTTAAATCGAATTTATTAATTTTTGGTAATTTTATAAATGCGAGATTTTTATAATTCCCCAGGCTAAACCGTAAGTGATACAAATTTCTAAATATGTTTATTATTATTTAAGACGTCGTTCTATGCAGCTAAAATGAATTTAAACCGAATTTATTAATTTTTGGCAATTTTATAACTGCGAGATTTTTATAATTTCTCGATCTAAACCGTAAGTAATACAAATTTCTAAATATGATTATTACTATTTAAGACGTCGTTCTATAAAGCTAAATTGAGTTTAAATCGAATTTATTAAATTTTGGCAATTTTAAAAATGCGAGATTTTTATAATTGGGAGCAGAGAAATGCTATATTTTTATAATTACCCAGGCTAAACCGTAGGTGATACAAAGTTCTAAATACGATTATTATTATGTAAGACACCGTTCTATACAGCTAAAATGAATTTAAAACGAATTTATTAATTTTTGGTAATTTTATAAATGCGAGATTTTTATAATTCCCCAGGCTAAACCGTACGTGATACAAATATCTAAATATGTTTATCATTATTTAAGACGTCGTTCTATACAGCTAAAATAAGTTTAAATCGAATTTATTAATTTTTGGTAATTTTATAACTGCGAGATTTTTATAATTCTCCAGGCTAAACCGTAAGTGATACAAATTTCTAAATATGTTTATTAATATTTAAGACGTCGTTCTATGCAGCTAAAATGTGTTTAAATCGAATTTATTAATTTTCGGCAACTTTAAAAATGCGAGATTTTTATAATTGGGAGCCGAAAAATGCCAGATTTTTATAATTGCCCAGGCTAAACCGTAGGTGATACAAACTTCTAAATACGATTAT
This sequence comes from Melanotus villosus, assembly GCA_963082815.1. Classification (NCBI taxonomy): domain Eukaryota; kingdom Metazoa; phylum Arthropoda; class Insecta; order Coleoptera; family Elateridae; genus Melanotus; species Melanotus villosus. Next base: position 34,590,854 of record OY720419.1, on the reverse strand, counting down.
TATTATTTAAGACACCGTTCTATACAGCTAAAATGAATTTAAAGCGAATTTATTAATTTTTGGTAATTTTATAAATGCGAGATTTTTATAATTCCCCAGGCTAAACCGTAAGTGATACAAATTTCTAAATACGTTTATTATTATTTAAGACGTCGTTCTATGCAGCTAAATTGCGTTTCAATCGAATTTATTAATTTTTGGCAATTTTAAAAATGCGAGATTTTTATAATTGGGAGCAGAAAAATGCTAGATTTTTATAATTACCCAGGCTAAACCGTAGGTGATACAAACTTCTAAATACGATTATTATTATTTAGGACGTCGTTCTATGCAGCTAAAATGAGTTTAAATCGAATTTATTAATTTTTGGTAATTTTATAAATGCGAGATTTTTATAATTGCCCAGGCTAAACCGTAGGTGATACAAACTTCTAAATACGATTATTATTATTTAGGACGTCGTTCTATGCAGCTAAAATGAGTTTAAATCGAATTTATTAATTTTTGGCAATTTTATAAATGCGAGATTTTTATAATTCCCCAGGCTAAACCGTAGGTGATACAAACTTCTAAATACGATTATTATTATTTAGGACGTCGTTCTATGCAGCTAAAATGAGTTTAAATCGAATTTATTAATTTTTGGTAATTTTATAAATGCGAGATTTTTATAATTGCCCAGGCTAAAACGTAGGTGATACAAACTTCTAAATACGATTATTATTATTTAGGACGTCGTTCTATGCAGCTAAAATGAGTTTAAATAGAATTTATTAATTTTTGGTAATTTTATAAATGCGCGATTTTTATAATTCCCCAGGCTAAACCGCAAGTGATACAAATTTCTAAATATGTATGTTTATTATTATTTAAGACGTCGTTCTATGCAGCTAAAATGAGTTTAAATCGAATTTATTGATTTTTGGTAATTTTATAAAAGCGAGATTTTTATAATTGCCCAGGCTAAACCGTAGGTGATACAAACTTCTAAATACAATTTTAAAAATGCGAGATTTTTATAATTGGGAGCAGAAAAATGCTAGATTTTTATAATTACCCAGGCTAAGCCGTAGGTGATACAAACTTCTAAATACGATTATTATTATTTAAGACACCGTTCTATACAGCTAAAATGAATTTAAAACAAATTTATTAATTTTTTTAATTTTATAAATGCGAGATTTTTATAATCCTCTAGGCTAAACCGTAAGTGATACAAATTTCTAAATATGTTTATTATTATTTAAGACGTCGTTCTATGCAGCTAAAATGAGTTTAAATCGAATTTATTGATTTTTGGTAATTTTATAAAAGCGAGATTTTTATAATTGCCCAGGCTAAACCGCAGGTGATACAAACTTCTAAATACGATTATTATTATTTAGGACGTCGTTCTATGCAGCTAAAATGAGTTTAAATCGAATTTATTAATTTTTGGTAATTTTATAAATGCGCGATTTTTATAATTCCCCAGGCTAAACCGCAAGTGATACAAATTTCTAAATATGTTTATTATTATTTAAGACGTCGTTCTGTGCAGCTAAAATGAGTTTAAATCGAATTTATTGATTTTTGGTAATTTTATAAAAGCGAGATTTTTATAATTGCCCAGGCTAAACCGTAGGTGATACAAACTTCTAAATACAATTATTATTATTTCCGACGTCGTTCTATGCAGCTAAAATGAGTTTAAACCGAATTTATTAATTTTTGGCAATTTTAAAAATGCGAGATTTTTATAATTGGGAGCTGAAAAGTGCCAGATTTTTATAATTGCCCAGGCTAAACCGTAGGTGATACAAACTTCTAAATCCGATTATTATTATTTAAGGCACCGTTCTATACAGCTAAAATGAATTTAAAGCGAATTTATTAATTTTTGGTAATTTTATAAATGCGAGATTTTTATAATTCCCCAGGCTAAACCGTAAGTGATACAAATTTCTAAATATGTTTATTACTATTTAAGGCGTCGTTCTATGCAGCTAAAATGAGTTTAAATCGAATTTACAAATTTTTGGCAATTTTAAAAATGTGAGATTTTTATAATTGGGAGCTGAAAAATGCCAGATTTTTATAATTGCCCAGGCTAAACCGCAGGTTATACAAACTTCTAAATACGATTATTATTATTTAAGACGCCGTGCTATGCAGCTAAAATGAATTTAAAACGAATTTATTAATTTTTGGTAATTTTATAAATGCGAGATTTTTATAATTCCCCAGGCTAAACCGTACGTGATACAAATATCTAAATATGTTTATCATAATTTAAGACGTCGTTCTATGCAGCTAAAATAAGTTTAAATCGAATTTATTAATTTTTGGTAATTTTATAAATGCGAGATTTTTATAATTCCCCAGGCTAAACCGTAAGTGATACAAATTTCTAAATATGTTTATTATTATTTAAGACGTCGTTCTATGCAGCTAAAATGAATTTAAACCGAATTTATTAATTTTTGGCAATTTTATAACTGCGAGATTTTTATAATTTCTCGATCTAAACCGTAAGTAATACAAATTTCTAAATATGATTATTACTATTTAAGACGTCGTTCTATAAAGCTAAATTGAGTTTAAATCGAATTTATTAAATTTTGGCAATTTTAAAAATGCGAGATTTTTATAATTGGGAGCAGAGAAATGCTATATTTTTATAATTACCCAGGCTAAACCGTAGGTGATACAAAGTTCTAAATACGATTATTATTATTTAAGACACCGTTCTATACAGCTAAAATGAATTTAAAACGAATTTATTAATTTTTGGTAATTTTATAAATGCGAGATTTTTATAATTCCCCAGGCTAAACCGTACGTGATACAAATATCTAAATATGTTTATCATTATTTAAGACGTCGTTCTATACAGCTAAAATAAGTTTAAATCGAATTTATTAATTTTTGGTAATTTTATAACTGCGAGATTTTTATAATTCTCCAGGCTAAACCGTAAGTGATACAAATTTCTAAATATGTTTATTAATATTTAAGACGTCGTTCTATGCAGCTAAAATGTGTTTAAATCGAATTTATTAATTTTCGGCAACTTTAAAAATGCGAGATTTTTATAATTGGGAGCCGAAAAATGCCAGATTTTTATAATTGCCCAGGCTAAACCGTAGGTGATACAAACTTCTAAATACGATTATTATTATTTAAGACACCGTTCTATACAGCTAAAATGAATTTAAAGCGAATTTATTAATTTTTGGTAATTTTATAAATGCGAGATTTTTATAATTCCCCAGGCTAAACCGTAAGTGATACAAATTTCTAAATACGTTTATTATTATTTAAGACGTCGTTCTATGCAGCTAAATTGCGTTTCAATCGAATTTATTAATTTTTGGCAATTTTAAAAATGCGAGATTTTTATAATTGGGAGCAGAAAAATGCTAGATTTTTATAATTACCCAGGCTAAACCGTAGGTGATACAAACTTCTAAATACGATTATTATTATTTAGGACGTCGTTCTATGCAGCTAAAATGAGTTTAAATCGAATTTATTAATTTTTGGTAATTTTATAAATGCGAGATTTTTATAATTGCCCAGGCTAAACCGTAGGTGATACAAACTTCTAAATACGATTATTATTATTTAGGACGTCGTTCTATGCAGCTAAAATGAGTTTAAATCGAATTTATTAATTTTTGGCAATTTTATAAATGCGAGATTTTTATAATTCCCCAGGCTAAACCGTAGGTGATACAAACTTCTAAATACGATTATTATTATTTAGGACGTCGTTCTATGCAGCTAAAATGAGTTTAAATCGAATTTATTAATTTTTGGTAATTTTATAAATGCGAGATTTTTATAATTGCCCAGGCTAAAACGTAGGTGATACAAACTTCTAAATACGATTATTATTATTTAGGACGTCGTTCTATGCAGCTAAAATGAGTTTAAATAGAATTTATTAATTTTTGGTAATTTTATAAATGCGCGATTTTTATAATTCCCCAGGCTAAACCGCAAGTGATACAAATTTCTAAATATGTATGTTTATTATTATTTAAGACGTCGTTCTATGCAGCTAAAATGAGTTTAAATCGAATTTATTGATTTTTGGTAATTTTATAAAAGCGAGATTTTTATAATTGCCCAGGCTAAACCGTAGGTGATACAAACTTCTAAATACAATTTTAAAAATGCGAGATTTTTATAATTGGGAGCAGAAAAATGCTAGATTTTTATAATTACCCAGGCTAAGCCGTAGGTGATACAAACTTCTAAATACGATTATTATTATTTAAGACACCGTTCTATACAGCTAAAATGAATTTAAAACAAATTTATTAATTTTTTTAATTTTATAAATGCGAGATTTTTATAATCCTCTAGGCTAAACCGTAAGTGATACAAATTTCTAAATATGTTTATTATTATTTAAGACGTCGTTCTATGCAGCTAAAATGAGTTTAAATCGAATTTATTGATTTTTGGTAATTTTATAAAAGCGAGATTTTTATAATTGCCCAGGCTAAACCGTAGGTGATACAAACTTCTAAATACAATTTTAAAAATGCGAGATTTTTATAATTGGGAGCAGAAAAATGCTAGATTTTTATAATTGCCCAGGCTAAACCGTAGGTGATACAAACTTCTAAATACGATTATTATTATTTAAGACGCCGTTCTATGCAGCTAAAATGAATTTAAAACGAATTTATTAATTTTTGGTAATTTTATAAATGCGAGATTTTTATAATCCTCTAGGCTAAACCGTAAGTGATACAAATTTCTAAATATGTTTATTATTATTTAAGACGTCGTTCTATGCAGCTAAAATGAGTTTAAATCGAATTTATTGATTTTTGGTAATTTTATAAATGCGAGATTTTTATAATTCCCCTGGCTAAACCGTACGTGATACAAATTTCTAAATATGTTTATCATTATTTAAGACGTCGTTCTATGCAGCTAAAATAAGTTTACATCGAATTTATTAATTTTTGGCAATTTTAAAAATGCGAGATTTTTATAATTGGGAGCAGAAAAATGCTAGATTTTTATAATTGCCCAGGCTAAACCGTAGGTGATACAAACTTCTAAATACGATTATTATTATTTAAGACACCGTTCTATACAGCTAAAATGAATTCAAAACGAATTTATTAATTTTTGGTAATTTTATAAATGCGAGATTTTTATAATTCCCCAGGCTAAACCGTACGTGATACAAATTTCTAAATATGTTTATCATTATTTAAGACGTCGTTCTATGCAGCTAAAATAAGTTTACATCGAATTTATTAATTTTTGGCAATTTTAAAAATGCGAGATTTTTATAATTGGGAGCAGAAAAATGCTAGATTTTTATAATTGCCCAGGCTAAACCGTAAGTGATACAAATTTCTAAATATGTTTATTATTATTTAAGACGTCGTTCTATGCAGCTAAAATGAGTTTAAATCGAATTTACAAATTTTTGGCAATTTTAAAAATGTGAGATTTTTATAATTGGGAGCTGAAAAATGCCAGATTTTTATAATTGCCCAGGCTAAACCGCAGGTTATACAAACTTCTAAATACGATTATTATTATTTAAGACGCCGTGCTATGCAGCTAAAATGAATTTAAACCGAATTTATTAATTTTTGGCAATTTTATAAATGCGAGATTTTTATAATTTCTCAGGCTAAACCGTAAGTAATACAAATGTCTAAATATGATTATTACTATTTAAGACGTCGTTCTATACAGCTAAAGTGAGTTTAAATCGAATTTATTAAATTTTGGCAATTTTAAAAATGCGAGATTTTTATAATTGGGAGCAGAGAAATGCTAGATTTTTTATAATTACCCAGGCTAAACCGTAGGTGATACAAACTTCTAAATACGATTATTATTATTTAAGACACCGTTCTATACAGCTAAAATGAATTTAAAACGAATTTATTAATTTTTGGTAATTTTATAAATGCGAGATTTTTATAATTCCCCAGGCTAAACCGTACGTGATACAAATATCTAAATATGTTTATCATTATTAAGACGTCGTTCTATGCAGCTAAAATAAGTTTAAATCGAATTTATTAATTTTTGGTAATTTTATAAATGCGAGATTTTTATAATTCTCCAGGCTAAACCGTAAGTGATACAAATTTCTAAATATGTTTATTATTATTTAAGACGTCGTTCTATGCAGCTAAAATGTGTTTAAATCGAATTTATTAATTTTCGGCAACTTTAAAAATGCGAGATTTTTATAATTGGGAGCCGAAAAATGCCAGATTTTTATAATTGCCCAGGCTAAACCGTAGGTGATACAAACTTCTAAATACGATTATTATTATTTAAGACACCGTTCTATACAGCTAAAATGAATTTAAAACGAATTTATTAATTTTTGGTAATTTTATAAATGCGAGATTTTTATAATCCTCTAGGCTAAACCGTAAGTGATACAAATTTCTAAATATGTTTATTATTATTTAAGACGTCGTTCTATGCAGCTAAAATGAGTTTAAATCGAATTTATTGATTTTTGGTAATTTTATAAATGCGCGATTTTTATAATTGCCCAGGCTAAACCGTAGGTGATACAAACTTCTAAATACAATTTTAAAAATGCGAGATTTTTATAATTGGGAGCAGAAAAATGCTAGATTTTTATAATTGCCCAGGCTAAACCGTAGGTGATACAAACTTCTAAATACGATTATTATTATTTAAGACGCCGTTCTATGCAGCTAAAATGAATTTAAAACGAATTTATTAATTTTTGGTAATTTTATAAATGCGAGATTTTTATAATCCTCTAGGCTAAACCGTAAGTGATACAAATTTCTAAATATGTTTATTATTATTTAAGACGTCGTTCTATGCAGCTAAAATGAGTTTAAATCGAATTTATTGATTTTTGGTAATTTTATAAATGCGAGATTTTTATAATTCCCCAGGCTAAACCGTACGTGATACAAATTTCTAAATATGTTTATCATTATTTAAGACGTCGTTCTATGCAGCTAAAATAAGTTTACATCGAATTTATTAATTTTTGGCAATTTTAAAAATGCGAGATTTTTATAATTGGGAGCAGAAAAATGCTAGATTTTTATAATTGCCCAGGCTAAACCGTAGGTGATACAAACTTCTAAATACGATTATTATTATTTAAGACACCGTTCTATACAGCTAAAATGAATTCAAAACGAATTTATTAATTTTTGGTAATTTTATAAATGCGAGATTTTTATAATTCCCCAGGCTAAACCGTACGTGATACAAATTTCTAAATATGTTTATCATTATTTAAGACGTCGTTCTATGCAGCTAAAATAAGTTTACATCGAATTTATTAATTTTTGGCAATTTTAAAAATGCGAGATTTTTATAATTGGGAGCAGAAAAATGCTAGATTTTTATAATTGCCCAGGCTAAACCGTAAGTGATACAAATTTCTAAATATGTTTATTATTATTTAAGACGTCGTTCTATGCAGCTAAAATGAGTTTAAATCGAATTTACAAATTTTTGGCAATTTTAAAAATGTGAGATTTTTATAATTGGGAGCTGAAAAATGCCAGATTTTTATAATTGCCCAGGCTAAACCGCAGGTTATACAAACTTCTAAATACGATTATTATTATTTAAGACGCCGTGCTATGCAGCTAAAATGAATTTAAACCGAATTTATTAATTTTTGGCAATTTTATAAATGCGAGATTTTTATAATTTCTCAGGCTAAACCGTAAGTAATACAAATGTCTAAATATGATTATTACTATTTAAGACGTCGTTCTATACAGCTAAAGTGAGTTTAAATCGAATTTATTAAATTTTGGCAATTTTAAAAATGCGAGATTTTTATAATTGGGAGCAGAGAAATGCTAGATTTTTTATAATTACCCAGGCTAAACCGTAGGTGATACAAACTTCTAAATACGATTATTATTATTTAAGACACCGTTCTATACAGCTAAAATGAATTTAAAACGAATTTATTAATTTTTGGTAATTTTATAAATGCGAGATTTTTATAATTCCCCAGGCTAAACCGTACGTGATACAAATATCTAAATATGTTTATCATTATTAAGACGTCGTTCTATGCAGCTAAAATAAGTTTAAATCGAATTTATTAATTTTTGGTAATTTTATAAATGCGAGATTTTTATAATTCTCCAGGCTAAACCGTAAGTGATACAAATTTCTAAATATGTTTATTATTATTTAAGACGTCGTTCTATGCAGCTAAAATGTGTTTAAATCGAATTTATTAATTTTCGGCAACTTTAAAAATGCGAGATTTTTATAATTGGGAGCCGAAAAATGCCAGATTTTTATAATTGCCCAGGCTAAACCGTAGGTGATACAAACTTCTAAATACGATTATTATTATTTAAGACGCCGTTCTATGCAGCTAAAATGAATTTAAAACGAATTTATTAATTTTTGGTAATTTTATAAATGCGAGATTTTTATAATTCCCCAGGCTAAACCGTAGGTGATACAAATTTCTAAATGTCCTTATTATTACTTAAGACGTCGTTCTATGCAGCTAAAATGAGTTTAAATAGAATTTATTAATTTTTGGTAATTTTAAAAAAGAGAGATTTTTATAATTGCCAGATTAAAAATGCGAGATTTTGATAATTGCCCAGGCTAAACTGTAGGAGATACAAATTTCTAAATATGCTTATTATGGTTTCAGACGTCGTTCTATACAGCTAAAATGAATTTAATACGAATTTATTAATTTTTGGTAATTTTATAAATGCGAGATTTTTATAATTCCCCAGGCTAAACCGTAGGTGATACAAATTTCTAAATGTCCTTATTATTATTTAAGACGTCGTTCTATGCAGCTAAAATGAGTTTAAATCGAATTTATTAATTTTTGGTAATTTTAAAAAAGAGAGATTTTTATAATTGCCCAGGCTAAACTGTAGGAGATACAAATTTCTAAATATGCTTATTATGGTTTCAGACGTCGGTCTATACTGCTAAAATGAGTTTAAATCGAATTTATTAATTTTTGGTATTTTTAAAAAAGAGAGATTTTTATAATTGCCAGATTAAAAATGCGAGATTTTTATAATTGCCCAGGCTAAACTGTAGGAGATACAAATTTCTAAATATGCTTATTATGGTTTCAGACGTCGTTCTATGCAGCTAAAATGAATTTAAAACGAATTTATTAATTTTTGGTAATTTTATAAATGCGAGATTTTTATAATTCCCCAGGCTAAACCGTAGGTGATACAAATTTCTAAATGTCCTTATTATTACTTAAGAAGTCGTTCTATGCAGCTAAAATGAGTTTAAATAGAATTTATTTATTTTTATTAATTTTAAAAAAGAGAGATTTTTATAATTGCCATATTAAAAATGCGAGATTTTTATAATTGCCCAGGGTAAACTGTAGGAGATACAAATTTCTAAATATGCTTATTATGGTTTCAGACGTCGTTCTATGCAGCTAAAATGAATTTAAAGCGAATTTATTAATTTTTGGTAATTTTATAAATGCGAGATTTTTATAATTCCCCAGGCTAAACCGTAGGTGATACAAATTTCTAAATGTCCTTATTATTATTTAAGACGTCGTTCTATGCAGCTAAAATGAGTTTAAATCGAATTTATTAATTTTTGGTAATTTTATAAATGCGAGATTTTTATAATTCCCCAGGCTAAACCGTAGGTGATACAAATTTCTAAATGTCCTTATTATTATTTAAGACGTCGTTCTATGCAGCTAAAATGAGTTTAAATCGAATTTATTAATTTTATGTAATTTTAAAAAAGAGAGATTTTTATAATTGCCAGATTAAAAATGCGAGATTTTTATAATTGCCCAGGTTAAACTGTAGGAGATACAAATTTCTAAATATGCTTATTATGGTTTCAGACGTCGTTCTATGCAGCTAAAATGAATTTAAAACGAATTTATTAATTTTTGGTAATTTTATAAATGCGAGATTTTTATAATTCTGCAGGCTAAACCGTAGGTGATACAAATTCCTAAATGTCCTTATTATTATTTAAGACGTCGGTCTATGCAGCTAAAATGAGTTTAAATCGAATTTATTAATTTTTGGTAATTTTAAAAAAGACAGATTTTTATAATTGCCAGATTAAAAATGCGAGATTTTTATAATTGCCCAGGCTAAACTGTAGGAGATACAAATTTCTAAATATGCTTATTATGGTTTCAGACGTCGTTCTATGCAGCTAAAATGAGTTTAAATCGAATTTATTAATTTTTGGTAATTTTAAAAAAGAGAGATTTTAAAATTGCCCAGGCTAAACTGTAGGAGATACAAATTTCTAAATATTCTTATTATGGTTTCAGACGCCGTTCTATGCAGCTAAAATGAGTTTAAATCGAATTTATTAATTTTTGGTAATTTTAAAAAAGAGAGATTTTTATAATTGCCAGATTAAAAATGCGAGATTTTTATAATTGCCCAGGTTAAACTGTAGGAGATACAAATTTCTAAATATTCTTATTATGGTTTCAGACGTCGTTCTATGCAGCTAAAATGAGTTTAAATAGAATTTATTAATTTTTGGTAATTTTATAAATGCGCGATTTTTATAATTCCCCATACTAAACCGCAAGTGATACAAATTTCTAAATAAGTTTATTATTATTTAAGACGTCGTTCTATGCAGCTAAAATGAGTTTAAATCGAATTTATTGATTTTTGGTAATTTTATAAAAGCGAGATTTTTATAATTGCCCAGGCTAAACCGTAGGTGATACAAACTTCTAAATACAATTTTAAAAATGCGAGATTTTTATAATTGGGAGCAGAAAAATGCTAGATTTTTATAATTACCCAGGCTAAGCCGTAGGTGATACAAACTTCTAAATACGATTATTATTATTTAAGACACCGTTCTATACAGCTAAAATGAATTTAAAACGAATTTATTAATTTTTGGTAATTTTATAAATGCGAGATTTTTATAATCCTCTAGGCTAAACCGTAAGTGATACAAATTTCTAAATATGTTTATTATTATTTAAGACGTCGTTCTATGCAGCTAAAATGAGTTTAAATCGAATTTATTGATTTTTGGTAATTTTATAAAAGCGAGATTTTTATAATTGCCCAGGCTAAACCGTAGGTGATACAAACTTCTAAATACAATTTTAAAAATGCGAGATTTTTATAATTGGGAGCAGAAAAATGCTAGATTTATATAATTGCCCAGGCTAAACCGTAGGTGATACAAACTTCTAAATACGATTATTATTATTGTAACGTTTTTCTTACGTTTATTCAAAATAAACTCGGTTCGTGGTGTAAATTAATTTATTAAACAAACTTAAAGTACGAACTAATTATAAAGAACAATTAAACACTAACGTAAAACTAAAAGGGAACACTAATATTAAAACCGAACATTAAAGTAATTTATTTATAACAGTTTATGTATTTAACAATTTATTTCTACGTATTCACAAACACGCCGCGATTATTAGTTCAAGACTATTCACGGATATTTATATTAACTTCGCGACCGCGACTGTTGGCTGGATTAGACTAACTCTGGTACGTTTGGTCGCGCCTTATATATCCCAGCTCCGTCCTTCCAGAATTTCATTCCACAACATTCCCGTAATTGCGCGAGAGTAAGTATCCGCCGAACGCTCTGGAAGCTTTTCGGTGGATAATTCTAGCGGCGGATGGCGCATTTGATCTCGCACCTGCTTTCTGCAGCTGCTGATGCGATTCGTTACACTGCCCCCTCTTCAAGTCTGTTCTGTCCCAGAACAGGTTTCGACCCTTGATTCCTGAAGAACGGGTCATGACGGTATCGGCATTGTTCTCCTCTTCTGCATGTCCCACTGCGGTAGAAGTAACAGTCTACACTCTTCTTTGGTGTTAATGCAGGCTTTGCATCAAAACTGCAGACCAGGATAGTAACACCGGAGTCCCTGAAGACTACCTCCAGCATGTTTCGTACGGTCCTCCAATCTAGCCGATCCAGCCCACAGCCGAGTTTGGGAACTGCCAACTTCTTAATGCCCCTAGCTAACAGGTCTTTCTTCAAATCCCATAGAGCATTCCAGAGGTCTCCATAATCCGGCTTCTGGTAATGGAACTGTTTCGTAACCAAATAATAAATAAATCGTTGTTGATCTGGGAGATATAAAGCTTTGCCGACCGTGGGGTTCTGTCTTTGGAGCTCGTCTAGTCGCCCAAACTTCTTCTTAAATACCACTGCAATTCCTCTTCCTAAATGAAGGTCCTTGGAAACGCAGTGAGCTATTGAGTAGTCAGCGGGAACCTTGAAGAGATCTTGCTGCACTTCAGTCGTCACTCCAAATCGTGCTTTCCCTGTTCCGGAAAATGCCGACATGAATTCTTCAAAAGTTGGTCGGCTTCCTGCAGGCTCCATCCTTCTGACCTCGTCTTCAACATGTGGGGTTCTCTCGTTACTCCCCTCGTATGGTGCCAAACGATTGGAATGTACCACCTTTGGTTTTCCTCTGGGTTGTTTCTGAATGCGATAGATTACGTCATTTATTCGCTTCTTCACTTGATACGGACCTTCCCAATTCCGTTGTAGCTTCGGTGAGAAACCACGACGCCTCTGCGGGTTGTAGAGCCAAACCAAATCTCCAGGCTGAAATCCGCCTTCTTGGGTCCTTACGTCGTAGGAATTCTTCATCCGGTCGCTAGCGATCTGGGTATTTCCGCGGGCCCGATCGTGGATGTCATTCAACTTCAATTTCAATTTCGCGACGTAATCGTCTCCTGCTACCTCTTGTTCCGCAGGCGGACTTCCAAATTCGAGGTCGCAGGGTAGTCGCAGTTCGCGTCCAAACATCATGCAGGCCGGTGTTTGGCCAGTGGTTTCGTGAACCGCTGCGCGATTGACCATCAAGAACAGATGCAAGTATTGATCCCAGTCTCGTTGATGGTCAGATACAACTTTGGCCAAATATTTGCCCATGGTCCGGTTTATTCGCTCCACCATTCCATCGGATTGCGGATGTAACGGGGTAGTTCGGGTCTTACGAATACCCAATAATCGGCAAACATTTCCGAAGAGTGCAGATTCAAAATTGCGGCCTTGGTCCGAATGTAGTTCCAAGGGTACACCAAAGCGGCTGAAGAACTCCTTAACTAGCACTTCGGCGACGGTCACGGCTTCCTGATTTGGTAGTGCATATGCTTCCGTCCATTTGGTGAAATAATTCATTGCCACCAGGATATACTTATTTCCCGTATCAGTCTCGGGAAACGGTCCAGCAATGTCTATGGCCACTCTCTCTAAGGGATTCCCCACGTTGTATTGTCTCATGGGTGCCCTTCTTTTTCCTAGCGGCCCATTCCCTGCGGCACACAGGTCGCACTTGCGACACCATTCCTTAACGTCTTCTTTGCAGTTGACCCAATAGAATCTTTCTCTAACCTTCTCGAGAGTCTTTTTCACACCATAATGTCCTCCTGAGGTGCCATCGTGAAGATTTCTAAGCACTTCTGACATTCGGCTTCTCGGCACTACTAACTGAAGCCTGACGGTAGTTCCATCTTCGTTTTCCAGTTGCCGCTTCAGAAGCCCGCTTTCTATCTTCAAAGAGTCCCACTGGGCCCAGTACGCCTTCAGGGTTCTGTTAGAAGAGCTGATTCTCTCCCAGGTTGGTCTTTCACCCTTTCGTTTCCACTCAAGCACCATTTTCAATTCGGGATCTTCTCCTTGCTCTCGTTGCAACTCCTCGGACAACCAATGGTCGTTGACGATTGTGGTACGGCAAATCTTCCCTTCTAGTCGAGAGCAGTGAGGACAGTCTGCTGGACATGGCCTTCTTGAAAGGGCATCGGCATTCCGATGAGTAGTGCCCGCACGATGTTCCGTGTCAAAGTCGTACCCTTGCAGCCGTTCAATCCATCTTGCGACCTGTCCTTCCGGATTACGGAACTGCAGAAGCCATTTTAACGCGGCATGGTCTGTCCTCAGCAAAAACTTCCGCCCATACAAGTATTTGTAGAAGTGCTCTACAGACTTGACGACAGCCAACAACTCTTTTCTGGTTACGCAATAGTTTCTTTCGGCTTTCGACAAGACCTTGCTAAAATAGCCGATAACCTTTTCATGTCCATCTTGTATTTGGGAAAGAACACTTCCAATGGCCAGGTTACTTGCGTCCGTATCGAGTATAAACTTTCCATCCATCCGTGGGTAGTTTAATATCGGTGCGGTTACTAGAGCATGTTTCAGTTGTTGGAAAGCTGTCTCACAGTCTTCGCTCCAAATGTAATCGTGACCATCTTCCGTTAGCCTTGTCAGCGGTTTTGCTATATTGGCAAATCCCGGAACAAAACGCCTGTAGTAAGTGCATAATCCAAGGAAACTTCGCACTTGGTGTTTATCCCTTGGTGTTGGCCATTCTTGCACCGCTCGGATTTTATCGGGGTCGGCTGCTACTCCATTTCGTGAGACAACATGTCCAAGATAGTTGACTTCTTTTCTAAAGATGTGGCACTTCTTCGGACTTAGTTTCAAGTTGGCTCCACGAAGTCTTTGGAACACTTCTTTTAGGTTTGCCAAGTGTTCTTCAAATGACCTGCCAACTACGATTACGTCGTCAAGATACACCAGGCAAGTTTTCCAGGACAATCCCCTCAAAATGGTCTCCATCAAGCGCTCGAAGGTGGCCGGAGCGTTGCATAGGCCAAAGGGCATAACTGTGAACTGCCATAATCCCGAACCGATGGTGAACGCAGTCTTCTCTCGGTCTTCAGGTTCCATTTCAACTTGCCAATAACCACTCTTCAAGTCCAGTGTCGAAAACCACCGTGAACCAGATAACGTGTCCAAGGTGTCATCAATACGCGGTAAGGGATAGCTGTCCTTCTTCGTGACCTCATTGAGCTGCCGGTAGTCCACACAGAAACGCGTTGATCCATCCTTCTTGCCAACTAGAACCACTGGTGATGCCCATGGACTGTTTGATGGTTCAATGACCCCTTGTTTCTTCATGTCGGTAATAATCTTCTCAGCTTCGTCACGCTTTGCCCATGGAAGTCGTCTCGGACGCTGTCGTATAGGTCTGGAATCCCCGGTGTTAATCTTATGTCGTACCACTTTTGTTCGTCCCTTTTGATCTTCATCAAGGGCAAAGACGTCTTGGTATTGGCAAATCAAAGTTCGCACGCTCTTCAATTCTGTTTCATTAAGGTCTTCACATGAATTGGTTATCATGTCAATACGCTCATCAGCATGTTGTTTGGTAGCTGGTCTTTGGGATTCATTCATGCATTGGGCTATTTGGGATACTGGTACACACTGCCCCACAAGGGTGTTCCTCTTCAACGTCACCGGCTCCATATTGACGTTCATAATCCTCACCGGTACTGTTTCTCCAACCTTGACCAGCGCTTTCCCTACCAGTATACCACTGTGGACTTTCTTGTCACAAATAGGTTCCATCATTCGTACACATCCCAAGCGAAGATCTCCATCCAGACCTGCCTTGACAATTCGTTCACTTCTAGCAGGCACCGTCACGTCTTCGGTTAACCGGACTTGTACTACCGGATCATCCATTGGATGTAGAGGAAGTTCTTTGTTGCCGATTCTTAGAACTCCTTCCTTCAGATCCAGCGAAAACCCGAATTTTCTCAAAAGGTCCATTCCCAGGATGAATTCGTCAGTGATGTCAGCCACTAATACTTCATGTACAAGCTTCTCGCTTCCAATACCGATGGTCATCTTTGCTATACCATGCCGTATCAAATTCCCTTTCTTCCAATTCTCTTCTCAAGTCGGCCACTTTCAACTCTTGAAGCGATTTCCCAGCCATTTCACTTGTTTTAAAGCACTAAATTTTTAAGCAGTTCAACTGTCTTATTTAATTCACACCGAACACCCCACACCTGACACCAATGTAACGTTTTTCTTACGTTTATTCAAAATAAACTCGGTTCGTGGTGTAAATTAATTTATTAAACAAACTTAAAGTACGAACTAATTATAAAGAACAATTAAACACTAACGTAAAACTAAAAGGGAACACTAATATTAAAACCGAACATTAAAGTAATTTATTTATAACAGTTTATGTATTTAACAATTTATTTCTACGTATTCACAAACACGCCGCGATTATTAGTTCAAGACTATTCACGGATATTTATATTAACTTCGCGACCGCGACTGTTGGCTGGATTAGACTAACTCTGGTACGTTTGGTCGCGCCTTATATATCCCAGCTCTGTCCTTCCAGAATTTCATTCCACAACATTCCCGTAATTGCGCGAGAGTAAGTATCCGCCGAACGCTCTGGAAGCTTTTCGGTGGATAATTCTAGCGGCGGATGGCGCATTTGATCTCGCACCTGCTTTCTGCAGCTGCTGATGCGATTCGTTACACTATTTAAGACGCCGTTCTATGCAGCTAAAATGAATTTAAAACGAATTTATTAATTTTTGGTAATTTTATAAATGCGAGATTTTTATAATTCCCCAGGCTAAACCGTAAGTGATACAAATTTCTAAATACGTTTATTATTATTTAAGACGTCGTTCTATGCAGCTAAATTGAGTTTAAATCGAATTTATTAATTTTTGGCAATTTTAAAAATGCGAGATTTTTATAATTGGGAGCAGAAAAATGCTAGATTTTTATAATTACCCAGGCTAAGCCGTAGGTGATACAAACTTCTAAATACGATTATTATTATTTAAGACACCGTTCTATACAGCTAAAATGAATTTAAAACGAATTTATTAATTTTTGGTAATTTTATAAATGCGCGATTTTTATAATTGCCCAGGCTAAACCGCAGGTGATACAAACTTCTAAATACGATTATTATTATTTAGGACGTCGTTCTATGCAGCTAAAATGAGTTTAAATCGAATTTATTAATTTTTGGTAATTTTATAAATGCGCGATTTTTATAATTCCCCAGGCTAAACCGCAAGTGATACAAATTTCTAAATATGTTTATTATTATTTAAGACGTCGTTCTGTGCAGCTAAAATGAGTTTAAATCGAATTTATTGATTTTTGGTAATTTTATAAAAGCGAGATTTTTATAATTGCCCAGGCCAAACCGTAGGTGATACAAACTTCTAAATACAATTATTATTATTTCCGACGTCGTTCTATGCAGCTAAAATGAGTTTAAACCGAATTTATTAATTTTTGGCGATTTTATAAATGCGAAATTTTTATAATTCCTCAGGCTAAACCGTAAGTAATACAAATTTCTAAATATGATTATTACTATTTAAGACGTCGTTCTGTGCAGCTAAAATGAGTTTAAATCGAATTTATTGATTTTTGGTAATTTTATAAAAGCGAGATTTTTATAATTGCCCAGGCCAAACCGTAGGTGATACAAACTTCTAAATACAATTATTATTATTTCCGACGTCGTTCTATGCAGCTAAAATGAGTTTAAATCGAATTTATTAATTTTTGGCAATTTTAAAAATGTGAGATTTTTATAATTGGGAGCTGAAAAATGCCAGATTTTTATAATTGCCCAGGCTAAACCGCAGGTTATACAAACTTCTAAATACGATTATTATTATTTAAGACGCCGTGCTATGCAGCTAAAATGAATTTAAAACGAATTTATTAATTTTTGGTAATTTTATAAATGCGAGATTTTTATAATTCCCCAGGCTAAACCGTACGTGATACAAATATCTAAATATGTTTATCATAATTTAAGACGTCGTTCTATGCAGCTAAAATAAGTTTAAATCGAATTTATTAATTTTTGGTAATTTTATAAATGCGAGATTTTTATAATTCCCCAGGCTAAACCGTAAGTGATACAAATTTCTAAATATGTTTATTATTATTTAAGACGTCGTTCTATGCAGCTAAAATGAATTTAAACCGAATTTATTAATTTTTGGCAATTTTATAACTGCGAGATTTTTATAATTTCTCGATCTAAACCGTAAGTAATACAATTTCTAAATATGATTATTACTATTTAAGACGTCGTTCTATACAGCTAAATTGAGTTTAAATCGAATTTATTAAATTTTGGCAATTTTAAAAATGCGAGATTTTTATAATTGGGAGCAGAGAAATGCTAGATTTTTATAATTACCCAGGCTAAACCGTAGGTGATACAAACTTCTAAATACGATTATTATTATTTAAGACACCGTTCTATACAGCTAAAATGAATTTAAAACGAATTTATTAATTTTTGGTAATTTTATAAATGCGAGATTTTTATAATTCCCCAGGCTAAACCGTACGTGATACAAATATCTAAATATGTTTATCATTATTTAAGACGTCGTTCTATACAGCTAAAATAAGTTTAAATCGAATTTATTAATTTTTGGTAATTTTATAACTGCGAGATTTTTATAATTCTCCAGGCTAAACCGTAAGTGATACAAATTTCTAAATATGTTTATTAATATTTAAGACGTCGTTCTATGCAGCTAAAATGTGTTTAAATCGAATTTATTAATTTTCGGCAACTTTAAAAATGCGAGATTTTTATAATTGGGAGCCGAAAAATGCCAGATTTTTATAATTGCCCAGGCTAAACCGTAGGTGATACAAACTTCTAAATACGATTATTATTATTTAAGACACCGTTCTATACAGCTAAAATGAATTTAAAGCGAATTTATTAATTTTTGGTAATTTTATAAATGCGAGATTTTTATAATTCCCCAGGCTAAACCGTAAGTGATACAAATTTCTAAATACGTTTATTATTATTTAAGACGTCGTTCTATGCAGCTAAATTGCGTTTCAATCGAATTTATTAATTTTTGGCAATTTTAAAAATGCGAGATTTTTATAATTGGGAGCAGAAAAATGCTAGATTTTTATAATTACCCAGGCTAAACCGTAGGTGATACAAACTTCTAAATACGATTATTATTATTTAGGACGTCGTTCTATGCAGCTAAAATGAGTTTAAATCGAATTTATTAATTTTTGGTAATTTTATAAATGCGAGATTTTTATAATTGCCCAGGCTAAACCGTAGGTGATACAAACTTCTAAATACGATTATTATTATTTAGGACGTCGTTCTATGCAGCTAAAATGAGTTTAAATCGAATTTATTAATTTTTGGCAATTTTATAAATGCGAGATTTTTATAATTCCCCAGGCTAAACCGTAGGTGATACAAACTTCTAAATACGATTATTATTATTTAGGACGTCGTTCTATGCAGCTAAAATGAGTTTAAATCGAATTTATTAATTTTTGGTAATTTTATAAATGCGAGATTTTTATAATTGCCCAGGCTAAACCGTAGGTGATACAAACTTCTAAATACGATTATTATTATTTAGGACGTCGTTCTATGCAGCTAAAATGAGTTTAAATAGAATTTATTAATTTTTGGTAATTTTATAAATGCGCGATTTTTATAATTCCCCAGGCTAAACCGCAAGTGATACAAATTTCTAAATATGTATGTTTATTATTATTTAAGACGTCGTTCTATGCAGCTAAAATGAGTTTAAATCGAATTTATTGATTTTTGGTAATTTTATAAAAGCGAGATTTGTATAATTGCCCAGGCTAAACCGTAGGTGATACAAACTTCTAAATACAATTTTAAAAATGCGAGATTTTTATAATTGGGAGCAGAAAAATGCTAGATTTTTATAATTACCCAGGCTAAACCGTACGTGATACAAATTTCTAAATATGTTTATCATTATTTAAGACGTCGTTCTATGCAGCTAAAATAAGTTTATATCGAATTTATTAATTTTTGGCAATTTTAAAAATGCGAGCTTTTTATAATTGGGAGCAGAAAAATGCTAGATTTTTATAATTGCCCAGGCTAAACCGTAAGTGATACAAATTTCTAAATATGTTTATTATTATTTAAGACGTCGTTCTATGCAGCTAAAATGAGTTTAAATCGAATTTATTGATTTTTGGTAATTTTATAAATGCGAGATTTTTATAATTCCCCAGGCTAAACCGTACGTGATACAAATTTCTAAATATGTTTATCATTATTTAAGACGTCGTTCTATGCAGCTAAAATAAGTTTACATCGAATTTATTAATTTTTGGCAATTTTAAAAATGCGAGATTTTTATAATTGGGAGCAGAAAAATGCTAGATTTTTATAATTGCCCAGGCTAAACCGTAGGTGATACAAACTTCTAAATACGATTATTATTATTTAAGACACCGTTCTATACAGCTAAAATGAATTCAAAACGAATTTATTAATTTTTGGTAATTTTATAAATGCGAGATTTTTATAATTCCCCAGGCTAAACCGTACGTGATACAAATTTCTAAATATGTTTATCATTATTTAAGACGTCGTTCTATGCAGCTAAAATAAGTTTACATCGAATTTATTAATTTTTGGCAATTTTAAAAATGCGAGATTTTTATAATTGGGAGCAGAAAAATGCTAGATTTTTATAATTGCCCAGGCTAAACCGTAAGTGATACAAATTTCTAAATATGTTTATTATTATTTAAGACGTCGTTCTATGCAGCTAAAATGAGTTTAAATCGAATTTACAAATTTTTGGCAATTTTAAAAATGTGAGATTTTTATAATTGGGAGCTGAAAAATGCCAGATTTTTATAATTGCCCAGGCTAAACCGCAGGTTATACAAACTTCTAAATACGATTATTATTATTTAAGACGCCGTGCTATGCAGCTAAAATGAATTTAAACCGAATTTATTAATTTTTGGCAATTTTATAAATGCGAGATTTTTATAATTTCTCAGGCTAAACCGTAAGTAATACAAATTTCTAAATATGATTATTACTATTTAAGACGTCGTTCTATACAGCTAAAGTGAGTTTAAATCGAATTTATTAAATTTTGGCAATTTTAAAAATGCGAGATTTTTATAATTGGGAGCAGAGAAATGCTAGATTTTTTATAATTACCCAGGCTAAACCGTAGGTGATACAAACTTCTAAATACGATTATTATTATTTAAGACACCGTTCTATACAGCTAAAATGAATTTAAAACGAATTTATTAATTTTTGGTAATTTTATAAATGCGAGATTTTTATAATTCCCCAGGCTAAACCGTACGTGATACAAATATCTAAATATGTTTATCATTATTAAGACGTCGTTCTATGCAGCTAAAATAAGTTTAAATCGAATTTATTAATTTTTGGTAATTTTATAAATGCGAGATTTTTATAATTCTCCAGGCTAAACCGTAAGTGATACAAATTTCTAAATATGTTTATTATTATTTAAGACGTCGTTCTATGCAGCTAAAATGTGTTTAAATCGAATTTATTAATTTTCGGCAACTTTAAAAATGCGAGATTTTTATAATTGGGAGCCGAAAAATGCTAGATTTTTATAATTGCCCAGGCTAAACCGTAGGTGATACAAACTTCTAAATACGATTATTATTATTTAAGACGCCGTTCTATGCAGCTAAAATGAATTTAAAACGAATTTATTAATTTTTGGTATTTTTAAAAAAGAGAGATTTTTATAATTGCCAGATTAAAAATGCGAGATTTTTATAATTGCCCAGGCTAAACCGTAGGTGATACAAATTTCTAAATGTCCTTATTATTACTTAAGAAGTCGTTCTATGCAGCTAAAATGAGTTTAAATAGAATTTATTAATTTTTATTAATTTTAAAAAAGAGAGATTTTTTTATTGCCATATTAAAAATGCGAGATTTTTATAATTGCCCAGGGTAAACTGTAGGAGATACAAATTTCTAAATATGCTTATTATGGTTTCAGACGTCGTTCTATGCAGCTAAAATGAATTTAAAGCGAATTTATTAATTTTTGGTAATTTTATAAATGCGAGATTTTTATAATTCCCCAGGCTAAACCGTAGGTGATACAAATTTCTAAATGTCCTTATTATTATTTAAGACGTCGTTCTATGCAGCTAAAATGAGTTTAAATCGAATTTATTAATTTTTGGTAATTTTATAAATGCGAGATTTTTATAATTCCCCAGGCTAAACCGTAGGTGATACAAATTTCTAAATGTCCTTATTATTATTTAAGACGTCGTTCTATGCAGCTAAAATGAGTTTAAATCGAATTTATTAATTTTATGTAATTTTAAAAAAGAGAGATTTTTATAATTGCCAGATTAAAAATGCGAGATTTTTATAATTGCCCAGGTTAAACTGTAGGAGATACAAATTTCTAAATATGCTTATTATGGTTTCAGACGTCGTTCCATGCAGCTAAAATGAATTTAAAACGAATTTATTAATTTTTGGTAATTTTATAAATGCGAGATTTTTATAATTCCCCAGGCTAAACCGTAGGTGATACAAATTTCTAAATGTCCTTATTATTATTTAAGACGTCGTTCTATGCAGCTAAAATGAGTTTAAATCGAATTTATTAATTTTTGGTAATTTTAAAAAAGAGAGATTTTTATAATTGCCAGATAAAAAATGCGAGATTTTTATAATTGCCCAGGCTAAACTGTAGGTGATACAAATTTCTAAATATGCTTATTATGGTTTCAGACGTCGTTCTATGCAGCTAAAATGAATTTAAAACGAATTTATTAATTTTTGGTAATTTTATAAATGCGAGATTTTTATAATTCTGCAGGCTAAACCGTAGGTGATACAAATTTCTAAATGTCCTTATTATTATTTAAGACGTCGGTCTATGCAGCTAAAATGAGTTTAAATCGAATTTATTAATTTTTGGTAATTTTAAAAAAGACAGATTTTTATAATTGCCAGATTAAAAATGCGAGATTTTTATAATTGCCCAGGCTAAACTGTAGGAGATACAAATTTCTAAATATGCTTATTATGGTTTCAGACGTCGTTCTATGCAGCTAAAATGAATTTAAAACGAATTTATTAATTTTTGGTAATTTTATAAATGCGAGATTTTTATAATTCCCCAGGCTAAACCGTAGGTGATACAAATTTCTAAATGTCCTTATTATTACTTAAGAAGTCGTTCTATGCAGCTAAAATGAGTTTAAATAGAATTTATTAATTTTTATTAATTTTAAAAAAGAGAGATTTTTATAATTGCCATATTAAAAATGCGAGATTTTTATAATTGCCCAGGGTAAACTGTAGGAGATACAAATTTCTAAATATGCTTATTATGGTTTCAGACGTCGTTCTATGCAGCTAAAATGAATTTAAAGCGAATTTATTAATTTTTGGTAATTTTATAAATGCGAGATTTTTATAATTCCCCAGGCTAAACCGTAGGTGATACAAATTTCTAAATGTCCTTATTATTATTTAAGACGTCGTTCTATGCAGCTAAAATGAGTTTAAATCGAATTTATTAATTTTTGGTAATTTTATAAATGCGAGATTTTTATAATTCCCCAGGCTAAACCGTAGGTGATACAAATTTCTAAATGTCCTTATTATTATTTAAGACGTCGTTCTATGCAGCTAAAATGAGTTTAAATCGAATTTATTAATTTTTGGTAATTTTATAAATGCGAGATTTTTATAATTCCCCAGGCTAAACCGTAGGTGATACAAATTTCTAAATGTCCTTATTATTACTTAAGAAGTCGTTCTATGCAGCTAAAATGAGTTTAAATAGAATTTATTAATTTTTATTAATTTTAAAAAAGAAAAATTTTTATAATTGCCATATTAAAAATGCGAGATTTTTATAATTGCCCAGGGTAAACTGTAGGAGATACAAATTTCTAAATATGCTTATTATGGTTTCAGACGTCGTTCCATGCAGCTAAAATGAATTTAAAACGAATTTATTAATTTTTGGTAATTTTATAAATGCGAGATTTTTATAATTCCCCAGGCTAAACCGTAGGTGATACAAATTTCTAAATGTCCTTATTATTATTTAAGACGTCGTTCTATGCAGCTAAAATGAGTTTAAATCGAATTTATTAATTTTTGGTAATTTTAAAAAAGAGAGATTTTTATAATTGCCAGATAAAAAATGCGAGATTTTTATAATTGCCCAGGCTAAACTGTAGGTGATACAAATTTCTAAATATGCTTATTATGGTTTCAGACGTCGTTCTATGCAGCTAAAATGAATTTAAAACGAATTTATTAATTTTTGGTAATTTTATAAATGCGAGATTTTTATAATTCTGCAGGCTAAACCGTAGGTGATACAAATTTCTAAATGTCCTTATTATTATTTAAGACGTCGGTCTATGCAGCTAAAATGAGTTTAAATCGAATTTATTAATTTTTGGTAATTTTAAAAAAGACAGATTTTTATAATTGCCAGATTAAAAATGCGAGATTTTTATAATTGCCCAGGCTAAACTGTAGGAGATACAAATTTCTAAATATGCTTATTATGGTTTCAGACGTCGTTCTATGCAGCTAAAATGAGTTTAAATCGAATTTATTAATTTTTGGTAATTTTAAAAAAGAGAGATTTTAAAATTGCCCAGGCTAAACTGTAGGAGATACAAATTTCTAAATATTCTTATTATGGTTTCAGACGCCGTTCTATGCAGCTAAAATGAGTTTAAATCGAATTTATTAATTTTTGGTAATTTTAAATAAGAGAGATTTTTATAATTGCCACATTAAAAATGCGAGATTTTATAATTGCCCAGGTTAAACTGTAGGAGATACAAATTTCTAAATATGCTTGGTGATACAAATTTCTAAATGTCCTTATTATTATTTCAGACGTCGTTCTATGAAGCTAAAATGAGTTTAAATCGAATTTATTAATTTTTGGTAATTTTAAAAAAGAGAGATTTTTATAATTGCCAGATTAAAAATGCGAGATTTTTATAATTGCCCAGGTTAAACTGTAGGAGATACAAATTTCTAAATATTCTTATTATGGTTTCAGACGTCGTTCTATGCAGCTAAAATGAATTTAAAACGAATTTATTAATTTTTGGTAATTTTATAAATGCGAGATTTTTATAATTCTCCAGGCTAAACCGTAAGTGATACAAATTTCTAAATATGTTTATTATTATTTAAGACGTCGTTCTATGCAGCTAAAATGTGTTTAAATCGAATTTATTAATTTTCGGCAACTTTAAAAATGCGAGATTTTTATAATTGGGAGCCGAAAAATGCGAGATTTTTATAATTGCCCAGGTTAAACTGTAGGAGATACAAATTTCTAAATATTCTTATTATGGTTTCAGACGTCGTTCTATGCAGCTAAAATGAATTTAAAACGAATTTATTAATTTTTGGTAATTTTATAAATGCGAGATTTTTATAATTCTCCAGGCTAAACCGTAAGTGATACAAATTTCTAAATATGTTTATTATTATTTAAGACGTCGTTCTATGCAGCTAAAATGTGTTTAAATCGAATTTATTAATTTTCGGCAACTTTAAAAATGCGAGATTTTTATAATTGGGAGCCGAAAAATGCGAGATTTTTATAATTGCCCAGGTTAAACTGTAGGAGATACAAATTTCTAAATATGCTTGGTGATACAAATTTCTAAATGTCCTTATTATTATTTCAGACGTCGTTCTATGAAGCTAAAATGAGTTTAAATCGAATTTATTAATTTTTGGTAATTTTAAAAAAGAGAGATTTTTATAATTGCCAGATAAAAAATGCGAGATTTTTATAATTGCCCAGGCTAAACTGTAGGTGATACAAATTTCTAAATATGCTTATTATGGTTTCAGACGTCGTTCTATGCAGCTAAAATGAATTTAAAACGAATTTATTAATTTTTGGTAATTTTATAAATGCGAGATTTTTATAATTCTCCAGGCTAAACCGTAAGTGATACAAATTTCTAAATATGTTTATTATTATTTAAGACGTCGTTCTATGCAGCTAAAATGTGTTTAAATCGAATTTATTAATTTTCGGCAACTTTAAAAATGCGAGATTTTTATAATTGGGAGCCGAAAAATGCGAGATTTTTATAATTGCCCAGGTTAAACTGTAGGAGATACAAATTTCTAAATATTCTTATTATGGTTTCAGACGTCGTTCTATGCAGCTAAAATGAATTTAAAACGAATTTATTAATTTTTGGTAATTTTATAAATGCGAGATTTTTATAATTCCCCAGGCTAAACCGTAGGTGATACAAATTTCTAAACGTCCTTATTATTATTTAAGACGTCGTTCTATGCAGCTAAAATGAGTTTAAATCGAATTTATTAATTTTTGGTAATTTTAAAAAAGAGAGATTTTTATAATTGCCAGATAAAAAATGCGAGATTTTTATAATTTCTCAGGCTAAACCGTAAGTAATACAAATGTCTAAATATGATTATTACTATTTAAGACGTCGTTCTATACAGCTAAAGTGAGTTTAAATCGAATTTATTAAATTTTGGCAATTTTAAAAATGCGAGATTTTTATAATTGGGAGCAGAGAAATGCTAGATTTTTTATAATTACCCAGGCTAAACCGTAGGTGATACAAACTTCTAAATACGATTATTATTATTTAAGACACCGTTCTATACAGCTAAAATGAATTTAAAACGAATTTATTAATTTTTGGTAATTTTATAAATGCGAGATTTTTATAATTCCCCAGGCTAAACCGTACGTGATACAAATATCTAAATATGTTTATCATTATTAAGACGTCGTTCTATGCAGCTAAAATAAGTTTAAATCGAATTTATTAATTTTTGGTAATTTTATAAATGCGAGATTTTTATAATTCTCCAGGCTAAACCGTAAGTGATACAAATTTCTAAATATGTTTATTATTATTTAAGACGTCGTTCTATGCAGCTAAAATGTGTTTAAATCGAATTTATTAATTTTCGGCAACTTTAAAAATGCGAGATTTTTATAATTGGGAGCCGAAAAATGCCAGATTTTTATAATTGCCCAGGCTAAACCGTAGGTGACACAAACTTCTAAATACGATTATTATTATTTAAGACACCGTTCTATACAGCTAAAATGAATTTAAAACGAATTTATTAATTTTTGGTAATTTTATAAATGCGAGATTTTTATAATCCTCTAGGCTAAACCGTAAGTGATACAAATTTCTAAATATGTTTATTATTATTTAAGACGTCGTTCTATGCAGCTAAAATGAGTTTAAATCGAATTTATTGATTTTTGGTAATTTTATAAATGCGCGATTTTTATAATTGCCCAGGCTAAACCGTAGGTGATACAAACTTCTAAATACAATTTTAAAAATGCGAGATTTTTATAATTGGGAGCAGAAAAATGCTAGATTTTTATAATTGCCCAGGCTAAACCGTAGGTGATACAAACTTCTAAATACGATTATTATTATTTAAGACGCCGTTCTATGCAGCTAAAATGAATTTAAAACGAATTTATTAATTTTTGGTAATTTTATAAATGCGAGATTTTTATAATCCTCTAGGCTAAACCGTAAGTGATACAAATTTCTAAATATGTTTATTATTATTTAAGACGTCGTTCTATGCAGCTAAAATGAGTTTAAATCGAATTTATTGATTTTTGGTAATTTTATAAATGCGAGATTTTTATAATTCCCCAGGCTAAACCGTACGTGATACAAATTTCTAAATATGTTTATCATTAT
This sequence comes from Melanotus villosus, assembly GCA_963082815.1. NCBI lineage: Eukaryota > Metazoa > Arthropoda > Insecta > Coleoptera > Elateridae > Melanotus > Melanotus villosus. The sequence continues at coordinate 34,563,416 of OY720419.1, read as the reverse complement.
TTAAGACGTCGTTCTATGCAGCTAAAATAAGTTTACATCGAATTTATTAATTTTTGGCAATTTTAAAAATGCGAGATTTTTATAATTGGGAGCAGAAAAATGCTAGATTTTTATAATTGCCCAGGCTAAACCGTAGGTGATACAAACTTCTAAATACGATTATTATTATTTAAGACACCGTTCTATACAGCTAAAATGAATTCAAAACGAATTTATTAATTTTTGGTAATTTTATAAATGCGAGATTTTTATAATTCCCCAGGCTAAACCGTACGTGATACAAATTTCTAAATATGTTTATCATTATTTAAGACGTCGTTCTATGCAGCTAAAATAAGTTTACATCGAATTTATTAATTTTTGGCAATTTTAAAAATGCGAGATTTTTATAATTGGGAGCAGAAAAATGCTAGATTTTTATAATTGCCCAGGCTAAACCGTAAGTGATACAAATTTCTAAATATGTTTATTATTATTTAAGACGTCGTTCTATGCAGCTAAAATGAGTTTAAATCGAATTTACAAATTTTTGGCAATTTTAAAAATGTGAGATTTTTATAATTGGGAGCTGAAAAATGCCAGATTTTTATAATTGCCCAGGCTAAACCGCAGGTTATACAAACTTCTAAATACGATTATTATTATTTAAGACGCCGTGCTATGCAGCTAAAATGAATTTAAACCGAATTTATTAATTTTTGGCAATTTTATAAATGCGAGATTTTTATAATTTCTCAGGCTAAACCGTAAGTAATACAAATGTCTAAATATGATTATTACTATTTAAGACGTCGTTCTATACAGCTAAAGTGAGTTTAAATCGAATTTATTAAATTTTGGCAATTTTAAAAATGCGAGATTTTTATAATTGGGAGCAGAGAAATGCTAGATTTTTTATAATTACCCAGGCTAAACCGTAGGTGATACAAACTTCTAAATACGATTATTATTATTTAAGACACCGTTCTATACAGCTAAAATGAATTTAAAACGAATTTATTAATTTTTGGTAATTTTATAAATGCGAGATTTTTATAATTCCCCAGGCTAAACCGTACGTGATACAAATATCTAAATATGTTTATCATTATTAAGACGTCGTTCTATGCAGCTAAAATAAGTTTAAATCGAATTTATTAATTTTTGGTAATTTTATAAATGCGAGATTTTTATAATTCTCCAGGCTAAACCGTAAGTGATACAAATTTCTAAATATGTTTATTATTATTTAAGACGTCGTTCTATGCAGCTAAAATGTGTTTAAATCGAATTTATTAATTTTCGGCAACTTTAAAAATGCGAGATTTTTATAATTGGGAGCCGAAAAATGCCAGATTTTTATAATTGCCCAGGCTAAACCGTAGGTGATACAAACTTCTAAATACGATTATTATTATTTAAGACGCCGTTCTATGCAGCTAAAATGAATTTAAAACGAATTTATTAATTTTTGGTAATTTTATAAATGCGAGATTTTTATAATTCCCCAGGCTAAACCGTAGGTGATACAAATTTCTAAATGTCCTTATTATTACTTAAGACGTCGTTCTATGCAGCTAAAATGAGTTTAAATAGAATTTATTAATTTTTGGTAATTTTAAAAAAGAGAGATTTTTATAATTGCCAGATTAAAAATGCGAGATTTTGATAATTGCCCAGGCTAAACTGTAGGAGATACAAATTTCTAAATATGCTTATTATGGTTTCAGACGTCGTTCTATACAGCTAAAATGAATTTAATACGAATTTATTAATTTTTGGTAATTTTATAAATGCGAGATTTTTATAATTCCCCAGGCTAAACCGTAGGTGATACAAATTTCTAAATGTCCTTATTATTATTTAAGACGTCGTTCTATGCAGCTAAAATGAGTTTAAATCGAATTTATTAATTTTTGGTAATTTTAAAAAAGAGAGATTTTTATAATTGCCCAGGCTAAACTGTAGGAGATACAAATTTCTAAATATGCTTATTATGGTTTCAGACGTCGGTCTATACTGCTAAAATGAGTTTAAATCGAATTTATTAATTTTTGGTATTTTTAAAAAAGAGAGATTTTTATAATTGCCAGATTAAAAATGCGAGATTTTTATAATTGCCCAGGCTAAACTGTAGGAGATACAAATTTCTAAATATGCTTATTATGGTTTCAGACGTCGTTCTATGCAGCTAAAATGAATTTAAAACGAATTTATTAATTTTTGGTAATTTTATAAATGCGAGATTTTTATAATTCCCCAGGCTAAACCGTAGGTGATACAAATTTCTAAATGTCCTTATTATTACTTAAGAAGTCGTTCTATGCAGCTAAAATGAGTTTAAATAGAATTTATTAATTTTTATTAATTTTAAAAAAGAGAGATTTTTATAATTGCCATATTAAAAATGCGAGATTTTTATAATTGCCCAGGGTAAACTGTAGGAGATACAAATTTCTAAATATGCTTATTATGGTTTCAGACGTCGTTCTATGCAGCTAAAATGAATTTAAAGCGAATTTATTAATTTTTGGTAATTTTATAAATGCGAGATTTTTATAATTCCCCAGGCTAAACCGTAGGTGATACAAATTTCTAAATGTCCTTATTATTATTTAAGACGTCGTTCTATGCAGCTAAAATGAGTTTAAATCGAATTTATTAATTTTTGGTAATTTTATAAATGCGAGATTTTTATAATTCCCCAGGCTAAACCGTAGGTGATACAAATTTCTAAATGTCCTTATTATTATTTAAGACGTCGTTCTATGCAGCTAAAATGAGTTTAAATCGAATTTATTAATTTTATGTAATTTTAAAAAAGAGAGATTTTTATAATTGCCAGATTAAAAATGCGAGATTTTTATAATTGCCCAGGTTAAACTGTAGGAGATACAAATTTCTAAATATGCTTATTATGGTTTCAGACGTCGTTCTATGCAGCTAAAATGAATTTAAAACGAATTTATTAATTTTTGGTAATTTTATAAATGCGAGATTTTTATAATTCTGCAGGCTAAACCGTAGGTGATACAAATTCCTAAATGTCCTTATTATTATTTAAGACGTCGGTCTATACAGCTAAAATGAGTTTAAATCGAATTTATTAATTTTTGGTAATTTTAAAAAAGACAGATTTTTATAATTGCCAGATTAAAAATGCGAGATTTTTATAATTGCCCAGGCTAAACTGTAGGAGATACAAATTTCTAAATATGCTTATTATGGTTTCAGACGTCGTTCTATGCAGCTAAAATGAGTTTAAATCGAATTTATTAATTTTTGGTAATTTTAAAAAAGAGAGATTTTAAAATTGCCCAGGCTAAACTGTAGGAGATACAAATTTCTAAATATTCTTATTATGGTTTCAGACGCCGTTCTATGCAGCTAAAATGAGTTTAAATCGAATTTATTAATTTTTGGTAATTTTAAAAAAGAGAGATTTTTATAATTGCCAGATTAAAAATGCGAGATTTTTATAATTGCCCAGGTTAAACTGTAGGAGATACAAATTTCTAAATATTCTTATTATGGTTTCAGACGTCGTTCTATGCAGCTAAAATGAGTTTAAATAGAATTTATTAATTTTTGGTAATTTTATAAATGCGCGATTTTTATAATTCCCCATACTAAACCGCAAGTGATACAAATTTCTAAATAAGTTTATTATTATTTAAGACGTCGTTCTATGCAGCTAAAATGAGTTTAAATCGAATTTATTGATTTTTGGTAATTTTATAAAAGCGAGATTTTTATAATTGCCCAGGCTAAACCGTAGGTGATACAAACTTCTAAATACAATTTTAAAAATGCGAGATTTTTATAATTGGGAGCAGAAAAATGCTAGATTTTTATAATTACCCAGGCTAAGCCGTAGGTGATACAAACTTCTAAATACGATTATTATTATTTAAGACACCGTTCTATACAGCTAAAATGAATTTAAAACGAATTTATTAATTTTTGGTAATTTTATAAATGCGAGATTTTTATAATCCTCTAGGCTAAACCGTAAGTGATACAAATTTCTAAATATGTTTATTATTATTTAAGACGTCGTTCTATGCAGCTAAAATGAGTTTAAATCGAATTTATTGATTTTTGGTAATTTTATAAAAGCGAGATTTTTATAATTGCCCAGGCTAAACCGTAGGTGATACAAACTTCTAAATACAATTTTAAAAATGCGAGATTTTTATAATTGGGAGCAGAAAAATGCTAGATTTATATAATTGCCCAGGCTAAACCGTAGGTGATACAAACTTCTAAATACGATTATTATTATTGTAACGTTTTTCTTACGTTTATTCAAAATAAACTCGGTTCGTGGTGTAAATTAATTTATTAAACAAACTTAAAGTACGAACTAATTATAAAGAACAATTAAACACTAACGTAAAACTAAAAGGGAACACTAATATTAAAACCGAACATTAAAGTAATTTATTTATAACAGTTTATGTATTTAACAATTTATTTCTACGTATTCACAAACACGCCGCGATTATTAGTTCAAGACTATTCACGGATATTTATATTAACTTCGCGACCGCGACTGTTGGCTGGATTAGACTAACTCTGGTACGTTTGGTCGCGCCTTATATATCCCAGCTCCGTCCTTCCAGAATTTCATTCCACAACATTCCCGTAATTGCGCGAGAGTAAGTATCCGCCGAACGCTCTGGAAGCTTTTCGGTGGATAATTCTAGCGGCGGATGGCGCATTTGATCTCGCACCTGCTTTCTGCAGCTGCTGATGCGATTCGTTACACTGCCCCCTCTTCAAGTCTGTTCTGTCCCAGAACAGGTTTCGACCCTTGATTCCTGAAGAACGGGTCATGACGGTATCGGCATTGTTCTCCTCTTCTGCATGTCCCACTGCGGTAGAAGTAACAGTCTACACTCTTCTTTGGTGTTAATGCAGGCTTTGCATCAAAACTGCAGACCAGGATAGTAACACCGGAGTCCCTGAAGACTACCTCCAGCATGTTTCGTACGGTCCTCCAATCTAGCCGATCCAGCCCACAGCCGAGTTTGGGAACTGCCAACTTCTTAATGCCCCTAGCTAACAGGTCTTTCTTCAAATCCCATAGAGCATTCCAGAGGTCTCCATAATCCGGCTTCTGGTAATGGAACTGTTTCGTAACCAAATAATAAATAAATCGTTGTTGATCTGGGAGATATAAAGCTTTGCCGACCGTGGGGTTCTGTCTTTGGAGCTCGTCTAGTCGCCCAAACTTCTTCTTAAATACCACTGCAATTCCTCTTCCTAAATGAAGGTCCTTGGAAACGCAGTGAGCTATTGAGTAGTCAGCGGGAACCTTGAAGAGATCTTGCTGCACTTCAGTCGTCACTCCAAATCGTGCTTTCCCTGTTCCGGAAAATGCCGACATGAATTCTTCAAAAGTTGGTCGGCTTCCTGCAGGCTCCATCCTTCTGACCTCGTCTTCAACATGTGGGGTTCTCTCGTTACTCCCCTCGTATGGTGCCAAACGATTGGAATGTACCACCTTTGGTTTTCCTCTGGGTTGTTTCTGAATGCGATAGATTACGTCATTTATTCGCTTCTTCACTTGATACGGACCTTCCCAATTCCGTTGTAGCTTCGGTGAGAAACCACGACGCCTCTGCGGGTTGTAGAGCCAAACCAAATCTCCAGGCTGAAATCCGCCTTCTTGGGTCCTTACGTCGTAGGAATTCTTCATCCGGTCGCTAGCGATCTGGGTATTTCCGCGGGCCCGATCGTGGATGTCATTCAACTTCAATTTCAATTTCGCGACGTAATCGTCTCCTGCTACCTCTTGTTCCGCAGGCGGACTTCCAAATTCGAGGTCGCAGGGTAGTCGCAGTTCGCGTCCAAACATCATGCAGACCGGTGTTTGGCCAGTGGTTTCGTGAACCGCTGCGCGATTGACCATCAAGAACAGATGCAAGTATTGATCCCAGTCTCGTTGATGGTCAGATACAACTTTGGCCAAATATTTGCCCATGGTCCGGTTTATTCGCTCCACCATTCCATCGGATTGCGGATGTAACGGGGTAGTTCGGGTCTTACGAATACCCAATAATCGGCAAACATTTCCGAAGAGTGCAGATTCAAAATTGCGGCCTTGGTCCGAATGTAGTTCCAAGGGTACACCAAAGCGGCTGAAGAACTCCTTAACTAGCACTTCGGCGACGGTCACGGCTTCCTGATTTGGTAGTGCATATGCTTCCGTCCATTTGGTGAAATAATCCATTGCCACCAGGATATACTTATTTCCCGTATCAGTCTCGGGAAACGGTCCAGCAATGTCTATGGCCACTCTCTCTAAGGGATTCCCCACGTTGTATTGTCTCATGGGTGCCCTTCTTTTTCCTAGCGGCCCATTCCCTGCGGCACACAGGTCGCACTTGCGACACCATTCCTTAACGTCTTCTTTGCAGTTGACCCAATAGAATCTTTCTCTAACCTTCTCGAGAGTCTTTTTCACACCATAATGTCCTCCTGAGGTGCCATCGTGAAGATTTCTAAGCACTTCTGACATTCGGCTTCTCGGCACTACTAACTGAAGCCTGACGGTAGTTCCATCTTCGTTTTCCAGTTGCCGCTTCAGAAGCCCGCTTTCTATCTTCAAAGAGTCCCACTGGGCCCAGTACGCCTTCAGGGTTCTGTTAGAAGAGCTGATTCTCTCCCAGGTTGGTCTTTCACCCTTTCGTTTCCACTCAAGCACCATTTTCAATTCGGGATCTTCTCCTTGCTCTCGTTGCAACTCCTCGGACAACCAATGGTCGTTGACGATTGTGGTACGGCAAATCTTCCCTTCTAGTCGAGAGCAGTGAGGACAGTCTGCTGGACATGGCCTTCTTGAAAGGGCATCGGCATTCCGATGAGTAGTGCCCGCACGATGTTCCGTGTCAAAGTCGTACCCTTGCAGCCGTTCAATCCATCTTGCGACTTGTCCTTCCGGATTACGGAACTGCAGAAGCCATTTTAACGCGGCATGGTCTGTCCTCAGCAAAAAATTCCGCCCATACAAGTATTTGTAGAAGTGCTCTACAGACTTGACGACAGCCAACAACTCTTTTCTGGTTACGCAATAGTTTCTTTCGGCTTTCGACAAGACCTTGCTAAAATAGCCGATAACCTTTTCATGTCCATCTTGTATTTGGGAAAGAACACTTCCAATGGCCAGGTTACTTGCGTCCGTATCGAGTATAAACTTTCCATCCATCCGTGGGTAGTTTAATATCGGTGCGGTTACTAGAGCATGTTTCAGTTGTTGGAAAGCTGTCTCACAGTCTTCGCTCCAAATGTAATCGTGACCATCTTCCGTTAGCCTTGTCAGCGGTTTTGCTATATTGGCAAATCCCGGAACAAAACGCCTGTAGTAAGTGCATAATCCAAGGAAACTTCGCACTTGGTGTTTATCCCTTGGTGTTGGCCATTCTTGCACCGCTCGGATTTTATCGGGGTCGGCTGCTACTCCATTTCGTGAGACAACATGTCCAAGATAGTTGACTTCTTTTCTAAAGATGTGGCACTTCTTCGGACTTAGTTTCAAGTTGGCTCCACGAAGTCTTTGGAACACTTCTTTTAGGTTTGCCAAGTGTTCTTCAAATGACCTGCCAACTACGATTACGTCGTCAAGATACACCAGGCAAGTTTTCCAGGACAATCCCCTCAAAATGGTCTCCATCAAGCGCTCGAAGGTGGCCGGAGCGTTGCATAGGCCAAAGGGCATAACTGTGAACTGCCATAATCCCGAACCGATGGTGAACGCAGTCTTCTCTCGGTCTTCAGGTTCCATTTCAACTTGCCAATAACCACTCTTCAAGTCCAGTGTCGAAAACCACCGTGAACCAGATAACGTGTCCAAGGTGTCATCAATACGCGGTAAGGGATAGCTGTCCTTCTTCGTGACCTCATTGAGCTGCCGGTAGTCCACACAGAAACGCGTTGATCCATCCTTCTTGCCAACTAGAACCACTGGTGATGCCCATGGACTGTTTGATGGTTCAATGACCCCTTGTTTCTTCATGTCGGTAATAATCTTCTCAGCTTCGTCACGCTTTGCCCATGGAAGTCGTCTCGGACGCTGTCGTATAGGTCTGGAATCCCCGGTGTTAATCTTATGTCGTACCACTTTTGTTCGTCCCTTTTGATCTTCATCAAGGGCAAAGACGTCTTGGTATTGGCAAATCAAAGTTCGCACGCTCTTCAATTCTGTTTCATTAAGGTCTTCACATGAATTGGTTATCATGTCAATACGCTCATCAGCATGTTGTTTGGTAGCTGGTCTTTGGGATTCATTCATGCATTGGGCTATTTGGGATACTGGTACACACTGCCCCACAAGGGTGTTCCTCTTCAACGTCACCGGCTCCATATTGACGTTCATAATCCTCACCGGTACTGTTTCTCCAACCTTGACCAGCGCTTTCCCTACCAGTATACCACTGTGGACTTTCTTGTCACAAATAGGTTCCATCATTCGTACACATCCCAAGCGAAGATCTCCATCCAGACCTGCCTTGACAATTCGTTCACTTCTAGCAGGCACCGTCACGTCTTCGGTTAACCGGACTTGTACTACCGGATCATCCATTGGATGTAGAGGAAGTTCTTTGTTGCCGATTCTTAGAACTCCTTCCTTCAGATCCAGCGAAAACCCGAATTTTCTCAAAAGGTCCATTCCCAGGATGAATTCGTCAGTGATGTCAGCCACTAATACTTCATGTACAAGCTTCTCGCTTCCAATACCGATGGTCATCTTTGCTATACCATGCCGTATCAAATTCCCTTTCTTCCAATTCTCTTCTCAAGTCGGCCACTTTCAACTCTTGAAGCGATTTCCCAGCCATTTCACTTGTTTTAAAGCACTAAATTTTTAAGCAGTTCAACTGTCTTATTTAATTCACACCGAACACCCCACACCTGACACCAATGTAACGTTTTTCTTACGTTTATTCAAAATAAACTCGGTTCGTGGTGTAAATTAATTTATTAAACAAACTTAAAGTACGAACTAATTATAAAGAACAATTAAACACTAACGTAAAACTAAAAGGGAACACTAATATTAAAACCGAACATTAAAGTAATTTATTTATAACAGTTTATGTATTTAACAATTTATTTCTACGTATTCACAAACACGCCGCGATTATTAGTTCAAGACTATTCACGGATATTTATATTAACTTCGCGACCGCGACTGTTGGCTGGATTAGACTAACTCTGGTACGTTTGGTCGCGCCTTATATATCCCAGCTCCGTCCTTCCAGAATTTCATTCCACAACATTCCCGTAATTGCGCGAGAGTAAGTATCCGCCGAACGCTCTGGAAGCTTTTCGGTGGATAATTCTAGCGGCGGATGGCGCATTTGATCTCGCACCTGCTTTCTGCAGCTGCTGATGCGATTCGTTACACTATTTAAGACGCCGTTCTATGCAGCTAAAATGAATTTAAAACGAATTTATTAATTTTTGGTAATTTTATAAATGCGAGATTTTTATAATTCCCCAGGCTAAACCGTAAGTGATACAAATTTCTAAATACGTTTATTATTATTTAAGACGTCGTTCTATGCAGCTAAATTGAGTTTAAATCGAATTTATTAATTTTTGGCAATTTTAAAAATGCGAGATTTTTATAATTGGGAGCAGAAAAATGCTAGATTTTTATAATTACCCAGGCTAAGCCGTAGGTGATACAAACTTCTAAATACGATTATTATTATTTAAGACACCGTTCTATACAGCTAAAATGAATTTAAAACGAATTTATTAATTTTTGGTAATTTTATAAATGCGCGATTTTTATAATTGCCCAGGCTAAACCGCAGGTGATACAAACTTCTAAATACGATTATTATTATTTAGGACGTCGTTCTATGCAGCTAAAATGAGTTTAAATCGAATTTATTAATTTTTGGTAATTTTATAAATGCGCGATTTTTATAATTCCCCAGGCTAAACCGCAAGTGATACAAATTTCTAAATATGTTTATTATTATTTAAGACGTCGTTCTGTGCAGCTAAAATGAGTTTAAATCGAATTTATTGATTTTTGGTAATTTTATAAAAGCGAGATTTTTATAATTGCCCAGGCCAAACCGTAGGTGATACAAACTTCTAAATACAATTATTATTATTTCCGACGTCGTTCTATGCAGCTAAAATGAGTTTAAACCGAATTTATTAATTTTTGGCGATTTTATAAATGCGAAATTTTTATAATTCCTCAGGCTAAACCGTAAGTAATACAAATTTCTAAATATGATTATTACTATTTAAGACGTCGTTCTGTGCAGCTAAAATGAGTTTAAATCGAATTTATTGATTTTTGGTAATTTTATAAAAGCGAGATTTTTATAATTGCCCAGGCCAAACCGTAGGTGATACAAACTTCTAAATACAATTATTATTATTTCCGACGTCGTTCTATGCAGCTAAAATGAGTTTAAATCGAATTTATTAATTTTTGGCAATTTTAAAAATGTGAGATTTTTATAATTGGGAGCTGAAAAATGCCAGATTTTTATAATTGCCCAGGCTAAACCGCAGGTTATACAAACTTCTAAATACGATTATTATTATTTAAGACGCCGTGCTATGCAGCTAAAATGAATTTAAAACGAATTTATTAATTTTTGGTAATTTTATAAATGCGAGATTTTTATAATTCCCCAGGCTAAACCGTACGTGATACAAATATCTAAATATGTTTATCATAATTTAAGACGTCGTTCTATGCAGCTAAAATAAGTTTAAATCGAATTTATTAATTTTTGGTAATTTTATAAATGCGAGATTTTTATAATTCCCCAGGCTAAACCGTAAGTGATACAAATTTCTAAATATGTTTATTATTATTTAAGACGTCGTTCTATGCAGCTAAAATGAATTTAAACCGAATTTATTAATTTTTGGCAATTTTATAACTGCGAGATTTTTATAATTTCTCGATCTAAACCGTAAGTAATACAAATTTCTAAATATGATTATTACTATTTAAGACGTCGTTCTATACAGCTAAATTGAGTTTAAATCGAATTTATTAAATTTTGGCAATTTTAAAAATGCGAGATTTTTATAATTGGGAGCAGAGAAATGCTAGATTTTTATAATTACCCAGGCTAAAACGTAGGTGATACAAACTTCTAAATACAATTATTATTATTTAAGACACCGTTCTATACAGCTAAAATGAATTTAAAACGAATTTATTAATTTTTGGTAATTTTATAAATGCGAGATTTTTATAATTCCCCAGGCTAAACCGTACGTGATACAAATATCTAAATATGTTTATCATTATTTAAGACGTCGTTCTATACAGCTAAAATAAGTTTAAATCGAATTTATTAATTTTTGGTAATTTTATAACTGCGAGATTTTTATAATTCTCCAGGCTAAACCGTAAGTGATACAAATTTCTAAATATGTTTATTAATATTTAAGACGTCGTTCTATGCAGCTAAAATGTGTTTAAATCGAATTTATTAATTTTCGGCAACTTTAAAAATGCGAGATTTTTATAATTGGGAGCCGAAAAATGCCAGATTTTTATAATTGCCCAGGCTAAACCGTAGGTGATACAAACTTCTAAATACGATTATTATTATTTAAGACACCGTTCTATACGGCTAAAATGAATTTAAAGCGAATTTATTAATTTTTGGTAATTTTATAAATGCGAGATTTTTATAATTCCCCAGGCTAAACCGTAAGTGATACAAATTTCTAAATACGTTTATTATTATTTAAGACGTCGTTCTATGCAGCTAAATTGCGTTTCAATCGAATTTATTAATTTTTGGCAATTTTAAAAATGCGAGATTTTTATAATTGGGAGCAGAAAAATGCTAGATTTTTATAATTACCCAGGCTAAACCGTAGGTGATACAAACTTCTAAATACGATTATTATTATTTAGGACGTCGTTCTATGCAGCTAAAATGAGTTTAAATCGAATTTATTAATTTTTGGTAATTTTATAAATGCGAGATTTTTATAATTGCCCAGGCTAAACCGTAGGTGATACAAACTTCTAAATACGATTATTATTATTTAGGACGTCGTTCTATGCAGCTAAAATGAGTTTAAATCGAATTTATTAATTTTTGGCAATTTTATAAATGCGAGATTTTTATAATTCCCCAGGCTAAACCGTAGGTGATACAAACTTCTAAATACGATTATTATTATTTAGGACGTCGTTCTATGCAGCTAAAATGAGTTTAAATCGAATTTATTAATTTTTGGTAATTTTATAAATGCGAGATTTTTATAATTGCCCAGGCTAAACCGTAGGTGATACAAACTTCTAAATACGATTATTATTATTTAGGACGTCGTTCTATGCAGCTAAAATGAGTTTAAATAGAATTTATTAATTTTTGGTAATTTTATAAATTCGCGATTTTTATAATTCCCCAGGCTAAACCGCAAGTGATACAAATTTCTAAATATGTTTATTATTATTTAAGACGTCGTTCTATGCAGCTAAAATGTGTTTAAATCGAATTTATTAATTTTCGGCAACTTTAAAAATGCGAGATTTTTATAATTGGGAGCCGAAAAATGCTAGATTTTTATAATTGCCCAGGCTAAACCGTAGGTGATACAAACTTCTAAATACGATTATTATTATTTAAGACGCCGTTCTATGCAGCTAAAATGAATTTAAAATGAATTTATTAATTTTTGGTATTTTTAAAAAAGAGAGATTTTTATAATTGCCAGATTAAAAATGCGAGATTTTTATAATTGCCCAGGCTAAACCGTAGGTGATACAAATTTCTAAATGTCCTTATTATTACTTAAGAAGTCGTTCTATGCAGCTAAAATGAGTTTAAATAGAATTTATTAATTTTTATTAATTTTAAAAAAGAGAGATTTTTTTATTGCCATATTAAAAATGCGAGATTTTTATAATTGCCCAGGCTAAACCGTAGGTGATACAAATTTCTAAATGTCCTTATTATTACTTAAGAAGTCGTTCTATGCAGCTAAAATGAGTTTAAATAGAATTTATTAATTTTTATTAATTTTAAAAAAGAGAGATTTTTTTATTGCCATATTAAAAATGCGAGATTTTTATAATTGCCCAGGGTAAACTGTAGGAGATACAAATTTCTAAATATGCTTATTATGGTTTCAGACGTCGTTCTATGCAGCTAAAATGAATTTAAAGCGAATTTATTAATTTTTGGTAATTTTATAAATGCGAGATTTTTATAATTCCCCAGGCTAAACCGTAGGTGATACAAATTTCTAAATGTCCTTATTATTATTTAAGACGTCGTTCTATGCAGCTAAAATGAGTTTAAATCGAATTTATTAATTTTTGGTAATTTTATAAATGCGAGATTTTTATAATTCCCCAGGCTAAACCGTAGGTGATACAAATTTCTAAATGTCCTTATTATTATTTAAGACGTCGTTCTATGCAGCTAAAATGAGTTTAAATCGAATTTATTAATTTTATGTAATTTTAAAAAAGAGAGATTTTTATAATTGCCAGATTAAAAATGCGAGATTTTTATAATTGCCCAGGTTAAACTGTAGGAGATACAAATTTCTAAATATGCTTATTATGGTTTCAGACGTCGTTCCATGCAGCTAAAATGAATTTAAAACGAATTTATTAATTTTTGGTAATTTTATAAATGCGAGATTTTTATAATTCCCCAGGCTAAACCGTAGGTGATACAAATTTCTAAATGTCCTTATTATTATTTAAGACGTCGTTCTATGCAGCTAAAATGAGTTTAAATCGAATTTATTAATTTTTGGTAATTTTAAAAAAGAGAGATTTTTATAATTGCCAGATAAAAAATGCGAGATTTTTATAATTGCCCAGGCTAAACTGTAGGTGATACAAATTTCTAAATATGCTTATTATGGTTTCAGACGTCGTTCTATGCAGCTAAAATGAATTTAAAACGAATTTATTAATTTTTGGTAATTTTATAAATGCGAGATTTTTATAATTCTGCAGGCTAAACCGTAGGTGATACAAATTTCTAAATGTCCTTATTATTATTTAAGACGTCGGTCTATGCAGCTAAAATGAGTTTAAATCGAATTTATTAATTTTTGGTAATTTTAAAAAAGACAGATTTTTATAATTGCCAGATTAAAAATGCGAGATTTTTATAATTGCCCAGGCTAAACTGTAGGAGATACAAATTTCTAAATATGCTTATTATGGTTTCAGACGTCGTTCTATCCAGCTAAAATGAATTTAAAACGAATTTATTAATTTTTGGTAATTTTATAAATGCGAGATTTTTATAATTCCCCAGGCTAAACCGTAGGTGATACAAATTTCTAAATGTCCTTATTATTACTTAAGAAGTCGTTCTATGCAGCTAAAATGAGTTTAAATAGAATTTATTAATTTTTATTAATTTTAAAAAAGAGAGATTTTTATAATTGCCATATTAAAAATGCGAGATTTTTATAATTGCCCAGGGTAAACTGTAGGAGATACAAATTTCTAAATATGCTTATTATGGTTTCAGACGTCGTTCTATGCAGCTAAAATGAATTTAAAGCGAATTTATTAATTTTTGGTAATTTTATAAATGCGAGATTTTTATAATTCCCCAGGCTAAACCGTAGGTGATACAAATTTCTAAATGTCCTTATTATTATTTAAGACGTCGTTCTATGCAGCTAAAATGAGTTTAAATCGAATTTATTAATTTTTGGTAATTTTATAAATGCGAGATTTTTATAATTCCCCAGGCTAAACCGTAGGTGATACAAATTTCTAAATGTCCTTATTATTATTTAAGACGTCGTTCTATGCAGCTAAAATGAGTTTAAATCGAATTTATTAATTTTATGTAATTTTAAAAAAGAGAGATTTTTATAATTGCCAGATTAAAAATGCGAGATTTTTATAATTGCCCAGGTTAAACTGTAGGAGATACAAATTTCTAAATATGCTTATTATGGTTTCAGACGTCGTTCCATGCAGCTAAAATGAATTTAAAACGAATTTATTAATTTTTGGTAATTTTATAAATGCGAGATTTTTATAATTCCCCAGGCTAAACCGTAGGTGATACAAATTTCTAAATGTCCTTATTATTATTTAAGACGTCGTTCTATGCAGCTAAAATGAGTTTAAATCGAATTTATTAATTTTTGGTAATTTTAAAAAAGAGAGATTTTTATAATTGCCAGATAAAAAATGCGAGATTTTTATAATTGCCCAGGCTAAACTGTAGGTGATACAAATTTCTAAATATGCTTATTATGGTTTCAGACGTCGTTCTATGCAGCTAAAATGAATTTAAAACGAATTTATTAATTTTTGGTAATTTTATAAATGCGAGATTTTTATAATTCTGCAGGCTAAACCGTAGGTGATACAAATTTCTAAATGTCCTTATTATTATTTAAGACGTCGGTCTATGCAGCTAAAATGAGTTTAAATCGAATTTATTAATTTTTGGTAATTTTAAAAAAGACAGATTTTTATAATTGCCAGATTAAAAATGCGAGATTTTTATAATTGCCCAGGCTAAACTGTAGGAGATACAAATTTCTAAATATGCTTATTATGGTTTCAGACGTCGTTCTATGCAGCTAAAATGAGTTTAAATCGAATTTATTAATTTTTGGTAATTTTAAAAAAGAGAGATTTTAAAATTGCCCAGGCTAAACTGTAGGAGATACAAATTTCTAAATATTCTTATTATGGTTTCAGACGCCGTTCTATGCAGCTAAAATGAGTTTAAATCGAATTTATTAATTTTTGGTAATTTTAAATAAGAGAGATTTTTATAATTGCCACATTAAAAATGCGAGATTTTATAATTGCCCAGGTTAAACTGTAGGAGATACAAATTTCTAAATATGCTTGGTGATACAAATTTCTAAATGTCCTTATTATTATTTCAGACGTCGTTCTATGAAGCTAAAATGAGTTTAAATCGAATTTATTAATTTTTGGTAATTTTAAAAAAGAGAGATTTTTATAATTGCCAGATTAAAAATGCGAGATTTTTATAATTGCCCAGGTTAAACTGTAGGAGATACAAATTTCTAAATATTCTTATTATGGTTTCAGACGTCGTTCTATGCAGCTAAAATGAATTTAAAACGAATTTATTAATTTTTGGTAATTTTATAAATGCGAGATTTTTATAATTCCCCAGGCTAAACCGTAGGTGATACAAATTTCTAAACGTCCTTATTATTATTTAAGACGTCGTTCTATGCAGCTAAAATGAGTTTAAATCGAATTTATTAATTTTTGGTAATTTTAAAAAAGAGAGATTTTTATAATTGCCAGATAAAAAATGCGAGATTTTTATAATTGCCCAGGCTAAACTGTAGGTGATACAAATTTCTAAATATGCTTATTATGGTTTCAGACGTCGTTCTATGCAGCTAAAATGAATTTAAAACGAATTTATTAATTTTTGGTAATTTTATAAATGCGAGATTTTTATAATTCTGCAGGCTAAACCGTAGGTGATACAAATTTCTAAATGTCCTTATTATTATTTAAGACGTCGGTCTATGCAGCTAAAATGAGTTTAAATCGAATTTATTAATTTTTGGTAATTTTAAAAAAGACAGATTTTTATAATTGCCAGATTAAAAATGCGAGATTTTTATAATTGCCCAGGCTAAACTGTAGGAGATACAAATTTCTAAATATGCTTATTATGGTTTCAGACGTCGTTCTATGCAGCTAAAATGAATTTAAAACGAATTTATTAATTTTTTTAATTTTATAAATGCGAGATTTTTATAATTCTGCAGGCTAAACCGTAGGTGATACAAATTTCTAAATGTCCTTATTATTATTTAAGACGTCGGTCTATGCAGCTAAAATGAGTTTAACTCGAATTTATTAATTTTTGGTAATTTTAAAAAAGACAGATTTTTATAATTGCCAGATTAAAAATGCGAGATTTTTATAATTGCCCAGGCTAAACTGTAGGAGATACACATTTCTAAATATGCTTATTATGGTTTCAGACGTGGTTCTATCCAGCTAAAATGAGTTTAAATCGAATTTATTAATTTTTGGTAATTTTAAAAAAGAGAGATTTTTATAATTGCCAGATTAAAAATTCGAGATTTTTATAATTGCCCAGGCTGAACCGTAGGAGATACAAATTTCTAAATATGCTTATTATGGTTTCAGACGTCGTTCTATACAGCTAAAATGAATTTAAATCGAATTTATTAATTTTTGGTAATTTTATAAATGCGAGATTTTTATAATTCCCCAGGCTAAACCGTAGGTGATAAAAATTTCTAAATGTCCTTATTATTATTTAAGACGTCGTTCTATGCAGCTAAAATGAGTTTAAGCCGAATTTATTAATTTTTGGTAATTTTAAAAAAGAGAGATTTTTATTATTGCCAGAATAAAAATGCGAGATTTTTATAATTGCCCAGGCTAAACTGTAGGAGATACAAATTTCTAAATATGCTTATTATGGTTTCACACGTCGTTCTATACAGCTAGAATGAATTTAAAACGAATTTATTAATTTTTGGTAATTTTATAAATGCGAGATTTTTATAATTCCCCAGGCTAAACCGTAGGTGATACAAATTTCTAAATGTCCTTATTATTACTTAAGACGTCGTTCTATGCAGCTAAAATGAGTTTAAATCGAATTTATTAATTTTTGGTAATTTTAAAAAAGAGAGATTTTTATAATTGCCATATTAGAAATCCGAGATTTTTATAATTGCCCAGGCTAAACTGTAGGAGATACAAATTTCTAAATATGCTTATTATGGTTTCAGACGTCGTTCTATGCAGGTAAAATGAACTTAAATCGAATTTATTAATTTTTGGTAATTTTATAAATGCGAGATTTTTATAATTCCCCAGGCTAAACCGTAGGTGATACAAATTTCTAAATGTGCTTATAATTATTTAAGGCGTCGTTCTATGCAGCTAAAATGAATTTAAAACGAATTTATTAATTTTTGGTAATTTTATAAATGCGAGATTTTTATAATTGCCCAGGCTAAACCGTAGGTGATACAAATTTCTAAATGAGTTTATTATTATTTAAGACGTCGTTCTATACAGCTAAAATGAGTTTAAATCGAATTTATTAATTTTTGGTAATTTTAAAAAATAGAGATTTTTATAATTGCCAGATTAAAAATGCGAGATTTTTATAATTGCCCAGGCTAAACTGTAGGAGATACAAATGTCTAAATATGCTTATTATGGTTTCAGACGTCGTTCTATGCAGCTAAAATGAATTTAAAACGAATTTATTAATTTTTGGTAATTTTAAAAAAGAGAGATTTTTATAATTGCCAGATTAAAAATGCGAGATTTTTATAATTGCCAAGGCTAAACTGTAGGAGATACAAATTTCTAAATATGCTTATTATGGTTTCAGACGTCGTTCTATACAGCTAAAATGAATTTAAACCGAATTTATTAATTTTTGGTAATTTTATAAATGCCAGATTTTTATAATTCCCCAGGCTAAACCGCAGGTGATAAAAATTTCTAAATGTCCTTATTATTATTTAAGACGTCGTTCTATGCAGCTAAAATGAGTTTAAGCCGAATTTATTTATTTTTGGTAATTTTAAAAAAGAGAGATTTTTATTATTGCCAGATTAAAAATGCGAGATTTTTATAATTGCCCAGGCTAAACTGTAGGAGATACAAATTTCTAAATATGCTTATTATGGTTTCACATGTCGTTCTATGCAGCTAGAATGAATTTAAAACGAATTTATTAATTTTTGGTAATTTTATAAATGCGAGATTTTTATAATTCCCCAGGCTAAACCGTAGGTGATACAAATTTCTAAATGTGCTTATAATTATTTAAGACGTCGTTCTATGCAGCTAAAATGAATTTAAAACGAATTTATTAATTTTTGGTAATTTTATAAATGCGAGATTTTTATAATTGCCCAGGCTAAACCGTAGGAGATACAAATTTCTAAATGAGTTTATTATTATTTAAGACGTCGCTCTATACAGCTAAAATGAGTTTAAATCGAATTTATTAATTTTTGGTATTTTTAAAAAAGAAAGATTTTTATAATTGCCAGATTAAAAATTCGAGATTTTTATAATTGCCCAGGCTAAACTGTAGGAGATACAAATTTCTAAATATGCTTATTATGGTTTCAGACGTCGTTCTATACAGCTAAAATGAATTTAAAACGAATTTATTAATTTTTGGTAATTTTATAAATGCGAGATTTTTATAATTCCCCAGGCTAAACCGTAGGTGATACAAATTTCTAAATGTCCTTATTATTTAAGACGTCGTTCTATGCAGCTAAAATGAGTTTAAATCGAATTTATTAATTTTTGGTAATTTTAAAAAAGAGAGATTTTAAAATTGCCCAGGCTAAACTGTAGGAGATACAAATTTCTAAATATTCTTATTATGGTTTCAGACGCCGTTCTATGCAGCTAAAATGAGTTTAAATCGAATTTATTAATTTTTGGTAATTTTAAATAAGAGAGATTTTTATAATTGCCAGATTAAAAATGCGAGATTTTTATAATTGCCCAGGTTAAACTGTAGGAGATACAAATTTCTAAATATGCTTATTATGGTTTCAGACGCCGTTCTATGCAGCTAAAATGAGTTTAAATCGAATTTATTAATTTTTGGTAATTTTAAAAAAAGACAGATTTTTATAATTGCCAGATTAAAAATGCGAGATTTTTATAATTGCCCAGGCTAAACTGTAGGAGATACAAATGTCTAAATATGCTTATTATGGTTTCAGACGTCGTTCTATGCAGCTAAAATGAATTTAAAACGAATTTATTAATTTTTGGTAATTTTAAAAAAGAGAGATTTTTATAATTGCCAGATTAAAAATGCGAGATTTTTATAATTGCCAAGGCTAAACTGTAGGAGATACAAATTTCTAAATATGCTTATTATGGTTTCAGACGTCGTTCTATACAGCTAAAATGAATTTAAACCGAATTTATTAATTTTTGGTAATTTTATAAATGCCAGATTTTTATAATTCCCCAGGCTAAACCGCAGGTGATAAAAATTTCTAAATGTCCTTATTATTATTTAAGACGTCGTTCTATGCAGCTAAAATGAGTTTAAGCCGAATTTATTTATTTTTGGTAATTTTAAAAAAGAGAGATTTTTATTATTGCCAGATTAAAAATGCGAGATTTTTATAATTGCCCAGGCTAAACTGTAGGAGATACAAATTTCTAAATATGCTTATTATGGTTTCACACGTCGTTCTATGCAGCTAGAATGAATTTAAAACGAATTTATTAATTTTTGGTAATTTTATAAATGCGAGATTTTTATAATTCCCCAGGCTAAACCGTAGGTGATACAAATTTCTAAATGTCATTATTATTTAAGACGTCGTTCTATGCAGCTAAAATGACCTTAAATCGAATTTATTAATTTTTGGTAATTTTATAAATGCGAGATTTTTATAATTCCCCAGGCTAAACCGTAGGTGATACAAATTTCTAAATGTGCTTATAATTATTTAAGACGTCGTTCTATGCAGCTAAAATGAATTTAAAACGAATTTATTAATTTTTGGTAATTTTATAAATGCGAGATTTTTATAATTGCCCAGGCTAAACCGTAGGTGATACAAATTTCTAAATGAGTTTATTATTATTTAAGACGTCGCTCTATACAGCTAAAATGAGTTTAAATCGAATTTATTAATTTTTGGTATTTTTAAAAAAGAAAGATTTTTATAATGGCCAGATTAAAAATTCGAAATTTTTATAATTGCCCAGGCTAAACTGTAGGAGATACAAATTTCTAAATATGCTTATTATGGTTTCACACGTCGTTCTATGCAGCTAGAATGAATTTAAAACGAATTTATTAATTTTTGGTAATTTTATAAATGCGAGATTTTTATAATTATATATATATATATAGCGAGTTTGTACAGCCTAGACTGGCCGTGTCTCGCATCCTATATGCCATAGGTCCCTATCTTCCCATAGGTCCTCTGCTAATTCTCGCTTCTCCATTGCCTCTCTTACATCATCGTTCCACGTTCTAGGTGGGCGACCTCTTTTTTTTCTCTCCGGTGGATTCCATTCCCATATCTTCTGTGGCCACCTGTGGGGTTGCATACGTCTCATATGTCCATACCAAATTAATCTCTTTCTCTCTATCTCTTCCATTACTGGTACTTCTATTTCCATTCTTCTTCTAATCTCTTCGTTTGTGATATGTTCCAGCCTACTCACTCCACAGCTTCGTCTTAAATAGTCCATTTCGGTCGCCAACAACTTGTCTCTATTTCTTTTTGTGATTTCCCACGTTTCGGAAGCATATGTTAGGATGCTCTTCACCATAGTGTTATATATATTTATTTTTGTTTGTTTTCTTATATCTTTTGACCATAGTAAAGAGTTAAGCTTTTGAGTTACTTGCTTTGTCTGTGTTATTCTACTTTTTATTTCTTTTTGGCTGTTTCCTTCTTCTGATATCATTACTCCCAAATATTTATATTCCCTACATAATTTTATGCTCTTTCCTTCTATGTCTAGATCGCTTCCCTCCCCACCTGCAACTAAGTACTTGGTCTTTTTAAAGTTTATTTTCAAACCCCATCTTTCGTAAGTTTTTGTCAGATTCCTCATCATGTAGTTGATGTCGTCTTCGTCTAATGCTACTACTATTTGGTCATCTGCAAATAGGAGGGAGTGGAAATAGTCATTTTCTATTTTTATACCCATTGGTTTACATTTTTCTTGCCATTCCTTTAGTACTTCATTTATGTATACTTTGAAGAGGGTAGGTGATAGGCAGCAGCCCTGACGCAATCCTTTGGTGATTTTGAAGCCTGGAGATACTTTATTTCCGATCTTTATCTTACTTTCCATTTCATCATACATATCTTTGACTGTGTCGATATATTTATTATTTATATTTGCTTTCTTTAACACCTCGAACATTTTTGATATAGGGACCGTATCATACGCTTTTTCTAGGTCGACAAATACAACATGTGTTTCTCTGCCTCTTATTTTTCTTTTTTCTATAGCCTGTCTTAGTGCAAAAACATTGTCTACGCATGATCTTCCTGCGGTGAATCCCGATTGCTCTTCTCCTATCTCTACTTCTTTCTCTATTCTTGTTTTTAGTATCTTCCCGTACAGTCTTCCGATTGAAGATAATACACTTATCCCTCGGTAGTTGTCGCAGTCCGTTTTTTTTCCTTTTTTGTAAATTGGACTGATATAAGCTACTTTCCATTCCTGGGGTACTTTATCCCCTTCTATTAGACATTTATTAAAGATTCCTACTAATATTTCCACGAGGCATTCGGGAGCTTTTTTTATTAGTTCAATCGGAATACTTCCTGGGCCTGCCGATTTTCCATTTTTCATGTGTTTCAAAGCTTCGTAAACCTCTTTTTTTGTAATGCTAGCTATTATTTCCCTTTCCTGTACTTGTCTCCTTTGATCTCCTTGTACCATTTGAAATTCATTTCTGTCTTCATTTAACATTTTTTCATAGTAATTCTTCCAGTCTTCCATTCGTATTAGTTGTATAGTAGTACGATTTTGGCAATTTTTCTTCATGTTTTTTATTGTTTTCCATGCCTCTTGCGGTCTAGTGCCACCTATATAGCTCTCTACCTCGCTACATTTTTTATTCCAGGCGTCGTTCTTCGCTTTGACTACCGCTCTCTTCACTTCTCTGTTGGTTCTGGCGTACTGTTTTCTGTCTTCTGGGTCTTGTGTCGTGAGCCATATCTGATATAGTCTTCTTTTTTCCTTTATTAAGTTTTCTGTATTCTTATTCCACCAATACTTCGTCTTTTCCCGACCCTCTTGCTCCCCTAATGCTTCGTTGGCGGCTTCATGTATCACTTTCTTCATTTGGTTGTACCTGCCCTCTGCATTTCCACATATTTCTTCTGTAAGTTTTGCAATTATTCTCATTTTATATAGGAATTGGATGGAGCCTTGTTGTAGTAATTCCAGTTTATAGTTTTTATTCTTTAGATTATCCGAGTAGTCGTTGTTTTCTTCTCCATTTTGTTTTCTAAACTTTAAGTACACTTTCCCTCTTACTAGTATGTGATCCGTGCCACATTCGGCACCTCTCATTGCTCGGACATCCGTTATTTCTAATTTTGATTTTTGCTTTTGTATTATGTAGTCAATTATAGATTTTAATTTGCGTGTCGGTTGTATCCATGTATATTTATGAATATCTCGATGTTGGAAGTACCCATTCATAACTTTTAATTCAAATCTGTGACATAGTTCGATTAGTCTTAGGCCATTTTCATTTACAATATTTTCTCCGAACTTCCCTATCACATTATCATCTTGTTCTGTTCCCGTCCTTGCATTTAAGTCTCCCATTAGGAGTATTTCTTTTCGGGATCCTATATTGTTAAGGAGCGAGGCCAGTTTACTTTCAAAATCGTCCTTTATTGTAATATGTGTATCTTCTGTGGGTCCGTATGCTGCAATTACCACTATGTTGTGTCCCCAAATTTCTAATTCTAACTTCATTATCCTTTCATCTATTTCTTCCCAGTGTTTTATGTTTTTTTTGAACTTTTTCCTTATCACAATTGCCACCCCAGCTCTTCCTCTGTTTTCTTTCGGAACTCCGCTGTGGAACCATATGTATTCTCCACTTTCTTGATTTCCTGTTCCCTTTTTCTTTACTTCTGTAAGTGTTGCGATATCTATTTGGTATTTTTCTAGTTGTTCAAATACTTCATTTTGTTTGGTACCGATCCCCTGTACATTCCAAGTGCCCACATTCAGTGTCCTTTTTCTTTGCTTTTGTCGTCTATCATTTTTTCCGTCCGGGTTTTTCCGAGGCTGGCATTTAAGATTTATAGCTTTTAATTAAGGTTTTCCGTGAACGAGGTGCTGGCCCGTAGCACAACCCCCAACTTGGAGGACCAGGGGTTTTCTGTTGGGGTCTCCTTCCCTTAGCCGATGGTTCCAGTTTTAAGGCGCTGGAGGCTCGCCTTCACCCTATAACTTTCTGTTATAGGATTTGATTGGCAGGGCTGAGCGATGTTTGCTCAGGCGGTCATTTCCTAGCATTTATGGCATAGTCTATCGACATCGACATATTCCACTAGGACCATTACCAACCCTAGATTTTTATAATTCTGCAGGCTAAACCGTAGGTGATACAAATTTCTAAATGTCCTTATTATTATTTAAGACGTCGTTCTATGCAGCTAAAATGAGTTTAAATCGAATTTATTAATTTTTGGTAATTTTAAAAAAGAGAGATTTTTATAATTGCCAGATTAAAAATGCGAGATTTTTATAATTGCCCAGGTTAAACTGTAGGAGATACAAATTTCTAAATATGCTTATTATGGCTTCAGACGTCATTCTATGCAGCTAAAATTAATTTAAAACGAATTTATTAATTTTTGGTAATTTTATAAATGCGAGATTTTTATAATTCCCCAGGCTAAACCGTAGGTGATACAAATTTCTAAATGTCCTTATTATTATTTAAGACGTCGTTCTATGCAGCTAAAATGAGTTTAAATCGAATTTATTAATTTTTGGTAATTTTAAAAAAGAGAGATTTTTATAATTGCCAGATAAAAAATGCGAGATTTTTATAATTGCCCAGGCTAAACTGTAGGTGATACAAATTTCTAAATATGCTTATTATGGTTTCAGACGTCGTTCTATGCAGCTAAAATGAATTTAAAACGAATTTATTAATTTTTGGTAATTTTATAAATGCGAGATTTTTATAATTCTGCAGGCTAAACCGTAGGTGATACAAATTTCTAAATGTCCTTATTATTATTTAAGACGTCGGTCTATGCAGCTAAAATGAGTTTAAATCGAATTTATTAATTTTTGGTAATTTTAAAAAAGACAGATTTTTATAATTGCCAGATTAAAAATGCGAGATTTTTATAATTGCCCAGGCTAAACTGTAGGAGATACAAATTTCTAAATATGCTTATTATGGTTTCAGACGTCGTTCTATGCAGCTAAAATGAGTTTAAATCGAATTTATTAATTTTTGGTAATTTTAAAAAAGAGAGATTTTAAAATTGCCCAGGCTAAACTGTAGGAGATACAAATTTCTAAATATTCTTATTATGGTTTCAGACGCCGTTCTATGCAGCTAAAATGAGTTTAAATCGAATTTATTAATTTTTGGTAATTTTAAATAAGAGAGATTTTTATAATTGCCACATTAAAAATGCGAGATTTTATAATTGCCCAGGTTAAACTGTAGGAGATACAAATTTCTAAATATGCTTGGTGATACAAATTTCTAAATGTCCTTATTATTATTTCAGACGTCGTTCTATGAAGCTAAAATGAGTTTAAATCGAATTTATTAATTTTTGGTAATTTTAAAAAAGAGAGATTTTTATAATTGCCAGATTAAAAATGCGAGATTTTTATAATTGCCCAGGTTAAACTGTAGGAGATACAAATTTCTAAATATTCTTATTATGGTTTCAGACGTCGTTCTATGCAGCTAAAATGAATTTAAAACGAATTTATTAATTTTTGGTAATTTTATAAATGCGAGATTTTTATAATTCCCCAGGCTAAACCGTAGGTGATACAAATTTCTAAACGTCCTTATTATTATTTAAGACGTCGTTCTATGCAGCTAAAATGAGTTTAAATCGAATTTATTAATTTTTGGTAATTTTAAAAAAGAGAGATTTTTATAATTGCCAGATAAAAAATGCGAGATTTTTATAATTGCCCAGGCTAAACTGTAGGTGATACAAATTTCTAAATATGCTTATTATGGTTTCAGACGTCGTTCTATGCAGCTAAAATGAATTTAAAACGAATTTATTAATTTTTGGTAATTTTATAAATGCGAGATTTTTATAATTCTGCAGGCTAAACCGTAGGTGATACAAATTTCTAAATGTCCTTATTATTATTTAAGACGTCGGTCTATGCAGCTAAAATGAGTTTAAATCGAATTTATTAATTTTTGGTAATTTTAAAAAAGACAGATTTTTATAATTGCCAGATTAAAAATGCGAGATTTTTATAATTGCCCAGGCTAAACTGTAGGAGATACAAATTTCTAAATATGCTTATTATGGTTTCAGACGTCGTTCTATGCAGCTAAAATGAATTTAAAACGAATTTATTAATTTTTTTAATTTTATAAATGCGAGATTTTTATAATTCTGCAGGCTAAACCGTAGGTGATACAAATTTCTAAATGTCCTTATTATTATTTAAGACGTCGGTCTATGCAGCTAAAATGAGTTTAACTCGAATTTATTAATTTTTGGTAATTTTAAAAAAGACAGATTTTTATAATTGCCAGATTAAAAATGCGAGATTTTTATAATTGCCCAGGCTAAACTGTAGGAGATACACATTTCTAAATATGCTTATTATGGTTTCAGACGTGGTTCTATCCAGCTAAAATGAGTTTAAATCGAATTTATTAATTTTTGGTAATTTTAAAAAAGAGAGATTTTTATAATTGCCAGATTAAAAATTCGAGATTTTTATAATTGCCCAGGCTGAACCGTAGGAGATACAAATTTCTAAATATGCTTATTATGGTTTCAGACGTCGTTCTATACAGCTAAAATGAATTTAAATCGAATTTATTAATTTTTGGTAATTTTATAAATGCGAGATTTTTATAATTCCCCAGGCTAAACCGTAGGTGATAAAAATTTCTAAATGTCCTTATTATTATTTAAGACGTCGTTCTATGCAGCTAAAATGAGTTTAAGCCGAATTTATTAATTTTTGGTAATTTTAAAAAAGAGAGATTTTTATTATTGCCAGAATAAAAATGCGAGATTTTTATAATTGCCCAGGCTAAACTGTAGGAGATACAAATTTCTAAATATGCTTATTATGGTTTCACACGTCGTTCTATACAGCTAGAATGAATTTAAAACGAATTTATTAATTTTTGGTAATTTTATAAATGCGAGATTTTTATAATTCCCCAGGCTAAACCGTAGGTGATACAAATTTCTAAATGTCCTTATTATTACTTAAGACGTCGTTCTATGCAGCTAAAATGAGTTTAAATCGAATTTATTAATTTTTGGTAATTTTAAAAAAGAGAGATTTTTATAATTGCCATATTAGAAATCCGAGATTTTTATAATTGCCCAGGCTAAACTGTAGGAGATACAAATTTCTAAATATGCTTATTATGGTTTCAGACGTCGTTCTATGCAGGTAAAATGAACTTAAATCGAATTTATTAATTTTTGGTAATTTTATAAATGCGAGATTTTTATAATTCCCCAGGCTAAACCGTAGGTGATACAAATTTCTAAATGTGCTTATAATTATTTAAGGCGTCGTTCTATGCAGCTAAAATGAATTTAAAACGAATTTATTAATTTTTGGTAATTTTATAAATGCGAGATTTTTATAATTGCCCAGGCTAAACCGTAGGTGATACAAATTTCTAAATGAGTTTATTATTATTTAAGACGTCGTTCTATACAGCTAAAATGAGTTTAAATCGAATTTATTAATTTTTGGTAATTTTAAAAAATAGAGATTTTTATAATTGCCAGATTAAAAATGCGAGATTTTTATAATTGCCCAGGCTAAACTGTAGGAGATACAAATGTCTAAATATGCTTATTATGGTTTCAGACGTCGTTCTATGCAGCTAAAATGAATTTAAAACGAATTTATTAATTTTTGGTAATTTTAAAAAAGAGAGATTTTTATAATTGCCAGATTAAAAATGCGAGATTTTTATAATTGCCAAGGCTAAACTGTAGGAGATACAAATTTCTAAATATGCTTATTATGGTTTCAGACGTCGTTCTATACAGCTAAAATGAATTTAAACCGAATTTATTAATTTTTGGTAATTTTATAAATGCCAGATTTTTATAATTCCCCAGGCTAAACCGCAGGTGATAAAAATTTCTAAATGTCCTTATTATTATTTAAGACGTCGTTCTATGCAGCTAAAATGAGTTTAAGCCGAATTTATTTATTTTTGGTAATTTTAAAAAAGAGAGATTTTTATTATTGCCAGATTAAAAATGCGAGATTTTTATAATTGCCCAGGCTAAACTGTAGGAGATACAAATTTCTAAATATGCTTATTATGGTTTCACATGTCGTTCTATGCAGCTAGAATGAATTTAAAACGAATTTATTAATTTTTGGTAATTTTATAAATGCGAGATTTTTATAATTCCCCAGGCTAAACCGTAGGTGATACAAATTTCTAAATGTGCTTATAATTATTTAAGACGTCGTTCTATGCAGCTAAAATGAATTTAAAACGAATTTATTAATTTTTGGTAATTTTATAAATGCGAGATTTTTATAATTGCCCAGGCTAAACCGTAGGAGATACAAATTTCTAAATGAGTTTATTATTATTTAAGACGTCGCTCTATACAGCTAAAATGAGTTTAAATCGAATTTATTAATTTTTGGTATTTTTAAAAAAGAAAGATTTTTATAATTGCCAGATTAAAAATTCGAGATTTTTATAATTGCCCAGGCTAAACTGTAGGAGATACAAATTTCTAAATATGCTTATTATGGTTTCAGACGTCGTTCTATACAGCTAAAATGAATTTAAAACGAATTTATTAATTTTTGGTAATTTTATAAATGCGAGATTTTTATAATTCCCCAGGCTAAACCGTAGGTGATACAAATTTCTAAATGTCCTTATTATTTAAGACGTCGTTCTATGCAGCTAAAATGAGTTTAAATCGAATTTATTAATTTTTGGTAATTTTAAAAAAGAGAGATTTTAAAATTGCCCAGGCTAAACTGTAGGAGATACAAATTTCTAAATATTCTTATTATGGTTTCAGACGCCGTTCTATGCAGCTAAAATGAGTTTAAATCGAATTTATTAATTTTTGGTAATTTTAAATAAGAGAGATTTTTATAATTGCCAGATTAAAAATGCGAGATTTTTATAATTGCCCAGGTTAAACTGTAGGAGATACAAATTTCTAAATATGCTTATTATGGTTTCAGACGCCGTTCTATGCAGCTAAAATGAGTTTAAATCGAATTTATTAATTTTTGGTAATTTTAAAAAAAGACAGATTTTTATAATTGCCAGATTAAAAATGCGAGATTTTTATAATTGCCCAGGCTAAACTGTAGGAGATACAAATGTCTAAATATGCTTATTATGGTTTCAGACGTCGTTCTATGCAGCTAAAATGAATTTAAAACGAATTTATTAATTTTTGGTAATTTTAAAAAAGAGAGATTTTTATAATTGCCAGATTAAAAATGCGAGATTTTTATAATTGCCAAGGCTAAACTGTAGGAGATACAAATTTCTAAATATGCTTATTATGGTTTCAGACGTCGTTCTATACAGCTAAAATGAATTTAAACCGAATTTATTAATTTTTGGTAATTTTATAAATGCCAGATTTTTATAATTCCCCAGGCTAAACCGCAGGTGATAAAAATTTCTAAATGTCCTTATTATTATTTAAGACGTCGTTCTATGCAGCTAAAATGAGTTTAAGCCGAATTTATTTATTTTTGGTAATTTTAAAAAAGAGAGATTTTTATTATTGCCAGATTAAAAATGCGAGATTTTTATAATTGCCCAGGCTAAACTGTAGGAGATACAAATTTCTAAATATGCTTATTATGGTTTCACACGTCGTTCTATGCAGCTAGAATGAATTTAAAACGAATTTATTAATTTTTGGTAATTTTATAAATGCGAGATTTTTATAATTCCCCAGGCTAAACCGTAGGTGATACAAATTTCTAAATGTCATTATTATTTAAGACGTCGTTCTATGCAGCTAAAATGACCTTAAATCGAATTTATTAATTTTTGGTAATTTTATAAATGCGAGATTTTTATAATTCCCCAGGCTAAACCGTAGGTGATACAAATTTCTAAATGTGCTTATAATTATTTAAGACGTCGTTCTATGCAGCTAAAATGAATTTAAAACGAATTTATTAATTTTTGGTAATTTTATAAATGCGAGATTTTTATAATTGCCCAGGCTAAACCGTAGGTGATACAAATTTCTAAATGAGTTTATTATTATTTAAGACGTCGCTCTATACAGCTAAAATGAGTTTAAATCGAATTTATTAATTTTTGGTATTTTTAAAAAAGAAAGATTTTTATAATGGCCAGATTAAAAATTCGAAATTTTTATAATTGCCCAGGCTAAACTGTAGGAGATACAAATTTCTAAATATGCTTATTATGGTTTCACACGTCGTTCTATGCAGCTAGAATGAATTTAAAACGAATTTATTAATTTTTGGTAATTTTATAAATGCGAGATTTTTATAATTATATATATATATATAGCGAGTTTGTACAGCCTAGACTGGCCGTGTCTCGCATCCTATATGCCATAGGTCCCTATCTTCCCATAGGTCCTCTGCTAATTCTCGCTTCTCCATTGCCTCTCTTACATCATCGTTCCACGTTCTAGGTGGGCGACCTCTTTTTTTTCTCTCCGGTGGATTCCATTCCCATATCTTCTGTGGCCACCTGTGGGGTTGCATACGTCTCATATGTCCATACCAAATTAATCTCTTTCTCTCTATCTCTTCCATTACTGGTACTTCTATTTCCATTCTTCTTCTAATCTCTTCGTTTGTGATATGTTCCAGCCTACTCACTCCACAGCTTCGTCTTAAATAGTCCATTTCGGTCGCCAACAACTTGTCTCTATTTCTTTTTGTGATTTCCCACGTTTCGGAAGCATATGTTAGGATGCTCTTCACCATAGTGTTATATATATTTATTTTTGTTTGTTTTCTTATATCTTTTGACCATAGTAAAGAGTTAAGCTTTTGAGTTACTTGCTTTGTCTGTGTTATTCTACTTTTTATTTCTTTTTGGCTGTTTCCTTCTTCTGATATCATTACTCCCAAATATTTATATTCCCTACATAATTTTATGCTCTTTCCTTCTATGTCTAGATCGCTTCCCTCCCCACCTGCAACTAAGTACTTGGTCTTTTTAAAGTTTATTTTCAAACCCCATCTTTCGTAAGTTTTTGTCAGATTCCTCATCATGTAGTTGATGTCGTCTTCGTCTAATGCTACTACTATTTGGTCATCTGCAAATAGGAGGGAGTGGAAATAGTCATTTTCTATTTTTATACCCATTGGTTTACATTTTTCTTGCCATTCCTTTAGTACTTCATTTATGTATACTTTGAAGAGGGTAGGTGATAGGCAGCAGCCCTGACGCAATCCTTTGGTGATTTTGAAGCCTGGAGATACTTTATTTCCGATCTTTATCTTACTTTCCATTTCATCATACATATCTTTGACTGTGTCGATATATTTATTATTTATATTTGCTTTCTTTAACACCTCGAACATTTTTGATATAGGGACCGTATCATACGCTTTTTCTAGGTCGACAAATACAACATGTGTTTCTCTGCCTCTTATTTTTCTTTTTTCTATAGCCTGTCTTAGTGCAAAAACATTGTCTACGCATGATCTTCCTGCGGTGAATCCCGATTGCTCTTCTCCTATCTCTACTTCTTTCTCTATTCTTGTTTTTAGTATCTTCCCGTACAGTCTTCCGATTGAAGATAATACACTTATCCCTCGGTAGTTGTCGCAGTCCGTTTTTTTTCCTTTTTTGTAAATTGGACTGATATAAGCTACTTTCCATTCCTGGGGTACTTTATCCCCTTCTATTAGACATTTATTAAAGATTCCTACTAATATTTCCACGAGGCATTCGGGAGCTTTTTTTATTAGTTCAATCGGAATACTTCCTGGGCCTGCCGATTTTCCATTTTTCATGTGTTTCAAAGCTTCGTAAACCTCTTTTTTTGTAATGCTAGCTATTATTTCCCTTTCCTGTACTTGTCTCCTTTGATCTCCTTGTACCATTTGAAATTCATTTCTGTCTTCATTTAACATTTTTTCATAGTAATTCTTCCAGTCTTCCATTCGTATTAGTTGTATAGTAGTACGATTTTGGCAATTTTTCTTCATGTTTTTTATTGTTTTCCATGCCTCTTGCGGTCTAGTGCCACCTATATAGCTCTCTACCTCGCTACATTTTTTATTCCAGGCGTCGTTCTTCGCTTTGACTACCGCTCTCTTCACTTCTCTGTTGGTTCTGGCGTACTGTTTTCTGTCTTCTGGGTCTTGTGTCGTGAGCCATATCTGATATAGTCTTCTTTTTTCCTTTATTAAGTTTTCTGTATTCTTATTCCACCAATACTTCGTCTTTTCCCGACCCTCTTGCTCCCCTAATGCTTCGTTGGCGGCTTCATGTATCACTTTCTTCATTTGGTTGTACCTGCCCTCTGCATTTCCACATATTTCTTCTGTAAGTTTTGCAATTATTCTCATTTTATATAGGAATTGGATGGAGCCTTGTTGTAGTAATTCCAGTTTATAGTTTTTATTCTTTAGATTATCCGAGTAGTCGTTGTTTTCTTCTCCATTTTGTTTTCTAAACTTTAAGTACACTTTCCCTCTTACTAGTATGTGATCCGTGCCACATTCGGCACCTCTCATTGCTCGGACATCCGTTATTTCTAATTTTGATTTTTGCTTTTGTATTATGTAGTCAATTATAGATTTTAATTTGCGTGTCGGTTGTATCCATGTATATTTATGAATATCTCGATGTTGGAAGTACCCATTCATAACTTTTAATTCAAATCTGTGACATAGTTCGATTAGTCTTAGGCCATTTTCATTTACAATATTTTCTCCGAACTTCCCTATCACATTATCATCTTGTTCTGTTCCCGTCCTTGCATTTAAGTCTCCCATTAGGAGTATTTCTTTTCGGGATCCTATATTGTTAAGGAGCGAGGCCAGTTTACTTTCAAAATCGTCCTTTATTGTAATATGTGTATCTTCTGTGGGTCCGTATGCTGCAATTACCACTATGTTGTGTCCCCAAATTTCTAATTCTAACTTCATTATCCTTTCATCTATTTCTTCCCAGTGTTTTATGTTTTTTTTGAACTTTTTCCTTATCACAATTGCCACCCCAGCTCTTCCTCTGTTTTCTTTCGGAACTCCGCTGTGGAACCATATGTATTCTCCACTTTCTTGATTTCCTGTTCCCTTTTTCTTTACTTCTGTAAGTGTTGCGATATCTATTTGGTATTTTTCTAGTTGTTCAAATACTTCATTTTGTTTGGTACCGATCCCCTGTACATTCCAAGTGCCCACATTCAGTGTCCTTTTTCTTTGCTTTTGTCGTCTATCATTTTTTCCGTCCGGGTTTTTCCGAGGCTGGCATTTAAGATTTATAGCTTTTAATTAAGGTTTTCCGTGAACGAGGTGCTGGCCCGTAGCACAACCCCCAACTTGGAGGACCAGGGGTTTTCTGTTGGGGTCTCCTTCCCTTAGCCGATGGTTCCAGTTTTAAGGCGCTGGAGGCTCGCCTTCACCCTATAACTTTCTGTTATAGGATTTGATTGGCAGGGCTGAGCGATGTTTGCTCAGGCGGTCATTTCCTAGCATTTATGGCATAGTCTATCGACATCGACATATTCCACTAGGACCATTACCAACCCTAGATTTTTATAATTCTGCAGGCTAAACCGTAGGTGATACAAATTTCTAAATGTCCTTATTATTATTTAAGACGTCGTTCTATGCAGCTAAAATGAGTTTAAATCGAATTTATTAATTTTTGGTAATTTTAAAAAAGAGAGATTTTTATAATTGCCAGATTAAAAATGCGAGATTTTTATAATTGCCCAGGTTAAACTGTAGGAGATACAAATTTCTAAATATGCTTATTATGGCTTCAGACGTCATTCTATGCAGCTAAAATTAATTTAAAACGAATTTATTAATTTTTGGTAATTTTATAAATGCGAGATTTTTATAATTCTGCAGGCTAAACCGTAGGTGATACAAATTTCTAAATGTCGTTATTATTATTTAAGACGTCGTTCTATGCAGCTAAAATGAGTTTAAATCGAATTTATTAATTTTTGGGAATTTTAAAAAAGAGAGATTTTTATAATTGCCAGATTAAAAATGCGAGATTTTTATAATTGCCCAGGCTAAACCGTAGGAGATACAAATTTCTAAATATGCTTATTATGGTTTCGGACGTCGTTCTATGCAGCTAAAATGAATTTAAAACGAATTTATTAATTTTTGGTAATTTTATAAATGCGAGATTTTTATAATTCTGCAGGCTAAACCGTAGGTGATACAAATTTCTAAATGTCCTTATTATTACTTAAGACGTCGTTCTATGCAGCTAAAATGAGTTTAAATCGAATTTATTAATTTTTGGTAATTTTAAAAAAGACAGATTTTTATAATTGCCAGATTAAAAATGCGAGATTTTTATTAATGCCCAGGCTAAACTGTAGGAGATACATATTTCTAAATATGCTTATTATGGTTTCGGACGTCGTTCTATGCAGCTAAAATGAATTTAAAACGAATTTATTAATTTTTGGTAATTTTATAAATGCGAGATTTTTATAATTCTGCAGGCTTTAACCGTAGGTGATACAAATTTCTAAATGTCCTTATTATTATTTAAGACGTCGTTCTATGCAGCTAAAATGAGTTTAAATCGAATTTATTAATTTTTGGTAATTTTAAACAAGAGAGATTTTTATAATTGCCAGATTAAAAATGAGAGATTTTATAATTGCCCAGGCTAAACTGTAGGAGATACAAATTTCTAAATATGCTTATTATGGTTTCAGACGTCGTTCTATGCAGCTAAAATGAGTTTAAATCGAATTTATTAATTTTTGGTAATTTTAAAAAAGAGAGATTTTTATAATTGCCAGATTAAAAATGCGAGATTTTTATAATTGCCCAGGCTAAACTGTAGGAGATACGCATTTCTAAATATGCTTATTATGGTTTCAGACGGCGTTCTATGCAGCTAAAATGAATTTAAAACGAATTTATTAATTTTTGGTAATTTTATAAATGCGAGATTTTTATAATTCCCCAGGCTAAACCGTAGGTGATACAAATTTCTAAATGTCCTTATTATTATTTAAGACGTCGTTCTATGCAGCTAAAATGAGTTTAAATCGAATTTATTAATTTTTGGTAATTTTAAAAAAGAGAGATTTTTATAATTGCCAGATTAAAAATGCGAGATTTTTATAATTGCCCAGGCTAAACTGTAGGAGATACGCATTTCTAAATATGCTTATTATGGTTTCAGACGGCGTTCTATGCAGCTAAAATGAATTTAAAACTAATTTATTAATTTTTGGTAATTTTATAAATGCGAGATTTTTATAATTCCCCAGGCTAAACCGTAGGTGATACAAATTTCTAAATGTCCTTATTATTATTTAAGACGTCGTTCTATGCAGCTAAAATGAGTTTAAATAGAATTTATTAATTTTTGGTAATTTTAAAAAAGAGAGATTTTTATAATTGCCAGATTAAAAATGCGAGATTTTTATAATTGCCCAGGCTAAACCGTAGGAGATACAAATTTCTAAATATGCTTATTATGGTTTCACACGTCGTTCTATGCAGCTAGAATGAATTTAAAACGAATTTATTAATTTTTGGTAATTTTAAAAAAGAGAGATTTTTATAATTGCCCAGGCTAAACTGTAGGAGATACAAATTTCTAAATATGCTTATTATGGTTTCAGATGTCGTTCTGTACAGCTAAAATGAATTTAAACCGAATTTATTAATTTTTGGTAATTTTATAAATGCCAGATTTTTATAATTCCCCAGGCTAAACCGTAGGTGATAAAAATTTCTAAATGTCCTTATTATTATTTAAGACGTCGTTCTATGCAGCTAAAATGAGTTTAAGCCGAATTTATTTATTTTTGGTAATTTTAAAAAAGAGAGATTCTTATTATTGCCAGATTAAAAATGCGAGATTTTTATAATTGTCCAGGCTAAACTGTAGGAGATACAAATTTCTAAATATGCTTATTATGGTTTCACACGTCGTTCTATGCAGCTAGAATGGATTTAAAACTAATTTATTAATTTTTGGTAATTTTATAAATGCGAGATTTTTATAATTCTGCAGACTAAACCGTAGGTGATATAAATTTCTAAATGTCCTTATTATTATTTAAGACGTCGTTCTATGCAGCTAAAATGAGTTTAAATCGAATTTATTAATTTTTGGTAATTTTAAAACAGAGAGATTTTTATAATTGCCAGATTAAAAATGCGAGATTTTTATAATTGCCCAGGCTAAACTGTAGGAGATACAAATTTCTAAATATGCTTATTATGGTTTCAGACGTCGTTCTATACAGCTAAAATGAATTTAAACTGAATTTATTAATTTTTGGTAATTTTATAAATGCCAGATTTTTATAATTCCCCAGGCTAAGCCGTAGGTGATAAAAATTTCTAAATGTCCTTATTATTATTTAAGACGTCGTTCTATGCAGCTAAAATGAGTTTAAGCCGAATTTATTTATTTTTGGTAATTTTAAAAAAGAGAGATTTTTATTATTGCCAGATTTAAAATGCGAGATTTTTATAATTGCCCAGGCTAAACTGTAGGAGATACAAATTTCTAAATATGCTTATTATGGTTTCACACGTCGTTCTATGCAGCTAGAATGAATTTAAAACGAATTTATTAATTTTTGGTAATTTTATAAATGCGAGATTTTTATAATTCTGCAGGCTAAACCGTAGGTGATACAAATTTCTAAATGTCCTTATTATTATTTAAGACGTCGTTCTATGCAGCTAAAATGAGTTTAAATCGAATTTATTAATTTTTGGTAATTTTAAAAAAGACAGATTTTTATAATTGCCAGATTAAAAATGCGAGATTTTTATAATTGCCCAGGCTAAACTGTAGGAGATACAAATTTCTAAATATGCTTATTATGGTTTCAGACGTCGTTCTATGCAGCTAAAATGAGTTTAAATCGAATTTATTAATTTTTGGTAATTTTAAAAAAGAGAGATTTTTATAATTGCCAGATTAAAAATGCGAGATTTTTATAATTGCCCAGGCTAAACTGTAGGAGATACAAATTTCTAAATATGCTTATTATGGCTTCAGACCTCGTTCTATGCAGCTAAAATTAATTTAAAACGAATTTATTAATTTTTGGTAATTTTATAAATGCGAGATTTTTATAATTCTGCAGGCTAAACCGTAGGTGATACAAATTTCTAAATGTCGTTATTATTATTTAAGACGTCGTTCTATGCAGCTAAAATGAGTTTAAATCGAATTTATTAATTTTTGGGAATTTTAAAAAAGAGAGATTTTTATAATTGCCAGATTAAAAATGCGAGATTTTTATAATTGCCCTGGCTAAACCGTAGGAGATACAAATTTCTAAATATGCTTATTATGGTTTCAGACGTCGTTCTATGCAGCTAAACTGAATTTAAAACGAATTTATTAATTTTTGGTAATTTTATAAATGCGAGATTTTTATAATTCTGCAGGCTAAACCGTAGGTGATACAAATTTCTAAATGTCCTTATTATTACTTAAGACGTCGTTCTATGCAGCTAAAATGAGTTTAAATCGAATTTATTAATTTTTGGTAATTTTAAAAAAGAGAGATTTTTATAATTGCCTGATTAAAAATGCGAGATTTTTATAATTGCCCAGGCTAAACTGTAGGAGATACAAATTTCTAAATATGCTTATTATGGTTTCGGACGTCGTTCTATGCAGCTAAAATGAATTTAAAACGAATTTATTAATTTTTGATAATTTTATAAATGCGAGATTTTTATAATTCTGCAGGCTTTCACCGTAGGTGATACAAATTTCTAAATGTCCTTATTATTACTTAAGACGTCGTTCTATACAGCTAAAATGAGTTTAAATCGAATTTATTAATTTTTGGTAATTTTAAAAAAGACAGATTTTTATAATTGCCAGATTAAAAATGCGAGATTTTTATTAATGCCCAGGCTAAACTGTAGGAGATACAAATTTCTAAATATGCTTATTATGGTTTCGGACGTCGTTCTATGCAGCTAAAATGAATTTAAAACGAATTTATTAATTTTTGGTAATTTTATAA
This sequence comes from Melanotus villosus, assembly GCA_963082815.1. Classification (NCBI taxonomy): domain Eukaryota; kingdom Metazoa; phylum Arthropoda; class Insecta; order Coleoptera; family Elateridae; genus Melanotus; species Melanotus villosus. Next base: position 34,525,469 of record OY720419.1, on the reverse strand, counting down.
ATGCGAGATTTTTATAATTCTGCAGGCTTTAACCGTAGGTGATACAAATTTCTAAATGTCCTTATTATTACTTAAGACGTCGTTCTATGCAGCTAAAATGAGTTTAAATCGAATTTATTAATTTTTGGTAATTTTAAAAAAAGAGATTTTTATAATTGCCAGATTAAAAATGCGAGATTTTTATAATTGCCCAGGCTAAACTGTAGGAGATACAAATTTCTAAATATGTTTATTATGATTTCAGACGTCGTTCTATGCAGCTAAAATGAGTTTAAATCGAATTTATTAATTTTTGGTAATTTTATAAATGCGAGATTTTTATAATTCCCCAGGCTAAACCGTAAGTGATAAAAATTTCTAAATGTCCTTATTATTATTTAAGACGTCGTTCTATGCAGCTAAAATGAGTTTAAATCGAATTTATTAATTTTTGGTAATTTTATAAATGCGAGATTTTTATAATTCCCCAGGCTAAACCGTAAGTGATAAAAATTTCTAAATGTCCTTATTATTATTTAAGACGTCGTTCTATGCAGCTAAAATGAGTTTAAGCCGAATTTATTAATTTTTGGTAATTTTAAAAAAGACAGATTTTTATAATTGCCAGATTAAAAATGCGAGATTTTTATAATTGCCCAGGTTAAACTGTAGGAGATACAAATTTCTAAATATGCTTATTATGGTTTCGGACGTCGTTCTATGCAGCTAAAATGAATTTAAAACGAATTTATTTTAATTTTATAAATGCGAGATTTTTATAATTCTGCAGGCTTTCACCGTAGGTGATACTAATTTCTAAATGTCCTTATTATTACTTAAGACGTCGTTCTATGCAGCTAAAATGAGTTTAAATCGAATTTATTAATTTTTGGTAATTTTAAAAAAGACAGATTTTTATAATTGCCAGATTAAAAATGCGAGATTTTTATTAATGCCCAGGCTAAACTGTAGGAGATACAAATTTCTAAATATGCTTATTATGGTTTCGGACGTTGTTCTATGCAGCTAAAATGAATTTAAAACGAATTTATTAATTTTTGGTAATTTTATAAATGCGAGATTTTTATAATTCCCCAGGCTAAACCGTAAGTGATAAAAATTTCTAAATGTCCTTATTATTATTTAAGACGTCGTTCTATGCAGCTAAAATGAGTTTAAGCCGAATTTATTAATTTTTGGTAATTTTAAAAAAGACAGATTTTTATAATTGCCAGATTAAAAATGCGAGATTTTTATAATTGCCCAGGTTAAACTGTAGGAGATACAAATTTCTAAATATGCTTATTATGGTTTCAGACGTCGTTCTATGCAGCTAAAATGAATTTAAAACGAATTTATTAATTTTTGGTAATTTTATAAATGCGAGATTTTTATAATTCTGCAGGCTAAACCGTAGGTGATACAAATTTCTAAATGTCCTTATTATTATTTAAGACGTCGTTCTATGCAGCTAAAATGAGTTTAAATCGAATTTATTAATTTTTGGGAATTTTAAAAAAGAGAAATTTTTATAATCGCCAGATTAAAAATGCGAGATTTTTATAATTGCCCAGGCTAAACCGTAGGAGATACAAATTTCTAAATATGCTTATTATGGTTTCAGACGTCGTTCTATGCAGCTAAAATGAATTTAAAACGAATTTATTAATTTTTGGTAAATTTATAAATGCGAGATTTTTATAATTCTGCAGGCTAAACCGTAGGTGATACAAATTTCTAAATGTCCTTATTATTACTTAAGACGTCGTTCTATGCAGCTAAAGGTTTTAAATTCTTTTTAAACTCGTTTCAATCATGTAGATAACTTGCTTTCTGTGTAAAACGCATATTAAGAAGTTCGTAACACAAACGGTTTAGCCTCAGGAATTTTAAAAATAGCTAAATTTATTAGTAGGGTTTAAATTCTACTTATGCTGGGATCAATCATGTAGATGGCTTGCTTTCTGCCTAAAAAGCATATTAAGAAGTTCGTAACACAAACGGTTTAGCCTCAGGAATTTTAAAAATCGAGAATTTTAAAAATAGCTAAATTTAGTAGTAGGGTTTAAATTCTACTTATGCTGGTATCAATCACGTAGATGGCTTGTTTTCTGCCTAAAAAGCTCATGTAGAAGTTCGTAACACTAACGGTTTAGCACCAGGAATTTTAAAAATCGAGAATTTTAAAAATAGCTAAATTTAGTAGTAGGTTTTAAATTCTTCTTAAACTCGTTTCAATCATGTAGATAACTTCCTTTCTGTCTAAAAAGCACATTTAGAAGTTCGTAGCACAAACGGTTTAGCCCCAGGAATTTTAACAATTGAGAATTTTAAAAATAGCTAAATTTAGTAGTAGGTTTTAAATTCTTCTTAAACTCGTTTCAATCATGTAGCTAGCTTGCTTTCTATCTAAAAAGCACATTTAGAAGTTCGTAACACAAACGGTTTAGCATCAGGAATATTAAAAGTCAAGAATTTTAAAAATAGCTAAATTTAGTAGTAGGGTATAAATTCTACTTATGCTGGTATCAATCATGTAGATGGCTTGCTTTCTGCCTAAAAAGCTCATGAGGAAGTTCGTAACACAAACGGGTTAGCCTCGGGAATTTTAAAAATCGTGAATTTTAAAAATAGCTAAATTTGGTAGTAGGGTTTAAATTCTACTTATGCTGGTATCAATCACGTAGATGGCTTGTTTTCTGCCTAAAAAGCTCATGTAGGAGTTCGTAACACAAACGGTTTAGCCTCAGGAATTTTAAAAATCGTGAATTTTAAAAATAGCTAAATTTAGTAGTAGGTTTTAAATTCTTCTTAATCTCGTTTCAATCATGTAGATATCTTGATTTCTGTCTAAAAAGCACATTTAGAAGTTCGTAACACAAACGGTTTAGCCTCAGGAATTTTAAAAATCGAGAACTTTAAAAAAAAGCTAAATTTATTAGTAGAGTTTAAATTCTACTTATGCTGGTATCAATCATGTAGATGGCTTGCTTTCTGCCTAAAAAGCACATTTGGAAGTTCGTAACACAAACGGTTTAGCCTCAGGAATTTTAAGAATCGAGAATTTTAAAAATAGCTAAATTTATTATTAGGGTTTAAATTCTACTTATGCTGGTATCAATCATGTAGATGGCTTGCTTTCTGCCTAAAAAGCACAAACGGTTTAGCACAGGAATTTTAACAATTGAGAACTTTAAAAATAGCTAAATTTAGTAGTAGGTTTTAAATTCTTCTTAAACTCGTTTCAATCATGTAGCTAGCTTGCTTTCTATGTAAAAAGCACATTTAGAAGTTCGTAACACAAACGGTTTAGCCTCAGGAATTTTAAAAATCGAGCATTTTAAAAATAGCTAAATTTAGTAGTAGGTTTTAAATTCTTCTTAAACTCGTTTCAATCAGTAGATAGCTTACTTTCTGTCTAAAAAGCACATTTAGAAGTTCGTAGCACAAACGGTTTAGCCCCAGGAATTTTAAAAAACGAGAATTTTAAAAATAGCTAAATTTAGTAGTAGGTTTTAAATTCTACTTATGCTGGTATCAATCATGTAGATGGCTTGCTTTCTGCCTAAAAAGCACATTTAGAAGTTCGTAACACAAACGGTTTAGCCTCAGGAATTTTAAAAATCGAGAACTTTAAATATAGCTAAATTTAGTAGTAGGGTTTAAATTCTACTTATGCTGGTAACAATCATGTAGATGGCTTGCTTTCTGCCTAAAAAGCTCATGTAGAAGTTCGTAACACAAACGGTTTAGCCTCGGGAATTTTAAAAATCGTGAACTTTAAATATAGCTAAATTTAGTAGTAGGGTTTAAATTCTACTTATGCTGGTATCAATCATGTAGATGGCTTGCTTTCTGCCTAAAAAGCACATTTAGAAGTTCGTAACACAAACGGTTTAGCCTCAGGAATTTTAAAAATCGAGAATTTTAAAAATAGCTAATTTTAGTAGTAGGATTTAAATTCTTTTTAAACTCGTTTCAATCATGTAGATAGCTTGCTTTCTGTGTAAAATGCATATTAAGAAGTTCGTAACACAAACGGTTTAGCCTCAGGAATTTTAAAAATTGAGAATTTTAAAAACAGCTAAATTTATTAGTAGGGTTAAATTCTACTTATGCTGGTATCAATCATGTAGATGGCTTGCTTTCTGCCTAAAAGCACATTTAGAAGTTCGTAACACAAACGGTTTAGCCTCGGGAATTTTAAAAGTCAAGAATTTTAAAAATAGCTAAATTTAGTAGTAGGGTTTAAATTCTACTTATGCTGGTATCAATCATATAGATGGCTTGCTTTCTGCCTAAAAAGCACATTTAGAAGTTCGTAACACAAACGGTTTAGCCTCGGGAATTTTAAAAGTCAAGAATTTTAAAAATAGCTAAATTTAGTAGTAGGGTTTAAATTCTACTTATGCTGGTATCAATCATGTAGATGGCTTGCTTTCTGCCTAAAAAGGACATTTAGAAGTTCGTAACACAAACGGTTTAGCCTCAGAAATTTTAAAAATCGAGAACTTTAAAAATAGCTAATTTTAGAAGTAGGATTTAAATTCTTTTTAAACTCGTGTCAGTCATGCAGATAGCTTGCTTTCTGTGTAAAATGCATGTTAAGAAGTTCGTAACACAAACGGTTTAGCCTCGGGAATTTTAAAAGTTAAGAATTTTAAAAATAGCTAAATTTAGTAGTAGGTTTTAAATTCTTCTTAAACACGTTTCAATCATGTAGATGGCTTGCTTTCTGTCTAAAAAGCACATTTAGAAGTTCGTAGCACAAACGGTTTAGCCCCAGGTATTTTAAAAATCGAGAACTTTAAAAATAGCTAAATTTAGTAGTAGGTTTTAAATTCTTCTTAAACTCGTTTCAATCATGTAGATGGCTTGCGTTCTATCTAAAAAGCACATTTAGAAGTTCGTAACACAAACGGTTTAGCATCAGGAATATTAAAAGTCAAGAATTTTTAAAAATCGTGAATTTTAAAAATAGCTAAATTTAGTAATAGGGTTTAAATTCTACTTATGCTGGTATCAATCATGTAGATGGCTTGCTTTCTGCCTAAAAAGCACATTTACAAGTTCGTAACACAAACGGTTTAGCCCCAAGAATTTTAAAAATCAGGAATTTTAAAAATAGCTAATTTTAGTAGTAGGTTTTAAATTCTTTTTAAACTCGTTTCAATCATGTAGATAGCTTGCTTTCTGTGTGAAATGCATATTAATAAGTTCGTAACACAAACGGTTTAGCCTAAGGAATTTTAAAAATCGAGAACTTTAAAAAAAAGCTAAATTTATTAGTAGAGTTTAAATTCTACTTATGCTGGCATCAATCATGTAGATGGCTTGCTTTCTGCCTAAAAAGCACATTTAGAAGTTCGTAACACAAACGGTTTAGTCTCGGGAATTTTAAAAGTCAAGAATTTTAAAAATAGCTAAATTTAGTAGTAGGGTTTAAATTCTACTTATGCTGGTATCAATCATGTTGATGGCTAGCTTTCTGCCTAAAAAGCACATTTTGAAGTTCGTAACACAAACGGTTTAGCCTCAGGACTTTTAAAAATCGAGAATTTTAAAAGTAACTAAATTTAGTAGTAGGTTTTAAATTCTTCTTAAACACGTTTCAATCATGTAGATGGCTTGCTTTCTGTCTAAAAAGCACATTTAGAAGTTCGTAGCACAAACGGTTTAGCCCCAGGAATTTTAAAAATCGAGAACTTTAAAAATAGCTTAATTTAGTAGTAGGTTTTAAATTCTTCTTAAACTCGTTTCAATCATGTAGATGGCTTGCTTTCTATCTAAAAAGCACATTTAGAAGTTCGTAACACAAACGGTTTAGAATCAGGAATATTAAAAGTAAAGAATTTTTAAAAATCGTGAATTTTAAAAATAGCTAAATTTAGTAGTAGGGTTTAACTTCTACTTATGCTGGTATCAATCATGTAGATGGCTTGCTTTCTGCCTAAAAAGCACATTTACAAGTTCGTAACACAAACGGTTTAGCCCCAGGAATTTTAAAAATCGAGAATTTTAAAAATAGCTAATTTTAGTAGTAGGTTTTAAATTCTTTTTAAACTCGTTTCAATCAAGTAGATAGCTTGCTTTCTGTGTAAAATGCATATTAAGAAGTTCGTAACACAAACTGTTTAGCCTCAGGAATTTTAAAAATCGAGAACTTTAAAAAAAAGCTAAATTTATTAGTAGAGTTTAAATTCTACTTATGCTGGTATCAATCATGTAGATGGCTTGCTTTCTGCCTAAAAAGCACATTTAGAAGTTCGTAACACAAACGGTTTAGCCTCGGGAATTTTAAAAGTCAAGAATTTTAAAAATAGCTAAATTTAGTAGTGGGGTTTAAATTCTACTTATGCTGGTATCAATCATGTAGATGGCTTGCTTTCTGCCTAAAAAGCACATTTAGAAGTTCGTAACACAAACGGTTTAGCCTCAGGAATTTTAAGAATCGAGAATTTTAAAAATAGCTAAATTTAGTAGTAGGTTTTAAATTCTTCTTAAACTCGTTTCAATCATGTAGCTAGCTTGCTTTCTATCTAAAAAGCACATTTCGAAGTTCGTAACACAAACGGTTTAGCATCAGGAATATTAAAAGTCAAGAATTTTAAAAATGGCTAAATTTAGTAGTAGGGTATAAATTCTACTTATGCTGGTATCAATCATGTAGATGGCTTGCTTTCTGCCTAAAAAGCTCATGTAGAAGTTCGTAACACAAACGGGTTAGCCTCGGGAATATTAAAAATCGTGAATTTTAAAAATAGCTAAATTTAGTAGTAGCTTTTAAATTCTTCTTAAACTCGTTTCAATCATGTAGCTAGCTTGCTTTCTATCTAAAAAGCACATTTAGAAGTTCGTAACACAAAAGGTTTTGCATCAGGAATTTTAAAAGCCAAGAATTTTAAAAATAGCTAAATTTAGTAGTAGGGTTTAAATTCTACTTATGCTGGTATCAATCACGTAGATGGCTTGTTTTCTGCCTAAAAAGCTTATGTAGAAGTTCGTAACACAAACGGTTTAGCCTCAGGAATTTTAAAAATCGTGAATTTTAAAAATAGCTAAATTTAGTAGTAGGTTTTAAATTCTTCTTAAAGTCGTTTCAATCATGTAGCTAGCTTGCTTTCTATCTAAAAAGCACATTTAGAAGTTCGTAACACAAACGGTTTAGCCCCAGGAATTTTATAAATCGAGAATTTAAAAAATAGCTAAATTAAGTAGTAGGTTTTAAATTCTTCTTAAACTCGTTTCAATCATGTAGTTGGCTTGATTTCTATCTAAAAAGCACATTTAGAAGTTCGTAACACAAACGGTTCAGCATCAGGAATTTTAAAAGTCAAGAATTATAAAAATAGCTAAATTTAGTAGTAGGGTTTAAATTCTACTTATGCTGGTATCAATCATGTAGATGGCTTGCTTTCTGCCTAAAAAGCACATTTAGAAGTTCGTAACACACACGGTTTAGCCTCAGGAATTTTAAAAATCGAGAATTTTAAAAATAGCTAATTTTAGTAGTAGGTTTTAAATTCTTCTTAAACTCGTTTCAATCATGTAGTTGGCTTGCTTTCTATCTAAAAAGCACATTTAGAAGTTCGTAACACAAACGGTTCAGCATCAGGAATTTTAAAAGTCAAGAATTTTAAAAATAGCTAAATTTAGTAGTAGGGTTTAAATTCTACTTATGCTGGTATCAATCATGTTGATGGCTAGCTTTCTGCCTAAAAAGCACATCTAGAAGTTCGTAACACAAACGGTTTAGCCTCAGGACTTTTAAAAATCGAGAATTTTAAAAGTAACTAAATTTAGTAGTAGGCTTTAAATTCTTCTTAGACACGTTTCAATCATGTAGATGGCTTGCTTTCTGTCTAAAAAGCACATTTAGAAGTTCGTAGCACAAACGGTATAGCCCCAGGAATTTTAAAAATCGAGAACTTTAAAAATAGCTTAATTTAGTAGTAGGTTTTAAATTCTTCTTAAACTCGTTTTAATTATGTAGATGGCTTGCTTTCTATCTAAAAAGCAAATTTAGAAGTTCGTAACACAAACGGTATAGCATCAGGAATATTAAAAGTCAAGAATTTTTAAAAATCGTGAATTTTAAAAATAGCTAAATTTAGTAGTAGGGTTTAAATTCTACTTATGCTGGTATCAATCATGTAGATGGCTTGCTTTCTGCCTAAAAAGCACATTTACAAGTTCGTAACACAAACGGTTTAGCCCCAGGAATTTTAAAAATCGAGAATTTTAAAAATAGCTAATTTTAGTAGTAGGGTTTAAATTCTACTTATGCTGCTATCAATCATGTAGATGGCTTGCTTTCTGCCTAAAAAGCACATTTAGAAGTTCGTAACACAAACGGTTTAGCCTCAGGAATTTTAAGAATCGAGAATTTGAAAAATAGCTAAATTTAGTAGTGGGTTTTAAATTCTACTTAAACTCGTTTCAATCATGTAGATGGCTTGCTTTCTGTCTAAAAAGCACATTTAGAAGTTCGTAGCACAAACGGTTTAGCCCCAGGAATTTTAAAAATCGTAAATTTTAAAAATAGCTAAATTTAGTAGTAGGGTTTAAATTCTACTTATGCTGCTATCAATCATGTAGATGGCTTGCTTTCTGCCTAAAAAGCACATTTAGAAGTTCGTAACACAAACGGTTTAGCCTCAGGAATTGTAAAAAACGAGAATTTTTAAATAGCTAATTTTAGTAGTAGGTTTTAAATTCTCCTTAAACTCGTTTCAATCATGTAGATAGCTTGCTTTCTATCTAAAAAGCACATTTAGAAGTTCGTAACACAAACGGTTTAGCCCCAGGAATTTTAAAAATCGAGAATTTTAAAAATAGCTAATTTTAGTAGTAGGTTTTAAATTCTCCTTAAACTCGATTCAATCATGTAGATAGCTTGCTTTCTGTGTAAAATTCATATTAAGAAGTTCGTAACACAAACCGTTTAGCCTCGGGAATTTTAAAAATCGTGAATTTTAAAAATAGCTAAATTTAGTAGTAGGGTTTAAATTCTACTTATGCTGGTATCAATCATGTAGATGGCTTGATTTCTGCCTAAAAAGCACATTTAGAAGTTCGAAACACAAACGGTTTAGCCTCAGGAATTTTAAAAATCGAGAATTTTAAAAATAGCTTAATTTAGTAGTAGGTTTTAAATTCTCCTTAAACTCGTTTCAATCATGTAGATAGCTTGCTTTCTATCTAAAAAGCACATTTAGAAGTTCGTAACACAAACGGTTTAGCCCCAGGAATTTTAAAAATCGAGAATTTTAAAAATAGCTAATTTTAGTAGTAGGTTTTAAATTCTCCTTAAACTCGATTCAATCATGTAGATAGCTTGCTTTCTGTGTAAAATTCATATTAAGAAGTTCGTAACACAAACCGTTTAGCCTCGGGAATTTTAAAAATCGTGAATTTTAAAAATAGCTAAATTTAGTAGTAGGGTTTAAATTCTACTTATGCTGGTATCAATCATGTAGATGGCTTGATTTCTGCCTAAAAAGCACATTTAGAAGTTCGTAACACAAACGGTTTAGCCTCAGGAATTTTAAAAATCGAAAACTTTAAAAATAGCTAAATTTAGTAGTAGGTTTTAAATTCTTCTTAAACTCGTTTCAATTATGTAGCTAGCTTGCTTTCTATCTAAAAAGCACATTTAGAAGTTCGTAACACAAACGGTTTAGCCTCAGGAATTTTAAAAATCGTAAATTTAAAAAAAAGCTAAATTTAGTAGTAGGGTTTAAATTCTACTTATGCTGGTATCAATCATGTAGATGGCTTGATTTCTGCCTAAAAAGCACATTTAGAAGTTCGTAACACAAACGGTTTAGCATCAGGAATTTTAAAAGTCAAGAACTTTAAAAATAGCTAAATTTAGTAGTAGGGTTTAAATTCTACTTATGCTGGTATCAATCATGTAGATGGCTTGCTTTCTGCCTAAAAAGCACATTTAGAAGTTCGTAACACAAACGGTTTAGCCTCAGGAATTGTAAAAAACGAGAATTTTAAAAATAGCTAATTTTAGTAGTAGGTTTTAAATTCTCCTTAAACTCGTTTCAATCATGTAGATAGCTTGCTTTCTATCTAAAAAGCACATTTAGAAGTTCGTAACACAAACGGTTTAGCCTCAGGTATTTTAAAAATCGAGAACTTTAAAAATAGCTAAATTTAGTAGTAGGTTTTAAATTCTTCTTAAACTCGTTTCAATCATGTAGCTAGCTTGCTTTCTATCTAAAAAGCACATTTAGAAGTTCGTAACACAAACGGTTTAGCATCAGGAATATTAAAAGTCAAGAATTTTAAAAATAGCTAAATTTAGTAGTAGGGTATAAATTCTACTTATGCTGGTATCAATCATGTAGATGGCTTGCATTCTGCCTCAAAAGCTCATGTAGAAGTTCGTAACACAAACGGGTTAGCCTCAGGAATTTTAAAAATCGTGAATTTTAAAAATAGCTAAATTTAGTAGTAGGGTTTAAATTCTACTTATGCTGGTATCAATCACGTAGATGGCTTGTTTTCTGCCTAAAAAGCTCATGTAGAAGTTCGTAACACAAACGGTTTAGCCTCAGGAATTTTAAAAATCGTGAATTTTAAAAATAGCTAAATTTAGTAGTAGGTTTTAAATTCTTCTTAAACTCGTTTCAATCAAGTAGCCAGCTTGCTTTCTATCTAAAAAGCACATTTAGAAGTTCGTAACACAAACGGTTTAGCCTCAGGAATTTTAAAAATCGAGAATTTTAAAAATAGCTAAATTTAGTAGTAGGTTTTAAATTCTTCTTAACCTCGTTTCAATCATGTAGTTGGCTTGCTTTCTATCTAGAAAGCACATTTCGAAGTTCGTAACACAAACGGTTTAGCATCAGGTATTTTAAAAGTCAAGAATTTTAAAAATAGCTAAATTTAGTAGTAGGGTTTAAATTCTACTTATGCTGGTATCAATCATGTAGATGGCTTGCTTTCTGCCTAAAAAGCACATTTAGAAGTTCGTAACACACACGGTTTAGCCTCAGGAATTTTAAAAATCGAGAATTTTAAAAATAGCTAATTTTAGTAGTAGGTTTTAAATTCTTCTTAAACTCGTTTCAATCATGTAGTTGGCTTGCTTTCTATCTAAAAAGCACATTTAGAAGTTCGTAACACAAACGGTTCAGCATCAGGAATTTTAAAAGTCAAGAATTTTAAAAATAGCTAAATTTAGTAGTAGGGTTTAAATTCTACTTATGCTGGTATCAATCATGTTGATGGCTAGCTTTCTGCCTAAAAAGCACATCTAGAAGTTCGTAACACAAACGGTTTAGCCTCAGGACTTTTAAAAATCGAGAATTTTAAAAGTAACTAAATTTAGTAGTAGGCTTTAAATTCTTCTTAGACACGTTTCAATCATGTAGATGGCTTGCTTTCTGTCTAAAAAGCACATTTAGAAGTTCGTAGCACAAACGGTATAGCCCCAGGAATTTTAAAAATCGAGAACTTTAAAAATAGCTTAATTTAGTAGTAGGTTTTAAATTCTTCTTAAACTCGTTTCAATTATGTAGATGGCTTGCTTTCTATCTAAAAAGCAAATTTAGAAGTTCGTAACACAAACGGTTTAGCATCAGGAATATTAAAAGTCAAGAATTTTAAAAATAGCTAAATTTAGTAGTAGGGTTTAAATTCTACTTATGCCGGTATCAATCACGTAGATGGCTTGTTTTCTGCCTGCTCAAGTAGAAGTTCGTAACACAAACGGTTTAGCCTCAGGAATTTTAAAAATCGAGAATATTAAAAATAGCTAATTTTAGTAGTAGGTTTTAAATTCTCCTTAAACTCGTTTCAATCATGTAGATAGCTTGCTTTCTGTGTAAAACTCATATTAAGAAGTTCGTAACACAAACCGTTTAGCCTCGGGAATTTTAAAAATCGTGAATTTTAAAAATAGCTAAATTTAGTAGTATGGTTTAAATTCTACTTATGCTGGTATCAATCATGTAGATGGCTTGCTTTCTGCCTAAAAAGCACATTTAGAAGTTAGTAACACAAACGGTTTAGCCTCAGCAATTTTAAAAATCGAGAATTTTAAAAATAGCTAATTTTAGTAGTAGGTTTTAAATTCTTTTTAAACTCGTTTCAGTCATGTAGATAGCTTGCTTTCTGTGTAAAATGCATATTAAGAAGTTCGTAACACAAACGGTTTAGCCTCAGGGATTTTAAAAATCGAGAATTTTAAAAATAGCTAAATTTATTAGTAGGGTTTAAATTCTACTTATGCTGGTATCAATTATGTAGATGGCTTGCTTTCTGCCTAAAAAGCACATTTAGAAGTTCGTAACACAAACGGTTTAACCTCAGAAATTTTAAAAATCGAGAATTTTAAAAATAGCTAAATTTAGTAGTAGGTTTTAAATTCTTCTTAAACACGTTTCAATCATGTAGATGGCTTGCTTTCTGTCTAAAAAGCACATTTAGAAATTCCTGGCACAAACGGTTTAGCCCCAGGAATTTTAAAAATCGATAACTTTAAAAATAGCTAAATTTAGTAGTACGTTTTAAATTCTTCTTAAACTCGTTTCAATCATGTAGCTAGCTTGCTTTCTATCTAAAAAGCACATTTCGAAGTTCGTAACACAAACGGTTTAGCCCCAGGAATTTTAAAAAACGAGAATATTAAAAATAGCTAATTTTAGTAGTAGGTTTTAAATTCTCCTTAAACTCGTTTCAATCATGTAGATAGCTTGCTTTCTGTGTAAAACTCATATTAAGAAGTTCGTAACACAAACCGTTTAGCCTCGGGAATTTTAAAAATCGTGAATTTTAAAAATAGCTAAATTTAGTAGTAGGGTTTAAATTCTACTTATGCTGGTATCAATCATGTAGATGGCTTGCTTTCTGCCTAAAAAGCACATTTAGAAGTTAGTAACACAAACGGTTTAGCCTCAGCAATTTTAAAAATCGAGAATTTTAAAAATAGCTAATTTTAGTAGTAGGTTTTAAATTCTTTTTAAACTCGTTTCAGTCATGTAGATAGCTTGCTTTCTGTGTAAAATGCATATTAAGAAGTTCGTAACACAAACGGTTTAGCCTCAGAGATTTTAAAAATCGAGAATTTTAAAAATAGCTAAATTTATTAGTAGGGTTTAAATTCTACTTATGCTGGTATCAATTATGTAGATGGCTTGCTTTCTGCCTAAAAAGCACATTTAGAAGTTCGTAACACAAACGGTTTAACCTCAGAAATTTTAAAAATCGAGAATTTTAAAAATAGCTAAATTTAGTAGTAGGTTTTAAATTCTTCTTAAACACGTTTCAATCATGTAGATGGCTTGCTTTCTGTCTAAAAAGCACATTTAGAAATTCCTGGCACAAACGGTTTAGCCCCAGGAATTTTAAAAATTGATAACTTTAAAAATAGCTAAATTTAGTAGTACGTTTTAAATTCTTCTTAAACTCGTTTCAATCATGTAGCTAGCTTGCTTTCTATCTTAAAAGCACATTTAGAAGTTCGTAACACAAACGGTTTAGCCTCAGGAATTTTAAAAATCGAGAATTTTAAAAATAGCTAAATTTAGTAGTAGGTTTTAAATTCTTCTTAACCTCGTTTCAATCATGTAGTTGGCTTGCTTTCTATCTAGAAAGCACATTTAGAAGTTCGTTACACAAACGGTTTAGCATCAGGTATTTTAAAAGTCAAGAATTTTAAAAATAGCTAAATTTAGTAGTAGTACCGTTTAAATTCTATTTATGCTGGTATCAATCATGTAGATGGCTCGCTTTCTGCCTAAAAAGCTCATGTAGAAGTTCGTAACGCAAACGGTTTAGCCTCGAGAATTTTAAAAATCGTGAATTTTAAAAATAGCTAAATTTAGTAGTACGGTTTAAATTCTACTTATGCTGGTATCAATCATGTAGATGGCTTGCTTTCTGCCTAAAAAGCACATTTAGAAGTTCGTAACACAAACGGTTTAGCCTCAGGAATTTTAAAAATCGAGAATATTAAAAACAGCTAATTTTAGTAGTAGGTTTTAAATTCTTCTTAAAATCGTTTCAATCATGTAGATAGCTTGCTTTCTGTGTAAAATGCATATTAGTAAGTTCGTAACACAAACGGTTTCGCCTCGGGAATTTTAAAAATCGTGAATTTTAAAAATAGCTAAATTTAGTAGTAGGGTTTAAATTCTACTTATGCTGGTATCAATCATGTAGATGCCTTGCTTTCTGCCTAAAAAGCACATTTAGAAGTTCGTAACACAAACGGTTTAGCATCAGGAATTTTAAAAGTCAAGAACTTTAAAAATAGCTAAATTTAGTAGTAGGGTTTAAATTCTACTTATGCTGGTATCAATCACGTAGATGGCTTGTTTTCTGCCTGCTCAAGTAGAAGTTCGTAACACAAACGGTTTAGCCCCAGGAATTTTAAAAATCGAGAATTTTAAAAATAGCTAAATTTAGTAGTAGGTTTTAAATTCTTCTTAAAATCGTTTCAATCATGTAGATGGCTTGCTTTCTATCTAGAAAGCACATTTAGAAGTTCGTAACACAAACGGTTTAGCCTCAGGAATTTTAAAAATCGAGAACTTTAAAAATAGCTAAATTTAGTAGTAGGTTTTAAATTCTTCTTAAACTCGTTTCAATTATGTAGCTAGCTTGCTTTCTATCTAAAAAGCACATTTAGAAGTTCGTAACACAAACGGTTTAGCCTCAGGAATTTTAAAAATCGTAAATTTAAAAAAAAGCTAAATTTAGTAGTAGGGTTTAAATTCTACTTATGCTGGTATCAATCATGTAGATGGCTTGATTTCTGCCTAAAAAGCACATTTAGAAGTTCGTAACACAAACGGTTTAGCATCAGGAATTTTAAAAGTCAAGAACTTTAAAAATAGCTAAATTTAGTAGTAGGGTTTAAATTCTACTTATGCTGGTATCAATCATGTAGATGGCTTGCTTTCTGCCTAAAAAGCACATTTAGAAGTTCGTAACACAAACGGTTTAGCCTCAGGAATTTTAAAAATCGAGAATTTTAAAAATAGCTAAATTTAGTAGTAGGTTTTAAATTCTTCTTAAACTCGTTTCAATCAAGTAGCTAGCTTGCTTTCTATCTAAAAAGCACATTTAGAAGTTCGTAACACAAACGGTTTAGCCTCAGGAATTTTAAAAATCGAGAATTTTAAAAATAGCTAAATTTAGTAGTAGGTTTTAAATTCTTCTTAACCTCGTTTCAATCATGTAGTTGGCTTGCTTTCTATCTAGAAAGCACATTTCGAAGTTCGTAACACAAACGGTTTAGCATCAGGTATTTTAAAAGTCAAGAATTTTAAAAATAGCTAAATTTAGTAGTAGTACTGTTTAAATTCTCTTTATGCTGGTATCAATAATGTAGATGGCTTGCTTTCTGCCTAAAAAGCTCATGTAGAAGTTCGTAACACAAACGGTTTAGCCTCGAGAATTTTAAAAATCGTGAATTTTAAAAATAGCTAAATTTAGTAGTAGGGTTTAAATTCTACTTATGCTGGTATCAATCATGTAGATGGCTTGTTTTCTGCCTGCCCAAGTAGAAGTTCGTAACACAAACGGTTTAGCCCCAGGAATTTTAAAAATCAAGAATTTTAAAAATAAATAAATTTAGTAGTAGATTTTAAATTCTTCTTAAACTCGTTTCAATCATGTAGCTAGCTTGCTTTCTATCTAAAAAGCACATTTCGAAGTTCGTAACACAAACGGTTTAGCATCAGGAATATTAAAAGTCAAAAATTTTAAAAATAAATAAATTTAGTAGTAGATTTTAAATTCTTCTTAAACTCGTTTCAATCATGTAGCTAGCTTGCTTTCTATCTAAAAAGCACATTTCGAAGTTCGTAACACAAACGGTTTAGCATCAGGAATATTAAAAGTCAAGAATTTTAAAAATAGCTAAATTTAGTAGTAGGGTTTAAATTCTACTTATGCCGGTATCAATCACGTAGATGGCTTGTTTTCTGCCTGCTCAAGTAGAAGTTCGTAACACAAACGGTTTAGCCTCAGGAATTTTAAAAATCGAGAATTTTAAAAATAGCTAATTTTAGTAGTAGGTTTTAAATTCTCCTTAAACTCGTTTCAATCATGTAGATAGCTTGATTTCTGTGTAGAACTCATATTAAGAAGTTCGTAACACAAACCGTTTAGCCTCGGGAATTTTAAAAATCGTGAATTTTAAAAATAGCTAAATTTAGTAGTAGGGTTTAAATTCTACTTATGCTGGTATCAATCATGTAGATGGCTTGCTTTCTGCCTAAAAAGCACATTTAGAAGTTCGTAACACAAACGGTTTAGCATCAGGAATATTAAAAGTCAAGAATTTTAAAAATAGCTAAATTTAGTAGTAGGGTTTAAATTCTACTTATGCCGGTATCAATCACGTAGATGGCTTGTTTTCTGCCTGCTCAAGTAGAAGTTCGTAACACAAACGGTTTAGCCTCAGCAATTTTAAAAATCGAGAATTTTAAAAATAGCTAATTTTAGTAGTAGGTTTTAAATTCTTTTTAAACTCGTTTCAGTCATGTAGATAGCTTGCTTTCTGTGTAAAATGCATATTAAGAAGTTCGTAACACAAACGGTTTAGCCTCAGGGATTTTAAAAATCGAGAATTTTAAAAATAGCTAAATTTATTAGTAGGGTTTAAATTCTACTTATGCTGGTATCAATTATGTAGATGGCTTGCTTTCTGCCTAAAAAGCACATTTAGAAGTTCGTAACACAAACGGTTTAACCTCAGAAATTTTAAAAATCGAGAATTTTAAAAATAGCTAAATTTAGTAGTAGGTTTTAAATTCTTCTTAAACACGTTTCAATCATGTAGATGACTTGCTTTCTGTCTTAAAAGCACATTTAGAAATTCCTGGCACAAACGGTTTAGCCCCAGGAATTTTAAAAATCGATAACTTTAAAAATAGCTAAATTTAGTAGTACGTTTTAAATTCTTCTTAAACTCGTTTCAATCATGTAGCTAGCTTGCTTTCTATCTAAAAAGCACATTTCGAAGTTCGTAACACAAACGGTTTAGCCCCAGGAATTTTAAAAATCGAGAATTTTAAAAATAGCTAATTTTAGTAGTAGGTTTTAAATTCTTCTTAAACTCGTTTCAATCAAGTAGCTAGCTTGCTTTCTATCTAAAAAGCACATTTAGAAGTTCGTAACACAAACGGTTTAGCCTCAGGAATTTTAAAAATCGAGAATTTTAAAAATAGCTAAATTTAGTAGTAGGTTTTAAATTCTTCTTAACCTCGTTTCAATCATGTAGTTGGCTTGCTTTAAATCTAGAAAGCACATTTAGAAGTTCGTTACACAAACGGTTTAGCATCAGGTATTTTAAAAGTCAAGAATTTTAAAAATAGCTAAATTTAGTAGTAGTACTGTTTAAATTCTATTTATGCTGGTATCAATCATGTAGATGGCTCGCTTTCTGCCTAAAAAGCTCATGTAGAAGTTCGTAACGCAAACGGTTTAGCCTCAAGAATTTTAAAAATCGTGAATTTTAAAAATAGCTAAATTTAGTAGTAGGGTTT
Organism: Melanotus villosus; assembly: GCA_963082815.1. Lineage (NCBI taxonomy): Eukaryota > Metazoa > Arthropoda > Insecta > Coleoptera > Elateridae > Melanotus > Melanotus villosus. The sequence goes on along the minus strand of OY720419.1, from coordinate 34,507,974 downwards.
AAATTCTACTTATGCTGGTATCAATCATGTAGATGGCTTGCTTTCTGCCTAAAAAGCACATTTAGAAGTTCGTAACACAAACGGTTTAGCCTCAGGAATTTTAAAAATCGAGAATATTAAAAACAGCTAATTTTAGTAGTAGGTTTTAAATTCTTCTTAAAATCGTTTCAATCATGTAGATAGCTTGCTTTCTGTGTAAAATGCATATTAAGAAGTTCGTAACACAAACGGTTTCGCCTCGGGAATTTTAAAAATCGTGAATTTTAAAAATAGCTAAATTTAGTAGTAGGGTTTAAATTCTACTTATGCTGGTATCAATCATGTAGATGCCTTGCTTTCTGCCTAAAAAGCACATTTAGAAGTTCGTAACACAAACGGTTTAGCCTCAGGAATTTTAAAAATCGAGAATTTTAAAAATAGCTAATTAATTTTAGTAGTAAGTTTTAAATTCTTTTTAAACTCGTTTCAGTCATGTAGATAGCTTGCTTTCTGAGTAATATGCATATTAAGAAGTTCGTAACACAAACGGTTTAGCCTCAGGAATTTTAAAAGTCGAGAATTTTAAAAATATCTAAATTTATTAGTAGGGTTTAAATTCCACTTATGCTGGTATCAATCATGTAGATGGCTTGCTTTCTGCCTAAAAAGCACATTTAGAAGTTCGTAACACAAACGGTTTAGCCTCGGGAATTTTAAAAGTCAAGAATTTAAAAAATATCTAAATTTATTAGTAGGGTTTAAATTCTACTTATGCTGGTATCAATCATGTTGATGGCTTGCTTTCTGCCTAAAAAGCACATTCAGAAGTTCGTAACACAAACGGTTTAGCCTCAGGAATTTTAAAAATCGAGAATTTTAAAAATAGCTAAATTTAGTAGTAGGTTTTAAATTCTTCTTAAAATCGTTTCAATCATGTAGATGGCTTGCTTTCTGTCTAAAAAGCACATTTAGAAGTTCGTAGCACAAACGGTTTAGCCCCAGGAATTTTAAAAATCGAGAATTTTAAAAATAAATAAATTTAGTAGTAGATTTTAAATTCTTCTTAAACTCGTTTCAATCATGTAGCTAGCTTGCTTTCTATCTAAAAAGCACATTTCGAAGTTCGTAACACAAACGGTTTAGCATCAGGAATATTAAAAGTCAAGAATTTTAAAAATAGCTAAATTAAGTAGTAGGGTTTAAATTCTACTTATGCTGGTATCAATCACGTAGATGGCTTGTTTTCTGCCTGCTCAAGTAGAAGTTCGTAACACAAACGGTTTAGCCCCAGGAATTTTAAAAATCGATAATTTTAAAAATAGCTAAATTTAGTAGTAGGTTTTAAATTCTTCTTAAACTCGTTTCAATCATGTATCTAGCTTGCTTTCTATCTAAAAAGCACATTTAGAAGTTCGTAACACAAACGGTTTAGCCTCAGGGATTTTAAAAATCGTAAATTTTAAAAATAGCTAAATTTAGTAGTAGGGTTTAAATTCTCCTTAAACTCGTTTCAATCATGTAGATAGCTTGCTTTCTATCTAAAAAGCACATTTAGAAGTTCGTAACACAAACGGTTTAGCATCAGGAATATTAAAAGTCAAGAATTTTAAAAATAGCTAAATTTAGTAGTAGGGTATAAATTCTACTTATGCTGGTATCAATCATGTAGATGGCTTGCTTTCTGCCTCAAAAGCTCATGTAGAAGTTCGTAACACAAACGGGTTAGCCTCGGGAATTTTAAAAATCGTGAATTTTAAAAATAGCTAAATTTAGTAGTAGGGTTTAAATTCTACTTATGCTGGTATCAATCACGTAGATGGCTTGTTTTCTGCCTAAAAAGCTCATGTAGAAGTTCGTAACACAAACGGTTTAGCCTCAGGAATTTTAAAAATCGTGAATTTTAAAAATAGCTAAATTTAGTAGTAGGTTTTAAATTCTTCTTAAACTCGTTTCAATCAAGTAGCTAGCTTGCTTTCTATCTAAAAAGCACATTTAGAAGTTCGTAACACAAACGGTTTAGCCTCAGGAATTTTAAAAATCGAGAATTTTAAAAATAGCTAAATTTAGTAGTAGGGTTTAAATTCTTCTTAACCTCGTTTCAATCATGTAGTTGGCTTGCTTTCTATCTAAAAAGCACATTTAGAAGTTCGTAACACAAACGGTTTAGCATCAGGTATTTTAAAAGTCAAGAATTTTAAAAATAGCTAAATTTAGTAGTAGTACTGTTTAAATTTTATTTATGCTGGTATCAATCATGTAGATGGCTTGATTTCTGCCTAAAAAGCTCATGTAGAAGTTCGTAACACAAACGGTTTAGCCTCGAGAATTTTAAAAATCGTGAATTTTAAAAATAGCTAAATTTAGTAGTAGGGTTTAAATTCTACTTATGCTGGTATCAATCATGTAGATGGCTTGCTTTCTGCCTAAAAAGCACATTTAGAAGTTCGTAACACAAACGGTTTAGCCTCAGGAATTTTAAAAATCGAGAATATTAAAAACAGCTAATTTTAGTAGTAGGTTTTAAATTCTTCTTAAACTCGTTTCAATCATGTAGATAGTTTGCTTTCTGTGTAAAATGCATATTAAGAAGTTCGTAACACAAACGGTTTCGCTTCGGGAATTTTAAAAATCGTGAATTTTAAAAATAGCTAAATTTAGTAGTAGGGTTTAAATTCTACTTATGCTGGTATCAATCATGAAGATGCCTTGCTTTCTGCCTAAAAAGCACATTTAGAAGTTCGTAACACAAACGGTTTAGCCTCAGGAATTTTAAAAATCGAGAATTTTAAAAATAGCTAATTTTAGTAGTAAGTTTTAAATTCTTTTTAAACTCGTTTCAGTCATGTAGATAGCTTGCTTTCTGTGTAATATGCATATTAAGAAGATCGTAACACAAACGGTTTAGCCTCAGGAATTTTTAAAAAGGCGAGAATTTTAAAAATATCTAAAATTATTAGTAGGGTTTAAATTCTACTTATGCTGGTATCAATCATGTAGATGGCTTGCTTTCTGCCTAAAAAGCACATTTAGAAGTTCGTAACACAAACGGTTTAGCCTCGGGAATTTTAAAAGTCAAGAATTTTAAAAATAGCTAAATTTATTAGTAGGGTTTAAATTCTACTTATGCTGGTATCAATCATGTAGATGGCTTGCTTTCTGCCAAAAAGCACATTTAGAAGTTCGTAACACAAACGGTTTAGAATCGGGAATTTTAAAAGTCAAGAATTTTAAAAATATCTAAATTTAGTAGTAGGGTTTAAATTCTACTTATGCTGCTATCAATCATGTAGATGGCTTGCTTTCTGCCTAAAAAGCACATTTAGAAGTTCGTAACACAAACGGTTTAGCCTCAGGAATTTTAAGAATCGAGAATTTGAAAAATAGCTAAATTTAGTAGTGGGTTTTAAATTCTACTTAAACTCGTTTCAATCATGTAGATGGCTTGCTTTCTGTCTAAAAAGCACATTTAGAAGTTCGTAGCACAAACGGTTTAGCCCCAGGAATTTTAAAAATCGAGAATTTTAAAATAGCTAAATTTAGTAGTAGGGTTTAAATTCTACTTATGCTGGTATCAATCACGTAGATGGCTAGTTTTCTGCCTAAAAAGCTCATGTAGAAGTTCGTAACACAAACGGTTTAGCCTCAGGAATTTTAAAAATCGAGAATTTTAAAAATAGCTAAATTTAGTAGTAGGTTTTAAATTCTACTTATGCTGGTATCAATTATGTAGATGGCTTGCTTTCTGCCTAAAAAGCACATTTAGAAGTTCGTAACACAAACGGTTTAACCTCAGAAATTTTAAAAATCGAGAATTTTAAAAATAGCTAAATTTAGTAGTAGGTTTTAAATTCTTCTTAAACACGTTTCAATCATGTAGATGACTTGCTTTCTGTCTTAAAAGCACATTTAGAAATTCCTGGCACAAACGGTTTAGCCCCAGGAATTTTAAAAATCGATAACTTTAAAAATAGCTAAATTTAGTAGTACGTTTTAAATTCTTCTTAAACTCGTTTCAATCATGTAGCTAGCTTGCTTTCTATCTAAAAAGCACATTTCGAAGTTCGTAACACAAACGGTTTAGCCCCAGGAATTTTAAAAATCGAGAATTTTAAAAATAGCTAATTTTAGTAGTAGGTTTTAAATTCTTCTTAAACTCGTTTCAATCAAGTAGCTAGCTTGCTTTCTATCTAAAAAGCACATTTAGAAGTTCGTAACACAAACGGTTTAGCCTCAGGAATTTTAAAAATCGAGAATTTTAAAAATAGCTAAATTTAGTAGTAGGTTTTAAATTCTTCTTAACCTCGTTTCAATCATGTAGTTGGCTTGCTTTAAATCTAGAAAGCACATTTAGAAGTTCGTTACACAAACGGTTTAGCATCAGGTATTTTAAAAGTCAAGAATTTTAAAAATAGCTAAATTTAGTAGTAGTACTGTTTAAATTCTATTTATGCTGGTATCAATCATGTAGATGGCTCGCTTTCTGCCTAAAAAGCTCATGTAGAAGTTCGTAACGCAAACGGTTTAGCCTCAAGAATTTTAAAAATCGTGAATTTTAAAAATAGCTAAATTTAGTAGTAGGGTTTAAATTCTACTTATGCTGGTATCAATCATGTAGATGGCTTGCTTTCTGCCTAAAAAGCACATTTAGAAGTTCGTAACACAAACGGTTTAGCCTCAGGAATTTTAAAAATCGAGAATATTAAAAACAGCTAATTTTAGTAGTAGGTTTTAAATTCTTCTTAAAATCGTTTCAATCATGTAGATAGCTTGCTTTCTGTGTAAAATGCATATTAAGAAGTTCGTAACACAAACGGTTTCGCCTCGGGAATTTTAAAAATCGTGAATTTTAAAAATAGCTAAATTTAGTAGTAGGGTTTAAATTCTACTTATGCTGGTATCAATCATGTAGATGCCTTGCTTTCTGCCTAAAAAGCACATTTAGAAGTTCGTAACACAAACGGTTTAGCCTCAGGAATTTTAAAAATCGAGAATTTTAAAAATAGCTAATTAATTTTAGTAGTAAGTTTTAAATTCTTTTTAAACTCGTTTCAGTCATGTAGATAGCTTGCTTTCTGAGTAATATGCATATTAAGAAGTTCGTAACACAAACGGTTTAGCCTCAGGAATTTTAAAAGTCGAGAATTTTAAAAATATCTAAATTTATTAGTAGGGTTTAAATTCCACTTATGCTGGTATCAATCATGTAGATGGCTTGCTTTCTGCCTAAAAAGCACATTTAGAAGTTCGTAACACAAACGGTTTAGCCTCGGGAATTTTAAAAGTCAAGAATTTAAAAAATATCTAAATTTATTAGTAGGGTTTAAATTCTACTTATGCTGGTATCAATCATGTTGATGGCTTGCTTTCTGCCTAAAAAGCACATTCAGAAGTTCGTAACACAAACGGTTTAGCCTCAGGAATTTTAAAAATCGAGAATTTTAAAAATAGCTAAATTTAGTAGTAGGTTTTAAATTCTTCTTAAAATCGTTTCAATCATGTAGATGGCTTGCTTTCTGTCTAAAAAGCACATTTAGAAGTTCGTAGCACAAACGGTTTAGCCCCAGGAATTTTAAAAATCGAGAATTTTAAAAATAAATAAATTTAGTAGTAGATTTTAAATTCTTCTTAAACTCGTTTCAATCATGTAGCTAGCTTGCTTTCTATCTAAAAAGCACATTTCGAAGTTCGTAACACAAACGGTTTAGCATCAGGAATATTAAAAGTCAAGAATTTTAAAAATAGCTAAATTAAGTAGTAGGGTTTAAATTCTACTTATGCTGGTATCAATCACGTAGATGGCTTGTTTTCTGCCTGCTCAAGTAGAAGTTCGTAACACAAACGGTTTAGCCCCAGGAATTTTAAAAATCGATAATTTTAAAAATAGCTAAATTTAGTAGTAGGTTTTAAATTCTTCTTAAACTCGTTTCAATCATGTATCTAGCTTGCTTTCTATCTAAAAAGCACATTTAGAAGTTCGTAACACAAACGGTTTAGCCTCAGGGATTTTAAAAATCGTAAATTTTAAAAATAGCTAAATTTAGTAGTAGGGTTTAAATTCTCCTTAAACTCGTTTCAATCATGTAGATAGCTTGCTTTCTGTGTAAAATTCATATTAAGAAGTTCGTAACACAAACCGTTTAGCCTCGGGAATTTTAAAAATCGTGAATTTTAAAAATAGCTAAATTTAGTAGTAGGTTTTAAATTCTTCTTAAACTCGTTTCAATCATGTATCTAGCTTGCTTTCTATCTAAAAAGCGCATTTCGAAGTTCGTAACACAAACGGTTTAGCCTCAGGAATTTTAAAAGTCGAGAATTTTAAAAATAGCTTATTTTAGTAGTAGGTTTTAAATTCTCCTTAAACTCGTTTCAATCATGTAGATAGCTTGCTTTCTGTGTAAAATTCATATTAAGAAGTTCGTAACACAAACCGTTTAGCCTCGGGAATTTTAAAAATCGTGAATTTTAAAAATAGCTAAATTTAGTAGTAGGTTTTAAATTCTTCTTAAACTCGTTTCAATCATGTATCTAGCTTGCTTTCTATCTAAAAAGCACATTTAGAAGTTCGTAACACAAACGGTTTAGCCTCAGGAATTTTAAAAATCGTAAATTTTAAAAATAGCTAAATTTAGTAGTAGGGTTTAAATTCTACTTATGCTGGTATCAATCATGTAGATGGCTTGATTTCTGCCTAAAAAGCACATTTAGAAGTTCGTAACACAAACGGTTTAGCATCAGGAATTTTAAAAGTCAAGAACTTTAAAAATAGCTAAATTTAGTAGTAGGGTTTAAATTCTACTTATGCTGGTATCAATCATGTAGATGGCTTGCTTTCTGCCTAAAAAGCACATTTAGAAGTTCGTAACACAAACGGTTTAGCCTCAGGAATTGTAAAAAACGAGAATTTTTAAATAGCTAATTTTAGTAGTAGGTTTTAAATTCTCCTTAAACTCGTTTCAATCATGTAGATAGCTTGCTTTCTATCTAAAAAGCACATTTAGAAGTTCGTAACACAAACGGTTTAGCCTCAGGAATTTTAAAAATCGAGAATTTTAAAAATAGCTAAATTTAGTAGTAGGTTTTAAATTCTTCTTAAACTCGTTTCAATCATGTAGCTAGCTTGCTTTCTATCTAAAAAGCACATTTAGAAGTTCGTAACACAAACGGTTTAGCATCAGGAATATTAAAAGTCAAGAATTTTAAAAATAGCTAAATTTAGTAGTAGGGTATAAATTCTACTTATGCTGGTATCAATCATGTAGATGGCTTGCTTTCTGCCTCAAAAGCTCATGTAGAAGTTCGTAACACAAACGGGTTAGCCTCGGGAATTTTAAAAATCGTGAATTTTAAAAATAGCTAAATTTAGTAGTAGGGTTTAAATTCTACTTATGCTGGTATCAATCACGTAGATGGCTTGTTTTCTGCCTAAAAAGCTCATGTAGAAGTTCGTAACACAAACGGTTTAGCCTCAGGAATTTTAAAAATCGTGAATTTTAAAAATAGCTAAATTTAGTAGTAGGTTTTAAATTCTTCTTAAACTCGTTTCAATCAAGTAGCTAGCTTGCTTTCTATCTAAAAAGCACATTTAGAAGTTCGTAACACAAACGGTTTAGCCTCAGGAATTTTAAAAATCGAGAATTTTAAAAATAGCTAAATTTAGTAGTAGGGTTTAAATTCTTCTTAACCTCGTTTCAATCATGTAGTTGGCTTGCTTTCTATCTAAAAAGCACATTTAGAAGTTCGTAACACAAACGGTTTAGCATCAGGTATTTTAAAAGTCAAGAATTTTAAAAATAGCTAAATTTAGTAGTAGTACTGTTTAAATTTTATTTATGCTGGTATCAATCATGTAGATGGCTTGATTTCTGCCTAAAAAGCTCATGTAGAAGTTCGTAACACAAACGGTTTAGCCTCGAGAATTTTAAAAATCGTGAATTTTAAAAATAGCTAAATTTAGTAGTAGGGTTTAAATTCTACTTATGCTGGTATCAATCATGTAGATGGCTTGCTTTCTGCCTAAAAAGCACATTTAGAAGTTCGTAACACAAACGGTTTAGCCTCAGGAATTTTAAAAATCGAGAATATTAAAAACAGCTAATTTTAGTAGTAGGTTTTAAATTCTTCTTAAACTCGTTTCAATCATGTAGATAGTTTGCTTTCTGTGTAAAATGCATATTAAGAAGTTCGTAACACAAACGGTTTCGCTTCGGGAATTTTAAAAATCGTGAATTTTAAAAATAGCTAAATTTAGTAGTAGGGTTTAAATTCTACTTATGCTGGTATCAATCATGAAGATGCCTTGCTTTCTGCCTAAAAAGCACATTTAGAAGTTCGTAACACAAACGGTTTAGCCTCAGGAATTTTAAAAATCGAGAATTTTAAAAATAGCTAATTTTAGTAGTAAGTTTTAAATTCTTTTTAAACTCGTTTCAGTCATGTAGATAGCTTGCTTTCTGTGTAATATGCATATTAAGAAGATCGTAACACAAACGGTTTAGCCTCAGGAATTTTTAAAAAGGCGAGAATTTTAAAAATATCTAAAATTATTAGTAGGGTTTAAATTCTACTTATGCTGGTATCAATCATGTAGATGGCTTGCTTTCTGCCTAAAAAGCACATTTAGAAGTTCGTAACACAAACGGTTTAGCCTCGGGAATTTTAAAAGTCAAGAATTTTAAAAATAGCTAAATTTATTAGTAGGGTTTAAATTCTACTTATGCTGGTATCAATCATGTAGATGGCTTGCTTTCTGCCAAAAAGCACATTTAGAAGTTCGTAACACAAACGGTTTAGAATCGGGAATTTTAAAAGTCAAGAATTTTAAAAATATCTAAATTTAGTAGTAGGGTTTAAATTCTACTTATGCTGCTATCAATCATGTAGATGGCTTGCTTTCTGCCTAAAAAGCACATTTAGAAGTTCGTAACACAAACGGTTTAGCCTCAGGAATTTTAAGAATCGAGAATTTGAAAAATAGCTAAATTTAGTAGTGGGTTTTAAATTCTACTTAAACTCGTTTCAATCATGTAGATGGCTTGCTTTCTGTCTAAAAAGCACATTTAGAAGTTCGTAGCACAAACGGTTTAGCCCCAGGAATTTTAAAAATCGAGAATTTTAAAATAGCTAAATTTAGTAGTAGGGTTTAAATTCTACTTATGCTGGTATCAATCACGTAGATGGCTAGTTTTCTGCCTAAAAAGCTCATGTAGAAGTTCGTAACACAAACGGTTTAGCCTCAGGAATTTTAAAAATCGAGCATTTTAAAAATAGCTAAATTTAGTAGTTGGTTTTAAATTCTTCTTAAGCTCGTTTCAATCATGTAGCTAGCTTGCTTTCTATCTAAAAAGCACATTTAGAAGTTCGTAACACAAACGGTTTAGCATCAGGAATTTTAAAGGTCAAGAATTTTAAAAATAGCTAAATTTAGTAGTAGGGTTTAAATTCTACTTATGCTGGTATCAATCATGTAGATGGCCTGCTTTCTGCCTAAAAAGCACATTTAGAAGCTCGTAACACAAACGGTTTAGCCTCAGGAATTTTAAGAATCGAGAATTTTAAAAATGGCTAAATTTAGTAGTAGGTTTTAAATTCTTCTTAAACTCGTTTCAATCATGTAGACAGCTTGCTTTCTGTCTAAAAAGCACATTTAGAAGTTCGTAGCGCAAACGGTTTAGCCCCAGGAATTTTAAAAATCGAGAATTATAAAAATAGCTAAATTTAGTAGTAGGTTTTAAATTCTTCTTAAACTCGTTTCAATCATGTAGATAACTTCCTTTCTGTCTAAAAAGCACATTTAGAAGTTCGTAGCACAAACGGTTTAGCCCCAGGAACTTTAACAATTTAGAATTTTAAAAATAGCTAAATTTAGTAGTAGGTTTTAAATTCTTCTTAAGCTCGTTTCAATCATGTAGTTAGCTTGCTTTCTATGTAAAAAGCACATTTAGAAGTTCGTAGCACAAACGGTTTAGCCCCAGGAATTTTAAAAAACGAGAATTTTAAAAATAGCTAAATTTAGTAGTAGGTTTTAAATTCTTCTTAAACTCGTTTCAATCATGTAGCTAGCTTGCTTTCTATCTAAAAAGCACATTTAGAAGTTCGTAACACAAACGGTTTAGCATCAGGAATATTAAAAGTCAAGAATTTTAAAAATAGCTAAATTTAGTAGTAGGGTATAAATTCTACTTATGCTGGGATCAATCATGTAGATGACTTGCTTTCTGCCTAAAAAGCACATTTAGAAGTTCGTAACACAAACGGTTTAGCCTCAGGAATTTTAAAAATCGAGAATTTTAAAAATAGCTAAATTTAGTAGTAGGTTTTAAATTCTACTTATGCTGGTATCAATCACGTAGATGGCTTGTTTTCTGCCTAAAAAGCTCATGTAGAAGTTCGTAACACAAACGGTTTAGCCTCAGGAATTTTAAAAATCGTGAATTTTAAAAATAGCTAAATTTAGTAGTAGGTTTTAAATTCTTCTTAAACTCGTTTCAATCAAGTAGCTAGCTTGCTTTCTATCTAAAAAGCACATTTAGAAGTTCGTAACACAAACGGTTTAGCCTCGAGAATTTTAATAATCGTGAATTTTAAAAATAGCTAAATTTAGTAGTAGGGTTTAAATTCTACTTATGCTGGTATCAATCATGTAGATGGCTTGCTTTCTGCCTAAAAAGCACATTTAGAAGGTCGTAACACAAACGGTTTGGCCTCAGGAATTTTAAAAATCGAGAATATTAAAAACAGCTAATTTTAGTAGTAGGTTTTAAATTCTTCTTAAACTCGTTTCAATCATGTAGATAGCTTGCTTTCTGTGTAAAATGCATATTAAGAAGTTCGTAACACAAACGGTTTAGCCTCGGGAATTTTAAAAATCGTGAATTTTAAAAATAGCTAAATTAAGTAGTAGGGTTTAAATTCTACTTATGCTGGTATCAATCATGTAGATGGCTTGCTTTCTGCCTAAAAAGCACATTTAGATGTTCGTAACACAAACGGTTTGGCCTCAGGAATTTTAAAAATCGAGAATATTAAAAACAGCTAATTTTAGTAGTAGGTTTTAAATTCTTCTTAACCTCATTTCAATCATGTAATTGGCTTGCTTTCTATCTAAAAAGCACATTTAGAAGTTCGTAACACAAACGGTTTAGCATCAGGAATTTTAAAAGACAAGAATTTTAAAAATAGCTACATTTAGTAGTAGTACTGTTTAAATTCTATTTATGCTGGTATCAATCATGTAGATGTCTTGCTTAATGCCTAAAAAGCTCATGTAGAAGTTCGTAACACAAACGGTTTAGCCTCGAGAATTTTAAAAATCGTGAATTTTAAAAATAGCTAAATTTAGTAGTAGGGTTTAAATTCTACTTATGCTGGTATCAATCATGTAGATGGCTTGCTTAATGCCTAAAAAGCTCATGTAGAAGTTCGTAACACAAACGGTTTAGCCTCGAGAATTTTAAAAATCGTGAATTTTAAAAATAGCTAAATTTAGTAGTAGGGTTTAAATTCTACTTATGCTGGTATCAATCATGTAGATGGCTTGCTTTCTGCCTAAAAAGCACATTTAGAAGTTCGTAACACAAACGGTTTGGCCTCAGGAATTTTAAAAATCGAGAATATTAAAAACAGCTAATTTTAGTAGTAGGTTTTAAATTCTACTTATGCTGGTATCAATCATGTAGATGGCTTGCTTTCTGCCTAAAAAGCACATTTAGAAGTTCGTAACACAAACGGTTTAGCCCCAGGAATTTTAAAAATCGAGAATTTTAAAATAGCTAAATTTAGTAGTAGGGTTTAAATTCTACTTATGCTGATATCAATCACGTAGAAGGCTTGTTTTCTGAATAAAAAGCTCATGTAGAAGTTCGTAACACAAACGGTTTAGCCTCAGGAATTTTAAAAATCGAGAATTTTAAAAATAGCTAAATTTTGTAGTTGGTTTTAAATTCTTCTTAAACTCGTTTTAATCATGTAGTTGGCTTGCTTTCTATCTAAAAAGCACATTTAGAAGTTCGTAACACTAACGGTTTAGCATCAGGAATTTTAAAAGTCAAGAATTTTAAAAATAGCTAAATTTAGTAGTAGGGATTAAATTCTACTTATGCTGGTATCAATCATGTAGATGGCTTGCTTTCTGCCTAAAAAGCACATTTAGAAGCTCGTAACACAAACGGTTTAGCCTCAGGAATTTTAAGAATCGAGAATTTTAAAAATGGCTAAATTTAGTAGTAGGTTTTAAATTCTTCTTAAACTCGTTTCAATCATGTAGACAGCTTGATTTCTGTCTAAAGAGCACATTTAGAAGTTCGTAGCGCAAACGGTTTAGCCCCAGGAATTTTAAAAATCGAGAATTATAAAAATAGCTAAATTTAGTAGTAGGTTTTAAATTCTTCTTAAACTCGTTTCAATCATGTAGCTAACTTCCTTTCTGTCTAAAAAGCACATTTAGAAGTTCGTAGCACAAACGGCTTAGTCCCAGGAACTTTAACAATTTAGAATTTTAAAAATAGCTAAATTTAGTAGTAGGTTTTAAATTTTTCTTAAGCTCGTTTCAATCATGTAGTTAGCTTGCTTTCTATGTAAAAAGCACATTTAGAAGTTCGTAACACAAACGGTTTGGCCTCAGGAATTTTAAAAATCGAGAATTTTAAAAATAGCTAAATTTAGTAGTAGGTTTTAAATTCTTCTTAAACTCATTTCAATCAGTAGATAGCTTGCTTTCTGTCTAAAAAGCACATTTAGAAGTTCGTAGCACAAACGGTTTAGCCCCAGGAATTTTAAAAAACGAGAATTTTAAAAATAGCTAAAGTTAGTAGTAGGTTTTAAATTCTTCTTAAACTCATTTCAATCATGTAGCTAGCTTGCTTTCTATCTAAAAAGCACATTTAGAAGTTCGTAGCACAAACGGTTTAGCATCAGGAATATTGAAAGTCAAGAATTTTAAAAATAGCTAAATTTAGTAGTAGGGTATAAATTCTACTTATGCTGGGGTCAATCATGTAGATGGCTTGCTTTCTGCCTAAAAAGCACATTTAGAAGTTCGTAACACAAACGGTTTAGCCTCAGGAATTTTTAAAATCGAGAATTTTAAAAATAGCTAAATTTAGTAGTAGGTTTTAAATTCTTCTTAAACTCGTTTCAATCATGTAGCTAGCTTGCTTTCTATCTAAAAAGCACATTTAGAAGTTCGTAACACAAACGGTTTAGCATCAGGAATATTAAAAGTCAAGAATTTTAAAAATAGCTAAATTTAGTAGTAGGGTATAAATTCTACTTATGCTGGTATCAATCATGTAGATGGCATGCTTTCTGCCTCAAAGGCTCATGTAGAAGTTCGTAACACAAACGGGTTAGCCTCGGGAATTTTAAAAATCGTGAATTTTAAAAATAGCTAAATTTAGTAGTAGGTTTTAAATTCTTCTTAAACTCGTTTCAATCAAGTAGCTAGCTTGCTTTCAATCTAAAAAGCACATTTAGAAGTTCGTAACACAAACGGTTTAGCCTCAGGAATTTTAAAAATCGAGAATTTTAAAAATAGCTAAATTTAGTAGTAGGTTTTAAATTCTTCTTAACCTCGTTTCAATCATGTAGTTGGCTTGCTTTCTATCTAAAAAGCACATTTAGAAGTTCGTAACACAAACGGTTTAGCCTCAGGAATTTTAAAAATCGAGAATTTTAAAAATAGCTAAGTTTAGTAGTAGGTTTTAAATTCTTTTTAAACTCGTTTCAATCATGTAGATAGCTTGCTTTCTGTGTAAAACGCATATTAAGAAGTTCGTAACACAAACGGTTTAGCCTCAGGAATTTTAAAAATCGAGAATTTAAAAAATAGCTAAATTTATTAGTAGGGTTTAAATTCTACTTATGCTGGTATCAATCATGTAGATGGCTTGCTTTCTGCCTAAAAAGCACATTTAGAAGTTCGTAACACAAACGGTTTAGAAACGGGAATTTTAAAAGTCAAGAATTTTAAAAATATCTAAATTTAGTAGTAGGGTTTAAATTCTACTTATGCTGCTATCAATCATGTAGATGGCTTGCTTTCTGCCTAAAAAGCACATTTAGAAGTTCGTAACACAAACGGTTTAGCCCCAGGAATTTTAAGAATCGAGAATTTGAAAAATAGCTAAATTTAGTAATGGGTTTTAAATTCTACTTAAACTCGTTTCAATCATGTAGATGGCTTGCATTCTGTCTAAAAAGCACATTTAGAAGTTCGTAGCACAAACGGTTTAGCCCCAGGAATTTTAAAAATCGAGAATTTTAAAATAGCTAAATTTAGTAGTAGGGTTTAAATTCTACTTATGCTGGTATCAATCACGTAGATGGCTTGTTTTCTGCCTAAAAAGCTCATGTAGAAGTTCGTAACACAAACGGTTTAGCCTCAGGAATTTTAAAAATCGAGAATTTAAAAAATAGCTAAATTTAGTAGTTGGTTTTAAATTCTTCTTAAACTCGTTTCAATCATGTAGCTAGCTTGCTTTCTATCTAAAAAGCACATTTAGAAGTTCGTAACACAAACGGTTTAGCCTCAGGAATTCTAAAAATCGAGAATTTTTAAAATAGCCAAATTTAGTAGTAGATTTTAAATTCTTCTTAAACTCGTTTTAATCATGTAGTTGGCTTGCTTTCTATCTAAAAAGCACATTTAGAAGTTCGTAACACTAACGGTTTAGCATCAGGAATTTTAAAAGTCAAGAATTTTAAAAATAGCTAAATTTAGTAGTAGGGTTTAAATTCTACTTATGCTGGTATCAATCATGTAGATGGCTTGCTTTCTGCCTAAAAAGCACATTTAGAAGCTCGTAACACAAACGGTTTAGCCTCAGGAATTTTAAGAATCGAGAATTTTAAAAATGGCTAAATTTGGTAGTAGGTTTTAAATTCTTCTTAAACTAGTTTCAATCATGTAGACAGCTTGCTTTCTGTCTAAAAAGCACATTTAGAAGTTCGTAGCGCAAACGGTTTAGCCCCAGGAATTTTAAAAATCGAGAATTATAAAAATAGCTAAATTTAGTAGTAGGTTTTAAATTCTTCTTAAACTCGTTTCAATCATGTAGCTAACTTCCTTTCTGTCTAAAAAGCACATTTAGAAGTTCGTAGCACAAACGGCTTAGTCCCAGGAACTTTAACAATTTAGAATTTTAAAAATAGCTAAATTTAGTAGTAGGTTTTAAATTCTTCTTAAGCTCGTTTCAATCATGTAGTTAGCTTGCTTTCTTTGTAAAAAGCACATTTAGAAGTTCGTAACACAAACGGTTTGGCCTCAGGAATTTTAAAAATCGAGAATTTTAAAAATAGCTAAATTTAGTAGTAGGTTTTAAATTCTTCTTAAACTCGTTTCAATCAGTAGATAGCTTGCTTTCTGTCTAAAAAGCACATTTAGAAGTTCGTAGCACAAACGGTTTAGCCCCAGGAGTTTTAAAAAACGAGAATTTTAAAAATAGCTAAAGTTAGTAGTAGGTTTTAAATTCTTCTTAAACTCATTTCAATCATGTAGCTAGCTTGCTTTCTATCTAAAAAGCACATTTAGAAGTTCGTAACACAAACGGTTTAGCATCAGGAATATTGAAAGTCAAGAATTTTAAAAATAGCTAAATTTAGTAGTAGGGTATAAATTCTACTTATGCTGGGATCAATCATGTAGATGGCTTGCTTTCTGCCTAAAAAGCACATTTAGAAGTTCGTAACACAAACGGTTTAGCCTCAGGAATTTTAAAAATCGAGAATTTTAAAAATAGCTAAATTTAGTAGTAGGTTTTAAATTCTTCTTAAACTCGTTTCAATCATGTAGCTAGCTTGCTTTCTATCTAAAAAGCACATTTAGAAGTTCGTAACACAAACGGTTTAGCATCAGGAATATTAAAAGTCAAGAATTTTAAAAATAGCTAAATTTAGTAGTAGGGTATAAATTCTACTTATGCTGGTATCAATCATGTAGATGGCTTGCTTTCTGCCTCAAAGGCTCATGTAGAAGTTCGTAACACAAACGGGTTAGCCTCGGGAATTTTAAAAATCGTGAATTTTAAAAATAGCTAAATTTAGTAGTAGGGATTAAATTCTACTTATGCTGGTATCAATCACGTAGATGGCTTGTTTTCTGCCTAAAAAGCTCATGTAGAAGTTCGTAACACAAACGGTTTAGCCTCAGGAATTTTAAAAATCGTGAATTTTAAAAATAGCTAAATTTAGTAGTAGGTTTTAAATTCTTCTTAAACTCGTTTCAATCAAGTAGCTAGCTTGCTTTCTATCTAAAAAGCACATTTAGAAGTTCGTAACACAAGCGGTTTAGCCTCAGGAATTTTAAAAATCGAGAATTTTAAAAATAGCTAAATTTAGTAGTAGGTTTTAAATTCTTCTTAACCTGGTTTCAATCATGTAGTTGGCTTGCTTTCTATCTAAAAAGCACATTTAGAAGTTCGTAACACAAACGGTTTAGCATCAGGAATTTTAAAAGTCAAGAATTTTAAAAATAGCTAAATTTAGTAGTAGTACTGTTTAAATTCTATTTATGCTGGTATTAATCATGCAGATGGCTTGCTTTCTGCCTAAAAAGCTCATGTAGAAGTTCGTAACACAAACGGTTTAGCCTCGAGAATTTTAAAAATCGTGAATTTTAAAAATAGCTAAATTTAGTAGTAGGGTTTAAATTCTAGTGCTGTCAAGAATCGGAAATATCGTAGAACCGATTCTCGATTCTGTAGAGAATCGATTCCAAAAGAATCAGATTTCGATTCTGAGAATCTAGAATCGGTTTTCGATTCTGAGAATCGAGAATCGCAATTCGATTCTGAGAATCGAGAATCGAAAGTCGATTCTGAGAATCGAAAGTCGATTCTGAGAATCGAGAATCGCAATTCGATTCTTAAAATCGAGAATCGGCATTCGTAGTTTTGATTCTTTAAGACGAGAATCTAAATCCAATAATTGTTATAATCAAAAATCACTTTGGTAGTCCAGAATCGGAGACTTGCTTTTCAGACAGAGAAGTCTATTCTCAGTATTCTCCTATTCCCTGATAAAAAAAAGTAAAATGAATTACTTTGAAAACTGAAACAACATTCAAAAGGTTTTTCAATAGTGTTTTGAAGAGATTATCTTATTCCATACAGGTAAACGCACTTAGTAGCTGAGTATTTCGCAGAAAAATGAACTTGTTTAGAAAATTTAAAGGAATGCAATTCTTGTTGAAACCATCAAAGACGGTAACGGTCCCTTTAAAAATCCGTAATCTTATGCAGCTCATTTTGTCATTTTATAGCTATAATTCACATTACTGTATTGTACAAGGGATCTGGCGTGCAGAGGTTTAACAGTAGGTTAACTGTTATAATTTATAATACCCCAAGTACTAAGAACAATCATTGTAATACGTTCAAGCATTCTAGGATTATTTCTTTTGGTACTCAAAGATTAAAATCATTCTTAAAGGACGAATGGATAGATAATATTTGTGTTTTCACAATCTTTACTTATTTTATCCCTAAATCTTAATATTGCCTCTATTTGTTTGTATCAATATACGGTATATTTTTTAATGGTAGTTAGTTTGGAGAACATGTAAAAAATTACTTTGATTATTCCACTCATCCAATCAAATCACAGTATTTTGGTGAATTGAACCAATCACAATCGAATTAAATCGAAAATACCACTACTAGCGAAATTTTCTAGAAAATTTTGCGACTAGCAGCGTTGCTTAGAGACAACGTCTGTCAAAATTTTTTGAGTGACAAGTATTTCAGTAATTTCATTATAATTCGAGGAATTATCATTCCGAATACCATTCGTGACTAGAATTTTACAGGAAATTTTTGCCGTCACAAACACTCTTGCTTGTTGCTTTGGAAAATCGTAACTCGTGCTGTCGCACTCGTTACGATTTTCGTCGCAACAAGCAGTCGTGTTGGTGACGGCAAAAAAATTTCCGGTAAAATTCTAGTCACTTATGGTATTACTTCTGATTATTCCACTCATCCAATCAAATCACAGTATTTTGGTGAATTGGACCAATCACAATCGAACTAAATCGAAAATACCACTACTAGCGAAATTTTCTAGAAAATTTTGCGACTAGCAGCGTTGCTTAGAGACAACGTCTGTCAAAATTTTTTGAGTGACAAGTATTTCAGTAATTTCATTATAATTCGAGGAATTATCATTCCGAATACCATTCGTGACTAGAATTTTACAGGAAATTTTTGCCGTCACAATTTTAAAAATCGAGAATTTTAAAAATAGCTAAATTTAGTAGTAGGTTTTAAATTCTTCTTAACCTCGTTTCAATCATGTAGTTGGCTTGCTTTCTATCTAAAAAGCACATTTAGAAGTTCGTAACACAAACGGTTTAGCATCAGGTATTTTAAAAGTCAAGAATTTTAAAAATAGCTAAATTTAGTAGTAGTACTGTTTAAATTCTATTTATGCTGGTATCAATCATGTAGATGGCTTGCTTTCTGCCTAAAAAGCTCATGTAGAAGTTCGTAACACAAACGGTTTAGCCTCGAGAATTTTAAAAATCGTGAATTTTAAAAATAGCTAAATTTAGTAGTAGGGTTTAAATTCTACTTATGCTGGTATCAATCATGTAGATGGCTTGCTTTCTGCCTAAAAAGCACATTTAGAAGTTCGTAACACAAACAGTTTAGCCTCAGGAATTTTAAAAATCGAGAATATTAAAAACAGCTAATTTTAGTAGTAGGTTTTAAATTCTTCTTAAACTCGTTTCAATCATGTAGATAGCTTGCTTTCTGTGTAAAATGCATATTAAGAAGTTCGTAACACAAACGGTTTCGCCTCGGGAATTTTAAAAATCGTGAATTTTAAAAATAGCTAAATTTAGTAGTAGGGTTTAAATTCTACTTATGCTTTTATCAATCATGTAGATGCCTTGCTTTCTGCCTAAAAAGCACATTTAGAAGTTCGTAACACAAACGGTTTAGCCTCAGGAATTTTAAAAATCGAGAATTTTAAAAATAGCTAATTTTAGTAGTAAGTTTTAAATTCTTTTTAAACTCGTTTCAGTCATGTAGATAGCTTGCTTTCTGTGTAATATGCATATTAAGAAGTTCGTAACACAAACGGTTTAGCCTCAGGAATTTTAAAAGTCGAGAATTTTAAAAATATCTAAATTTATTAGTAGGGTTTAAATTCTACTTATGCTGGTATCAATCATGTAGATAGCTTGCTTTCTGCCTAAAAAGCACATTTAGAAGTTCGTAACACAAACGGTTTAGCCTCGGGAATTTTAAAAGTCAAGAATTTTAAAAATAGCTAAATTTAGTAGTAGGTTTTAAATTCTTCTTAAAATCGTTTCAATCATGTAGATGGCTTGCCTTCTGTCTAAAAAGCACATTCAGAAGTTCGTAACACAAACGGTTTAGCATCAGGAATATTAAAAGTCAAGAATTTTAAAAATAGCTAAATTTAGTAGTAGGGTTTAAATTCTACTTAAGCTGGTATCAATCATGTTGATGGCTTGCTTTCTGCCTAAAAAGCACATTCAGAAGTTCGTAACACAAACGGTTTAGCCTCAGGAATTTTAAAAATCGAGAATTTTAAAAATAGCTAAATTTAGTAGTAGGTTTTAAATTCTTCTTAAAATCGTTTCAATCATGTAGATGGCTTGCCTTCTGTCTAAAAAGCACATTCAGAAGTTCGTAACACAAACGGTTTAGCCTCAGGAATTTTAAAAATCGAGAATTTTAAAAATAGCTAAATTTAGTAGTAGGTTTTAAATTCTTCTTAAAATCGTTTCAATCATGTAGGGTGGCTTGCTTTCTATCTAAAAAGCACATTTCGAAGTTCGTAACACAAACGGTTTAGCATCAGGAATATTAAAAGTCAAGAATTTTAAAAATAGCTAAATTTAGTAGTAGGGTTTAAATTCTACTTAAGCTGGTATCAATCACGTAGATGTCTTGTTTTCTGCCTGCTCAAGTAGAAGTTCGTAACACAAACGGTTTAGCCCCATTAATTTTAAAAATCGATAATTTTAAAAATAGCTAAATTTAGTAGTAGGTTTTAAATTCTTCTTAAACTCGTTTCAATCATGTAGCTAGCTTGCTTTCTATCTAAAAAGCACATTTCGAAGTTCGTAACACAAACGGTTTAGCCTCAGGAATTTTAAAAATCGAGAATTTTAAAAATAGCTAATTTTAGTAGTAGGTTTTAAATTCTCCTTAAACTCGTTTCAATCATGTTGATGGCTTGCTTTCTGCCTAAAAAGCACATTTAGAAGCTCGTAACACAAACGGTTTAGCCTCAGGAATTTTAAGAATCGAGAATTTTAAAAATGGCTAAATTTAGTAGTAGGTTTTAAATTCTTCTTAAACTCGTTTCAATCATGTAGACAGCTTGCTTTCTGTCTAAAAAGCACATTTAGAAGTTCGTAGCACAAACGGTTTAGCCCCAGGAATTTTAAAAACGAGAATTTTAAAAATAGCTAAAGTTAGTAGTAGGTTTTAAATTCTTCTTAAACTCATTTCAATCATGTAGCTAGCTTGCTTTCTATCTAAAAAGCACATTTAGAAGTTCGTAACACAAACGGTTTAGCATCAGGAATATTGAAAGTCAAGAATTTTAAAAATAGCTAAATTTAGTAGTAGGGTATAAATTCTACTTATGCTGGGATCAATCATGTAGATGGCTTGCTTTCTGCCTAAAAAGCACATTTAGAAGTTCGTAACACAAACGGTTTAGCCTCAGGAATTTTAAAAATCGAGAATTTTAAAAATAGCTAAATTTAGTAGTAGGTTTTAAATTCTTCTTAAACTCGTTTCAATCATGTAGCTAGCTTGCTTTCTATCTAAAAAGCACATTTAGAAGTTCGTAACACAAACGGTTTAGCATCAGGAATATTAAAAGTCAAGAATTTAAAAAATAGCTAAACTTAGTAGTAGGGTATAAATTCTACTTATGCTGGTATCAATCATTTAGATGGCTTGCTTTCTGCCTCAAAAGCTCATGTAGAAGTTCGTAACACAAACGGGTTAGCCTCGGGAATTTTAAAAATCGTGAATTTTAAAAATAGCTAAATTTAGTAGTAGGGTTTAAATTCTACTTATGCTGGTATCAATCACGTAGATGGCTTGTTTTCTGCCTAAAAAGCTCATGTAGAAGTTCGTAACACAAACGGTTTAGCCTCAGGAATTTTAAAAATCGTGAATTTTAAAAATAGCTAAATTTAGTAGTAGGCTTTAAATTCTTCTTAAACTCGTTTCAATCAAGTAGCTAGCTTGCTTTCTATCTAAAAAGCACATTTAGAAGTTCGTAACACAAACGGTTTAGCCTCAGGAATTTTAAAAATCGAGAATTTTAAAAATAGCTAAATTTAGTAGTAGTACTGTTTAAATTCTATTTATGCTATTATCAATCATGTAGATGGCTTGCTTTCTATCTAAAAAGCACATTTAGAAGTTCGTAACACAAACGGTTTAGCATCAGGAATTTTAAAAGTCAAGAATTTTAAAAATAGCTAAATTTAGTAGTAGTACTGTTTAAATTCTATTTATGCTAGTATCAATCATGTAGATGGCTTGCTTTCTGCCTAAAAAGCTCATGTAGAAGTTCGTAACACAAACGGTTTAGCCTCGAGAATTTTAAAAATCGTGAATTTTAAAAATAGCTAAATTTAGTAGTAGGGTTTAAATTCTACTTATGCTGGTATCAATCATGTGGATGGCTTGCTTTCTGCCTAAAAAGTACATTTAGAAGTTCGTAACACAAACGGTTTGGCCTCAGGAATTTTAAAAATCGAGAATATTAAAAACAGCTAATTTTAGTAGTAGGTTTTAAATTCTTCTTAAACTCGTTTCAATCATGTAGATAGCTTGCTTTCTGTGTAAAATGCATATTGAGAAGTTCGTAACAGAAACGGTTTAGCCTCGGGAATTTTAAAAATCGTGAATTTTAAAAATAGCTAAATTTAGTAGTAGGGTTTAAATTCTACTTATGCTGGTATCAATCATGTAGATGCCTTGCTTTCTGCCTAAAAAGCACATTTAGAAGTTCGTAACACAAACGGTTTAGCCTCAGGAATTTTAAAAATCGAGAATTTTAAAAATAATTAATTTTAGTAGTAAGTTTTAAATTCTTTTTAAACTCGTTTCAGTCATGTAGATAGCTTGCTTTCTGTGTAATATGCATATTAAGAAGTTCGTAACACAAACGGTTTAGCCTCAGGAATTTTAAAAGTCGAGAATTTTAAAAATAGCTAAATTTAGTAGTATGGTATAAATTCTACTTATGCTGGTATCAATCATGTAGATGGCTTGCTTTCTGCTTCAAAAGCTCATGTAGAAGTTCGTAACACAAACGGGTTAGCCTCGGGAATTTTAAAAATCGTGAATTTTAAAAATAGCTAAATTTAGTAGTAGGGTTTAAATTGTACTTATGCTGGTATCAATCACGTAGATGGCTTGTTTTCTGCCTAAAAAGCTCATGTAGAAGTTCGTAACACAAACGGTTTAGCCTCAGGAATTTAAAAAATCGTGAATTTTAAAAATAGCTAAATTTAGTAGTAGGTTTTAAATTCTTCTTAAACTCGTTTCAATCATGTAGCTAGCTTGCTTTCTATCTAAAAAGCACATTTAGAAGTTCGTAACACAAACGGTTTAGCCTCAGGAATTTTAAAAATCGTGAATTTTAAAAATAGCTAAATTTAGTAGTAGGGTTTAAATTCTACTTATGCTGGTATCAATCATGTAGATGGCTTGCTTTCTGCCTAAAAAGCACATTTAGAAGTTCGTAACCCAAACAGTTTAGCCTCAGGAATTTTAAAAATCGAGAATATTAAAAACAGCTAATTTTAGTAGTAGGTTTTAAATTCTTCTTAAACTCGTTTCAATCATGTAGATAGCTTGCTTTCTGTGTAAAATGCATATTAAGAAGTTCGTAACACAAACGGTTTCGCCTCGGGAATTTTAAAAATCGTGAATTTTGAAAATAGCTAAATTTAGTAGTAGGGTTTAAATTCTACTTATGCCCTTATCAATCATGTAGATGCCTTGCTTTCTGCCTAAAAAGCACATTTAGAAGTTCGTAACACAAACGGTTTAGCCTCAGGAATTTTAAAAATCGAGAATTTTAAAAATAGCTAATTTTGGTAGTAAGTTTGAAATTCTTTTTAAACTCGTTTCAGTCATGTAGATAGCTTGCTTTCTGTGTAATATGCATATTAAGAAGTTCGTAACACAAACGGTTTAGCCTCAGGAATTTTAAAAGTCGAGAATTTTAAAAATATCTAAATTTATTACTAGGGTTTAAATTCTACTTATGCTGGTATCAATCATGTAGATGGCTTGCTTTCTGCCTAAAAAGCACATTTAGAAGTTCGTAACACAAACGGTTTAGCCTCGGGAATTTTAAAAGTCAAGAATTTTAAAAATAGCTAAATTTAGTAGTAGGTTTTAAATTCTTCTTAAAATCGTTTCAATCATGCAGATGGCTTACTTTCTGTCTAAAAAGCACATTCAGAAGTTCGTAACACAAACGGTTTAGCCTCAGGAATTTTAAAAATCGAGAATTTTAAAAATAGCTAAATTTAGTAGTAGGTTTTAAATTCTTCTTAAACTCGTTTCAATCATGTAGATAGCTTGCTTTCTGTGTAAAATGCATATTAAGAAGTTCGTAACACAAACGGTTTCGCCTCGGGAATTTTAAAAATCGTGAATTTTAAAAATAGCTAAATTTAGTAGTAGGGTTTAAATTCTACTTATGCTGGTATCAATCATGTAGATGGCTTGCTTTCTGCCTAAAAAGCACATTTAGAAGTTCGTAACACAAACGGTTTAGCCTCGGGAATTTTAAAAGTCAAGAATTTTAAAAATAGCTAAATTTAGTAGTAGGTTTTAAATTCTTCTTAAAATCGTTTCAATCATGCAGATGGCTTACTTTCTGTCTAAAAAGCACATTCAGAAGTTCGTAACACAAACGGTTTAGCCTCAGGAATTTTAAAAATCGTGAATTTTAAAAATAGCTAAATTTAGTAGTAGGTTTTAAATTCTTCTTAAACTCGTTTCAATCATGTAGATAGCTTGCTTTCTGCCTAAAAAGCACATTCAGAAGTTCGTAACACAAACGGTTTAGCCTCAGGAATTTTAAAAATCGAGAATTTTAAAAATATCTAAATTTATTAGTAGGGTTTAAATTCTACTTATGCTGGTATCAATCATGTTGATGGCTTGCTTTCTGCCTAAAAAGCACATTCAGAAGTTCGTAACACAAACGGTTTAGCCTCAGGAATTTTAAAAATCGAGAATTTTAAAAATAGCTAAATTTAGTAGTAGGTTTTAAATTCTTCTTAAAATCGTTTCAATCATGTAGATGGCTTGCTTTCTGTCTAAAAAGCACATTCAGAAGTTCGTAACACAAACGGTTTAGCCTCAGGAATTTTAAAAATCGAGAATTTTAAAAATAGCTAAATTTAGTAGTAGTTTTTAAATTCTTCTTAAAATCGTTTCAATCATGTAGGGTAGCTTGCTTTCTATCTAAAAAGCACATTTCGAAGTTCGTAACACAAACGGTTTAGCATCAGGAATATTAAAAGTCAAGAATTTTAAAAATAGCCAAATTTAGTAGTAGGGTTTAAATTCTACTTATGCTGGTATCAATCACGTAGATGGCTTGTTTTCTGCCTGCTCAAGTAGAAGTTCGTAACACAAACGGTTTAGCCCCAGGAATTTTAAAAATCGATAATTTTAAAAATAGCTAAATTTAGTAGTAGGTTTTAAATTCTTCTTAAACTCGTTTCAATCATGTAGCTAGCTTGCTTTCTATCTAAAAAGCACATTTCGAAGTTCGTAACACAAACGGTTTAGCCTCAGGAATTTTAAAAATCGAGAATTTTAAAAATAGCTAATTTTAGTAGTAGGTTTTAAATTCTTCTTAAACACGTTTCAATCATGTTGATGGCTTGCTTTTTGCCTAAAAAGCACATTTAGAAGTTCGTAACACAAACGGTTTAGCCTCGTGAATTTTAAAAGTCAAAATTTTAAAAATAGCTAAATTTAGTAGTAGGGTTCAAATTCTACTTATGCTGGTATCAATCATGTAGATGGCTTGCTTTCTGTCTAAAAAGCACATTTAGAAATTCCTGGCACAAACGGTTTAGCCCCAGGAATTTTAAAAATCTATAATTTTAAAAATAGCTAAATTTAGTAGTAGGTTTTAAATTCTTCTTAAACTCGTTTCAATCATGTAGCTAGCTCGCTTTCTATATAAAAAGCACATTTCGAAGTTCGTAACACAAACGGTTTAGCCCCAGGAATTTTAAAAATCGAGAATTTTAAAAATAGCTAATTTTAGTAGTAGGGTTTAAATTCTACTTATGCTGGTATCAATCATGTAGATGGCTTGATTTCTGCCTAAAAAGCACATTTAGAAGTTCGTAACACAAACGGTTTAGCCTCAGGAATTTTAAAAATCGAGAATTTTAAAAATAGCTAAATTTAGTAGTAGGTTTTAAATTGTTCTTAAACTCGTTTCAATCATGTAGCTAGCTTGCTTTCTATCTAAAAAGCACATTTAGAAGTTCGTAACACAAACGGTTTAGCCTCAGGAATTTTAAAAATCGAGAATATTAAAAACAGCTAATTTTAGTAGTAGGTTTTAAATTCTTCTTAAACTCGTTTCAATCATGTAGATAGCTTGCTTTCTGTGTAAAATGCATATTAAGAAGTTCGTAACACAAACGGTTTCGCCTCGGGAATTTTAAAAATCGTGAATTTTAAAAATAGCTAAATTTAGTGGTAGGGTTTAAATTCTACTTAGGCTGGTATCAATCATGTAGATACCTTGCTTTCTGCCTAAAAAGCACATTTAGAAGTTCGTAACACAAACGGTTTAGCCTCAGGAATTTTAAAAATCGAGAATTTTAAAAATAGCTAATTTTAGTAGTAAGTTTTAAATTCTTTTTAAACTCGTTTCAGTTATGTAGATAGCTTGCTTTCTGTGTAATATGCATATTAAGAAGTTCGTAACACAAACGGTTTAGCTAAAGGAATTTTAAAAGTCGAGAATTTTAAAAATATCTAAATTTATTAATAGGGTTTAAATTCTACTTATGCTGGTATCAATCATGTAGATGGCTTGCTTTCTGCCTAAAAAGCACATTTAGAAGTTCGTAACACAAACGGTTTAGCCTCGGGAATTTTAAAAGTCAAGAATTTTAAAAATAGCTAAATTAATTAGTAGGGTTTAAATTCTACTTATGCTGGTATCAATCATGTTGATGGCTTGCTTTCTGCCTAAAACGCACATTCAGAAGTTCGTAACACAAACGGTATAGCCTCAGGAATTTTAAAAATCGAGAACTTTAAAAATAGCTAAATTTAGTAGTAGGCTTTAAATTCTTCTTAAAATCGTTTCAATCATGTAGATGGCTTGCTTTCTGTCTAAAAAGCACATTCAGAAGTTCGTAACACAAACGGTTTAGCCTCAGGAATTTTAAAAATCGAGAATTTTAAAAATAGCTAAATTTAGTAGTAGGTTTTAAATTCTTCTTAAAATCGTTTCAATCATGTAGATGGCTTGCTTTCTATCTAAAAAGCACATTTCGAAGTTCGTAACACAAACGGTTTAGCCTCAGGAATTTTAAAAATCGAGAATTTTAAAAATAGCTAAATTTAGTAGTAGGGTTTAAATTCTACTTATGCTGGTATCAATCATGTTGATGGCTTGCTTTCTGCCTAAAAAGCACATTCAGAAGTTCGTAACACAAACGGTTTAGCCTCAGGAAATTTAAAAATCGAGAATTTTAAAAATAGCTAAATTTAGTAGTAGGTTTTAAATTCTTCTTACAATCGTTTCAATCATGTAGATGGCTTGCTTTCTGTCTAAAAAGCACATTTCGAAGTTCGTAACACAAACGGTTTAGCCTCAGGAATTTTAAAAATCGAGAATTTTAAAAATAGCTAAATTTAGTAGTAGGGTTTAAATTCTACTTATGCTGGTATCAATCATGTTGATGGCTTGCTTTCTGCCTAAAAAGCACATTCAGAAGTTCGTAACACAAACGGTTTAGCCTCAGGAATTTTAAAAATCGAGAATTTTAAAAATAGCTAAATTTAGTAGTAGGTTTTAAATTCTTCTTAAAATCGTTTCAATCATGTAGCTAGCTTGCTTTCTATCTAAAAAGCACATTTCGAAGTTCGTAACACAAACGGTTTAGCCTCAGGAATTTTAAAAATCGAGAATTTTAAAAATAGCTAATTTTAGTAGTAGGTTTTAAATTCTCCTTAAACTCGTTTCAATCATGTAGATAGCTTGCTTTCTTTGTAAAATTCATATTAAGAAGTTCGTAACACAAACCGTTTAGCTTCGGGAATTTTAAAAATCGTGAATTTTAAAAATAGCTAAATTTAGTAGTAGGGTTTAAATTCTACTTATGCTGGTATCAATCATGTAGATGGCTTGATTTCTGCCTAAAAAGCACATTTAGAAGTTCGTAACACAAACGGTTTAGCCTCAGGAATTTTAAAAATCGAGAATTTTAAAAATAGCTAAATTTAGTAGTAGGCTTTAAATTCTTCTTAAACTCGTTTCAATCATGTAGCTAGCTTGCTTTCTATCTAAAAAGCACATTTAGAGGTTCGTAACACATACGGTTTAGCCTCAGGAATTTTAAAAATCGAGAACTTTAAAAAGAGCTAAATTTAGTAGTAGGTTTTAAATTCTTCTTAAACTCGTGTCAATCATGTAGCCAGCTTGCTTTCTATCTAAAAAGCACATTTAGAAGTTCGTAACACAAACGGTTTAGCCTCAGGAATTTTAAAAATCGTAAATTTTAAAAATAGCTAAATTTAGTAGTAGGGTTTAAATTCTACTTATGCTGGTATCAATCATGTAGATGGCTTGATTTCTGCCTAAAAAGCACATTTAGAAGTTCGTAACACAAACGGTTTAGTCTCAGGAATTGTAAAAAACGAGAATTTTAAAAATAGCAAATTTTAGTAGTAGGTTTTAAATTCTCCTTAAACTCGTTTCAATCATGTAGATAGCTTGCTTTCTGTGTAAAATTCATATTAAGAAGTTCGTAACACAAACGGTTTAGCCTCGGGAATTTTAAAAATCGTGAATTTTAAAAATAGCTAAATTTAGTAGTAGGGTTTAAATTCTACTTATGCTGGTATCAATCATGCAGATGGCTTGCTTTCGGCCTAAAAAGCACATTCAGAAGTTCGTAACACAAACGGTTTAGCCTCAGGAATTTTAAAAATCGAGAATTTTAAAAATAGCTAAATTTAGTAGTAGGTTTTAAATTCTTCTTAAAATCGTTTCAATCATGTAGATGGCTTGCTTTCTGTCTAAAAAGCACATTCAGAAGTTCGTAACACAAACGGTTTAGCCTCAGGAATTTTAAAAATCGAGAATTTTAAAAATAGCTAAATTTAGTAGTAGGTTTTAAATTCTTCTTAAAATCGTTTCAATCATGTAGATGGCTTGCTTTCTATCTAAAAAGCACATTTCGAAGTTCGTAACACAAACGGTTTAGCATCAGGAATATTAAAAGTCAAGAATTTTAAAAATAGCTAAATTTAGTAGTAGGGTTTAAATTCTACTTATGCTGGTATCAATCATGTTGATGGCTTGCTTTCTGCCTAAAAAGCACATTCAGAAGTTCGTAACACAAACGGTTTAGCCTCAGGAATTTTAAAAATCGAGAATTTTAAAAATAGCTAAATTTAGTAGTAGGTTTTAAATTCTTCTTAAAATCGTTTCAATCATGTAGATGGCTTGCTTTCTGTCTAAAAAGCACATTCAGAAGTTCGTAACACAAACGGTTTAGCCTCAGGAATTTTAAAAATCGATAATTTTAAAAATAGCTAAATTTAGTAGTAGGTTTTAAATTCTTCTTAAACTCGTTTCAATCATGTAGCTAGCTTGCTTTCTATCTAAAAAGCACATTTCGAAGTTCGTAACACAAACGGTTTAGCCTCAGGAATTTTAAAAATCGAGAATTTTAAAAATAGCTAATTTTAGTAGTAGGTTTTAAATTCTCCTTAAACTCGTTTCAATCATGTAGATAGCTTGCTTTCTGTGTAAAATTCATATTAAGAAGTTCGTAACACAAACCGTTTAGCCTCGGGAATTTTAAAAATCGAGAATTTTAAAAATAGCTAAATTTAGTAGTAGGTTTTAAATTCTTCTTAAAATCGTTTCAATCATGTAGATGGCTTGCTTTCTGTCTAAAAAGCACATTTAGAAGTTCGTAGCACCAACGGTTTAGCCCCAGGAATTTTAAAAATCGTGAATTTTAAAAATAGCTAAATTTAGTAGTCGGGTTTAAATTTTACTTATGCTGGTATCGATCATGTAGATAGCTTGATTTCTGCCTAAAAAGCACATTTAGAAGTTCGTAACACAAACGGTTTAGCCTCAGGAATTTTAAAAATCGAGAATTTTAAAAATAGCTAAATTTAGTAGTAGGTTTTAAATTCTTCTTAAAATCGTTTCAATCATGTAGATGGCTTGCTTTCTGTCTAAAAAGCACATTCAGAAGTTCGTAACACAAACGGTTTAGCCTCAGGAATTTTAAAAATCGATAATTTTAAAAATAGCTAAATTTAGTAGTAGGTTTTAAATTCTTCTTAAACTCGTTTCAATCATGTAGCTAGCTTGCTTTCTATCTAAAAAGCACATTTCGAAGTTCGTAACACAAACGGTTTAGCCTCAGGAATTTTAAAAATCGAGAATTTTAAAAATAGCTAATTTTAGTAGTAGGTTTTAAATTCTCCTTAAACTCGTTTCAATCATGTAGATAGCTTGCTTTCTGTGTAAAATTCATATTAAGAAGTTCGTAACACAAACCGTTTAGCCTCGGGAATTTTAAAAATAGCTAAATTTAGTAGTAGGGTTTAAATTCTACTTATGCTGGTATCGATCATGTAGATGGCTTGATTTCTGCCTAAAAAGCACATTTAGAAGTTCGTAACACAAACGGTTTAGCCTCAGGAATTTTAAAAATCGAGAATTTTAAAAATAGCTAATTTTAGTAGTAGGTTTTAAATTCTCCTTAAACTCGTTTCAATCATGTAGATAGCTTGCTTTCTGTGTAAAATTCATATTAAGAAGTTCGTAACACAAACCGTTTAGCCTCGGGAATTTTAAAAATCGTGAATTTTAAAAATAGCTAAATTTAGTAGTAGGGTTTAAATTCTACTTATGCTGGTTACAATCATGTAGATGGCTTGCTTTCTGCCTAAAAAGCACATTTAGAAGTTCGTAACACAAACGGTTTAGCCTCAGGAATTGTAAAAAACGAGAATTTTTAAAATAGCTAATTTTAGTAGTAGGTTTTAAATTCTCCTTAAACTCGTTTCAATCATGTAGATAGCTTGCTTTCTGTGTAAAATTCATATTAAGAAGTTCGTAACACAAACGGTTTAGCCTCAGGGATTATAAAAATCGAGAATTTTAAAAATAGCTAAATTTATTAGTAGGGTTTAAATTCTACTTATGCTGGTATCAATTATGTAGATGGCTTGCTTTCTGCCTAAAAAGCACATTTAGAAGTTCGTAACACAAACGGTTTAGCCTCGTGAATTTTAAAAGTCAAGAATTTTAAAAATAGCTAAATTTAGTATTAGGGTTCAAATTCTACTTATGCTGGTATCCATCATGTTGATGGCTTGCTTTCTGTCTAAAAAGCACATTTAGAAATTCCTGACACAAACGGTTTAGCCCCAGGAATTTTAAAAATCGAGAATTTTAAAAATAGCTAATTTTAGTAGTAGGTTTTAAATTCTCCTTAAACTCGATTCAATCATGTAGATAGCTTGCTTTCTGTGTAAAATTCATATTAAGAAGTTCGTAACACAAACCGTTTAGCCTCGGGAATTTTAAAAATCGTGAATTTTAAAAATAGCTAAATTTAGTAGTAGGGTTTAAATTCTACTTATGCTGGTATCAATCATGTAGATGGCTTGATTTCTGCCTAAAAAGCACATTTAGAAGTTCGTAACACAAACGGTTTAGCCTCAGGAATTTTAAAAATCGAGAATTTTAAAAATAGCTAAATTTAGTAGTAGGTTTTAAATTCTTCTTAAACTCGTTTCAATCATGTAGCTAGCTTGCTTTCTATCTAAAAAGCACATTTAGAAGTTCGTAACACAAACGGTTTAGCTTCAGGAATTTTAAAAATCGTAAATTTTAAAAATAGCTAAATTTAGTAGTAGGGTTTAAATTCTACTTATGCTGGTATCAACCATGTAGATGGCTTGCTTTCTATCTAAAAAGCACATTTAGAAGTTCGTAACACAAACGGTTTAGCCTCAGGAATTTTAAAAATCGAGAACTTTAAAAATAGCTAAATTTAGTAGTAGGTTTTAAATTCTTCTTAAACTTGTGTCAATCATGTAGCCAGCTTTCTTTCTATCTAAAAAGCACATTTAGAAGTTCGTAACACAAACGGTTTAGCCTCAGGAATTTTAAAAATCGTAAATTTTAAAAATAGCTAAATTTAGTAGTAGGGTTTAAATTCTACTTATGCTGGTATCAATCATGTAGATGGATTGATTTCTGCCTAAAAAGCACATTTAGAAGTTCGTAACACAAACGGTTTAGCATCAGGAATTTTAAAAGTCAAGAACTTAAAAAATAGCTAAATTTAGTAGTAGGGTTTAAATTCTACTTATGCTGGTATCAATCATGTAGATGGCTTGCTTTCTGCCTAAAAAGCACATTTAGAAGTTAGTAACACAAACGGTTTAGCCTCAGCAATTTTAAAAATCGAGAACTTTAAAAATAGCTAAATTTAGTAGTAGGTTTTAAATTCTTCTTAAACTTGTGTCAATCATGTAGCCAGCTTTCTTTCTATCTAAAAAGCACATTTAGAAGTTCGTAACACAAACGGTTTAGCCTCAGGGATTATAAAAATCGAGAATTTTAAAAATAGCTAAATTTATTAGTAGGGTTTAAATTCTACTTATGCTGGTATCAATTATGTAGATGGCTTGCTTTCTGCCTAAAAAGCACATTTAGAAGTTCGTAACACAAACGGTTTAGCCTCGTGAATTTTAAAAGTCAAGAATTTTAAAAATAGCTAAATTTAGTATTAGGGTTCAAATTCTACTTATGCTGGTATCAATCATGTTGATGGCTTGCTTTCTGTCTAAAAAGCACATTTAGAAATTCCTGACACAAACGGTTTAGCCCCAGGAATTTTAAAAATCGAGAATTTTAAAAATAGCTAATTTTAGTAGTAGGTTTTAAATTCTCCTTAAACTCGATTCAATCATGTAGATAGCTTGCTTTCTGTGTAAAATTCATATTAAGAAGTTCGTAACACAAACCGTTTAGCCTCGGGAATTTTAAAAATCGTGAATTTTAAAAATAGCTAAATTTAGTAGTAGGGTTTAAATTCTACTTATGCTGGTATCAATCATGTAGATGGCTTGATTTCTGCCTAAAAAGCACATTTAGAAGTTCGTAACACAAACGGTTTAGCCTCAGGAATTTTAAAAATCGAGAATTTTAAAAATAGCTAAATTTAGTAGTAGGTTTTAAATTCTTCTTAAACTCGTTTCAATCATGTAGCTAGCTTGCTTTCTATCTAAAAAGCACATTTAGAAGTTCGTAACACAAACGGTTTAGCTTCAGGAATTTTAAAAATCGTAAATTTTAAAAATAGCTAAATTTAGTAGTAGGGTTTAAATTCTACTTATGCTGGTATCAACCATGTAGATGGCTTGCTTTCTATCTAAAAAGCACATTTAGAAGTTCGTAACACAAACGGTTTAGCCTCAGGAATTTTAAAAATCGAGAACTTTAAAAATAGCTAAATTTAGTAGTAGGTTTTAAATTCTTCTTAAACTTGTGTCAATCATGTAGCCAGCTTTCTTTCTATCTAAAAAGCACATTTAGAAGTTCGTAACACAAACGGTTTAGCCTCAGGAATTTTAAAAATCGTAAATTTTAAAAATAGCTAAATTTAGTAGTAGGGTTTAAATTCTACTTATGCTGGTATCAATCATGTAGATGGATTGATTTCTGCCTAAAAAGCACATTTAGAAGTTCGTAACACAAACGGTTTAGCATCAGGAATTTTAAAAGTCAAGAACTTAAAAAATAGCTAAATTTAGTAGTAGGGTTTAAATTCTACTTATGCTGGTATCAATCATGTAGATGGCTTGCTTTCTGCCTAAAAAGCACATTTAGAAGTTAGTAACACAAACGGTTTAGCCTCAGCAATTTTAAAAATCGAGAATTTTAAAAATAGCTAATTTTAGTAGTAGGTTTTAAATTCTTTTTAAACTCGTTTCAGTCATGTAGATAGCTTGCTTTCTGTGTAAAATGCATATTAAGAAGTTCGTAACACAAACGGTTTAGCCTCGGGGATTATAAAAATCGAGAATTTTAAAAATAGCTAAATTTATTAGTAGGGTTTAAATTCTACTTATGCTGGTATCAATTATGTAGATGGCTTGCTTTCTGCCTAAAAAGCACATTTCGAAGTTCGTAACACAAACGGTTTAGCCTCGTGAATTTTAAAAGTCAAGAATTTTAAAAATAGCTAAATTTAGTAGTAGGGTTCAAATTCTACTTATGCTGGTATCAATCATGTTGATGGCTTGCTTTCTGCCTAAGAAGCACATTTAGAAGTTCGTAACACAAACGGTTTGGCCTCGTGAATTTTAAAAGTCAAGAATTTTAAAAATAGCTAAATTTAGTAGTAGGGTTCAAATTCTACTTATGCTGGTATCAATCATGTTGATGGCTTGCTTTCTGTCTAAAAAGCACATTTAGAAATTCCTGACCCAAACGGTTTAGCCCCAGGAATTTTAAAAACGAGAATTTTAAAAATAGCTAATTTTAGTAGTAGGTTTTAAATTCTCCTTAAACTCGATTCAATCATGTAGATAGCTTGCTTTCTGTGTAAAATTCATATTAAGAAGTTCGTAACACAAACCGTTTAGCCTCGGGAATTTTAAAAATCGTGAATTTTAAAAATAGCTAAATTTAGTAGTAGGGTTTAAATTCTACTTATGCTGGTATCAATCATGTAGATGGCTTGATTTCTGCCTAAAAAGCACATTTAGAAGTTCGTAACACAAACGGTTTAGCCTCAGGAATTTTAAAAATCGAGAACTTTAAAAATAGCTAAATTTAGTAGTAGGTTTTAAATTCTTCTTAAACTCGTTTAAATCATGTAGCTAGCTAGCTTTCTATCTAAAAAGCACATTTAGAAGTTCGTAACACAAACGGTTTAGCTTCAGGAATTTTAAAAATCGTAAATTTTAAAAATAGCTAAATTTAGTAGTAGGTTTTAAATTCTTCTTAAACTCGTTTCAATCATGTAGCTAGCTTGCTTTCTATCTAAAAAGCACATTTAGAAGTTCGTAACACAAACGGTTTAGCCTCAGGAATTTTAAAAATCGAGAACTTTAAAAATAGCTAAATTTAGTAGTAGGTTTTAAATTCTTCTTAAACTCGTTTAAATCATGTAGCTAGCTTGCTTTCTATCTAAAAAGCACATTTAGAAGTTCGTAACACAAACGGTTTAGCTTCAGGAATTTTAAAAATCGTAAATTTTAAAAATAGCTAAATTTAGTAGTAGGGTTTAAATTCTACTTATGCTGGTATCAATCATGTAGATGGCTTGATTTCTGCCTAAAAAGCACATTTAGAAGTTCGTAACACAAACGGTTTAGCATCAGGAATTTTAAAAGTCAAGAACTTTAAAAATAGCTAAATTTAGTAGTAGGGTTTAAATTCTACTTATGCTGGTATCAATCATGTAGATGGCTTGATTTCTGCCTAAAAAGCACATTTAGAAGTTCGTAACACAAACGGTTTAGCATCAGGAATTTTAAAAGTCAAGAACTTTAAAAATAGCTAAATTTAGTAGTAGGGTTTAAATTCTACTTATGCTGGTATCAATCATGTAGATGGCTTGCTTTCTGCCTAAAAAGCACATTTAGAAGTTCGTAACACAAACGGTTTAGCCTCAGGAATTGTAAAAAACGAGAATTTTAAAAATAGCTAATTTTAGTAGTAGGTTTTAAATTCTCCTTAAACTCGTTTCAATCATGTAGATAGCTTGCTTTCTATCTAAAAAGCACATTTAGAAGTTCGTAACACAAACGGTTTAGCCTCAGGAATTTTAAAAATCGAGAATTTTAAAAATAGCTAAATTTAGTAGTAGGTTTTAAATTCTTCTTAAACTCGTTTCAATCATGTAGCTAGCTTGCTTTCTATCTAAAAAGCACATTTAGAAGTTCGTAACACAAACGGTTTAGCCTCAGGAATTTTAAAAATCGTGAATTTTAAAAATAGCTAAATTTAGTAGTAGGTTTTAAATTCTTCTTAAACTCGTTTCAATCAAGTAGCTAGCTTGCTTTCTATCTAAAAAGCACATTTAGAAGTTCGTAACACAAACGGTTTAGCCTCAGGAATTTTAAAAATCGAGAATTTTAAAAATAGCTAAATTTAGTAGTAGGTTTTAAATTCTTCTTAACCTCGTTTCAATCATGTAGATGGCTTGCTTTCTATCTAAAAAGCAACATTTAGAAGTTCGTAACACAAACGGTTTAGCATGAGGTATTTTAAAAGTCAAGAATTTTAAAAATAGCTAAATTTAGTAGTAGTACTGTTTAAATTCTATTTATGCTGGTATCAATCATGTAGATGGCTTGCTTTCTGCCTAAAAAGCTCATGTAGAAGTTCGTAACACAAACGGTTTAGCCTCGAGAATATTAAAAATCGTGAATTTTAAAAATAGCTAAATTTAGTAGTAGGGTTTAAATTCTACTTATGCTGGTATCAAGCATGTTGATGGCTTGCTTTCTGCCTAAAAAGCTCATGTAGAAGTTCGTAGCACAAACGGTTTAGCCTCGAGAATTTTAAAAATCGTGAATTTTAAAAATAGCTAAATTTAGTAGTAGGGTTTAAATTCTACTTATGCTGGTATCAATTATGTAGATGGCTTGCTTTCTGCCTAAAAAGCACATTTAGAAGTTCGTAACACAAACGGTTTAGCCTCGTGAATTTTAAAAGTCAAGAATTTTAAAAATAGCTAAATTTAGTAGTAGGGTTCAAATTCTACTTATGCTGGTATCAATCATGTTGATGGCTTGCTTTCTGCCTAAAAAGCACATTTAGAAGTTCGTAACACAAACGGTTTAGCCTCGTGAATTTTAAAAGTCAAGAATTTTAAAAATAGCTAAATTTAGTAGTAGGGTTCAAATTCTACTTATGCTGGTATCAATCATGTTGATGGCTTGCTTTCTGCCTAAAAAGCACATTTAGAACTTCGTAACACAAACGGTTTAACCTCAGGAATTTTAAAAATCGAGAATTTTAAAAATAGCTAAATTTAGTAGTAGGTTTTAAATTCTTCTTAAACACGTTTCAATCATGTAGATGGCTTGCTTTCAGTCTAAAAAGCACATTTAGAAATTCCTGACACAAACGGTTTAGCCCCAGGAATTTTAAAAATCGATAATTTTAAAAATAGCTAAATTTAGTAGTAGGTTTTAAATTCTTCTTAAACTCGTTTCAATCATGTAGCTAGCTTGCTTTCTATCTAAAAAGCACATTTAGAAGTTCGTAACACAAACGGTTTAGCCTCAGGAATTTTAAAAATCGAGAACTTTAAAAATAGCTAAATTTAGTAGTAGGTTTTAAATTCTTCTTAAACTCGTTTCAATCATGTAGCTAGCTTGCTTTCTATCTAAAAAGCACATTTAGAAGTTCGTAACACAAACGGTTTAGCTTCAGGAATTTTAAAAATCGTAAATTTTAAAAATAGCTAAATTTAGTAGTAGGGTTTAAATTCTACTTATGCTGGTATCAATCATGTAGATGGCTTGATTTCTGCCTAAAAAGCACATTTAGAAGTTCGTAACACAAACGGTTTAGCCCCAGGAATTTTAAAAATCGAGAATTTTAAAAATAGCTAATTTTAGTAGTAGGTTGTAAATTCTCCTTAAACTCGTTTCAATCATGTAGATAGCTTGCTTTCTGTGTAAAATTCATATTAAGAAGTTCGTAACACAAACGGTTTAGCCTCCGGGATTTTAAAAATCGAGAATTTTAAAAATAGCTAGTTTTATTAGTAGGGTTTAAATTCTACTTATGCTGGTATCAATCATGTAGATGGCTTGCTTTCTGCCTAAAAAGCACATTTAGAAGTTCGTAACACAAACGGTTTAGCCTCAGGAATTTTAAAAATAGCTAAAGTTAGTAGTAGGTTTTAAATTCTTCTTAAACTCGTTTCAATCATGTAGCTAGCTTGCTTTCTATCTAAAAAGTACATTTAGAAGTTCGTAACACAAACGGTTTAGCCTCAGGAATTTTAAAAATCGAGAACTTTAAAAATAGCTAAATTTAGTAGTAGGTTTTAAATTCTTCTTAAACTCGTTTCAATCATGTAGCTAGCTTGCTTTCTATCTAAAAAGCACATTTAGAAGTTCGTAACACAAACGGTTTAGCTTCAGGCATTTTAAAAATCGTAAATTTTAAAAATAGTTAAATTTAGTAGTAGGGTTTAAATTCTACTTATGCTGGTATCAATCATGTAGATGGCTTGATTTCTGCCTAAAAAGCACATTTAGAAGTTCGTAACACAAACGGTTTAGCCTCAGGAATTTTAAAAATCGTAAATTTTAAAAATAGCTAAATTTAGTAGTAGGGTTTAAATTCTACTTATGCTGGTATCAATCATGTAGATGGATTGATTTCTGCCTAAAAAGCACATTTAGAAGTTCGTAACACAAACGGTTTAGCATCAGGAATTTTAAAAGTCAAGAACTTTAAAAATAGCTAAATTTAGTAGTAGGGTTTAAATTCTACTTATGCTGGTATCAATCATGTAGATGGCTTGCTTTCTGCCTAAAAAGCACATTTAGAAGTTCGTAACACAAACGGTTTAGCCTCAGGAATTGTAAAAAACGAGAATTTTTAAAATAGCTAATTTTAGTAGTAGGTTTTAAATTCTCCTTAAACTCGTTTCAATCATGTAGATAGCTTGCTTTCTGTGTAAAATTCATATTAAGAAGTTCGTAACACAAACGGTTTAGCCTCGGGAATTTTAAAAATCGTGAATTTTAAAAATAGCTAAATTTAGTAGTAGGGTTTAAATTCTACTTATGCTGGTATCAATCATGTAGATGGCTTGCCTTCTGCCTAAAAAGCACATTTAGAAGTTAGTAACACAAACGGTTTAGCCTCAGCAATTTTAAAAATCGAGAATTTTAAAAATAGCTAAATTTATTAGTAGAGTTTAAATTCTACTTATGCTGGTATCAATTATGTAGATGGCTTGCTTTCTGCCTAAAAAGCACATTTAGAAGTTCGTAACACAAACGGTTTAGCCTCGTGAATTTTAAAAGTCAAGAATTTTAAAAATAGCTAAATTTAGTAGTAGGGTTCAAATTCTACTTATGCTGGTATCAATCATGTTGATGACTTGCTTTCTGCCTAAAAAGCACATTTAGAAGTTAGTAACACAAACGGTTTAGCCTCAGCAATTTTAAAAATCGAGAATTTTAAAAATAGCTAAATTTATTAGTAGAGTTTAAATTCTACTTATGCTGGTATCAATTATGTAGATGGCTTGCTTTCTGCCTAAAAAGCACATTTAGAAGTTCGTAACACAAACGGTTTAGCCTCGTGAATTTTAAAAGTCAAGAATTTTAAAAATAGCTAAATTTAGTAGTAGGGTTCAAATTCTACTTATGCTGGTATCAATCATGTTGATGGCTTGCTTTCTGCCTAAAAAGCACATTTAGAAGTTCGTAACACAAACGGTTTAACCTCAGGAATTTTAAAAATCGAGAATTTTAAAAATAGCTAAATTTAGTAGAAGGTTTTAAATTCTTCTTAAACACGTTTCAATCATGTAGATGGCTTGCTTTCTGTCTAAAAAGCACATTTAGAAATTCCTGACACAAACGGTTTAGCCCCAGGAATTTTAAAAATCGATTATTTTAAAAATAGCTAAAGTTAGTAGTAGGTTTTAAATTCTTCTTAAAATCGTTTCAATCATGTAGATGGCTTGCTTTCTGTCTAAAAAGCACATTTAGAAGTTCGTAGCACAAACGGTTTAGCCCCAGGAATTTTAAAAATCGAGAATTTTAAAAATAAATAAATTTGGTAGTAGATTTTAAATTCTTCTTAAACTCGTTTCAATCATGTAGCTAGCTTGCTTTCTATCTAAAAAGCACATTTCGAAGTTCGTAACACAAACGGTTTAGCATCAGGAATAATAAAAGTCAAGAATTTTAAAAATAGCTAAATTTAGTAGTAGGGTTTAAATTCTACTTATGCCGGTATCAATCACGTAGATGGCTTGTTTTCTGCCTGCTCAAGTAGAAGTTCGTAACACAAACGGTTTAGCCCCAGGAATTTTAAAAATCGATAATTTTAAAAATAGCTAAATTTAGTAGTAGGTTTTAAATTCTCCTTAACCTCGTTTCAATCATATAGATAGCTTGCTTTCTGTGTAAAATTCATATTAAGAAGTTCGTAACACAAACCGTTTAGCCTCGGGAATTTTAAAAATCGTGAATTTTAAAAATAGCTAAATTTAGTAGTAGGTTTTAAATTCTTCTTAAACTCGTTTCAATCATGTAGCTAGCTTGCTTTCTATCTAAAAAGCACATTTAGAAGTTCGTAACACAAACGGTTTAGCCTCAGGAATTTTAAAAATCGAGAACTTTAAAAATAGCTAAATTTGGTAGTAGGTTTTAAATTCTTCTTAAACTCGTGTCAATCATGTAGCTAGCTTGCTTTCTAACTAAAAAGCACATTTAGAAGTTCGTAACACAAACGGTTTAGCCTCAGGAATTTTAAAAATCGTAAATTTTAAAAATAGCTAAATTTATTAGTAGGGTTTAAATTCTACTTATGCTGCTATCAATTATGTAGATGGCTTGCTTTCTGCCTAAAAAGCACATTTAGAAGTTCGTAAAACAAACGGTTTAGCCTCGTGAATTTTAAAAGTCAAGAATTTTAAAAATAGCTAAATTTAGTAGTAGGGTTCAAATTCTACTTATGCTGGTATCAATCATGTTGATGGCTTTCTTTCTGCCTAAAAAGCACATTTAGAAGTTCGTAACACAAACGGTTTAACCTCAGGAATTTTAAAAATCGAGAATTTTAAGAATAGCTAAATTTAGTAGTAGGTTTTAAATTCTTCTTAAACACGTTTCAATCATGTAGATGGCTTGCTTTCTGTCTAAAAAGCACATTTAGAAGTTCGTAACACAAACGGTTTAGCCTCAGGAATTATAAAAATCGATAATTTTAAAAATAGCTAAATTTATTAGTAGGGTTTAAATTCTACTTATGCTGGTATCAATTATGTAGATGGCTTGCTTTCTGCCTAAAAAGCACATTTAGAAGTTCGTAAAACAAACGGTTTAGCCTCGTGAATTTTAAAAGTCAAGAATTTTAAAAATAGCTAAATTTAGTAGTAGGGTTCAAATTCTACTTATGCTGGTATCAATCATGTTGATGGCTTGCTTTCTGCCTAAAAAGCACATTCAGAAGTTCGTAACACAAACGGTTTAGCCTCAGGAATTTTAAAAATAGAGAATTTTAAAAATAGCTAAATTTAGTAGTAGGTTCTAAATTCTTCTTAAAATCGTTTCAATCATGTAGATGGCTTGCTTTCTGTCTAAAAAGCACATTCAGAAGTTCGTAACACAAACGGTTTAGCCTCAGGAATTATAAAAATCGATAATTTTAAAAATAGCTAAATTTAGTAGTAGGTTTTAAATTCTTCTTAAACTCGTTTCAATCATGTAGCTAGCTTGCTTTCTATCTAAAAAGCACATTTCGAAGTTCGTAACACAAACGGTTTAGCTACAGGAATTTTAAAAATCGAGAATTTTAAAAATAGCTAATTTTAGTAGTAGGTTTTAAATTCTCCTTAAACTCGTTTCAATCATGTAGATAGCTTGCTTTCTGTGTAAAATTCATATTAAGAAGTTCGTAACACAAACCGTTTAGCCTCGGGAATTTTAAAAATCGAGAATTTTAAAAATAGCTAAATTTAGTAGTAGGTTTTAAATTCTTCTTAAAATCGTTTCAATCATGTAGATGGCTTGCTTTCTGTCTAAAAAGCACATTTAGAAGTTCGTAGCACCAACGGTTTAGCCCCAGGAATTTTAAAAATCGTGAATTTTAAAAATAGCTAAATTTAGTAGTCGGGTTTAAATTCTACTTATGCTGGTATCGATCATGTAGATGGCTTGATTTCTGCCTAAAAAGCACATTTAGAAGTTCGTAACACAAACGGTTTAGCCTCAGGAATTTTAAAAATCGAGAATTTTAAAAATAGCTAAATTTAGTAGTAGGTTTTAAATTCTTCTTAAAATCGTTTCAATCATGTAGATGGCTTGCTTTCTGTCTAAAAAGCACATTCAGAAGTTCGTAACACAAACGGTTTAGCCTCAGGAATTTTAAAAATCGATAATTTTAAAAATAGCTAAATTTAGTAGTAGGTTTTAAATTCTTCTTAAACTCGTTTCAATCATGTAGCTAGCTTGCTTTCTATCTAAAAAGCACATTTCGAAGTTCGTAACACAAACGGTTTAGCCTCAGGAATTTTAAAAATCGAGAATTTTAAAAATAGCTAATTTTAGTAGTAGGTTTTAAATTCTCCTTAAACTCGTTTCAATCATGTAGATAGCTTGCTTTCTATGTAAAATTCATATTAAGAAGTTCGTAACACAAACCGTTTAGCCTCGGGAATTTTAAAAATCGTGAATTTTAAAAATAGCTAAATTTAGTAGTAGGGTTTAAATTCTACTTATGCTGGTTACAATCATGTAGATGGCTTGCTTTCTGCCTAAAAAGCACATTTAGAAGTTCGTAACACAAACGGTTTAGCCTCAGGAATTGTAAAAAACGAGAATTTTTAAAATAGCTAATTTTAGTAGTAGGTTTTAAATTCTCCTTAAACTCGTTTCAATCATGTAGATAGCTTGCTTTCTGTGTAAAATTCATATTAAGAAGTTCGTAACACAAACGGTTTAGCCTCAGGGATTATAAAAATCGAGAATTTTAAAAATAGCTAAATTTATTAGTAGGGTTTAAATTCTACTTATGCTGGTATCAATTATGTAGATGGCTTGCTTTCTGCCTAAAAAGCACATTTAGAAGTTCGTAACACAAACGGTTTAGCCTCGTGAATTTTAAAAGTCAAGAATTTTAAAAATAGCTAAATTTAGTAGTAGGGTTCAAATTCTACTTATGCTGGTATCAATCATGTTGATGGCTTGCTTTCTGTCTAAAAAGCACATTTAGAAATTCCTGACACAAACGGTTTAGCCCCAGGAATTTTAAAAATCGAGAATTTTAAAAATAGCTAATTTTAGTAGTAGGTTTTAAATTCTCCTTAAACTCGATTCAATCATGTAGATAGCTTGCTTTCTGTGTAAAATTCATATTAAGAAGTTCGTAACACAAACCGTTTAGCCTCGGGAATTTTAAAAATCGTGAATTTTAAAAATAGCTAAATTTAGTAGTAGGGTTTAAATTCTACTTATGCTGGTATCAATCATGTAGATGGCTTGATTTCTGCCTAAAAAGCACATTTAGAAGTTCGTAACA
Source organism: Melanotus villosus (assembly GCA_963082815.1). NCBI lineage: Eukaryota > Metazoa > Arthropoda > Insecta > Coleoptera > Elateridae > Melanotus > Melanotus villosus. The sequence goes on along the minus strand of OY720419.1, from coordinate 34,465,443 downwards.
CAAACGGTTTAGCCTCAGGAATTTTAAAAATCGAGAATTTTAAAAATAGCTAAATTTAGTAGTAGGTTTTAAATTCTTCTTAAACTCGTTTCAATCATGTAGCTAGCTTGCTTTCTATCTAAAAAGCACATTTAGAAGTTCGTAACACAAACGGTTTAGCTTCAGGAATTTTAAAAATCGTAAATTTTAAAAATAGCTAAATTTAGTAGTAGGGTTTAAATTCTACTTATGCTGGTATCAACCATGTAGATGGCTTGCTTTCTATCTAAAAAGCACATTTAGAAGTTCGTAACACAAACGGTTTAGCCTCAGGAATTTTAAAAATCGAGAACTTTAAAAATAGCTAAATTTAGTAGTAGGTTTTAAATTCTTCTTAAACTTGTGTCAATCATGTAGCCAGCTTTCTTTCTATCTAAAAAGCACATTTAGAAGTTCGTAACACAAACGGTTTAGCCTCAGGAATTTTAAAAATCGTAAATTTTAAAAATAGCTAAATTTAGTAGTAGGGTTTAAATTCTACTTATGCTGGTATCAATCATGTAGATGGATTGATTTCTGCCTAAAAAGCACATTTAGAAGTTCGTAACACAAACGGTTTAGCATCAGGAATTTTAAAAGTCAAGAACTTAAAAAATAGCTAAATTTAGTAGTAGGGTTTAAATTCTACTTATGCTGGTATCAATCATGTAGATGGCTTGCTTTCTGCCTAAAAAGCACATTTAGAAGTTAGTAACACAAACGGTTTAGCCTCAGCAATTTTAAAAATCGAGAATTTTAAAAATAGCTAATTTTAGTAGTAGGTTTTAAATTCTTTTTAAACTCGTTTCAGTCATGTAGATAGCTTGCTTTCTGTGTAAAATGCATATTAAGAAGTTCGTAACACAAACGGTTTAGCCTCGGGGATTATAAAAATCGAGAATTTTAAAAATAGCTAAATTTATTAGTAGGGTTTAAATTCTACTTATGCTGGTATCAATTATGTAGATGGCTTGCTTTCTGCCTAAAAAGCACATTTAGAAGTTCGTAACACAAACGGTTTAGCCTCGTGAATTTTAAAAGTCAAGAATTTTAAAAATAGCTAAATTTAGTAGTAGGGTTCAAATTCTACTTATGCTGGTATCAATCATGTTGATGGCTTGCTTTCTGCCTAAGAAGCACATTTAGAAGTTCGTAACACAAACGGTTTGGCCTCGTGAATTTTAAAAGTCAAGAATTTTAAAAATAGCTAAATTTAGTAGTAGGGTTCAAATTCTACTTATGCTGGTATCAATCATGTTGATGGCTTGCTTTCTGTCTAAAAAGCACATTTAGAAATTCCTGACCCAAACGGTTTAGCCCCAGGAATTTTAAAAACGAGAATTTTAAAAATAGCTAATTTTAGTAGTAGGTTTTAAATTCTCCTTAAACTCGATTCAATCATGTAGATAGCTTGCTTTCTGTGTAAAATTCATATTAAGAAGTTCGTAACACAAACCGTTTAGCCTCGGGAATTTTAAAAATCGTGAATTTTAAAAATAGCTAAATTTAGTAGTAGGGTTTAAATTCTACTTATGCTGGTATCAATCATGTAGATGGCTTGATTTCTGCCTAAAAAGCACATTTAGAAGTTCGTAACACAAACGGTTTAGCCTCAGGAATTTTAAAAATCGTGAACTTTAAAAATAGCTAAATTTAGTAGTAGGTTTTAAATTCTTCTTAAACTCGTTTAAATCATGTAGCTAGCTTGCTTTCTATCTAAAAAGCACATTTAGAAGTTCGTAACACAAACGGTTTAGCTTCAGGAATTTTAAAAATCGTAAATTTTAAAAATAGCTAAATTTAGTAGTAGGTTTTAAATTCTTCTTAAACTCGTTTCAATCATGTAGCTAGCTTGCTTTCTATCTAAAAAGCACATTTAGAAGTTCGTAACACAAACGGTTTAGCCTCAGGAATTTTAAAAATCGAGAACTTTAAAAATAGCTAAATTTAGTAGTAGGTTTTAAATTCTTCTTAAACTCGTTTAAATCATGTAGCTAGCTTGCTTTCTATCTAAAAAGCACATTTAGAAGTTCGTAACACAAACGGTTTAGCTTCAGGAATTTTAAAAATCGTAAATTTTAAAAATAGCTAAATTTAGTAGTAGGGTTTAAATTCTACTTATGCTGGTATCAATCATGTAGATGGCTTGATTTCTGCCTAAAAAGCACATTTAGAAGTTCGTAACACAAACGGTTTAGCATCAGGAATTTTAAAAGTCAAGAACTTTAAAAATAGCTAAATTTAGTAGTAGGGTTTAAATTCTACTTATGCTGGTATCAATCATGTAGATGGCTTGATTTCTGCCTAAAAAGCACATTTAGAAGTTCGTAACACAAACGGTTTAGCATCAGGAATTTTAAAAGTCAAGAACTTTAAAAATAGCTAAATTTAGTAGTAGGGTTTAAATTCTACTTATGCTGGTATCAATCATGTAGATGGCTTGCTTTCTGCCTAAAAAGCACATTTAGAAGTTCGTAACACAAACGGTTTAGCCTCAGGAATTGTAAAAAACGAGAATTTTAAAAATAGCTAATTTTAGTAGTAGGTTTTAAATTCTCCTTAAACTCGTTTCAATCATGTAGATAGCTTGCTTTCTATCTAAAAAGTACATTTAGAAGTTCGTAACACAAACGGTTTAGCCTCGGGAATTTTAAAAATCGTGAATTTCAAAAATAGCTAAATTTAGTAGTAGGGTTTAAATTCTACTTATGCTGGTATCAATCATGTAGATGGCTTGCTTTCTGCCTAAAAAGCACATTTAGAAGTTAGTAACACAAACGGTTTAGCCTCAGCAATTTTAAAAATCGAGAATTTTAAAAATAGCTAAATTTATTAGTAGAGTTTAAATTCTACTTATGCTGGTATCAATTATGTAGATGGCTTGCTTTCTGCCTAAAAAGCACATTTAGAAGTTCGTAACACAAACGGTTTAGCCTCGTGAATTTTAAAAGTCAAGAATTTTAAAAATAGCTAAATTTAGTAGTAGGGTTCAAATTCTACTTATGCTGGTATCAATCATGTTGATGACTTGATTTCTGCCTAAAAAGCACATTTAGAAGTTCGTAACACAAACGGTTTAGCCTCAGGAATTGTAAAAAACGAGAATTTTAAAAATAGCTAATTTTAGTAGTAGGTTTTAAATTCTTCTTAAACTCGTTTCAATCATGTAGCTAGCTTGCTTTCTATCTAAAAAGTACATTTAGAAGTTCGTAACACAAACGGTTTAGCCTCGGGAATTTTAAAAATCGTGAATTTTAAAAATAGCTAAATTTAGTAGTAGGGTTTAAATTCTACTTATGCTGGTATCAATCATGTAGATGGCTTGCTTTCTGCCTAAAAAGCACATTTAGAAGTTAGTAACACAAACGGTTTAGCCTCAGCAATTTTAAAAATCGAGAATTTTAAAAATAGCTAAATTTATTAGTAGAGTTTAAATTCTACTTATGCTGGTATCAATTATGTAGATGGCTTGCTTTCTGCCTAAAAAGCACATTTAGAAGTTCGTAACACAAACGGTTTAGCCTCGTGAATTTTAAAAGTCAAGAATTTTAAAAATAGCTAAATTTAGTAGTAGGGTTCAAATTCTACTTATGCTGGTATCAATCATGTTGATGACTTGCTTTCTGCCTAAAAAGCACATTTAGAAGTTAGTAACACAAACGGTTTAGCCTCAGCAATTTTAAAAATCGAGAATTTTAAAAATAGCTAAATTTATTAGTAGAGTTTAAATTCTACTTATGCTGGTATCAATTATGTAGATGGCTTGCTTTCTGCCTAAAAAGCACATTTAGAAGTTCGTAACACAAACGGTTTAGCCTCGTGAATTTTAAAAGTCAAGAATTTTAAAAATAGCTAAATTTAGTAGTAGGGTTCAAATTCTACTTATGCTGGTATCAATCATGTTGATGGCTTGCTTTCTGCCTAAAAAGCACATTTAGAAGTTCGTAACACAAACGGTTTAACCTCAGGAATTTTAAAAATCGAGAATTTTAAAAATAGCTAAATTTAGTAGAAGGTTTTAAATTCTTCTTAAACACGTTTCAATCATGTAGATGGCTTGCTTTCTGTCTAAAAAGCACATTTAGAAATTCCTGACACAAACGGTTTAGCCCCAGGAATTTTAAAAATCGATTATTTTAAAAATAGCTAAAGTTAGTAGTAGGTTTTAAATTCTTCTTAAAATCGTTTCAATCATGTAGATGGCTTGCTTTCTGTCTAAAAAGCACATTTAGAAGTTCGTAGCACAAACGGTTTAGCCCCAGGAATTTTAAAAATCGAGAATTTTAAAAATAAATAAATTTGGTAGTAGATTTTAAATTCTTCTTAAACTCGTTTCAATCATGTAGCTAGCTTGCTTTCTATCTAAAAAGCACATTTCGAAGTTCGTAACACAAACGGTTTAGCATCAGGAATATTAAAAGTCAAGAATTTTAAAAATAGCTAAATTTAGTAGTAGGGTTTAAATTCTACTTATGCCGGTATCAATCACGTAGATGGCTTGTTTTCTGCCTGCTCAAGTAGAAGTTCGTAACACAAACGGTTTAGCCCCAGGAATTTTAAAAATCGATAATTTTAAAAATAGCTAAATTTAGTAGTAGGTTTTAAATTCTTCTTAAACTCGTTTCAATCATGTAGCTAGCTTGCTTTCTATCTAAAAAGCACATTTAGAAGTTCGTAACACAAACGGTTTAGCCTCAGGAATTTTAAAAATCGAGAACTTTAAAAATAGCTAAATTTAGTAGTAGGTTTTAAATTCTTCTTAAACTCGTGTCAATCATGTAGCTAGCTTGCTTTCTAACTAAAAAGCACATTTAGAAGTTCGTAACACAAACGGTTTAGCCTCAGGAATTTTAAAAATCGTAAATTTTAAAAATAGCTAAATTTATTAGTAGGGTTTAAATTCTACTTATGCTGGTATCAATTATGTAGATGGCTTGCTTTCTGCCTAAAAAGCACATTTAGAAGTTCGTAAAACAAACGGTTTAGCCTCGTGAATTTTAAAAGTCAAGAATTTTAAAAATAGCTAAATTTAGTAGTAGGGTTCAAATTCTACTTATGCTGGTATCAATCATGTTGATGGCTTTCTTTCTGCCTAAAAAGCACATTTAGAAGTTCGTAACACAAACGGTTTAACCTCAGGAATTTTAAAAATCGAGAATTTTAAGAATAGCTAAATTTAGTAGTAGGTTTTAAATTCTTCTTAAACACGTTTCAATCATGTAGATGGCTTGCTTTCTGTCTAAAAAGCACATTTAGAAATTCCTGGCACAAACGGTTTAGCCCCAGGAATTTTAAAAATCGATAACTTTAAAAATAGCTAAATTTAGTAGTAGGTTTTAAATTCTTCTTAAACTCGTTTCAATCATGTAGCTAGCTTGCTTTCTATCTAAAAAGCACATTTCGAAGTTCGTAACACAAACGGTTTAGCCCCAGGAATTTTAAAAATCGAGAATTTTAAAAATAGCTAATTTTAGTAGTAGGTTTTAAATTCTCCTTAAACTCGATTCAATTATGTAGATAGCTTGCTTTCTGTGTAAAATTCATATTAAGAAGTTCGTAACACAAACCGTTTAGCCTCGGGAATTTTAAAAATCGTGAATTTTAAAAATAGCTAAATTTAGTAGTAGGGTTCAAATTCTACTTATGCTGGTATCAATCATGTTGATGACTTGATTTCTGCCTAAAAAGCACATTTAGAAGTTCGTAACACAAACGGTTTAGCCTCAGGAATTGTAAAAAACGAGAATTTTAAAAATAGCTAATTTTAGTAGTAGGTTTTAAATTCTTCTTAAACTCGTTTCAATCATGTAGCTAGCTTGCTTTCTATCTAAAAAGTACATTTAGAAGTTCGTAACACAAACGGTTTAGCCTCGGGAATTTTAAAAATCGTGAATTTTAAAAATAGCTAAATTTAGTAGTAGGGTTTAAATTCTACTTATGCTGGTATCAATCATGTAGATGGCTTGCTTTCTGCCTAAAAAGCACATTTAGAAGTTAGTAACACAAACGGTTTAGCCTCAGCAATTTTAAAAATCGAGAATTTTAAAAATAGCTAAATTTATTAGTAGAGTTTAAATTCTACTTATGCTGGTATCAATTATGTAGATGGCTTGCTTTCTGCCTAAAAAGCACATTTAGAAGTTCGTAACACAAACGGTTTAGCCTCGTGAATTTTAAAAGTCAAGAATTTTAAAAATAGCTAAATTTAGTAGTAGGGTTCAAATTCTACTTATGCTGGTATCAATCATGTTGATGACTTGCTTTCTGCCTAAAAAGCACATTTAGAAGTTAGTAACACAAACGGTTTAGCCTCAGCAATTTTAAAAATCGAGAATTTTAAAAATAGCTAAATTTATTAGTAGAGTTTAAATTCTACTTATGCTGGTATCAATTATGTAGATGGCTTGCTTTCTGCCTAAAAAGCACATTTAGAAGTTCGTAACACAAACGGTTTAGCCTCGTGAATTTTAAAAGTCAAGAATTTTAAAAATAGCTAAATTTAGTAGTAGGGTTCAAATTCTACTTATGCTGGTATCAATCATGTTGATGGCTTGCTTTCTGCCTAAAAAGCACATTTAGAAGTTCGTAACACAAACGGTTTAACCTCAGGAATTTTAAAAATCGAGAATTTTAAAAATAGCTAAATTTAGTAGAAGGTTTTAAATTCTTCTTAAACACGTTTCAATCATGTAGATGGCTTGCTTTCTGTCTAAAAAGCACATTTAGAAATTCCTGACACAAACGGTTTAGCCCCAGGAATTTTAAAAATCGATTATTTTAAAAATAGCTAAAGTTAGTAGTAGGTTTTAAATTCTTCTTAAAATCGTTTCAATCATGTAGATGGCTTGCTTTCTGTCTAAAAAGCACATTTAGAAGTTCGTAGCACAAACGGTTTAGCCCCAGGAATTTTAAAAATCGAGAATTTTAAAAATAAATAAATTTGGTAGTAGATTTTAAATTCTTCTTAAACTCGTTTCAATCATGTAGCTAGCTTGCTTTCTATCTAAAAAGCACATTTCGAAGTTCGTAACACAAACGGTTTAGCATCAGGAATATTAAAAGTCAAGAATTTTAAAAATAGCTAAATTTAGTAGTAGGGTTTAAATTCTACTTATGCCGGTATCAATCACGTAGATGGCTTGTTTTCTGCCTGCTCAAGTAGAAGTTCGTAACACAAACGGTTTAGCCCCAGGAATTTTAAAAATCGATAATTTTAAAAATAGCTAAATTTAGTAGTAGGTTTTAAATTCTTCTTAAACTCGTTTCAATCATGTAGCTAGCTTGCTTTCTATCTAAAAAGCACATTTAGAAGTTCGTAACACAAACGGTTTAGCCTCAGGAATTTTAAAAATCGAGAACTTTAAAAATAGCTAAATTTAGTAGTAGGTTTTAAATTCTTCTTAAACTCGTGTCAATCATGTAGCTAGCTTGCTTTCTAACTAAAAAGCACATTTAGAAGTTCGTAACACAAACGGTTTAGCCTCAGGAATTTTAAAAATCGTAAATTTTAAAAATAGCTAAATTTATTAGTAGGGTTTAAATTCTACTTATGCTGGTATCAATTATGTAGATGGCTTGCTTTCTGCCTAAAAAGCACATTTAGAAGTTCGTAAAACAAACGGTTTAGCCTCGTGAATTTTAAAAGTCAAGAATTTTAAAAATAGCTAAATTTAGTAGTAGGGTTCAAATTCTACTTATGCTGGTATCAATCATGTTGATGGCTTTCTTTCTGCCTAAAAAGCACATTTAGAAGTTCGTAACACAAACGGTTTAACCTCAGGAATTTTAAAAATCGAGAATTTTAAGAATAGCTAAATTTAGTAGTAGGTTTTAAATTCTTCTTAAACACGTTTCAATCATGTAGATGGCTTGCTTTCTGTCTAAAAAGCACATTTAGAAATTCCTGGCACAAACGGTTTAGCCCCAGGAATTTTAAAAATCGATAACTTTAAAAATAGCTAAATTTAGTAGTAGGTTTTAAATTCTTCTTAAACTCGTTTCAATCATGTAGCTAGCTTGCTTTCTATCTAAAAAGCACATTTCGAAGTTCGTAACACAAACGGTTTAGCCCCAGGAATTTTAAAAATCGAGAATTTTAAAAATAGCTAATTTTAGTAGTAGGTTTTAAATTCTCCTTAAACTCGATTCAATTATGTAGATAGCTTGCTTTCTGTGTAAAATTCATATTAAGAAGTTCGTAACACAAACCGTTTAGCCTCGGGAATTTTAAAAATCGTGAATTTTAAAAATAGCTAAATTTAGTAGTAGGGTTTAAATTCTACTTATGCTGGTATCAATCATGTAGATGGCTTGATTTCTGCCTAAAAAGCACATTTAGAAGTTCGTAACACAAACGGTTTACCCTCAGGAATTTTAAAAATCGAGAACTTTAAAAATAGCTAAATTTAGTAGTAGGTTTTAAATTCTTCTTAAACTCGTTTCAATCATGTAGCTAGCTTGCTTTCTATCTAAAAAGCACATTTCGAAGTTCGTAACACAAACGGTTTAGCCTCAGGAATTTTAAAAATCGTAAATTTTAAAAATAGCTAAATTTAGTAGTAGGGTTTAAATTCTACTTATGCTGGTATCAATCATGTAGATGGCTTGATTTCTGCCTAAAAAGCACATTTAGAAGTTCGTAACACAAACGGTTTAGCATCAGGAATTTTAAAAGTCAAGAACTTTAAAAATAGGTAAATTTAGTAGTAGGGTTTAAATTCTACTTATGCTGGTATCAATCATGTAGATGGCTTGCTTTCTGCCTAAAAAGCACATTTAGAAGTTCGTAACACAAACGGTTTAGCCTCAGGAATTGTAAAAAACGAGAATTTTAAAAATAGCTAATTTTAGTAGTAGGTTTTAAATTCTCCTTAAACTCGTTTCAATCATGTAGATAGCTTGCTTTCTATCTAAAAAGCACATTTAGAAGTTCGTAACACAAACGGTTTAGCCTCAGGAATTTTAAAAATCGAGAACTTCAAAAATAGCTAAATTTAGTAGTAGGTTTTAAATTCTTCTTAAACTCGTTTCAATCATGTAGCTAGCTGGCTTTCTATCTAAAAAGCACATTTAGAAGTTCGTAACACAAACGGTTTAGCCTCAGGAATTTTAAAAATCGTAAATTTTAAAAATAGCTAAATTTAGTAGTAGGGTTTAAATTCTACTTATGCTGGTATCAATCATGTAGATGGCTTGATTTCTGCCTAAAAAGCACATTTACAAGTTCGTAACACAAACGGTTTAGCATCAGGAATTTTAAAAGTCAAGAACTTTAAAAATAGCTAAATTTAGTAGTAGGGTTTAAATTCTACTTATGCTGGTACCAATCATGTAGATAGCTTGCTTTCTGCCTAAAAAGCACATTTAGAAGTTCGTAACACAAACGGTTTAGCCTCGGGAATATTAAAAATCGTGAATTTTAAAAATAGTTAAATTTAGTAGTAGAGTTTAAATTCTACTTATGCTGGTATCAATTATGTAGATGGCTTGCTTTCTGCCTAAAAAGCACATTTAGAAGTTCGTAACACAAACGGTTTAGCCTCGTGAATTTTAAAAGTCAAGAATTTTAAAAATAGCTAAATTTAGTAGTAGGGTTCAAATTCTACTTATGCTGGTATCAATCATGTTGATGACTTGATTTCTGCCTAAAAAGCACATTTAGAAGTTCGTAACACAAACGGTTTAGCCTCAGGAATTGTAAAAAACGAGAATTTTAAAAATAGCTAATTTTAGTAGTAGGTTTTAAATTCTTCTTAAACTCGTTTCAATCATGTAGCTAGCTTGCTTTCTATCTAAAAAGTACATTTAGAAGTTCGTAGCACAAACGGTTTAGCCTCGGGAATTTTAAAAATCGTGAATTTTAAAAATAGCTAAATTTAGTAGTAGGGTTTAAATTCTACTTATGCTGGTATCAATCATGTAGATGGCTTGCTTTCTGCCTAAAAAGCACATTTAGAAGTTAGTAACACAAACGGTTTAGCCTCAGCAATTTTAAAAATCGAGAATTTTAAAAATAGCTAAATTTATTAGTAGAGTTTAAATTCTACTTATGCTGGTATCAATTATGTAGATGGCTTGCTTTCTGCCTAAAAAGCACATTTAGAAGTTCGTAACACAAACGGTTTAGCCTCGTGAATTTTAAAAGTCAAGAATTTTAAAAATAGCTAAATTTAGTAGTAGGGTTCAAATTCTACTTATGCTGGTATCAATCATGTTGATGACTTGCTTTCTGCCTAAAAAGCACATTTAGAAGTTAGTAACACAAACGGTTTAGCCTCAGCAATTTTAAAAATCGAGAATTTTAAAAATAGCTAAATTTATTAGTAGAGTTTAAATTCTACTTATGCTGGTATCAATTATGTAGATGGCTTGCTTTCTGCCTAAAAAGCACATTTAGAAGTTCGTAACACAAACGGTTTAGCCTCGTGAATTTTAAAAGTCAAGAATTTTAAAAATAGCTAAATTTAGTAGTAGGGTTCAAATTCTACTTATGCTGGTATCAATCATGTTGATGGCTTGCTTTCTGCCTAAAAAGCACATTTAGAAGTTCGTAACACAAACGGTTTAACCTCAGGAATTTTAAAAATCGAGAATTTTAAAAATAGCTAAATTTAGTAGAAGGTTTTAAATTCTTCTTAAACACGTTTCAATCATGTAGATGGCTTGCTTTCTGTCTAAAAAGCACATTTAGAAATTCCTGACACAAACGGTTTAGCCCCAGGAATTTTAAAAATCGATTATTTTAAAAATAGCTAAAGTTAGTAGTAGGTTTTAAATTCTTCTTAAAATCGTTTCAATCATGTAGATGGCTTGCTTTCTGTCTAAAAAGCACATTTAGAAGTTCGTAGCACAAACGGTTTAGCCCCAGGAATTTTAAAAATCGAGAATTTTAAAAATAAATAAATTTGGTAGTAGATTTTAAATTCTTCTTAAACTCGTTTCAATCATGTAGCTAGCTTGCTTTCTATCTAAAAAGCACATTTCGAAGTTCGTAACACAAACGGTTTAGCATCAGGAATATTAAAAGTCAAGAATTTTAAAAATAGCTAAATTTAGTAGTAGGGTTTAAATTCTACTTATGCCGGTATCAATCACGTAGATGGCTTGTTTTCTGCCTGCTCAAGTAGAAGTTCGTAACACAAACGGTTTAGCCCCAGGAATTTTAAAAATCGATAATTTTAAAAATAGCTAAATTTAGTAGTAGGTTTTAAATTCTTCTTAAACTCGTTTCAATCATGTAGCTAGCTTGCTTTCTATCTAAAAAGCACATTTAGAAGTTCGTAACACAAACGGTTTAGCCTCAGGAATTTTAAAAATCGAGAACTTTAAAAATAGCTAAATTTAGTAGTAGGTTTTAAATTCTTCTTAAACTCGTGTCAATCATGTAGCTAGCTTGCTTTCTAACTAAAAAGCACATTTAGAAGTTCGTAACACAAACGGTTTAGCCTCAGGAATTTTAAAAATCGTAAATTTTAAAAATAGCTAAATTTATTAGTAGGGTTTAAATTCTACTTATGCTGGTATCAATTATGTAGATGGCTTGCTTTCTGCCTAAAAAGCACATTTAGAAGTTCGTAAAACAAACGGTTTAGCCTCGTGAATTTTAAAAGTCAAGAATTTTAAAAATAGCTAAATTTAGTAGTAGGGTTCAAATTCTACTTATGCTGGTATCAATCATGTTGATGGCTTTCTTTCTGCCTAAAAAGCACATTTAGAAGTTCGTAACACAAACGGTTTAACCTCAGGAATTTTAAAAATCGAGAATTTTAAGAATAGCTAAATTTAGTAGTAGGTTTTAAATTCTTCTTAAACACGTTTCAATCATGTAGATGGCTTGCTTTCTGTCTAAAAAGCACATTTAGAAATTCCTGGCACAAACGGTTTAGCCCCAGGAATTTTAAAAATCGATAACTTTAAAAATAGCTAAATTTAGTAGTAGGTTTTAAATTCTTCTTAAACTCGTTTCAATCATGTAGCTAGCTTGCTTTCTATCTAAAAAGCACATTTCGAAGTTCGTAACACAAACGGTTTAGCCCCAGGAATTTTAAAAATCGAGAATTTTAAAAATAGCTAATTTTAGTAGTAGGTTTTAAATTCTCCTTAAACTCGATTCAATTATGTAGATAGCTTGCTTTCTGTGTAAAATTCATATTAAGAAGTTCGTAACACAAACCGTTTAGCCTCGGGAATTTTAAAAATCGTGAATTTTAAAAATAGCTAAATTTAGTAGTAGGGTTCAAATTCTACTTATGCTGGTATCAATCATGTTGATGACTTGATTTCTGCCTAAAAAGCACATTTAGAAGTTCGTAACACAAACGGTTTAGCCTCAGGAATTGTAAAAAACGAGAATTTTAAAAATAGCTAATTTTAGTAGTAGGTTTTAAATTCTTCTTAAACTCGTTTCAATCATGTAGCTAGCTTGCTTTCTATCTAAAAAGTACATTTAGAAGTTCGTAACACAAACGGTTTAGCCTCGGGAATTTTAAAAATCGTGAATTTTAAAAATAGCTAAATTTAGTAGTAGGGTTTAAATTCTACTTATGCTGGTATCAATCATGTAGATGGCTTGCTTTCTGCCTAAAAAGCACATTTAGAAGTTAGTAACACAAACGGTTTAGCCTCAGCAATTTTAAAAATCGAGAATTTTAAAAATAGCTAAATTTATTAGTAGAGTTTAAATTCTACTTATGCTGGTATCAATTATGTAGATGGCTTGCTTTCTGCCTAAAAAGCACATTTAGAAGTTCGTAACACAAACGGTTTAGCCTCGTGAATTTTAAAAGTCAAGAATTTTAAAAATAGCTAAATTTAGTAGTAGGGTTCAAATTCTACTTATGCTGGTATCAATCATGTTGATGACTTGCTTTCTGCCTAAAAAGCACATTTAGAAGTTAGTAACACAAACGGTTTAGCCTCAGCAATTTTAAAAATCGAGAATTTTAAAAATAGCTAAATTTATTAGTAGAGTTTAAATTCTACTTATGCTGGTATCAATTATGTAGATGGCTTGCTTTCTGCCTAAAAAGCACATTTAGAAGTTCGTAACACAAACGGTTTAGCCTCGTGAATTTTAAAAGTCAAGAATTTTAAAAATAGCTAAATTTAGTAGTAGGGTTCAAATTCTACTTATGCTGGTATCAATCATGTTGATGGCTTGCTTTCTGCCTAAAAAGCACATTTAGAAGTTCGTAACACAAACGGTTTAACCTCAGGAATTTTAAAAATCGAGAATTTTAAAAATAGCTAAATTTAGTAGAAGGTTTTAAATTCTTCTTAAACACGTTTCAATCATGTAGATGGCTTGCTTTCTGTCTAAAAAGCACATTTAGAAATTCCTGACAAAAACGGTTTAGCCCCAGGAATTTTAAAAATCGATTATTTTAAAAATAGCTAAAGTTAGTAGTAGGTTTTAAATTCTTCTTAAAATCGTTTCAATCATGTAGATGGCTTGCTTTCTGTCTAAAAAGCACATTTAGAAGTTCGTAGCACAAACGGTTTAGCCCCAGGAATTTTAAAAATCGAGAATTTTAAAAATAAATAAATTTGGTAGTAGATTTTAAATTCTTCTTAAACTCGTTTCAATCATGTAGCTAGCTTGCTTTCTATCTAAAAAGCACATTTCGAAGTTCGTAACACAAACGGTTTAGCATCAGGAATATTAAAAGTCAAGAATTTTAAAAATAGCTAAATTTAGTAGTAGGGTTTAAATTCTACTTATGCCGGTATCAATCACGTAGATGGCTTGTTTTCTGCCTGCTCAAGTAGAAGTTCGTAACACAAACGGTTTAGCCCCAGGAATTTTAAAAATCGATAATTTTAAAAATAGCTAAATTTAGTAGTAGGTTTTAAATTCTTCTTAAACTCGTTTCAATCATGTAGCTAGCTTGCTTTCTATCTAAAAAGCACATTTAGAAGTTCGTAACACAAACGGTTTAGCCTCAGGAATTTTAAAAATCGAGAACTTTAAAAATAGCTAAATTTAGTAGTAGGTTTTAAATTCTTCTTAAACTCGTGTCAATCATGTAGCTAGCTTGCTTTCTAACTAAAAAGCACATTTAGAAGTTCGTAACACAAACGGTTTAGCCTCAGGAATTTTAAAAATCGTAAATTTTAAAAATAGCTAAATTTATTAGTAGGGTTTAAATTCTACTTATGCTGGTATCAATTATGTAGATGGCTTGCTTTCTGCCTAAAAAGCACATTTAGAAGTTCGTAAAACAAACGGTTTAGCCTCGTGAATTTTAAAAGTCAAGAATTTTAAAAATAGCTAAATTTAGTAGTAGGGTTCAAATTCTACTTATGCTGGTATCAATCATGTTGATGGCTTTCTTTCTGCCTAAAAAGCACATTTAGAAGTTCGTAACACAAACGGTTTAACCTCAGGAATTTTAAAAATCGAGAATTTTAAGAATAGCTAAATTTAGTAGTAGGTTTTAAATTCTTCTTAAACACGTTTCAATCATGTAGATGGCTTGCTTTCTGTCTAAAAAGCACATTTAGAAATTCCTGGCACAAACGGTTTAGCCCCAGGAATTTTAAAAATCGATAACTTTAAAAATAGCTAAATTTAGTAGTAGGTTTTAAATTCTTCTTAAACTCGTTTCAATCATGTAGCTAGCTTGCTTTCTATCTAAAAAGCACATTTCGAAGTTCGTAACACAAACGGTTTAGCCCCAGGAATTTTAAAAATCGAGAATTTTAAAAATAGCTAATTTTAGTAGTAGGTTTTAAATTCTCCTTAAACTCGATTCAATTATGTAGATAGCTTGCTTTCTGTGTAAAATTCATATTAAGAAGTTCGTAACACAAACCGTTTAGCCTCGGGAATTTTAAAAATCGTGAATTTTAAAAATAGCTAAATTTAGTAGTAGGGTTTAAATTCTACTTATGCTGGTATCAATCATGTAGATGGCTTGATTTCTGCCTAAAAAGCACATTTAGAAGTTCGTAACACAAACGGTTTACCCTCAGGAATTTTAAAAATCGAGAACTTTAAAAATAGCTAAATTTAGTAGTAGGTTTTAAATTCTTCTTAAACTCGTTTCAATCATGTAGCTAGCTTGCTTTCTATCTAAAAAGCACATTTCGAAGTTCGTAACACAAACGGTTTAGCCTCAGGAATTTTAAAAATCGTAAATTTTAAAAATAGCTAAATTTAGTAGTAGGGTTTAAATTCTACTTATGCTGGTATCAATCATGTAGATGGCTTGATTTCTGCCTAAAAAGCACATTTAGAAGTTCGTAACACAAACGGTTTAGCATCAGGAATTTTAAAAGTCAAGAACTTTAAAAATAGGTAAATTTAGTAGTAGGGTTTAAATTCTACTTATGCTGGTATCAATCATGTAGATGGCTTGCTTTCTGCCTAAAAAGCACATTTAGAAGTTCGTAACACAAACGGTTTAGCCTCAGGAATTGTAAAAAACGAGAATTTTAAAAATAGCTAATTTTAGTAGTAGGTTTTAAATTCTCCTTAAACTCGTTTCAATCATGTAGATAGCTTGCTTTCTATCTAAAAAGCACATTTAGAAGTTCGTAACACAAACGGTTTAGCCTCAGGAATTTTAAAAACCGAGAACTCCAAAAATAGCTAAATTTAGTAGTAGGTTTTAAATTCTTCTTAAACTCGTTTCAATCATGTAGCTAGCTGGCTTTCTATCTAAAAAGCACATTTAGAAGTTCGTAACACAAACGGTTTAGCCTCAGGAATTTTAAAAATCGTAAATTTTAAAAATAGCTAAATTTAGTAGTAGGGTTTAAATTCTACTTATGCTGGTATCAATCATGTAGATGGCTTGATTTCTGCCTAAAAAGCACATT
This sequence comes from Melanotus villosus, assembly GCA_963082815.1. Classification (NCBI taxonomy): domain Eukaryota; kingdom Metazoa; phylum Arthropoda; class Insecta; order Coleoptera; family Elateridae; genus Melanotus; species Melanotus villosus. The sequence continues at coordinate 34,449,603 of OY720419.1, read as the reverse complement.
TACAAGTTCGTAACACAAACGGTTTAGCATCAGGAATTTTAAAAGTCAAGAACTTTAAAAATAGCTAAATTTAGTAGTAGGGTTTAAATTCTACTTATGCTGGTACCAATCATGTAGATAGCTTGCTTTCTGCCTAAAAAGCACATTTAGAAGTTCGTAACACAAACGGTTTAGCCTCGGGAATATTAAAAATCGTGAATTTTAAAAATAGTTAAATTTAGTAGTAGAGTTTAAATTCTACTTATGCTGGTATCAATTATGTAGATGGCTTGCTTTCTGCCTAAAAAGCACATTTAGAAGTTCGTAACACAAACGGTTTAGCCTCGTGAATTTTAAAAGTCAAGAATTTTAAAAATAGCTAAATTTAGTAGTAGGGTTCAAATTCTACTTATGCTGGTATCAATCATGTTGATGACTTGATTTCTGCCTAAAAAGCACATTTAGAAGTTCGTAACACAAACGGTTTAGCCTCAGGAATTGTAAAAAACGAGAATTTTAAAAATAGCTAATTTTAGTAGTAGGTTTTAAATTCTTCTTAAACTCGTTTCAATCATGTAGCTAGCTTGCTTTCTATCTAAAAAGTACATTTAGAAGTTCGTAACACAAACGGTTTAGCCTCGGGAATTTTAAAAATCGTGAATTTTAAAAATAGCTAAATTTAGTAGTAGGGTTTAAATTCTACTTATGCTGGTATCAATCATGTAGATGGCTTGCTTTCTGCCTAAAAAGCACATTTAGAAGTTAGTAACACAAACGGTTTAGCCTCAGCAATTTTAAAAATCGAGAATTTTAAAAATAGCTAAATTTATTAGTAGAGTTTAAATTCTACTTATGCTGGTATCAATTATGTAGATGGCTTGCTTTCTGCCTAAAAAGCACATTTAGAAGTTCGTAACACAAACGGTTTAGCCTCGTGAATTTTAAAAGTCAAGAATTTTAAAAATAGCTAAATTTAGTAGTAGGGTTCAAATTCTACTTATGCTGGTATCAATCATGTTGATGACTTGCTTTCTGCCTAAAAAGCACATTTAGAAGTTAGTAACACAAACGGTTTAGCCTCAGCAATTTTAAAAATCGAGAATTTTAAAAATAGCTAAATTTATTAGTAGAGTTTAAATTCTACTTATGCTGGTATCAATTATGTAGATGGCTTGCTTTCTGCCTAAAAAGCACATTTAGAAGTTCGTAACACAAACGGTTTAGCCTCGTGAATTTTAAAAGTCAAGAATTTTAAAAATAGCTAAATTTAGTAGTAGGGTTCAAATTCTACTTATGCTGGTATCAATCATGTTGATGGCTTGCTTTCTGCCTAAAAAGCACATTTAGAAGTTCGTAACACAAACGGTTTAACCTCAGGAATTTTAAAAATCGAGAATTTTAAAAATAGCTAAATTTAGTAGAAGGTTTTAAATTCTTCTTAAACACGTTTCAATCATGTAGATGGCTTGCTTTCTGTCTAAAAAGCACATTTAGAAATTCCTGACACAAACGGTTTAGCCCCAGGAATTTTAAAAATCGATTATTTTAAAAATAGCTAAAGTTAGTAGTAGGTTTTAAATTCTTCTTAAAATCGTTTCAATCATGTAGATGGCTTGCTTTCTGTCTAAAAAGCACATTTAGAAGTTCGTAGCACAAACGGTTTAGCCCCAGGAATTTTAAAAATCGAGAATTTTAAAAATAAATAAATTTGGTAGTAGATTTTAAATTCTTCTTAAACTCGTTTCAATCATGTAGCTAGCTTGCTTTCTATCTAAAAAGCACATTTCGAAGTTCGTAACACAAACGGTTTAGCATCAGGAATATTAAAAGTCAAGAATTTTAAAAATAGCTAAATTTAGTAGTAGGGTTTAAATTCTACTTATGCCGGTATCAATCACGTAGATGGCTTGTTTTCTGCCTGCTCAAGTAGAAGTTCGTAACACAAACGGTTTAGCCCCAGGAATTTTAAAAATCGATAATTTTAAAAATAGCTAAATTTAGTAGTAGGTTTTAAATTCTTCTTAAACTCGTTTCAATCATGTAGCTAGCTTGCTTTCTATCTAAAAAGCACATTTAGAAGTTCGTAACACAAACGGTTTAGCCTCAGGAATTTTAAAAATCGAGAACTTTAAAAATAGCTAAATTTAGTAGTAGGTTTTAAATTCTTCTTAAACTCGTGTCAATCATGTAGCTAGCTTGCTTTCTAACTAAAAAGCACATTTAGAAGTTCGTAACACAAACGGTTTAGCCTCAGGAATTTTAAAAATCGTAAATTTTAAAAATAGCTAAATTTATTAGTAGGGTTTAAATTCTACTTATGCTGGTATCAATTATGTAGATGGCTTGCTTTCTGCCTAAAAAGCACATTTAGAAGTTCGTAAAACAAACGGTTTAGCCTCGTGAATTTTAAAAGTCAAGAATTTTAAAAATAGCTAAATTTAGTAGTAGGGTTCAAATTCTACTTATGCTGGTATCAATCATGTTGATGGCTTTCTTTCTGCCTAAAAAGCACATTTAGAAGTTCGTAACACAAACGGTTTAACCTCAGGAATTTTAAAAATCGAGAATTTTAAGAATAGCTAAATTTAGTAGTAGGTTTTAAATTCTTCTTAAACACGTTTCAATCATGTAGATGGCTTGCTTTCTGTCTAAAAAGCACATTTAGAAATTCCTGGCACAAACGGTTTAGCCCCAGGAATTTTAAAAATCGATAACTTTAAAAATAGCTAAATTTAGTAGTAGGTTTTAAATTCTTCTTAAACTCGTTTCAATCATGTAGCTAGCTTGCTTTCTATCTAAAAAGCACATTTCGAAGTTCGTAACACAAACGGTTTAGCCCCAGGAATTTTAAAAATCGAGAATTTTAAAAATAGCTAATTTTAGTAGTAGGTTTTAAATTCTCCTTAAACTCGATTCAATTATGTAGATAGCTTGCTTTCTGTGTAAAATTCATATTAAGAAGTTCGTAACACAAACCGTTTAGCCTCGGGAATTTTAAAAATCGTGAATTTTAAAAATAGCTAAATTTAGTAGTAGGGTTTAAATTCTACTTATGCTGGTATCAATCATGTAGATGGCTTGATTTCTGCCTAAAAAGCACATTTAGAAGTTCGTAACACAAACGGTTTACCCTCAGGAATTTTAAAAATCGAGAACTTTAAAAATAGCTAAATTTAGTAGTAGGTTTTAAATTCTTCTTAAACTCGTTTCAATCATGTAGCTAGCTTGCTTTCTATCTAAAAAGCACATTTCGAAGTTCGTAACACAAACGGTTTAGCCTCAGGAATTTTAAAAATCGTAAATTTTAAAAATAGCTAAATTTAGTAGTAGGGTTTAAATTCTACTTATGCTGGTATCAATCATGTAGATGGCTTGCTTTCTGCCTAAAAAGCACATTTAGAAGTTCGTAACACAAACGGTTTAGCCTCAGGAATTGTAAAAAACGAGAATTTTAAAAATAGCTAATTTTAGTAGTAGGTTTTAAATTCTCCTTAAACTCGTTTCAATCATGTAGATAGCTTGCTTTCTATCTAAAAAGCACATTTAGAAGTTCGTAACACAAACGGTTTAGCCTCAGGAATTTTAAAAATCGAGAACTTCAAAAATAGCTAAATTTAGTAGTAGGTTTTAAATTCTTCTTAAACTCGTTTCAATCATGTAGCTAGCTGGCTTTCTATCTAAAAAGCACATTTAGAAGTTCGTAACACAAACGGTTTAGCCTCAGGAATTTTAAAAATCGTAAATTTTAAAAATAGCTAAATTTAGTAGTAGGGTTTAAATTCTACTTATGCTGGTATCAATCATGTAGATGGCTTGATTTCTGCCTAAAAAGCACATTTACAAGTTCGTAACACAAACGGTTTAGCATCAGGAATTTTAAAAGTCAAGAACTTTAAAAATAGCTAAATTTAGTAGTAGGGTTTAAATTCTACTTATGCTGGTACCAATCATGTAGATAGCTTGCTTTCTGCCTAAAAAGCACATTTAGAAGTTCGTAACACAAACGGTTTAGCCTCGGGAATTTTAAAAATCGAGAACTTCAAAAATAGCTAAATTTAGTAGTAGGTTTTAAATTCTTCTTAAACTCGTTTCAATCATGTAGCTAGCTGGCTTTCTATCTAAAAAGCACATTTAGAAGTTCGTAACACAAACGGTTTAGCCTCAGGAATTTTAAAAATCGAGAACTTCAAAAATAGCTAAATTTAGTAGTAGGTTTTAAATTCTTCTTAAACTCGTTTCAATCATGTAGCTAGCTGGCTTTCTATCTAAAAAGCACATTTAGAAGTTCGTAACACAAACGGTTTAGCCTCAGGAATTTTAAAAATCGTAAATTTTAAAAATAGTTAAATTTAGTAGTAGAGTTTAAATTCTACTTATGCTGGTATCAATTATGTAGATGGCTTGCTTTCTGCCTAAAAAGCACATTTAGAAGTTCGTAACACAAACGGTTTAGCCTCGTGAATTTTAAAAGTCAAGAATTTTAAAAATAGCTAAATTTAGTAGTAGGGTTCAAATTCTACTTATGCTGGTATCAATCATGTTGATGACTTGCTTTCTGCCTAAAAAGCACATTTAGAAGTTAGTAACACAAACGGTTTAGCCTCAGCAATTTTAAAAATCGAGAATTTTAAAAATAGCTAAATTTATTAGTAGAGTTTAAATTCTACTTATGCTGGTATCAATTATGTAGATGGCTTGCTTTCTGCCTAAAAAGCACATTTAGAAGTTCGTAACACAAACGGTTTAGCCTCGTGAATTTTAAAAGTCAAGAATTTTAAAAATAGCTAAATTTAGTAGTAGGGTTCAAATTCTACTTATGCTGGTATCAATCATGTTGATGGCTTGCTTTCTGCCTAAAAAGCACATTTAGAAGTTCGTAACACAAACGGTTTAACCTCAGGAATTTTAAAAATCGAGAATTTTAAAAATAGCTAAATTTAGTAGAAGGTTTTAAATTCTTCTTAAACACGTTTCAATCATGTAGATGGCTTGCTTTCTGTCTAAAAAGCACATTTAGAAATTCCTGACACAAACGGTTTAGCCCCAGGAATTTTAAAAATCGATTATTTTAAAAATAGCTAAAGTTAGTAGTAGGTTTTAAATTCTTCTTAAAATCGTTTCAATCATGTAGATGGCTTGCTTTCTGTCTAAAAAGCACATTTAGAAGTTCGTAGCACAAACGGTTTAGCCCCAGGAATTTTAAAAATCGAGAATTTTAAAAATAAATAAATTTGGTAGTAGATTTTAAATTCTTCTTAAACTCGTTTCAATCATGTAGCTAGCTTGCTTTCTATCTAAAAAGCACATTTCGAAGTTCGTAACACAAACGGTTTAGCATCAGGAATATTAAAAGTCAAGAATTTTAAAAATAGCTAAATTTAGTAGTAGGGTTTAAATTCTACTTATGCCGGTATCAATCACGTAGATGGCTTGTTTTCTGCCTGCTCAAGTAGAAGTTCGTAACACAAACGGTTTAGCCCCAGGAATTTTAAAAATCGATAATTTTAAAAATAGCTAAATTTAGTAGTAGGTTTTAAATTCTCCTTAACCTCGTTTCAATCATATAGATAGCTTGCTTTCTGTGTAAAATTCATATTAAGAAGTTCGTAACACAAACCGTTTAGCCTCGGGAATTTTAAAAATCGTGAATTTTAAAAATAGCTAAATTTAGTAGTAGGTTTTAAATTCTTCTTAAACTCGTTTCAATCATGTAGCTAGCTTGCTTTCTATCTAAAAAGCACATTTAGAAGTTCGTAACACAAACGGTTTAGCCTCAGGAATTTTAAAAATCGAGAACTTTAAAAATAGCTAAATTTAGTAGTAGGTTTTAAATTCTTCTTAAACTCGTGTCAATCATGTAGCTAGCTTGCTTTCTAACTAAAAAGCACATTTAGAAGTTCGTAACACAAACGGTTTAGCCTCAGGAATTTTAAAAATCGTAAATTTTAAAAATAGCTAAATTTATTAGTAGGGTTTAAATTCTACTTATGCTGGTATCAATTATGTAGATGGCTTGCTTTCTGCCTAAAAAGCACATTTAGAAGTTCGTAAAACAAACGGTTTAGCCTCGTGAATTTTAAAAGTCAAGAATTTTAAAAATAGCTAAATTTAGTAGTAGGGTTCAAATTCTACTTATGCTGGTATCAATCATGTTGATGGCTTTCTTTCTGCCTAAAAAGCACATTTAGAAGTTCGTAACACAAACGGTTTAACCTCAGGAATTTTAAAAATCGAGAATTTTAAGAATAGCTAAATTTAGTAGTAGGTTTTAAATTCTTCTTAAACACGTTTCAATCATGTAGATGGCTTGCTTTCTGTCTAAAAAGCACATTTAGAAATTCCTGGCACAAACGGTTTAGCCCCAGGAATTTTAAAAATCGATAACTTTAAAAATAGCTAAATTTAGTAGTAGGTTTTAAATTCTTCTTAAACTCGTTTCAATCATGTAGCTAGCTTGCTTTCTATCTAAAAAGCACATTTCGAAGTTCGTAACACAAACGGTTTAGCCCCAGGAATTTTAAAAATCGAGAATTTTAAAAATAGCTAATTTTAGTAGTAGGTTTTAAATTCTTCTTAAACTCGATTCAATTATGTAGATAGCTTGCTTTCTGTGTAAAATTCATATTAAGAAGTTCGTAACACAAACCGTTTAGCCTCGGGAATTTTAAAAATCGTGAATTTTAAAAATAGCTAAATTTAGTAGTAGGGTTTAAATTCTACTTATGCTGGTATCAATCATGTAGATGGCTTGATTTCTGCCTAAAAAGCACATTTAGAAGTTCGTAACACAAACGGTTTACCCTCAGGAATTTTAAAAATCGAGAACTTTAAAAATAGCTAAATTTAGTAGTAGGTTTTAAATTCTTCTTAAACTCGTTTCAATCATGTAGCTAGCTTGCTTTCTATCTAAAAAGCACATTTCGAAGTTCGTAACACAAACGGTTTAGCCTCAGGAATTTTAAAAATCGTAAATTTTAAAAATAGCTAAATTTAGTAGTAGGGTTTAAATTCTACTTATGCTGGTATCAATCATGTAGATGGCTTGATTTCTGCCTAAAAAGCACATTTAGAAGTTCGTAACACAAACGGTTTAGCATCAGGAATTTTAAAAGTCAAGAACTTTAAAAATAGGTAAATTTAGTAGTAGGGTTTAAATTCTACTTATGCTGGTATCAATCATGTAGATGGCTTGCTTTCTGCCTAAAAAGCACATTTAGAAGTTCGTAACACAAACGGTTTAGCCTCAGGAATTGTAAAAAACGAGAATTTTAAAAATAGCTAATTTTAGTAGTAGGTTTTAAATTCTCCTTAAACTCGTTTCAATCATGTAGATAGCTTGCTTTCTATCTAAAAAGCACATTTAGAAGTTCGGAACACAAACGGTTTAGCCTCAGGAATTTTAAAAATCGAGAACTTCAAAAATAGCTAAATTTAGTAGTAGGTTTTAAATTCTTCTTAAACTCGTTTCAATCATGTAGCTAGCTGGCTTTCTATCTAAAAAGCACATTTAGAAGTTCGTAACACAAACGGTTTAGCCTCAGGAATTTTAAAAATCGTAAATTTTAAAAATAGCTAAATTTAGTAGTAGGGTTTAAATTCTACTTATGCTGGTATCAATCATGTAGATGGCTTGATTTCTGCCTAAAAAGCACATTTAAAAGGTCGTAACACAAACGGTTTAGCATCAGGAATTTTAAAAGTCAAGAACTTTAAAAATAGCTAAATTTAGTAGTAGGGTTTAAATTCTACTTATGCTGGTACCAATCATGTAGATAGCTTGCTTTCTGCCTAAAAAGCACATTTAGAAGTTCGTAACACAAACGGTTTAGCCTCGGGAATATTAAAAATCGTGAATTTTAAAAATAGTTAAATTTAGTAGTAGGGTTTAAATTCTACTTATGCTGGTATCAATCATGTAGATGGCTTGATTTCTGCCTAAAAAGCACATTTAGAAGTTCGTAACACAAACGGTTTAGCCTCAGGAATTTTAAAAATCGAGAATTTTAAAGATAGCTAAATTTATTAGTAGGGTTTAAATTCTACTTATGCTGGTATCAATCATGTAGATGGCTTGCTTTCTGCCTAAAAAGCACATTTAGAAGTTCGTAACACAAACGGTTTAGAATCGGGAGTTTTAAAAGTCAAGAATTTTAAAAATATCTAAATTTAGTAGTAGGGTTTAAATACTACTTATGCTGCTATCAATCATGTAGATGGCTTGCTTTCTGCCTAAAAAGCACATTTAGAAGTTCGTAACACAAACGGTTTAGCCTCAGGAATTTTAAGAATCGAGAATTTGAAAAATAGCTAAATTTAGTAGTGGGTTTTAAATTCTACTTAAACTCGTTTCAATCATGTAGATGGCTTGCTTTCTGTCTAAAAAGCACATTTAGAAGTTCGTAGCACAAACGGTTTAGCCCCAGGAATTTTAAAAATCGAGAATTTTAAAATAGCTAAATTTAGTAGTAGGGTTTAAATTCTACTTATGCTGGTATCAATCACGTAGATGGCTTGTTTTCTGCCTAAAAAGCTCATGTAGAAGTTCGTAACACAAACGGTTTAGAATCGGGAGTTTTAAAAGTCAAGAATTTTAAAAATATCTAAATTTAGTAGTAGGGTTTAAATACTACTTATGCTGCTATCAATCATGTAGATGGCTTGCTTTCTGCCTAAAAAGCACATTTCGAAGTTCGTAACACAAACGGTTTAGCCTCAGGAATTTTAAAAATCGAGAATTTTAAAAATAGCTAATTTTAGTAGTAGGTTTTAAATTCTCCTTAAACTCGTTTCAATCATGTAGATAGCTTGCTTTCTGTGTAAAATTCATATTAAGAAGTTCGTAACACAAACCGTTTAGCCTCGGGAATTTTAAAAATCGAGAATTTTAAAAATAGCTAAATTTAGTAGTAGGTTTTAAATTCTTCTTAAAATCGTTTCAATCATGTAGATGGCTTGCTTTCTGTCTAAAAAGCACATTTAGAAGTTCGTAGCACCAACGGTTTAGCCCCAGGAATTTTAAAAATCGTGAATTTTAAAAATAGCTAAATTTAGTAGTCGGGTTTAAATTTTACTTATGCTGGTATCGATCATGTAGATGGCTTGATTTCTGCCTAAAAAGCACATTTAGAAGTTCGTAACACAAACGGTTTAGCCTCAGGAATTTTAAAAATCGAGAATTTTAAAAATACCTAAATTTAGTAGTAGGTTTTAAATTCTTCTTAAAATCGTTTCAATCATGTAGATGGCTTGCTTTCTGTCTAAAAAGCACATTCAGAAGTTCGTAACACAAACGGTTTAGCCTCAGGAATTTTAAAAATCGATAATTTTAAAAATAGCTAAATTTAGTAGTAGGTTTTAAATTCTTCTTAAACTCGTTTCAATCATGTAGCTAGCTTGCTTTCTATCTAAAAAGCACATTTCGAAGTTCGTAACACAAACGGTTTAGCCTCAGGAATTTTAAAAACCGAGAATTTTAAAAATAGCTAATTTTAGTAGTAGGTTTTAAATTCTCCTTAAACTCGTTTCAATCATGTAGATAGCTTGCTTTCTGTGTAAAATTCATATTAAGAAGTTCGTAACACAAACCGTTTAGCCTCGGGAATTTTAAAAATCGTGAATTTTAAAAATAGCTAAATTTAGTAGTAGGGTTTAAATTCTACTTATGCTGGTATCGATCATGTAGATGGCTTGATTTCTGCCTAAAAAGCACATTTAGAAGTTCGTAACACAAACGGTTTAGCCTCAGGAATTTTAAAAATCGAGAATTTTAAAAATAGCTAATTTTAGTAGTGGGTTTTAAATTCTCCTTAAACTCGTTTCAATCATGTAGATAGCTTGCTTTCTGTGTAAAATTCATATTAAGAAGTTCGTAACACAAACCGTTTAGCCTCGGGAATTTTAAAAATCGTGAATTTTAAAAATAGCTAAATTTAGTAGTAGGGTTTAAATTCTACTTATGCTGGTTACAATCATGTAGATGGCATGCTTTCTGCCTAAAAAGCACATTTAGAAGTTCGTAACACAAACGGTTTAGCCTCAGGAATTGTAAAAAACGAGAATTTTTAAAATAGCTAATTTTAGTAGTAGGTTTTAAATTCTCCTTAAACTCGTTTCAATCATGTAGATAGCTTGCTTTCTGTGTAAAATTCATATTAAGAAGTTCGTAACACAAACGGTTTAGCCTCAGGGATTATAAAAATCGAGAATTTTAAAAATAGCTAAATTTGTTAGTAGGGTTTAAATTCTACTTATGCTGGTATCAATTATGTAGATGGCTTGCTTTCTGCCTAAAAAGCACATTTAGAAGTTCGTAACACAAACGGTTTAGCCTCGTGAATTTTAAAAGTCAAGAATTTTAAAAATAGCTAAATTTAGTAGTAGGGTTCAAATTCTACTTATGCTGGTATCAATCATGTTGATGGCTTGCTTTCTGTCTAAAAAGCACATTTAGAAATTCCTGACACAAACGGTTTAGCCCCAGGAATTTTAAAAATCGAGAATTTTAAAAATAGCTAATTTTAGTAGTAGGTTTTAAATTCTCCTTAAACTCGATTCAATCATGTAGATACCTTGCTTTCTGTGTAAAATTCATATTAAGAAGTTCGTAACACAAACCGTTTAGCCTCGGGAATTTTAAAAATCGTGAATTTTAAAAATAGCTAAATTTAGTAGTAGGGTTTAAATTCTACTTATGCTGGTATCAATCATGTAGATGGCTTGATTTCTGCCTAAAAAGCACATTTAGAAGTTCGTAACACAAACGGTTTAGCCTCAGGAATTTTAAAAATCGAGAATTTTAAAAATAGCTAAATTTAGTAGTAGGTTTTAAATTCTTCTTAAACTCGTTTCAATCATGTAGCTAGCTTGCTTTCTATCTAAAAAGCACATTTAGAAGTTCGTAACACAAACGGTTTAGCTTCAGGAATTTTAAAAATCGTAAATTTTAAAAATAGCTAAATTTAGTAGTAGGGTTTAAATTCTACTTATGCTGGTATCAACCATGTAGATGGCTTGCTTTCTATCTAAAAAGCACATTTAGAAGTTCGTAACACAAACGGTTTAGCCTCAGGAATTTTAAAAATCGAGAACTTTAAAAATAGCTAAATTTAGTAGTAGGTTTTAAATTCTTCTTAAACTTGTGTCAATCATGTAGCCAGCTTTCTTTCTATCTAAAAAGCACATTTAGAAGTTCGTAACACAAACGGTTTAGCCTCAGGAATTTTAAAAATCGTAAATTTTAAAAATAGCTAAATTTAGTAGTAGGGTTTAAATTCTACTTATGCTGGTATCAATCATGTAGATGGATTGATTTCTGCCTAAAAAGCACATTTAGAAGTTCGTAACACAAACGGTTTAGCATCAGGAATTTTAAAAGTCAAGAACTTAAAAAATAGCTAAATTTAGTAGTAGGGTTTAAATTCTACTTATGCTGGTATCAATCATGTAGATGGCTTGCTTTCTGCCTAAAAAGCACATTTAGAAGTTAGTAACACAAACGGTTTAGCCTCAGCAATTTTAAAAATCGAGAATTTTAAAAATAGCTAATTTTAGTAGTAGGTTTTAAATTCTTTTTAAACTCGTTTCAGTCATGTAGATAGCTTGCTTTCTGTGTAAAATGCATATTAAGAAGTTCGTAACACAAACGGTTTAGCCTCGGGGATTATAAAAACCGAGAATTTTAAAAATAGCTAAATTTATTAGTAGGGTTTAAATTCTACTTATGCTGGTATCAATCATGTAGATGGCTTGCTTTCTGCCTAAAAAGCACATTTAGAAGTTCGTAACACAAACGGTTTAGCCTCGTGAATTTTAAAAGTCAAGAATTTTAAAAATAGCTAAATTTAGTAGTAGGGTTCAAATTCTACTTATGCTGGTATCAATCATGTTGATGGCTTGCTTTCTGCCTAAGAAGCACATTTAGAAATTCCTGACCCAAACGGTTTAGCCCCAGGAATTTTAAAAACGAGAATTTTAAAAATAGCTAATTTTAGTAGTAGGTTTTAAATTCTCCTTAAACTCGATTCAATCATGTAGATAGCTTGCTTTCTGTGTAAAATTCATATTAAGAAGTTCGTAACACAAACCGTTTAGCCTCGGGAATTTTAAAAATCGTGAATTTTAAAAATAGCTAAATTTAGTAGTAGGGTTTAAATTCTACTTATGCTGGTATCAATCATGTAGATGGCTTGATTTCTGCCTAAAAAGCACATTTAGAAGTTCGTAACACAAACGGTTTAGCCTCAGGAATTTTAAAAATCGAGAACTTTAAAAATAGCTAAATTTAGTAGTAGGTTTTAAATTCTTCTTAAACTCGTTTAAATCATGTAGCTAGCTAGCTTTCTATCTAAAAAGCACATTTAGAAGTTCGTAACACAAACGGTTTAGCTTCAGGAATTTTAAAAATCGTAAATTTTAAAAATAGCTAAATTTAGTAGTAGGTTTTAAATTCTTCTTAAACTCGTTTAAATCATGTAGCTAGCTTGCTTTCTATCTAAAAAGCACATTTAGAAGTTCGTAACACAAACGGTTTAGCCTCAGGAATTTTAAAAATCGAGAACTTTAAAAATAGCTAAATTTAGTAGTAGGTTTTAAATTCTTCTTAAACTCGTTTAAATCATGTAGCTAGCTTGCTTTCTATCTAAAAAGCACATTTAGAAGTTCGTAACACAAACGGTTTAGCTTCAGGAATTTTAAAAATCGTAAATTTTAAAAATAGCTAAATTTAGTAGTAGGGTTTAAATTCTACTTATGCTGGTATCAATCATGTAGATGGCTTGATTTCTGCCTAAAAAGCACATTTAGAAGTTCGTAACACAAACGGTTTAGCATCAGGAATTTTAAAAGTCAAGAACTTTAAAAATAGCTAAATTTAGTAGTAGGGTTTAAATTCTACTTATGCTGGTATCAATCATGTAGATGGCTTGATTTCTGCCTAAAAAGCACATTTAGAAGTTCGTAACACAAACGGTTTAGCACCAGGAATTTTAAAAGTCAAGAACTTTAAAAATAGCTAAATTTAGTAGTAGGGTTTAAATTCTACTTATGCTGGTATTAATCATGTAGATGGCTTGCTTTCTGCCTAAAAAGCACATTTAGAAGTTCGTAACACAAACGGTTTAGCCTCAGGAATTGTAAAAAACGAGAATTTTAAAAATAGCTAATTTTAGTAGTAGGTTTTAAATTCTCCTTAAACTCGTTTCAATCATGTAGATAGCTTGCTTTCTATCTAAAAAGCACATTTAGAAGTTCGTAACAAACGGTTTAGCCTCAGGAATTTTAAAAATCGAGAATTTTAAAAATAGCTAAATTTAGTAGTAGGTTTTAAATTCTTCTTAAACTCGTTTCAATCATGTAGCTAGCTTGCTTTCTATCTAAAAAGCACATTTAGAAGTTCGTAACACAAACGGTTTAGCATGAGGTATTTTAAAAGTCAAGAATTTTAAAAATAGCTAAATTTAGTAGTAGTACTGTTTAAATTCTATTTATGCTGGTATCAATCATGTAGATGGCTTGCTTTCTGCCTAAAAAGCTCATGTAGAAGTTCGTAACACAAACGGTTTAGCCTCGAGAATTTTAAAAATCGTGAATTTTAAAAATAGCTAAATTTAGTAGTAGGGTTTAAATTCTACTTCTGCTGGTATCAAGCATGTTGATGGCTTGCTTTCTGCCTAAAAAGCTCATGTAGAAGTTCGTAGCACAAACGGTTTAGCCTCGAGAATTTTAAAAATCGTGAATTTTAAAAATAGCTAAATTTAGTAGTAGGGTTTAAATTCTACTTATGCTGGTATCAATTATGTAGATGGCTTGCTTTCTGCCTAAAAAGCACATTTAGAAGTTCGTAACACAAACGGTTTAGCCTCGTGAATTTTAAAAGTCAAGAATTTTAAAAATAGCTAAATTTAGTAGTAGGGTTCAAATTCTACTTATGCTGGTATCAATCATGTTGATGGCTTGCTTTCTGCCTAAAAAGCACATTTAGAAGTTCGTAACACAAACGGTTTAGCCTCGTGAATTTTAAAAGTCAAGAATTTTAAAAATAGCTAAATTTAGTAGTAGGGTTCAAATTCTACTTATGCTGGTATCAATCATGTTGATGGCTTGCTTTCTGCCTAAAAAGCACATTTAGAACTTCGTAACACAAACGGTTTAACCTCAGGAATTTTAAAAATCGAGAATTTTAAAAATAGCTAAATTTAGTAGTAGGTTTTAAATTCTTCTTAAACTCGTTTAAATCATGTAGCTAGCTTGCTTTCTATCTAAAAAGCACATTTAGAAGTTCGTAACACAAACGGTTTAGCTTCAGGAATTTTAAAAATCGTAAATTTTAAAAATAGCTAAATTTAGTAGTAGGGTTTAAATTCTACTTATGCTGGTATCAATCATGTAGATGGCTTGATTTCTGCCTAAAAAGCACATTTAGAAGTTCGTAACACAAACGGTTTAGCATCAGGAATTTTAAAAGTCAAGAACTTTAAAAATAGCTAAATTTAGTAGTAGGGTTTAAATTCTACTTATGCTGGTATCAATCATGTAGATGGCTTGATTTCTGCCTAAAAAGCACATTTAGAAGTTCGTAACACAAACGGTTTAGCATCAGGAATTTTAAAAGTCAAGAACTTTAAAAATAGCTAAATTTAGTAGTAGGGTTTAAATTCTACTTATGCTGGTATTAATCATGTAGATGGCTTGCTTTCTGCCTAAAAAGCACATTTAGAAGTTCGTAACACAAACGGTTTAGCCTCAGGAATTGTAAAAAACGAGAATTTTAAAAATAGCTAATTTTAGTAGTAGGTTTTAAATTCTCCTTAAACTCGTTTCAATCATGTAGATAGCTTGCTTTCTATCTAAAAAGCACATTTAGAAGTTCGTAACACAAACGGTTTAGCCTCAGGAATTTTAAAAATCGAGAATTTTAAAAATAGCTAAATTTAGTAGTAGGTTTTAAATTCTTCTTAAACTCGTTTCAATCATGTAGCTAGCTTGCTTTCTATCTAAAAAGCACATTTAGAAGTTCGTAACACAAACGGTTTAGCCTCAGGAATTTTAAAAATCGTGAATTTTAAAAATAGCTAAATTTAGTAGTAGGTTTTAAATTCTTCTTAAACTCGTTTCAATCAAGTAGCTAGCTTGCTTTCTATCTAAAAAGCACATTTAGAAGTTCGTAACACAAACGGTTTAGCCTCAGGAATTTTAAAAATCGAGAATTTTAAAAATAGCTAAATTTAGTAGTAGGTTTTAAATTCTTCTTAACCTCGTTTCAATCATGTAGATGGCTTGCTTTCTATCTAAAAAGCAACATTTAGAAGTTCGTAACACAAACGGTTTAGCATGAGGTATTTTAAAAGTCAAGAATTTTAAAAATAGCTAAATTTAGTAGTAGTACTGTTTAAATTCTATTTATGCTGGTATCAATCATGTAGATGGCTTGCTTTCTGCCTAAAAAGCTCATGTAGAAGTTCGTAACACAAACGGTTTAGCCTCGAGAATTTTAAAAATCGTGAATTTTAAAAATAGCTAAATTTAGTAGTAGGGTTTAAATTCTACTTCTGCTGGTATCAAGCATGTTGATGGCTTGCTTTCTGCCTAAAAAGCTCATGTAGAAGTTCGTAGCACAAACGGTTTAGCCTCGAGAATTTTAAAAATCGTGAATTTTAAAAATAGCTAAATTTAGTAGTAGGGTTTAAATTCTACTTATGCTGGTATCAATTATGTAGATGGCTTGCTTTCTGCCTAAAAAGCACATTTAGAAGTTCGTAACACAAACGGTTTAGCCTCGTGAATTTTAAAAGTCAAGAATTTTAAAAATAGCTAAATTTAGTAGTAGGGTTCAAATTCTACTTATGCTGGTATCAATCATGTTGATGGCTTGCTTTCTGCCTAAAAAGCACATTTAGAAGTTCGTAACACAAACGGTTTAGCCTCGTGAATTTTAAAAGTCAAGAATTTTAAAAATAGCTAAATTTAGTAGTAGGGTTCAAATTCTACTTATGCTGGTATCAATCATGTTGATGGCTTGCTTTCTGCCTAAAAAGCACATTTAGAACTTCGTAACACAAACGGTTTAACCTCAGGAATTTTAAAAATCGAGAATTTTAAAAATAGCTAAATTTAGTAGTAGGTTTTAAATTCTTCGTAAACACGTTTCAATCATGTAGATGGCTTGCTTTCAGTCTAAAAAGCACATTTAGAAATTCCTGACACAAACGGTTTAGCCCCAGGAATTTTAAAAATCGATAATTTTAAAAATAGCTAAATTTAGTAGTAGGTTTTAAATTCTTCTTAAACTCGTTTCAATCATGTAGCTAGCTTGCTTTCTATCTAAAAAGCACATTTAGAAGTTCGTAACACAAACGGTTTAGCCTCAGGAATTTTAAAAATCGAGAACTTTAAAAATAGCTAAATTTAGTAGTAGGTTTTAAATTCTTCTTAAACTCGTTTCACTCATGTAGCTAGCTTGCTTTCTATCTAAAAAGCACATTTAGAAGTTCGTAACACAAACGGTTTAGCTTCAGGAATTTTAAAAATCGTAAATTTTAAAAATAGCTAAATTTAGTAGTAGGGTTTAAATTCTACTTATGCTGGTATCAATCATGTAGATGGCTTGATTTCTGCCTAAAAAGCACATTTAGAAGTTCGTAACACAAACGGTTTAGCCCCAGGAATTTTAAAAATCGAGAATTTTAAAAATAGCTAATTTTAGTAGTAGGTTGTAAATTCTCCTTAAACTCGTTTCAATCATGTAGATAGCTTGCTTTCTGTGTAAAATTCATATTAAGAAGTTCGTAACACAAACGGTTTAGCCTCCGGGATTTTAAAAATCGAGAATTTTAAAAATAGCTAGTTTTATTAGTAGGGTTTAAATTCTACTTATGCTGGTATCAATCATGTAGATGGCTTGCTTTCTGCCTAAAAAGCACATTTAGAAGTTCGTAACACAAACGGTTTAGCCTCAGGAATTTTAAAAATAGCTAAAGTTAGTAGTAGGTTTTAAATTCTTCTTAAACTCGTTTCAATCATGTAGCTAGCTTGCTTTCTATCTAAAAAGTACATTTAGAAGTTCGTAACACAAACGGTTTAGCCTCAGGAATTTTAAAAATCGAGAACTTTAAAAATAGCTAAATTTAGTAGTAGGTTTTAAATTCTTCTTAAACTCGTTTCAATCATGTAGCTAGCTTGCTTTCTATCTAAAAAGCACATTTAGAAGTTCGTAACACAAACGGTTTAGCCTCAGGAATTTTAAAAATCGTAAATTTTAAAAATAGCTAAATTTAGTAGTAGGGTTTAAATTCTACTTATGCTGGTATCAATCATGTAGATGGATTGATTTCTGCCTAAAAAGCACATTTAGAAGTTCGTAACACAAACGGTTTAGCATCAGGAATTTTAAAAGTCAAGAACTTTAAAAATAGCTAAATTTAGTAGTAGGGTTTAAATTCTACTTATGCTGGTATCAATCATGTAGATGGCTTGCTTTCTGCCTAAAAAGCACATTTAGAAGTTCGTAACACAAACGGTTTAGCCTCAGGAATTGTAAAAAACGAGAATTTTTAAAATAGCTAATTTTAGTAGTAGGTTTTAAATTCTCCTTAAACTCGTTTCAATCATGTAGATAGCTTGCTTTCTGTGTAAAATTCATATTAAGAAGTTCGTAACACAAACGGTTTAGCCTCGGGAATTTTAAAAATCGTGAATTTTAAAAATAGCTAAATTTAGTAGTAGGGTTTAAATTCTACTTATGCTGGTATCAATCATGTAGATGGCTTGCTTTCTGCCTAAAAAGCACATTTAGAAGTTAGTAACACAAACGGTTTAGCCTCAGCAATTTTAAAAATCGAGAATTTTAAAAATAGCTAAATTTATTAGTAGAGTTTAAATTCTACTTATGCTGGTATCAATTATGTAGATGGCTTGCTTTCTGCCTAAAAAGCACATTTAGAAGTTCGTAACACAAACGGTTTAGCCTCGTGAATTTTAAAAGTCAAGAATTTTAAAAATAGCTAAATTTAGTAGTAGGGTTCAAATTCTACTTATGCTGGTATCAATCATGTTGATGACTTGCTTTCTGCCTAAAAAGCACATTTAGAAGTTAGTAACACAAACGGTTTAGCCTCAGCAATTTTAAAAATCGAGAATTTTAAAAATAGCTAAATTTATTAGTAGAGTTTAAATTCTACTTATGCTGGTATCAATTATGTAGATGGCTTGCTTTCTGCCTAAAAAGCACATTTAGAAGTTCGTAACACAAACGGTTTAGCCTCGTGAATTTTAAAAGTCAAGAATTTTAAAAATAGCTAAATTTAGTAGTAGGGTTCAAATTCTACTTATGCTGGTATCAATCATGTTGATGGCTTGCTTTCTGCCTAAAAAGCACATTTAGAAGTTCGTAACACAAACGGTTTAACCTCAGGAATTTTAAAAATCGAGAATTTTAAAAATAGCTAAATTTAGTAGAAGGTTTTAAATTCTTCTTAAACACGTTTCAATCATGTAGATGGCTTGCTTTCTGTCTAAAAAGCACATTTAGAAATTCCTGACACAAACGGTTTAGCCCCAGGAATTTTAAAAATCGATTATTTTAAAAATAGCTAAAGTTAGTAGTAGGTTTTAAATTCTTCTTAAAATCGTTTCAATCATGTAGATGGCTTGCTTTCTGTCTAAAAAGCACATTTAGAAGTTCGTAGCACAAACGGTTTAGCCCCAGGAATTTTAAAAATCGAGAATTTTAAAAATAAATAAATTTGGTAGTAGATTTTAAATTCTTCTTAAACTCGTTTTAATCATGTAGCTAGCTTGCTTTCTATCTAAAAAGCACATTTCGAAGTTCGTAACACAAACGGTTTAGCATCAGGAATATTAAAAGTCAAGAATTTTAAAAATAGCTAAATTTAGTAGTAGGGTTTAAATTCTACTTATGCCGGTATCAATCACGTAGATGGCTTGTTTTCTGCCTGCTCAAGTAGAAGTTCGTAACACAAACGGTTTAGCCCCAGGAATTTTAAAAATCGATAATTTTAAAAATAGCTAAATTTAGTAGTAGGTTTTAAATTCTCCTTAACCTCGTTTCAATCATATAGATAGCTTGCTTTCTGTGTAAAATTCATATTAAGAAGTTCGTAACACAAACCGTTTAGCCTCGGGAATTTTAAAAATCGTGAATTTTAAAAATAGCTAAATTTAGTAGTAGGTTTTAAATTCTTCTTAAACTCGTTTCAATCATGTAGCTAGCTTGCTTTCTATCTAAAAAGCACATTTAGAAGTTCGTAACACAAACGGTTTAGCCTCAGGAATTTTAAAAATCGAGAACTTTAAAAATAGCTAAATTTAGTAGTAGGTTTTAAATTCTTCTTAAACTCGTGTCAATCATGTAGCTAGCTTGCTTTCTAACTAAAAAGCACATTTAGAAGTTCGTAACACAAACGGTTTAGCCTCAGGAATTTTAAAAATCGTAAATTTTAAAAATAGCTAAATTTATTAGTAGGGTTTAAATTCTACTTATGCTGGTATCAATTATGTAGATGGCTTGCTTTCTGCCTAAAAAGCACATTTAGAAGTTCGTAAAACAAACGGTTTAGCCTCGTGAATTTTAAAAGTCAAGAATTTTAAAAATAGCTAAATTTAGTAGTAGGGTTCAAATTCTACTTATGCTGGTATCAATCATGTTGATGGCTTTCTTTCTGCCTAAAAAGCACATTTAGAAGTTCGTAACACAAACGGTTTAACCTCAGGAATTTTAAAAATCGAGAATTTTAAGAATAGCTAAATTTAGTAGTAGGTTTTAAATTCTTCTTAAACACGTTTCAATCATGTAGATGGCTTGCTTTCTGTCTAAAAAGCACATTTAGAAATTCCTGGCACAAACGGTTTAGCCCCAGGAATTTTAAAAATCGATAACTTTAAAAATAGCTAAATTTAGTAGTAGGTTTTAAATTCTTCTTAAACTCGTTTCAATCATGTAGCTAGCTTGCTTTCTATCTAAAAAGCACATTTCGAAGTTCGTAACACAAACGGTTTAGCCCCAGGAATTTTAAAAATCGAGAATTTTAAAAATAGCTAATTTTAGTAGTAGGTTTTAAATTCTCCTTAAACTCGATTCAATTATGTAGATAGCTTGCTTTCTGTGTAAAATTCATATTAAGAAGTTCGTAACACAAACCGTTTAGCCTCGGGAATTTTAAAAATCGTGAATTTTAAAAATAGCTAAATTTAGTAGTAGGGTTTAAATTCTACTTATGCTGGTATCAATCATGTAGATGGCTTGATTTCTGCCTAAAAAGCACATTTAGAAGTTCGTAACACAAACGGTTTAGCCTCAGGAATTTTAAAAATCGAGAACTTTAAAAATAGCTAAATTTAGTAGTAGGTTTTAAATTCTTCTTAAACTCGTTTCAATCATGTAGCTAGCTTGCTTTCTATCTAAAAAGCACATTTCGAAGTTCGTAACACAAACGGTTTAGCCTCAGGAATTTTAAAAATCGTAAATTTTAAAAATAGCTAAATTTAGTAGTAGGGTTTAAATTCTACTTATGCTGGTATCAATCATGTAGATGGCTTGATTTCTGCCTAAAAAGCACATTTAGAAGTTCGTAACACAAACGGTTTAGCATCAGGAATTTTAAAAGTCAAGAACTTTAAAAATAGGTAAATTTAGTAGTAGGGTTTAAATTCTACTTATGCTGGTATCAATCATGTAGATGGCTTGCTTTCTGCCTAAAAATCACATTTAGAAGTTCGTAACACAAACGGTTTAGCCTCAGGAATTGTAAAAAACGAGAATTTTAAAAATAGCTAATTTTAGTAGTAGGTTTTAAATTCTTCTTAAAATCGTTTCAATCATGTAGCTAGCTTGCTTTCTATCTAAAAAGCACATTTCGAAGTTCGTAACACAAACGGTTTAACCTCAGGAATTTTAAAAATCGAGAATTTTAAAAATAGCTAAATTTAGTAGAAGGTTTTAAATTCTTCTTAAACACGTTTCAATCATGTAGATGGCTTGCTTTCTGTCTAAAAAGCACATTTAGAAATTCCTGACACAAACGGTTTAGCCCCAGGAATTTTAAAAATCGATTATTTTAAAAATAGCTAAAGTTAGTAGTAGGTTTTAAATTCTTCTTAAAATCATTTCAATCATGTAGATGGCTTGCTTTCTGTCTAAAAAGCACATTTAGAAGTTCGTAGCACAAACGGTTTAGCCCCAGGAATTTTAAAAATCGAGAATTTTAAAAATAAATAAATTTGGTAGTAGATTTTAAATTCTTCTTAAACTCGTTTCAATCATGTAGCTAGCTTGCTTTCTATCTAAAAAGCACATTTCGAAGTTCGTAACACAAACGGTTTAGCATCAGGAATATTAAAAGTCAAGAATTTTAAAAATAGCTAAATTTAGTAGTAGGGTTTAAATTCTACTTATGCCGGTATCAATCACGTAGATGGCTTGTTTTCTGCCTGCTCAAGTAGAAGTTCGTAACACAAACGGTTTAGCCCCAGGAATTTTAAAAATCGATAATTTTAAAAATAGCTAAATTTAGTAGTAGGTTTTAAATTCTCCTTAACCTCGTTTCAATCATATAGATAGCTTGCTTTCTGTGTAAAATTCATATTAAGAAGTTCGTAACACAAACCGTTTAGCCTCGGGAATTTTAAAAATCGTGAATTTTAAAAATAGCTAAATTTAGTAGTAGGTTTTAAATTCTTCTTAAACTCGTTTCAGTCATGTAGCTAGCTTGCTTTCTATCTAAAAAGCACATTTAGAAGTTCGTAACACAAACGGTTTAGCCTCAGGAATTTTAAAAATCGAGAACTTTAAAAATAGCTAAATTTAGTAGTAGGTTTTAAATTCTTCTTAAACTCGTGTCAATCATGTAGCTAGCTTGCTTTCTAACTAAAAAGCACATTTAGAAGTTCGTAACACAAACGGTTTAGCCTCAGGAATTTTAAAAATCGTAAATTTTAAAAATAGCTAAATTTATTAGTAGGGTTTAAATTCTACTTATGCTGGTATCAATTATGTAGATGGCTTGCTTTCTGCCTAAAAAGCACATTTAGAAGTTCGTAAAACAAACGGTTTAGCCTCGTGAATTTTAAAAGTCAAGAATTTTAAAAATAGCTAAATTTAGTAGTAGGGTTCAAATTCTACTTATGCTGGTATCAATCATGTTGATGGCTTTCTTTCTGCCTAAAAAGCACATTTAGAAGTTCGTAACACAAACGGTTTAACCTCAGGAATTTTAAAAATCGAGAATTTTAAGAATAGCTAAATTTAGTAGTAGGTTTTAAATTCTTCTTAAACACGTTTCAATCATGTAGATGGCTTGCTTTCTGTCTAAAAAGCACATTTAGAAATTCCTGGCACAAACGGTTTAGCCCCAGGAATTTTAAAAATCGATAACTTTAAAAATAGCTAAATTTAGTAGTAGGTTTTAAATTCTTCTTAAACTCGTTTCAATCATGTAGCTAGCTTGCTTTCTATCTAAAAAGCACATTTCGAAGTTCGTAACACAAACGGTTTAGCCCCAGGAATTTTAAAAATCGAGAATTTTAAAAATAGCTAATTTTAGTAGTAGGTTTTAAATTCTCCTTAAACTCGATTCAATTATGTAGATAGCTTGCTTTCTGTGTAAAATTCATATTAAGAAGTTCGTAACACAAACCGTTTAGCCTCGGGAATTTTAAAAATCGTGAATTTTAAAAATAGCTAAATTTAGTAGTAGGGTTTAAATTCTACTTATGCTGGTATCAATCATGTAGATGGCTTGATTTCTGCCTAAAAAGCACATTTAGAAGTTCGTAACACAAACGGTTTAGCCTCAGGAATTTTAAAAATCGAGAACTTTAAAAATAGCTAAATTTAGTAGTAGGTTTTAAATTCTTCTTAAACTCGTTTCAATCATGTAGCTAGCTTGCTTTCTATCTAAAAAGCACATTTCGAAGTTCGTAACACAAACGGTTTAGCCTCAGGAATTTTAAAAATCGTAAATTTTAAAAATAGCTAAATTTAGTAGTAGGGTTTAAATTCTACTTATGCTGGTATCAATCATGTAGATGGCTTGATTTCTGCCTAAAAAGCACATTTAGAAGTTCGTAACACAAACGGTTTAGCATCAGGAATTTTAAAAGTCAAGAACTTTAAAAATAGGTAAATTTAGTAGTAGGGTTTAAATTCTACTTATGCTGGTATCAATCATGTAGATGGCTTGCTTTCTGCCTAAAAAGCACATTTAGAAGTTCGTAACACAAACGGTTTAGCCTCAGGAATTGTAAAAAACGAGAATTTTAAAAATAGCTAATTTTAGTAGTAGGTTTTAAATTCTCCTTAAACTCGTTTCAATCATGTAGCTAGCTGGCTTTCTATCTAAAAAGCACATTTAGAAGTTCGTAACACAAACGGTTTAGCCTCAGGAATTTTAAAAATCGTAAATTTTAAAAATAGCTAAATTTAGTAGTAGGGTTTAAATTCTACTTATGCTGGTATCAATCATGTAGATGGCTTGATTTCTGCCTAAAAAGCACATTTACAAGTTCGTAACACAAACGGTTTAGCATCAGGAATTTTAAAAGTCAAGAACTTTAAAAATAGCTAAATTTAGTAGTAGGGTTTAAATTCTACTTATGCTGGTACCAATCATGTAGATAGCTTGCTTTCTGCCTAAAAAGCACATTTAGAAGTTCGTAACACAAACGGTTTAGCCTCGGGAATTTTAAAAATCGTGAATTTTAAAAATAGTTAAATTTAGCAGTAGGGTTTAAATTCTACTTATGCTGGTATCAATCATGTAGATGGCTTGATTTCTGCCTAAAAAGCACATTTAGAAGTTCGTAACACAAACGGTTTAGCCTCAGGAATTTTAAAAATCGAGAATTTTAAAGATAGCTAAATTTATTAGTAGGGTTTAAATTCTACTTATGCTGGTATCAATCATGTAGATGGCTTGCTTTCTGCCTAAAAAGCACATTTAGAAGTTCGTAACACAAACGGTTTAGAATCGGGAGTTTTAAAAGTCAAGAATTTTAAAAATATCTAAATTTAGTAGTAGGGTTTAAATACTACTTATGCTGCTATCAATCATGTAGATGGCTTGCTTTCTGCCTAAAAAGCACATTTAGAAGTTCGTAACACAAACGGTTTAGCCCCAGGAATTTTAAAAATCGAGAATTATAAAAATAGCTAAATTTAGTAGTAGGTTTTAAATTCATCTTAAACTCGTTTCAATCATGTAGATAACTTCCTTTCTGTCTAAAAAGCACATTTGAAGTTCGTAGCACAAACGGTTTAGCCCCAGGAACTTTAACAATTTAGAATTTTAAAAATATCTAAATTTAGTAGTAGGTTTTAAATTCTTCTTAAACTCGTTTCAATCATGTAGCTAGCTTGCTTTCTATCTAAAAAGCACATTTCGAAGTTCGTAACACAAACGGTTTAGCCTCAGGAATTTTAAAAATCGAGAATTTTAAAAATAGCTAATTTTAGTAGTAGGTTTTAAATTCTCCTTAAACTCGTTTCAATCATGTAGATAGCTTGCTTTCTGTGTAAAATTCATATTAAGAAGTTCGTAACACAAACGGTTTAGCCTCCGGGATTTTAAAAATCGAGAATTTTAAAAATAGCTAATTTTATTAGTAGGGTTTAAATTCTACTTATGCTGGTATCAATCATGTTGATGGCTTGCTTTCTGCCTAAAAAGCACATTTAGAAGCTCGTAACACAAACGGTTTAGCCTCAGGAATTTTAAGAATCGAGAATTTTAAAAATGGCTAAATTTAGTAGTAGGTTTTAAATTCTTCTTAAACTCGTTTCAATCATGTAGACAGCTTGCTTTCTGTCTAAAAAGCACATTTAGAAGTTCGTAGCACAAACGGTTTAGCCCCAGGAATTTTAAAAACGAGAATTTTAAAAATAGCTAAAGTTAGTAGTAGGTTTTAAATTCTTCTTAAACTCATTTCAATCATGTAGCTAGCTTGCTTTCTATCTAAAAAGCACATTTAGAAGTTCGTAACACAAACGGTTTAGCATCAGGAATATTGAAAGTCAAGAATTTTAAAAATAGCTAAATTTAGTAGTAGGGTATAAATTCTACTTATGCTGGGATCAATCATGTAGATGGCTTGCTTTCTGCCTAAAAAGCACATTTAGAAGTTCGTAACACAAACGGTTTAGCCTCAGGAATTTTAAAAATCGAGAATTTTAAAAATAGCTAAATTTAGTAGTAGGTTTTAAATTCTTCTTAAACTCGTTTCAATCATGTAGCTAGCTTGCTTTCTATCTAAAAAGCACATTTAGAAGTTCGTAACACAAACGGTTTAGCATCAGGAATATTAAAAGTCAAGAATTTAAAAAATAGCTAAACTTAGTAGTAGGGTATAAATTCTACTTATGCTGGTATCAATCATTTAGATGGCTTGCTTTCTGCCTCAAAAGCTCATGTAGAAGTTCGTAACACAAACGGGTTAGCCTCGGGAATTTCAAAAATCGTGAATTTTAAAAATAGCTAAATTTAGTAGTAGGGTTTAAATTCTACTTATGCTGGTATCAATCACGTAGATGGCTTGTTTTCTGCCTAAAAAGCTCATGTAGAAGTTCGTAACACAAACGGTTTAGCCTCAGGAATTTTAAAAATCGTGAATTTTAAAAATAGCTAAATTTAGTAGTAGGCTTTAAATTCTTCTTAAACTCGTTTCAATCAAGTAGCTAGCTTGCTTTCTATCTAAAAAGCACATTTAGAAGTTCGTAACACAAACGGTTTAGCCTCAGGAATTTTAAAAATCGAGAATTTTAAAAATAGCTAAATTTAGTAGTAGTACTGTTTAAATTCTATTTATGCTAGTATCAATCATGTAGATGGCTTGCTTTCTATCTAAAAAGCACATTTAGAAGTTCGTAACACAAACGGTTTAGCATCAGGAATTTTAAAAGTCAAGAATTTTAAAAATAGCTAAATTTAGTAGTAGTACTGTTTAAATTCTATTTATGCTAGTATCAATCATGTAGATGGCTTGCTTTCTGCCTAAAAAGCTCATGTAGAAGTTCGTAACACAAACGGTTTAGCCTCGAGAATTTTAAAAATCGTGAATTTTAAAAATAGCTAAATTTAGTAGTAGGGTTTAAATTCTACTTATGCTGGTATCAATCATGTGGATGGCTTGCTTTCTGCCTAAAAAGTACATTTAGAAGTTCGTAACACAAACGGTTTGGCCTCAGGAATTTTAAAAATCGAGAATATTAAAAACAGCTAATTTTAGTAGTAGGTTTTAAATTCTTCTTAAACTCGTTTCAATCATGTAGATAGCTTGCTTTCTGTGTAAAATGCATATTGAGAAGTTCGTAACAGAAACGGTTTAGCCTCGGGAATTTTAAAAATCGTGAATTTTAAAAATAGCTAAATTTAGTAGTAGGGTTTAAATTCTACTTATGCTGGTATCAATCATGTAGATGCCTTGCTTTCTGCCTAAAAAGCACATTTAGAAGTTCGTAACACAAACGGTTTAGCCTCAGGAATTTTAAAAATCGAGAATTTTAAAAATAGCTAATTTTAGTAGTAAGTTTTAAATTCTTTTTAAACTCGTTTCAGTCATGTAGATAGCTTGCTTTCTGTGTAATATGCATATTAAGAAGTTCGTAACACAAACGGTTTAGCCTCAGGAATTTTAAAAGTCGAGAATTTTAAAAATAGCTAAATTTAGTAGTATGGTATAAATTCTACTTATGCTGGTATCAATCATGTAGATGGCTTGCTTTCTGCTTCAAAAGCTCATGTAGAAGTTCGTAACACAAACGGGTTAGCCTCGGGAATTTTAAAAATCGTGAATTTTAAAAATAGCTAATTTTATTAGTAGGGTTTAAATTCTACTTATGCTGGTATCAATCATGTTGATGGCTTGCTTTCTGCCTAAAAAGCACATTTAGAAGCTCGTAACACAAACGGTTTAGCCTCAGGAATTTTAAGAATCGAGAATTTTAAAAATGGCTAAATTTAGTAGTAGGTTTTAAATTCTTCTTAAACTCGTTTCAATCATGTAGACAGCTTGCTTTCTGTCTAAAAAGCACATTTAGAAGTTCGTAGCACAAACGGTTTAGCCCCAGGAATTTTAAAAACGAGAATTTTAAAAATAGCTAAAGTTAGTAGTAGGTTTTAAATTCTTCTTAAACTCATTTCAATCATGTAGCTAGCTTGCTTTCTATCTAAAAAGCACATTTAGAAGTTCGTAACACAAACGGTTTAGCATCAGGAATATTGAAAGTCAAGAATTTTAAAAATAGCTAAATTTAGTAGTAGGGTATAAATTCTACTTATGCTGGGATCAATCATGTAGATGGCTTGCTTTCTGCCTAACAAGCACATTTAGAAGTTCGTAACACAAACGGTTTAGCCTCAGGAATTTTAAAAATCGAGAATTTTAAAAATAGCTAAATTTAGTAGTAGGTTTTAAATTCTTCTTAAACTCGTTTCAATCATGTAGCTAGCTTGCTTTCTATCTAAAAAGCACATTTAGAAGTTCGTAACACAAACGGTTTAGCATCAGGAATATTAAAAGTCAAGAATTTAAAAAATAGCTAAACTTAGTAGTAGGGTATAAATTCTACTTATGCTGGTATCAATCATTTAGATGGCTTGCTTTCTGCCTCAAAAGCTCATGTAGAAGTTCGTAACACAAACGGGTTAGCCTCGGGAATTTCAAAAATCGTGAATTTTAAAAATAGCTAAATTTAGTAGTACGGTTTAAATTCTACTTATGCTGGTATCAATCACGTAGATGGCTTGTTTTCTGCCTAAAAAGCTCATGTAGAAGTTCGTAACACAAACGGTTTAGCCTCAGGAATTTTAAAAATCGTGAATTTTAAAAATAGCTAAATTTAGTAGTAGGCTTTAAATTCTTCTTAAACTCGTTTCAATCAAGTAGCTAGCTTGCTTTCTATCTAAAAAGCACATTTAGAAGTTCGTAACACAAACGGTTTAGCCTCAGGAATTTTAAAAATCGAGAATTTTAAAAATAGCTAAATTTAGTAGTAGTACTGTTTAAATTCTATTTATGCTAGTATCAATCATGTAGATGGCTTGCTTTCTATCTAAAAAGCACATTTAGAAGTTCGTAACACAAACGGTTTAGCATCAGGAATTTTAAAAGTCAAGAATTTTAAAAATAGCTAAATTTAGTAGTAGTACTGTTTAAATTCTATTTATGCTAGTATCAATCATGTAGATGGCTTGCTTTCTGCCTAAAAAGCTCATGTAGAAGTTCGTAACACAAACGGTTTAGCCTCGAGAATTTTAAAAATCGTGAATTTTAAAAATAGCTAAATTTAGTAGTAGGGTTTAAATTCTACTTATGCTGGTATCAATCATGTGGATGGCTTGCTTTCTGCCTAAAAAGTACATTTAGAAGTTCGTAACACAAACGGTTTGGCCTCAGGAATTTTAAAAATCGAGAATATTAAAAACAGCTAATTTTAGTAGTAGGTTTTAAATTCTTCTTAAACTCGTTTCAATCATGTAGATAGCTTGCTTTCTGTGTAAAATGCATATTGAGAAGTTCGTAACAGAAACGGTTTAGCCTCGGGAATTTTAAAAATCGTGAATTTTAAAAATAGCTAAATTTAGTAGTAGGGTTTAAATTCTACTTATGCTGGTATCAATCATGTAGATGCCTTGCTTTCTGCCTAAAAAGCACATTTAGAAGTTCGTAACACAAACGGTTTAGCCTCAGGAATTTTAAAAATCGAGAATTTTAAAAATAGCTAATTTTAGTAGTAAGTTTTAAATTCTTTTTAAACTCGTTTCAGTCATGTAGATAGCTTGCTTTCTGTGTAATATGCATATTAAGAAGTTCGTAACACAAACGGTTTAGCCTCAGGAATTTTAAAAGTCGAGAATTTTAAAAATAGCTAAATTTAGTAGTATGGTATAAATTCTACTTATGCTGGTATCAATCACGTAGATGGCTTGTTTTCTGCCTAAAAAGCTCATGTAGAAGTTCGTAACACAAACGGTTTAGCCTCAGGAATTTAAAAAATCGTGAATTTTAAAAATAGCTAAATTTAGTAGTAGGTTTTAAATTCTTCTTAAACTCGTTTCAATCATGTAGCTAGCTTGCTTTCTATCTAAAAAGCACATTTAGAAGTTCGTAACACAAACGGTTTAGCCTCAGGAATTTTAAAAATCGTGAATTTTAAAAATAGCTAAATTTAGTAGTAGGGTTTAAATTCTACTTATGCTGGTATCAATCATGTAGATGGCTTGCTTTCTGCCTAAAAAGCACATTTAGAAGTTCGTAACACAAACAGTTTAGCCTCAGGAATTTTAAAAATCGAGAATATTAAAAACAGCTAATTTTAGTAGTAGGTTTTAAATTCTTCTTAAACTCGTTTCAATCATGTAGATAGCTTGCTTTCTGTGTAAAATGCATATTAAGAAGTTCGTAACATAAACGGTTTCGCCTCGGGAATTTTAAAAATCGTGAATTTTGAAAATAGCTAAATTTAGTAGTAGGGTTTAAATTCTACTTATGCCCTTATCAATCATGTAGATGCCTTGCTTTCTGCCTAAAAAGCACATTTAGAAGTTCGTAACACAAACGGTTTAGCCTCAGGAATTTTAAAAATCGAGAATTTTAAAAATAGCTAATTTTGGTAGTAAGTTTGAAATTCTTTTTAAACTCGTTTCAGTCATGTAGATAGCTTGCTTTCTGTGTAATATGCATATTAAGAAGTTCGTAACACAAACGGTTTAGCCTCAGGAATTTTAAAAGTCGAGAATTTTAAAAATATCTAAATTTATTACTAGGGTTTAAATTCTACTTATGCTGGTATCAATCATGTAGATGGCTTGCTTTCTGCCTAAAAAGCACATTTAGAAGTTCGTAACACAAACGGTTTAGCCTCGGGAATTTTAAAAGTCAAGAATTTTAAAAATAGCTAAATTTAGTAGTAGGTTTTAAATTCTTCTTAAAATCGTTTCAATCATGCAGATGGCTTACTTTCTGTCTAAAAAGCACATTCAGAAGTTCGTAACACAAACGGTTTAGCCACAGGAATTTTAAAAATCGAGAATTTTAAAAATAGCTAAATTTAGTAGTAGGTTTTAAATTCTTCTTAAACTCGTTTCAATCATGTAGATAGCTTGCTTTCTGTGTAAAATGCATATTAAGAAGTTCGTAACACAAACGGTTTCGCCTCGGGAATTTTAAAAATCGTGAATTTTAAAAATAGCTAAATTTAGTAGTAGGGTTTAAATTCTACTTATGCTGGTATCAATCATGTTGATGGCTTGCTTTCTGCCTAAAAAGCACATTCAGAAGTTCGTAACACAAACGGTTTAGCCTCAGGAATTTTAAAAATCGAGAATTTTAAAAATATCTAAATTTATTAGTAGGGTTTAAATTCTACTTATGCTGGTATCAATCATGTTGATGGCTTGCTTTCTGCCTAAAAAGCACATTCAGAAGTTCGTAACACAAACGGTTTAGCCTCAGGAATTTTAAAAATCGAGAATTTTAAAAATAGCTAAATTTAGTAGTAGGTTTTAAATTCTTCTTAAAATCGTTTCAATCATGTAGATGGCTTGCTTTCTGTCTAAAAAGCACATTCAGAAGTTCGTAACACAAACGGTTTAGCCTCAGGAATTTTAAAAATCGAGAATTTTAAAAATAGCTAAATTTAGTAGTAGGTTTTAAATTCTTCTTAAAATCGTTTCAATCATGTAGGGTGGCTTGCTTTCTATCTAAAAAGCACATTTCGAAGTTCGTAACACAAACGGTTTAGCATCAGGAATATTAAAAGTCAAGAATTTTAAAAATAGCCAAATTTAGTAGTAGGGTTTAAATTCTACTTATGCTGGTATCAATCACGTAGATGGCTTGTTTTCTGCCTGCTCAAGTAGAAGTTCGTAACACAAACGGTTTAGCCCCAGGAATTTAAAAATCGATAATTTTAAAAATAGCTAAATTTAGTAGTAGGTTTTAAATTCTTCTTAAACTCGTTTCAATCATGTTGATGGCTTGCTTTTTGCCTAAAAAGCACATTTAGAAGTTCGTAACACAAACGGTTTAGCCTCGTGAATTTTAAAAGTCAAAATTTTAAAAATAGCTAAATTTAGTAGTAGGGTTCAAATTCTACTTATGCTGGTATCAATCATGTTGATGGCTTGCTTTCTGCCTAAAAAGCACATTTAGAAGTTCGTAACACAAACGGTTTAACCTCAGGAATTTTAAAAATCGAGAATTTTAAAAATAGCTAAATTTAGTACTAGGTTTTAAATTCTTCTTAAACACGTTTCAATCATGTAGATGGCTTGCTTTCTGTCTAAAAAGCACATTTAGAAATTCCTGGCACAAACGGTTTAGCCTCAGGAATTTTAAAAATCGAGAATTTTAAAAATAGCTAATTTTAGTAGTAGGTTTTAAATTCTTCTTAAACACGTTTCAATCATGTTTATGGCTTGCTTTTTGCCTAAAAAGCACATTTAGAAGTTCGTAACACAAACGGTTTAGCCTCGTGAATTTTAAAAGTCAAAATTTTAAAAATAGCTAAATTTAGTAGTAGGGTTCAAATTCTACTTATGCTGGTATCAATCATGTTGATGGCTTGCTTTCTGCCTAAAAAGCACATTTAGAAGTTCGTAACACAAACGGTTTAACCTCAGGAATTTTAAAAATCGAGAATTTTAAAAATAGCTAAATTTAGTAGTAGGTTTTAAATTCTTCTTAAAATCGTTTCAATCATGTAGATGGCTTGCTTTCTATCTAAAAAGCACATTTCGAAGTTCGTAACACAAACGGTTTAGCCTCAGGAATTTTAAAAATCGAGAATTTTAAAAATAGCTAAATTTAGTAGTAGGGTTTAAATTCTACTTATGCTGGTATCAATCATGTTGATGGCTTGCTTTCTGCCTAAAAAGCACATTCAGAAGTTCGTAACACAAACGGTTTAGCCTCAGGAATTTTAAAAATCGAGAATTTTAAAAATAGCTAAATTTAGTAGTAGGTTTTAAATTCTTCTTACAATCGTTTCAATCATGTAGATGGCTTGCTTTCTGTCTAAAAAGCACATTTCGAAGTTCGTAACACAAACGGTTTAGCCTCAGGAATTTTAAAAATCGAGAATTTTAAAAATAGCTAAATTTAGTAGTAGTGTTTAAATTCTACTTATGCTGGTATCAATCATGTTGATGGCTTGCTTTCTGCCTAAAAAGCACATTCAGAAGTTCGTAACACAAACGGTTTAGCCTCAGGAATTTTAAAAATCGAGAATTTTAAAAATAGCTAAATTTAGTAGTAGGTTTTAAATTCTTCTTAAAATCGTTTCAATCATGTAGCTAGCTTGCTTTCTATCTAAAAAGCACATTTCGAAGTTCGTAACACAAACGGTTTAGCCTCAGGAATTTTAAAAATCGAGAATTTTAAAAATAGCTAATTTTAGTAGTAGGTTTTAAATTCTCCTTAAACTCGTTTCAATCATGTAGATAGCTTGCTTTCTTTGTAAAATTCATATTAAGAAGTTCGTAACACAAACCGTTTAGCTTCGGGAATTTTAAAAATCGTGAATTTTAAAAATAGCTAAATTTAGTAGTAGGGTTTGAATTCTACTTATGCTGGTATCAATCATGTAGATGGCTTGATTTCTGCCTAAAAAGCACATTTAAAAGTTCGTAACACAAACGGTTTAGCCTCAGGAATTTTAAAAATCGAGAACTTTAAAAATAGCTAAATTTAGTAGTAGGTTTTAAATTCTTCTTAAACTCGTTTCAATCATGTAGCTAGCTTGCTTTCTATCTAAAAAGCACATTTAGAGGTTCGTAACACATACGGTTTAGCCTCAGGAATTTTAAAAATCGAGAACTTTAAAAAGAGCTAAATTTAGTAGTAGGTTTTAAATTCTTCTTAAACTCGTGTCAATCATGTAGCCAGCTTGCTTTCTATCTAAAAAGCACATTTAGAAGTTCGTAACACAAACGGTTTAGCCTCAGGAATTTTAAAAATCGTAAATTTTAAAAATAGCTAAATTTAGTAGTAGGGTTTAAATTCTACTTATGCTGGTATCAATCATGTAGATGGCTTGATTTCTGCCTAAAAAGCACATTTAGAAGTTCGTAACACAAACGGTTTAGCCTCAGGAATTGTAAAAAACGAGAATTTTAAAAATAGCTAATTTTAGTAGTAGGTTTTAAATTCTCCTTAAACTCGTTTCAATCATGTAGATAGCTTGCTTTCTGTGTAAAATTCATATTAAGAAGTTCGTAACACAAACGGTTTAGCCTCGGGAATTTTAAAAATCGTGAATTTTAAAAATAGCTAAATTTAGTAGTAGGGTTTAAATTCTACTTATGCTGGTATCAATCATGTAGATGGCTTGCTTTCGGCCTAAAAGGCACATTCAGAAGTTCGTAACACAAACGGTTTAGCCTCAGGAATTTTAAAAATCGAGAATTTTAAAAATAGCTAAATTTAGTAGTAGGTTTTAAATTCTTCTTAAAATCGTTTCAATCATGTAGATGGCTTGCTTTCTGTCTAAAAAGCACATTCAGAAGTTCGTAACACAAACGGTTTAGCCTCAGGAATTTTAAAAATCGAGAATTTTAAAAATAGCTAAATTTAGTAGTAGGTTTTAAATTCTTCTTAAAATCGTTTCAATCATGTAGATGGCTTGCTTTCTATCTAAAAAGCACATTTCGAAGTTCGTAACACAAACGGTTTAGCATCAGGAATATTAAAAGTCAAGAATTTTAAAAATAGCTAAATTTAGTAGTAGGGTTTAAATTCTACTTATGCTGGTATCAATCATGTTGATGGCTTGCTTTCTGCCTAAAAAGCACATTCAGAAGTTCGTAACACAAACGGTTTAGCCTCAGGAATTTTAAAAATAGAGAATTTTAAAAATAGCTAAATTTAGTAGTAGGTTCTAAATTCTTCTTAAAATCGTTTCAATCATGTAGATGGCTTGCTTTCTGTCTAAAAAGCACATTCAGAAGTTCGTAACACAAACGGTTTAGCCTCAGGAATTATAAAAATCGATAATTTTAAAAATAGCTAAATTTAGTAGTAGGTTTTAAATTCTTCTTAAACTCGTTTCAATCATGTAGCTAGCTTGCTTTCTATCTAAAAAGCACATTTCGAAGTTCGTAACACAAACGGTTTAGCTACAGGAATTTTAAAAATCGAGAATTTTAAAAATAGCTAATTTTAGTAGTAGGTTTTAAATTCTCCTTAAACTCGTTTCAATCATGTAGATAGCTTGCTTTCTGTGTAAAATTCATATTAAGAAGTTCGTAACACAAACCGTTTAGCCTCGGGAATTTTAAAAATCGAGAATTTTAAAAATAGCTAAATTTAGTAGTAGGTTTTAAATTCTTCTTAAAATCGTTTCAATCATGTAGATGGCTTGCTTTCTGTCTAAAAAGCACATTTAGAAGTTCGTAGCACCAACGGTTTAGCCCCAGGAATTTTAAAAATCGTGAATTTTAAAAATAGCTAAATTTAGTAGTCGGGTTTAAATTCTACTTATGCTGGTGTCGATCATGTAGATGGCTTGATTTCTGCCTAAAAAGCACATTTAGAAGTTCGTAACACAAACGGTTTAGCCTCAGGAATTTTAAAAATCGAGAATTTTAAAAATAGCTAAATTTAGTAGTAGGTTTTAAATTCTTCTTAAAATCGTTTCAATCATGTAGATGGCTTGCTTTCTGTCTAAAAAGCACATTCAGAAGTTCGTAACACAAACGGTTTAGCCTCAGGAATTTTAAAAATCGATAATTTTAAAAATAGCTAAATTTAGTAGTAGGTTTTAAATTCTTCTTAAACTCGTTTCAATCATGTAGCTAGCTTGCTTTCTATCTAAAAAGCACATTTCGAAGTTCGTAACACAAACGGTTTAGCCTCAGGAATTTTAAAAATCGAGAATTTTAAAAATAGCTAATTTTAGTAGTAGGTTTTAAATTCTCCTTAAACTCGTTTCAATCATGTAGATAGCTTGCTTTCTGTGTAAAATTCATATTAAGAAGTTCGTAACACAAACCGTTTAGCCTCGGGAATTTTAAAAATCGTGAATTTTAAAAATAGCTAAATTTAGTAGTAGGGTTTAAATTCTACTTATGCTGGTATCGATCATGTAGATGGCTTGATTTCTGCCTAAAAAGCACATTTAGAAGTTCGTAACACAAACGGTTTAGCCTCAGGAATTTTAAAAATCGAGAATTTTAAAAATAGCTAATTTTAGTAGTAGGTTTTAAATTCTCCTTAAACTCGTTTCAATCATGTAGATAGCTTGCTTTCTGTGTAAAATTCATATTAAGAAGTTCGTAACACAAACCGTTTAGCCTCGGGAATTTTAAAAATCGTGAATTTTAAAAATAGCTAAATTTAGTAGTAGGGTTTAAATTCTACTTATGCTGGTTACAATCATGTAGATGGCTTGCTTTCTGCCTAAAAAGCACATTTAGAAGTTCGTAACACAAACGGTTTAGCCTCAGGAATTGTAAAAAACGAGAATTTTTAAAATAGCTAATTTTAGTAGTAGGTTTTAAATTCTCCTTAAACTCGTTTCAATCATGTAGATAGCTTGCTTTCTGTGTAAAAGTCATATTAAGAAGTTCGTAACACAAACGGTTTAGCCTCAGGGATTATAAAAATCGAGAATTTTAAAAATAGCTAAATTTATTAGTAGGGTTTAAATTCTACTTATGCTGGTATCAATTATGTAGATGGCTTGCTTTCTGCCTAAAAAGCACATTTAGAAGTTCGTAACACAAACGGTTTAGCCTCGTGAATTTTAAAAGTCAAGAATTTTAAAAATAGCTAAATTTAGTAGTAGGGTTCAAATTCTACTTATGCTGGTATCAATCATGTTGATGGCTTGCTTTCTGTCTAAAAAGCACATTTAGAAATTCCTGACACAAACGGTTTAGCCCCAGGAATTTTAAAAATCGAGAATTTTAAAAATTGCTAATTTTAGTAGTAGGTTTTAAATTCTCCTTAAACTCGATTCAATCATGTAGATAGCTTGCTTTCTGTGTAAAATTCATATTAAGAAGTTCGTAACACAAACCGTTTAGCCTCGGGAATTTTAAAAATCGTGAATTTTAAAAATAGCTAAATTTAGTAGTAGGGTTTAAATTCTACTTATGCTGGTATCAATCATGTAGATGGCTTGATTTCTGCCTAAAAAGCACATTTAGAAGTTCGTAACACAAACGGTTTAGCCTCAGGAATTTTAAAAATCGAGAATTTTAAAAATAGCTAAATTTAGTAGTAGGTTTTAAATTCTTCTTAAACTCGTTTCAATCATGTAGCTAGCTTGCTTTCTATCTAAAAAGCACATTTAGAAGTTCGTAACACAAACGGTTTAGCTTCAGGAATTTTAAAAATCGTAAATTTTAAAAATAGCTAAATTTAGTAGTAGGGTTTAAATTCTACTTATGCTGGTATCAACCATGTAGATGGCTTGCTTTCTATCTAAAAAGCACATTTAGAAGTTCGTAACACAAACGGTTTAGCCTCAGGAATTTTAAAAATCGAGAACTTTAAAAATAGCTAAATTTAGTAGTAGGTTTTAAATTCTTCTTAAACTTGTGTCAATCATGTAGCCAGCTTTCTTTCTATCTAAAAAGCACATTTAGAAGTTCGTAACACAAACGGTTTAGCCTCAGGAATTTTAAAAATCGTAAATTTTAAAAATAGCTAAATTTAGTAGTAGGGTTTAAATTCTACTTATGCTGGTATCAATCATGTAGATGGATTGATTTCTGCCTAAAAAGCACATTTAGAAGTTCGTAACACAAACGGTTTAGCATCAGGAATTTTAAAAGTCAAGAACTTAAAAAATAGCTAAATTTAGTAGTAGGGTTTAAATTCTACTTATGCTGGTATCAATCATGTAGATGGCTTGCTTTCTGCCTAAAAAGCACATTTAGAAATTAGTAACACAAACGGTTTAGCCTCAGCAATTTTAAAAATCGAGAATTTTAAAAATAGCTAATTTTAGTAGTAGGTTTTAAATTCTTTTTAAACTCGTTTCAGTCATGTAGATAGCTTGCTTTCTGTGTAAAATGCATATTAAGAAGTTCGTAACACAAACGGTTTAGCCTCGGGGATTATAAAAATCGAGAATTTTAAAAATAGCTAAATTTATTAGTAGGGTTTAAATTCTACTTATGCTGGTATCAATTATGTAGATGGCTTGCTTTCTGCCTAAAAAGCACATTTAGAAGTTCGTAACACAAACGGTTTAGCCTCGTGAATTTTAAAAGTCAAGAATTTTAAAAATAGCTAAATTTAGTAGTAGGGTTCAAATTCTACTTATGCTGGTATCAATCATGTTGATGGCTTGCTTTCTGCCTAAGAAGCACATTTAGAAGTTCGTAACACAAACGGTTTGGCCTCGTGAATTTTAAAAGTCAAGAATTTTAAAAATAGCTAAATTTAGTAGTAGGGTTCAAATTCTACTTATGCTGGTATCAATCATGTTGATGGCTTGCTTTCTGTCTAAAAAGCACATTTAGAAATTCCTGACCCAAACGGTTTAGCCCCAGGAATTTTAAAAACGAGAATTTTAAAAATAGCTAATTTTAGTAGTAGGTTTTAAATTCTCCTTAAACTCGATTCAATCATGTAGATAGCTTGCTTTCTGTGTAAAATTCATATTAAGAAGTTCGTAACACAAACCGTTTAGCCTCGGGAATTTTAAAAATCGTGAATTTTAAAAATAGCTAAATTTAGTAGTAGGGTTTAAATTCTACTTATGCTGGTATCAATCATGTAGATGGCTTGATTTCTGCCTAAAAAGCACATTTAGAAGTTCGTAACACAAACGGTTTAGCCTCAGGAATTTTAAAAATCGTGAACTTTAAAAATAGCTAAATTTAGTAGTAGGTTTTAAATTCTTCTTAAACTCGTTTAAATCATGTAGCTAGCTTGCTTTCTATCTAAAAAGCACATTTAGAAGTTCGTAACACAAACGGTTTAGCTTCAGGAATTTTAAAAATCGTAAATTTTAAAAATAGCTAAATTTAGTAGTAGGTTTTTAATTCTTCTTAAACTCGTTTCAATCATGTAGCTAGCTTGCTTTCTATCTAAAAAGCACATTTAGAAGTTCGTAACACAAACGGTTTAGCCTCAGGAATTTTAAAAATCGAGAACTTTAAAAATAGCTAAATTTAGTAGTAGGTTTTAAATTCTTCTTAAACTCGTTTAAATCATGTAGCTAGCTTGCTTTCTATCTAAAAAGCACATTTAGAAGTTCGTAACACAAACGGTTTAGCTTCAGGAATTTTAAAAATCGTAAATTTTAAAAATAGCTAAATTTAGTAGTAGGGTTTAAATTCTACTTATGCTGGTATCAATCATGTAGATGGCTTGATTTCTGCCTAAAAAGCACATTTAGAAGTTCGTAACACAAACGGTTTAGCATCAGGAATTTTAAAAGTCAAGAACTTTAAAAATAGCTAAATTTAGTAGTAGGGTTTAAATTCTACTTATGCTGGTATCAATCATGTAGATGGCTTGATTTCTGCCTAAAAAGCACATTTAGAAGTTCGTAACACAAACGGTTTAGCATCAGGAATTTTAAAAGTCAAGAACTTTAAAAATAGCTAAATCTAGTAGTAGGGTTTAAATTCTACTTATGCTGGTATCAATCATGTAGATGGCTTGCTTTCTGCCTAAAAAGCACATTTAGAAGTTCGTAACACAAACGGTTTAGCCTCAGGAATTGTAAAAAACGAGAATTTTAAAAATAGCTAATTTTAGTAGTAGGTTTTAAATTCTCCTTAAACTCGTTTCAATCATGTAGATAGCTTGCTTTCTATCTAAAAAGTACATTTAGAAGTTCGTAACACAAACGGTTTAGCCTCGGGAATTTTAAAAATCGTGAATTTCAAAAATAGCTAAATTTAGTAGTAGGGTTTAAATTCTACTTATGCTGGTATCAATCATGTAGATGGCTTGCTTTCTGCCTAAAAAGCACATTTAGAAGTTAGTAACACAAACGGTTTAGCCTCAGCAATTTTAAAAATCGAGAATTTTAAAAATAGCTAAATTTATTAGTAGAGTTTAAATTCTACTTATGCTGGTATCAATTATGTAGATGGCTTGCTTTCTGCCTAAAAAGCACATTTAGAAGTTCGTAACACAAACGGTTTAGCCTCGTGAATTTTAAAAGTCAAGAATTTTAAAAATAGCTAAATTTAGTAGTAGGGTTCAAATTCTACTTATGCTGGTATCAATCATGTTGATGACTTGATTTCTGCCTCAAAAGCACATTTAGAAGTTCGTAACACAAACGGTTTAGCCTCAGGAATTGTAAAAAACGAGAATTTTAAAAATAGCTAATTTTAGTAGTAGGTTTTAAATTCTTCTTAAACTCGTTTCAATCATGTAGCTAGCTTGCTTTCTATCTAAAAAGTACATTTAGAAGTTCGTAACACAAACGGTTTAGCCTCGGGAATTTTAAAAATCGTGAATTTTAAAAATAGCTAAATTTAGTAGTAGGGTTTAAATTCTACTTATGCTGGTATCAATCATGTAGATGGCTTGCTTTCTGCCTAAAAAGCACATTTAGAAGTTAGTAACACAAACGGTTTAGCCTCAGCAATTTTAAAAATCGAGAATTTTAAAAATAGCTAAATTTATTAGTAGAGTTTAAATTCTACTTATGCTGGTATCAATTATGTGGATGGCTTGCTTTCTGCCTAAAAAGCACATTTAGAAGTTCGTAACACAAACGGTTTAGCCTCGTGAATTTTAAAAGTCAAGAATTTTAAAAATAGCTAAATTTAGTAGTAGGGTTCAAATTCTACTTATGCTGGTATCAATCATGTTGATGACTTGCTTTCTGCCTAAAAAGCACATTTAGAAGTTAGTAACACAAACGGTTTAGCCTCAGCAATTTTAAAAATCGAGAATTTTAAAAATAGCTAAATTTATTAGTAGAGTTTAAATTCTACTTATGCTGGTATCAATTATGTAGATGGCTTGCTTTCTGCCTAAAAAGCACATTTAGAAGTTCGTAACACAAACGGTTTAGCCTCGTGAATTTTAAAAGTCAAGAATTTTAAAAATAGCTAAATTTAGTAGTAGGGTTCAAATTCTACTTATGCTGGTATCAATCATGTTGATGGCTTGCGTTCTGCCTAAAAAGCACATTTAGAAGTTCGTAGCACAAACGGTTTAGCCCCAGGAATTTTAAAAATCGATTATTTTAAAAATAGCTAAAGTTAGTAGTAGGTTTTAAATTCTTCTTAAAATCGTTTCAATCATGTAGATGGCTTGCTTTCTGTCTAAAAAGCACATTTAGAAGTTCGTAGCACAAACGGTTTAGCCCCAGGAATTTTAAAAATCGAGAATTTTAAAAATAAATAAATTTGGTAGTAGATTTTAAATTCTTCTTAAACTCGTTTCAATCATGTAGCTAGCTTGCTTTCTATCTAAAAAGCACATTTCGAAGTTCGTAACACAAACGGTTTAGCATCAGGAATATTAAAAGTCAAGAATTTTAAAAATAGCTAAATTTAGTAGTAGGGTTTAAATTCTACTTATGCCGGTATCAATCACGTAGATGGCTTGTTTTCTGCCTGCTCAAGTAGAAGTTCGTAACACAAACGGTTTAGCCCCAGGAATTTTAAAAATCGATAATTTTAAAAATAGCTAAATTTAGTAGTAGGTTTTAAATTCTCCTTAACCTCGTTTCAATCATATAGATAGCTTGCTTTCTGTGTAAAATTCATATTAAGAAGTTCGTAACACAAACCGTTTAGCCTCGGGAATTTTAAAAATCGTGAATTTTAAAAATAGCTAAATTTAGTAGTAGGTTTTAAATTCTTCTTAAACTCGTTTCAATCATGTAGCTAGCTTGCTTTCTATCTAAAAAGCACATTTAGAAGTTCGTAACACAAACGGTTTAGCCTCAGGAATTTTAAAAATCGAGAACTTTAAAAATAGCTAAATTTAGTAGTAGGTTTTAAATTCTTCTTAAACTCGTGTCAATCATGTAGCTAGCTTGCTTTCTAACTAAAAAGCACATTTAGAAGTTCGTAACACAAACGGTTTAGCCTCAGGAATTTTAAAAATCGTAAATTTTAAAAATAGCTAAATTTATTAGTAGGGTTTAAATTCTACTTATGCTGGTATCAATTATGTAGATGGCTTGCTTTCTGCCTAAAAAGCACATTTAGAAGTTCGTAAAACAAACGGTTTAGCCTCGTGAATTTTAAAAGTCAAGAATTTTAAAAATAGCTAAATTTAGTAGTAGGGTTCAAATTCTACTTATGCTGGTATCAATCATGTTGATGGCTTTCTTTCTGCCTAAAAAGCACATTTAGAAGTTCGTAACACAAACGGTTTAACCTCAGGAATTTTAAAAATCGAGAATTTTAAGAATAGCTAAATTTAGTAGTAGGTTTTAAATTCTTCTTAAACACGTTTCAATCATGTAGATGGCTTGCTTTCTGTCTAAAAAGCACATTTAGAAATTCCTGGCACAAACGGTTTAGCCCCAGGAATTTTAAAAATCGATAACTTTAAAAATAGCTAAATTTAGTAGTAGGTTTTAAATTCTTCTTAAACTCGTTTCAATCATGTAGCTAGCTTGCTTTCTATCTAAAAAGCACATTTCGAAGTTCGTAACACAAACGGTTTAGCCCCAGGAATTTTAAAAATCGAGAATTTTAAAAATAGCTAATTTTAGTAGTAGGTTTTAAATTCTCCTTAAACTCGATTCAATTATGTAGATAGCTTGCTTTCTGTGTAAAATTCATATTAAGAAGTTCGTAACACAAACCGTTTAGCCTCGGGAATTTTAAAAATCGTGAATTTTAAAAATAGCTAAATTTAGTAGTAGGGTTTAAATTCTACTTATGCTGGTATCAATCATGTAGATGGCTTGATTTCTGCCTAAAAAGCACATTTAGAAGTTCGTAACACAAACGGTTTACCCTCAGGAATTTTAAAAATCGAGAACTTTAAAAATAGCTAAATTTAGTAGTAGGTTTTAAATTCTTCTTAAACTCGTTTCAATCATGTAGCTAGCTTGCTTTCTATCTAAAAAGCACATTTCGAAGTTCGTAACACAAACGGTTTAGCCTCAGGAATTTTAAAAATCGTAAATTTTAAAAATAGCTAAATTTAGTAGTAGGGTTTAAATTCTACTTATGCTGGTATCAATCATGTAGATGGCTTGATTTCTGCCTAAAAAGCACATTTAGAAGTTCGTAACACAAACGGTTTAGCATCAGGAATTTTAAAAGTCAAGAACTTTAAAAATAGGTAAATTTAGTAGTAGGGTTTAAATTCTACTTATGCTGGTATCAATCATGTAGATGGCTTGCTTTCTGCCTAAAAAGCACATTTAGAAGTTCGTAACACAAACGGTTTAGCCTCAGGAATTGTAAAAAACGAGAATTTTAAAAATAGCTAATTTTAGTAGTAGGTTTTAAATTCTCCTTAAACTCGTTTCAATCATGTAGATAGCTTGCTTTCTATCTAAAAAGCACATTTAGAAGTTCGTAACACAAACGGTTTAGCCTCAGGAATTTTAAAAATCGAGAACTTTAAAAATAGCTAAATTTAGTAGTAGGTTTTAAATTCTTCTTAAACTCGTTTCAATCATGTAGCTAGCTGGCTTTCTATCTAAAAAGCACATTTAGAAGTTCGTAACACAAACGGTTTAGCCTCAGGAATTTTAAAAATCGTAAATTTTAAAAATAGCTAAATTTAGTAGTAGGGTTTAAATTCTACTTATGCTGGTATCAATCATGTAGATGGC
Organism: Melanotus villosus; assembly: GCA_963082815.1. Classification (NCBI taxonomy): domain Eukaryota; kingdom Metazoa; phylum Arthropoda; class Insecta; order Coleoptera; family Elateridae; genus Melanotus; species Melanotus villosus. Next base: position 34,406,888 of record OY720419.1, on the reverse strand, counting down.
TTGATTTCTGCCTAAAAAGCACATTTACAAGTTCGTAACACAAACGGTTTAGCATCAGGAATTTTAAAAGTCAAGAACTTTAAAAATAGCTAAATTTAGTAGTAGGGTTTAAATTCTACTTATGCTGGTACCAATCATGTAGATAGCTTGCTTTCTGCCTAAAAAGCACATTTAGAAGTTCGTAACACAAACGGTTTAGCCTCGGGAATATTAAAAATCGTGAATTTTAAAAATAGTTAAATTTAGTAGTAGGGTTTAAATTCTACTTATGCTGGTATCAATCATGTAGATGGCTTGATTTCTGCCTAAAAAGCACATTTAGAAGTTCGTAACACAAACGGTTTAGCCTCAGGAATTTTAAAAATCGAGAATTTTAAAGATAGCTAAATTTATTAGTAGGGTTTAAGTTCTACTTATGCTGGTATCAATCATGTAGATGGCTTGCTTTCTGCCTAAAAAGCACATTTAGAAGTTCGTAACACAAACGGTTTAGAATCGGGAGTTTTAAAAGTCAAGAATTTTAAAAATATCTAAATTTAGTAGTAGGGTTTAAATACTACTTATGCTGCTATCAATCATGTAGATGGCTTGCTTTCTGCCTAAAAAGCACATTTAGAAGTTCGTAACACAAACGGTTTAGCCTCAGGAATTTTAAGAATCGAGAATTTGAAAAATAGCTAAATTTAGTAGTGGGTTTTAAATTCTACTTAAACTCGTTTCAATCATGTAGATGGCTTGCTTTCTGTCTAAAAAGCACATTTAGAAGTTCGTAGCACAAACGGTTTAGCCCCAGGAATTTTAAAAATCGAGAATTTTAAAATAGCTAAATTTAGTAGTAGGGTTTAAATTCTACTTATGCTGGTATCAATCACGTAGATGGCTTGTTTTCTGCCTAAAAAGCTCATGTAGAAGTTCGTAACACAAACGGTTTAGCCTCAGGAATTTTAAAATCGAGAATTTTAAAAATAGCTAAATTTAGTAGTTGGTTTTAAATTCTTCTTAAACTCGTTTCAATCATGTAGCTAGCTTGCTTTCTATCTAAAAAGCACATTTAGAAGTTCGTAACACAAACGGTTTAGCCTCAGGAATTTTAAAAATCGAGAATTTTAAAAATAGCCAAATTTAGTAGTAGATTTTAAATTCTTCTTAAACTCGTTTTAATCATGTAGTTGGCTTGCTTTCTTTCTAAAAAGCACATTTAGAAGTTCGTAACACTAACGGTTTAGCATCAGGAATTTTAAAAGTGAAGAATTTTAAAATAGCTAAATTTAGTAGTAGGGTTTAAATTCTACTTATGCTGGTATCAATCATGTAGATGGCTTGCTTTCTGCCTAAAAAGCACATCTAGAAGTTCGTAACACAAACGGTTTAGCCTCAGGAATTTCAAAATCGAGAATTTTAAAAATAGCTAAATTTAGTAGTTGGTTTTAAATTCTTCTTAAACTCGTTTCAATCATGTAGCTAGCTTGCTTTCTATCTAAAAAGCACATTTCGAAGTTCGTAACACAAACGGTTTAGCCTCAGGAATTTTAAAAATCGAGAATTTTAAAATAGCTAAATTTAGTAGTAGGGTTTAAATTCTACTTATGCTGGTATCAATCACGTAGATGGCTTGTTTTCTGCCTAAAAAGCTCATGTAGAAGTTCGTAACACAAACGGTTTAGCCTCAGGAATTTTAAAATCGAGAATTTTAAAAATAGCTAAATTTAGTAGTTGGTTTTAAATTCTTCTTAAACTCGTTTCAATCATGTAGCTAGCTTGCTTTCTATCTAAAAAGCACATTTAGAAGTTCGTAGCGCAAACGGTTTAGCCCCAGGAATTTTAAAAATCGAGAATTATAAAAATAGCTAAATTTAGTAGTAGGTTTTAAATTCATCTTAAACTCGTTTCAATCATGTAGATAACTTCCTTTCTGTCTAAAAAGCACATTTAGAAGTTCGTAGCACAAACGGTTTAGCCCCAGGAACTTTAACAATTTAGAATTTTAAAAATATCTAAATTTAGTAGTAGGTTTTAAATTCTTCTTAAACTCGTTTCAATCATGTAGCTAGCTTGCTTTCTATCTAAAAAGCACATTTAGAAGTTCGTAACACAAACGGTTTAGCATCAGGAATATTAAAAGTCAAGAATTTTAAAAATAGCGAAATTTAGTAGTAGAGTATAAATTCAACTTATGCTGGTATCAATCATGTAGATGGCTTGCTTTCTGCCTCAAAAGCTCATGTAGAAGTTCGTAACACAAACGGCTTAGCCTCGGGAATTTTAAAAATCGTGAATTTTAAAAATAGCTAAATTTAGTAGTAGGGCTTAAATTCTACTTATGCTGGTATCAATCATGTAGATGGCTTGTTTTCTGCCTAAAAAGCTCATGTAGAAGTTCGTAACACAAACGGTTTAGCCTCAGGAATTTTAAAAATCGTGAATTTTAAAAATAGCTAAATTTAGTAGTAGGTTTTAAATTCTTCTTAAACACGTTTCAATCAAGTAGCTAGCTTGCTTTCTATCTAAAAAGCACATTTAGAAGTTCGTAACACAAACGGTTTAGCCTCAGGAATTTTAAAAATCGAGAATTTTAAAAATAGCTAAATTTAGTAGTAGGTTTTAAATTCTTCTTAACCTCGTTTCAATCATGTAGTTGGCTTGCTTTCTATCTAAAAAGCACATTTAGAAGTTCGTAACACAAACGGTTTAGCATCAGGAATTTTAAAAGTCAAGAATTTTAAAAATAGCTAAATTTAGTAGTAGTACTGTTTAAATTCTATTTATGCTGGTATCAATCATGTAGATGGCTTGCTTTCTGCCTAAAAAGCTCATGTAGAAGTTCGTAACACAAACGCTTTAGCCTCGAGAATTTTAAAAATCGTGAATTTTAAAAATAGCTAAATTTAGTAGTAGGGTTTAAATTCTACTTATGCTGGTATCAATCATGTAGATGGCTTGCTTTCTGCCTAAAAAGCACATTTCGAAGTTCGTAACACAAACGGTTTGGCCTCAGGAATTTTAAAAATCGAGAATATTTAAAACAGCTAATTTTAGTAGTAGGTTTTAAATTCTTCTTAAACTCGTTTCAATCATGTAGATAGCCTGCTTTCTGTGTAAAATGAATATTAAGAAGTTCGTAACACAAACGGTTTAGCCTCGGGAATTTTAAAAATCGTGAATTTTAAAAATAGGTAAATTTAGTAGTAGGGTTTAAATTCTACTTATGCTGGTATCAATCATGTAGATGCCTTGCTTTCTGCCTAAGAAGCACATTTAGAAGTTCGTAACACAAACGGTTTAGCCTCAGGAATTTTAAAAATCGAGAATTTTAAAAATAGCTAATTTTAGTAGTAAGTTTTAAATTCTTTTTAAACTCGTTTCAGCCATGTAGATAGCTTGATTTATGTGTAATATGCATATTAAGAAGTTCGTAACACAAATGGTTTAGCCTCGGGAATTTTAAAAATCGAGAATATTAAAAACAGCTAATTTTAGTAGTAGGTTTTAAATTCTTCTTAAACTCGTTTCAATCATGTAGATAGCCTGCTTTCTGTGTAAAATGCATATTAAGAAGTTCGTAACACAAACGGTTTAGCCTCGGGAATTTTAAAAATCGTGAATTTTAAAAATAGCTAAATTTAGTAGTAGGGTTTAAATTCTACTTATGCTGGTATCAATCATGTAGATGGCTTGCTTTCTGCCTAAAAAGCACATTTAGAAGTTCGTAACACAAATGGTTTAGCCTCGGGAATTTTAAAAGTCAAGAATTTTAAAAATAGCTAAATTTATTAGTAGGGTTTAAATTCTACTTATGCTGGTATCAATCATGTTGATGGCTTGCTTTCTGCCTAAAAAGCACATTCAGAAGTTCGTAACACAAACGGTTTAGCCTCAGGAATTTTAAAAATCGAGAACTTTAAAAATAGCTAAATTTAGTAGTAGGTTTTAAATTCTTCTTAAAATCGTTTCAATCATGTAGATGGCTTGCTTTCTGTCTAAAAAGCACATTTAGAAGTTCGTAGCACAAACGGTTTAGCCCCAGGAATTTTAAAAATCGAGAATTTTAAAAATAGCTAAATTTAGTAGTAGGTTTTAAATTCTTCTTAAACTCGTTTCAGTCATGTAGCTAGCTTGCTTTCTATCTAAAAAGCACATTTAGAAGTTCGTAACACAAACGGTTTAGCATCAGGAATATTAAAAGTCAAGAATTTTAAAAATAGCTAAATTTAGTAGTAGTACTGTTTAAATTCTATTTATGCTGGTATCAATCATGTAGATGGCTTGCTTTCTGCCTAAAAAGCTCATGTAGAAGTTCGTAACACAAACGGTTTAGCCTCGAGAATTTTAAAAATCGTGAATTTTAAAAATAGCTAAATTTAGTAGTAGGGTTTAAATTCTACTTATGCTGGTATCAATCATGTAGATGGCTTGCTTTCTGCCTAAAAAGCACATTTAGAAGTTCGTAACACAAACGGTTTGGCCTCAGGAATTTTAAAAATCGAGAATATTAAAAACAGCTAATTTTGGTAGTAGGTTTTAAATTCTTCTTAAACTCGTTTCAATCATGTAGATAGCCTGCTTTCTGTGTAAAATGCATATTAAGAAGTTCGTAACACAAACGGTTTAGCCTCGGGAATTTTAAAAATCGTGAATTTTAAAAATAGCTAAATTTAGTAGTAGGGTTTAAATTCTACTTATGCTGGTATCAATCATGTAGATGGCTTGCTTTCTGCCTAAAAAGCACATTTAGAAGTTCGTAACACAAATGGTTTAGCCTCGGGAATTTTAAAAGTCAAGAATTTTAAAAATAGCTAAATTTATTAGTAGGGTTTAAATTCTACTTATGCTGGTATCAATCATGTTGATGGCTTGCTTTCTGCCTAAAAAGCACATTCAGAAGTTCGTAACACAAACGGTTTAGCCTCAGGAATTTTAAAAATCGAGAATTTTAAAAATAGCTAAATTTAGTAGTAGGTTTTAAATTCTTCTTAAAATCGTTTCAATCATGTAGATGGCTTGCTTTCTGTCTAAAAAGCACATTTAGAAGTTCGTAGCACAAACGGTTTAGCCCCAGGAATTTTAAAAATCGAGAATTTTAAAAATAGCTAAATTTAGTAGTAGGTTTTAAATTCTTCTTAAACTCGTTTCAGTCATGTAGCTAGCTTGCTTTCTATCTAAAAAGCACATTTAGAAGTTCGTAACACAAACGGTTTAGCATCAGGAATATTAAAAGTCAAGAATTTTAAAAATAGCTAAATTTAGTAGTAGGGTATTAATTCTACTTATGCTGGTATCAATCATGTAGATGGCTTGCTTTCTGCCCAAAAAGCTCATGCAGAAGTTCGTAACACAAACGGGTTAGCGTCGGGAATTTTAAAAATCGTGAACATTAAAAATAGCTAAATTTAGTAGTAGAGTTTAAATTCTACTTATGCTGGTATCAATCACGTAGATGCCTTGATTTCTGCCTAAAATGCTTATGTAGGAGTTCGTAACACAAACGGTTTAGCCTCAGGGATTTTAAAAATCGTGAATTTTAAAAATAGCTAAATTTAGTAGTAGGTTTTAAATTCTTCTTAAACTCGTTTCAATCATGTAGCTAGCCTGCTTTCTATCTAAAAAGCACATTTAGAAGTTCGTAACACAAACGGTTTAGCCTCAGGAATTTTAATAATCGAGAACTTTAAAAATTGCTAAATGTAGTAGTAGGTTTTAAATTCTTCTTAAACTCGATTCAATCATGTAGTTGGCTTGCTTTCTATTTAAAAAGCACATTTAGAAGTTCGTAACACAAACGGTTTAGCATCAGGAATGTTAAAAGTCAAGAATTTTAAAAATAGCTAAATTTAGTAGTAGGTAGTAAATTCTACTTATGCTGGTATCAATCATGTAGATGGCTTGCCTTCTGCCTAAAAAGCACATTTAGAAGTTCGTAACACAAACGGTTTAGCCTCAGGAATTTTAAAAATCGAGAATTTTAAAAATAGCTAATTTTAGTAGTAGGCTTTAAATTCTTCTTAAACTCGTTTCAGTCATGTAGATAGCTTGCTTTCTGTGTAATATGCATATTAAGAAGTTCGTAACACAAACGGTTTAGCCTCAGGAATTTTAAAAGTCGAGAATTTTAAAAATATCTAAATTTATTAGTACGGTTTAAATTCTACTTATGCTGGTATCAATCATGTAGATGGCTTGCTTTCTGCCTAAAAAGCACATTCAGAAGTTCGTAACACAAACGGTTTAGCCTCAGGAATTTTAAAAATCGAGAATTTTAAAAATAGCTAAATTTAGTAGTAGGTTTTAAATTATTCTTAAAATCGTTTCAATCATGTAGATGGCTTGCTTTCTGTCTAAAAAGTACATTTAGAAGTTCGTAGCACAAACGGTTTAGCCCCAGGAATTTTAAAAATCGAGAATTTTAAAAATAGCTAAATTTAGTAGTAGGTTTTAAATTCTTCTTAAACTCGTTTCAGTCATGTAGCTAGCTTGCTTTCTATCTAAAAAGCACATTTAGAAGTTCGTAACACAAACGGTTTAGCATCAGGAATATTAAAAGTCAAGAACTTTAAAAATAGCTAAATTTAGTAGTAGGGTATTAATTCTACTTATACTGGTATCAATCATGTAGATGGCTTGCTTTCTGCCCAAAAAGCTCATGCAGAAGTTCGTAACACAAACGGGTTAGCGTCGGGAATTTTAAAAATCGTGAACATTAAAAATAGCTAAATTTAGTAGTAGAGTTTAAATTCTACTTATGCTGGTATCAATCACGTAGATGCCTTGTTTTCTGCCTAAAATGCTTATGTAGGAGTTCGTAACACAAACGGTTTAGCCCCAGGAATTTTAAAAATCGTGAATTTTAAAAATAGCTAAATTTAGTAGTAGGTTTTAAATTCTTCTTAAACTCGTTTCAATCATGTAGCTAGCCTGCTTTCTATCTAAAAAGCACATTTAGAAGTTCGTAACACAAACGGTTTAGCCTCAGGAATTTTAAAAATCGAGAATTTTAAAAATAGCTAATTTTAGTAGTAGGCTTTAAATTCTTCTTAAACTCGTTTCAATCATGTAGATAGCTTGCTTTCTGTGTAACATGCATATTAAGAAGTTCGTAACACAAACGGTTTAGCCTCTGGAATTTTAAAAATCGTGAATTTTAAAAATAGCTAAATTTAGTAGTAGGTTTTAAATTCTTTTTAAACTCGTTTCAATCATGTAGATAGCTTGCTTTCTGTGTAAAATGCATATTAAGAAGTTCGTAACACAAACGGTTTAGCCTCAGGAATTTTAATAATCGAGAACTTTAAAAATAGCTAAATTTACTAATAGGTTTTAAATTCTTCTTAAACTCGTTTCAATCATGTAGATGGCTTGCTTTCTGTCTAAAAAGCACATTTAGAAGTTCGTAGCACAAACGGTTTAGCCCCAGGAATTTTAAAAATCGAGAATTTTAAAAATAAATAAATTTAGTAGTAGATTTTAAATTCTTCTTAAACTCGTTTCAATCACGTAGCTAGCTTGCTTTCTATCTAAAAAGCACATTTCGAAGTTCGTAACACAAACGGTTTAGCATCAGGAATATTAAAAGTCAAGAATTTTAAAAATAGCTAAATTTAGTAGTAGGTTTTAAATTTATCTTGCTTTCTGTCTAAGAAGCACAATTAGAAGTTCGTAACACAAACGGTTTAGCCTCAGGAATTTTAAAAATCGAGAATTTTAAAAATAGCTACATTTATTAGTAGGGTTTAAATTCTACTTATGCTGGTATCAATCATGTAGATGACTTGCTTTCTGCCTAAAAAGCACTTTTAGAAGTTCGTAACACAAACAGTTTAGCCTCGGGAATTTTAAAAGTCAAGAATTTTAAAAATAGCTAAATTTATTAGTAGGGATAAATTCTACTTATGCTGGTATCAATCATGTTGATGGCTTGCTTTCTGCCTAAAAAGAACTTTTAGAAGTTCGTAACGCAAACGGTTTAGCCTCAGGAATTTTAAAAATCGAGAATTTTAAAAATAGCTAAATTTAGTAGTAGGTTTTAAATTCTTCTTAAACACGTTTCAATCATGTAGATGGCTTGCTTTCTGTCTAAAAAGCGCATTTAGAAGTTCGTAGCACCAACGGTTTAGCCCCAGGAATTTTAAAAATCGATAATTCTAAAAATAGCTAAATTTAGTAGTAGGTTTTAAATTCTACTTATGCTGGTATGAATCATGTAGATGTCTTGCTTTCGGCCTAAAAAGCTCATGTAGAAGTTCGTAACACAAACGGTTAGCCTCGGGAATTTTAAAAATCGTGAATTTTAAAAATAGCTAAATTTAGTAGTAGGGTTTAAATTCTACTTATGCTGGTATCAATCATGTAGATGGCTTGCTTTCTATCTAAAAAGCAGATTTAGAAGTTCATAACACAAACGGTTTAGCCTCAGGAATTTTAAAAATCGAGAATTTTAAAAATAGGTAAATTTGTAGTAGGTTTTAAATTCTTTTTAAACTCGTTTCAATCACGTAGATGGCTTGCTTTCTGCCTAAAAAGCACATTTAGCAGTTCGTAGCACAAACGGTTTAGTCCCAGGAATTTTAAAAATCGAGAATTTTAAAAATAGATAAATTTAGTAGTAGATTTTAAATTCTTCTTAAACTCGTTTCAATCATGTAGCTAGCTTGCTTTCTATCTAAAAAGCACATTTCGAAGTTCGTAACACAAACGGTTTAGCATCAGGAATATTAAAATTCAAGAATTTTAAAAATAGCTAAATTTAGTAGTAGGGTATAAATTCTACTTATGCTGGTATCAATCACGTAGATGGCTTGTTTTCTGCCTAAAAAGCACATTTAGAAGTTCGTAAGACAAACGGTTTAGCCTCAGGAATTTTAAAAATCGAGACCTTTAAAAATAGCTAAATTTAGTAGTAGGTTTTAAATTCTTCTCAAACTCGTTTCAATAATGTAGTTGGCTTGCTTTCTATCTAAAAAGCACATTTAGAAATTCGTAACACAAACGGTTTAGCATCAGGAATTTTAAAAGTCAAGAACTTTAAAAATAGCTAAATTTAGTAGTATGGTTTAAATTCTACTTATGCTGGTATAAATCATGTAGATGGCTTGCTTTCTGCCTAAAAAGCACATTTAGAAGTTCGTAACACAAACGGTTTAGCCTCAGGAACTTTAAAAATCGAGAATTTTAAAAATAGCTAAATTTAGTAGTAGGTTTTAAATTCTTCTTTAACTCGTCTCAATCATGTAGCTAGCTTGCTTTCTATCTAAAAAGCACATTTAAAAGTTCGTAACACAAACGGTTTAGCCTCAGGAATTTTAAAAATCGAGAACTTTAAAAATAGCTAAATTTAGTAGTAGGTTTTAAATTATTCTTAAACTCGTTTCAATCATGTAGTTGGCTTGCTTTCTATCTAAAAAGCACATTTAGAAGTTCGTAACACAAACGGTTTAGCATCAGGAATTTTAAAAGTCAAGAATTTTAAAAATAGCTAACTTTAGTAGTAGGGTTTAAATTCTACTTATGCTGGTATCAATCATGTAGATGGCTTGCTTTCTGCCTAAAAAGCACATTTAGAAGTTCGTAACACAAACGGTTTAGCCTCTGGAATTTTAAAAATCGAGAATTTTAAAAATAGCTAATTTTAGTAGTAGGTTTTAAATTCTCCTTAAACTCGTTTCAATCATGTAGCTAGCTTGCTTTCTATCTAAAAAGCACATTTAGAAGTTCGTAACACAAACGGTTTAGCCTCAGGAATTTTAAAAATCGAGAACTTTAAAAATAGCTAAATTTAGTAGTAGGTTTTAAATTCTTCTTAAACTCGTTTCAATCATGTAGTTGGCTTGCTTTCTATCTAAAAAGCACATTTAGAAGTTCGTAACACAAACGGTTTAGCATCAGGAATTTTAAAAGTCAAGAACTTTAAAAATAGCTAAATTTAGTAGTAGGGTTTAAATTCTACTTATGCTGGTATAAATCATGTAGATGGCTTGCTTTCTGCCTAAAAAGCACATTTAGAAGCTCGTAACACAAACGGTTTAGCCTCAGGAATTTTAAAAATCGAGAATTTTAAAAATAGCTAATTTTAGTAGTAGGTTTTAAATTCTCCTTAAACTCGTTTCTATCATGTAGCTAGCTTGCTTTCTATGTAAAAAGCACATTTAGAAGTTCGTAACACAAACGGTTTAGCATCAGGAATATTAAAAGTCAAGAATTTTAAAAATAGCTAAATTTAGTAGTAGGGTATTAATTCTACTTATGCTGGTATCAATCATGTTGATGGCTTGCTTTCTGCCTAAAAAGCACATTTAGAAGTTCGTAACACAAACGGTTTAGCGCAAGGAATTTTAAATATCGATAATTTTAAAAATAGCTAAATTTAGTAGTAGGTTTTAAATTTATCTTGCTTTCTGTCTAAGAAGCACATTTAGAAGTTCGTAACACAAACGGTTTAGCCTCAGGAATTTTAAAAATCGAGAACTTTAAAAATAGCTAAATTTAGTAGTAGGTTTTAAATTCTTCTTAAACTCGTTTCAATCATGTAGTTGGCTTGCTTTCTATCTGAAAAGCACATTTAGAAGGTCGTAACACAAACGGTTTAGCATCAGGAATTTTAAAAGTCAAGAATTTTAAAAATAGCTAACTTTAGTAGTAGGGTTTAAATTCTACTTATGCTGGTATCAATCATGTAGATGGCTTGCTTTCTGCCTAAAAAGCACATTTAGAAGTTCGTAACACAAACGGTTTAGCCTCAGGAATTTTAAAAGTCGAGAATTTTAAAAATATCTAAATTTATTAGTAGGGTTTAAATTCTACTTATGCTGGTATCAATCATGTAGATGGCTTGCTTTCTGCCTAAAAAGCACATTTAGAAGTTCGTAACACAAATGGTTTAGCCTCGGGAATTTTAAAAGTCAAGAATTTTAAAAATAGCTAAATTTATTAGTAGGGTTTAAATTCTACTTATGCTGGTATCAATCATGTTGATGGCTTGCTTTCTGCCTAAAAAGCACATTCAGAAGTTCATAACACAAACGGTTTAGCCTCAGGAATTTTAAAAATCGAGAATTTTAAAAATAGCTAAATTTAGTAGTAGGTTTTAAATTCTTCTTAAAATCGTTTCAATCATGTAGATGGCTTGCTTTCTGTCTAAAAAGCACATTTAGAAGTTCATAGCACAAACGGTTTAGCCCCAGGAATTTTAAAAATCGAGAATTTTAAAAATAGCTAAATTTAGTAGTAGGTTTTAAATTCTTCTTAAACTCGTTTCAATCAAGTAGCTAGCTTGCTTTCTATCTAAAAAGCACATTTAGAAGTTCGTAACACAAACGGTTTAGCTTCAGGAATTTTAAAAATCGAGAATTTTAAAAATAGCTAAATTTAGTAGTAGGTTTTAAATTCTTCTTAAACTCGTTTCAATCAAGTAGCTAGCTTGCTTTCTATATAAAAAGCACATTTAGAAGTTCGTAGCACAAACGGTTTAGCCCCAGGAACTTTAACAATTTAGAATTTTAAAAATAGCTAAATTTAGTAGTAGGTTTTAAATTCTTCTTAAGCTCGTTTCAATCATGTAGTTAGGTTGCTTTCTATGTAAAAAGCACATTTAGAAGTTCGTAACACAAACGGTTTGGGCGTCGTGCTATGCAGCTAAAATGAGTTTAAATCGAATTTATTAATTTTTGGTAATTTAAAAAAAGAGTGATTTTTATAATTGCCAGATAAAAAATGCGAGATTTTTATAATTGCCCAGGCTAAACTGTAGGTGATACAAATTTATAAATATGCTTATTATGGTTTCAGACGTCGTTCTATGCAGCTAAAATGAATTTAAAACGAATTTATTAATTTTTGGTAATTTTATAAATGCGAGATTTTTATAATTCTGCAGGCTAAACCGTAGGTGATACAAATTTCTAAATGTCCTTATTATTATTTAAGACGTCGGTCTATGCAGCTAAAATGAGTTTAAATCGAATTTATTAATTTTTGGTAATTTTAAAAAAGACAGATTTTTATAATTGCCAGATTAAAAATGCGAGATTTTTATAATTGCCCAGGCTAAACTGTAGGAGATACAAATTTCTAAACATGCTTATTATGGTTTCAGACGTCGTTCTATACAGCTAAAATGAATTTAAAACGAATTTATTAATTTTTGGTAATTTTATAAATGCGAGATTTTTATAATTCCCCAGGCTAAACCGTAGGTGATACAAATTTCTAAATGTCCTTATTATTATTTAAGACGTCGTTCTATGCAGCTAAAATGAGTTTAAATCGAATTTATTAATTTTTGGTAATTTTAAAAAAGAGAGATTTTAAAATTGCCCAGGCTAAACTGTAGGAGATACAAATTTCTAAATATTCTTATTATGGTTTCAGACGCCGTTCTATGCAGCTAAAATGAGTTTAAATCGAATTTATTAATTTTTGGTAATTTTAAATGAGAGAGATTTTTATAATTGCCAGATTAAAAATGCGAGATTTTTATAATTGCCCAGGTTAAACTGTAGGAGATACATATTTCTAAATATGCTTGGTGATACAAATTTCTAAATGTCCTTATTATTATTTAAGACGTCGTTCTATGCAGCTAAAATGAGTTTAAATCGAATTTATTAATTTTTGGTAATTTTAAAAAAGAGAGATTTTTATAATTGCCAGATTAAAAATTCGAGATTTTTATAATTGCCCAGGCTGAACCGTAGGAGATACAAATTTCTAAATATTCTTATTATGGTTTCAGACGTCGTTCTATGCAGCTAAAATGAATTTAAAACGAATTTATTAATTTTTGGTAATTTTATAAATGCGAGATTTTTATAATTCCAAAGGCTAAACCGTAGGTGATACAAATTTCTAAATGTCCTTATTATTATTTAAGACGTCGTTCTATGCAGCTAAAATGAGTTTAAATCCAATTTACTAATTTTTGGTAATTTTAAAAAAGAGAGATTTTTATAATTGCCAGATAAAAAATGCGAGATTTTTATAATTGCCCAGGCTAAACTGTAGGTGATACAAATTTCTAAATATGCTTATTATGGTTTCAGACGTCGTTCTATGCAGCTAAAATGAATTTAAAACGAATTTATTAATTTTTGGTAATTTTATAAATGCGAGATTTTTATATTTCTGCAGGCTAAACCGTAGGTGATACAAATTTCTAAATGTCCTTATTATTATTTAAGACGTCGGTCTATGCAGCTAAAATGAGTTTAAATCGAATTTATTAATTTTTGGTATTTTTAAAAAAGACAGATTTTTATAATTGCCAGATTAAAAATGCGAGATTTTTATAATTGCCCAGGCTAAACTGTAGGAGATACAAATTTCTAAATATGCTTATTATGGTTTCAGACGTCGTTCTATGCAGCTAAAATGAATTTAAAACGAATTTATTAATTTTTGGTAATTTTATAAATGCGAGATTTTTATAATTCCCCAGGCTAAACCGTAGGTGATACAAATTTCTAAATGTCCTTATTATTACTTAAGACGTCGTTCTATGCAGCTAAAATGAGTTTAAATCGAATTTATTAATTTTTGGTAATTTTAAAAAAGAGAGATTTTTATAATTGCCAGATTAAAAATGCGAGATTTTTATAATTGCCCAGGCTAAACTGTAGGAGATACACATTTCTAAATATGCTTATTATGGTTTCAGACGTCGTTCTATCCAGCTAAAATGGGTTTAAATCGAATTTATTAATTTTTGGTAATTTTAAAAAAGAGAGATTTTTATAATTGCCAGATTAAAAATTCGAGATTTTTATAATTGCCCAGGCTGAACCGTAGGAGATACAAATTTCTAAATATTCTTATTATGGTTTCAGACGTCATTCTATGCAGCTAAAATGAATTTAAAACGAATTTATTAATTTTTGGTAATTTTATAAATTAGAGATTTTTATAATTCCAAAGGCTAAACCGTAGGTGATACAAATTTCTAAATGTCCTTATTATTATTTAAGACGTCGTTCTATGCAGCTAAAATGAGTTTAAATCGAATTTATTAATTTTTGGTAATTTTAAAAAAGAGAGATTTTTATAATTGCCAGATAAAAAATGCGAGATTTTTATAATTGCCCAGGCTAAACTGTAGGTGATACAAATTTCTAAATATGCTTATTATGGTTTCAGACGTCGTTCTATGCAGCTAAAATGAATTTAAAACGAATTTATTAATTTTTGGTAATTTTATAAATGCGAGATTTTTATAATTCTGGAGGCTAAACCGTAGGTGATACAAATTTCTAAATGTCCTTATTATTATTTAAGACGTCGGTCTATGCAGCTAAAATGAGTTTAAATCGAATTTATTAATTTTTGGTAATTTTAAAAAAGACAGATTTTTATAATTGCCAGATTAAAAATGCGAGATTTTTATAATTGCCCAGGCTAAACTGTAGGAGATACAAATTTCTAAATATGCTTATTATGGTTTCAGACGTCGTTCTATGCAGCTAAAATGAATTTAAAACGAATTTATTAATTTTTGGTAATTTTATAAATGCGAGATTTTTATAATTCCCCAGGCTAAACCGTAGGTGATACAAATTTCTAAATGTCCTTGTTATTACTTAAGACGTCGTTCTATGCAGCTAAAATGAGTTTAAATCGAATTTATTAATTTTTGGTAATTTTAAAAAAGAGAGATTTTTATAATTGCCAGATTAAAAATGCGAGAATTTTATAATTGCCCAGGCTAAACTGTAGGAGATACACATTTCTAAATATGCTTATTATGGTTTCAGACGTCGTTCTATCCAGCTAAAATGGGTCTAAATCGAATTTATTAATTTTTGGTAATTTTAAAAAAGAGAGATTTTTATAATTGCCAGATTAAAAATTCGAGATTTTTATAATTGCCCAGGCTGAACCGTAGGAGATACAAATTTCTAAATATGCTTATTATGGTTTCAGACGTCGTTCTATACAGCTAAAATGAATTTAAAACGAATTTATTAATTTTTGGTAATTTTATAAATGCGAGATTTTTATAATTCCCCAGGCTAAACCGTAGGTGATAAAAATTTCTAAATGACCTTATATTATTTAAGACGTCGTTCTATGCAGCTAAAATGAGTTTAAGCCGAATTTATTAATTTTTGGTAATTTTAAAAAAGAGAGATTTTTATTATTGCCAGATTAAAAATGGGAGATTTTTATAATTGCCCAGGCTAAACTGTAGGAGATACAAATTTCTAAATATGCTTATTATGGTTTCACACGTCGTTCTATGCAGCTAGAATGAATTTAAAACGAATTTATTAATTTTTGGTAATTTTATAAATGCGAGATTTTTATAATACCCCAGGCTAAACCGTAGGTGATACAAATTTCTAAATGTCCTTATTATTACTTAAGACGTCGTTCTATGCAGCTAAAATCAGTTTAAATCGAATTTATTAATTTTTGGTAATTTTAAAAAAGAGAGATTTTTATAATTGTTGCCCAGGCTAAACTGTAGGAGATACACATTTCTAAATATGCTTATTATGGTTTCAGACGTCGTTCTATCCAGCTTAAATGGGTTTAAATCGAATTTATTAATTTTTGGTAATTTTATAAATGCGAGATTTTTATAATTCCAAAGGCTAAACCGTAGGTGATACAAATTTCTAAATGTCCTTATTATTATTTAAGACGTCGTTCTATGCAGCTAAAATGAGTTTAAATCGAATTTATTAATTTTTGGTAATTTTAAAAAAGAGAGATTTTTATAATTGCCAGATAAAAAATGCGAGATTTTTATAATTGCCCAGGCTAAACTGTAGGTGATACAAATTTCTAAATATGCTTATTATGGTTTCAGACGTCGTTCTATGCAGCTAAAATGAATTTAAAACGAATTTATTAATTTTTGGTAATTTTATAAATGCGAGATTTTTATAATTCTGGAGGCTAAACCGTAGGTGATACAAATTTCTAAATGTCCTTATTATTATTTAAGACGTCGGTCTATGCAGCTAAAATGAGTTTAAATCGAATTTATTAATTTTTGGTAATTTTAAAAAAGACAGATTTTTATAATTGCCAGATTAAAAATGCGAGATTTTTATAATTGCCCAGGCTAAACTGTAGGAGATACAAATTTCTAAATATGCTTATTATGGTTTCAGACGTCGTTCTATGCAGCTAAAATGAATTTAAAACGAATTTATTAATTTTTGGTAATTTTATAAATGCGAGATTTTTATAATTCCCCAGGCTAAACCGTAGGTGATACAAATTTCTAAATGTCCTTGTTATTACTTAAGACGTCGTTCTATGCAGCTAAAATGAGTTTAAATCGAATTTATTAATTTTTGGTAATTTTAAAAAAGAGAGATTTTTATAATTGCCAGATTAAAAATGCGAGAATTTTATAATTGCCCAGGCTAAACTGTAGGAGATACACATTTCTAAATATGCTTATTATGGTTTCAGACGTCGTTCTATCCAGCTAAAATGGGTCTAAATCGAATTTATTAATTTTTGGTAATTTTAAAAAAGAGAGATTTTTATAATTGCCAGATTAAAAATTCGAGATTTTTATAATTGCCCAGGCTGAACCGTAGGAGATACAAATTTCTAAATATGCTTATTATGGTTTCAGACGTCGTTCTATACAGCTAAAATGAATTTAAAACGAATTTATTAATTTTTGGTAATTTTATAAATGCGAGATTTTTATAATTCCCCAGGCTAAACCGTAGGTGATAAAAATTTCTAAATGACCTTATATTATTTAAGACGTCGTTCTATGCAGCTAAAATGAGTTTAAGCCGAATTTATTAATTTTTGGTAATTTTAAAAAAGAGAGATTTTTATTATTGCCAGATTAAAAATGGGAGATTTTTATAATTGCCCAGGCTAAACTGTAGGAGATACAAATTTCTAAATATGCTTATTATGGTTTCACACGTCGTTCTATGCAGCTAGAATGAATTTAAAACGAATTTATTAATTTTTGGTAATTTTATAAATGCGAGATTTTTATAATACCCCAGGCTAAACCGTAGGTGATACAAATTTCTAAATGTCCTTATTATTACTTAAGACGTCGTTCTATGCAGCTAAAATCAGTTTAAATCGAATTTATTAATTTTTGGTAATTTTAAAAAAGAGAGATTTTTATAATTGTTGCCCAGGCTAAACTGTAGGAGATACACATTTCTAAATATGCTTATTATGGTTTCAGACGTCGTTCTATCCAGCTTAAATGGGTTTAAATCGAATTTATTAATTTTTGGTAATTTTATAAATGCGAGATTTTTATAATTCCAAAGGCTAAACCGTAGGTGATACAAATTTCTAAATGTCCTTATTATTATTTAAGACGTCGTTCTATGCAGCTAAAATGAGTTTAAATCGAATTTATTAATTTTTGGTAATTTTAAAAAGAGAGATTTTTATAATTGCCAGATTAAAAATGCGAGATTTTTATAATTGCCCAGGTTAAACTGTAGGAGATACAAATTTCTAAATATGCTTATTATGGTTTCAGACGTCGTTCTATGCAGCTAAAATGAATTTAAAACGAATTTATTAATTTTTGGTAATTTTATAAATGCGAGATTATTATAATTCCCCAGGCTAAACCGTAGGTGATACAAATTTCTAAATGTCCTTATTATTACTTAAGACGTCGTTCTATGCAGCTAAAATCAGTTTAAATCGAATTTATTAATTTTTGGTAATTTTAAAAAAGAGAGATTTTTATAATTGTTGCCCAGGCTAAACTGTAGGAGATACACATTTCTAAATATGCTTATTATGGTTTCAGACGTCGTTCTATCCAGCTTAAATGGGTTTAAATCGAATTTATTAATTTTTGGTAATTTTAAAAAAGAGAGATTTTTATAATTGCCAGATTAAAAATGCGAGATTTTTATAATTGCCCAGGCTAAACTGTAGGAGATACACATTTCTAAATATGCTTATTATGGTTTCAGACGTCGTTCTATCCAGCTAAAATGGGTCTAAATCGAATTTATTAATTTTTGGTAATTTTAAAAAAGAGAGATTTTTATAATTGCCAGATTAAAAATTCGAGATTTTTATAATTGCCCAGGCTGAACCGTAGGAGATACAAATTTCTAAATATGCTTATTATGGTTTCAGACGTCGTTCTATACAGCTAAAATGAATTTAAAACGAATTTATTAATTTTTGGTAATTTTATAAATGCGAGATTTTTATAATTCCCCAGGCTAAACCGTAGGTGATAAAAATTTCTAAATGACCTTATATTATTTAAGACGTCGTTCTATGCAGCTAAAATGAGTTTAAGCCGAATTTATTAATTTTTGGTAATTTTAAAAAAGAGAGATTTTTATTATTGCCAGATTAAAAATGGGAGATTTTTATAATTGCCCAGGCTAAACTGTAGGAGATACAAATTTCTAAATATGCTTATTATGGTTTCACACGTCGTTCTATGCAGCTAGAATGAATTTAAAACGAATTTATTAATTTTTGGTAATTTTATAAATGCGAGATTTTTATAATACCCCAGGCTAAACCGTAGGTGATACAAATTTCTAAATGTCCTTATTATTACTTAAGACGTCGTTCTATGCAGCTAAAATCAGTTTAAATCGAATTTATTAATTTTTGGTAATTTTAAAAAAGAGAGATTTTTATAATTGTTGTCCAGGCTAAACTGTAGGAGATACACATTTCTAAATATGCTTATTATGGTTTCAGACGTCGTTCTATCCAGCTTAAATGGGTTTAAATCGAATTTATTAATTTTTGGTAATTTTATAAATGCGAGATTTTTATAATTCCAAAGGCTAAACCGTAGGTGATACAAATTTCTAAATGTCCTTATTATTATTTAAGACGTCGTTCTATGCAGCTAAAATGAGTTTAAATCGAATTTATTAATTTTTGGTAATTTTAAAAAGAGAGATTTTTATAATTGCCAGATTAAAAATGCGAGATTTTTATAATTGCCCAGGTTAAACTGTAGGAGATACAAATTTCTAAATATGCTTATTATGGTTTCAGACGTCGTTCTATGCAGCTAAAATGAATTTAAAACGAATTTATTAATTTTTGGTAATTTTATAAATGCGAGATTATTATAATTCCCCAGGCTAAACCGTAGGTGATACAAATTTCTAAATGTCCTTATTATTACTTAAGACGTCGTTCTATGCAGCTAAAATCAGTTTAAATCGAATTTATTAATTTTTGGTAATTTTAAAAAAGAGAGATTTTTATAATTGTTGCCCAGGCTAAACTGTAGGAGATACACATTTCTAAATATGCTTATTATGGTTTCAGACGTCGTTCTATCCAGCTTAAATGGGTTTAAATCGAATTTATTAATTTTTGGTAATTTTAAAAAAGAGAGATTTTTATAATTGCCAGATTAAAAATGCGAGATTTTTATAATTGCCCAGGCTAAACTGTAGGAGATACACATTTCTAAATATGCTTATTATGGTTTCAGACGTCGTTCTATCCAGCTAAAATGGGTCTAAATCGAATTTATTAATTTTTGGTAATTTTAAAAAAGAGAGATTTTTATAATTGCCAGATTAAAAATTCGAGATTTTTATAATTGCCCAGGCTGAACCGTAGGAGATACAAATTTCTAAATATGCTTATTATGGTTTCAGACGTCGTTCTATGCAGCTAAAATGAATTTAAAACGAATTTATTAATTTTTGGTAATTTTATAAATGCGAGATTTTTATAATTCCCCAGGCTAAACCGTAGGTGATAAAAATTTCTAAATGACCTTATATTATTTAAGACGTCGTTCTATGCAGCTAAAATGAGTTTAAGCCGAATTTATTAATTTTTGGTAATTTTAAAAAAGAGAGATTTTTATTATTGCCAGATTAAAAATGGGAGATTTTTATAATTGCCCAGGCTAAACTGTAGGAGATACAAATTTCTAAATATGCTTATTATGGTTTCACACGTCGTTCTATGCAGCTAGAATGAATTTAAAACGAATTTATTAATTTTTGGTAATTTTATAAATGCGAGATTTTTATAATACCCCAGGCTAAACCGTAGGTGATACAAATTTCTAAATGTCCTTATTATTACTTAAGACGTCGTTCTATGCAGCTAAAATCAGTTTAAATCGAATTTATTAATTTTTGGTAATTTTAAAAAAGAGAGATTTTTATAATTGTTGCCCAGGCTAAACTGTAGGAGATACACATTTCTAAATATGCTTATTATGGTTTCAGACGTCGTTCTATCCAGCTTAAATGGGTTTAAATCGAATTTATTAATTTTTGGTAAT
Organism: Melanotus villosus; assembly: GCA_963082815.1. Lineage (NCBI taxonomy): Eukaryota > Metazoa > Arthropoda > Insecta > Coleoptera > Elateridae > Melanotus > Melanotus villosus. The sequence goes on along the minus strand of OY720419.1, from coordinate 34,386,655 downwards.
TTTATAAATGCGAGATTTTTATAATTCCAAAGGCTAAACCGTAGGTGATACAAATTTCTAAATGTCCTTATTATTATTTAAGACGTCGTTCTATGCAGCTAAAATGAGTTTAAATCGAATTTATTAATTTTTGGTAATTTTAAAAAGAGAGATTTTTATAATTGCCAGATTAAAAATGCGAGATTTTTATAATTGCCCAGGTTAAACTGTAGGAGATACAAATTTCTAAATATGCTTATTATGGTTTCAGACGTCGTTCTATGCAGCTAAAATGAATTTAAAACGAATTTATTAATTTTTGGTAATTTTATAAATGCGAGATTATTATAATTCCCCAGGCTAAACCGTAGGTGATACAAATTTCTAAATGTCCTTATTATTACTTAAGACGTCGTTCTATGCAGCTAAAATCAGTTTAAATCGAATTTATTAATTTTTGGTAATTTTAAAAAAGAGAGATTTTTATAATTGTTGCCCAGGCTAAACTGTAGGAGATACACATTTCTAAATATGCTTATTATGGTTTCAGACGTCGTTCTATCCAGCTTAAATGGGTTTAAATCGAATTTATTAATTTTTGGTAATTTTAAAAAAGAGAGATTTTTATAATTGCCAGATTAAAAATTCGAGATTTTTATAATTGCCCAGGCTGAACCGTAGGAGATACAAATTTCTAAATATTCTTATTATGGTTTCAGACGTCGTTCTATGCAGCTAAAATGAATTTAAAACGCATTTATTAATTTTTGGTAATTTTATAAATGCGAGATTTTTATAATTCCAAAGGCTAAACCGTAGGTGATACAAATTTCTAAATGTCCTTATTATTATTTAAGACGTCGTTCTATGCAGCTAAAATGAGTTTAAATCGAATTTACTAATTTTTGGTAATTTTAAAAAAGAGAGATTTTTATAATTGCCAGATAAAAAATGCGAGATTTTTATAATTGCCCAGGCTAAACTGTAGGTGATACAAATTTCTAAATATGCTTATTATGGTTTCAGACGTCGTTCTATGCAGCTAAAATGAATTTAAAACGAATTTATTAATTTTTGGTAATTTTATAAATGCGAGATTTTTATATTTCTGCTGGCTAAACCGTAGGTGATACAAATTTCTAAATGTCCTTATTATTACTTAAGACGTCGTTCTATGCAGCTAAAATGAGTTTAAATCGAATTTATTAATTTTTGGTAATTTTAAAAAAGAGAGATTTTTATAATTGCCAGATTAAAAATTCGAGATTTTTATAATTGCCCAGGCTGAACCGTAGGAGATACAAATTTCTGAATATTCTTATTATGGTTTCAGACGTCGTTCTAAGCAGCTAAAATGAATTTAAAACGAATTTATTAATTTTTGGTAATTTTATAAATGCGAGATTTTTATAATTCCCCAGGCTAAACCGTAGGTGATACAAATTTCTAAATGTCCTTGTTATTACTTAAGACGTCGTTCTATGCAGCTAAAATGAGTTTAAATCGAATTTATTAATTTTTGGTAATTTTAAAAAAGAGAGATTTTTATAATTGCCAGATTAAAAATGCGAGATTTTTATAATTGCCCAGGCTAAACTGTAGGAGATACACATTTCTAAATATGCTTATTATGGTTTCAGACGTCGTTCTATCCAGCTAAAATGGGCCTAAATCGAATTTATTAATTTTTGGTAATTTTAAAAAAGAGAGATTTTTATAATTGCCAGATTAAAAATTCGAGATTTTTATAATTGCCCAGGCTGAACCGTAGGAGATACAAATTTCTAAATATGCTTATTATGGTTTCAGACGTCGTTCTATACAGCTAAAATGAATTTAAAACGAATTTATTAATTTTTGGTAATTTTATAAATGCGAGATTTTTATAATTCCCCAGGCTAAACCGTAGGTGATAAAAATTTCTAAATGTCCTTATTATTATTTAAGACGTCGTTCTATGCAGCTAAAATGAGTTTAAGCCGAATTTATTAATTTTTGGTAATTTTAAAAAAGAGAGATTTTTATTATTGCCAGATTAAAAATGGGAGATTTTTATAATTGCCCAGGCTAAACTGTAGGAGATACAAATTTCTAAATATGCTTATTATGGTTTCACACGTCGTTCTATGCAGCTAGAATGAATTTAAAACGAATTTATTAATTTTTGGTAATTTTATAAATGCGAGATTTTTATAATACCCCAGGCTAAACCGTAGGTGATACAAATTTCTAAATGTCCTTATTATTATTTAAGACGTCGTTCTATGCAGCTAAAATGAGTTTAAATCGAATTTATTAATTTTTGGTAATTTTAAAAAAGAGAGATTTTTATAATTGCCAGATTAAAAATGCGAGATTTTTATAATTGCCCAGGCTAAACTGTAGGAGATACAAATTTCTAAATATGGTTATTATGGTTTCAGACGTCGTTCTATGCAGCTAAAATGAGTTTAAATCGAATTTATTAATTTTTGGTAATTTTAAAAAAGAGAGATTTTTATAATTGCCAGATTAAAAATTCGAGATTTTTATAATTGTCCAGTCTAAACCGTATGTGACAAAAATTTCTAAATATGCCTATTATTATTTAAGGCGTCGTTCTATGCAGCTAAAATGAATTTAAAACGAATTTATTAATTTTTGGTAATTTTATAAATGCGAGATTTTTATAATTCCCCAGGCTAAACCGTAGGTGATACAAATTTCTAAATGTCCTTATTAATACTTAAGACGTCGTTCTATGCAGCTAAAATGAGTTTAAATCGAATTTATTAATTTTTGGTAAGTTTAAAAAAGAGAGATTTTTATAATTGCCATATTAAAAATGCGAGATTTTTATAATTGCCCAGGCTAAACTGTAGGAGATACACATTTCTAAATATGCTTATTATGGTTTCAGACGTCGTTCTATGCAGTTAAAATGAGTTTAAATCGAATTTATTAATTTTTGGTAATTTTAAAAAAGAGAGATTTTTATAATTGCCAGATTAAAAATGCGAGATTTTTATAATTGCCCAGGCTAAACCGTAGGAGATACAAATTTCTAAATATGCTTATTATGGTTTCAGTCTCTTTCTATGCAGCTAAAATGAATTTGAATCGAATTTATTAATTTTTGGTAATTTTATAAATGCGAGATTTTTATAATACCCCAGGCTAAACCGTAGGTGATACAAATTTCTAAATGTGCTTATTATTATTTAAGACGTCGTTCTATGCAGCTAAAATGAATTTAAAACGAATTTATTAGTTTTTGGTATTTTTAAAAAAGAGAGATTTTTATAATTGCCAGATTAAAAATTCGAGATTTTTATTATTGCCCAGGCTAAACTGTAGGAGATACAAATTTCTAAATATGCTTATTATGGTTTCAGACGTCGTTCTATGCAGCTAAAATGAATTTAAAACGAATTTATTAATTTTTGGTAATTTTATAAATGCGAGATTTTTATAATTCCCCAGGCTAAACCGTAGGTGATACAAATTTCTAAATGAGTTTATTATTATTTAAGACGTCGTTCTATGCAGTTAAAATGAGTTTAAATCGAATTTATTAATTTTTGGTAATTTTAAAAAAGAGAGATTTTTATAATTTCCAGATTAAAAATGCGAGATTTTTATAGTTGCCTAGGCTAAACCGTAGGAGATACAAATTTCTAAATATGCTTATTATGGTTTCAGACGTCGTTCTATGCAGCTAAAATGAATTTAAAACGAATTTATTAATTTTTGGTAATTTTATAAATGCGAGATTTTTATAATTCCCCAGGCTAAACCGTAGGTGATACAAATTTCTAAATGTCCTTATTATTATTTAAGACGTCGTTCTATGCAGCTAAAATGAACTTAAATCGAATTTATTAATTTTTGGTAAATAAATGCGAGATTTTTATAATTCCCCAGGCTAAACCGTAGGTGATACAAATTTCTAAATGTGCTTATAATTATTTAAGACGTCGTTCTATGCAGCTAAAATGAATTTAAAACGAATTTATTAATTTTTGGTAATTTTATAAATGCGAGATTTTTATAATTGCCCAGGCTAAACCGTAGGTGATACAAATTTCTAAATGAGTTTATTATTATTTAAGACGTCGTTCTATACAGCTAAAATGAGTTTAAATCGAATTTATTAATTTTTGGTATTTTTAAAAAAGAGAGATTTTTATAATTGCCAGATTAAAAATTCGAGATTTTTATAATTGCCCAGGCTAAACTGTAGGAGATACAAATTTCTAAATATGCTTATTATGGTTTCAGACGTCGTTCTATGCAGCTAAAATGAATTTAAAACGAATTTATTAATTTTTGGTAATTTTATAAATGCGAGATTTTTATAATTCCCCAGGCTAAACCGTAGGTGATACAAATTTCTAAATGTCCTTATTATTACTTAAGACGACGTTCTATGCAGCTAAAATGAGTTTAAATCGAATTTATTAATTTTTGGTAATTTTAAATAAGAGAGATTATTAAAATTGCCAGATTAAAAATGCGAGATTTTTATAATTGCCCAGGTTAAACTGTAGGAGATACAAATTTCTAAATATGGTTATTATGGTTTCAGACGTCGTTCTATGCAGCTAAAAACCGTAGGTGATACAAATTTCTAAATGTCCTTATTATTACTTAAGACGTCGTTCTATGCAGCTAAAATGAGTTTAAATCGAATTTATTAATTTTGGGTAATTTAAAAAAAGACAGATTTTTATAATTGCCAGATTAAAAATGCGAGATTTTTATAATTGCCCAGGCTAAACTGTAGGAGATACAAGTTTCTAAATATGCTTATTATGGTTTCAGACGTCGTTCTATCCAGCTAAAATGAATTTAAAACGAATTTATTAATTTTTGGTAATTTTATAAATGCGAGATTTTTATAATTCTGCAGGCTAAACCGTAGGTGATACAAATTTCTAAATGTCCTTATTATTACTTAAGACGTCGTTCTATGCAGCTAAAATGAGTTTAAATCGAATTTATTAATTTTAAAAAAGAGAGATTTTTATAATTGCCAGATTAAAAATGCGAGATTTTTATAATTGCCCAGGCTAAACTGTAGGAGATACAAATTTCTAAATATGCTTATTATGGTTTCAGACGTCGTTCTATACAGCTAAAATGAATTTAAACCGAAATTATTAATTTTTGGTAATTTTATAAATGCCAGATTTTTATAATTCCCCAGGCTAAACCGCAGGTGATAAAAATTTCTAAATGTCCTTATTATTATTTAAGACGTCGTTCTATGCAGCTAAAATGAGTTTAAGCCGAATTTATTTATTTTTGGTAATTTTAAAAAAGAGAGATTTTTATTATTGCCAGATTAAAAATGCGAGATTTTTATAATTGCCCAGGCTAAACTGTAGGAGATACAAATTTCTAAATATGCTTATTATGGTTTCACACGTCGTTCTATGCAGCTAGAATGAATTTAAAACGAATTTATTAATTTTTGGTAATTTTATAAATGCGAGATTTTTATAATTCCCCAGGCTAAACCGTAGGTGATACAAATTTCTAAATGTCATTATTATTTAAGACGTCGTTCTATGCAGCTAAAATGAGTTTAAATCGAATTTATTAATTTTTGGTAATTTTAAAAAAGACAGATTTTTATAATTGCCAGATTAAAAATGCGAGATTTTTATAATTGCCCAGGCTAAACTGTAGGAGATACAAATTTCTAAATATGCTTATTATGGTTTCAGACGTCGTTCTATGCAGCTAAAATGAGTTTAAATCGAATTTATTAATTTTTGGTAATTTTAAAAAAGAGAGATTTTTATAATTGCCAGATTAAAAATGCGAGATTTTTATAATTGCCCAGGCTAAACTGTAGGAGATACGCATTTCTAAATATGCTTATTATGGTTTCAGACGTCGTTCTATGCAGCTAAAATGAATTTAAAACGAATTTATTAATTTTTGGTAATTTTATAAATGCGAGATTTTTATAATTCCCCAGGCTAAACCGTAGGTGATCCAAATTTCTAAATGTCCTTATTATTACTTAAGACGTCGTTCTATGCAGCTAAAATGAGTTTAAATCGAATTTATTAATTTTTGGTAATTTTAAAAAAAGAGATTTTTATAATTGCCAGATTAAAAATGCGAGATTTTTATAATTGCCCAGTCTAAACTGTAGGAGATACAAATTTCTAAATATTCTTATTATGGTTTCAGACGTCGTTCTATACAGCTAAAATGAATTTAAACCGAATTTATTAATTTTTGGTAATTTTATAAATGCCAGATTTTTATAATTCCCCAGGTTAAACCGTAGGAGATACAAATTTCTAAAAATGCTTATTATGGTTTCACACTTCGTTCTATACAGCTAGAATGAATTTAAAACGAATTTATTAATTTTTGGTAATTTTACAAATGCGAGATTTTTATAATTCCTCAGGCTAAACCGTAGGTGATACACATTTCTAAATGTCCTTATTATTATTTAAGACGTCGTTCTATGCAGCTAAAATGAGTTTAAATCGAATTTATTAATTTTTGGTAATTTTAAAAAAGACAGATTTTTATAATTGCCAGATTAAAAATGTGAGATTTTTATAATTGCCCAGGCTAAACTGTAGGAGATACAAATTTCTAAATATGCTTATTATGGTTTCAGACGTCGTTCTATGCAGCTAAAATGAGTTTAAATCGAATTTATTAATTTTTGGTAATTTTAAAAAAGAGAGATTTTTATAATTGCCAGATTAAAAATGCGAGATTTTTATAATTGCCCAGGCTAAACTGTAGGAGATACGCATTTCTAAATATGCTTATTATGGTTTCAGACGTCGTTCTATGCAACTAAAATGAATTTAAAACGAATTTATTAATTTTTGGTAATTTTATAAATGCGAGATTTTTATAATTCCCCAGGCTAAACCGTAGGTGATACAAATTTCTAAATGTCCTTATTATTACTTAAGACGTCGTTCTATGCAGCTAAAATGAGTTTAAATCGAATTTATTAATTTTTGGTAATTTTATAAATGCGAGATTTTTATAATCCTGCAGGCTAAACCGTAGGTGATACAAATTTCTAAATGTCCTTATTATTACTTAAGACGTCGTTCTATGCAGTTAAAATGAGTTTAAATCGAATTTATTAATTTTTGGTAATTTTAAAAAAGAGAGATTTTTATAATTGCCAGATTAAAAATGCGAGATTTTTATAATTGCCCACGCTAAACTGTAGGAGATACAAATTTCTAAATATGCTTATTATGGTTTCAGACGTCGTTCTATACAGCTAAAATGAATTTAAACCGAAATAATTAATTTTTGGTAATTTTATAAATGCGAGATTTTTATAATTCTGCAGGCTAAACCGTAGGTGATACAAATTTCTAAATGTCCTTATTATTACTTAAGACGTCGTTCTATGCAGTTAAAATGAGTTTAAATCGAATTTATTAATTTTTGGTAATTTTAAAAAAGAGAGATTTTTATAATTGCCAGATTAAAAATGCGAGATTTTTATAATTGCCCAGGCTAAACTGTAGGAGATACAAATTTCTAAATATGCTTATTATGGTTTCACACGTCGTTCTATGCAGCTAGAATGAATTTAAAACGAATTTATTAATTTTTGGTAATTTTATAAATGCGAGATTTTTATAATTCCCCAGGCTAAACCGTAGGTGATACAAATTTCTAAATGTCCTTATTATTATTTAAGACATCGTTCTATGCAGCTAAAATGAGTTTAAATCGAATTTATTAATTTTTGGTAATTTAAAAAAAAGAGATTTTTATAATTGCCAGATTAAAAATGCGAGATTTTTATAATTGCCCAGGCTAAACTGTAGGAGATACAAATTTCTAAATATGCTTATTATGGTTTCAGACGTCGTTCTATACAGCTAAAATGAATTTAAACCGAATTTATTAATTTTTGGTAATTGTATAAATGCCAGATTTTTATAATTCCCCAGGCTAAACCGTAGGAGATACAAATTTCTAAATATGCTTATTATGGTTTCACACGTCGTTCTATGCAGCTAGAATGAATTTAAAACGAATTTATTAATTTTTGGTAATTTTACAAATGCGAGATTTTTATAATTCCTCAGGCTGAACCGTAGGTGATACAAATTTCTAAATGTCCTTATTATTATTTAAGACGTCGTTCTATGCAGCTAAAATGAGTTTAAATCGAATTTATTAATTTTTGGTAATTTTAAAAAAGAGAGATTTTTGTAATTGCCAGATTAAAAATGCGAGATTTTTATAATTGCCCAGGCTAAACTGTAGGAGATACGCATTTCTAAATATGCTTATTATGGTTTCAGACGGCGTTCTATGCAGCTAAAATGAATTTAAAACGAATTTATTAATTTTTGGTAATTTTATATGTGCGAGATTTTTATAATTCCCCAGGCTAAACCGTAGGTGATACAAATTTCTAAATGTCCTTATTATTATTTAAGACGTCGTTCTATGCAGCTAAAATTAGTTTAAATCGAATTTATTAATTTTTGGTAATTTTAAAAAAGAGAGATTTTTATAATTGCCAGATTAAAAATGCGAGATTTTTATAATTGCCCAGGCTAAACCGTAGGAGATACAAATTTCTAAATATGCTTATTATGGTTTCAGACGTCGTTCTATGCAGCTAAAATGAATTTAAAACGAATTTATTAATTTTTGGTAATTTTATAAATGCGAGATTTTTATAATGGGCAACAGAATTATTTTTTTTAAATTAATGTTTTTTAATGTTTATGCCGTATTAAAAAGACCCAAGACAAAAAAATTTTTTTTTTAATAATTATGAAGCGTAAAAAAGGTACGGAATTTCAAATAAAAAATTTTCCCGCCAAAACGAGCACGTATTGCTGTGACGTATGTAGCCGAATGCGTCAGCTGCATAGATAACCAATAATAGTCGGCTGTCAGCTGTCAGCAAAACATACGCGAACGTTGTAGCGCGACGCGCGATATTTAACGTGTTTATTTACCTCCTTCACCTGTGAAAATTAACAAGTACTACTTCTACACCAGGCAAAATATTTCTATCTATACCTAATGAATAGGTACATGATACTAACCTTAAATTTTTTCAAGTCGCTTTGACACTGCAGAGTCTATTTTATGCATATTACCAGGCAACACCGATCCGTGCGGCGCGGTACGTCACATGCCGTTTTCGATTTTCCGGCGGTAATTCAAAATTGCTGAGATAATTTTCTATTTTTTTCGGGGATAAAATTTTTTTTTTTATTTTAAATATTATGTAGCTTATAAGTGACCCCTCAACTACATGTAAAAACGATTTCACTTAATTTATAAAATTCAGTTCTTTAGCCTATTCTGCAGGCTAAACCGTAGGTGATACAAATTTCTAAATGTCCTTATTATTACTCAAGACGTCGTTCTATGCAGCTAAAAAGAGTTTAAATCGAATTTATTAATTTTTGGTAATTTTAAAAAAGAGAGATTTTTATAATTGCCAGATTAAAAATGCGAGATTTTTATAATTGCGCAGGCTAAACTGTAGGAGATACAAATTTCTAAATATGTTTATTATTATTTAAGGCGTCGTTCTATGCAGCTAAAAAGAATTTAAAACGAATTTATTAATTTTTGGTAATTTTATAAATGCGAGATTTTTATAATTGCCAGATTAAAAATGCGAGATCTTTATAATTGCCCAGTCTAAACCGTATGTGACAAAAATTTCTAAATATGCCTATTATTATTTAAGGCGTCGTTCTATACAGCTAAAATGAATTTAAAACGAATTTATTAATTTTTGGTAATTTTATAAATGCGAAATTTTTATAATTCCCCAGGCTAAACCGTAGGTGATACAAATTTCTAAATGTGCTTATTAATTATAAAAATCTCGCATTTTTAATCTGGAAATTATAAAAATCTCTCTTTTTTAAAATTACCAAAAATTAATAAATTCGATTTAAACTCATTTTAGCTGCATAGACCGACGTCTTAAATAATAATAAGGACATTTAGAAATTTGTATCACCTACGGTTTAGCCTGGGGAATTATAAAAATCTCCATTTATAAAATTAAGAAAAATTAATAAATTCGTTTTAAATTCATTTTAGCTGCATAGAACGACGTCTGAAACCATAATAAGCATATTTAGAAATTTGTATCTCCTACAGTTTAGCCTGGGCAATTATAAAAATCTCGCATTTTTAATCTGGCAATTATAAAAATCTCTCTTTTTTAAAATTACCAAAAATTAATAAATTCGATTTAAACTCATTTTAGCTGTATAGAACGACGTCTTAAATAATAATACGGACATTTAGAAATTTGTATCACCTACGGTTTAGCCTGGGGAATTATAAAAATCTCGCATTTATAAAATTACCAAAAATTAATAAATTCGTTTTAAATTCATTCTAGCTGCATAGAACGACGTGTGAAACCATAATAAGCATATTTAGAAATTTGTATCTCCTACAGTTTAGCCTGGGCAATTATAAAAATCTCGCATTTTTAATCTGGCAATAATAAAAATCTCTCTTTTTTAAAATTACCAAAAATAAATAAATTCGGCTTAAACTCATTTTAGCTGCATAGAACGACGTCTTAAATAATAATAAGGACATTTAGAAATTTTTATCATCTACGGTTTAGCCTGGGGAATTATAAAAATCTGGCATTTATAAAATTACCAAAAATTAATAAATTCGATTTAAATTCATTTTAGCTGTATAGAACGACGTCTGAAACTATAATAAGCATATTTAGAAATTTGTATCTCCTACAGTTTAGCCTGGGCAATTATAAAAATCTCGCATTTTTAATCAGGCAATTATAAAAATCTCTCTTTTTTAAAATTACCAAAAATTAATAAATTCGATTTAAACTCATTTTAGCTGCATAGAACGACGTCTTAAGTAATAATAAGGACATTTAGAAATTTGTACCACCTACGGTTTAGCCTGCAGAATTATAAAAATCTCGCATTTATAAAGTTACCAAAAATTAATAAATTTGTTTTAAATTCATATTAGCTGCATAGAACGACGTCTGAAACCATAATAAGCATATTTAGTAATTTGTATCTCCTACAGTTTAGCCTGGGCAATTATAAAAATCTCGCATTTTTAATCTGGAAATTATAAAAATCTCTCTTTTTTAAAATTACCAAAAATTAATAAATTCGATTTAAACTCATTTTAGCTGTATAGAACGACGTCTTAAGTAATAATAAGGACATTTAGAAATTTGTATCACCTACGGTTTAGCATGGGGAATTATAAAACTCTCGCATTTATAAAATTACCAAAAATTAATAAATTCGTTTTAAATTCATTTTAGCTGGATACAACGACGTCTGAAACCATAATAAGCATATTTAGTAATTTGTATCTCCTACAGTTTAGCCTGGGCAATTATAAAAATCTCGCATTTTTAATCTGGAAATTATAAAAATCTCTCTTTTTTAAAATTACCAAAAATTAATAAATTCGATTTAAACTCATTTTAGCTGCATAGAACGACGTCTTAAATAATAATAAGGACATTTAGAAATTTGTATCACCTACGGTTTAGCCTGGGGAATTATAAAAATCTCGCATTTATAAAATTACCAAAAATTAATAAATTCGTTTTAAATTCATTTTAGCTGCATAGAACGACGTCTGAAACCATAATAAGCATATTTAGTAATTTGTATCTCCTACAGTTTAGCCTGGGCAATTATAAAAATCTCGCATTTTTAATCTGGAAATTATAAAAATCTCTCTTTTTTAAAATTACCAAAAATTAATAAATTCGATTTAAACTCATTTTAGCTGTATAGAACGACGTCTTAAGTAATAATAAGGACATTTAGAAATTTGTATCACCTACGGTTTAGCATGGGGAATTATAAAACTCTCGCATTTATAAAATTACCAAAAATTAATAAATTCGTTTTAAATTCATTTTAGCTGGATACAACGACGTCTGAAACCATAATAAGCATATTTAGTAATTTGTATCTCCTACAGTTTAGCCTGGGCAATTATAAAAATCTCGCATTTTTAATCTGGAAATTATAAAAATCTCTCTTTTTTAAAATTACCAAAAATTAATAAATTCGATTTAAACTCATTTTAGCTGCATAGAACGACGTCTTAAATAATAATAAGGACATTTAGAAATTTGTATCACCTACGGTTTAGCCTGGGGAATTATAAAAATCTCGCATTTATAAAATTACCAAAAATTAATAAATTCGTTTTAAATTCATTTTAGCTGCATAGAACGACGTCTGAAACCATAATAAGCATATTTAGTAATTTGTATCTCCTACAGTTTAGCCTGGGCAATTATAAAAATCTCGCATTTTTAATCTGGAAATTATAAAAATCTCTCTTTTTTAAAATTACCAAAAATTAATAAATTCGATTTAAACTCATTTTAGCTGTATAGAACGACGTCTTAAGTAATAATAAGGACATTTAGAAATTTGTATCACCTACGGTTTAGCATGGGGAATTATAAAAATCTCGCATTTATAAAATTACCAAAAATTAATAAATTCGTTTTAAATTCATTTTAGCTGGATACAACGACGTCTGAAACCATAATAAGCATATTTAGTAATTTGTATCTCCTACAGTTTAGCCTGGGCAATTATAAAAATCTCGCATTTTTAATCTGGAAATTATAAAAATCTCTCTTTTTTAAAATTACCAAAAATAAATAAATTCGGCTTAAACTCATTTTAGCTGCATAGAACGACGTCTTAAATAATAATAAGGACATTTAGAAATTTTTATCATCTACGGTTTAGCCTGGGGAATTATAAAAATCTGGCATTTATAAAATTACCAAAAATTAATAAATTCGATTTAAATTCATTTTAGCTGTATAGAACGACGTCTGAAACTATAATAAGCATATTTAGAAATTTGTATCTCCTACAGTTTAGCCTGGGCAATTATAAAAATCTCGCATTTTTAATCAGGCAATTATAAAAATCTCTCTTTTTTAAAATTACCAAAAATTAATAAATTCGATTTAAACTCATTTTAGCTGCATAGAACGACGTCTTAAGTAATAATAAGGACATTTAGAAATTTGTACCACCTACGGTTTAGCCTGCAGAATTATAAAAATCTCGCATTTATAAAGTTACCAAAAATTAATAAATTCGTTTTAAATTCATATTAGCTGCATAGAACGACGTCTGAAACCATAATAAGCATATTTAGAAATTTGTATCTCCTACAGTTTAGCCTGGGCAATTATAAAAATCTCGCATTTTTAATCTGGCAATTATAAAAAACTGTCTTTTTTAAAATTACCAAAAATTAGTAAATTCGATTTAAACTCATTTTAGCTGCATAGAACGACGACATAAGTAATAATAAGGACATTTAGAAATTTGTATCACCTACGGTTTAGCCTGCAGAATTACAAAAATGTCGCATTTATAAAATTACCAAAAATTAATAAATTCGTTTTAAATTCATTTTAGCTGCATAGAACGACGTCTGAAACCATAATAAGCATATTTAGAAATTTGTATATCCTACAGTTTAGCCTGGGCAATTATAAAAATCTCGCATTTTTAATCTGGCAATTATAAAAATCTGTCTTTTTTAAAATTACCAAAAATTAATAAATTCGGCTTAAACTCATTTTAGCTGCATAGAACGACGTCTTAAATAATAATAAGGACATTTAGAAATTTTTATCACCTACGGTTTAGCCTGGGGAATTATAAAAATCTCGCATTTATAAAATTACCAAAAATTAATAAATTCGATTTAAACTCATTTTAGCTGCATAGAACGAAGTCTGAAACCATAATAAGCATATTTAGTAATTTGTATCTCCTACAGTTTAGCCTGGGCAATTATAAAAATCTCGCATTTTTAATCTGGAAATTATAAAAATCTCGCATTTATTAAATTACCAAAAATTAATAAATTCGTTTTAAATTCATTTTAGCTGTATAGAACGACGCCTTAAATAATAATAAACATATTTAGAAATTTGTATCTCCTACAGTTTAGCCTGTGCAATTATAAAAATCTCGCATTTTTAATCTGGCAATTATAAAAATCTCTCTTTTTTAAAATTACCAAAAATTAATAAATTCGATTTAAACTCTTTTTAGCTGCATAGAACGACGTCTTAAATAATAATAAGGACATTTAGAAATTTGTATCACCTACGGTTTAGCCTGGGGAATTATAAAAATCTCGCATTTATAAAATTACCAAAAATTAATAAATTCGTTTTAAATTCATTTTAGCTGGATACAACGACGTCTGAAACCATAATAAGCATATTTAGTAATTTGTATCTCCTACAGTTTAGCCTGGGCAATTATAAAAATCTCGCATTTTTAATCTGGAAATTATAAAAATCTCTCTTTTTTAAAATTACCAAAAATTAATAAATTCGATTTAAACTCATTTTAGCTGTATAGAACGACGTCTTAAGTAATAATAAGGACATTTAGAAATTTGTATCACCTACGGTTTAGCATGGGGAATTATAAAAATCTCGCATTTATAAAATTACCAAAAATTAATAAATTCGTTTTAAATTCATTTTAGCTGCATAGAACGACGTCTGAAACCATAATAAGCATATTTAGTAATTTGTATCTCCTACAGTTTAGCCTGGGCAATTATAAAAATCTCGCATTTTTAATCTGGAAATTATAAAAATCTCTCTTTTTTAAAATTGCCAAAAATTAATAAATTCGATTTAAACTCATTTTAGCTGCATACAACGACGTCTTAAATAATAATAAGGACATTTAGAAATTTGTATCACCTACGGTTTAGCCTGGGGAATTATAAAAATCTCGGATTTATAAAATTACCAAAAATTAATAAATTCGTTTTAAATTCATTTTAGCTGCATAGAACGACGTCTGAAACCATAATAAGCATATTTAGAGATTTGTATCTCCTACAGTTTAACCTGGGCAATTATAAAAATCTCGCATTTTTAATCTGGCAATTATAAAAATCTCTCTTTTTTAAAATTACCAAAAATTAATAAATTCGATTTAAACTCATTTTAGCTGCATAGAACGACGTCTGAAACCATAATAAGCATATTTAGAAATTTTTTATCTCCTACAGTTTAGCCTGGGCAATTATAAAAATCTCGCATTTTTAATCTGGCAATTATAAAAATCTCTCTTTTTAAAATTACCAAAAATTAATAAATTCGATTTAAACTCATTTTAGCTGCATAGAACGACGTCTTAAATAATAATAAGGACATTTAGAAATTTGTATCACCTACGGTTTAGCCTGGGGAATAAATTAATAAATTCGATTTAAACTCATTTTAGCTGCATAGAACGACGTCTTAAGTAATAATAAGGACATTTAGAAATTTGTATCACCTACGGTTTAGCCTGGGGAATTATAAAAATCTCGCATTTATAAAATTACCAAAAATTAATAAATTCGTTTTAAATTCATTTTAGCTGCATAGAACGACGTCTGAAACCATAATAAGCATATTTAGAAATTTGTATCTCCTACAGTTTAGCCTGGGCAATTATAAAAATCTCGCATTTTTAATCTGGCAATTATAAAAATCTCTCTTTTTTAAAATTACCAAAAATTAATAGATTCGATTTAAACTCATTTTAGCTGTATAGAACGACGTCTTAAATAATAATACGGACATTTAGAAATTTGTATCACCTACGGTTTAGCCTGGGGAATTATAAAAATCTCGCATTTATAAAATTACCAAAAATTAATAAATTCGTTTTAAATTCATTCTAGCTGCATAGAACGACGTGTGAAACCATAATAAGCATATTTAGAAATTTGTATCTCCTACAGTTTAGCCTGGGCAATTATAAAAATCTCGCATTTTTAATCAGGCAATTATAAAAATCTCTCTTTTTTAAAATTACCAAAAATTAATAAATTCGATTTAAACTCATTTTAGCTGCATAGAACGACGTCTTAAGTAATAATAAGGACATTTAGAAATTTGTATCACCTACGGTTTAGCCTGCAGAATTACAAAAATCTCGCATTTATAAAATTACCAAAAATTAATAAATTAGTTTTAAATTCATTTTAGCTGCATAGAACGACGTCTGAAACCATAATAAGCATATTTAGAAATTTGTATCTCCTACAGTTTAGCCTGGGCAATTATAAAAATCTCGCATTTTTAATCTGGCAATTATAAAAATCTGTCTTTTTTAAAATTACCAAAAATTAATAAATTCGGCTTAAACTCATTTTAGCTGCATAGAACGACGTCTTAAATAATAATAAGGACATTTAGAAATTTGTATCACCTACGGTTTAGCCTGGGGAATAATAAAAATCTCGCATTTATAAAATTACCAAAAATTAATAAATTCGTTTTAAATTCATTTTAGCTGCATAGAACGACGTCTGAAACCATAATAAGCATATTTAGTAATTTGTATCTCCTACAGTTTAGCCTGGGCAATTATAAAAATCTCGCATTTTTAATCTGGAAATTATAAAAATCTCTCTTTTTTAAAATTACCAAAAATTAATAAATTCGATTTAAACTCATTTTAGCTGTATAGAACGACGTCTTAAGTAATAATAAGGACATTTAGAAATTTGTATCACCTACGGTTTAGCCTGGGGAATTATAAAAATCTCGCATTTATAAAATTACCAAAAATTAATAAATTCGTTTTAAATTCATTTTAGCTGCATAGAACGACGTCTGAAACCATAATAAGCATATTTAGTAATTTGTATCTCCTACAGTTTAGCCTGGGCAATTATAAAAATCTCGCATTTTTAATCTGGAAATTATAAAAATCTCTCTTTTTTAAAATTACCAAAAATTAATAAATTCGATTTAAACTCATTTTAGCTGCATACAACGACGTCTTAAATAATAATAAGGACATTTAGAAATTTTTATCATCTACGGTTTAGCCTGGGGAATTATAAAAATCTCGCATTTTTAATCTGGAAATTATAAAAATCTCTCTTTTTTAAAATTACCAAAAATTAATAAATTCGATTTAAACTCATTTTAGCTGCATACAACGACGTCTTAAATAATAATAAGGACATTTAGAAATTTTTATCATCTACGGTTTAGCCTGGGGAATTATAAAAATCTGGCATTTATAAAATTACCAAAAATTAATAAATTCGATTTAAATTCATTTTAGCTGTATAGAACGACGTCTGAAACTATAATAAGCATATTTAGAAATTTGTATCTCCTACAGTTTAGCCTGGGCAATTATAAAAATCTCGCATTTTTAATCTGGCAATTATAAAAATCTGTCTTTTTTAAAATTACCAAAAATTAATAAATTCGATTTAAACTCATTTTAGCTGCATAGAACGACGTCTTAAGTAATAATAAGGACATTTAGAAATTTGTATCACCTACGGTTTAGCCTGGGGAATTATAAAAATCTCGCATTTATAAAATTACCAAAAATTAATAAATTCGTTTTAAATTCATTTTAGCTGCATAGAACGACGTCTGAAACCATAATAAGCATATTTAGAAATTTGTATCTCCTACAGTTTAGCCTGGGCAATTATAAAAATCTCGCATTTTTAATCTGGCAATTATAAAAATCTCTCTTTTTTAAAATTACCAAAAATTAATAAATTCGATTTAAACTCATTTTAGCTGTATAGAACGATGTCTTAAATAATAATAAGGACATTTAGAAATTTGTATCACCTACGGTCTAGCCTGGGGAATTATAAAAATCTCGCATATATAAAATTACCAAAAATTAATAAATTCGTTTTAAATTCATTCTAGCTGCATAGAACGACGTGTGAAACCATAATAAGCATATTTAGAAATTTGTATCTCCTACAGTTTAGCCTGGGCAATTATAAAAATCTCTCATTTTTAATCTGGCAATTATAAAAATCTCTCTTTTTTTAAATTACCAAAAATAAATAAATTCGGCTTAAACTCATTTTAGCTGCATAGAACGACGTCTTAAATAATAATAAGGACATTTAGAAATTTTTATCATCTACGGTTTAGCCTGGGGAATTATAAAAATCTGGCATTTATAAAATTACCAAAAATTAATAAATTCGATTTAAATTCATGTTAGCTGTATAGAACGACGTCTGAAACCATAATAAGCATATTTAGAAATTTGTATCTCCTACAGTTTAGCCTGGTCAATTATAAAAATCTCGCATTTTTAATTAGGCAATTATAAAAATCTCTCTTTTTTAAAATTACAAAAAATTAATAAATTCGGCTTAAACTCATTTTAGCTGCATAGAACGACGTCTTAAATAATAATGACATTTAGAAATTTTTATCACCTACGGTTTAGCCTGGGGAATTATAAAAATCTCGCATTTATAAAATTACCAAAAATTAATAAATTCGATTTAAACTCATTTTAGCTGCATAGAACGACGTCTGAAACCATAATAAACATATTTAGAAATTTGTATCTCCTACAGTTTAGCCTGGGCAATTATAAAAATCTCGCATTTTTAATCTGGCAATTATAAAAATCTCTCTTTTTTAAAATTACCAAAAATTAATAAATTCGATTTAAACTCATTTTAGCTGCATAGAACGACGTCTTAAGTAATAATAAGGACATTTAGAAATTTGTATCACCTACGGTTTAGCCTGCAGAATTATAAAAATCTCGCATTTATAAAATTACCAAAAATTAATAAATTCGTTTTAAATTCATTTTAGCTGCATAGAACGCCGTCTGAAACCATAATAAGCATATTTAGAAATTTGTATCTCCTACAGTTTAGCCTGGGCAATTATAAAAATCTCGCATTTTTAATCTGGCAATTATAAAAATCTGTCTTTTTTAAAATTACCAAAAATTAATAAATTCGATTTAAACTCATTTTAGCTGCTTAGAACGACGTCTTAAGTAATAATAAGGACATTTAGAAATTTGTATCACCTACGGTTTAGCCTGGGGAATTATAAAAATCTCGCATTTATAAAATTACCAAAAATTAATAAATTCGTTTTAAATTCATTTTAGCTGCATAGAACGACGTCTGAAACCATAATAAGCATATTTAGAAATTTGTATCTCCTACAGTTTAGCCTGGGCAATTATAAAAATCTCGCATTTTTAATCTGGCAATTATAAAAATCTCTCTTTTTTAAAATTACCAAAAATTAATAAATTCGATTTAAACTCATTTTAGCTGCATAGAACGACGTCTTAAATAATAATAACGACATTTAGAAATTTGTATCACCTATGGTTTAGTCTGGGGAACTATAAAAATCTCGCATTTATAAAATTACCAAAAATTAATAAATTCGTTTTAAATTCATTCTAGCTGCATAGAACGACGTGTGAAACCATAATAAGCATATTTAGAAATTTGTATCTCCTACTGTTTAGCCTGGGCAATTATAAAAATCTCGCATTTTTAATCTGGCAATAATATAAATCTCCCTTTTTTAAAATTACCAAAAATAAATAAATTCGGCTTAAACTCATTTTAGCTGCATAGAACGACGTCTTAAATAATAATAAGGACATTTAGAAATTTTTATCATCTACGGTTTAGCCTGGGGAATTATAAAAATCTGGCATTTATAAAATTACCAAAAATTAATAAATTCGATTTAAATTCATTTTAGCTGTATAGAACGACGTCTGAAACCATAATAAGCATGTTATAAAAAAAAGTTGGTATTATGAGGGTTAATCTGGCAATAATAAAAATCTCTCTTTTTTAAAATTACCAAAAATAAATAAATTCGGCTTAAACTCATTTTAGCTGCATAGAACGACGTCTTAAATAATAATAAGGACATTTAGAAATTTGTATCACCTACGGTTTAGCCTGGGGAATTATAAAAATCTCGCATTTATAAAATTACCAAAAATTAATAAATTCGTTTTAAATTCATTTTAGCTGCATAGAACGACGTCTGAAACCATAATAAGCATATTTAGAAATTTGTATGTCCTACAGTTTAGCCTGGGCAATTATAAAAATCTCGCATTTTTAATCTGGCAATTATAAAGATCTCTCTTTTTTAAAATTACCAAAAACTAATAAATTCGATTTAAACTCATTTTAGCTGCATAGAACGACGTCTTAAGTAATAATAAGGACATTTAGAAATTTGTATCACCTACGGTTTAGCCTGCAGAATTATAAAAATCTCGCATTTATAAAATTACCAAAAATTAATAAATTCGTTTTAAATTCATTCTAGCTGCATAGAACGACGTGTGAAACCATAATAAGCATATTTAGAAATTTGTATCTCCTACAGTTTAGCCTGGGCAATTATAAAAATCTCGCATTTTTAATCTGGCAATAATATAAATCTCTCTTTTTTAAAATTACCAAAAATTAATAAATTCGGCTTAAACTCATTTTAGCTGCATAGAACGACGTCTTAAATAATAATAAGGACATTTAGAAATTTTTATCACCTACGGTTTAGCCTGGGGAATTATAAAAATCTCGCATTTATAAAATTACCAAAAATTAATAAATTCGATTTAAACTCATTTTAGCTGCATAGAACGACGTCTGAAACCATAATAAACATATTTAGAAATTTGTATCTCCTACAGTTTAGCCTGGGCAATTATAAAAATCTCGCATTTTTAATCTGGCAATTATAAAAATCTCTCTTTTTTAAAATTACCAAAAATTAATAAATTCCATTTAAAATCATTTTAGCTCCATAGAACGACGTCTTAAATAATAATAAGGACATTTAGAAATTTGTATCACCTACGGTTTAGCCTGGGGAATTATAAAAATCTCGCATTTATAAAATTACCAAAAATTAATAAATTCGTTTTAAATTCATTCTAGCTGCATAGAACGACGTGTGAAACCATAATAAGCATATTTAGAAATTTGTATCTCCTACAGTTTAGCCTGGGCAATTATAAAAATCTCGCATTTTTAATCTGGCAATAATAAAAATCTCTCTTTTTTAAAATTACCAAAAATTAATAAATTCGGCTTAAACTCATTTTAGCTGCATAGAACTACGTCTTAAATAATAAAAAGGACATTTAGAAATTTTTATCACCTACGGTTTAGCCTGGGGAATTATAAAAATCTCGCATTTATAAAATCACCAAAAATTAATAAATTCGATTTAAACTTATTTTAGCTGCATAGAACGACGTCTGAAACCATAATAAACATATTTAGAAATTTGTATCTCCTACAGTTTAGCCTGGGCAACTATAAAAATCTCGCATTTTTAATCTGGCAATTATAAAAATCTCTCTTTTTTAAAATTACCAAAAATTAATAAATTCGATTTAAACTCAGTTTAGCTGCATAGAACGACGTCTTAAATAATAATAAGGACATTTAGAAATTTGTATCACCTACGGTTTAGCCTGGGGAATTATAAAAATCTCGCATTTATAAAATTACGAAAAATTAATAAATTCGTTTTAAATTCATTCTAGCTGCATAGAACGACGTGTGAAACCATAATAAGCATATTTAGAAATTTGTATCTCCTACAGTTTAGCCTGGGCAATTATAAAAATCTCGCATTTTTAATTAGGCAATTATAAAAATCTCTCTTTTTTAAAATTACCAAAAATTAATAAATTCGGCTTAAACTGATTTTAGCTGCATAGAACGACGTTTTAAATAATAATGACATTTAGAAATTTTTATCACCTACGGTTTAGCCTGGGGAATTATAAAAATCTCGCATTTATAAAATTACCAAAAATTAATAAATTCGATTTAAACTCATTTTAGCTGCATAGAACGACGTCTGAAACCATAATAAACATATTTAGAAATTTGTATCTCCTACAGTTTAGCCTGGGCAATTATAAAAATCTCGCATTTTTAATCTGGCAATTATAAAAATCTCTCTTTTTTAAAATTACCAAAAATTAATAAATTCGATTTAAACTCATTTTAGCTGCATAGAACGACGTCTTAAGTAATAATAAGGACATTTAGAAATTTGTATCACCTACGGTTTAGCCTGCAGAATTATAAAAATCTCGCATTTATAAAATTACCAAAAATTAATAAATTCGTTTTAAATTCATTTTAGCTGCATAGAACGCCGTCTGAAACCATAATAAGCATATTTAGAAATTTGTATCTCCTACAGTTTAGCCTGGGCAATTATAAAAATCTCGCATTTTTAATCTGGCAATTATAAAGATCTCTCTTTTTTAAAATTACCAAAAATTAATAAATTCGATTTAAACTCATTTTAGCTGCATAGAACGACGTCTTAAGTAATAATAAGGACAATTAGAAATTTGTATCACCTACGGTTTAGCTTGCAGAATTATAAAAATCTCGCATTTATAAAATTACCAAAAATTAATAAATTCGTTTTAAATTCATTCTAGCTGCATAGAACGACGTGTGAAACCATAATAAGCATATTTAGAAATTTGTATCTCCTACAGTTTAGCCTGGGCAATTATAAAAATCTCGCATTTTTAATCTGGCAATAATATAAATCTCTCTTTTTTAAAATTACCAAAAATTAATAAATTCGGCTTAAACTCATTTTAGCTGCATAGAACGACGTCTTAAATAATAATAAGGACATTTAGAAATTTTTATCACCTACGGTTTAGCCTGGGGAATTATAAAAATCTCGCATTTATAAAATTACCAAAAATTAATAAATTCGATTTAAACTCATTTTAGCTGCATAGAACGACGTCTGAAACCATAATAAACATATTTAGAAATTTGTATCTCCTACAGTTTACCCTGGGCAATTATAAAAATCTCGCATTTTTAATCTGGCAATTATAAAAATCTCTCTTTTTTAAAATTACCAAAAATTAATAAATTCCATTTAAAATCATTTTAGCTCCATAGAACGACGTCTTAAATAATAATAAGGACATTTAGAAATTTGTATCACCTACGGTTTAGCCTGGGGAATTATAAAAATCTCGCATTTATAAAATTACCAAAAATTAATAAATTCGTTTTAAATTCATTCTAGCTGCATAGAACGACGTGTGAAACCATAATAAGCATATTTAGAAATTTGTATCTCCTACAGTTTAGCCTGGGCAATTATAAAAATCTCGCATTTTTAATCTGGCAATAATAAAAATCTCTCTTTTTTAAAATTACCAAAAATTAATAAATTCGATTTAAACTCATTTTAGCTGCATAGAACGACGTCTTAAGTAATAATAAGGACATTTAGAAATTTGTATCACCTACGGTTTAGCCTGCAGAATTATAAAAATCTCGCATTTATAAAATTACCAAAAATTAATAAATTCGTTTTAAATTCATTTTAGCTGCATAGAACGCCGTCTGAAACCATAATAAGCATATTTAGAAATTTGTATCTCCTACAGTTTAGCCTGGGCAATTATAAAAATCTCGCATTTTTAATCAGGCAATTATAAAGATCTCTCTTTTTTAAAATTACCAAAAATTAATAAATTCGATTTAAACTCATTTTAGCTGCATAGAACGACGTCTTAAGTAATAATAAGGACATTTAGAAATTTGTATCACCTACGGTTTAGCTTGCAGTATTATAAAAATCTCGCATTTTTAAAATTACCAAAAATTAGTAAATTCGATTTAAACTCATTTTAGCTGCATAGAACGACGACATAAGTAATAATAAGGACATTTAGAAATTTGTATCACCTACGGTTTAGCCTGCAGAATTACAAAAATGTCGCATTTATAAAATTACCAAAAATTAATAAATTCGTTTTAAATTCATTTTAGCTGCATAGAACGACGTCTGAAACCATAATAAGCATATTTAGAAATTTGTATATCCTACAGTTTAGCCTGGGCAATTATAAAAATCTCGCATTTTTAATCTGGCAATTATAAAAATCTGTCTTTTTAAAATTACCAAAAATTAATAAATTCGGCTTAAACTCATTTTAGCTGCATAGAACGACGTCTTAAATAATAATAAGGACATTTAGAAATTTTTATCACCTACGGTTTAGCCTGGGGAATTATAAAAATCTCGCATTTATAAAATTACCAAAAATTAATAAATTCGATTTAAACTCATTTTAGCTGCATAGAACGAAGTCTGAAACCATAATAAGCATATTTAGTAATTTGTATCTCCTACAGTTTAGCCTGGGCAATTATAAAAATCTCGCATTTTTAATCTGGAAATTATAAAAATCTCGCATTTATTAAATTACCAAAAATTAATAAATTCGTTTTAAATTCATTTTAGCTGTATAGAACGACGCCTTAAATAATAATAAACATATTTAGAAATTTGTATCTCCTACAGTTTAGTCTGTGCAATTATAAAAATCTCGCATTTTTAATCTGGCAATTATAAAAATCTCTCTTTTTTAAAATTACCAAAAATTAATAAATTCGATTTAAACTCTTTTTAGCTGCATAGAACGACGTCTTAAATAATAATAAGGTCATTTAGAAATTTGTATCACCTACGGTTTAGCCTGGGGAATTATAAAAATCTCGCATTTATAAAATTACCAAAAATTAATAAATTCGTTTTAAATTCATTTTAGCTGGATACAACGACGTCTGAAACCATAATAAGCATATTTAGTAATTTGTATCTCCTACAGTTTAGCCTGGGCAATTATAAAAATCTCGCATTTTTAATCTGGAAATTATAAAAATCTCTCTTTTTTAAAATTACCAAAAATTAATAAATTCGATTTAAACTCATTTTAGCTGCATAGAACGACGTCTTAAATAATAATAAGGACATTTAGAAATTTGTATCACCTACGGTTTAGCCTGGGGAATTATGAAAATCTCGCATTTATAAAATTACCAAAAATTAATAAATTCGTTTTAAATTCATTTTAGCTGCATAGAACGACGTCTGAAACCATAATAAGCATATTTAGTAATTTGTATCTCCTACAGTTTAGCCTGGGCAATTATAAAAATCTCGCATTTTTAATCTGGAAATTATAAAAATCTCTCTTTTTTAAAATTACCAAAAATTAATAAATTCGATTTAAACTCATTTTAGCTGCATACAACGACGTCTTAAATAATAATAAGGACATTTAGAAATTTGTATCACCTACGGTTTAGCCTGGGGAATTATAAAAATCTCGGATTTATAAAATTACCAAAAATTAATAAATTCGTTTTAAATTCATTTTAGCTGCATAGAACGACGTCTGAAACCATAATAAGCATATTTAGAGATTTGTATCTCCTACAGTTTAACCTGGGCAATTATAAAAATCTCGCATTTTTAATCTGGCAATTATAAAAATCTCTCTTTTTAAAATTACCAAAAATTAATAAATTCGATTTAAACTCATTTTAGCGGCATAGAACGACGTCTTAAATAATAATAAGGACATTTAGAAATTTGTATCACCTACGGTTTAACCTGGGCAATTATAAAAATCTCGCATTTTTAATCTGGCAATTATAAAAATCTCTCTTTTTTAAAATTACCAAAAATTAATAAATTCGATTTAAACTCATTTTAGCTGCATAGAACGACGTCTGAAACCATAATAAGCATATTTAGAAATTTGTATCTCCTACAGTTTAGCCTGGGCAATTATAATAATCTCGCATTTTTAATCTGGCAATTATAAAAATCTCTCTTTTTAAAATTACCAAAAATTAATAAATTCGATTTAAACTCATTTTAGCTGCATAGAACGACGTCTTAAATAATAATAAGGACATTTAGAAATTTGTATCACCTACGGTTTAGCCTGGGGAATTATAAAAATCTCGCATTTATAAAATTACCAAAAATTAATAAATTCGTTTTAAATTCATTTTAGCTGCATAGAACGACGTCTGAAACCATAATAAGCATATTTAGAAATTTGTATCTCCTACAGTTTAGCCTGGGCAATTATAAAAATCTCGCATTTTTAATCTGGCAATTATAAAAATCTGTCTTTTTTAAAATTACCAAAAATTAATAAATTCGGCTTAAACTCATTTTAGCTGCATAGAACGACGTCTTAAATAATAATAAGGACATTTAGAAATTTGTATCACCTACGGTTTAGCCTGGGGAATAATAAAAATCTCGCATTTATAAAATTACCAAAAATTAATAAATTCGTTTTAAATTCATTTTAGCTGCATAGAACGACGTCTGAAACCATAATAAGCATATTTAGTAATTTGTATCTCCTACAGTTTAGCCTGGGCAATTATAAAAATCTCGCATTTTTAATCTGGAAATTATAAAAATCTCTCTTTTTTAAAATTACCAAAAATTAATAAATTCGATTTAAACTCATTTTAGCTGTATAGAACGACGTCTTAAGTAATAATAAGGACATTTAGAAATTTGTATCACCTACGGTTTAGCCTGGGGAATTATAAAAATCTCGCATTTATAAAATTACCAAAAATTAATAAATTCGTTTTAAATTCATTTTAGCTGCATAGAACGACGTCTGAAACCATAATAAGCATATTTAGTAATTTGTATCTCCTACAGTTTAGCCTGGGCAATTATAAAAATCTCGCATTTTTAATCTTGAAATTATAAAAATCTCTCTTTTTTAAAATTACCAAAAATTAATAAATTCGATTTAAACTCATTTTAGCTGCATACAACGACGTCTTAAATAATAATAAGGACATTTAGAAATTTGTATCACCTACGGTTTAGCCTGGGGAATTATAAAAATCTCGCATTTATAAAATTACCAAAAATTAATAAATTCGTTTTAAATTCATTTTAGCTGGATACAACGACGTCTGAAACCATAATAAGCATATTTAGTAATTTGTATCTCCTACAGTTTAGCATGGGCAATTATAAAAATCTCGCATTTTTAATCTGGAAATTATAAAAATCTCTCTTTTTTAAAATTACCAAAAATTAATAAATTCGATTTAAACTCATTTTAGCTGCATAGAACGACGTCTTAAGTAATAATAAGGACATTTAGAAATTTGTATCACCTACGGTTTAGCCTGCAGAATTATAAAAATCTCGCATTTATAAAATTACCAAAAATTAATAAATTCGTTTTAAATTCATTTTAGCTGCATAGAACGCCGTATGAAACCATAATAAGCATATTTAGAAATTTGTATCTCCTACAGTTTAGCCTGGGCAATTATAAAAATCTCGCATTTTTAATCTGGCAATTATAAAAATCTGTCTTTTTTAAAATTACCAAAAATTAATAAATTCGATTTAAACTCATTTTAGCTGCATAGAACGACGTCTTAAGTAATAATAAGGACATTTAGAAATTTGTATCACCTACGGTCTAGCCTGGGGAATTATAAAAATCTCGCATTTATAAAATTACCAAAAATTAATAAATTCGTTTTAAATTCATTCTAGCTGCATAGAACGACGTGTGAAACCATAATAAGCATATTTAGAAATTTGTATCTCCTACAGTTTAGCCTGGGCAATTATAAAAATCTCGCATTTTTAATCTGGCAATTATAAAAATCTCTCTTTTTTTAAATTACCAAAAATAAATAAATTCGGCTTAAACTCATTTTAGCTGCATAGAACGACGTCTTAAATAATAATAAGGACATTTAGAAATTTTTATCATCTACGGTTTAGCCTGGGGAATTATAAAAATCTGGCATTTATAAAATTACCAAAAATTAATAAATTCGATTTAAATTCATGTTAGCTGTATAGAACGACGTCTGAAACCATAATAAGCATATTTAGAAATTTGTATCTCCTACAGTTTAGCCTGGTCAATTATAAAAATCTCGCATTTTTAATTAGGCAATTATAAAAATCTCTCTTTTTTAAAATTACAAAAAATTAATAAATTCGGCTTAAACTCATTTTAGCTGCATAGAACGACGTCTTAAATAATAATGACATTTAGAAATTTTTATCACCTACGGTTTAGCCTGGGGAATTATAAAAATCTCGCATTTATAAAATTACCAAAAATTAATAAATTCGATTTAAACTCATTTTAGCTGCATAGAACGACGTCTGAAACCATAATAAACATATTTAGAAATTTGTATCTCCTACAGTTTAGCCTGGGCAATTATAAAAATCTCGCATTTTTAATCTGGCAATTATAAAAATCTCTCTTTTTTAAAATTACCAAAAATTAATAAATTCGATTTAAACTCATTTTAGCTGCATAGAACGACGTCTTAAGTAATAATAAGGACATTTAGAAATTTGTATCACCTACGGTTTAGCCTGCAGAATTATAAAAATCTCGCATTTATAAAATTACCAAAAATTAATAAATTCGATTTAAACTCATTTTAGCTGCATAGAACGACGTCTGAAACCATAATAAACATATTTAGAAATTTGTATCTCCTACAGTTTAGCCTGGGCAATTATAAAAATCTCGCATTTTTAATCTGGCAATTATAAAAATCTGTCTTTTTTAAAATTACCAAAAATTAATAAATTCGATTTAAACTCATTTTAGCTGCTTAGAACGACGTCTTAAGTAATAATAAGGACATTTAGAAATTTGTATCACCTACGGTTTAGCCTGGGGAATTATAAAAATCTCGCATTTATAAAATTACCAAAAATTAATAAATTCGTTTTAAATTCATTTTAGCTGCATAGAACGACGTCTGAAACCATAATAAGCATATTTAGAAATTTGTATCTCCTACAGTTTAGCCTGGGCAATTATAAAAATCTCGCATTTTTAATCTGGCAATTATAAAAATCTCTCTTTTTTAAAATTACCAAAAATTAATAAATTCGATTTAAACTCATTTTAGCTGCATAGAACGACGTCTTAAATAATAATAACGACATTTAGAAATTTGTATCACCTACGGTTTAGTCTGGGGAATTATAAAAATCTCGCATTTATAAAATTACCAAAAATTAATAAATTCGTTTTAAATTCATTCTAGCTGCATAGAACGACGTGTGAAACCATAATAAGCATATTTAGAAATTTGTATCTCCTACAGTTTAGCCTGGGCAATTATAAAAATCTCGCATTTTTAATCTGGCAATAATATAAATCTCCCTTTTTTAAAATTACCAAAAATAAATAAATTCGGCTTAAACTCATTTTAGCTGCATAGAACGACGTCTTAAATAATAATAAGGACATTTAGAAATTTGTATCACCTACGGTTTAGCCTGGGGAATTATAAAAATCTCGCATTTATAAAATTACCAAAAATTAATAAATTCGTTTTAAATTCATTTTAGCTGCACAGAACGACGTCTGAAACCATAATAAGCATATTTAGTAATTTGTATCTCCTACAGTTTAGCCTGGGCAATTATAAAAATCTCGCATTTTTAATCTGGAAATTATAAAAATCTCTCTTTTTTAAAATTACCAAAAATTAATAAATTCGATTTAAACTCATTTTAGCTGTATAGAACGACGTCTTAAGTAATAATAAGGACATTTAGAAATTTGTATCACCTACGGTTTAGCCTGGGGAATTATAAAAATCTCGCATTTATAAAATTACCAAAAATTAATAAATTCGTTTTAAATTCATTTTAGCTGCATAGAACGACGTCTGAAACCATAATAAGCATATTTAGTAATTTGTATCTCCTACAGTTTAGCCTGGGCAATTATAAAAATCTCGCATTTTTAATCTGGAAATTATAAAAATCTCTCTTTTTTAAAATTACCAAAAATTAATAAATTCTATTTAAACTCATTTTAGCTGCATACAACGACGTCTTAAATAATAATAAGGACATTTAGAAATTTGTATCACCTACGGTTTAGCCTGGGGAATTATAAAAATCTCGCATTTATAAAATTACCAAAAATTAATAAATTCGTTTTAAATTCATTTTAGCTGGATACAACGACGTCTGAAACCATAATAAGCATATTTAGTAATTTGTATCTCCTACAGTTTAGCATGG
Source organism: Melanotus villosus (assembly GCA_963082815.1). Taxonomy (NCBI): domain Eukaryota; kingdom Metazoa; phylum Arthropoda; class Insecta; order Coleoptera; family Elateridae; genus Melanotus; species Melanotus villosus. The sequence goes on along the minus strand of OY720419.1, from coordinate 34,356,888 downwards.
GCAATTATAAAAATCTCGCATTTTTAATCTGGAAATTATAAAAATCTCTCTTTTTTAAAATTACCAAAAATTAATAAATTCGATTTAAACTCATTTTAGCTGCATAGAACGACGTCGTAAGTAATAATAAGGACATTTAGAAATTTGTATCACCTACGGTTTAGCCTGCAGAATTATAAAAATCTCGCATTTATAAAATTACCAAAAATTAATAAATTCGTTTTAAATTCATTTTAGCTGCATAGAACGCCGTCTGAAACCATAATAAGCATATTTAGAAATTTGTATCTCCTACAGTTTAGCCTGGGCAATTATAAAATTCTCGCATTTTTAATCTGGCAATTATAAAAATCTGTCTTTTTTAAAATTACCAAAAATTAATAAATTCGATTTAAACTCATTTTAGCTGCATAGAACGACGTCTTAAGTAATAATAAGGACATTTAGAAATTTGTATCACCTACGGTTTAGCCTGCAGAATTATAAAAATCTCGCATTTATAAAATTAACAAAAATTAATAAATTCGTTTTAAATTCATTTTAGCTGCATAGAACGACGCCTGAAACCATAATAAGCAAATTTAGAAATTTGTATCTCCTACAGTTTAGCCTGGGCAATTATAAAAATCTCGCATTTTTAATCTGGCAATTATAAAAATCTCTCTTTTTTAAAATTACCAAAAATTAATAAATTCGTTTTAAACTCATTTTAGCTGCATAGAACGATGTCTTAAATAATAATAAGGACATTTAGAAATTTGTATCACCTACGGTCTAGCCTGGGGAATTATAAAAATCTCGCATTTATAAAATTACCAAAAATTAATAAATTCGTTTTAAATTCATTCTAGCTGCATAGAACGACGTGTGAAACCATAATAAGCATATTTAGAAATTTGTATCTCCTACAGTTTAGCCTGGGCAATTATAAAAATCTCGCATTTTTAATCTGGCAATTATAAAAATCTCTCTTTTTTTAAATTACCAAAAATAAATAAATTCGGCTTAAACTCATTTTAGCTGCATAGAACGACGTCTTAAATAATAATAAGGACATTTAGAAATTTTTATCATCTACGGTTTAGCCTGGGGAATTATAAAAATCTGGCATTTATAAAATTACCAAAAATTAATAAATTCGATTTAAATTCATGTTAGCTGTATAGAACGACGTCTGAAACCATAATAAGCATATTTAGAAATTTGTATCTCCTACAGTTTAGCCTGGTCAATTATAAAAATCTCGCATTTTTAATTAGGCAATTATAAAAATCTCTCTTTTTTAAAATTACAAAAAATTAATAAATTCGGCTTAAACTCATTTTAGCTGCATAGAACGACGTCTTAAATAATAATGACATTTAGAAATTTTTATCACCTACGGTTTAGCCTGGGGAATTATAAAAATCTCGCATTTATAAAATTACCAAAAATTAATAAATTCGATTTAAACTCATTTTAGCTGCATAGAACGACGTCTGAAACCATAATAAACATATTTAGAAATTTGTATCTCCTACAGTTTAGCCTGGGCAATTATAAAAATCTCGCATTTTTAATCTGGCAATTATAAAAATCTCTCTTTTTTAAAATTACCAAAAATTAATAAATTCGATTTAAACTCATTTTAGCTGCATAGAACGACGTCTTAAGTAATAATAAGGACATTTAGAAATTTGTATCACCTACGGTTTAGCCTGCAGAATTATAAAAATCTCGCATTTATAAAATTACCAAAAATTAATAAATTCGTTTTAAATTCATTTTAGCTGCATAGAACGCCGTCTGAAACCATAATAAGCATATTTAGAAATTTGTATCTCCTACAGTTTAGCCTGGGCAATTATAAAAATCTCGCATTTTTAATCTGGCAATTATAAAAATCTCTCTTTTTTAAAATTACCAAAAATTAATAAATTCGATTTAAACTCATTTTAGCTGCATAGAACGACGTCTTAAATAATAATAACGACATTTAGAAATTTGTATCACCTACGGTTTAGTCTGGGGAATTATAAAAATCTCGCATTTATAAAATTACCAAAAATTAATAAATTCGTTTTAAATTCATTCTAGCTGCATAGAACGACGTGTGAAACCATAATAAGCATATTTAGAAATTTGTATCTCCTACAGTTTAGCCTGGGCAATTATAAAAATCTCGCATTTTTAATCTGGCAATAATATAAATCTCCCTTTTTTAAAATTACCAAAAATAAATAAATTCGGCTTAAACTCATTTTAGCTGCATAGAACGACGTCTTAAATAATAATAAGGACATTTAGAAATTTGTATCACCTACGGTTTAGCCTGGGGAATTATAAAAATCTCGCATTTATAAAATTACCAAAAATTAATAAATTCGTTTTAAATTCATTTTAGCTGCACAGAACGACGTCTGAAACCATAATAAGCATATTTAGAAATTTGTATGTCCTACAGTTTAGCCTGGGCAATTATAAAAATCTCGCATTTTTAATCTGGCAATTATAAAGATCTCTCTTTTTTAAAATTACCAAAAATTAATAAATTCGATTTAAACTCATTTTAGCTGCATAGAACGACGTCTTAAGTAATAATAAGGACATTTAGAAATTTGTATCACCTACGGTTTAGCCTGCAGAATTATAAAAATCTCGCATTTATAAAATTACCAAAAATTAATAAATTCGTTTTAAATTCATTCTAGCTGCATAGAACGACGTGTGAAACCATAATAAGCATATTTAGAAATTTGTATCTCCTACAGTTTAGCCTGGGCAATTATAAAAATCTCGCATTTATAATCTGGCAATAATATAAATCTCTCTTTTTTAAAATTACCAAAAATTAATAAATTCGGCTTAAACTCATTTTAGCTGCATAGAACGACGTCTTAAATAATAATAAGGACATTTAGAAATTTTTATCACCTACGGTTTAGCCTGGGGAATTATAAAAATCTCGCATTTATAAAATTACCAAAAATTAATAAATTCGATTTAAACTCATTTTAGCTGCATAGAACGACGTCTGAAACCATAATAAACATATTTAGAAATTTGTATCTCCTACAGTTTAGCCTGGGCAATTATAAAAATCTCGCATTTTTAATCTGGCAATTATAAAAATCTCTCTTTTTTAAAATTACCAAAAATGAATAAATTCCATTTAAAATCATTTTAGCTCCATAGAACGACGTCTTAAATAATAATAAGGACATTTAGAAATTTGTATCACCTACGGTTTAGCCTGGGGAATTATAAAAATCTCGCATTTATAAAATTACCAAAAATTAATAACTCCGTTTTAAATTCATTCTAGCTGCATAGAACGACGTGTGAAACCATAATAAGCATATTTAGAAATTTGTATCTCCTACAGTTTAGCCTGGGCAATTATAAAAATCTCGCATTTTTAATCTGGCAATAATAAAAATCTCTCTTTTTTAAAATTACCAAAAATTAATAAATTCGGCTTAAACTCATTTTAGCTGCATAGAACTACGTCTTAAATAATAAAAAGGACATTTAGAAATTTTTATCACCTACGGTTTAGCCTGGGGAATTATAAAAATCTCGCATTTATAAAATTACCAAAAATTAATAAATTCGATTTAAACTTATTTTAGCTGCATAGAACGACGTCTTAAGTAATAATAAGGACATTTAGAAATTTGTATCACCTACGGTTTAGCCTGGGGAATTATAAAAATCTCGCATTTATAAAATTACCAAAAATTAATAAATTCGTTTTAAATTCATTTTAGCTTCATAGAACGACGTCTGAAACCATAATAAGCATATTTAGAAATTTGTATCTCCTACGGTTTAGCTAAGGACATTTAGAAATTTGTATCACCTACGGTTTAGCCTGGGGAATTATAAAAATCTCGCATTTATAAAATTACCAAAAATTAATAAATTCGTCTTAAATTCATTTTAGCTGCATAGAACGACGTCTGAAACCATAATAAGCATATTTAGAAATTTGTATCTCCTACAGTTTAGCCTGGGCAATTATAAAAATCTCGAATTTTTAATCTGGCAATTATAAAAATCTCTCTTTTTTAAAAATACCAAAAATTAATAAATTCGATTTAAACTCATTTTAGCTGTATAGAACGAGGTCTTAAATAATAATAAACTCATTTAGAAATTTGTATCACCTACGGTTTAGCCTGGGCAATTATAAAAATCTCGCATTTATAAAATTACCAAAAATTAATAAATTCGTTTTAAATTCATTCTAGCTGCATAGAACGACGTGTGAAACCATAATAAGCATATTTAGAAATTTGTATCTCCTACAGTTTAGCCTGGGCAATTATAAAAATCTCGCATTTTTAATCTGGCAATAATAAAAATCTCTCTTTTTTAAAATTACCCAAAATTAATAAATTCGGCTTAAACTCATTTTAGCTGCATAGAACGACGTCTTAAATAATAATAAGGACATTTAGAAATTTTTATCACCTACGGTTTAGCCTGGGGAATTATAAAAATCTCGCATTTATAAAATTACCAAAAATTAATAAATTCGATTTAAACTCAGTTTAGCTGCATAGAACGACGTCTTAAATAATAATAAGGACATTTAGAAATTTGTATCACCTACGGTTTAGCCTGGGGAATTATAAAAATCTCGCATTTATAAAATTACGAAAAATTAATAAATTCGTTTTAAATTCATTCTAGCTGCATAGAACGACGTGTGAAACCATAATAAGCATATTTAGAAATTTGTATCTCCTACAGTTTAGCCTGGGCAATTATAAAAATCTCGCATTTTTAATTAGGCAATTATAAAAATCTCTCTTTTTTAAAATTACCTAAAATTAATAAATTCGGCTTAAACTCATCTTAGCTGCATAGAACGACGTCTTAAATAATAATGACATTTAGAAATTTTTATCACCTACGGTTTAGCCTGGGGAATTATAAAAATCTCGCATTTATAAAATTACCAAAAATTAATAAATTCGATTTAAACTCATTTTAGCTGCATAGAACGACGTCTGAAACCATAATAAACATATTTAGAAATTTGTATCTCCTACAGTTTAGTCTGGGCAATTATAAAAATCTCGCATTTTTAATCTGGCAATTATAAAAATCTCTCTTTTTTAAAATTACCAAAAATTAATAAATTCGATTTAAACTCATTTTAGCTGCATAGAACGACGTCTTAAGTAATAATAAGGATATTTAGAAATTTGTATCACCTACGGTTTAGCCTGCAGAATTATAAAAATCTCGCATTTATAAAATTACCAAAAATTAATAAATTCGTTTTAAATTCATTTTAGCTGCATAGAACGCCGTCTGAAACCATAATAAGCATATTTAGAAATTTGTATCTCCTACAGTTTAGCCTGGGCAATTATAAAAATCTCGCATTTTTAATCTAGCAATTATAAAAATCTGTCTTTTTTAAAATTACCAAAAATTAATAAATTCGATTTAAACTCATTTTAGCTGCTTAGAACGACGTCTTAAGTAATAATAAGGACATTTAGAAATTTGTATCACCTACGGTTTAGCCTGGGGAATTATAAAAATCTCGCAATTATAAAATTACCAAAAATTAATAAATTCGTTTTAAATTCATTTTAGCTGCATAGAACGACGTCTGAAACCATAATAAGCATATTTAGAAATTTGTATCTCCTACAGTTTAGCCTGGGCAATTATAAAAATCTCGCATTTTTAATCTGGCAATTATAAAAATCTCTCTTTTTTAAAATTACCAAAAATTAATAAATTCGATTTAAACTCATTTTAGCTGCATAGAACGACGTCTTAAATAATAATAAGGACATTTAGAAATTTGTATCACCTACGGTTTAGTCTGGGGAATTATAAAAATCTCGCATTTATAAAATTACCAAAAATTAATAAATTCGTTTTAAATTCATTCTAGCTGCATAGAACGACGTGTGAAACCATAATAAGCATATTTAGAAATTTGTATCTCCTACAGTTTAGCCTGGGCAATTATAAAAATCTCGCATTTTTAATCTGGCAATAATAAAAATCTCCCTTTTTTAAAATTACCAAAAATAAATAAATTCGGCTTAAACTCATTTTAGCTGCATAGAACGACGTCTTAAATAATAATAAGGACATTTAGAAATTTTTATCATCTACGGTTTAGCATGGGGAATTATAAAAATCTGGCATTTATAAAATTACCAAAAATTAATAAATTCGATTTAAATTCATTTTAGCTGTATAGAACGACGTCTGAAACCATAATAAGCATGTTATAAAAAAAAGTTGGTATTATGAGGGTTAATCTGGCAATAATAAAAATCTCTCTTTTTTAAAATTACCAAAAATAAATAAATTCGGCTTAAACTCATTTGAGCTGCATAGAACGACGTCTTAAATAATAATAAGGACATTTAGAAATTTGTATCACCTACGGTTTAGCCTGGGGAATTATAAAAATCTCGCATTTATAAAATTACCAAAAATTAATAAATTCGTTTTAAATTCATTTTAGCTGCATAGAACGACGTCTGAAACCATAATAAGCATATTTAGAAATTTGTATGTCCTACAGTTTAGCCTGGGCAATTATAAAAATCTCGCATTTTTAATCTGGCAATTATAAAGATCTCTCTTTTTTAAAATTACCAAAAATTAATAAATTCGATTTAAACTCATTTTAGCTGCATAGAACGACGTCTTAAGTAATAATAAGGACATTTAGAAATTTGTATCACCTACGGTTTAGCCTGCAGAATTATAAAAATCTCGCATTTATAAAATTACCAAAAATTAATAAATTCGTTTTAAATTCATTCTAGCTGCATAGAACGACGTGTGAAACCATAATAAGCATATTTAGAAATTTGTATCTCCTACAGTTTAGCCTGGGCAATTATAAAAATCTCGCATTTTTAATCTGGCAATAATATAAATCTCTCTTTTTTAAAATTACCAAAAATTAATAAATTTGGCTTAAACTCATTTTAGCTGCATAGAACGACGTCTTAAATAATAATAAGGACATTTAGAAATTTTTATCACCTACGGTTTAGCCTGGGGAATTATAAAAATCTCGCATTTATAAAATTACCAAAAATTAATAAATTCGATTTAAACTCATTTTAGCTGCATAGAACGACGTCTGAAACCATAATAAACATATTTAGAAATTTGTATCTCCTACAGTTTAGCCTGGGCAATTATAAAAATCTCGCATTTTTAATCTGGCAATTATAAAAATCTATCTTTTTTAAAATTACCAAAAATTAATAAATTCCATTTAAAATCATTTTAGCTCCATAGAACGACGTCTTAAATAATAATAAGGACATTTAGAAATTTGTATCACCTACGGTTTAGCCTGGGGAATTATAAAAATCTCGCATTTATAAAATTACCAAAAATTAATAAATTCGTTTTAAATTCATTCTAGCTGCATAGAACGACGTGTGAAACCATAATAAGCATATTTAGAAATTTGTATCTCCTACAGTTTAGCCTGGGCAATTATAAAAATCTCGCATTTTTAATCTGGCAATAATAAAAATCTCTCTTTTTTAAAATTACCAAAAATTAATAAATTCGGCTTAAACTCATTTTAGCTGCATAGAACTACGTCTTAAATAATAAAAAGGACATTTAGAAATTTTTATCACCTACGGTTTAGCCTGGGGAATTATAAAAATCTCGCATTTATAAAATTACCAAAAATTAATAAATTCGATTTAAACTTATTTTAGCTGCATAGAACGACGTCTTAAGTAATAATAAGGACATTTAGAAATTTGTATCACCTACGGTTTAGCCTGCAGAATTATAAAAATCTTGCATTTATAAAATTACCAAAAATTCATAAATTCGTTTTAAATTAATTTTAGCTTCATAGAACGACGTCTGAAACCATAATAAGCATATTTAGAAATTTGTATCTCCTACGGTTTAGCTAAGGACATTTAGAAATTTGTATCACCTACGGTTTAGCCTGGGGAATTATAAAAATCTCGCATTTATAAAATTACCAAAAATTAATAAATTCGTCTTAAATTCATTTTAGCTGCATAGAACGACGTCTGAAACCATAATAAGCATATTTAGAAATTTGTATCTCCTACAGTTTAGCCTGGGCAATTATAAAAATCTCGAATTTTTAATCTGGCAATTATAAAAATCTCTCTTTTTTAAAAATACCAAAAATTAATAAATTCGATTTAAACTCATTTTAGCTGTATAGAACGAGGTCTTAAATAATAATAAACTCATTTAGAAATTTGTATCACCTACGGTTTAGCCTGGGCAATTATAAAAATCTCGCATTTATAAAATTACCAAAAATTAATAAATTCGTTTTAAATTCATTCTAGCTGCATAGAACGACGTGTGAAACCATAATAAGCATATTTAGAAATTTGTATCTCCTACAGTTTAGCCTGGGCAATTATAAAAATCTCGCATTTTTAATCTGGCAATAATAAAAATCTCTCTTTTTTAAAATTACCCAAAATTAATAAATTCGGCTTAAACTCATTTTAGCTGCATAGAACGACGTCTTAAATAATAATAAGGACATTTAGAAATTTTTATCACCTACGGTTTAGCCTGGGGAATTATAAAAATCTCGCATTTATAAAATTACCAAAAATTAATAAATTCGATTTAAACTCATTTTAGCTGCATAGAACGACGTCTGAAACCATAATAAACATATTTAGAAATTTGTATCTCCTACAGTTTAGCCTGGGCAACTATAAAAATCTCGCATTTTTAATCTGGCAATTATAAAAATCTCTCTTTTTTAAAATTACCAAAAATTAATAAATTCGATTTAAACTCAGTTTAGCTGCATAGAACGACGTCTTAAATAATAATAAGGACATTTAGAAATTTGTATCACCTACGATTTAGCCTGGGGAATTATAAAAATCTCGCATTTATAAAATTACGAAAAATTAATAAATTCGTTTTAAATTCATTCTAGCTGCATAGAACGACGTGTGAAACCATAATAAGCATATTTAAAAATTTGTATCTCCTACAGTTTAGCCTGGGCAATTATAAAAATCTCGCATTTTTAATTAGGCAATTATAAAAATCTCTCTTTTTTAAAATTACCAAAAATTAATAAATTCGGCTTAAACTCATTTTAGCTGCATAGAACTACGTCTTAAATAATAATGACATTTAAAAATTTTTATCACCTACGGTTTGGCCTGGGGAATTATAAAAATCTCGCATTTATAAAATTACCAAAAATTAATAAATTCGATTTAAACTCATTTTAGCTGCATAGAACGACGTCTGAAACCATAATAAACATATTTAGAAATTTGTATCTCCTACAGTTTAGCCTGGGCAATTATAAAAATCTCGCATTTTTAATCTGGCAATTATAAAAATCTCTCTTTTTTAAAATTACCAAAAATTAATAAATTCGATTTAAACTCATTTTAGCTGCATAGAACGACGTCTTAAGTAATAATAAGGACATTTAGAAATTTGTATCACCTACGGTTTAGCCTGCAGAATTATAAAAATCTCGCATTTATAAAATTACCAAAAATTAATAAATTCGTTTTAAATTCATTTTAGCTGCATAGAACGACGTCTGAAACCATAATAAACATATTTAGAAATTTGTATCTCCTACAGTTTAGCCTGGGCAACTATAAAAATCTCGCATTTTTAATCTGGCAATTATAAAAATCTCTCTTTTTTAAAATTACCAAAAATTAATAAATTCGATTTAAACTCAGTTTAGCTGCATAGAACGACGTCTTAAATAATAATAAGGACATTTAGAAATTTGTATCACCTACGATTTAGCCTGGGGAATTATAAAAATCTCGCATTTATAAAATTACGAAAAATTAATAAATTCGTTTTAAATTCATTCTAGCTGCATAGAACGACGTGTGAAACCATAATAAGCATATTTAAAAATTTGTATCTCCTACAGTTTAGCCTGGGCAATTATAAAAATCTCGCATTTTTAATTAGGCAATTATAAAAATCTCTCTTTTTTAAAATTACCAAAAATTAATAAATTCGGCTTAAACTCATTTTAGCTGCATAGAACTACGTCTTAAATAATAATGACATTTAAAAATTTTTATCACCTACGGTTTAGCCTGGGGAATTATAAAAATCTCGCATTTATAAAATTACCAAAAATTAATAAATTCGATTTAAACTCATTTTAGCTGCATAGAACGACGTCTGAAACCATAATAAACATATTTAGAAATTTGTATCTCCTACAGTTTAGCCTGGGCAATTATAAAAATCTCGCATTTTTAATCTGGCAATTATAAAAATCTCTCTTTTTTAAAATTACCAAAAATTAATAAATTCGATTTAAACTCATTTTAGCTGCATAGAACGACGTCTTAAATAATAATAAGGACATTTAGAAATTTTTATCATCTACGGTTTAGCATGGGGAATTATAAAAATCTGGCATTTATAAAATTACCAAAAATTAATAAATTCGATTTAAATTCATTTTAGCTGTATAGAACGACGTCTGAAACCATAATAAGCATGTTATAAAAAAAAGTTGGTATTATGAGGGTTAATCTGGCAATAATAAAAATCTCTCTTTTTTAAAATTACCAAAAATAAATAAATTCGGCTTAAACTCATTTGAGCTGCATAGAACGACGTCTTAAATAATAATAAGGACATTTAGAAATTTGTATCACCTACGGTTTAGCCTGGGGAATTATAAAAATCTCGCATTTATAAAATTACCAAAAATTAATAAATTCGTTTTAAATTCATTTTAGCTGCATAGAACGACGTCTGAAACCATAATAAGCATATTTAGAAATTTGTATGTCCTACAGTTTAGCCTGGGCAATTATAAAAATCTCGCATTTTTAATCTGGCAATTATAAAGATCTCTCTTTTTTAAAATTACCAAAAATTAATAAATTCGATTTAAACTCATTTTAGCTGCATAGAACGACGTCTTAAGTAATAATAAGGACATTTAGAAATTTGTATCACCTACGGTTTAGCCTGCAGAATTATAAAAATCTCGCATTTATAAAATTACCAAAAATTAATAAATTCGTTTTAAATTCATTCTAGCTGCATAGAACGACGTGTGAAACCATAATAAGCATATTTAGAAATTTGTATCTCCTACAGTTTAGCCTGGGCAATTATAAAAATCTCGCATTTTTAATCTGGCAATAATATAAATCTCTCTTTTTTAAAATTACCAAAAATTAATAAATTCGGCTTAAACTCATTTTAGCTGCATAGAACGACGTCTTAAATAATAATAAGGACATTTAGAAATTTTTATCACCTACGGTTTAGCCTGGGGAATTATAAAAATCTCGCATTTATAAAATTACCAAAAATTAATAAATTCGATTTAAACTCATTTTAGCTGCATAGAACGACGTCTGAAACCATAATAAACATATTTAGAAATTTGTATCTCCTACAGTTTAGCCTGGGCAATTATAAAAATCTCGCATTTTTAATCTGGCAATTATAAAAATCTATCTTTTTTAAAATTACCAAAAATTAATAAATTCCATTTAAAATCATTTTAGCTCCATAGAACGACGTCTTAAATAATAATAAGGACATTTAGAAATTTGTATCACCTACGGTTTAGCCTGGGGAATTATAAAAATCTCGCATTTATAAAATTACCAAAAATTAATAAATTCGTTTTAAATTCATTCTAGCTGCATAGAACGACGTGTGAAACCATAATAAGCATATTTAGAAATTTGTATCTCCTACAGTTTAGCCTGGGCAATTATAAAAATCTCGCATTTTTAATCTGGCAATAATAAAAATCTCTCTTTTTTAAAATTACCAAAAATTAATAAATTCGGCTTAAACTCATTTTAGCTGCATAGAACTACGTCTTAAATAATAAAAAGGACATTTAGAAATTTTTATCACCTACGGTTTAGCCTGGGGAATTATAAAAATCTCGCATTTATAAAATTACCAAAAATTAATAAATTCGATTTAAACTTATTTTAGCTGCATAGAACGACGTCTTAAGTAATAATAAGGACATTTAGAAATTTGTATCACCTACGGTTTAGCCTGCAGAATTATAAAAATCTTGCATTTATAAAATTACCAAAAATTCATAAATTCGTTTTAAATTAATTTTAGCTTCATAGAACGACGTCTGAAACCATAATAAGCATATTTAGAAATTTGTATCTCCTACGGTTTAGCTAAGGACATTTAGAAATTTGTATCACCTACGGTTTAGCCTGGGGAATTATAAAAATCTCGCATTTATAAAATTACCAAAAATTAATAAATTCGTCTTAAATTCATTTTAGCTGCATAGAACGACGTCTGAAACCATAATAAGCATATTTAGAAATTTGTATCTCCTACAGTTTAGCCTGGGCAATTATAAAAATCTCGAATTTTTAATCTGGCAATTATAAAAATCTCTCTTTTTTAAAAATACCAAAAATTAATAAATTCGATTTAAACTCATTTTAGCTGTATAGAACGAGGTCTTAAATAATAATAAACTCATTTAGAAATTTGTATCACCTACGGTTTAGCCTGGGCAATTATAAAAATCTCGCATTTATAAAATTACCAAAAATTAATAAATTCGTTTTAAATTCATTCTAGCTGCATAGAACGACGTGTGAAACCATAATAAGCATATTTAGAAATTTGTATCTCCTACAGTTTAGCCTGGGCAATTATAAAAATCTCGCATTTTTAATCTGGCAATAATAAAAATCTCTCTTTTTTAAAATTACCCAAAATTAATAAATTCGGCTTAAACTCATTTTAGCTGCATAGAACGACGTCTTAAATAATAATAAGGACATTTAGAAATTTTTATCACCTACGGTTTAGCCTGGGGAATTATAAAAATCTCGCATTTATAAAATTACCAAAAATTAATAAATTCGATTTAAACTCATTTTAGCTGCATAGAACGACGTCTGAAACCATAATAAACATATTTAGAAATTTGTATCTCCTACAGTTTAGCCTGGGCAACTATAAAAATCTCGCATTTTTAATCTGGCAATTATAAAAATCTCTCTTTTTTAAAATTACCAAAAATTAATAAATTCGATTTAAACTCAGTTTAGCTGCATAGAACGACGTCTTAAATAATAATAAGGACATTTAGAAATTTGTATCACCTACGATTTAGCCTGGGGAATTATAAAAATCTCGCATTTATAAAATTACGAAAAATTAATAAATTCGTTTTAAATTCATTCTAGCTGCATAGAACGACGTGTGAAACCATAATAAGCATATTTAAAAATTTGTATCTCCTACAGTTTAGCCTGGGCAATTATAAAAATCTCGCATTTTTAATTAGGCAATTATAAAAATCTCTCTTTTTTAAAATTACCAAAAATTAATAAATTCGGCTTAAACTCATTTTAGCTGCATAGAACTACGTCTTAAATAATAATGACATTTAAAAATTTTTATCACCTACGGTTTAGCCTGGGGAATTATAAAAATCTCGCATTTATAAAATTACCAAAAATTAATAAATTCGATTTAAACTCATTTTAGCTGCACAAGAACGACGTCTGAAACCATAATAAACATATTTAGAAATTTGTATCTCCTACAGTTTAGCCTGGGCAATTATAAAAATCTCGCATTTTTAATCTGGCAATTATAAAAATCTCTCTTTTTTAAAATTACCAAAAATTAATAAATTCGATTTAAACTCATTTTAGCTGCATAGAACGACGTCTTAAGTAATAATAAGGACATTTAGAAATTTGTATCACCTACGGTTTAGCCTGCAGAATTATAAAAATCTCGCATTTATAAAATTACCAAAAATTAATAAATTCGTTTTAAATTCATTTTAGCTGCATAGAACGCCGTCTGAAACCATAATAAGCATATTTAGAAATTTGTATCTCCTACAGTTTAGCCTGGGCAATTATAAAAATCTCGCATTTTTAATCTGGCAATTATAAAAATCTGTCTTTCTTAAAATTACCAAAAATTAATAAATTCGTTTTAAATTCATTTTAGCTGCATAGAACGCCGTCTGAAACCATAATAAGCATATTTAGAAATTTGTATCTCCTACAGTTTAGCCTGGGCAATTATAAAAATCTCGCATTTTTAATCTGGCAATTATAAAAATCTGTCTTTCTTAAAATTACCAAAAATTAATAAATTCGATTTAAACTCATTTTAGCTGCTTAGAACGACGTCTTAAGTAATAATAAGGACATTTAGAAATTTGTATCACCTACGGTTTAGCCTGGGGAATTATAAAAATCTCGCATTTATAAAATTACCAAAAATTAATAAATTCGTTTTAAATTCATTTTAGCTGCATAGAACGACGTCTGAAACCATAATAAGCATATTTAGAAATTTGTATCTCCTACAGTTTAGCCTGGGCAATTATAAAAATCTCGCATTTTTAATCTGGCAATTATAAAAATCTCTCTTTTTGAAAATTACCAAAAATTAATAAATTCGATTTAAACTCATTTTAGCTGCATAGAACGACGTCTTAAATAATAATAAGGACATTTAGAAATTTGTATCACCTACGGTTTAGTCTGGGGAATTATAAAAATCTCGCATTTATAAAATTACCAAAAATTAATAAATTCGTTTTAAATTTATTCTAGCTGCATAGAACGACGTGTGAAACCATAATAAGCATATTTAGAAATTTGTATCTCCTACAGTTTAGCCTGGGCAATTATAAAAATCTCGCATTTTTAATCTGGCAATAATAAAAATCTCTCTTTTTTAAAATTACCAAAAATAAATAAATTCGGCTTAAACTCATTTGAGCTGCATAGAACGACGTCTTAAATAATAATAAGGACATTTAGAAATTTGTATCACCTACGGTTTAGCCTGGGGAATTATAAAAATCTCGCATTTATAAAATTACCAAAAATTAATAAATTCGTTTTAAATTCATTTTAGCTGCATAGAACGACGTCTGAAACCATAATAAGCATATTTAGAAATTTGTATCTCCTACAGTTTAGAATGGGCAATTATAAAAATCTCGCATTTTTAATCTGGCAATTATAAAAATCTCTCTTTTTTAAAATTACCAAAAATTAATAAATTCCATTTAAAATCATCTTAGCTCCATAGAACGACGTCTTAAATAATAATAAGGACATTTAGAAATTTGTATCACCTACGGTTTAGCCTGGGGAATTATAAAAATCTCGCATTTATAAAATTACCAAAAATTAATAAATTCGTTTTAAATTCATTCTAGCTGCATAGAACGACGTGTGAAACCATAATAAGCATATTTAGAAATTTGTATCTCCTACAGTTTAGCCTGGGCAATTATAAAAATCTCGCATTTTTAATCTGGCAATAATAAAAATCTCTCTTTTTTAAAATTACCAAAAATTAATAAATTCGGCTTAAACTCATTTTAGCTGCATAGAACTACGTCTTAAATAATAAAAAGGACATTTAGAAATTTTTATCACTTACGGTTTAGCCTGGGGAATTATAAAAATCTCGCATTTATAAAATTACCAAAAATTAATAAATTCGATTTAAACTTATTTTAGCTGCATAGAACGACGTCTTAAGTAATAATAAGGACATTTAGAAATTTGTATCACCTACGGTTTAGCCTGCAGAATTATAAAAATCTTGCATTTATAAAATTACCAAAAATTAATAAATTCGTTTTAAATTCATTTTAGCTTCATAGAACGACGTCTGAAACCATAATAAGCATATTTAGAAATTTGTATCTCCTACGGTTTAGCTAAGGACATTTAGAAATTTGTATCACCTACGGTTTAGCCTGGGGAATTATAAAAATCTCGCATTTATAAAATTACCAAAAATTAATAAATTCGTCTTAAATTCATTTTAGCTGCATAGAACGACGTCTGAAACCATAATAAGCATATTTAGAAATTTGTATCTCCTACAGTTTAGCCTGGGCAATTATAAAAATCTCGAATTTTTAATCTGGCAATTATAAAAATCTCTCTTTTTTAAAAATACCAAAAATTAATAAATTCGATTTAAACTCATTTTAGCTGTATAGAACGAGGTCTTAAATAATAATAAACTCATTTAGAAATTTGTATCACCTACGGTTTAGCCTGGGCAATTATAAAAATCTCGCATTTATAAAATTACCAAAAATTAATAAATTCGTTTTAAATTGATTCTAGCTGCATAGAACGACGTGTGAAACCATAATAAGCATATTTAGAAATTTGTATCTCCTACAGTTTAGCCTGGGCAATTATAAAAATCTCGCATTTTTAATCTGGCAATAATAAAAATCTCTCTTTTTTAAAATTACCCAAAATTAATAAATTCGGCTTAAACTCATTTTAGCTGCATAGAACGACGTCTTAAATAATAATAAGGACATTTAGAAATTTTTATCACCTACGGTTTAGCCTGGGGAATTATAAAAATCTCGCATTTATAAAATTACCAAAAATTAATAAATTCGATTTAAACTCATTTTAGCTGCATAGAACGACGTCTGAAACCATAATAAACATATTTAGAAATTTGTATCTCCTACAGTTTAGCCTGGGCAACTATAAAAATCTCGCATTTTTAATCTGGCAATTATAAAAATCTCTCTTTTTTAAAATTACCAAAAATTAATAAATTCGATTTAAACTCAGTTTAGCTGCATAGAACGACGTCTTAAATAATAATAAGGACATTTAGAAATTTGTATCACCTACGGTTTAGCCTGGGGAATTATAAAAATCTCGCATTTATAAAATTACCAAAAATTAATAAATTCGTTTTAAATTCATTCTAGCTGCATAGAACGACGTGTGAAACCATAATAAGCATATTTAGAAATTTGTATCTCCTACAGTTTAGCCTGGGCAATTATAAAAATCTCGCATTTTTAATCTGGCAATTATAAAAATCTCTCTTTTTTAAAATTACCAAAAATTAATAAATTCGATTTAAACTCTTTTTAGCTGCATAGAACGACGTCTTAAGTAATAATAAGGACATTTAGAAATTTGTATCACCTACGGTTTAGCCTGGGCAATTATAAAAATCTCGCATTTATAAAATTACCAAAAATTAATAAATTCGTTTTAAATTCATTTTAGCTGCATAGAACGACGTCTTAAATAATAATAAGCACATTTAGAAATTTGTATCACATACGGTTTAGCCTGGGGAATTATAAAAATCTCGCATTTATAAAATTACCGAAAATTAATAAATTCGTTTTAAATTCATTTTAGCTGCACAAAACGACGCCTTAAATAATAATAGGCATATTTAGAAATTTTTGTCACATACGGTTTAGACTGGGCAATTATAAAAATCTCGCATTTTTAATCTGGCAATTATAAAAATCTCTCTTTTTTAAAATTACCAAAAATTAATAAATTCGATTTAAACTCATTTTAGCTGCATAGAACGACGTCTGAAACCATAATAAACATATTTAGAAATTTGTATCTCCTACAGTTTAGCCTGGGCAATTATAAAAATCTCGCATTTTTAATCTGGCAATTATAAAAATCTCTCTTTTTTAAAATTACCAAAAATTAATAAATTCGAGTTAAACTCAATTTAGCTGCATAGAACGACGTCTTAAATAATAATAAGGACATTTAGAAATTTGTATCACCTACGGTTTAGCCTGGGGAATTATAAAAATCTCGCATTTATAAAATTACCAAAAATTTATAAATTCGTTTTAAATTCATTCTAGCTGCATAGAACGACGTCTGAAACCATAATAAGCATATTTAGAAATTTGCATCACCTACAGTTTAGCCTGGGCAATTATAAAAATCTCGCATTTTTTATCAGGCAATTATAAAAATTTCTCTTTTTTAAAATTACCAAAAATTAATAAATTCGATTTAAACTCATTTTAGCTGCATAGAACGACGTTTTAAATAATAATAAGGACATTTAGAAATTTGTATCACCTACGGTTTAACCTGGGCAATTATAAAAATCTCGCATTTTTAATCTGGCAATTATAAAAATCTCTCTTTTTTAAAATTACCAAAAATTAATAAATTCGAATTAAACTCATTTTAGCTGCATAGAACGACGTCTGAAACCATAATAAGCATATTTAGAAATTTGTATCTCCTACAGTTTAGCCTGGGCAATTATAAAAATCTCGCATTTTTAATCTGGCAATTATAAAAATCTCTGTTTTTAAAATTACCAAAAAATAATAAATTCGATTTAAACTCATTTTAGCTGCATAGAACGACGTCTTAAATAATAATAAGGACATTTAGAAATTTGTATCACCTACGGTTTAGCCTGGGGAATTATAAAAATCTCGGATTTATTAAATTACCAAAAATTAATAAATTCGTTTTAAATTCAGTTTAGCTGTATAGCACGACGTCTGAAACCATAATAAGCATATTTAGAAATTTGTATCTCCTACAGTTTAGCCTAGGCAATTATAAAAATCTCGCATTTTTTATCTGGCAATTATAAAAATCTCGCATTTATAAAATTACCAAAAATTAATAAATTCGTTTTAAATTCATTCTAGCTGCATAGAACGACGTGTGAAACCATAATAAGCATATTTAGAAATTTGTATCTCCTACAGTTTAGCCTGGGCAATTATAAAAATCTCGCATTTTTAATCTGGCAATAATAAAAATCTCCCTTTTTTAAAATTACCAAAAATAAATAAATTCGGCTTAAACTCATTTTAGCTGCATAGAACGACGTCTTAAATAATAATAAGGACATTTAGAAATTTTTATCATCTACGGTTTAGCATGGGGAATTATAAAAATCTGGCATTTATAAAATTACCAAAAATTAATAAATTCGATTTAAATTCATTTTAGCTGTATAGAACGACGTCTGAAACCATAATAAGCATGTTATAAAAAAAAGTTGGTATTATGAGGGTTAATCTGGCAATAATAAAAATCTCTCTTTTTTAAAATTACCAAAAATAAATAAATTCGGCTTAAACTCATTTGAGCTGCATAGAACGACGTCTTAAATAATAATAAGGACATTTAGAAATTTGTATCACCTACGGTTTAGCCTGGGGAATTATAAAAATCTCGCATTTATAAAATTACCAAAAATTAATAAATTCGTTTTAAATTCATTTTAGCTGCATAGAACGACGTCTGAAACCATAATAAGCATATTTAGAAATTTGTATGTCCTACAGTTTAGCCTGGGCAATTATAAAAATCTCGCATTTTTAATCTGGCAATTATAAAGATCTCTCTTTTTTAAAATTACCAAAAATTAATAAATTCGATTTAAACTCATTTTAGCTGCATAGAACGACGTCTTAAGTAATAATAAGGACATTTAGAAATTTGTATCACCTACGGTTTAGCCTGCAGAATTATAAAAATCTCGCATTTATAAAATTACCAAAAATTAATAAATTCGTTTTAAATTCATTCTAGCTGCATAGAACGACGTGTGAAACCATAATAAGCATATTTAGAAATTTGTATCTCCTACAGTTTAGCCTGGGCAATTATAAAAATCTCGCATTTTTAATCTGGCAATAATATAAATCTCTCTTTTTTAAAATTACCAAAAATTAATAAATTCGATTTAAACTCATTTTAGCTGCATAGAACGACGTCTGAAACCATAATAAACATATTTAGAAATTTGTATCTCCTACAGTTTAGCCTGGGCAATTATAAAAATCTCGCATTTTTAATCTGGCAATTATAAAAATCTCTCTTTTTTAAAATTACCAAAAATTAATAAATTCCATTTAAAATCATTTTAGCTCCATAGAACGACGTCTTAAATAATAATAAGGACATTTAGAAATTTGTATCACCTACGGTTTAGCCTGGGGAATTATAAAAATCTCGCATTTATAAAATTACCAAAAATTAATAAATTCGTTTTAAATTCATTCTAGCTGCATAGAACGACGTGTGAAACCATAATAAGCATATTTAGAAATTTGTATCTCCTACAGTTTAGCCTGGGCAATTATAAAAATCTCGCATTTTTAATCTGGCAATAATAAAAATCTCTCTTTTTTAAAATTACCAAAAATTAATAAATTCGGCTTAAACTCATTTTAGCTGCATAGAACTACGTCTTAAATAATAAAAAGGACATTTAGAAATTTTTATCACCTACGGTTTAGCCTGGGGAATTATAAAAATCTCGCATTTATAAAATTACCAAAAATTAATAAATTCGATTTAAACTTATTTTAGCTGCATAGAACGACGTCTTAAGTAATAATAAGGACATTTAGAAATTTGTATCACCTACGGTTTAGCCTGCAGAATTATAAAAATCTTGCATTTATAAAATTACCAAAAATTAATAAATTCGTTTTAAATTAATTTTAGCTTCATAGAACGACGTCTGAAACCATAATAAGCATATTTAGAAATTTGTATCTCCTACGGTTTAGCTAAGGACATTTAGAAATTTGTATCACCTACGGTTTAGCCTGGGGAATTATAAAAATCTCGCATTTATAAAATTACCAAAAATTAATAAATTCGTCTTAAATTCATTTTAGCTGCATAGAACGACGTCTGAAACCATAATAAGCATATTTAGAAATTTGTATCTCCTACAGTTTAGCCTGGGCAATTATAAAAATCTCGAATTTTTAATCTGGCAATTATAAAAATCTCTCTTTTTTAAAATTACCAAAAATTAATAAATTCGGCTTAAACTCATTTTAGCTGCATAGAACTACGTCTTAAATAATAAAAAGGACATTTAGAAATTTTTATCACTTACGGTTTAGCCTGGGGAATTATAAAAATCTCGCATTTATAAAATTACCAAAAATTAATAAATTCGATTTAAACTTATTTTAGCTGCATAGAACGACGTCTTAAGTAATAATAAGGACATTTAGAAATTTGTATCACCTACGGTTTAGCCTGCAGAATTATAAAAATCTTGCATTTATAAAATTACCAAAAATTAATAAATTCGTTTTAAATTCATTCTAGCTGCATAGAACGACGTGTGAAACCATAATAAGCAAATTTAGAAATTTGTATCTCCTACAGTTTAGCCTGGGCAATTATAAAAATCTCGCATTTTTAATCTGGCAATAATAAAAATCTCTCTTTTTTAAAATTACCAAAAATTAATAAATTCGGCTTAAACTCATTTTAGCTGCATAGAACTACGTCTTAAATAATAAAAAGGACATTTAGAAATTTTTATCACTTACGGTTTAGCCTGGGGAATTATAAAAATCTCGCATTTATAAAATTACCAAAAATTAATAAATTCGATTTAAACTTATTTTAGCTGCATAGAACGACGTCTTAAGTAATAATAAGGACATTTAGAAATTTGTATCACCTACGGTTTAGCCTGCAGAATTATAAAAATCTTGCATTTATAAAATTACCAAAAATTAATAAATTCGTTTTAAATTCATTTTAGCTTCATAGAACGACGTCTGAAACCATAATAAGCATATTTAGAAATTTGTATCTCCTACGGTTTAGCTAAGGACATTTAGAAATTTGTATCACCTACGGTTTAGCCTGGGGAATTATAAAAATCTCGCATTTATAAAATTACCAAAAATTAATAAATTCGTCTTAAATTCATTTTAGCTGCATAGAACGACGTCTGAAACCATAATAAGCATATTTAGAAATTTGTATCTCCTACAGTTTAGCCTGGGCAATTATAAAAATCTCGAATTTTTAATCTGGCAATTATAAAAATCTCTCTTTTTTAAAAATACCAAAAATTAATAAATTCGATTTAAACTCATTTTAGCTGTATAGAACGAGGTCTTAAATAATAATAAACTCATTTAGAAATTTGTATCACCTACGGTTTAGCCTGGGCAATTATAAAAATCTCGCATTTATAAAATTACCAAAAATTAATAAATTCGTTTTAAATTCATTCTAGCTGCATAGAACGACGTGTGAAACCATAATAAGCATATTTAGAAATTTGTATCTCCTACAGTTTAGCCTGGGCAATTATAAAAATCTCGCATTTTTAATCTGGCAATAATAAAAATCTCTCTTTTTTAAAATTACCCAAAATTAATAAATTCGGCTTAAACTCATTTTAGCTGCATAGAACGACGTCTTAAATAATAATAAGGACATTTAGAAATTTTTATCACCTACGTACGGTTTAGCCTGGGGAATTATAAAAATCTCGCATTTATAAAATTACCAAAAATTAATAAATTCGATTTAAACTCATTTTAGCTGCATAGAACGACGTCTGAAACCATAATAAACATATTTAGAAATTTGTATCTCCTACAGTTTAGCCTGGGCAACTATAAAAATCTCGCATTTTTAATCTGGCAATTATAAAAATCTCTCTTTTTTAAAATTACCAAAAATTAATAAATTCGATTTAAACTCAGTTTAGCTGCATAGAACGACGTCTTAAATAATAATAAGGACATTTAGAAATTTGTATCACCTACGGTTTAGCCTGGGGAATTATAAAAATCTCGCATTTATAAAATTACCAAAAATTAATAAATTCGTTTTAAATTCATTCTAGCTGCATAGAACGACGTGTGAAACCATAATAAGCATATTTAGAAATTTGTATCTCCTACAGTTTAGCCTGGGCAATTATAAAAATCTCGCATTTTTAATCTGGCAATTATAAAAATCTCTCTTTTTTAAAATTACCAAAAATTAATAAATTCGATTTAAACTCTTTTTAGCTGCATAGAACGACGTCTTAAGTAATAATAAGGACATTTAGAAATTTGTATCACCTACGGTTTAGCCTGGGCAATTATAAAAATCTCGCATTTATAAAATTACCAAAAATTAATAAATTCGTTTTAAATTCATTTTAGCTGCATAGAACGACGTCTTAAATAATAATAAGCACATTTAGAAATTTGTATCACAAACGGTTTAGCCTGGGGAATTATAAAAATCTCGCATTTATAAAATTACCGAAAATTAATAAATTCGTTTTAAATTCATTTTAGCTGCACAGAACGACGCCTTAAATAATAATAGGCATATTTAGAAATTTTTGTCACATACGGTTTAGACTGGGCAATTATAAAAATCTCGCATTTTTAATCTGGCAATTATAAAAATCTCTCTTTTTTAAAATTACCAAAAATTAATAAATTCGATTTAAACTCATTTTAGCTGCATAGAACGACGTCTGAAACCATAATAAACATATTTAGAAATTTGTATCTCCTACAGTTTAGCCTGGGCAATTATAAAAATCTCGCATTTTTAATCTGGCAATTATAAAAATCTCTCTTTTTTAAAATTACCAAAAATTAATAAATTCGAGTTAAACTCAATTTAGCTGCATAGAACGACGTCTTAAATAATAATAAGGACATTTAGAAATTTGTATCACCTACGGTTTAGCCTGGGGAATTATAAAAATCTCGCATTTATAAAATTACCAAAAATTTATAAATTCGTTTTAAATTCATTCTAGCTGCATAGAACGACGTCTGAAACCATAATAAGCATATTTAGAAATTTGTATCACCTACAGTTTAGCCTGGGCAATTATAAAAATCTCGCATTTTTTATCAGGCAATTATAAAAATTTCTCTTTTTTAAAATTACCAAAAATTAATAAATTCGATTTAAACTCATTTTAGCTGCATAGAACGACGTTTTAAATAATAATAAGGACATTTAGAAATTTGTATCACCTACGGTTTAACCTGGGCAATTATAAAAATCTCGCATTTTTAATCTGGCAATTATAAAAATCTCTCTTTTTTAAAATTACCAAAAATTAATAAATTCGAATTAAACTCATTTTAGCTGCATAGAACGACGTCTGAAACCATAATAAGCATATTTAGAAATTTGTATCTCCTACAGTTTAGCCTGGGCAATTATAAAAATCTCACATTTTTAATCTGGCAATTATAAAAATCTCTGTTTTTAAAATTACCAAAAAATAATAAATTCGATTTAAACTCATTTTAGCTGCATAGAACGACGTCTTAAATAATAATAAGGACATTTAGAAATTTGTATCACCTACGGTTTAGCCTGGGGAATTATAAAAATCTCGGATTTATTAAATTACCAAAAATTAATAAATTCGTTTTAAATTCAGTTTAGCTGTATAGCACGACGTCTGAAACCATAATAAGCATATTTAGAAATTTGTATCTCCTACAGTTTAGCCTAGGCAATTATAAAAATCTCGCATTTTTTATCTGGCAATTATAAAAATCTCTCTCTTTTAAAATTACCAAAAATTAATAAATTCGATTTAAACCCATTTTAGCTGCATAGAACGACGTCTTAAATAATAATAAGGACATTTAGAAATTTGTATCACCTACGGTTTAGCCTGGGCAATTTTAAAATCTCGCATTTTTAATCAGGCAATTAAAAAATCTCCCTTTTTTAAAATTACCAAAAATTAATAAATTCGATTTAAACTCATTTTAGCTGCATAGAACGACATCTGAAACTATAATAAGCATATTTAGAAATTTGTATCTCCTACGGTTTAGCCCGGGCAATTTTAAAATCTCGCATTTTTAATCAGGCAATTAAAAAATCTCCCTTTTTTAAAATTACCAAAAATTAATAAATTCGATTTAAACTCATTTTAGCTGTATAGAACGAGGTCTTAAATAATAATAAACTCATTTAGAAATTTGTATCACCTACGGTTTAGCCTGGGCAATTATAAAAATCTCGCATTTATAAAATTACCAAAAATTAATAAATTCGTTTTAAATTGATTCTAGCTGCATAGAACGACGTGTGAAACCATAATAAGCATATTTAGAAATTTGTATCTCCTACAGTTTAGCCTGGGCAATTATAAAAATCTCGCATTTTTAATCTGGCAATAATAAAAATCTCTCTTTTTTAAAATTACCCAAAATTAATAAATTCGGCTTAAACTCATTTTAGCTGCATAGAACGACGTCTTAAATAATAATAAGGACATTTAGAAATTTTTATCACCTACGGTTTAGCCTGGGGAATTATAAAAATCTCGCATTTATAAAATTACCAAAAATTAATAAATTCGATTTAAACTCATTTTAGCTGCATAGAACGACGTCTGAAACCATAATAAACATATTTAGAAATTTGTATCTCCTACAGTTTAGCCTGGGCAACTATAAAAATCTCGCATTTTTAATCTGGCAATTATAAAAATCTCTCTTTTTTAAAATTACCAAAAATTAATAAATTCGATTTAAACTCAGTTTAGCTGCATAGAACGACGTCTTAAATAATAATAAGGACATTTAGAAATTTGTATCACCTACGGTTTAGCCTGGGGAATTATAAAAATCTCGCATTTATAAAATTACCAAAAATTAATAAATTCGTTTTAAATTCATTCTAGCTGCATAGAACGACGTGTGAAACCATAATAAGCATATTTAGAAATTTGTATCTCCTACAGTTTAGCCTGGGCAATTATAAAAATCTCGCATTTTTAATCTGGCAATTATAAAAATCTCTCTTTTTTAAAATTACCAAAAATTAATAAATTCGATTTAAACTCTTTTTAGCTGCATAGAACGACGTCTTAAGTAATAATAAGGACATTTAGAAATTTGTATCACCTACGGTTTAGCCTGGGCAATTATAAAAATCTCGCATTTATAAAATTACCAAAAATTAATAAATTCGTTTTAAATTCATTTTAGCTGCATAGAACGACGTCTTAAATAATAATAAGCACATTTAGAAATTTGTATCACATACGGTTTAGCCTGGGGAATTATAAAAATCTCGCATTTATAAAATTACCGAAAATTAATAAATTCGTTTTAAATTCATTTTAGCTGCACAAAACGACGCCTTAAATAATAATAGGCATATTTAGAAATTTTTGTCACATACGGTTTAGACTGGGCAATTATAAAAATCTCGCATTTTTAATCTGGCAATTATAAAAATCTCTCTTTTTTAAAATTACCAAAAATTAATAAATTCGATTTAAACTCATTTTAGCTGCATAGAACGACGTCTGAAACCATAATAAACATATTTAGAAATTTGTATCTCCTACAGTTTAGCCTGGGCAATTATAAAAATCTCGCATTTTTAATCTGGCAATTATAAAAATCTCTCTTTTTTAAAATTACCAAAAATTAATAAATTCGAGTTAAACTCAATTTAGCTGCATAGAACGACGTCTTAAATAATAATAAGGACATTTAGAAATTTGTATCACCTACGGTTTAGCCTGGGGAATTATAAAAATCTCGCATTTATAAAATTACCAAAAATTTATAAATTCGTTTTAAATTCATTCTAGCTGCATAGAACGACGTCTGAAACCATAATAAGCATATTTAGAAATTTGCATCACCTACAGTTTAGCCTGGGCAATTATAAAAATCTCGCATTTTTTATCAGGCAATTATAAAAATTTCTCTTTTTTAAAATTACCAAAAATTAATAAATTCGATTTAAACTCATTTTAGCTGCATAGAACGACGTTTTAAATAATAATAAGGACATTTAGAAATTTGTATCACCTACGGTTTAACCTGGGCAATTATAAAAATCTCGCATTTTTAATCTGGCAATTATAAAAATCTCTCTTTTTTAAAATTACCAAAAATTAATAAATTCGAATTAAACTCATTTTAGCTGCATAGAACGACGTCTGAAACCATAATAAGCATATTTAGAAATTTGTATCTCCTACAGTTTAGCCTGGGCAATTATAAAAATCTCGCATTTTTAATCTGGCAATTATAAAAATCTCTGTTTTTAAAATTACCAAAAAATAATAAATTCGATTTAAACTCATTTTAGCTGCATAGAACGACGTCTTAAATAATAATAAGGACATTTAGAAATTTGTATCACCTACGGTTTAGCCTGGGGAATTATAAAAATCTCGGATTTATTAAATTACCAAAAATTAATAAATTCGTTTTAAATTCAGTTTAGCTGTATAGCACGACGTCTGAAACCATAATAAGCATATTTAGAAATTTGTATCTCCTACAGTTTAGCCTAGGCAATTATAAAAATCTCGCATTTTTTATCTGGCAATTATAAAAATCTCGCATTTATAAAATTACCAAAAATTAATAAATTCGTTTTAAATTCATTCTAGCTGCATAGAACGACGTGTGAAACCATAATAAGCCTATTTAGAAATTTGTATCTCCTACAGTTTAGCCTGGGCAATTATAAAAATCTCGCATTTTTAATCTGGCAATAATAAAAATCTCCCTTTTTTAAAATTACCAAAAATAAATAAATTCGGCTTAAACTCATTTTAGCTGCATAGAACGACGTCTTAAATAATAATAAGGACATTTAGAAATTTTTATCATCTACGGTTTAGCATGGGGAATTATAAAAATCTGGCATTTATAAAATTACCAAAAATTAATAAATTCGATTTAAATTCATTTTAGCTGTATAGAACGACGTCTGAAACCATAATAAGCATGTTATAAAAAAAAGTTGGTATTATGAGGGTTAATCTGGCAATAATAAAAATCTCTCTTTTTTAAAATTACCAAAAATAAATAAATTCGGCTTAAACTCATTTGAGCTGCATAGAACGACGTCTTAAATAATAATAAGGACATTTAGAAATTTGTATCACCTACGGTTTAGCCTGGGGAATTATAAAAATCTCGCATTTATAAAATTACCAAAAATTAATAAATTCGTTTTAAATTCATTTTAGCTGCATAGAACGACGTCTGAAACCATAATAAGCATATTTAGAAATTTGTATGTCCTACAGTTTAGCCTGGGCAATTATAAAAATCTCGCATTTTTAATCTGGCAATTATAAAGATCTCTCTTTTTTAAAATTACCAAAAATTAATAAATTCGATTTAAACTCATTTTAGCTGCATAGAACGACGTCTTAAGTAATAATAAGGACATTTAGAAATTTGTATCACCTACGGTTTAGCCTGCAGAATTATAAAAATCTCGCATTTATAAAATTACCAAAAATTAATAAATTCGTTTTAAATTCATTCTAGCTGCATAGAACGACGTGTGAAACCATAATAAGCATATTTAGAAATTTGTATCTCCTACAGTTTAGCCTGGGCAATTATAAAAATCTCGCATTTTTAATCTGGCAATAATATAAATCTCTCTTTTTTAAAATTACCAAAAATTAATAAATTCGATTTAAACTCATTTTAGCTGCATAGAACGACGTCTGAAACCATAATAAACATATTTAGAAATTTGTATCTCCTACAGTTTAGCCTGGGCAATTATAAAAATCTCGCATTTTTAATCTGGCAATTATAAAAATCTCTCTTTTTTAAAATTACCAAAAATTAATAAATTCCATTTAAAATCATTTTAGCTCCATAGAACGACGTCTTAAATAATAATAAGGACATTTAGAAATTTGTATCACCTACGGTTTAGCCTGGGGAATTATAAAAATCTCGCATTTATAAAATTACCAAAAATTAATAAATTCGTTTTAAATTCATTCTAGCTGCATAGAACGACGTGTGAAACCATAATAAGCATATTTAGAAATTTGTATCTCCTACAGTTTAGCCTGGGCAATTATAAAAATCTCGCATTTTTAATCTGGCAATAATAAAAATCTCTCTTTTTTAAAATTACCAAAAATTAATAAATTCGGCTTAAACTCATTTTAGCTGCATAGAACTACGTCTTAAATAATAAAAAGGACATTTAGAAATTTTTATCACCTACGGTTTAGCCTGGGGAATTATAAAAATCTCGCATTTATAAAATTACCAAAAATTAATAAATTCGATTTAAACTTATTTTAGCTGCATAGAACGACGTCTTAAGTAATAATAAGGACATTTAGAAATTTGTATCACCTACGGTTTAGCCTGCAGAATTATAAAAATCTTGCATTTATAAAATTACCAAAAATTAATAAATTCGTTTTAAATTAATTTTAGCTTCATAGAACGACGTCTGAAACCATAATAAGCATATTTAGAAATTTGTATCTCCTACGGTTTAGCTAAGGACATTTAGAAATTTGTATCACCTACGGTTTAGCCTGGGGAATTATAAAAATCTCGCATTTATAAAATTACCAAAAATTAATAAATTCGTCTTAAATTCATTTTAGCTGCATAGAACGACGTCTGAAACCATAATAAGCATATTTAGAAATTTGTATCTCCTACAGTTTAGCCTGGGCAATTATAAAAATCTCGAATTTTTAATCTGGCAATTATAAAAATCTCTCTTTTTTAAAATTACCAAAAATTAATAAATTCGGCTTAAACTCATTTTAGCTGCATAGAACTACGTCTTAAATAATAAAAAGGACATTTAGAAATTTTTATCACTTACGGTTTAGCCTGGGGAATTATAAAAATCTCGCATTTATAAAATTACCAAAAATTAATAAATTCGATTTAAACTTATTTTAGCTGCATAGAACGACGTCTTAAGTAATAATAAGGACATTTAGAAATTTGTATCACCTACGGTTTAGCCTGCAGAATTATAAAAATCTTGCATTTATAAAATTACCAAAAATTAATAAATTCGTTTTAAATTCATTCTAGCTGCATAGAACGACGTGTGAAACCATAATAAGCAAATTTAGAAATTTGTATCTCCTACAGTTTAGCCTGGGCAATTATAAAAATCTCGCATTTTTAATCTGGCAATAATAAAAATCTCTCTTTTTTAAAATTACCAAAAATTAATAAATTCGGCTTAAACTCATTTTAGCTGCATAGAACTACGTCTTAAATAATAAAAAGGACATTTAGAAATTTTTATCACTTACGGTTTAGCCTGGGGAATTATAAAAATCTCGCATTTATAAAATTACCAAAAATTAATAAATTCGATTTAAACTTATTTTAGCTGCATAGAACGACGTCTTAAGTAATAATAAGGACATTTAGAAATTTGTATCACCTACGGTTTAGCCTGCAGAATTATAAAAATCTTGCATTTATAAAATTACCAAAAATTAATAAATTCGTTTTAAATTCATTTTAGCTTCATAGAACGACGTCTGAAACCATAATAAGCATATTTAGAAATTTGTATCTCCTACGGTTTAGCTAAGGACATTTAGAAATTTGTATCACCTACGGTTTAGCCTGGGGAATTATAAAAATCTCGCATTTATAAAATTACCAAAAATTAATAAATTCGTCTTAAATTCATTTTAGCTGCATAGAACGACGTCTGAAACCATAATAAGCATATTTAGAAATTTGTATCTCCTACAGTTTAGCCTGGGCAATTATAAAAATCTCGAATTTTTAATCTGGCAATTATAAAAATCTCTCTTTTTTAAAAATACCAAAAATTAATAAATTCGATTTAAACTCATTTTAGCTGTATAGAACGAGGTCTTAAATAATAATAAACTCATTTAGAAATTTGTATCACCTACGGTTTAGCCTGGGCAATTATAAAAATCTCGCATTTATAAAATTACCAAAAATTAATAAATTCGTTTTAAATTCATTCTAGCTGCATAGAACGACGTGTGAAACCATAATAAGCATATTTAGAAATTTGTATCTCCTACAGTTTAGCCTGGGCAATTATAAAAATCTCGCATTTTTAATCTGGCAATAATAAAAATCTCTCTTTTTTAAAATTACCCAAAATTAATAAATTCGGCTTAAACTCATTTTAGCTGCATAGAACGACGTCTTAAATAATAATAAGGACATTTAGAAATTTTTATCACCTACGTACGGTTTAGCCTGGGGAATTATAAAAATCTCGCATTTATAAAATTACCAAAAATTAATAAATTCGATTTAAACTCATTTTAGCTGCATAGAACGACGTCTGAAACCATAATAAACATATTTAGAAATTTGTATCTCCTACAGTTTAGCCTGGGCAACTATAAAAATCTCGCATTTTTAATCTGGCAATTATAAAAATCTCTCTTTTTTAAAATTACCAAAAATTAATAAATTCGATTTAAACTCAGTTTAGCTGCATAGAACGACGTCTTAAATAATAATAAGGACATTTAGAAATTTGTATCACCTACGGTTTAGCCTGGGGAATTATAAAAATCTCGCATTTATAAAATTACCAAAAATTAATAAATTCGTTTTAAATTCATTCTAGCTGCATAGAACGACGTGTGAAACCATAATAAGCATATTTAGAAATTTGTATCTCCTACAGTTTAGCCTGGGCAATTATAAAAATCTCGCATTTTTAATCTGGCAATTATAAAAATCTCTCTTTTTTAAAATTACCAAAAATTAATAAATTCGATTTAAACTCTTTTTAGCTGCATAGAACGACGTCTTAAGTAATAATAAGGACATTTAGAAATTTGTATCACCTACGGTTTAGCCTGGGCAATTATAAAAATCTCGCATTTATAAAATTACCAAAAATTAATAAATTCGTTTTAAATTCATTTTAGCTGCATAGAACGACGTCTTAAATAATAATAAGCACATTTAGAAATTTGTATCACAAACGGTTTAGCCTGGGGAATTATAAAAATCTCGCATTTATAAAATTACCGAAAATTAATAAATTCGTTTTAAATTCATTTTAGCTGCACAGAACGACGCCTTAAATAATAATAGGCATATTTAGAAATTTTTGTCACATACGGTTTAGACTGGGCAATTATAAAAATCTCGCATTTTTAATCTGGCAATTATAAAAATCTCTCTTTTTTAAAATTACCAAAAATTAATAAATTCGATTTAAACTCATTTTAGCTGCATAGAACGACGTCTGAAACCATAATAAACATATTTAGAAATTTGTATCTCCTACAGTTTAGCCTGGGCAATTATAAAAATCTCGCATTTTTAATCTGGCAATTATAAAAATCTCTCTTTTTTAAAATTACCAAAAATTAATAAATTCGAGTTAAACTCAATTTAGCTGCATAGAACGACGTCTTAAATAATAATAAGGACATTTAGAAATTTGTATCACCTACGGTTTAGCCTGGGGAATTATAAAAATCTCGCATTTATAAAATTACCAAAAATTTATAAATTCGTTTTAAATTCATTCTAGCTGCATAGAACGACGTCTGAAACCATAATAAGCATATTTAGAAATTTGTATCACCTACAGTTTAGCCTGGGCAATTATAAAAATCTCGCATTTTTTATCAGGCAATTATAAAAATTTCTCTTTTTTAAAATTACCAAAAATTAATAAATTCGATTTAAACTCATTTTAGCTGCATAGAACGACGTTTTAAATAATAATAAGGACATTTAGAAATTTGTATCACCTACGGTTTAACCTGGGCAATTATAAAAATCTCGCATTTTTAATCTGGCAATTATAAAAATCTCTCTTTTTTAAAATTACCAAAAATTAATAAATTCGAATTAAACTCATTTTAGCTGCATAGAACGACGTCTGAAACCATAATAAGCATATTTAGAAATTTGTATCTCCTACAGTTTAGCCTGGGCAATTATAAAAATCTCACATTTTTAATCTGGCAATTATAAAAATCTCTGTTTTTAAAATTACCAAAAAATAATAAATTCGATTTAAACTCATTTTAGCTGCATAGAACGACGTCTTAAATAATAATAAGGACATTTAGAAATTTGTATCACCTACGGTTTAGCCTGGGGAATTATAAAAATCTCGGATTTATTAAATTACCAAAAATTAATAAATTCGTTTTAAATTCAGTTTAGCTGTATAGCACGACGTCTGAAACCATAATAAGCATATTTAGAAATTTGTATCTCCTACAGTTTAGCCTAGGCAATTATAAAAATCTCGCATTTTTTATCTGGCAATTATAAAAATCTCTCTCTTTTAAAATTACCAAAAATTAATAAATTCGATTTAAACCCATTTTAGCTGCATAGAACGACGTCTTAAATAATAATAAGGACATTTAGAAATTTGTATCACCTACGGTTTAGCCTGGGCAATTTTAAAATCTCGCATTTTTAATCAGGCAATTAAAAAATCTCCCTTTTTTAAAATTACCAAAAATTAATAAATTCGATTTAAACTCATTTTAGCTGCATAGAACGACATCTGAAACTATAATAAGCATATTTAGAAATTTGTATCTCCTACGGTTTAGCCCGGGCAATTTTAAAATCTCGCATTTTTAATCAGGCAATTAAAAAATCTCCCTTTTTTAAAATTACCAAAAATTAATAAATTCGATTTAAACTCATTTTAGCTGCATAGAACGACGTCTTAAATAATAATAAGGACATTTAGAAATTTGTATCACCTACGGTTTAGCCTGGGGAATTATAAAAATCTCGGATTTATAAAATTACCAAAAATTAATAAATTTGTTTTAAATTCATTCTAGCATAGAACTACGTCTTAAATAATAATAAGCACATTTAGAAATTTGTATCACATACGGTTTAGCCTGGGGAATTATAAAAATCTCGCATTTATAAAATTACCGAAAATTAATAAATTCGTTTTAAATTCATTTTAGCTGCACAGAACGACGCCTTAAATAATAATAGGCATATTTAGAAATTTTTGTCACATACGGTTTAGACTGGGCAATTATAAAAATCTCGCATTTTTAATCTGGCAATTATAAAAATCTCTCTTTTTTAAAATTACCAAAAATTAATAAATTCGATTTAAACTCATTTTAGCTGTATAGAACGACGTCTGAAACCATAATAAACATATTTAGAAATTTGTATCTCCTACAGTTTAGCCTGGGCAATTATAAAAATCTCGCATTTTTAATCTGGCAATTATAAAAATCTCTCTTTTTTAAAATTACCAAAAATTAATAAATTCGAGTTAAACTCAATTTAGCTGCATAGAACGACGTCTTAAATAATAATAAGGACATTCAGAAATTTGTATCGCCTACGGTTTAAACTGGGGAATTATAAAAATCTCGCATTTATAAAATTACCAAAAATTAATAAATTCGTTTTAAATTCATTCTAGCTGCATAGAACGACGTGTGAAACCATAATAAGCATATTTAGAAATTTGTATCTCCTACAGTTTAGCCTGGGCAATTATAAAAATCTCGCATTTTTAATCTGGCAATAATAAAAATCTCTCTTTTTTAAAATTACCAAAAATTAATAAATTCGGCTTAAACTCATTTTAGCTGTATAGAACGACGTCTTAAGTAATAATAAGGACATTTAGAAATTAGTATCACCTACGGTTTAGCCTGGGGAATTATAAAAATCTCGCATTTATAAAATTACCAAAAATTTATAAATTCGTTTTAAATTCATTCTAGCTGCATAGAACGACGTCTGAAACCATAATAAGCATATTTAGAAATTTGTATCACCTACAGTTTAGCCTGGGCAATTATAAAAATCTCGCATTTTTTATCAGGCAATTATAAAAATCTCTCTTTTTTAAAATTACCAAAAATTAATAAATTCGAATTAAACTCATTTTAGCTGCATAGAACGACGTCTGAAACCATAATAAGCATATTTAGAAATTTGTATCTCCTATAGTTTAGCCTGGGCAATTATAAAAATCTCGCATTTTTAATCTGGCAATTATAAAAATCTCTCTCTTTTAAAATTACCAAAAATTAATAAATTCGATTTAAACCCATTTTAGCTGCATAGAACGACGTCTTAAATAATAATAAGGACATTTAGAAATTTGTATCACCTACGGTTTAACCTGGGCAATTATAAAAATCTCGCATTTTTAATCAGGCAATTATAAAAATCTCTCTTTTTTAAAATTACCAAAAATTAATAAATTCGATTTAAACTCATTTTAGCTGCATAGAACGACGTCTGAAACCATAATAAGCATATTTAGAAATTTGTATCTCCTACGGTTTAGCCTGGGCAATTTTAAAATCTCGCATTTTTAATCAGGCAATTAAAAAATCTCCCTTTTTTAAAATTACCAAAAATTAATAAATTCGATTTAAACTCATTTTAGCTGCATAGAACGTCGTCTTATGTAATAATAAGGACATTTAGAAATTTGTATCACCTACGGTTTACCCTGCAGAATTATAAAAATCTCGCATTTATAAAATTACCAAAAATTAATAAATTCGTTTTAAATTCATTTTAGCTGCATAGAACGACGTCTGAAACCATAATAAGCATATTTAGAAATTTGTATCTCCTACAGTTTTGCCTGGGCAATTATAAAAATCTCGCATTTTTAATCTGGCAATAATGAAAATCTCTCTTTTTTAAAATTACCAAAAATAAATAAATTCGGCTTAAACTCATTTTAGCTGCATAGAACGACGTCTTAAATAATAATAAGGACATTTAGAAATTTTTATCATCTACGGTTTAGCCTGGGGAATTATAAAAATCTGGCATTTATAAAATTACCAAAAATTAATAAATTCGTTTTAAATTCATTTTAGCTGCATAGAACGACGTCTGAAACCATAATAAGCATATTTAGAAATTTGTATCTCCTACGGTTTAGCCTGGGCAATTATAAAAATCTCGCATTATCAATCTGGCAATTATAAAAATCTGTCTTTTTTAAAATTACCAAAAATTAATAAATTCGATTTAAACTAATTTTAGCTGCATAGAACGACGTCTTAAATAATAAAAAGGACATTTAGAAATTTGTATCACCTACGGTTTAGCCTGGGGAATTATAAAAATCTCGCATTTATGAAATTACCAAAAATTAATAAATTCGATTTAAATTCATTTTAGCTGCATAGAACGACGTCTGAAACCATAATAAGCATATTTAGAAATTTGTATCTCCTACAGTTTAGCCTGAGCAATTATAAAAATCTCGCATTTTTAATCTGGCAATTATAAAAATCTCTCTTTTTTAAAATTACCAAAAATTAATAAATTCGATTTAAACTCATTTTAGCTGCATAGAACGACGTCTTAAATAATAAAAAGGACATTTAGAAATTTGTATCACATACGGTTTAGCCTGGGGAATTATAAAAATCTCGCATTTATAAAATTACCAAAAATTAATAAATTCGTTTTAAATTCATTCTAGCTGCATAGAACGACGTGTGAAACCATAATAAGCATATTTAGAAATTTGTATCTCCTACAGTTTAGCCTGGGCAATTATAAAAATCTCGCATTTTTAATCTGGCAATAATAAAAATCTCTCTTTTTTAAAATTACCAAAAATAAATAAATTCGGCTTAAACTCATTTTAGCTGCATAGAACGACGTCTTAAATAATAATAAGGACATTTAGAAATTTTTATCATCTACGGTTTAGCCTGGGGAATTATAAAAATCTGGCATTTATAAATTTACCAAAAATTAATAAATTCGATTTAAATTCATTTTAGCTGTATAGAACGACGTCTGAAACCATAATAAGCATATTTAGAAATTTGTATCTCCTACAGTTTAGCCTGGGCAATTATAAAAATCTCGCATTTTTAATCTGGCAATAATAAAAATCCCTCTTTTTTAAAATTACCAAAAATAAATAAATTCGGCTTAAACTCATTTTAGCTGCATAGAACGACGTCTCAAGTAATAATAAGGACATTTAGAAATTTGTATCACCTACGGTTTAGCCTGCAGAATTATAAAAATCTCGCATTTATAAAATTACCAAAAATTAATAAATTCGTTTTAAATTCATTTTAGCTGCATAGAACGACGTCTGAAACCATAATAAGCATATTTAGAAATTTGTATCTCCTACAGTTTAGCCTGGGCAATTATAAAATCTCGCATTTTTAATCTGGCAATAATAAAAATCTCTCTTTTTTAAAATTACCAAAAATAAATAAATTCGGCTTAAACTCATTTTAGCTGCATAGAACGACGTCTTAAATAATAATAAGGACATTTAGAAATTTTTATCATCTACGGTTTAGCCTGGGGAATTATAAAAATCTGGCATTTATAAAATTACCAAAAATTAACAAATTCGTTTTAAATTCATTCTAGCTGTATAGAACGACGTGTGAAACCATAATAAGCATATTTAGAAATTTGTATCTCCTACAGTTTAGCCTGGGCAATTATAAAAATCTCGCATTTTTAATCTGGCAATAATAAAAATCTCTCTTTTTTAAAATTACCAAAAATAAATAAATTCGGCTTAAACTCATTTTAGCTGCATAGAACGACGTCTTAAATAATAATAAGGACATTTAGAAATTTTTATCATCTACGGTTTAGCCTGGGGAATTATAAAAATCTGGCATTTATAAAATTACCAAAAATTAATAAATTCGATTTAAATTCATTTTAGCTGTATAGAACGACGTCTGAAACCATAATAAGCATATTTAGAAATTTGTATCTCCTACAGTTTAGCCTGGGCAATTATAAAAATCTGGCATTTTTAATCTGGCAATTATAAAAATCTGTCTTTTTTAAAATTACCAAAAATTAATAAATTCAATTTAAACTCATTTTAGCTGCATAGAACAACGTCTTAAGTAATAATAAGGACATTTAGAAATTTGTATCACCTACGGTTTAGCCTGCAGAATTATAAAAATCTGGCATTTATAAAATTACCAAAAATTAATAAATTCGATTTAAATTCATTTTAGCTGTATAGAACGACGTCTGAAACCATAATAAGCATATTTAGAAATTTGTATCTCCTACAGTTTAGCCTGGGCAATTATAAAAATCTGGCATTTTTAATCTGGCAATTATAAAAATCTGTCTTTTTTAAAATTACCAAAAATTAATAAATTCGGTTTAAATTCATTTTAGCTGCATAGAACGACGTCTGAAACCATAATAAGCATATTTAGAAATTTGTATCTCCTACGGTTTAGCCTGGGCAATTATAAAAATCTCGCATTATCAATCTGGCAATTATAAAAATCTGTCTTTTTTAAAATTACCAAAAATTAATAAATTCGATTTAAACTAATTTTAGCTGCATAGAACGACGTCTTAAATAATAAAAAGGACATTTAGAAATTTGTATCACCTACGGTTTAGCCTGGGGAATTATAAAAATCTCGCATTTATGAAATTACCAACAATTAATAAATTCGATTTAAATTCATTTTAGCTGCATAGAACGACGTCTGAAACCATAATAAGCATATTTAGAAATTTGTATCTCCTACAGTTTAGCCTGAGCAATTATAAAAATCTCGCATTTTTAATCTGGCAATTATAAAAATCTCTCTTTTTTAAAATTACCAAAAATTAATAAATTCGATGTAAACTCATTTTAGCTGCATAGAACGACGTCTTAAATAATAAAAAGGACATTTAGAAATTTGTATCACATACGGTTTAGCCTGGGGAATTATAAAAATCTCGCATTTATAAAATTACCAAAAATTAATAAATTCGTTTTAAATTCATTCTAGCTGCATAGAACGACGTGTGAAACCATAATAAGCATATTTAGAAATTTGTATCTCCTACAGTTTAGCCTGGGCAATTATAAAAATCTCGCATTTTTAATCTGGCAATAATAAAAATCTCTCTTTTTTAAAATTACCAAAAATAAATAAATTCGGCTTAAACTCATTTTAGCTGCATAGAACGACGTCTTAAATAATAATAAGGACATTTAGAAATTTTTATCATCTACGGTTTAGCCTGGGGAATTATAAAAATCTGGCATTTATAAAATTACCAAAAATTAATAAATTCGATTTAAATTCATTTTAGCTGTATAGAACGACGTCTGAAACCATAATAAGCATATTTAGAAATTTGTATCTCCTACAGTTTAGCCTGGGCAATTATAAAAATCTCGCATTTTTAATCTGGCAATAATAAAAATCCCTCTTTTTTAAAATTACCAAAAATAAATAAATTCGGCTTAAACTCATTTTAGCTGCATAGAACGACGTCTCAAGTAATAATAAGGACATTTAGAAATTTGTATCACCTACGGTTTAGCCTGCAGAATTATAAAAATCTCGCATTTATAAAATTACCAAAAATTAATAAATTCGTTTTAAATTCATTTTAGCTGCATAGAACGACGTCTGAAACCATAATAAGCATATTTAGAAATTTGTATCTCCTACAGTTTAGCCTGGGCAATTATAAAATCTCGCATTTTTAATCTGGCAATAATAAAAATCTCTCTTTTTTAAAATTACCAAAAATAAATAAATTCGGCTTAAACTCATTTTAGCTGCATAGAACGACGTCTTAAATAATAATAAGGACATTTAGAAATTTGTATCACCTACGGTTTAGCCTGGGGAATTATAAAAATCTCGCATTTATAAAATTACCAAAAATTAATAAATTCGTTTTAAATTCATTTTAGCTGCATAGAACGACGTCTGAAACCATAATAAGCATATTTAGAAATTTGTATGTCCTACAGTTTAGCCTGGGCAATTATAAAAATCTCGCATTTTTAATCTGGCAATTATAAAGATCTCTCTTTTTTAAAATTACCAAAAATTAATAAATTCGATTTAAACTCATTTTAGCTGCATAGAACGACGTCTTAAGTAATAATAAGGACATTTAGAAATTTGTATCACCTACGGTTTAGCCTGCAGAATTATAAAAATCTCGCATTTATAAAATTACCAAAAATTAATAAATTCGTTTTAAATTCATTCTAGCTGCATAGAACGACGTGTGAAACCATAATAAGCATATTTAGAAATTTGTATCTCCTACAGTTTAGCCTGGGCAATTATAAAAATCTCGCATTTTTAATCTGGCAATAATATAAATCTCTCTTTTTTAAAATTACCAAAAATTAATAAATTCGGCTTAAAATCATTTTAGCTGCATAGAACGACGTCTTAAATAATAATAAGGACATTTAGAAATTTTTATCACCTACGGTTTAGCCTGGGGAATTATAAAAATCTCGCATTTATAAAATTACCAAAAATTAATAAATTCGATTTAAACTCATTTTAGCTGCATAGAACGACGTCTGAAACCATAATAAACATATTTAGAAATTTGTATCTCCTACAGTTTAGCCTGGGCAATTATAAAAATCTCGCATTTTTAATCTGGCAATTATAAAAATCTATCTTTTTTAAAATTACCAAAAATTAATAAATTCCATTTAAAATCATTTTAGCTCCATAGAACGACGTCTTAAATAATAATAAGGACATTTAGAAATTTGTATCACCTACGGTTTAGCCTGGGGAATTATAAAAATCTCGCATTTATAAAATTACCAAAAATTAATAAATTCGTCTTAAATTCATTTTAGCTGCATAGAACGACGTCTGAAACCATAATAAGCATATTTAGAAATTTGTATCTCCTACAGTTTAGCCTGGGCAATTATAAAAATCTCGAATTTTTAATCTGGCAATTATAAAAATCTCTCTTTTTTAAAAATACCAAAAATTAATAAATTCGATTTAAACTCATTTTAGCTGTATAGAACGAGGTCTTAAATAATAATAAACTCATTTAGAAATTTGTATCACCTACGGTTTAGCCTGGGCAATTATAAAAATCTCGCATTTATAAAATTACCAAAAATTAATAAATTCGTTTTAAATTCATTCTAGCTGCATAGAACGACGTGTGAAACCATAATAAGCATATTTAGAAATTTGTATCTCCTACAGTTTAGCCTGGGCAATTATAAAAATCTCGCATTTTTAATCTGGCAATAATAAAAATCTCTCTTTTTTAAAATTACCCAAAATTAATAAATTCGGCTTAAACTCATTTTAGCTGCATAGAACGACGTCTTAAATAATAATAAGGACATTTAGAAATTTTTATCACCTACGGTTTAGCCTGGGGAATTATAAAAATCTCGCATTTATAAAATTACCAAAAATTAATAAATTCGATTTAAACTCATTTTAGCTGCATAGAACGACGTCTGAAACCATAATAAACATATTTAGAAATTTGTATCTCCTACAGTTTAGCCTGGGCAACTATAAAAATCTCGCATTTTTAATCTGGCAATTATAAAAATCTCTCTTTTTTAAAATTACCAAAAATTAATAAATTCGATTTAAACTCAGTTTAGCTGCATAGAACGACGTCTTAAATAATAATAAGGACATTTAGAAATTTGTATCACCTACGATTTAGCCTGGGGAATTATAAAAATCTCGCATTTATAAAATTACGAAAAATTAATAAATTCGTTTTAAATTCATTCTAGCTGCATAGAACGACGTGTGAAACCATAATAAGCATATTTAAAAATTTGTATCTCCTACAGTTTAGCCTGGGCAATTATAAAAATCTCGCATTTTTAATTAGGCAATTATAAAAATCTCTCTTTTTTAAAATTACCAAAAATTAATAAATTCGGCTTAAACTCATTTTAGCTGCATAGAACGACGTCTTAAATAATAATAAGGACATTTAGAAATTTTTATCATCTACGGTTTAGCCTGGGGAATTATAAAAATCTGGCATTTATAAAATTACCAAAAATTAATAAATTCGATTTAAATTCATTTTAGCTGTATAGAACGACGTCTGAAACCATAATAAGCATATTTAGAAATTTGTATCTCCTACAGTTTAGCCTGGGCAATTATAAAAATCTGGCATTTTTAATCTGGCAATTATAAAAATCTGTCTTTTTTAAAATTACCAAAAATTAATAAATTCAATTTAAACTCATTTTAGCTGCATAGAACAACGTCTTAAGTAATAATAAGGACATTTAGAAATTTGTATCACCTACGGTTTAGCCTGCAGAATTATAAAAATCTGGCATTTATAAAATTACCAAAAATTAATAAATTCGATTTAAATTCATTTTAGCTGTATAGAACGACGTCTGAAACCATAATAAGCATATTTAGAAATTTGTATCTCCTACAGTTTAGCCTGGGCAATTATAAAAATCTGGCATTTTTAATCTGGCAATTATAA
Source organism: Melanotus villosus (assembly GCA_963082815.1). NCBI lineage: Eukaryota > Metazoa > Arthropoda > Insecta > Coleoptera > Elateridae > Melanotus > Melanotus villosus. Next base: position 34,315,208 of record OY720419.1, on the reverse strand, counting down.
AAATCTGTCTTTTTTAAAATTACCAAAAATTAATAAATTCGGTTTAAATTCATTTTAGCTGCATAGAACGACGTCTGAAACCATAATAAGCATATTTAGAAATTTGTATCTCCTACGGTTTAGCCTGGGCAATTATAAAAATCTCGCATTATCAATCTGGCAATTATAAAAATCTGTCTTTTTTAAAATTACCAAAAATTAATAAATTCGATTTAAACTAATTTTAGCTGCATAGAACGACGTCTTAAATAATAAAAAGGACATTTAGAAATTTGTATCACCTACGGTTTAGCCTGGGGAATTATAAAAATCTCGCATTTATGAAATTACCAACAATTAATAAATTCGATTTAAATTCATTTTAGCTGCATAGAACGACGTCTGAAACCATAATAAGCATATTTAGAAATTTGTATCTCCTACAGTTTAGCCTGAGCAATTATAAAAATCTCGCATTTTTAATCTGGCAATTATAAAAATCTCTCTTTTTTAAAATTACCAAAAATTAATAAATTCGATGTAAACTCATTTTAGCTGCATAGAACGACGTCTTAAATAATAAAAAGGACATTTAGAAATTTGTATCACATACGGTTTAGCCTGGGGAATTATAAAAATCTCGCATTTATAAAATTACCAAAAATTAATAAATTCGTTTTAAATTCATTCTAGCTGCATAGAACGACGTGTGAAACCATAATAAGCATATTTAGAAATTTGTATCTCCTACAGTTTAGCCTGGGCAATTATAAAAATCTCGCATTTTTAATCTGGCAATAATAAAAATCTCTCTTTTTTAAAATTACCAAAAATAAATAAATTCGGCTTAAACTCATTTTAGCTGCATAGAACGACGTCTTAAATAATAATAAGGACATTTAGAAATTTTTATCATCTACGGTTTAGCCTGGGGAATTATAAAAATCTGGCATTTATAAAATTACCAAAAATTAATAAATTCGATTTAAATTCATTTTAGCTGTATAGAACGACGTCTGAAACCATAATAAGCATATTTAGAAATTTGTATCTCCTACAGTTTAGCCTGGGCAATTATAAAAATCTCGCATTTTTAATCTGGCAATAATAAAAATCCCTCTTTTTTAAAATTACCAAAAATAAATAAATTCGGCTTAAACTCATTTTAGCTGCATAGAACGACGTCTCAAGTAATAATAAGGACATTTAGAAATTTGTATCACCTACGGTTTAGCCTGCAGAATTATAAAAATCTCGCATTTATAAAATTACCAAAAATTAATAAATTCGTTTTAAATTCATTTTAGCTGCATAGAACGACGTCTGAAACCATAATAAGCATATTTAGAAATTTGTATCTCCTACAGTTTAGCCTGGGCAATTATAAAATCTCGCATTTTTAATCTGGCAATAATAAAAATCTCTCTTTTTTAAAATTACCAAAAATAAATAAATTCGGCTTAAACTCATTTTAGCTGCATAGAACGACGTCTTAAATAATAATAAGGACATTTAGAAATTTGTATCACCTACGGTTTAGCCTGGGGAATTATAAAAATCTCGCATTTATAAAATTACCAAAAATTAATAAATTCGTTTTAAATTCATTTTAGCTGCATAGAACGACGTCTGAAACCATAATAAGCATATTTAGAAATTTGTATGTCCTACAGTTTAGCCTGGGCAATTATAAAAATCTCGCATTTTTAATCTGGCAATTATAAAGATCTCTCTTTTTTAAAATTACCAAAAATTAATAAATTCGATTTAAACTCATTTTAGCTGCATAGAACGACGTCTTAAGTAATAATAAGGACATTTAGAAATTTGTATCACCTACGGTTTAGCCTGCAGAATTATAAAAATCTCGCATTTATAAAATTACCAAAAATTAATAAATTCGTTTTAAATTCATTCTAGCTGCATAGAACGACGTGTGAAACCATAATAAGCATATTTAGAAATTTGTATCTCCTACAGTTTAGCCTGGGCAATTATAAAAATCTCGCATTTTTAATCTGGCAATAATATAAATCTCTCTTTTTTAAAATTACCAAAAATTAATAAATTCGGCTTAAAATCATTTTAGCTGCATAGAACGACGTCTTAAATAATAATAAGGACATTTAGAAATTTTTATCACCTACGGTTTAGCCTGGGGAATTATAAAAATCTCGCATTTATAAAATTACCAAAAATTAATAAATTCGATTTAAACTCATTTTAGCTGCATAGAACGACGTCTGAAACCATAATAAACATATTTAGAAATTTGTATCTCCTACAGTTTAGCCTGGGCAATTATAAAAATCTCGCATTTTTAATCTGGCAATTATAAAAATCTATCTTTTTTAAAATTACCAAAAATTAATAAATTCCATTTAAAATCATTTTAGCTCCATAGAACGACGTCTTAAATAATAATAAGGACATTTAGAAATTTGTATCACCTACGGTTTAGCCTGGGGAATTATAAAAATCTCGCATTTATAAAATTACCAAAAATTAATAAATTCGTCTTAAATTCATTTTAGCTGCATAGAACGACGTCTGAAACCATAATAAGCATATTTAGAAATTTGTATCTCCTACAGTTTAGCCTGGGCAATTATAAAAATCTCGAATTTTTAATCTGGCAATTATAAAAATCTCTCTTTTTTAAAAATACCAAAAATTAATAAATTCGATTTAAACTCATTTTAGCTGTATAGAACGAGGTCTTAAATAATAATAAACTCATTTAGAAATTTGTATCACCTACGGTTTAGCCTGGGCAATTATAAAAATCTCGCATTTATAAAATTACCAAAAATTAATAAATTCGTTTTAAATTCATTCTAGCTGCATAGAACGACGTGTGAAACCATAATAAGCATATTTAGAAATTTGTATCTCCTACAGTTTAGCCTGGGCAATTATAAAAATCTCGCATTTTTAATCTGGCAATAATAAAAATCTCTCTTTTTTAAAATTACCCAAAATTAATAAATTCGGCTTAAACTCATTTTAGCTGCATAGAACGACGTCTTAAATAATAATAAGGACATTTAGAAATTTTTATCACCTACGGTTTAGCCTGGGGAATTATAAAAATCTCGCATTTATAAAATTACCAAAAATTAATAAATTCGATTTAAACTCATTTTAGCTGCATAGAACGACGTCTGAAACCATAATAAACATATTTAGAAATTTGTATCTCCTACAGTTTAGCCTGGGCAACTATAAAAATCTCGCATTTTTAATCTGGCAATTATAAAAATCTCTCTTTTTTAAAATTACCAAAAATTAATAAATTCGATTTAAACTCAGTTTAGCTGCATAGAACGACGTCTTAAATAATAATAAGGACATTTAGAAATTTGTATCACCTACGATTTAGCCTGGGGAATTATAAAAATCTCGCATTTATAAAATTACGAAAAATTAATAAATTCGTTTTAAATTCATTCTAGCTGCATAGAACGACGTGTGAAACCATAATAAGCATATTTAAAAATTTGTATCTCCTACAGTTTAGCCTGGGCAATTATAAAAATCTCGCATTTTTAATTAGGCAATTATAAAAATCTCTCTTTTTTAAAATTACCAAAAATTAATAAATTCGGCTTAAACTCATTTTAGCTGCATAGAACTACGTCTTAAATAATAATGACATTTAAAAATTTTTATCACCTACGGTTTAGCCTGGGGAATTATAAAAATCTCGCATTTATAAAATTACCAAAAATTAATAAATTCGATTTAAACTCATTTTAGCTGCATAGAACGACGTCTGAAACCATAATAAACATATTTAGAAATTTGTATCTCCTACAGTTTAGCCTGGGCAATTATAAAAATCTCGCATTTTTAATCTGGCAATTATAAAAATCTCTCTTTTTTAAAATTACCAAAAATTAATAAATTCGATTTAAACTCATTTTAGCTGCATAGAACGACGTCTTAAGTAATAATAAGGACATTTAGAAATTTGTATCACCTACGGTTTAGCCTGCAGAATTATAAAAATCTCGCATTTATAAAATTACCAAAAATTAATAAATTCGTTTTAAATTCATTTTAGCTGCATAGAACGCCGTCTGAAACCATAATAAGCATATTTAGAAATTTGTATCTCCTACAGTTTAGCCTGGGCAATTATAAAAATCTCGCATTTTTAATCTGGCAATTATAAAAATCTGTCTTTCTTAAAATTACCAAAAATTAATAAATTCGTTTTAAATTCATTTTAGCTGCATAGAACGCCGTCTGAAACCATAATAAGCATATTTAGAAATTTGTATCTCCTACAGTTTAGCCTGGGCAATTATAAAAATCTCGCATTTTTAATCTGGCAATTATAAAAATCTGTCTTTCTTAAAATTACCAAAAATTAATAAATTCGATTTAAACTCATTTTAGCTGCTTAGAACGACGTCTTAAGTAATAATAAGGACATTTAGAAATTTGTATCACCTACGGTTTAGCCTGGGGAATTATAAAAATCTCGCATTTATAAAATTACCAAAAATTAATAAATTCGTTTTAAATTCATTTTAGCTGCATAGAACGACGTCTGAAACCATAATAAGCATATTTAGAAATTTGTATCTCCTACAGTTTAGCCTGGGCAATTATAAAAATCTCGCATTTTTAATCTGGCAATTATAAAAATCTCTCTTTTTGAAAATTACCAAAAATTAATAAATTCGATTTAAACTCATTTTAGCTGCATAGAACGACGTCTTAAATAATAATAAGGACATTTAGAAATTTGTATCACCTACGGTTTAGTCTGGGGAATTATAAAAATCTCGCATTTATAAAATTACCAAAAATTAATAAATTCGTTTTAAATTTATTCTAGCTGCATAGAACGACGTGTGAAACCATAATAAGCATATTTAGAAATTTGTATCTCCTACAGTTTAGCCTGGGCAATTATAAAAATCTCGCATTTTTAATCTGGCAATAATAAAAATCTCTCTTTTTTAAAATTACCAAAAATAAATAAATTCGGCTTAAACTCATTTGAGCTGCATAGAACGACGTCTTAAATAATAATAAGGACATTTAGAAATTTGTATCACCTACGGTTTAGCCTGGGGAATTATAAAAATCTCGCATTTATAAAATTACCAAAAATTAATAAATTCGTTTTAAATTCATTTTAGCTGCATAGAACGACGTCTGAAACCATAATAAGCATATTTAGAAATTTGTATGTCCTACAGTTTAGCCTGGGCAATTATAAAAATCTCGCATTTTTAATCTGGCAATTATAAAGATCTCTCTTTTTTAAAATTACCAAAAATTAATAAATTCGATTTAAACTCATTTTAGCTGCATAGAACGACGTCTGAAACCATAATAAACATATTTAGAAATTTGTATCTCCTACAGTTTAGAATGGGCAATTATAAAAATCCCGCATTTTTAATCTGGCAATTATAAAAATCTCTCTTTTTTAAAATTACCAAAAATTAATAAATTCCATTTAAAATCATCTTAGCTCCATAGAACGACGTCTTAAATAATAATAAGGACATTTAGAAATTTGTATCACCTACGGTTTAGCCTGGGGAATTATAAAAATCTCGCATTTATAAAATTACCAAAAATTAATAAATTCGTTTTAAATTCATTCTAGCTGCATAGAACGACGTGTGAAACCATAATAAGCATATTTAGAAATTTGTATCTCCTACAGTTTAGCCTGGGCAATTATAAAAATCTCGCATTTTTAATCTGGCAATAATAAAAATCTCTCTTTTTTAAAATTACCAAAAATTAATAAATTCGGCTTAAACTCATTTTAGCTGCATAGAACTACGTCTTAAATAATAAAAAGGACATTTAGAAATTTTTATCACTTACGGTTTAGCCTGGGGAATTATAAAAATCTCGCATTTATAAAATTACCAAAAATTAATAAATTCGATTTAAACTTATTTTAGCTGCATAGAACGACGTCTTAAGTAATAATAAGGACATTTAGAAATTTGTATCACCTACGGTTTAGCCTGCAGAATTATAAAAATCTTGCATTTATAAAATTACCAAAAATTAATAAATTCGTTTTAAATTCATTTTAGCTTCATAGAACGACGTCTGAAACCATAATAAGCATATTTAGAAATTTGTATCTCCTACGGTTTAGCTAAGGACATTTAGAAATTTGTATCACCTACGGTTTAGCCTGGGGAATTATAAAAATCTCGCATTTATAAAATTACCAAAAATTAATAAATTCGTCTTAAATTCATTTTAGCTGCATAGAACGACGTCTGAAACCATAATAAGCATATTTAGAAATTTGTATCTCCTACAGTTTAGCCTGGGCAATTATAAAAATCTCGAATTTTTAATCTGGCAATTATAAAAATCTCTCTTTTTTAAAAATACCAAAAATTAATAAATTCGATTTAAACTCATTTTAGCTGTATAGAACGAGGTCTTAAATAATAATAAACTCATTTAGAAATTTGTATCACCTACGGTTTAGCCTGGGCAATTATAAAAATCTCGCATTTATAAAATTACCAAAAATTAATAAATTCGTTTTAAATTGATTCTAGCTGCATAGAACGACGTGTGAAACCATAATAAGCATATTTAGAAATTTGTATCTCCTACAGTTTAGCCTGGGCAATTATAAAAATCTCGCATTTTTAATCTGGCAATAATAAAAATCTCTCTTTTTTAAAATTACCCAAAATTAATAAATTCGGCTTAAACTCATTTTAGCTGCATAGAACGACGTCTTAAATAATAATAAGGACATTTAGAAATTTTTATCACCTACGGTTTAGCCTGGGGAATTATAAAAATCTCGCATTTATAAAATTACCAAAAATTAATAAATTCGATTTAAACTCATTTTAGCTGCATAGAACGACGTCTGAAACCATAATAAACATATTTAGAAATTTGTATCTCCTACAGTTTAGCCTGGGCAACTATAAAAATCTCGCATTTTTAATCTGGCAATTATAAAAATCTCTCTTTTTTAAAATTACCAAAAATTAATAAATTCGATTTAAACTCAGTTTAGCTGCATAGAACGACGTCTTAAATAATAATAAGGACATTTAGAAATTTGTATCACCTACGGTTTAGCCTGGGGAATTATAAAAATCTCGCATTTATAAAATTACCAAAAATTAATAAATTCGTTTTAAATTCATTCTAGCTGCATAGAACGACGTGTGAAGCCATAATAAGCATATTTAGAAATTTGTATCTCCTACAGTTTAGCCTGGGCAATTATAAAAATCTCGCATTTTTAATCTGGCAATTATAAAAATCTCTCTTTTTTAAAATTACCAAAATTTAATAAATTCGATTTAAACTCTTTTTAGCTGCATAGAACGACGTCTTAAGTAATAATAAGGACATTTAGAAATTTGTATCACCTACGGTTTAGCCTGGGCAATTATAAAAATCTCGCATTTATAAAATTACCAAAAATTAATAAATTCGTTTTAAATTCATTTTAGCTGCATAGAACGACGTCTTAAATAATAATAAGCACATTTAGAAATTTGTATCACATACGGTTTAGCCTGGGGAATTATAAAAATCTCGCATTTATAAAATTACCGAAAATTAATAAATTCGTTTTAAATTCATTTTAGCTGCACAAAACGACGCCTTAAATAATAATAGGCATATTTAGAAATTTTTGTCACATACGGTTTAGACTGGGCAATTATAAAAATCTCGCATTTTTAATCTGGCAATTATAAAAATCTCTCTTTTTTAAAATTACCAAAAATTAATAAATTCGATTTAAACTCATTTTAGCTGCATAGAACGACGTCTGAAACCATAATAAACATATTTAGAAATTTGTATCTCCTACAGTTTAGCCTGGGCAATTATAAAAATCTCGCATTTTTAATCTGGCAATTATAAAAATCTCTCTTTTTTAAAATTACCAAAAATTAATAAATTCGAGTTAAACTCAATTTAGCTGCATAGAACGACGTCTTAAATAATAATAAGGACATTTAGAAATTTGTATCACCTACGGTTTAGCCTGGGGAATTATAAAAATCTCGCATTTATAAAATTACCAAAAATTTATAAATTCGTTTTAAATTCATTCTAGCTGCATAGAACGACGTCTGAAACCATAATAAGCATATTTAGAAATTTGCATCACCTACAGTTTAGCCTGGGCAATTATAAAAATCTCGCATTTTTTATCAGGCAATTATAAAAATTTCTCTTTTTTAAAATTACCAAAAATTAATAAATTCGATTTAAACTCATTTTAGCTGCATAGAACGACGTTTTAAATAATAATAAGGACATTTAGAAATTTGTATCACCTACGGTTTAACCTGGGCAATTATAAAAATCTCGCATTTGTAATCTGGCAATTATAAAAATCTCTCTTTTTTAAAATTACCAAAAATTAATAAATTCGAATTAAACTCATTTTAGCTGCATAGAACGACGTCTGAAACCATAATAAGCATATTTAGAAATTTGTATCTCCTACAGTTTAGCCTGGGCAATTATAAAAATCTCGCATTTTTAATCTGGCAATTATAAAAATCTCTGTTTTTAAAATTACCAAAAAATAATAAATTCGATTTAAACTCATTTTAGCTGCATAGAACGACGTCTTAAATAATAATAAGGACATTTAGAAATTTGTATCACCTACGGTTTAGCCTGGGGAATTATAAAAATCTCGGATTTATTAAATTACCAAAAATTAATAAATTCGTTTTAAATTCAGTTTAGCTGTATAGCACGACGTCTGAAACCATAATAAGCATATTTAGAAATTTGTATCTCCTACAGTTTAGCCTAGGCAATTATAAAAATCTCGCATTTTTTATCTGGCAATTATAAAAATCTCTCTCTTTTAAAATTACCAAAAATTAATAAATTCGATTTAAACCCATTTTAGCTGCATAGAACGACGTCTTAAATAATAATAAGGACATTTAGAAATTTGTATCACCTACGGTTTAGCCTGGGCAATTTTAAAATCTCGCATTTTTTGTTGTAAATATTAAATAAAACGTGTAGTGACCTAGTAAGTGATATCTGACAGTGCACTGCTTATTGACATGAACATCTAGTATGTGGCTGTCTTTTTACAATAATAATTGTAGTTGTTATTAATATAACAAAATATTTATACGTTATTTACTTTATGTAATCTAAATACATTTAAAAGCTTCTTGTGTTGTATAATCCCACGAATAAATTCCACTACAAAACCTTTAGGTTATGTGCCCAGGACCCAGAGTAAGTTAAATACTCAAGAAGTGCCTGATGAAAAATTATTCCAAGCAAAAGCAATAAATTGCTGATTGCTGAGGAGTGAAGATTGGATTGGATATTCCAAATCAGGTTTGCTGTAAATCTTACAAGCATTAGGAACATTGAGTGCCGTTTCTTTTGTGATCATATTTTTAGCTTTACAAGAAGTCACATTTTGTTTTTAAAAATGACGTCACATGCTATCCATATCGAAAAATTAGGTAAAAGTAATTTCGATACTTGGAAACTTCAGATGGAAGCAATTTTAGTGAAAAATGATCACTGGTCCTATGTGAACGGTATGAAAACTAAGCCTGAAGATGCAGCAGGAGTAGGAGTCGTTACTCAGTGGGATGAAAATGACCAAAAAGCAAAAGCTGATATCATTCTTGCAATGTGTCCATCAGAACTGTGCCATATCAAGCAATGTAAGACTTCAAATGAGGTATGGCGGAAATTATCACAAGTGTATCAATCAACTGGACCTGCTCGAAAAGCAAAATTATTGAAAGAATTACTATTTAAGAAAATGGCTGAAGGCGAGAGCATGTCTGAACATATTAATTCGTTCTTTAATACAGTTGATAAACTGAATGAAATGGAGATTACAGTTGCTGATGAAATTTTAACAATTTTGCTGTTATACAGTATGCCGAGTAGCTATGAAAATTTTAGATGTGCCATAGAAACTAGGGATGAATTACCGACAGCTGAAGCCTTGAAAATAAAACTGTTGGAAGAAGAAAATAGTAGAAAAGGAAATGCTGGTAATGAAGATTCCCAGGCATTGTACAGCAAAGATAAAACTAAATTCAAGAAAACTCAGCAGAGCTTTTCTGATGGTCAAAGAGTTGATTCAAAGAAGCGAATAACATTTAAATGTAATTATTGTAAAAAGCCTGGACACAAGGCTAAGAATTGTTTCGCCAAAATTAGAAAACAACAGTTTACATCAAATGTCGAAGAAGCTTTTCTGACTGGTGCTTACGAAATTGAAGAAGATAATGTGAGGGCGTTGAAAACAAAGAACCCGGAAGCATTTTGGTGTCTTGATAGTGGCGCCACATCACACATGTGTAATGATGTAAGCAAATTCTCTAATTTCACACCAATTAAAAATCAGAATGTTAAGTTAGCTGATAATAAAAGTACTGCCATTAAAGGCTGTGGTACTGTTCGACTGCAAGTTAAAAATGGCGACGTTCTAAAAACAATAAGGTTAGAAAAAACTCTGTATGTACCTGAATTGAAGACCAATTTGATATCCATTTCAAAGACGACTGTAAATGGATATACTGTTAAATTCAAGGACAATGAAGCTGAAATATATAATAACAGAAATCAAGAAATGGTTTTAAAGGCATATAAGAGTGGCGACCTGTATTTGATTGAATCTTCGTCAGAATCAACAGCAAAGGTATCGGAGATGAGTAAATTGGAAGAATGGCACAGAAAATATGGACATTTGAATGAAAGCGATTTGAAAAAGCTGGTTACCAAAGATCTTGTAAAAGGAATATCTTTTAAAGTTTCAGATAACTTACCATCGTGTGAGATCTGCATTCAAGGTAAGCAAGCTGCAACAAAGTTTATAAAGTCAACGACAAAGACTGAAAGATTGTTAGAGCTTGTACATTCAGACGTCTGTGGACCAATGAGAACAAAATCAATTGGTGGTTCTTCATACTTCGTTACTTTTATCGACGATTATTCGAATTGGGTCGAAGTCTATTTCTTGAAATCGAAGAAGGAAGTTAAAGAAACGTTTTTAAAGTACAAAGCACTTGTTGAAAATATTACTGGAGAGAAGATAAAAATTTTACGTACAGACAATGGTTTAGAATATGAAGGCAAAGAATTCAATGAAAGTTTGCAATTGTCTGGCATAAGAAGAGAACGTACTGTTGCTCACACACCGCAACAAAATGGTGTGGCTGAGCGCATGAATAGAACGTTGGTAGAGATGGCGAGATGTATGTTGCTCGAGCCAAAACTTCCACATACATTTTGGGCAGAGGCCGTCTCAATGGCTTCTTACATTCGAAACCGATGTCCTTCAAGAAGCTTGAAGACTGACCAGACGCCTTACTCAGTTTGGTATAAATCTAAACCAATTGTTTCTCACTTCAAAATTTTTGGAAGCAAAGCGTTTTCTTTGAATAAAAGTCAAGGAAGAGATAAATTTGACGCTAAATCAACGGAGTGTATCTTTGTTGGATATTCAAATGAATCCAAGGCCTATAGACTTTGGGATCCTGCAGCGAGAAGAATGATCAAAAGTCGCGACGTAAAATTCATTGAAGATCAATCTAACGAAGATAATATCCTTGAAGACAATTTAGAAGTAACTTTTGATACAAACTTGAAGGTCAATGAAGAAAATGAAGAAAACGATGAAATCGACATAACTACAGACATGTTAAATAAAAAGGAAGAGAAATCTGAATCCTCTGAAGAAAACTCGGGCGATTTCTCCAAGGACACCGTCGATCCTTCTGTTGAAATTCCTATCAAAATCAATGCATCCGCAAAGAGGGGGCGTGGGCGTCCACAAATTATTCACACTGGAAGTCGTGGTAGACCGAGAAAGGAATATCAAACTTCTAATTCACCAACAATTGAAGAAGCTCAATTCATAGCTGAAGAAGTTGCTAATCCTTCACTGAAAGAAGCTTTACAAGGTCCTTATTCACAAGTATGGAGAAAAGCTATGCAAGATGAGATTGACACTCTCGTTGAGAACGACGCATGGACTTTGGTACCAAGACCTGAAGACGCTAATGTTATTGGCTGCAGATGGGTATTGAGAACAAAGTTTAGAGCAAATGGGAAAATAGATCGACGCAGAGCTAGGCTTGTAGCCAAAGGTTATGCACAGAGACCAAATATTGACTTCGAGGAAACATTTGCCCCTGTAGCTAGACAAAGTTCAGTCAGAATAGTCATTGCTATATCTGTCGAACTGAGCCTTACAGTTCATCAGTTAGATGTAGTAGCAGCTTTTATTAACGCAGATCTCGAAGAAACCATTTTTATGGAGCAAGCTGAAGAATTTATTGAACCCGAAAAAGAGGATCATGTCTACATGTTGAAAAGATCGATATATGGGTTAAAGCAATCCGGTAGGCAATGGTTCAAGAAATTGGACAAGAAGCTACAAGATTTTGGACTTAAATCATCATCTTTTGACAGGTGTGTGTACACAATGAAAAGTAATGGTATTTGTCTTATTGTTGTAGTATACGTGGACGATTTGATCATAGCAACTAATGATTCTGAAATTTTGAGTGACATTAAAATCAATTTGTCACGAAATTTTCGAATGAAAGATATGGGTCCCTTGCGCTATTGTTTAGGAATTGAATTCAACCAGAATTCAAGAGGCATTTTCACATTATCACAACAAAAATATACTAATGACATATTAAAGAAATTTGGGATGGAAGAATCGAAACCAATATCCACCCCACTAGATGCTAATACAAAATTAAGTAAGGATATGTCTCCAAAAACTGATGAAGAATTGGAAGAAATGAAACACGTTCCATACCAATCAGCTATAGGTTCACTTATGTATTTATCAGTATGTACAAGGCCCGATATTGCATATACCGTGAGTCATCTTAGCCAATTTAATCAATCACCTGGAAGAAAACATTGGATGGCTGTAAAGAGGGTCATGAGGTATTTAAATGGTACGAAAAATTACGCATTGGTATACTCTAAAACATCTAAGGAGTTGTTTGGCTATGTCGATGCAGACTGGGGAGCAGATCTAGACAATAGAGCATCCTATACTGGTTTTGCTTTCATACTTGCAAATGCTGCTATAAGTTGGGAAGCTAAAAAAAACAACAGACAATAGCATTATCCAGCACCGAGGCTGAATATATTGCTTTAGCCCAATCTGCAAAAGAAGTAGTCTATCTTCGCAGATTTCTTCAGGAAATAGGTTTCTTGAAACATAAAGCAGATGCTACCATTGTATATTGTGATAACCAGGGCGCTCAGAAGCTAATGAGAAATCAAGTTTACCATTCCCGAACTAAACACATTGACATCCGGCATCACTATCTCAGAGAGATTTATGACAGTACCTGCCCAGCAGAGAGATGGTCGCTGATTTGCTAACAAAAGGACTTTTTGGACCAAGTCATCATAAATTCATAGAAGAATTGGGTATTAAATCAATTTCATGTAAATAATGCATTGAGAGGGGGTGTTGTAAATATTAAATAAAACGTGTAGTGACCTAGTAAGTGATATCTGACAGTGCACTGCTTATTGACATGAACATCTAGTATGTGGCTGTCTTTTTACAATAATAATTGTAGTTGTTATTAATATAACAAAATATTTATACGTTATTTACTTTATGTAATCTAAATACATTTAAAAGCTTCTTGTGTTGTATAATCCCACGAATAAATTCCACTACAAAACCTTTATTTTTAATCAGGCAATTAAAAAATCTCCCTTTTTTAAAATTACCAAAAATTAATAAATTCGATTTAAACTCATTTTAGCTGCATAGAACGACGTCTGAAACTATAATAAGCATATTTAGAAATTTGTATCTCCTACGGTTTAGCCTGGGCAATTTTAAAATCTCGCATTTTTAATCAGGCAATTAAAAAATCTCCCTTTTTTAAAATTACCAAAAATTAATAAATTCGATTTAAACTCATTTTAGCTGCATAGAACGACGTCTTAAATAATAATAAGGACATTTAGAAATTTGTATCACCTACGGTTTAGCCTGGGGAATTATAAAAATCTCGGATTTATAAAATTACCAAAAATTAATAAATTTGTTTTAAATTCATTCTAGCATAGAACGACGTCTTAAATAATAATAAGCACATTTAGAAATTTGTATCACATACGGTTTAGCCTGGGGAATTATAAAAATCTCGCATTTATAAAATTACCGAAAATTAATAAATTCGTTTTAAATTCATTTTAGCTGCACAGAACGACGCCTTAAATAATAATAGGCATATTTAGAAATTTTTGTCACATACGGTTTAGACTGGGCAATTATAAAAATCTCGCATTTTTAATCTGGCAATTATAAAAATCTCTCTTTTTTAAAATTACCAAAAATTAATAAATTCGATTTAAACTCATTTTAGCTGTATAGAACGACGTCTGAAACCATAATAAACATATTTAGAAATTTGTATCTCCTACGGTTTAGCCTGGGCAATTTTAAAATCTCGCATTTTTAATCAGGCAATTAAAAAATCTCCCTTTTTTAAAATTACCAAAAATTAATAAATTCGATTTAAACTCATTTTAGCTGCATAGAACGACGTCTTAAATAATAATAAGGACATTTAGAAATTTGTATCACCTACGGTTTAGCCTGGGGAATTATAAAAATCTCGGATTTATAAAATTACCAAAAATTAATAAATTTGTTTTAAATTCATTCTAGCATAGAACGACGTCTTAAATAATAATAAGCACATTTAGAAATTTGTATCACATACGGTTTAGCCTGGGGAATTATAAAAATCTCGCATTTATAAAATTACCGAAAATTAATAAATTCGTTTTAAATTCATTTTAGCTGCACAGAACGACGCCTTAAATAATAATAGGCATATTTAGAAATTTTTGTCACATACGGTTTAGACTGGGCAATTATAAAAATCTCGCATTTTTAATCTGGCAATTATAAAAATCTCTCTTTTTTAAAATTACCAAAAATTAATAAATTCGATTTAAACTCATTTTAGCTGTATAGAACGACGTCTGAAACCATAATAAACATATTTAGAAATTTGTATCTCCTACAGTTTAGCCTGGGCAATTATAAAAATCTCGCATTTTTAATCTGGCAATTATAAAAATCTCTCTTTTTTAAAATTACCAAAAATTAATAAATTCGAGTTAAACTCAATTTAGCTGCATAGAACGACGTCTTAAATAATAATAAGGACATTCAGAAATTTGTATCGCCTACGGTTTAAACTGGGGAATTATAAAAATCTCGCATTTATAAAATTACCAAAAATTAATAAATTCGTTTTAAATTCATTCTAGCTGCATAGAACGACGTGTGAAACCATAATAAGCATATTTAGAAATTTGTATCTCCTACAGTTTAGCCTGGGCAATTATAAAAATCTCGCATTTTTAATCTGGCAATAATAAAAATCTCTCTTTTTTAAAATTACCAAAAATTAATAAATTCGGCTTAAACTCATTTTAGCTGTATAGAACGACGTCTTAAGTAATAATAAGGACATTTAGAAATTAGTATCACCTACGGTTTAGCCTGGGGAATTATAAAAATCTCGCATTTATAAAATTACCAAAAATTTATAAATTCGTTTTAAATTCATTCTAGCTGCATAGAACGACGTCTGAAACCATAATAAGCATATTTAGAAATTTGTATCACCTACAGTTTAGCCTGGGCAATTATAAAAATCTCGCATTTTTTATCAGGCAATTATAAAAATCTCTCTTTTTTAAAATTACCAAAAATTAATAAATTCGAATTAAACTCATTTTAGCTGCATAGAACGACGTCTGAAACCATAATAAGCATATTTAGAAATTTGTATCTCCTATAGTTTAGCCTGGGCAATTATAAAAATCTCGCATTTTTAATCTGGCAATTATAAAAATCTCTCTCTTTTAAAATTACCAAAAATTAATAAATTCGATTTAAACCCATTTTAGCTGCATAGAACGACGTCTTAAATAATAATAAGGACATTTAGAAATTTGTATCACCTACGGTTTAACCTGGGCAATTATAAAAATCTCGCATTTTTAATCAGGCAATTATAAAAATCTCTCTTTTTTAAAATTACCAAAAATTAATAAATTCGATTTAAACTCATTTTAGCTGCATAGAACGACGTCTGAAACCATAATAAGCATATTTAGAAATTTGTATCTCCTACGGTTTAGCCTGGGCAATTTTAAAATCTCGCATTTTTAATCAGGCAATTAAAAAATCTCCCTTTTTTAAAATTACCAAAAATTAATAAATTCGATTTAAACTCATTTTAGCTGCATAGAACGTCGTCTTATGTAATAATAAGGACATTTAGAAATTTGTATCACCTACGGTTTACCCTGCAGAATTATAAAAATCTCGCATTTATAAAATTACCAAAAATTAATAAATTCGTTTTAAATTCATTTTAGCTGCATAGAACGACGTCTGAAACCATAATAAGCATATTTAGAAATTTGTATCTCCTACAGTTTTGCCTGGGCAATTATAAAAATCTCGCATTTTTAATCTGGCAATAATGAAAATCTCTCTTTTTTAAAATTACCAAAAATAAATAAATTCGGCTTAAACTCATTTTAGCTGCATAGAACGACGTCTTAAATAATAATAAGGACATTTAGAAATTTTTATCATCTACGGTTTAGCCTGGGGAATTATAAAAATCTGGCATTTATAAAATTACCAAAAATTAATAAATTCGATTTAAATTCATTTTAGCTGAATAGAACGACGTCTGAAACCATAATAAGCATATTTAGAAATTTGTATCTCCTACAGTTTAGCCTGGGCAATTATAAAAATCTGGCAATTATAAAAATCTGTCTTTTTTAAAATTACCAAAAATTAATAAATTCAATTTAAACTCATTTTAGCTGCATAGAACAACGTCTTAAGTAATAATAAGGACATTTAGAAATTTGTATCACCTACGGTTTAGCCTGCAGAATTATAAAAATCTCGCATTTATAAAATTACCAAAAATTAATAAATTCGGTTTAAATTCATTTTAGCTGCATAGAACGACGTCTGAAACCATAATAAGCATATTTAGAAATTTGTATCTCCTACGGTTTAGCCTGGGCAATTATAAAAATCTCGCATTATCAATCTGGCAATTATAAAAATCTGTCTTTTTTAAAATTACCAAAAATTAATAAATTCGATTTAAACTAATTTTAGCTGCATAGAACGACGTCTTAAATAATAAAAAGGACATTTAGAAATTTGTATCACCTACGGTTTAGCCTGGGGAATTATAAAAATCTCGCATTTATGAAATTACCAAAAATTAATAAATTCGATTTAAATTCATTTTAGCTGCATAGAACGACGTCTGAAACCATAATAAGCATATTTAGAAATTTGTATCTCCTACAGTTTAGCCTGAGCAATTATAAAAATCTCGCATTTTTAATCTGGCAATTATAAAAATCTCTCTTTTTTAAAATTACCAAAAATTAATAAATTCGATTTAAACTCATTTTAGCTGCATAGAACGACGTCTTAAATAATAAAAAGGACATTTAGAAATTTGTATCACATACGGTTTAGCCTGGGGATTTATAAAAATCTCGCATTTATAAAATTACCAAAAATTAATAAATTCGTTTTAAATTCATTCTAGCTGCATAGAACGACGTGTGAAACCATAATAAGCATATTTAGAAATTTGTATCTCCTACAGTTTAGCCTGGGCAATTATAAAAATCTCGCATTTTTAATCTGGCAATAATAAAAATCTCTCTTTTTTAAAATTACCAAAAATAAATAAATTCGGCTTAAACTCATTTTAGCTGCATAGAACGACGTCTTAAATAATAATAAGGACATTTAGAAATTTTTATCATCTACGGTTTAGCCTGGGGAATTATAAAAATCTGGCATTTATAAAATTACCAAAAATTAATAAATTCGATTTAAATTCATTTTAGCTGTATAGAACGACGTCTGAAACCATAATAAGCATATTTAGAAATTTGTATCTCCTACAGTTTAGCCTGGGCAATTATAAAAATCTCGCATTTTTAATCTGGCAATAATAAAAATCCCTCTTTTTTAAAATTACCAAAAATAAATAAATTCGGCTTAAACTCATTTTAGCTGCATAGAACGACGTCTCAAGTAATAATAAGGACATTTAGAAATTTGTATCACCTACGGTTTAGCCTGCAGAATTATAAAAATCTCGCATTTATAAAATTACCAAAAATTAATAAATTCGTTTTAAATTCATTTTAGCTGCATAGAACGACGTCTGAAACCATAATAAGCATATTTAGAAATTTGTATCTCCTACAGTTTAGCCTGGGCAATTATAAAATCTCGCATTTTTAATCTGGCAATAATAAAAATCTCTCTTTTTTAAAATTACCAAAAATAAATAAATTCGGCTTAAACTCATTTTAGCTGCATAGAACGACGTCTTAAATAATAATAAGGACATTTAGAAATTTTTATCATCTACGGTTTAGCCTGGGGAATTATAAAAATCTGGCATTTATAAAATTACCAAAAATTAACAAATTCGTTTTAAATTCATTCTAGCTGTATAGAACGACGTGTGAAACCATAATAAGCATATTTAGAAATTTGTATCTCCTACAGTTTAGCCTGGGCAATTATAAAAATCTCGCATTTTTAATCTGGCAATAATAAAAATCTCTCTTTTTTAAAATTACCAAAAATAAATAAATTCGGCTTAAACTCATTTTAGCTGCATAGAACGACGTCTTAAATAATAATAAGGACATTTAGAAATTTTTATCATCTACGGTTTAGCCTGGGGAATTATAAAAATCTGGCATTTATAAAATTACCAAAAATTAATAAATTCGATTTAAATTCATTTTAGCTGTATAGAACGACGTCTGAAACCATAATAAGCATATTTAGAAATTTGTATCTCCTACAGTTTAGCCTGGGCAATTATAAAAATCTGGCATTTTTAATCTGGCAATTATAAAAATCTGTCTTTTTTAAAATTACCAAAAATTAATAAATTCAATTTAAACTCATTTTAGCTGCATAGAACAACGTCTTAAGTAATAATAAGGACATTTAGAAATTTGTATCACCTACGGTTTAGCCTGCAGAATTATAAAAATCTCGCATTTATAAAATTACCAAAAATTAATAAATTCGGTTTAAATTCATTTTAGCTGCATAGAACGACGTCTGAAACCATAATAAGCATATTTAGAAATTTGTATCTCCTACGGTTTAGCCTGGGCAATTATAAAAATCTCGCATTATCAATCTGGCAATTATAAAAATCTGTCTTTTTTAAAATTACCAAAAATTAATAAATTCGATTTAAACTAATTTTAGCTGCATAGAACGACGTCTTAAATAATAAAAAGGACATTTAGAAATTTGTATCACCTACGGTTTAGCCTGGGGAATTATAAAAATCTCGCATTTATGAAATTACCAAAAATTAATAAATTCGATTTAAATTCATTTTAGCTGCATAGAACGACGTCTGAAACCATAATAAGCATATTTAGAAATTTGTATCTCCTACAGTTTAGCCTGAGCAATTATAAAAATCTCGCATTTTTAATCTGGCAATTATAAAAATCTCTCTTTTTTAAAATTACCAAAAATTAATAAATTCGATTTAAACTCATTTTAGCTGCATAGAACGACGTCTTAAATAATAAAAAGGACATTTAGAAATTTGTATCACATACGGTTTAGCCTGGGGAATTATAAAAATCTCGCATTTATAAAATTACCAAAAATTAATAAATTCGTTTTAAATTCATTCTAGCTGCATAGAACGACGTGTGAAACCATAATAAGCATATTTAGAAATTTGTATCTCCTACAGTTTAGCCTGGGCAATTATAAAAATCTCGCATTTTTAATCTGGCAATAATAAAAATCTCTCTTTTTTAAAATTACCAAAAATAAATAAATTCGGCTTAAACTCATTTTAGCTGCATAGAACGACGTCTTAAATAATAATAAGGACATTTAGAAATTTTTATCATCTACGGTTTAGCCTGGGGAATTATAAAAATCTGGCATTTATAAAATTACCAAAAATTAATAAATTCGATTTAAATTCATTTTAGCTGTATAGAACGACGTCTGAAACCATAATAAGCATATTTAGAAATTTGTATCTCCTACAGTTTAGCCTGGGCAATTATAAAAATCTCGCATTTTTAATCTGGCAATAATAAAAATCCCTCTTTTTTAAAATTACCAAAAATAAATAAATTCGGCTTAAACTCATTTTAGCTGCATAGAACGACGTCTCAAGTAATAATAAGGACATTTAGAAATTTGTATCACCTACGGTTTAGCCTGCAGAATTATAAAAATCTCGCATTTATAAAATTACCAAAAATTAATAAATTCGTTTTAAATTCATTTTAGCTGCATAGAACGACGTCTGAAACCATAATAAGCATATTTAGAAATTTGAATCTCCTACAGTTTAGCCTGGGCAATTATAAAATCTCGCATTTTTAATCTGGCAATAATAAAAATCTCTCTTTTTTAAAATTACCAAAAATAAATAAATTCGGCTTAAACTCATTTTAGCTGCATAGAACGACGTCTTAAATAATAATAAGGACATTTAGAAATTTTTATCATCTACGGTTTAGCCTGGGGAATTATAAAAATCTGGCATTTATAAAATTACCAAAAATTAACAAATTCGTTTTAAATTCATTCTAGCTGTATAGAACGACGTGTGAAACCATAATAAGCATATTTAGAAATTTGTATCTCCTACAGTTTAGCCTGGGCAATTATAAAAATCTCGCATTTTTAATCTGGCAATAATAAAAATCTCTCTTTTTTAAAATTACCAAAAATAAATAAATTCGGCTTAAACTCATTTTAGCTGCATAGAACGACGTCTTAAATAATAATAAGGACATTTAGAAATTTTTATCATCTACGGTTTAGCCTGGGGAATTATAAAAATCTGGCATTTATAAAATTACCAAAAATTAATAAATTCGATTTAAATTCATTTTAGCTGTATAGAACGACGTCTGAAACCATAATAAGCATATTTAGAAATTTGTATCTCCTACAGTTTAGCCTGGGCAATTATAAAAATCTCGCATTTTTAATCTGGCAATAATAAAAATCCCTCTTTTTTAAAATTACCAAAAATAAATAAATTCGGCTTAAACTCATTTTAGCTGCATAGAACGACGTCTCAAGTAATAATAAGGACATTTAGAAATTTGTATCACCTACGGTTTAGCCTGCAGAATTATAAAAATCTCGCATTTATAAAATTACCAAAAATTAATAAATTCGTTTTAAATTCATTTTAGCTGCATAGAACGACGTCTGAAACCATAATAAGCATATTTAGAAATTTGTATCTCCTACAGTTTAGCCTGGGCAATTATAAAAATCTCGCATTTTTAATCTGGCAATTATAAAAATCTGTCTTTTTTAAAATTACCAAAAATAAATAAATTCGGCTTAAACTCATTTTAGCTGCATAGAACGACGTCTTAAATAATAATAAGGACATTTAGAAATTTGTATCACCTACGGTTTAGCCTGCAGAATTATAAAAATCTCGCATTTTTAATCTGGCAATAATAAAAATCTCTCTTTTTTAAAATTACCAAAAATAAATAAATTCGGCTTAAACTCATTTTAGCTGCATAGAACGACGTCTTATGTAATAATAAGGACATTTAGAAATTTGTATCACCTACGGTTTAGCCTGCAGAATTATAAAAATCTCGCATTTATAAAATTACCAAAAATTAATAAATTCGTTTTAAATTCATTTTAGGTGTATAGAACGGCGTCTGAAACCATAATAAGCATATTTAGAAATTTGTATCTCCTACAGTTTAGCCTGGGCAATTATAAAAATCTCGCATTTTTAATCTGGCAATTATAAAAATCTGTCTTTTTTAAAATTACCAAAAATTAATAAATTCGATTAAAAACTCATTTTAGCTGCATAGAACGACGTCATAAGTAATAATAAGGACATTTAGAAATTTGTATCACCTACGGTTTAGCCTGGGGAATTATAAAAATCTCGCATATATAAAATTACCAAAAATTAATAAATTCGTTTTAAATTCATTCTAGCTGCATAGAACGACGTGTGAAACCATAATAAGCATATTTAGAAATTTGTATCTCCTACAGTTTAGCCTGGGCAATTATAAAAATCTCGCATTTTTAATCTGGCAATAATAAAAATCTCTCTTTTTTAAAATTACCAAAAATAAATAAATTCGGCTTAAACTCATTTTAGCTGCATAGAACGACGTCTTATGTAATAATAAGGACATTTAGAAATTTGTATCACCTACGGTTTAGCCTGCAGAATTATAAAAATCTCGCATTTATAAAATTACCAAAAATTAATAAATTCGTTTTAAATTCATTTTAGCTGCATAGAACGACGTCTGAAACCATAATAAGCATATTTAGAAATTTGTATCTCCTACAGTTTAGCCTGGGCAATTATAAAAATCTCGCATTTTTAATCTGGCAATTATAAAAATCTGTCTTTTTTAAAATTACCAAAAATAAATAAATTCGGCTTAAACTCATTTTAGCTGCATAGAACGACGTCTTAAATAATAATAAGGACATTTAGAAATTTTTATCACCTACGGTTTAGCCTGGGGAATTATAAAAATCTCGCATTTATAAAATTACCAAAAATTAATAAATTCGATTTAAACTCATTTTAGCTGCTTAGAACGACGTCTGAAACCATAATAAACATATTTAGAAATTTGTATCTCCTACAGTTTAGCCTGGGCAATTATAAAAATCTCGCATTTTTAATCTGGCAATTATAAAAATCTCTCTTTTTTAAAATTACCAAAAATTAATAAATTCGATTTAAACTCATTTTAGCTGCATAGAACGACGTCTTAAGTAATAATAAGGACATTTAGAAATTTGTATCACCTACGGTTTAGCCTGCAGAATTATAAAAATCTCGCGTTTATAAAATTACCAAAAATTAATAAATTCGATTTAAACTCATTTTAGCTGCATAGAACGACGTCTTAAGTAATAATAAGGACATTTAGAAATTTGTATCACCTACGGTTTAGCCTGCAGAATTATAAAAATCTCGCATTTATAAAATTACCAAAAATTAATAAATTCGATTTATACTCATTTTAGCTGCGTAGAACGACGTCTTAAGTAATAATAAGGACATTTAGAAATTTGTATCACCTACGGTTTAGCCTGCAGAATTATAAAAATCTCGCGTTTATAAAATTACCAAAAATTAATAAATTCGATTTAAACTCATTTTAGCTGCATAGAACGACGTCTTAAGTAATAATAAGGACATTTAGAAATTTGTATCACCTACGGTTTAGCCTGCAGAATTATAAAAATCTGGCATTTATAAAATTTCCAAAAATTAATAAATTCGATTTAAACTCATTTTAGCTGCGTAGAACGACGTCTTAAGTAATAATAAGGACATTTAGAAATTTGTATCACCTACGGTTTAGCCTGCAGAATTATAAAAATCTCGCGTTTATAAAATTACCAAAAATTAATAAATTCGATTTAAACTCATTTTAGCTGCGTAGAACGACGTCTTAAGTAATAATAAGGACATTTAGAAATTTGTATCACCTACGGTTTAGCCTGCAGAATTATAAAAATCTCGCGTTTATAAAATTACCAAAAATTAATAAATTCGTTTTAAAATCATTTTAGCTGCATAGAACGACGTCTGAAAGCATAATAAGCATATTTAGAAATTTGTATCTCCTACAGTTTAGCCTGGGCAATTATAAAAATCTCGCATTTTTAATCTGGCAATTATAAAAATCTGTCTTTTTTAAAATTACCAAAAATTAATAAATTCGATTTAAACTCATTTTAGCTGCATAGAACCACGTCTTAAGTAATAATAAG
This sequence comes from Melanotus villosus, assembly GCA_963082815.1. Taxonomy (NCBI): domain Eukaryota; kingdom Metazoa; phylum Arthropoda; class Insecta; order Coleoptera; family Elateridae; genus Melanotus; species Melanotus villosus. The sequence continues at coordinate 34,291,300 of OY720419.1, read as the reverse complement.
GACATTTAGAAATTTGTATCACCTACGGTTTAGCCTGCAGAATTATAAAAATCTCGCATTTATAAAATTACCAAAAATTAATAAATTCGATTTAAACTCATTTTAGCTGCATAGAACGACGTCTGAAACCATAATAAACATATTTAGAAATTTGTATCTCCTACAGTTTAGCCTGGGCAATTATAAAAATCTCGCATTTTTAATCTGGCAATTATAAAAATCTGTCTTTTTTAAAATTACCAAAAATTAATAAATTCGATTTAAACTCATTTTAGCTGCATAGAACGACGTCTTAAGTAATAATAAGGACATTTAGAAATTTGTATCACCTACGGTTTAGCCTGGGGAATTATAAAAATCTCGCATATATAAAATTACCAAAAATTAATAAATTCGTTTTAAATTCATTCTAGCTGCATAGAACGACGTGTGAAACCATAATAAGCATATTTAGAAATTTGTATCTCCTACAGTTTAGCCTGGGCAATTATAAAAATCTCGCATTTTTAATCTGGCAATAATAAAAATCTCTCTTTTTTAAAATTACCAAAAATAAATAAATTCGGCTTAAACTCATTTTAGCTGCATAGAATGACGTCTTATGTAATAATAAGGACATTTAGAAATTTGTATCACCTACGGTTTAGCCTGCAGAATTATAAAAATCTCGCATTTATAAAATTACCAAAAATTAATAAATTCGTTTTAAATTCATTTTAGCTGCATAGAACGACGTCTGAAACCATAATAAGCATATTTAGAAATTTGTATCTCCTACAGTTTAGCCTGGGCAATTATAAAAATCTCGCATTTTTAATCTGGCAATTATAAAAATCTGTCTTTTTTAAAATTACCAAAAATAAATAAATTCGGCTTAAACTCATTTTAGCTGCATAGAACGACGTCTTAAATAATAATAAGGACATTTAGAAATTTTTATCACCTACGGTTTAGCCTGGGGAATTATAAAAATCTCGCATTTATAAAATTACCAAAAATTAATAAATTCGATTTAAACTCATTTTAGCTGCATAGAACGCCGTCTGAAACCATAATAAGCATATTTAGAAATTTGTATCTCCTACAGTTTAGCCTGGGCAATTATAAAAATCTCGCATTTTTAATCTGGCAATTATAAAAATCTGCCTTTTTTAAAATTACCAAAAATTAATAAATTCGATTTAAACTCATTTTAGCTGCATAGAACCACGTCTTAAGTAATAATAAGGACATTTAGAAATTTGTATCACCTACGGTTTAGCCTGCAGAATTATAAAAATCTCGCGTTTATAAAATTACCAAAAATTAATAAATTCGTTTTAAATTCATTTTAGCTGCATAGAACGACGTCTGAAACCATAATTAGCATATTTAGAATTTTGTATCTCCTACAGTTTAGCCTGGGCAATTATAAAAATCTCGCATTTTTAATCTGGCAATAATAAAAATCTCTCTATTTTAAAATTACCAAAAATAAATAAATTCCGCTTAAACTCATTTTAGCTGCATAGAACGACGTCTTAAATAATAATAAGGACATTTAGAAATTTTTATCATCTACGGTTTAGCCTGGGGAATTATAAAAATCTGGCATTTATAAAATTACCAAAAATTAATAAATTCGATTTAAATTCATTTTAGCTGTATAGAACGACGTCTGAAACCATAATAAGCATATTTAGAAATTTGTATCTCCTACAGTTTAGCCTGGGCAATTATAAAAATCTCGCATTTTTAATCTGGCAATTATAAAAATCTGTCTTTTTTAAAATTACCAAAAATTAATAAATTCGATTTAAACTCATTTTAGCTGCATAGAACCACGTCTTAAGTAATAATAAGGACATTTAGAAATTTGTATTACCTACGGTTTAGCCTGCAGAATTATAAAAATTTCGCATTTATAAAATTACCAAAAATTAATAAATTCGTTTTAAATTCATTTTAGCTGCATAGAACGACGTCTGAAACCATAATAAGCATATTTAGAAATTTGTATCTCCTACGGTTTAGCCTGGGCAATTATAAAAATCTCGCATTTTTAATCTGGCAATTATAAAAATCTGTCTTTTTTAAAATTACCAAAAATTAATAAATTCGATTTAAACTCACTTTAGCTGCATAGAACGACGTCTTAAGTAATAATAAGGACATTTAGAAATTTGTATCACCTACGGTTTAGCCTGGGGAATTATAAAAATCTCGCATTTATAAAATTAACAAAAATTAATAAATTCGTTTTAAATTCATTTTAGCTGCATAGAACGACGCCTGAAACCATAATAAGCATATTTAGAAATTTGTATCTCCTACAGTTTAGCCTGGGCAATTATAAAAATAGCGCATTTTTAATCTGGCAATTATAAAAATCTGTCTTTTTTAAAATTACCAAAAATTAATAAATTCGATTTAAACTCATTTTAGCTGCATAGAACGACGTCTTAAGTAATAATAAGGACATTTAGAAATTTGTATCACCTACGGTTTAGCCTGGGGAATTATAAAAATCTCGCATTTATAAAATTACCAAAAATTAATAAATTCGTTTTAAATTCATTTTAGCTGCATAGAACGACGTCTGAAACCATAATAAGCATATTTAGAAATTTGTATCTCCTACAGTTTAGCCTCGGCAATTATAAAAATCTCGCATTTTTAATCTGGCAATTATAAAAATCTCTCTTTTTTAAAATTACCAAAAATTAATAAATTCGATTTAAACTCATTTTAGCTGCATAGAACGATGTCTTAAATAATAATAAGGACATTTAGAAATTTGTATCACCTACGGTGTAGCCTGGGGAATTATAAAAATCTCGCATTTATAAAATTACCAAAAATTAATAAATTCGTTTTAAATTCATTCTAGCTGCATAGAACGACGTGTGAAACCATAATAAGCATATTTAGAAATTTGTATCTCCTACAGTTTAGCCTGGGCAATTATAAAAATCTCGCATTTTTAATCTGGCAATTATAAAAATCTCTGTTTTTTAAAATTACCAAAAATTAATAAATTCGATTTAAACTCATTTTAGCTGCATAGAACGACGTCTTAAGTAATAATAAGGACATTTAGAAATTTGTATCACCTACGGTTTAGCCTGCAGAATTATAAAAATCTCGCATTTATAAAATTACCAAAAATTAATAAATTCGTTTTAAATTCATTTTAGCTGCATAGAACGACGTCTGAAACCATAATTAGCATATTTAGAATTTTGTATCTCCTACAGTTTAGCCTGGGCAATTATAAAAATCTCGCATTTTTAATCTGGCAATAATAAAAATCTCTCTATTTTAAAATTACCAAAAATAAATAAATTCCGCTTAAACTCATTTTAGCTGCATAGAACGACGTCTTAAATAATAATAAGGACATTTAGAAATTTTTATCATCTACGGTTTAGCCTGGGGAATTATAAAAATCTGGCATTTATAAAATTACCAAAAATTAATAAATTCGATTTAAATTCATTTTAGCTGTATAGAACGACGTCTGAAACCATAATAAGCATATTTAGAAATTTGTATCTCCTACAGTTTAGCCTGGGCAATTATAAAAATCTCGCATTTTTAATCTGGCAATTATAAAAATCTGTCTTTTTTAAAATTACCAAAAATTAATAAATTCGATTTAAACTCATTTTAGCTGCATAGAACCACGTCTTAAGTAATAATAAGGACATTTAGAAATTTGTATTACCTACGGTTTAGCCTGCAGAATTATAAAAATTTCGCATTTATAAAATTACCAAAAATTAATAAATTCGTTTTAAATTCATTTTAGCTGCATAGAACGACGTCTGAAACCATAATAAGCATATTTAGAAATTTGTATCTCCTACGGTTTAGCCTGGGCAATTATAAAAATCTCGCATTTTTAATCTGGCAATTATAAAAATCTGTCTTTTTTAAAATTACCAAAAATTAATAAATTCGATTTAAACTCACTTTAGCTGCATAGAACGACGTCTTAAGTAATAATAAGGACTTTTAGAAATTTGTATCACCTACGGTTTAGCCTGGGGAATTATAAAAATCTCGCATTTATAAAATTACTAAAAATTAATAAATTCGTTATAAATTCATTTTAGCTGCATAGAACGACGTCTGAAACCATAATAAACATATTTAGAAATTTGTATCTCCTACAGTTTAGCCTGGGCAATTATAAAAATCTCGCATTTTTAATCTGGCAATTATAAAAATCTCTCTTTTTTAAAATTACCAAAAATTAATAAATTCGATTTAAACTCTTTTTAGCTGCATAGAACGACGTCTTAAATAATAATAAGGACATTTAGAAATTTGTATCACCTACGGTTTAGCCTGGGGAATTATAAAAATCTCGCATTTATAAAATTACCAAAAATTAATAAATTCGTTTTAAATTCATTCTAGCTGCATAGAACGACGTGTGAAACCTTAATAAGCAAATTTTGAAATTTGTATCTCCTACAGTTTAGCCTGGGCAGTTATAAAAATCTCGCATTTTTAATCTGGCAATTATAAAAATCTCTCTTTTATAAAATTACCAAAAATTAATAAATTCGATTTAAACACATTTTAGCTGCATAGAACGACGTCTTAAATAATAATAAGGACATTTAGAAATTTGTATCACCTACGGTTTAGCCTGGGGAATTATAAAAATCTCGCATTTATAAAATTACCAAAAATTAATAAATTCGTTTTAAATTCATTCTAGCTGCATAGAACGACGTGTGAAACCATAATAAGCATATTTTGAAATTTGTATCTCCTACAGTTTAGCCTGGGCAGTTATAAAAATCTCGCATTTTTAATCTGGCAATTATAAAAATCTCTCTTTTTTAAAATTACCAAAAATTAATAAATTCGATTTAAACTCATTTTAGCTGCATAGAACGACGTCTTAAATAATAATAAGGACATTTAGAAATTTTTATCATCTACGGTTTAGCCTGGGGAATTATAAAAATCTGGCATTTATAAAATTACCAAAAATTAATAAATTCGATTTAAATTCATTTTAGCTGTATAGAACGACGTCTGAAACCATAATAAGCATATTTAGAAATTTGTATCTGGGACAGTTTAGCCTGGGCAATTATAAAAATCTCGCATTTTTAATCAGGCAATTATAAAAATCTCTCTTTTTTAAAATTACCAAAAATTAATAAATTCGATTTAAACTCATTTTAGCTGCATAGAACGACGTCTTAAGTAATAATAAGGACATTTAGAAATTTGTATCACCTACGGTTTAGCCTGCAGAATTATAAAAATCTCGCATTTATAAAATTAACAAAAATTAATAAATTCGTTTTAAATTCATTTTAGCTGCATAGAACGACGCCTGAAACCATAATAAGCATATTTAGAAATTTGTATCTCCTACAGTTTAGCCTGGGCAATTATAAAAATCGCGCATTTTTAACCTGGCAATTATAAAAATCTGTCTTTTTTAAAATTACCAAAAATTAATAAATTCGATTTAAACTCACTTTAGCTGCATAGAACGACGTCTTAAGTAATAATAAGGACATTTAGAAATTTGTATCACCTACGGTTTAGCCTGGGGAATTATAAAAATCTCGCATTTATAAAATTAACAAAAATTAATAAATTCGTTTTAAATTCATTTTAGCTGCATAGAACGACGCCTGAAACCATAATAAGCATATTTAGAAATTTGTATCTCCTACAGTTTAGCCTGGGCAATTATAAAAATCGCGCATTTTTAATCTGGCAATTATAAAAATCTGTCTTTTTTAAAATTACCAAAAATTAATAAATTCGATTTAAACTCATTTTAGCTGCATAGAACGACGTCTTAAGTAATAATAAGGACATTTAGAAATTTGTATCACCTACGGTTTAGCCTGGGGAATTATAAAAATCTCGCATTTATAAAATTACCAAAAATTAATAAATTCGTTTTAAATTCATTTTAGCTGCATAGAACGACGTCTGAAACCATAATAAGCATATTTAGAAATTTGTATCTCCTACAGTTTAGCCTCGGCAATTATAAAAATCTCGCATTTTTAATCTGGCAATTATAAAAATCTCTCTTTTTTAAAATTACCAAAAATTAATAAATTCGATTTAAACTCATTTTAGCTGCATAGAACGATGTCTTAAATAATAATAAGGACATTTAGAAATTTGTATCACCTACGGTGTAGCCTGGGGAATTATAAAAATCTCGCATTTATAAAATTACCAAAAATTAATAAATTCGTTTTAAATTCATTCTAGCTGCATAGAACGACGTGTGAAACCATAATAAGCATATTTAGAAATTTGTATCTCCTACAGTTTAGCCTGGGCAATTATAAAAATCTCGCATTTTTAATCTGGCAATTATAAAAATCTCTGTTTTTTAAAATTACCAAAAATTAATAAATTCGATTTAAACTCATTTTAGCTGCATAGAACGACGTCTTAAGTAATAATAAGGACATTTAGAAATTTGTATCACCTACGGTTTAGCCTGCAGAATTATAAAAATCTCGCATTTATAAAATTACCAAAAATTAATAAATTCGTTTTAAATTCATTTTAGCTGCATAGAACGACGTCTGAAACCATAATAAGCATATTTAGAAATTTGTATCTCCTACAGTTTAGCCTGGGCAATTATAAAAATCTCGCATTTTTAATCTGGCAATTATAAAAATCTGTCTTTTTTAAAATTACCAAAAATTAATAAATTCGATTTAAACTCATTTTAGCTGCATAGAACCACGTCTTAAGTAATAATAAGGACATTTAGAAATTTGTATCACCTACGGTTTAGCCTGCAGAATTATAAAAATCTCGCATTTATAAAATTACCAAAAATTAATAAATTCGTTTTAAATTCATTTTAGCTGCATAGAACGACGTCTGAAACCATAATTAGCATATTTAGAATTTTGTATCTCCTACAGTTTAGCCTGGGCAATTATAAAAATCTCGCATTTTTAATCTGGCAATAATAAAAATCTCTCTATTTTAAAATTACCAAAAATAAATAAATTCCGCTTAAACTCATTTTAGCTGCATAGAACGACGTCTTAAATAATAATAAGGACATTTAGAAATTTTTATCATCTACGGTTTAGCCTGGGGAATTATAAAAATCTGGCATTTATAAAATTACCAAAAATTAATAAATTCGATTTAAATTCATTTTAGCTGTATAGAACGACGTCTGAAACCATAATAAGCATATTTAGAAATTTGTATCTCCTACAGTTTAGCCTGGGCAATTATAAAAATCTCGCATTTTTAATCTGGCAATTATAAAAATCTGTCTTTTTTAAAATTACCAAAAATTAATAAATTCGATTTAAACTCATTTTAGCTGCATAGAACCACGTCTTAAGTAATAATAAGGACATTTAGAAATTTGTATTACCTACGGTTTAGCCTGCAGAATTATAAAAATTTCGCATTTATAAAATTACCAAAAATTAATAAATTCGTTTTAAATTCATTTTAGCTGCATAGAACGACGTCTGAAACCATAATAAGCATATTTAGAAATTTGTATCTCCTACGGTTTAGCCTGGGCAATTATAAAAATCTCGCATTTTTAATCTGGCAATTATAAAAATCTGTCTTTTTTAAAATTACCAAAAATTAATAAATTCGATTTAAACTCACTTTAGCTGCATAGAACGACGTCTTAAGTAATAATAAGGACATTTAGAAATTTGTATCACCTACGGTTTAGCCTGGGGAATTATAAAAATCTCGCATTTATAAAATTACTAAAAATTAATAAATTCGTTATAAATTCATTTTAGCTGCATAGAACGACGTCTGAAACCATAATAAACATATTTAGAAATTTGTATCTCCTACAGTTTAGCCTGGGCAATTATAAAAATCTCGCATTTTTAATCTGGCAATTATAAAAATCTCTCTTTTTTAAAACTACCAAAAATTAATAAATTCGATTTAAACTCTTTTTAGCTGCATAGAACGACGTCTTAAATAATAATAAGGACATTTAGAAATTTGTATCACCTACGGTTTAGCCTGGGGAATTATAAAAATCTCGCATTTATAAAATTACCAAAAATTAATAAATTCGTTTTAAATTCATTCTAGCTGCATAGAACGACGTGTGAAACCATAATAAGCATATTTTGAAATTTGTATCTCCTACAGTTTAGCCTGGGCAGTTATAAAAATCTCGCATTTTTAATCTGGCAATTATAAAAATCTCTCTTTTTTAAAATTACCAAAAATTAATAAATTCGATTTAAACTCATTTTAGCTGCATAGAACGACGTCTTAAATAATAATAAGGACATTTAGAAATTTTTATCATCTACGGTTTAGCCTGGGGAATTATAAAAATCTGGCATTTATAAAATTACCAAAAATTAATAAATTCGATTTAAATTCATTTTAGCTGTATAGAACGACGTCTGAAACCATAATAAGCATATTTAGAAATTTGTATCTGGGACAGTTTAGCCTGGGCAATTATAAAAATCTCGCATTTTTAATCAGGCAATTATAAAAATCTCTCTTTTTTAAAATTACCAAAAATTAATAAATTCGATTTAAACTCATTTTAGCTGCATAGAACGACGTCTTAAGTAATAATAAGGACATTTAGAAATTTGTATCACCTACGGTTTAGCCTGCAGAATTATAAAAATCTCGCATTTATAAAATTAACAAAAATTAATAAATTCGTTTTAAATTCATTTTAGCTGCATAGAACGACGCCTGAAACCATAATAAGCATATTTAGAAATTTGTATCTCCTACAGTTTAGCCTGGGCAATTATAAAAATCGCGCATTTTTAATCTGGCAATTATAAAAATCTGTCTTTTTTAAAATTACCAAAAATTAATAAATTCGATTTAAACTCATTTTAGCTGCATAGAACGACGTCTTAAATAATAATAAGGACATTTAGAAATTTGTATCACCTACGGTTTAGCCTGGGGAATTATAAAAATCTCGCATTTATAAAATTACCAAAAATTAATAAATTCGTTTTAAATTCATTCTAGCTGCATAGAACGACGTGTGAAACCATAATAAGCATATTTTGAAATTTGTATCTCCTACAGTTTAGCCTGGGCAGTTATAAAAATCTCGCATTTTTAATCTGGCAATTATAAAAATCTCTCTTTTTTAAAATTACCAAAAATTAATAAATTCGATTTAAACTCATTTTAGCTGCATAGAACGACGTCTTAAATAATAATAAGGACATTTAGAAATTTTTATCATCTACGGTTTAGCCTGGGGAATTATAAAAATCTGGCATTTATAAAATTACCAAAAATTAATAAATTCGATTTAAATTCATTTTAGCTGTATAGAACGACGTCTGAAACCATAATAAGCATATTTAGAAATTTGTATCTGGGACAGTTTAGCCTGGGCAATTATAAAAATCTCGCATTTTTAATCAGGCAATTATAAAAATCTCTCTTTTTTAAAATTACCAAAAATTAATAAATTCGATTTAAACTCATTTTAGCTGCATAGAACGACGTCTTAAGTAATAATAAGGACATTTAGAAATTTGTATCACCTACGGTTTAGCCTGCAGAATTATAAAAATCTCGCATTTATAAAATTAACAAAAATTAATAAATTCGTTTTAAATTCATTTTAGCTGCATAGAACGACGCCTGAAACCATAATAAGCATATTTAGAAATTTGTATCTCCTACAGTTTAGCCTGGGCAATTATAAAAATCGCGCATTTTTAATCTGGCAATTATAAAAATCTGTCTTTTTTAAAATTACCAAAAATTAATAAATTCGATTTAAACTCATTTTAGCTGCATAGAACGACGTCTTAAGTAATAATAAGGACATTTAGAAATTTGTATCACCTACGGTTTAGCCTGGGGAATTATAAAAATCTCGCATTTATAAAATTACCAAAAATTAATAAATTCGTTTTAAATTCATTTTAGCTGCATAGAACGACGTCTGAAACCATAATAAGCATATTTAGAAATTTGTATCTCCTACAGTTTAGCCTCGGCAATTATAAAAATCTCGCATTTTTAATCTGGCAATTATAAAAATCTCTCTTTTTTAAAATTACCAAAAATAATAAATTCGATTTAAACTCATTTTAGCTGCATAGAACGATGTCTTAAATAATAATAAGGACATTTAGAAATTTGTATCACCTACGGTGTAGCCTGGGGAATTATAAAAATCTCGCATTTATAAAATTACCAAAAATTAATAAATTCGTTTTAAATTCATTCTAGCTGCATAGAACGACGTGTGAAACCATAATAAGCATATTTAGAAATTTGTATCTCCTACAGTTTAGCCTGGGCAATTATAAAAATCTCGCATTTTTAATCTGGCAATTATAAAAATCTCTGTTTTTTAAAATTACCAAAAATTAATAAATTCGATTTAAACTCATTTTAGCTGCATAGAACGACGTCTTAAGTAATAATAAGGACATTTAGAAATTTGTATCACCTACGGTTTAGCCTGCAGAATTATAAAAATCTCGCATTTATAAAATTACCAAAAATTAATAAATTCGTTTTAAATTCATTTTAGCTGCATAGAACGACGTCTGAAACCATAATAAGCATATTTAGAAATTTGTATCTCCTACAGTTTAGCCTGGGCAATTATAAAAATCTCGCATTTTTAATCTGGCAATTATAAAAATCTGTCTTTTTTAAAATTACCAAAATTTAATAAATTCGATTTAAACTCATTTTAGCTGCATAGAACGACGTCTTAAGTAATAATAAGGACATTTAGAAATTTGTATCACCTACGGTTTAGCCTGGGGAATTATAAAAATCTCGCGTTTATAAAATTACCAAAAATTAATAAATTCGTTTTAAATTCATTTTAGCTGCATAGAACGACGTCTGAAACCATAATTAGCATATTTAGAATTTTGTATCTCCTACAGTTTAGCCTGGGCAATTATAAAAATCTCGCATTTTTAATCTGGCAATAATAAAAATCTCTCTATTTTAAAATTACCAAAAATAAATAAATTCCGCTTAAACTCAATTTAGCTGCATAAAACGACGTCTTAAATAATAATAAGGACATTTAGAAATTTTTATCATCTACGGTTTAGCCTGGGGAATTATAAAAATCTGACATTTATAAAATTACCAAAAATTAATAAATTCGATTTAAATTCATTTTAGCTGTATAGAACGACGTCTGAAACCATAATAAGCATATTTAGAAATTTGTATCTCCTACAGTTTAGCCTGGGCAATTATAAAAATCTCGCATTTTTAATCTGGCAATTATAAAAATCTGTCTTTTTTAAAATTACCAAAAATTAATAAATTCGATTTAAACTCATTTTAGCTGCATAGAACCACGTCTTAAGTAATAATAAGGACATTTAGAAATTTGTATCACCTACGGTTTAGCCTGCAGAATTATAAAAATCTCGCATTTAGAAAATTACCAAAAATTAATAAATTCGTTTTAAATTCATTTTAGCTGCATAGAACGACGTCTGAAACCATAATAAGCATATTTAGAAATTTGTATCTCCTACAGTTTAGCCTGGGCAATTATAAAAATCGCGCATTTTTAATCTGGCAATTATAAAAATCTGTCTTTTTTAAAATTACCAAAAATTAATAAATTCGATTTAAACTCATTTTAGCTGCATAGAACGACGTCTTAAGTAATAATAAGGACATTTAGAAATTTGTATCACCTACGGTTTAGCCTGGGGAATTATAAAAATCTCGCATTTATAAAATTACCAAAAATTAATAAATTCGTTTTAAATTCATTTTAGCTGCATAGAACGACGTCTGAAACCATAATAAGCATATTTAGAAATTTGTATCTCCTACAGTTTAGCCTCGGCAATTATAAAAATCTCGCATTTTTAATCTGGCAATTATAAAAATCTCTCTTTTTTAAAATTACCAAAAATAATAAATTCGATTTAAACTCATTTTAGCTGCATAGAACGATGTCTTAAATAATAATAAGGACATTTAGAAATTTGTATCACCTACGGTGTAGCCTGGGGAATTATAAAAATCTCGCATTTATAAAATTACCAAAAATTAATAAATTCGTTTTAAATTCATTCTAGCTGCATAGAACGACGTGTGAAACCATAATAAGCATATTTAGAAATTTGTATCTCCTACAGTTTAGCCTGGGCAATTATAAAAATCTCGCATTTTTAATCTGGCAATTATAAAAATCTCTGTTTTTTAAAATTACCAAAAATTAATAAATTCGATTTAAACTCATTTTAGCTGCATAGAACGACGTCTTAAGTAATAATAAGGACATTTAGAAATTTGTATCACCTACGGTTTAGCCTGCAGAATTATAAAAATCTCGCATTTATAAAATTACCAAAAATTAATAAATTCGTTTTAAATTCATTTTAGCTGCATAGAACGACGTCTGAAACCATAATAAGCATATTTAGAAATTTGTATCTCCTACAGTTTAGCCTGGGCAATTATAAAAATCTCGCATTTTTAATCTGGCAATTATAAAAATCTGTCTTTTTTAAAATTACCAAAATTTAATAAATTCGATTTAAACTCATTTTAGCTGCATAGAACGACGTCTTAAGTAATAATAAGGACATTTAGAAATTTGTATCACCTACGGTTTAGCCTGGGGAATTATAAAAATCTCGCGTTTATAAAATTACCAAAAATTAATAAATTCGTTTTAAATTCATTTTAGCTGCATAGAACGACGTCTGAAACCATAATTAGCATATTTAGAATTTTGTATCTCCTACAGTTTAGCCTGGGCAATTATAAAAATCTCGCATTTTTAATCTGGCAATAATAAAAATCTCTCTATTTTAAAATTACCAAAAATAAATAAATTCCGCTTAAACTCAATTTAGCTGCATAAAACGTCGTCTTAAATAATAATAAGGACATTTAGAAATTTTTATCATCTACGGTTTAGCCTGGGGAATTATAAAAATCTGACATTTATAAAATTACCAAAAATTAATAAATTCGATTTAAATTCATTTTAGCTGTATAGAACGACGTCTGAAACCATAATAAGCATATTTAGAAATTTGTATCTCCTACAGTTTAGCCTGGGCAATTATAAAAATCTCGCATTTTTAATCTGGCAATTATAAAAATCTGTCTTTTTTAAAATTACCAAAAATTAATAAATTCGATTTAAACTCATTTTAGCTGCATAGAACCACGTCTTAAGTAATAATAAGGACATTTAGAAATTTGTATCACCTACGGTTTAGCCTGCAGAATTATAAAAATCTCGCATTTATAAAATTACCAAAAATTAATAAATTCGTTTTAAATTCATTTTAGCTGAATAGAACGACGTCTGAAACCATAATAAGCATATTTAGAAATTTGTATCTCCTACGGTTTAGCCTGGGCAATTATAAAAATCTCGCATTTTTAATCTGGCAATTATAAAAATCTGTCTTTTTTAAAATTACCAAAAATTAATAAATTCGATTTAAACTCACTTTAGCTGCATAGAACGACGTCTTAAATAATAATAAGGACATTTAGAAATTTTTATCATCTACGGTTTAGCCTGGGGAATTATAAAAATCTGACATTTATAAAATTACCAAAAATTAATAAATTCGATTTAAATTCATTTTAGCTGTATAGAACGACGTCTGAAATCATAATAAGCATATTTAGAAATTTGTATCTCCTACAGTTTAGCCTGGGCAATTATAAAAATCTCGCATTTTTAATGTGGCAATTATAAAAATCTGTCTTTTTTAAAATTACCAAAAATTAATAAATTCGATTTAAACTCATTTTAGCTGCATAGAACGACGTCTTAAGTAATAATAAGGACATTTAGAAATTTGTATCACCTACGGTTTAGCCTGCAGAATTATAAAAATCTCGCATTTATAAAATTACCAAAAATTAATAAATTCGTTTTAAATTCATTTTAGCTGCATAGAACGACGTCTGAAACCATAATAAGCATATTTCGAAATTTGTATCTCCTACAGTTTAGCCTGGGCAATTATAAAAATCTCGCATTTTTAATCTGGCAATTATAAAAATCTGTCTTTTTTAAAATTACCAAAAATTAATAAATTCGATTTAAACTCATTTTAGCTGCATAGAACCACGTCTTAAGTAATAATAAGGACATTTAGAAATTTGTATCACCTACGGTTTAGCCTGCAGAATTATAAAAATCTCGCGTTTATAAAATTACCAAAAATTAATAAATTCGTTTTAAATTCATTTTAGCTGCATAGAACGACGTCTGAAACCATAATTAGCATATTTAGAATTTTGTATCTCCTACAGTTTAGCCTGGGCAATTATAAAAATCTCGCATTTTTAATCTGGCAATAATAAAAATCTCTCTATTTTAAAATTACCAAAAATAAATAAATTCCGCTTAAACTCATTTTAGCTGCATAGAACGACGTCTTAAATAATAATAAGGACATTTAGAAATTTTTATCATCTACGGTTTAGCCTGGGGAATTATAAAAATCTGGCATTTATAAAATTACCAAAAATTAATAAATTCGATTTAAATTCATTTTAGCTGTATAGAACGACGTCTGAAACCATAATAAGCATATTTAGAAATTTGTATCTCCTACAGTTTAGCCTGGGCAATTATAAAAATCTCGCATTTTTAATCTGGCAATTATAAAAATCTGTCTTTTTTAAAATTACCAAAAATTAATAAATTCGATTTAAACTCATTTTAGCTGCATAGAACCACGTCTTAAGTAATAATAAGGACATTTAGAAATTTGTATTACCTACGGTTTAGCCTGCAGAATTATAAAAATTTCGCATTTATAAAATTACCAAAAATTAATAAATTCGTTTTAAATTCATTTTAGCTGCATAGAACGACGTCTGAAACCATAATAAGCATATTTAGAAATTTGTATCTCCTACGGTTTAGCCTGGGCAATTATAAAAATCTTGCATTTTTAATCTGGCAATTATAAAAATCTGTCTTTTTTAAAATTACCAAAAATTAATAAATTCGATTTAAACTCACTTTAGCTGCATAGAACGACGTCTTAAGTAATAATAAGGACATTTAGAAATTTGTATCACCTACGGTTTAGCCTGGGGAATTATAAAAATCTCGCATTTATAAAATTACTAAAAATTAATAAATTCGTTATAAATTCATTTTAGCTGCATAGAACGACGTCTGAAACCATAATAAACATATTTAGAAATTTGTATCTCCTACAGTTTAGCCTGGGCAATTATAAAAATCTCGCATTTTTAATCTGGCAATTATAAAAATCTCTCTTTTTTAAAATTACCAAAAATTAATAAATTCGATTTAAACTCTTTTTAGCTGCATAGAACGACGTCTTAAATAATAATAAGGACATTTAGAAATTTGTATCACCTACGGTTTAGCCTGGGGAATTATAAAAATCTCGCATTTATAAAATTACCAAAAATTAATAAATTCGTTTTAAATTCATTCTAGCTGCATAGAACGACGTGTGAAACCTTAATAAGCAAATTTTGAAATTTGTATCTCCTACAGTTTAGCCTGGGCAGTTATAAAAATCTCGCATTTTTAATCTGGCAATTTTAAAAATCTCTCTTTTATAAAATTACCAAAAATTAATAAATTCGATTTAAACACATTTTAGCTGCATAGAACGACGTCTTAAATAATAATAAGAACATTTAGAAATTTGTATCACCTACGGTTTAGCCTGGGGAATTATAAAAATCTCGCATTTATAAAATTACCAAAAATTAATAAATTCGTTTTAAATTCATTCTAGCTGCATAGAACGACGTGTGAAACCATAATAAGCATATTTTGAAATTTGTATCTCCTACAGTTTAGCCTGGGCAGTTATAAAAATCTCGCATTTTTAATCTGGCAATTATAAAAATCTCTCTTTTTTAAAATTACCAAAAATTAATAAATTCGATTTAAACTCATTTTAGCTGCATAGAACGACGTCTTAAATAATAATAAGGACATTTAGAAATTTTTATCATCTACGGTTTAGCCTGGGGAATTATAAAAATCTGGCATTTATAAAATTACCAAAAATTAATAAATTCGATTTAAATTCATTTTAGCTGTATAGAACGACGTCTGAAACCATAATAAGCATATTTAGAAATTTGTATCTGGGACAGTTTAGCCTGGGCAATTATAAAAATCTCGCATTTTTAATCAGGCAATTATAAAAATCTCTCTTTTTTAAAATTACCAAAAATTAATAAATTCGATTTAAACTCATTTTAGCTGCATAGAACGACGTCTTAAGTAATAATAAGGACATTTAGAAATTTGTATCACCTACGGTTTAGCCTGCAGAATTATAAAAATCTCGCATTTATAAAATTAACAAAAATTAATAAATTCGTTTTAAATTCATTTTAGCTGCATAGAACGACGCCTGAAACCATAATAAGCATATTTAGAAATTTGTATCTCCTACAGTTTAGCCTGGGCAATTATAAAAATCGCGCATTTTTAATCTGGCAATTATAAAAATCTGTCTTTTTTAAAATTACCAAAAATTAATAAATTCGATTTAAACTCACTTTAGCTGCATAGAACGACGTCTTAAGTAATAATAAGGACATTTAGAAATTTGTATCACCTACGGTTTAGCCTGGGGAATTATAAAAATCTCGCATTTATAAAATTAACAAAAATTAATAAATTCGTTTTAAATTCATTTTAGCTGCATAGAACGACGCCTGAAACCATAATAAGCATATTTAGAAATTTGTATCTCCTACAGTTTAGCCTGGGCAATTATAAAAATCGCGCATTTTTAATCTGGCAATTATAAAAATCTGTCTTTTTTAAAATTACCAAAAATTAATAAATTCGATTTAAACTCATTTTAGCTGCATAGAACGACGTCTTAAGTAATAATAAGGACATTTAGAAATTTGTATCACCTACGGTTTAGCCTGGGGAATTATAAAAATCTCGCATTTATAAAATTACCAAAAATTAATAAATTCGTTTTAAATTCATTTTAGCTGCATAGAACGACGTCTGAAACCATAATAAGCATATTTAGAAATTTGTATCTCCTACAGTTTAGCCTCGGCAATTATAAAAATCTCGCATTTTTAATCTGGCAATTATAAAAATCTCTCTTTTTTAAAATTACCAAAAATTAATAAATTCGATTTAAACTCATTTTAGCTGCATAGAACGATGTCTTAAATAATAATAAGGACATTTAGAAATTTGTATCACCTACGGTGTAGCCTGGGGAATTATAAAAATCTCGCATTTATAAAATTACCAAAAATTAATAAATTCGTTTTAAATTCATTCTAGCTGCATAGAACGACGTGTGAAACCATAATAAGCATATTTAGAAATTTGTATCTCCTACAGTTTAGCCTGGGCAATTATAAAAATCTCGCATTTTTAATCTGGCAATTATAAAAATCTCTGTTTTTTAAAATTACCAAAAATTAATAAATTCGATTTAAACTCATTTTAGCTGCATAGAACGACGTCTTAAGTAATAATAAGGACATTTAGAAATTTGTATCACCTACGGTTTAGCCTGCAGAATTATAAAAATCTCGCATTTATAAAATTACCAAAAATTAATAAATTCGTTTTAAATTCATTTTAGCTGCATAGAACGACGTCTGAAACCATAATAAGCATATTTAGAAATTTGTATCTCCTACAGTTTAGCCTGGGCAATTATAAAAATCTCGCATTTTTAATCTGGCAATTATAAAAATCTGTCTTTTTTAAAATTACCAAAAATTAATAAATTCGATTTAAACTCATTTTAGCTGCATAGAACCACGTCTTAAGTAATAATAAGGACATTTAGAAATTTGTATCACCTACGGTTTAGCCTGCAGAATTATAAAAATCTCGCATTTATAAAATTACCAAAAATTAATAAATTCGTTTTAAATTCATTTTAGCTGCATAGAACGACGTCTGAAACCATAATTAGCATATTTAGAATTTTGTATCTCCTACAGTTTAGCCTGGGCAATTATAAAAATCTCGCATTTTTAATCTGGCAATAATAAAAATCTCTCTATTTTAAAATTACCAAAAATAAATAAATTCCGCTTAAACTCATTTTAGCTGCATAGAACGACGTCTTAAATAATAATAAGGACATTTAGAAATTTTTATCATCTACGGTTTAGCCTGGGGAATTATAAAAATCTGGCATTTATAAAATTACCAAAAATTAATAAATTCGATTTAAATTCATTTTAGCTGTATAGAACGACGTCTGAAACCATAATAAGCATATTTAGAAATTTGTATCTCCTACAGTTTAGCCTGGGCAATTATAAAAATCTCGCATTTTTAATCTGGCAATTATAAAAATCTGTCTTTTTTAAAATTACCAAAAATTAATAAATTCGATTTAAACTCATTTTAGCTGCATAGAACCACGTCTTAAGTAATAATAAGGACATTTAGAAATTTGTATTACCTACGGTTTAGCCTGCAGAATTATAAAAATTTCGCATTTATAAAATTACCAAAAATTAATAAATTCGTTTTAAATTCATTTTAGCTGCATAGAACGACGTCTGAAACCATAATAAGCATATTTAGAAATTTGTATCTCCTACGGTTTAGCCTGGGCAATTATAAAAATCTCGCATTTTTAATCTGGCAATTATAAAAATCTGTCTTTTTTAAAATTACCAAAAATTAATAAATTCGATTTAAACTCACTTTAGCTGCATAGAACGACGTCTTAAGTAATAATAAGGACATTTAGAAATTTGTATCACCTACGGTTTAGCCTGGGGAATTATAAAAATCTCGCATTTATAAAATTACTAAAAATTAATAAATTCGTTATAAATTCATTTTAGCTGCATAGAACGACGTCTGAAACCATAATAAACATATTTAGAAATTTGTATCTCCTACAGTTTAGCCTGGGCAATTATAAAAATCTCGCATTTTTAATCTGGCAATTATAAAAATCTCTCTTTTTTAAAATTACCAAAAATTAATAAATTCGATTTAAACTCTTTTTAGCTGCATAGAACGACGTCTTAAATAATAATAAGGACATTTAGAAATTTGTATCACCTACGGTTTAGCCTGGGGAATTATAAAAATCTCGCATTTATAAAATTACCAAAAATTAATAAATTCGTTTTAAATTCATTCTAGCTGCATAGAACGACGTGTGAAACCTTAATAAGCAAATTTTGAAATTTGTATCTCCTACAGTTTAGCCTGGGCAGTTATAAAAATCTCGCATTTTTAATCTGGCAATTATAAAAATCTCTCTTTTATAAAATTACCAAAAATAAATAAATTCGATTTAAACTCATTTTAGCTGCATAGAACGACGTCTTAAATAATAATAAGGACATTTAGAAATTTGTATCACCTACGGTTTAGCCTGGGGAATTATAAAAATCTCGCATTTATAAAATTACCAAAAATTAATAAATTCGTTTTAAATTCATTCTAGCTGCATAGAACGACGTGTGAAACCATAATAAGCATATTTTGAAATTTGTATCTCCTACAGTTTAGCCTGGGCAGTTATAAAAATCTCGCATTTTTAATCTGGCAATTATAAAAATCTCTCTTTTTTAAAATTACCAAAAATTAATAAATTCGATTTAAACTCATTTTAGCTGCATAGAACGACGTCTTAAATAATAATAAGGACATTTAGAAATTTTTATCATCTACGGTTTAGCCTGGGGAATTATAAAAATCTGGCATTTATAAAATTACCAAAAATTAATAAAGTCGATTTAAATTCATTTTAGCTGTATAGAACGACGTCTGAAACCATAATAAGCATATTTAGAAATTTGTATCTGGGACAGTTTAGCCTGGGCAATTATAAAAATCTCGCATTTTTAATCAGGCAATTATAAAAATCTCTCTTTTTTAAAATTACCAAAAATTAATAAATTCGATTTAAACTCATTTTAGCTGCATAGAACGACGTCTTAAGTAATAATAAGGACATTTAGAAATTTGTATCACCTACGGTTTAGCCTGCAGAATTATAAAAATCTCGCATTTATAAAATTAACAAAAATTAATAAATTCGTTTTAAATTCATTTTAGCTGCATAGAACGACGCCTGAAACCATAATAAGCATATTTAGAAATTTGTATCTCCTACAGTTTAGCCTGGGCAATTATAAAAATCGCGCATTTTTAATCTGGCAATTATAAAAATCTGTCTTTTTTAAAATTACCAAAAATTAATAAATTCGATTTAAACTCATTTTAGCTGCATAGAACGACGTCTTAAGTAATAATAAGGACATTTAGAAATTTGTATCACCTACGGTTTAGCCTGGGGAATTATAAAAATCTCGCATTTATAAAATTACCAAAAATTAATAAATTCGTTTTAAATTCATTTTAGCTGCATAGAACGACGTCTGAAACCATAATAAGCATATTTAGAAATTTGTATCTCCTACAGTTTAGCCTCGGCAATTATAAAAATCTCGCATTTTTAATCTGGCAATTATAAAAATCTCTCTTTTTTAAAATTACCAAAAATAATAAATTCGATTTAAACTCATTTTAGCTGCATAGAACGATGTCTTAAATAATAATAAGGACATTTAGAAATTTGTATCACCTACGGTGTAGCCTGGGGAATTATAAAAATCTCGCATTTATAAAATTACCAAAAATTAATAAATTCGTTTTAAATTCATTCTAGCTGCATAGAACGACGTGTGAAACCATAATAAGCATATTTAGAAATTTGTATCTCCTACAGTTTAGCCTGGGCAATTATAAAAATCTCGCATTTTTAATCTGGCAATTATAAAAATCTCTGTTTTTTAAAATTACCAAAAATTAATAAATTCGATTTAAACTCATTTTAGCTGCATAGAACGACGTCTTAAGTAATAATAAGGACATTTAGAAATTTGTATCACCTACGGTTTAGCCTGCAGAATTATAAAAATCTCGCATTTATAAAATTACCAAAAATTAATAAATTCGTTTTAAATTCATTTTAGCTGCATAGAACGACGTCTGAAACCATAATAAGCATATTTAGAAATTTGTATCTCCTACAGTTTAGCCTGGGCAATTATAAAAATCTCGCATTTTTAATCTGGCAATTATAAAAATCTGTCTTTTTTAAAATTACCAAAATTTAATAAATTCGATTTAAACTCATTTTAGCTGCATAGAACGACGTCTTAAGTAATAATAAGGACATTTAGAAATTTGTATCACCTACGGTTTAGCCTGGGGAATTATAAAAATCTCGCGTTTATAAAATTACCAAAAATTAATAAATTCGTTTTAAATTCATTTTAGCTGCATAGAACGACGTCTGAAACCATAATTAGCATATTTAGAATTTTGTATCTCCTACAGTTTAGCCTGGGCAATTATAAAAATCTCGCATTTTTAATCTGGCAATAATAAAAATCTCTCTATTTTAAAATTACCAAAAATAAATAAATTCCGCTTAAACTCAATTTAGCTGCATAAAACGACGTCTTAAATAATAATAAGGACATTTAGAAATTTTTATCATCTACGGTTTAGCCTGGGGAATTATAAAAATCTGACATTTATAAAATTACCAAAAATTAATAAATTCGATTTAAATTCATTTTAGCTGTATAGAACGACGTCTGAAACCATAATAAGCATATTTAGAAATTTGTATCTCCTACAGTTTAGCCTGGGCAATTATAAAAATCTCGCATTTTTAATCTGGCAATTATAAAAATCTGTCTTTTTTAAAATTACCAAAAATTAATAAATTCGATTTAAACTCATTTTAGCTGCATAGAACCACGTCTTAAGTAATAATAAGGACATTTAGAAATTTGTATCACCTACGGTTTAGCCTGCAGAATTATAAAAATCTCGCATTTAGAAAATTACCAAAAATTAATAAATTCGTTTTAAATTCATTTTAGCTGCATAGAACGACGTCTGAAACCATAATAAGCATATTTAGAAATTTGTATCTCCTACGGTTTAGCCTGGGCAATTATAAAAATCTCGCATTTTTAATCTGGCAATTATAAAAATGTCTTTTTTAAAATTACCAAAAATTAATAAATTCGATTTAAACTCACTTTAGCTGCATAGAACGACGTCTTAAATAATAATAAGGACATTTAGAAATTTTTATCATCTACGGTTTAGCCTGGGGAATTATAAAAATCTGACATTTATAAAATTACCAAAAATTAATAAATTCGATTTAAATTCATTTTAGCTGTATAGAACGACGTCTGAAACCATAATAAGCATATTTAGAAATTTGTATCTCCTACAGTTTAGCCTGGGCAATTATAAAAATCTCGCATTTTTAATCTGGCAATTATAAAAATCTGTCTATTTTAAAATTACCAAAAATTAATAAATTCGATTTAAACTCATTTTAGCTGCATAGAACCACGTCTTAAGTAATAATAAGGACATTTAGAAATTTGTATCACCTACGGTTTAGCCTGCAGAATTATAAAAATCTCGCATTTATAAAATTACCAAAAATTAATAAATTCGTTTTAAATTCATTTTAGCTGAATAGAACGACGTCTGAAACCATAATAAGCATATTTAGAAATTTGTATCTCCTACGGTTTAGCCTGGGCAATTATAAAAATCTCGCATTTTTAATCTGGCAATTATAAAAATCTGTCTTTTTTAAAATTACCAAAAATTAATAAATTCGATTTAAACTCACTTTAGCTGCATAGAACGACGTCTTAAATAATAATAAGGACATTTAGAAATTTTTATCATCTACGGTTTAGCCTGGGGAATTATAAAAATCTGACATTTATAAAATTACCAAAAATTAATAAATTCGATTTAAATTCATTTTAGCTGTATAGAACGACGTCTGAAATCATAATAAGCATATTTAGAAATTTGTATCTCCTACAGTTTAGCCTGGGCAATTATAAAAATCTCGCATTTTTAATGTGGCAATTATAAAAATCTGTCTTTTTTAAAATTACCAAAAATTAATAAATTCGATTTAAACTCATTTTAGCTGCATAGAACCACGTCTTAAGTAATAATAAGGACATTTAGAAATTTGTATCACCTACGGTTTAGCCTGCAGAATTATAAAAATCTCGCATTTATAAAATTACCAAAAATTAATAAATTCGTTTTAAATTCATTTTAGCTGCATAGAACGACGTCTGAAACCATAATAAGCATATTTAGAAATTTGTATCTCCTACGGTTTTGCCTGGGCAATTATAAAAATCTCGCATTTTTAATCTGGCAATTATAAAAATCTGTCTTTTTTAAAATTACCAAAAATTAATAAATTCGATTTAAACTCACTTTAGCTGCATAGAACGACGTCTTAAGTAATAATAAGGACATTTAGAAATTTGTATCACCTACGGTTTAGCCTGCAGAATTATAAAAATCTCGCATTTATAAAATTACCAAAAATTAATAAATTCGTTTTAAATTCATTTTAGCTGCATAGAACGACGTCTGAAACCATAATAAGCATATTTAGAAATTTGTATCTCCTACAGTTTTGCCTGGGCAATTATAAAAATCTCGCATTTTTAATCTGGCAATTATAAAAATCTGTCTTTTTTAAAATTACCAAAAATTAATAAATTCGATTTAAACTCATTTTAGCTGCATAGAACGACGTCTTAAGTAATAATAAGGACATTTAGAAATTTGTATCACCTACGGTTTAGCCTGGGGAATTATAAAAATCTCGCATTTATAAAATTACTAAAAATTAATAAATTCGCTTTAAATTCATTTTAGCTGGATAGAACGACGTCTGAAACCATAATAAGCATATTTAGAAATTTGTATCTCCTACAGTTTAGCCTGGCCAATTATAAAAATCTCGCATTTTTAATCTGGCAATTATAAAAATCTCTCTTTTTTAAAATTACCAAAAATTAATAAATTCGATTTAAACTCATTTTAGCTGCATAGAACGACGTCTTAAATAATAGTAAGGACATTTAGAAATTTGTATCACCTACGGTTTAGCCTGGGGAATTATAAAAATCTCGCATTTTTAATCTGGCAATAATAAAAATCTCTCTTTTTTAAAATTACCAAAAATAAATAAATTCGGCTTAAACTCATTTTAGCTGCATAGAACGACGTCTTAAATAATAATAAGGACATTTAGAAATTTTTATCATCTACGGTTTAGCCTGGGGAATTATAAAAATCTCGCATTTATAAAATTACCAAAAATTAATAAATTCGTTTTAAATTCATTCTAGCTGCATAGAACGACGTGTGAAACCATAATAAGCATATTTTGAAATTTGTATCTCCTACAGTTTAGCCTGGGCAGTTATAAAAATCTCGCATTTTTAATCTGGCAATTATAAAAATCTCTCTTTTTTAAAATTACCAAAAATTAATAAATTCGATTTAAACTCATTTTAGCTGCATAGAACGACGTCTTAAATAATAATAAGGACATTTAGAAATTTGTATCACCTACGGTTTAGCCTGCAGAATTATAAAAATCTCGCATTTATAAAATTACTAAAAATTAATAAATTCGTTATAAATTCATTTTAGCTGCATAGAACGACGTCTGAAACCATAATAAGCATATTTAGAAATTTGTATCTCCTACGGTTTAGCCTGGGCAATTATAAAAATCTCGCATTTTTAATCTGGCAATTATAAAAATCTGTCTTTTTTAAAATTACCAAAAATTAATAAATTCGATTTAAACTCACTTTAGCTGCATAGAACGACGTCTTAAGTAATAATAAGGACATTTAGAAATTTGTATCACCTACGGTTTAGCCTGGGGAATTATAAAAATCTCGCATTTATAAAATTACTAAAAATTAATAAATTCGTTATAAATTCATTTTAGCTGCATAGAACGACGTCTGAAACCATAATAAGCATATTTAGAAATTTGTATCTCCTACAGTTTAGCCTGGGCAATTATAAAAATCTCGCATTTTTAATCTGGCAATTATAAAAATCTCTCTTTTTTAAAATTACCAAAAATTAATAAATTCGATTTAAACTCTTTTTAGCTGTATAGAACGACGTCTGAAACCATAATAAGGACATTTAGAAATTTGTATCACCTACGGTTTAGCATGGGGAATTATAAAAATCTCGCATTTTTAATCTGGCAATTATAAAAATCTGTCTTTTTTAAAATTACCAAAAATTAATAAATTCGATTTAAACTCATTTTAGCTGCATAGAACCACGTCTTAAGTAATAATAAGGACATTTAGAAATTTGTATCACCTACGGTTTAGCCTGCAGAATTATAAAAATCTCGCATTTATAAAATTACCAAAAATTAATAAATTCGTTTTAAATTCATTTTAGCTGAATAGAACGACGTCTGAAACCATAATAAGCATATTTAGAAATTTGTATCACCTACGGTTTAGCATGGGGAATTATAAAAATCTCGCATTTTTAATCTGGCAATTATAAAAATCTGTCTTTTTTAAAATTACCAAAAATTAATAAATTCGATTTAAACTCATTTTAGCTGCATAGAACCACGTCTTAAGTAATAATAAGGACATTTAGAAATTTGTATCACCTACGGTTTAGCCTGCAGAATTATAAAAATCTCGCATTTATAAAATTACCAAAAATTAATAAATTCGTTTTAAATTCATTTTAGCTGAATAGAACGACGTCTGAAACCATAATAAGCATATTTAGAAATTTGTATCTCCTACAGTTTAGCCTGGGCAATTATAAAAATCTCGCATTTTTAATCTGGCAATTATAAAAATCTCTCTTTTTTAAAATTACCAAAAATTAATAAATTCGATTTAAACTCTTTTTAGCTGTATAGAACGACGTCTGAAACCATAATAAGGACATTTAGAAATTTGTATCACCTACGGTTTAGCATGGGGAATTATAAAAATCTCGCATTTTTAATCTGGCAATTATAAAAATCTGTCTTTTTTAAAATTACCAAAAATTAATAAATTCGATTTAAACTCATTTTAGCTGCATAGAACCACGTCTTAAGTAATAATAAGGACATTTAGAAATTTGTATCACCTCCGGTTTAGCCTGCAGAATTATAAAAATCTCGCATTTATAAAATTACCAAAAATTAATAAATTCGTTTTAAATTCATTTTAGCTGAATAGAACGACGTCTGAAATCATAATAAGCATATTTAGAAATTTGTATCTCCTACAGTTTAGCCTGGGCAATTATAAAAATCTCGCATTTTTAATGTGGCAATTATAAAAATCTGTCTTTTTTAAAATTACCAAAAATTAATAAATTCGATTTAAACTCATTTTAGCTGCATAGAACCACGTCTTAAGTAATAATAAGGACATTTAGAAATTTGTATCACCTACGGTTTAGCCTGCAGAATTATAAAAATCTCGCATTTATAAAATTACCAAAAATTAATAAATTCGTTTTAAATTCATTTTAGCTGCATAGAACGACGTCTGAAACCATAATAAGCATATTTAGAAATTTGTATCTCCTACGGTTTTGCCTGGGCAATTATAAAAATCTCGCATTTTTAATCTGGCAATTATAAAAATCTGTCTTTTTTAAAATTACCAAAAATTAATAAATTCGATTTAAACTCACTTTAGCTGCATAGAACGACGTCTTAAGTAATAATAAGGACATTTAGAAATTTGTATCACCTACGGTTTAGCCTGCAGAATTATAAAAATCTCGCATTTATAAAATTACCAAAAATTAATAAATTCGTTTTAAATTCATTTTAGCTGCATAGAACGACGTCTTAAGTAATAATAAGGACATTTAGAAATTTGTATCACCTACGGTTTAGCCTGCAGAATTATAAAAATCTCGCATTTATAAAATTACCAAAAATTAATAAATTCGTTTTAAATTCATTTTAGCTGAATAGAACGACGTCTGAAACCATAATAAGCATATTTAGAAATTTGTATCTCCTACAGTTTAGCCTGGGCAATTATAAAAATCTCGCATTTTTAATCTGGCAATTATAAAAATCTCTCTTTTTTAAAATTACCAAAAATTAATAAATTCGATTTAAACTCTTTTTAGCTGTATAGAACGACGTCTGAAACCATAATAAGGACATTTAGAAATTTGTATCACCTACGGTTTAGCATGGGGAATTATAAAAATCTCGCATTTTTAATCTGGCAATTATAAAAATCTGTCTTTTTTAAAATTACCAAAAATTAATAAATTCGATTTAAACTCATTTTAGCTGCATAGAACCACGTCTTAAGTAATAATAAGGACATTTAGAAATTTGTATCACCTCCGGTTTAGCCTGCAGAATTATAAAAATCTCGCATTTATAAAATTACCAAAAATTAATAAATTCGTTTTAAATTCATTTTAGCTGAATAGAACGACGTCTGAAATCATAATAAGCATATTTAGAAATTTGTATCTCCTACAGTTTAGCCTGGGCAATTATAAAAATCTCGCATTTTTAATGTGGCAATTATAAAAATCTGTCTTTTTTAAAATTACCAAAAATTAATAAATTCGATTTAAACTCATTTTAGCTGCATAGAACCACGTCTTAAGTAATAATAAGGACATTTAGAAATTTGTATCACCTACGGTTTAGCCTGCAGAATTATAAAAATCTCGCATTTATAAAATTACCAAAAATTAATAAATTCGTTTTAAATTCATTTTAGCTGCATAGAACGACGTCTGAAACCATAATAAGCATATTTAGAAATTTGTATCTCCTACGGTTTTGCCTGGGCAATTATAAAAATCTCGCATTTTTAATCTGGCAATTATAAAAATCTGTCTTTTTTAAAATTACCAAAAATTAATAAATTCGATTTAAACTCACTTTAGCTGCATAGAACGACGTCTTAAGTAATAATAAGGACATTTAGAAATTTGTATCACCTACGGTTTAGCCTGCAGAATTATAAAAATCTCGCATTTATAAAATTACCAAAAATTAATAAATTCGTTTTAAATTCATTTTAGCTGCATAGAACGACGTCTGAAACCATAATAAGCATATTTAGAAATTTGTATCTCCTACAGTTTTGCCTGGGCAATTATAAAAATCTCGCATTTTTAATCTGGCAATTATAAAAATCTGTCTTTTTTAAAATTACCAAAAATTAATAAATTCGATTTAAACTCATTTTAGCTGCATAGAACGACGTCTTAAGTAATAATAAGGACATTTAGAAATTTGTATCACCTACGGTTTAGCCTGGGGAATTATAAAAATCTCGCATTTATAAAATTACTAAAAATTAATAAATTCGCTTTAAATTCATTTTAGCTGGATAGAACGACGTCTGAAACCATAATAAGCATATTTAGAAATTTGTATCTCCTACAGTTTAGCCTGGCCAATTATAAAAATCTCGCATTTTTAATCTGGCAATTATAAAAATCTCTCTTTTTTAAAATTACCAAAAATTAATAAATTCGATTTAAACTCATTTTAGCTGCATAGAACGACGTCTTAAATAATAGTAAGGACATTTAGAAATTTGTATCACCTACGGTTTAGCCTGGGGAATTATAAAAATCTCGCATTTATAAAATTACCAAAAATTAATAAATTCGTTTTAAATTCATTCTAGCTGCTTAGAACGACGTGTGAAACCATAATAAGCATATTTTGAAATTTGTATCTCCTACAGTTTAGCCTGGGCAATTATAAAAATCTCGCATTTTTAATCTGGCAATAATAAAAATCTCTCTTTTTTAAAATTACCAAAAATAAATAAATTCGGCTTAAACTCATTTTAGCTGCATAGAACGACGTCTTAAATAATAATAAGGACATTTAGAAATTTTTATCATCTACGGTTTAGCCTGGGGAATTATAAAAATCTGGCATTTATAAAATTACCAAAAATTAATAAATTCGATTTAAATTCATTTTAGCTGTATAGAACGACGTCTGAAACCATAATAAGCATATTTAGAAATTTGTATCTCCGACAGTTTAGCCTGGGCAATTATAAAAATCTCTCTTTTTTAAAATTTCCAAAAATTAATAAATTCGATTTAAACTCATTTTAGCTGCATAGAACGACGTCTTAAATAATAATAAGGACATTTAGAAATTTGTATCACCTACGGTTTAGCCTGGGGAATTATAAAAATCTCGCATTTATAAAATTACCAAAAATTAATAAATTCGTTTTAAATTCATTCTAGCTGCATAGAACGACGTGTGAAACCATAATAAGCATATTTTGAAATTTGTATCTCCTACAGTTTAGCCTGGGCAGTTATAAAAATCTCGCATTTTTAATCTGGCAATTATAAAAATCTCTCTTTTTTAAAATTACCAAAAATTAATAAATTCGATTTAAACTCATTTTAGCTGCATAGAACGACGTCTTAAATAATAATAAGGACATTTAGAAATTTGTATCACCTACGGTTTAGCCTGCAGAATTATAAAAATCTCGCATTTATAAAATTACTAAAAATTAATAAATTCGTTATAAATTCATTTTAGCTGCATAGAACGACGTCTGAAACCATAATAAGCATATTTAGAAATTTGTATCTCCTACGGTTTAGCCTGGGCAATTATAAAAATCTCGCATTTTTAATCTGGCAATTATAAAAATCTGTCTTTTTTAAAATTACCAAAAATTAATAAATTCGATTTAAACTCACTTTAGCTGCATAGAACGACGTCTTAAGTAATAATAAGGACATTTAGAAATTTGTATCACCTACGGTTTAGCCTGGGGAATTATAAAAATCTCGCATTTATAAAATTACTAAAAATTAATAAATTCGTTATAAATTCATTTTAGCTGCATAGAACGACGTCTGAAACCATAATAAGCATATTTAGAAATTTGTATCTCCTACAGTTTAGCCTGGGCAATTATAAAAATCTCGCATTTTTAATCTGGCAATTATAAAAATCTCTCTTTTTTAAAATTACCAAAAATTAATAAATTCGATTTAAACTCTTTTTAGCTGCATAGAACGACGTCTTAAATAATAATAAGGACATTTAGAAATTTGTATCACCTACGGTTTAGCATGGGGAATTATAAAAATCTCGCATTTATAAAATTACCAAAAATTAATAAATTCGTTTTAAATTCATTCTAGCTGCATAGAACGACGTGTGAAACCTTAATAAGCAAATTTTGAAATTTGTATCTCCTACAGTTTAGCCTGGGCAGTTATAAAAATCTCGCATTTTTAATCTGGCAATTATAAAAATCTGTCTTTTTTAAAATTACCAAAAATTAATAAATTCGATTTAAACTCATTTTAGCTGCATAGAACCACGTCTTAAGTAATAATAAGGACATTTAGAAATTTGTATCACCTACGGTTTAGCCTGCAGAATTATAAAAATCTCGCATTTATAAAATTACCAAAAATTAATAAATTCGTTTTAAATTCATTTTAGCTGAATAGAACGACGTCTGAAACCATAATAAGCATATTTAGAAATTTGTATCTCCTACGGTTTAGCCTGGGCAATTATAAAAATCTCGCATTTTTAATCTGGCAATTATAAAAATCTGTCTTTTTTAAAATTACCAAAAATTAATAAATTCGATTTAAACTCACTTTAGCTGCATAGAACGACGTCTTAAATAATAATAAGGACATTTAGAAATTTTTATCATCTACGGTTTAGCCTGGGGAATTATAAAAATCTGACATTTATAAAATTACCAAAAATTAATAAATTCGATTTAAATTCATTTTAGCTGTATAGAACGACGTCTGAAATCATAATAAGCATATTTAGAAATTTGTATCTCCTACAGTTTAGCCTGGGCAATTATAAAAATCTCGCATTTTTAATGTGGCAATTATAAAAATCTGTCTTTTTTAAAATTACCAAAAATTAATAAATTCGATTTAAACTCATTTTAGCTGCATAGAACCACGTCTGAAACCATAATAAGCATATTTAGAAATTTGTATCTCCTACAGTTTAGCCTGGGCAATTATAAAAATCTCGCATTTTTAATCTGGCAATTATAAAAATCTCTCTTTTTTAAAATTACCAAAAATTAATAAATTCGATTTAAACTCTTTTTAGCTGCATAGAACGACGTCTTAAATAATAATAAGGACATTTAGAAATTTGTATCACCTACGGTTTAGCATGGGGAATTATAAAAATCTCGCATTTATAAAATTACCAAAAATTAATAAATTCGTTTTAAATTCATTCTAGCTGCATAGAACGACGTGTGAAACCTTAATAAGCAAATTTTGAAATTTGTATCTCCTACAGTTTAGCCTGGGCAGTTATAAAAATCTCGCATTTTTAATCTGGCAATTATAAAAATCTCTCTTTTATAAAATTACCAAAAATTAATAAATTCGATTTAAACTCATTTTAGCTGCATAGAACGACGTCTTAAATAATAATAAGGACATTTAGAAATTTGTATCACCTACGGTTTAGCCTGGGGAATTATAAAAATCTCGCATTTATAAAATTACCAAAAATTAATAAATTCGTTTTAAATTCATTCTAGCTGCATAGAACGACGTGTGAAACCATAATAAGCATATTTTGAAATTTGTATCTCCTACAGTTTAGCCTGGGCAGTTATAAAAATCTCGCATTTTTAATCTGGCAATTATAAAAATCTCTCTTTTTTAAAATTACCAAAAATTAATAAATTCGATTTAAACTCATTTTAGCTGCATAGAACGACGTCTTAAATAATAATAAGGACATTTAGAAATTTTTATCATCTACGGTTTAGCCTGGGGAATTATAAAAATCTGGCATTTATAAAATTACCAAAAATTAATAAATTCGATTTAAATTCATTTTAGCTGTATAGAACGACGTCTGAAACCATAATAAGCATATTTAGAAATTTGTATCTGGGACAGTTTAGCCTGGGCAATTATAAAAATCTCGCATTTTTAATCAGGCAATTATAAAAATCTCTCTTTTTTAAAATTACCAAAAATTAATAAATTCGATTTAAACTCATTTTAGCTGCATAGAACGACGTCTTAAGTAATAATAAGGACATTTAGAAATTTGTATCTCCTACAGTTTAGCCTGGGCAATTATAAAAATCTCGCATTTTTAATCTGGCAATAATAAAAATCTCTCTATTTTAAAATTACCAAAAATAAATAAATTCCGCTTAAACTCAATTTAGCTGCATAGAACGACGTCTTAAATAATAATAAGGACATTTAGAAATTTTTATCATCTACGGTTTAGCCTGGGGAATTATAAAAATCTGACATTTATAAAATTACCAAAAATTAATAAATTCGATTTAAATTCATTTTAGCTGTATAGAACGACGTCTGAAACCATAATAAGCATATTTAGAAATTTGTATCTCCTACAGTTTAGCCTGGGCAATTATAAAAATCTCGCATTTTTAATCTGGCAATTATAAAAATCTGTCTTTTTTAAAATTACCAAAAATTAATAAATTCGATTTAAACTCATTTTAGCTGCATAGAACCACGTCTTAAGTAATAATAAGGACATTTAGAAATTTGTATCACCTACGGTTTAGCCTGCAGAATTATAAAAATCTCGCATTTATAAAATTACCAAAAATTAATAAATTCGTTTTAAATTCATTTTAGCTGCATAGAACGACGTCTGAAACCATAATAAGCATATTTAGAAATTTGTATCTCCTACGGTTTAGCCTGGGCAATTATAAAAATCTCGCATTTTTAATCTGGCAATTATAAAAATCTGTCTTTTTTAAAATTACCAAAAATTAATAAATTCGATTTAAACTCACTTTAGCTGCATAGAACGACGTCTTAAATAATAATAAGGACATTTAGAAATTTTTATCATCTACGGTTTAGCCTGGGGAATTATAAAAATCTGGCATTTATAAAATTACCAAAAATTAATAAATTCGATTTAAATTCATTTTAGCTGTATAGAACGACGTCTGAAACCATAATAAGCATATTTAGAAATTTGTATCTGGGACAGTTTAGCCTGGGCAATTATAAAAATCTCGCATTTTTAATCAGGCAATTATAAAAATCTCTCTTTTTTAAAATTACCAAAAATTAATAAATTCGATTTAAACTCATTTTAGCTGCATAGAACGACGTCTTAAGTAATAATAAGGACATTTAGAAATTTGTATCACCTACGGTTTAGCCTGCAGAATTATAAAAATCTCGCATTTATAAAATTAACAAAAATTAATAAATTCGTTTTAAATTCATTTTAGCTGCATAGAACGACGCCTGAAACCATAATAAGCATATTTAGAAATTTGTATCTCCTACAGTTTAGCCTGGGCAATTATAAAAATCGCGCATTTTTAATCTGGCAATTATAAAAATCTGTCTTTTTTAAAATTACCAAAAATTAATAAATTCGATTTAAACTCATTTTAGCTGCATAGAACGACGTCTTAAGTAATAATAAGGACATTTAGAAATTTGTATCACCTACGGTTTAGCCTGGGGAATTATAAAAATCTCGCATTTATAAAATTACCAAAAATTAATAAATTCGTTTTAAATTCATTTTAGCTGCATAGAACGACGTCTGAAACCATAATAAGCATATTTAGAAATTTGTATCTCCTACAGTTTAGCCTCGGCAATTATAAAAATCTCGCATTTTTAATCTGGCAATTATAAAAATCTCTTTTTTAAAATTACCAAAAATTAATAAATTCGATTTAAACTCATTTTAGCTGCATAGAACGATGTCTTAAATAATAATAAGGACATTTAGAAATTTGTATCACCTACGGTGTAGCCTGGGGAATTATAAAAATCTCGCATTTATAAAATTACCAAAAATTAATAAATTCGTTTTAAATTCATTCTAGCTGCATAGAACGACGTGTGAAACCATAATAAGCATATTTAGAAATTTGTATCTCCTACAGTTTAGCCTGGGCAATTATAAAAATCTCGCATTTTTAATCTGGCAATTATAAAAATCTCTGTTTTTTAAAATTACCAAAAATTAATAAATTCGATTTAAACTCATTTTAGCTGCATAGAACGACGTCTTAAGTAATAATAAGGACATTTAGAAATTTGTATCACCTACGGTTTAGCCTGCAGAATTATAAAAATCTCGCATTTATAAAATTACCAAAAATTAATAAATTCGTTTTAAATTCATTTTAGCTGCATAGAACGACGTCTGAAACCATAATAAGCATATTTAGAAATTTGTATCTCCTACAGTTTAGCCTGGGCAATTATAAAAATCTCGCATTTTTAATCTGGCAATTATAAAAATCTGTCTTTTTTAAAATTACCAAAAATTAATAAATTCGATTTAAACTCATTTTAGCTGCATAGAACCACGTCTTAAGTAATAATAAGGACATTTAGAAATTTGTATCACCTACGGTTTAGCCTGCAGAATTATAAAAATCTCGCATTTATAAAATTACCAAAAATTAATAAATTCGTTTTAAATTCATTTTAGCTGTATAGAACGACGTCTGAAACCATAATAAGCATATTTAGAAATTTGTATCTCCTACGGTTTAGCCTGGGCAATTATAAAAATCTCGCATTTTTAATCTGGCAATTATAAAAATCTGTCTTTTTTAAAATTACCAAAAATTAATAAATTCGATTTAAACTCACTTTAGCTGCATAGAACGACGTCTTAAATAATAATAAGGACATTTAGAAATTTTTATCATCTACGGTTTAGCCTGGGGAATTATAAGAATCTGACATTTATAAAATTACCAAAAATTAATAAATTCGATTTAAATTCATTTTAGCTGTATAGAACGACGTCTGAAACCATAATAAGCATATTTAGAAATTTGTATCTCCTACAGTTTAGCCTGGGCAATTATAAAAATCTCGCATTTTTAATCTGGCAATTATAAAAATCTGTCTTTTTTAAAATTACCAAAAATTAATAAATTCGATTTAAACTCATTTTAGCTGCATAGAACCACGTCTTAAGTAATAATAAGGACATTTAGAAATTTGTATCACCTACGGTTTAGCCTGCAGAATTATAAAAATCTCGCATTTATAAAATTACCAAAAATTAATAAATTCGTTTTAAATTCATTTTAGCTGCATAGAACGACGTCTGAAACCATAATAAGCATATTTAGAAATTTGTATCTCCTACGGTTTTGCCTGGGCAATTATAAAAATCTCGCATTTTTAATCTGGCAATTATAAAAATCTGTCTTTTTTAAAATTACCAAAAATTAATAAATTCGATTTAAACTCACTTTAGCTGCATAGAACGACGTCTTAAGTAATAATAAGGACATTTAGAAATTTGTATCACCTACGGTTTAGCCTGCAGAATTATAAAAATCTCGCATTTATAAAATTACCAAAAATTAATAAATTCGTTTTAAATTCATTTTAGCTGCATAGAACGACGTCTGAAACCATAATAAGCATATTTAGAAATTTGTATCTCCTACAGTTTTGCCTGGGCAATTATAAAAATCTCGCATTTTTAATCTGGCAATTATAAAAATCTGTCTTTTTTAAAATTACCAAAAATTAATAAATTCGATTTAAACTCATTTTAGCTGCATAGAACGACGTCTTAAGTAATAATAAGGACATTTAGAAATTTGTATCACCTACGGTTTAGCCTGGGGAATTATAAAAATCTCGCATTTATAAAATTACTAAAAATTAATAAATTCGCTTTAAATTCATTTTAGCTGGATAGAACGACGTCTGAAACCATAATAAGCATATTTAGAAATTTGTATCTCCTACAGTTTAGCCTGGCCAATTATAAAAATCTCGCATTTTTAATCTGGCAATTATAAAAATCTCTCTTTTTTAAAATTACCAAAAATTAATAAATTCGATTTAAACTCATTTTAGCTGCATAGAACGACGTCTTAAATAATAGTAAGGACATTTAGAAATTTGTATCACCTACGGTTTAGCCTGGGGAATTATAAAAATCTCGCATTTATAAAATTACCAAAAATTAATAAATTCGTTTTAAATTCATTCTAGCTGCTTAGAACGACGTGTGAAACCATAATAAGCATATTTTGAAATTTGTATCTCCTACAGTTTAGCCTGGGCAATTATAAAAATCTCGCATTTTTAATCTGGCAATAATAAAAATCTCTCTATTTTAAAATTACCAAAAATAAATAAATTCGGCTTAAACTCATTTTAGCTGCATAGAACGACGTCTTAAATAATAATAAGGACATTTAGAAATTTTTATCATCTACGGTTTCGCCTGGGGAATTATAAAAATCTGTCTTTTTTAAAATTACCAAAAATTAATAAATTCGATTTAAACTCATTTTAGCTGCATAGAACGACGTCTTAAGTAATAATAAGGACATTTAGAAATTTGTATCACCTACGGTTTAGCCTGGGGAATTATAAAAATCTCGCATTTATAAAATTACTAAAAATTAATAAATTCGCTTTAAATTCATTTTAGCTGGATAGAACGACGTCTGAAACCATAATAAGCATATTTAGAAATTTGTATCTCCTACAGTTTAGCCTGGCCAATTATAAAAATCTCGCATTTTTAATCTGGCAATTATAAAAATCTCTCTTTTTTAAAATTACCAAAAATTAATAAATTCGATTTAAACTCATTTTAGCTGCATAGAACGACGTCTTAAATAATAGTAAGGACATTTAGAAATTTGTATCACCTACGGTTTAGCCTGGGGAATTATAAAAATCTCGCATTTATAAAATTACCAAAAATTAATAAATTCGTTTTAAATTCATTCTAGCTGCTTAGAACGACGTGTGAAACCATAATAAGCATATTTTGAAATTTGTATCTCCTACAGTTTAGCCTGGGCAATTATAAAAATCTCGCATTTTTAATCTGGCAATAATAAAAATCTCTCTTTTTTAAAATTACCAAAAATAAATAAATTCGGCTTAAACTCATTTTAGCTGCATAGAACGACGTCTTAAATAATAATAAGGACATTTAGAAATTTTTATCATCTACGGTTTCGCCTGGGGAATTATAAAAATCTGGCATTTATAAAATTACCAAAAATTAATAAATTCGATTTAAATTCATTTTAGCTGTATAGAACGACGTCTGAAACCATAATAAGCATATTTAGAAATTTGTATCTCCGACAGTTTAGCTTGGGCAATTATAAAAATCTCTCTTTTTTAAAATTTCCAAAAATTAATAAATTCGATTTAAACTCATTTTAGCTGCATAGAACGACGTCTTAAATAATAATAAGGACATTTAGAAATTTGTATCACCTACGGTTTAGCCTGGGGAATTATAAAAATCTCGCATTTATAAAATTACCAAAAATTAATAAATTCGTTTTAAATTCATTCTAGCTGCATAGAACGACGTGTGAAACCATAATAAGCATATTTTGAAATTTGTATCTCCTACAGTTTAGCCTGGGCAGTTATAAAAATCTCGCATTTTTAATCTGGCAATTATAAAAATCTCTCTTTTTTAAAATTACCAAAAATTAATAAATTCGATTTAAACTCATTTTAGCTGCATAGAACGACGTCTTAAATAATAATAAGGACATTTAGAAATTTGTATCACCTACGGTTTAGCCTGCAGAATTATAAAAATCTCGCATTTATAAAATTACTAAAAATTAATAAATTCGTTATAAATTCATTTTAGCTGCATAGAACGACGTCTGAAACCATAATAAGCATATTTAGAAATTTGTATCTCCTACAGTTTAGCCTGGGCAATTATAAAAATCTCGCATTTTTAATCTGGCAATTATAAAAATCTCTCTTTTTTAAAATTACCAAAAATTAATAAATTCGATTTAAACTCTTTTTAGCTGCATAGAACGACGTCTTAAATAATAATAAGGACATTTAGAAATTTGTATCACCTACGGTTTAGCCTGGGGAATTATAAAAATCTCGCATTTATAAAATTACCAAAAATTAATAAATTCGTTTTAAATTCATTCTAGCTGCATAGAACGACGTGTGAAACCATAATAAGCATATTTTGAAATTTGTATCTCCTACAGTTTAGCCTGGGCAGTTATAAAAATCTCGCATTTTTAATCTGGCAATTATAAAAATCTCTCTTTTATAAAATTACCAAAAATTAATAAATTCGATTTAAACTCATTTTAGCTGCATAGAACGACGTCTTAAATAATAATAAGGACATTTAGAAATTTGTATCACCTACGGTTTAGCCTGGGGAATTATAAAAATCTCGCATTTATAAAATTACCAAAAATTAATAAATTCGTCTTAAATTCATTCTAGCTGCATAGAACGACGTGTGAAACCATAATAAGCATATTTTGAAATTTGTATCTCCTACAGTTTAGCCTGGGCAGTTATAAAAATCTCGCATTTTTAATCTGGCAATTATAAAAATCTCTCTTTTTTAAAATTACCAAAAATTAATAAATTCGATTTAAACTCATTTTAGCTGCATAGAACGACGTCTTAAATAATAATAAGGACATTTAGAAATTTTTATCATCTACGGTTTAGCCTGGGGAATTATAAAAATCTGGCATTTATAAAATTACCAAAAATTAATAAATTCGATTTAAATTCATTTTAGCTGTATAGAACGACGTCTGAAACCATAATAAGCATATTTAGAAATTTGTATCTGGGACAGTTTAGCCTGGGCAATTATAAAAATCTCGCATTTTTAATCAGGCAATTATAAAAATCTCTCTTTTTTAAAATTACCAAAAATTAATAAATTCGATTTAAACTCATTTTAGCTGCATAGAACGACGTCTTAAGTAATAATAAGGACATTTAGAAATTTGTATCACCTACGGTTTAGCCTGCAGAATTATAAAAATCTCGCATTTATAAAATTAACAAAAATTAATAAATTCGTTTTAAATTCATTTTAGCTGCATAGAACGACGTCTGAAACCATAATAAGCATATTTAGAAATTTGTATCTCCTACGGTTTAGCCTGGGCAATTATAAAAATCTCGCATTTTTAATCTGGCAATTATAAAAATCTGTCTTTTTTAAAATTACCAAAAATTAATAAATTCGATTTAAACTCACTTTAGCTGCATAGAACGACGTCTTAAATAATAGTAAGGACATTTAGAAATTTGTATCACCTACGGTTTAGCCTGGGGAATTATAAAAATCTCGCATTTATAAAATTACCAAAAATTAATAAATTCGTTTTAAATTCATTCTAGCTGCTTAGAACGACGTGTGAAACCATAATAAGCATATTTTGAAATTTGTATCTCCTACAGTTTAGCCTGGGCAATTATAAAAATCTCGCATTTTTAATCTGGCAATAATAAAAATCTCTCTATTTTAAAATTACCAAAAATAAATAAATTCGGCTTAAACTCATTTTAGCTGCATAGAACGACGTCTTAAATAATAATAAGGACATTTAGAAATTTTTATCATCTACGGTTTCGCCTGGGGAATTATAAAAATCTGTCTTTTTTAAAATTACCAAAAATTAATAAATTCGATTTAAACTCATTTTAGCTGCATAGAACGACGTCTTAAGTAATAATAAGGACATTTAGAAATTTGTATCACCTACGGTTTAGCCTGGGGAATTATAAAAATCTCGCATTTATAAAATTACTAAAAATTAATAAATTCGCTTTAAATTCATTTTAGCTGGATAGAACGACGTCTGAAACCATAATAAGCATATTTAGAAATTTGTATCTCCTACAGTTTAGCCTGGCCAATTATAAAAATCTCGCATTTTTAATCTGGCAATTATAAAAATCTCTCTTTTTTAAAATTACCAAAAATTAATAAATTCGATTTAAACTCATTTTAGCTGCATAGAACGACGTCTTAAATAATAGTAAGGACATTTAGAAATTTGTATCACCTACGGTTTAGCCTGGGGAATTATAAAAATCTCGCATTTATAAAATTACCAAAAATTAATAAATTCGTTTTAAATTCATTCTAGCTGCTTAGAACGACGTGTGAAACCATAATAAGCATATTTTGAAATTTGTATCTCCTACAGTTTAGCCTGGGCAATTATAAAAATCTCGCATTTTTAATCTGGCAATAATAAAAATCTCTCTTTTTTAAAATTACCAAAAATAAATAAATTCGGCTTAAACTCATTTTAGCTGCATAGAACGACGTCTTAAATAATAATAAGGACATTTAGAAATTTTTATCATCTACGGTTTCGCCTGGGGAATTATAAAAATCTGGCATTTATAAAATTACCAAAAATTAATAAATTCGATTTAAATTCATTTTAGCTGTATAGAACGACGTCTGAAACCATAATAAGCATATTTAGAAATTTGTATCTCCGACAGTTTAGCTTGGGCAATTATAAAAATCTCTCTTTTTTAAAATTTCCAAAAATTAATAAATTCGATTTAAACTCATTTTAGCTGCATAGAACGACGTCTTAAATAATAATAAGGACATTTAGAAATTTGTATCACCTACGGTTTAGCCTGGGGAATTATAAAAATCTCGCATTTATAAAATTACCAAAAATTAATAAATTCGTTTTAAATTCATTCTAGCTGCATAGAACGACGTGTGAAACCATAATAAGCATATTTTGAAATTTGTATCTCCTACAGTTTAGCCTGGGCAGTTATAAAAATCTCGCATTTTTAATCTGGCAATTATAAAAATCTCTCTTTTTTAAAATTACCAAAAATTAATAAATTCGATTTAAACTCATTTTAGCTGCATAGAACGACGTCTTAAATAATAATAAGGACATTTAGAAATTTGTATCACCTACGGTTTAGCCTGCAGAATTATAAAAATCTCGCATTTATAAAATTACTAAAAATTAATAAATTCGTTATAAATTCATTTTAGCTGCATAGAACGACGTCTGAAACCATAATAAGCATATTTAGAAATTTGTATCTCCTACAGTTTAGCCTGGGCAATTATAAAAATCTCGCATTTTTAATCTGGCAATTATAAAAATCTCTCTTTTTTAAAATTACCAAAAATTAATAAATTCGATTTAAACTCTTTTTAGCTGCATAGAACGACGTCTTAAATAATAATAAGGACATTTAGAAATTTGTATCACCTACGGTTTAGCCTGGGGAATTATAAAAATCTCGCATTTATAAAATTACCAAAAATTAATAAATTCGTTTTAAATTCATTCTAGCTGCATAGAACGACGTGTGAAACCATAATAAGCATATTTTGAAATTTGTATCTCCTACAGTTTAGCCTGGGCAGTTATAAAAATCTCGCATTTTTAATCTGGCAATTATAAAAATCTCTCTTTTATAAAATTACCAAAAATTAATAAATTCGATTTAAACTCATTTTAGCTGCATAGAACGACGTCTTAAATAATAATAAGGACATTTAGAAATTTGTATCACCTACGGTTTAGCCTGGGGAATTATAAAAATCTCGCATTTATAAAATTACCAAAAATTAATAAATTCGTCTTAAATTCATTCTAGCTGCATAGAACGACGTGTGAAACCATAATAAGCATATTTTGAAATTTGTATCTCCTACAGTTTAGCCTGGGCAGTTATAAAAATCTCGCATTTTTAATCTGGCAATTATAAAAATCTCTCTTTTTTAAAATTACCAAAAATTAATAAATTCGATTTAAACTCATTTTAGCTGCATAGAACGACGTCTTAAATAATAATAAGGACATTTAGAAATTTTTATCATCTACGGTTTAGCCTGGGGAATTATAAAAATCTGGCATTTATAAAATTACCAAAAATTAATAAATTCGATTTAAATTCATTTTAGCTGTATAGAACGACGTCTGAAACCATAATAAGCATATTTAGAAATTTGTATCTGGGACAGTTTAGCCTGGGCAATTATAAAAATCTCGCATTTTTAATCAGGCAATTATAAAAATCTCTCTTTTTTAAAATTACCAAAAATTAATAAATTCGATTTAAACTCATTTTAGCTGCATAGAACGACGTCTTAAGTAATAATAAGGACATTTAGAAATTTGTATCACCTACGGTTTAGCCTGCAGAATTATAAAAATCTCGCATTTATAAAATTAACAAAAATTAATAAATTCGTTTTAAATTCATTTTAGCTGCATAGAACGACGTCTGAAACCATAATAAGCATATTTAGAAATTTGTATCTCCTACGGTTTAGCCTGGGCAATTATAAAAATCTCGCATTTTTAATCTGGCAATTATAAAAATCTGTCTTTTTTAAAATTACCAAAAATTAATAAATTCGATTTAAACTCACTTTAGCTGCATAGAACGACGTCTTAAATAATAATAAGGACATTTAGAAATTTTTATCATCTACGGTTTAGCCTGGGGAATTATAAAAATCTGACATTTATAAAATTACCAAAAATTAATAAATTCGATTTAAATTCATTTTAGCTGTATAGAACGACGTCTGAAACCATAATAAGCATATTTAGAAATTTGTATCTCCTACAGTTTAGCCTGGGCAATTATAAAAATCTCGCATTTTTAATCTGGCAATTATAAAAATCTGTCTTTTTTAAAATTACCAAAAATTAATAAATTCGATTTAAACTCATTTTAGCTGCATAGAACGATGTCTTAAATAATAATAAGGACATTTAGAAATTTGTATCACCTACGGTGTAGCCTGGGGAATTATAAAAATCTCGCATTTATAAAATTACCAAAAATTAATAAATTCGTTTTAAATTCATTCTAGCTGCATAGAACGACGTGTGAAACCATAATAAGCATATTTAGAAATTTGTATCTCCTACAGTTTAGCCTGGGCAATTATAAAAATCTCGCATTTTTAATCTGGCAATTATAAAAATCTCTGTTTTTTAAAATTACCAAAAATTAATAAATTCGATTTAAACTCATTTTAGCTGCATAGAACGACGTCTTAAGTAATAATAAGGACATTTAGAAATTTGTATCACCTACGGTTTAGCCTGCAGAATTATAAAAATCTCGCATTTATAAAATTACCAAAAATTAATAAATTCGTTTTAAATTCATTTTAGCTGCATAGAACGACGTCTGAAACCATAATAAGCATATTTAGAAATTTGTATCTCCTACAGTTTAGCCTGGGCAATTATAAAAATCTCGCATTTTTAATCTGGCAATTATAAAAATCTGTCTTTTTTAAAATTACCAAAAATTAATAAATTCGATTTAAACTCATTTTAGCTGCATAGAACGACGTCTTAAGTAATAATAAGGACATTTAGAAATTTGTATCACCTACGGTTTAGCCTGGGGAATTATAAAAATCTCGCGTTTATAAAATTACCAAAAATTAATAAATTCGTTTTAAATTCATTTTAGCTGCATAGAACGACGTCTGAAACCATAATTAGCATATTTAGAATTTTGTATCTCCTACAGTTTAGCCTGGGCAATTATAAAAATCTCGCATTTTTAATCTGGCAATAATAAAAATCTCTCTATTTTAAAATTACCAAAAATAAATAAATTCCGCTTAAACTCAATTTAGCTGCATAGAACGACGTCTTAAATAATAATAAGGACATTTAGAAATTTTTATCATCTACGGTTTAGCCTGGGGAATTATAAAAATCTGACATTTATAAAATTACCAAAAATTAATAAATTCGATTTAAATTCATTTTAGCTGTATAGAACGACGTCTGAAACCATAATAAGCATATTTAGAAATTTGTATCTCCTACAGTTTAGCCTGGGCAATTATAAAAATCTCGCATTTTTAATCTGGCAATTATAAAAATCTGTCTTTTTTAAAATTACCAAAAATTAATAAATTCGATTTAAACTCATTTTAGCTGC
Source organism: Melanotus villosus (assembly GCA_963082815.1). Classification (NCBI taxonomy): domain Eukaryota; kingdom Metazoa; phylum Arthropoda; class Insecta; order Coleoptera; family Elateridae; genus Melanotus; species Melanotus villosus. The sequence goes on along the minus strand of OY720419.1, from coordinate 34,247,634 downwards.
ATAGAACCACGTCTTAAGTAATAATAAGGACATTTAGAAATTTGTATCACCTACGGTTTAGCCTGCAGAATTATAAAAATCTCGCATTTATAAAATTACCAAAAATTAATAAATTCGTTTTAAATTCATTTTAGCTGCATAGAACGACGTCTGAAACCATAATAAGCATATTTAGAAATTTGTATCTCCTACGGTTTAGCCTGGGCAATTATAAAAATCTCGCATTTTTAATCTGGCAATTATAAAAATCTGTCTTATTTAAAATTACCAAAAATTAATAAATTCGACTTAAACTCACTTTAGCTGCATAGAACGACGTCTTAAATAATAATAAGGACATTTAGAAATTTTTATCATCTACGGTTTAGCCTGGGGAATTATAAAAATCTGACATTTATAAAATTACCAAAAATTAATAAATTCGATTTAAATTCATTTTAGCTGTATAGAACGACGTCTGAAACCATAATAAGCATATTTAGAAATTTGTATCTCCTACAGTTTAGCCTGGGCAATTATAAAAATCTCGCATTTTTAATCTGGCAATTATAAAAATCTGTCTTTTTTAAAATTACCAAAAATTAATAAATTCGATTTAAACTCATTTTAGCTGCATAGAACCACGTCTTAAGTAATAATAAGGACATTTAGAAATTTGTATCACCTACGGTTTAGCCTGCAGAATTATAAAAATCTCGCATTTATAAAATTACCAAAAATTAATAAATTCGTTTTAAATTCATTTTAGCTGTATAGAACGACGTCTGAAACCATAATAAGCATATTTAGAAATTTGTATCTCCTACGGTTTAGCCTGGGCAATTATAAAAATCTCGCATTTTTAATCTGGCAATTATAAAAATCTGTCTTTTTTAAAATTACCAAAAATTAATAAATTCGATTTAAACTCACTTTAGCTGCATAGAACGACGTCTTAAATAATAATAAGGACATTTAGAAATTTTTATCATCTACGGTTTAGCCTGGGGAATTATAAGAATCTGACATTTATAAAATTACCAAAAATTAATAAATTCGATTTAAATTCATTTTAGCTGTATAGAACGACGTCTGAAACCATAATAAGCATATTTAGAAATTTGTATCTCCTACAGTTTAGCCTGGGCAATTATAAAAATCTCGCATTTTTAATCTGGCAATTATAAAAATCTGTCTTTTTTAAAATTACCAAAAATTAATAAATTCGATTTAAACTCATTTTAGCTGCATAGAACCACGTCTTAAGTAATAATAAGGACATTTAGAAATTTGTATCACCTACGGTTTAGCCTGCAGAATTATAAAAATCTCGCATTTATAAAATTACCAAAAATTAATAAATTCGTTTTAAATTCATTTTAGCTGCATAGAACGACGTCTGAAACCATAATAAGCATATTTAGAAATTTGTATCTCCTACGGTTTTGCCTGGGCAATTATAAAAATCTGGCATTTTTAATCTGGCAATTATAAAAATCTGTCTTTTTTAAAATTACCAAAAATTAATAAATTCGATTTAAACTCACTTTAGCTGCATAGAACGACGTCTTAAGTAATAATAAGGACATTTAGAAATTTGTATCACCTACGGTTTAGCCTGCAGAATTATAAAAATCTCGCATTTATAAAATTACCAAAAATTAATAAATTCGTTTTAAATTCATTTTAGCTGCATAGAACGACGTCTGAAACCATAATAAGCATATTTAGAAATTTGTATCTCCTACAGTTTTGCCTGGGCAATTATAAAAATCTCGCATTTTTAATCTGGCAATTATAAAAATCTGTCTTTTTTAAAATTACCAAAAATTAATAAATTCGATTTAAACTCATTTTAGCTGCATAGAACGACGTCTTAAGTAATAATAAGGACATTTAGAAATTTGTATCACCTACGGTTTAGCCTGGGGAATTATAAAAATCTCGCATTTATAAAATTACTAAAAATTAATAAATTCGCTTTAAATTCATTTTAGCTGGATAGAACGACGTCTGAAACCATAATAAGCATATTTAGAAATTTGTATCTCCTACAGTTTAGCCTGGCCAATTATAAAAATCTCGCATTTTTAATCTGGCAATTATAAAAATCTCTCTTTTTTAAAATTACCAAAAATTAATAAATTCGATTTAAACTCATTTTAGCTGCATAGAACGACGTCTTAAATAATAGTAAGGACATTTAGAAATTTGTATCACCTACGGTTTAGCCTGGGGAATTATAAAAATCTCGCATTTATAAAATTACCAAAAATTAATAAATTCGTTTTAAATTCATTCTAGCTGCTTAGAACGACGTGTGAAACCATAATAAGCATATTTTGAAATTTGTATCTCCTACAGTTTAGCCTGGGCAATTATAAAAATCTCGCATTTTTAATCTGGCAATAATAAAAATCTCTCTATTTTAAAATTACCAAAAATAAATAAATTCGGCTTAAACTCATTTTAGCTGCATAGAACGACGTCTTAAATAATAATAAGGACATTTAGAAATTTTTATCATCTACGGTTTCGCCTGGGGAATTATAAAAATCTGTCTTTTTTAAAATTACCAAAAATTAATAAATTCGATTTAAACTCATTTTAGCTGCATAGAACGACGTCTTAAGTAATAATAAGGACATTTAGAAATTTGTATCACCTACGGTTTAGCCTGGGGAATTATAAAAATCTCGCATTTATAAAATTACTAAAAATTAATAAATTCGCTTTAAATTCATTTTAGCTGGATAGAACGACGTCTGAAACCATAATAAGCATATTTAGAAATTTGTATCTCCTACAGTTTAGCCTGGCCAATTATAAAAATCTCGCATTTTTAATCTGGCAATTATAAAAATCTCTCTTTTTTAAAATTACCAAAAATTAATAAATTCGATTTAAACTCATTTTAGCTGCATAGAACGACGTCTTAAATAATAGTAAGGACATTTAGAAATTTGTATCACCTACGGTTTAGCCTGGGGAATTATAAAAATCTCGCATTTATAAAATTACCAAAAATTAATAAATTCGTTTTAAATTCATTCTAGCTGCTTAGAACGACGTGTGAAACCATAATAAGCATATTTTGAAATTTGTATCTCCTACAGTTTAGCCTGGGCAATTATAAAAATCTCGCATTTTTAATCTGGCAATAATAAAAATCTCTCTTTTTTAAAATTACCAAAAATAAATAAATTCGGCTTAAACTCATTTTAGCTGCATAGAACGACGTCTTAAATAATAATAAGGACATTTAGAAATTTTTATCATCTACGGTTTCGCCTGGGGAATTATAAAAATCTGGCATTTATAAAATTACCAAAATTAATAAATTCGATTTAAATTCATTTTAGCTGTATAGAACGACGTCTGAAACCATAATAAGCATATTTAGAAATTTGTATCTCCGACAGTTTAGCTTGGGCAATTATAAAAATCTCTCTTTTTTAAAATTTCCAAAAATTAATAAATTCGATTTAAACTCATTTTAGCTGCATAGAACGACGTCTTAAATAATAATAAGGACATTTAGAAATTTGTATCACCTACGGTTTAGCCTGGGGAATTATAAAAATCTCGCATTTATAAAATTACCAAAAATTAATAAATTCGTTTTAAATTCATTCTAGCTGCATAGAACGACGTGTGAAACCATAATAAGCATATTTTGAAATTTGTATCTCCTACAGTTTAGCCTGGGCAGTTATAAAAATCTCGCATTTTTAATCTGGCAATTATAAAAATCTCTCTTTTTTAAAATTACCAAAAATTAATAAATTCGATTTAAACTCATTTTAGCTGCATAGAACGACGTCTTAAATAATAATAAGGACATTTAGAAATTTGTATCACCTACGGTTTAGCCTGCAGAATTATAAAAATCTCGCATTTATAAAATTACTAAAAATTAATAAATTCGTTATAAATTCATTTTAGCTGCATAGAACGACGTCTGAAACCATAATAAGCATATTTAGAAATTTGTATCTCCTACAGTTTAGCCTGGGCAATTATAAAAATCTCGCATTTTTAATCTGGCAATTATAAAAATCTCTCTTTTTTAAAATTACCAAAAATTAATAAATTCGATTTAAACTCTTTTTAGCTGCATAGAACGACGTCTTAAATAATAATAAGGACATTTAGAAATTTGTATCACCTACGGTTTAGCCTGGGGAATTATAAAAATCTCGCATTTATAAAATTACCAAAAATTAATAAATTCGTTTTAAATTCATTCTAGCTGCATAGAACGACGTGTGAAACCATAATAAGCATATTTTGAAATTTGTATCTCCTACAGTTTAGCCTGGGCAGTTATAAAAATCTCGCATTTTTAATCTGGCAATTATAAAAATCTCTCTTTTATAAAATTACCAAAAATTAATAAATTCGATTTAAACTCATTTTAGCTGCATAGAACGACGTCTTAAATAATAATAAGGACATTTAGAAATTTGTATCACCTACGGTTTAGCCTGGGGAATTATAAAAATCTCGCATTTATAAAATTACCAAAAATTAATAAATACGTCTTAAATTCATTCTAGCTGCATAGAACGACGTGTGAAACCATAATAAGCATATTTTGAAATTTGTATCTCCTACAGTTTAGCCTGGGCAGTTATAAAAATCTCGCATTTTTAATCTGGCAATTATAAAAATCTCTCTTTTTTAAAATTACCAAAAATTAATAAATTCGATTTAAACTCATTTTAGCTGCATAGAACGACGTCTCAAATAATAATAAGGACATTTAGAAATTTTTATCATCTACGGTTTAGCCTGGGGAATTATAAAAATCTGGCATTTATAAAATTACCAAAAATTAATAAATTCGTTTTAAATTCATTCTAGCTGCATAGAACGACGTGTGAAACCATAATAAGCATATTTTGAAATTTGTATCTCCTACAGTTTAGCCTGGGCAGTTATAAAAATCTCGCATTTTTAATCTGGCAATTATAAAAATCTCTCTTTTTTAAAATTACCAAAAATTAATAAATTCGATTTAAACTCATTTTAGCTGCATAGAACGACGTCTTAAATAATAATAAGGACATTTAGAAATTTGTATCACCTACGGTTTAGCCTGGGGAATTATAAAAATCTCGCATTTATAAAATTACCAAAAATTAATAAATTCGTTTTAAATTCATTCTAGCTGCATAGAACGACGTGTGAAACCATAATAAGCATATTTTGAAATTTGTATCTCCTACAGTTTAGCCTGGGCAGTTATAAAAATCTCGCATTTTTAATCTGGCAATTATAAAAATCTCTCTTTTTTAAAATTACCAAAAATTAATAAATTCGATTTAAACTCATTTTAGCTGCATAGAACGACGTCTTAAATAATAATAAGGACGTTTAGAAATTTTTATCATCTACGGTTTAGCCTGGGGAATTATAAAAATCTGGCATTTATAAAATTACCAAAAATTAATAAATTCGATTTAAATTCATTTTAGCTGTATAGAACGACGTCTGAAACCATAATAAGCATATTTAGAAATTTGTATCTGGGACAGTTTAGCCTGGGCAATTATAAAAATCTCGCATTTTTAATCAGGCAATTATAAAAATCTCTCTTTTTTAAAATTACCAAAAATTAATAAATTCGATTTAAACTCATTTTAGCTGCATAGAACGACGTCTTAAGTAATAATAAGGACATTTAGAAATTTGTATCACCTACGGTTTAGCCTGCAGAATTATAAAAATCTCGCATTTATAAAATTAACAAAAATTAATAAATTCGTTTTAAATTCATTTTAGCTGCATAGAACGACGCCTGAAACCATAATAAGCATATTTAGAAATTTGTATCTCCTACAGTTTAGCCTGGGCAATTATAAAAATCGCGCATTTTTAATCTGGCAATTATAAAAATCTGTCTTTTTTAAAATTACCAAAAATTAATAAATTCGATTTAAACTCATTTTAGCTGCATAGAACGACGTCTTAAGTAATAATAAGGACATTTAGAAATTTGTATCACCTACGGTTTAGCCTGCAGAATTATAAAAATCTCGCATTTATAAAATTACCAAAAATTAATAAATTCGTTTTAAATTCATTTTAGCTGCATAGAACGACGTCTGAAACCATAATAAGCATATTTAGAAATTTGTATCTCCTACAGTTTAGCCTGGGCAATTATAAAAATCTCGCATTTTTAATCTGGCAATTATAAAAATCTCTCTTTTTTAAAATTACCAAAAATTAATAAATTCTATTTAAACTCATTTTAGCTGTATAGAACGACGTCTTAAGTAATAATAAGGACATTTAGAAATTTGTATCACCTACGGTTTAGCCTGCAGAATTATAAAAATCTCGCATTTATAAAATTAACAAAAATTAATAAATTCGTTTTAAATTCATTTTAGCTGCATAGAACGACGCCTGAAACCATAATAAGCATATTTAGAAATTTGTATCTCCTACAGTTTAGCCTGGGCAATTATAAAAATCGCGCATTTTTAATCTGGCAATTATAAAAATCTGTCTTTTTTAAAATTACCAAAAATTAATAAATTCGATTTAAACTCATTTTAGCTGCATAGAACGACGTCTTAAGTAATAATAAGGACATTTAGAAATTTGTATCACCTACGGTTTAGCCTGCAGAATTATAAAAATCTCGCATTTATAAAATTACCAAAAATTAATAAATTCGTTTTAAATTCATTTTAGCTGCATAGAACGACGTCTGAAACCATAATAAGCATATTTAGAAATTTGTATCTCCTACAGTTTAGCCTGGGCAATTATAAAAATCTCGCATTTTTAATCTGGCAATTATAAAAATCTGTCTTTTTTAAAATTACCAAAAATTAATAAATTCGATTTAAACTCATTTTAGCTGCATAGAACGACGTCTTAAGTAATAATAAGGGCATTTAGAAATTTGTATCACCTACGGTTTAGCCTGGGGAATTATAAAAATCTCGCGTTTATAAAATTACCAAAAATTAATAAATTCGTTTTAAATTCATTTTAGCTGCATAGAACGACGTCTGAAACCATAATTAGCATATTTAGAATTTTGTATCTCCTACAGTTTAGCCTGGGCAATTATAAAAATCTCGCATTTTTAATCTGGCAATAATAAAAATCTCTCTATTTTAAAATTACCAAAAATAAATAAATTCCGCTTAAACTCATTTTAGCTGCATAGAACGACGTCTTAAATAATAATAAGGACATTTAGAAATTTTTATCATCTACGGTTTAGCCTGGGGAATTATAAAAATCTGACATTTATAAAATTACCAAAAATTAATAAATTCGATTTAAATTCATTTTAGCTGTATAGAACGACGTCTGAAACCATAATAAGCATATTTAGAAATTTGTATCTCCTACAGTTTAGCCTGGGCAATTATAAAAATCTCGCATTTTTAATCTGGCAATTATAAAAATCTGTCTTTTTTAAAATTACCAAAAATTAATAAATTCGATTTAAACTCATTTTAGCTGCATAGAACCACGTCTTAAGTAATAATAAGGACATTTAGAAATTTGTATCACCTACGGTTTAGCCTGCAGAATTATAAAAATCTCGCATTTATAAAATTACCAAAAATTAATAAATTCGTTTTAAATTCATTTTAGCTGCATAGAACGACGTCTGAAACCATAATAAGCATATTTAGAAATTTGTATCTCCTACGGTTTAGCCTGGGCAATTATAAAAATCTCGCATTTTTAATCTGGCAATTATAAAAATCTGTCTTTTTTAAAATTACCAAAAATTAATAAATTCGATTTAAACTCACTTTAGCTGCATAGAACGACGTCTTAAGTAATAATAAGGACATTTAGAAATTTGTATCACCTACGGTTTAGCCTGCAGAATTATAAAAATCTCGCATTTATAAAATTACCAAAAATTAATAAATTCGTTTTAAATTCATTTTAGCTGCATAGAACGACGTCTGAAACCATAATAAGCATATTTAGAAATTTGTATCTCCTACAGTTTTGCCTGGGCAATTATAAAAATCTCGCATTTTTAATCTGGCAATTATAAAAATCTGTCTTTTTTAAAATTACCAAAAATTAATAAATTCGATTTAAACTCATTTTAGCTGCATAGAACGACGTCTTAAGTAATAATAAGGACATTTAGAAATTTGTATCACCTACGGTTTAGCCTGGGGAATTATAAAAATCTCGCATTTATAAAATTACTAAAAATTAATAAATTCGCTTTAAATTCATTTTAGCTGGATAGAACGACGTCTGAAACCATAATAAGCATATTTAGAAATTTGTATCTCCTACAGTTTAGCTTGGCCAATTATAAAAATCTCGCATTTTTAATCTGGCAATTATAAAAATCTCTCTTTTTTAAAATTACCAAAAATTAATAAATTCGATTTAAACTCATTTTAGCTGCATGGAACGACGTCTTAAATAATAGTAAGGACATTTAGAAATTTGTATCACCTACGGTTTAGCCTGGGGAATTATAAAAATCTCGCATTTATAAAATTACCAAAAATTAATAAATTCGTTTTAAATTCATTCTAGCTGCTTAGAACGACGTGTGAAACCATAATAAGCATATTTTGAAATTTGTATCTCCTACAGTTTAGCCTGGGCAATTATAAAAATCTCGCATTTTTAATCTGGCAATAATAAAAATCTCTCTTTTTAAAATTACCAAAAATAAATAAATTCGGCTTAAACTCATTTTAGCTGCATAGAACGACGTCTTAAATAATAATAAGGACATTTAGAAATTTTTATCATCTACGGTTTAGCCTGGGGAATTATAAAAATCTGGTATTTATAAAATTACCAAAAATTAATAAATTCGATTTAAATTCATTTTAGCTGTATAGAACGACGTCTGAAACCATAATAAGCATATTTAGAAATTTGTATCTCCGACAGTTTAGCCTGGGCAATTATAAAAATCTCTCTTTTTTAAAATTTCCAAAAATTAATAAATTCGATTTAAACTCATTTTAGCTGCATAGAACGACGTCTTAAATAATAATAAGGACATTTAGAAATTTGTATCACCTACGGTTTAGCCTGGGGAATTATAAAAATCTCGCATTTATAAAATTACCAAAAATTAATAAATTCGTTTTAAATTCATTCTAGCTGCATAGAACGACGGTGAAACCATAATAAGCATATTTTGAAATTTGTATCTCCTACAGTTTAGCCTGGGCAGTTATAAAAATCTCGCATTTTTAATCTGGCAATTATAAAAATCTCTCTTTTTTAAAATTACCAAAAATTAATAAATTCGATTTAAACTCATTTTAGCTGCATAGAACGACGTCTTAAATAATAATAAGGACATTTAGAAATTTGTATCACCTACGGTTTAGCCTGGGGAATTATAAAAATCTCGCATTTATAAAATTACCAAAAATTAATAAATTCGTTTTAAATTCATTCTAGCTGCATAGAACGACGTGTGAAACCATAATAAGCATATTTTGAAATTTGTATCTCCTACAGTTTAGCCTGGGCAGTTATAAAAATCTCGCATTTTTAATCTGGCAATTATAAAAATCTCTCTTTTTTAAAATTACCAAAAATTAATAAATTCGATTTAAACTCATTTTAGCTGCATAGAACGACGTCTTAAATAATAATAAGGACATTTAGAAATTTTTATCATCTACGGTTTAGCCTGGGGAATTATAAAAATCTGGCATTTATAAAATTACCAAAAATTAATAAATTCGATTTAAATTCATTTTAGCTGTATAGAACGACGTCTGAAACCATAATAAGCATATTTAGAAATTTGTATCTGGGACAGTTTAGCCTGGGCAATTATAAAAATCTCGCATTTTTAATCAGGCAATTATAAAAATCTCTCTTTTTTAAAATTACCAAAAATTAATAAATTCGATTTAAACTCATTTTAGCTGAATAGAACGACGTCTTAAGTAATAATAAGGACATTTAGAAATTTGTATCACCTACGGTTTAGCCTGCAGAATTATAAAAATCTCGCATTTATAAAATTAACAAAAATTAATAAATTCGTTTTAAATTCATTTTAGCTGCATAGAACGACGCCTGAAACCATAATAAGCATATTTAGAAATTTGTATCTCCTACAGTTTAGCCTGGGCAATTATAAAAATCGCGCATCTTTAATCTGGCAATTATAAAAATCTGTCTTTTTTAAAATTACCAAAAATTAATAAATTCGATTTAAACTCATTTTAGCTGCATAGAACGACGTCTTAAGTAATAATAAGGACATTTAGAAATTTGTATCACCTACGGTTTAGCCTGCAGAATTATAAAAATCTCGCATTTATAAAATTACCAAAAATTAATAAATTCGTTTTAAATTCATTTTAGCTGCATAGAACGACGTCTGTAACCATAATTAGCATATTTAGAATTTTGTATCTCCTACAGTTTAGCCTGGGCAATTATAAAAATCTCGCATTTTTAATCTGGCAATAATAAAAATCTCTCTATTTTAAAATTACCAAAAATAAATAAATTCCGCTTAAACTCATTTTAGCTGCATAGAACGACGTCTTAAATAATAATAAGGACATTTAGAAATTTTTATCATCTACGGTTTAGCCTGGGGAATTATAAAAATCTGACATTTATAAAATTACCAAAAATTAATAAATTCGATTTAAATTCATTTTAGCTGTATAGAACGACGTCTGAAACCATAATAAGCATATTTAGAAATTTGTATCTCCTACAGTTTAGCCTGGGCAATTATAAAAATCTCGCATTTTTAATCTGGCAATTATAAAAATCTGTCTTTTTTAAAATTACCAAAAATTAATAAATTCGATTTAAACTCATTTTAGCTGCATAGAACCACGTCTTAAGTAATAATAAGGACATTTAGAAATTTGTATCACCTACGGTTTAGCCTGCAGAATTATAAAAATCTCGCATTTATAAAATTACCAAAAATTAATAAATTCGTTTTAAATTCATTTTAGCTGCATAGAACGACGTCTGAAACCATAATAAGCATATTTAGAAATTTGTATCTCCTACGGTTTAGCCTGGGCAATTATAAAAATCTCGCATTTTTAATCTGGCAATTATAAAAATCTGTCTTTTTTAAAATTACCAAAAATTAATAAATTCGATTTAAACTCACTTTAGCTGCATAGAACGACGTCTTAAGTAATAATAAGGACATTTAGAAATTTGTATCACCTACGGTTTAGCCTGCAGAATTATAAAAATCTCGCATTTATAAAATTACCAAAAATTAATAAATTCGTTTTAAATTCATTTTAGCTGCATAGAACGACGTCTGAAACCATAATAAGCATATTTAGAAATTTGTATCTCCTACGGTTTAGCCTGGGCAATTATAAAAATCTCGCATTTTTAATCTGGCAATTATAAAAATCTCTCTTTTTTAAAATTACCAAAAATTAATAAATTCGATTTAAACTCACTTTAGCTGCATAGAACGACGTCTTAAGTAATAATAAGGACATTTAGAAATTTGTATCACCTACGGTTTAGCCTGCAGAATTATAAAAATCTCGCATTTATAAAATTACCAAAAATTAATAAATTCGTTTTAAATTCATTTTAGCTGCATAGAACGACGTCTGAAACCATAATAAGCATATTTAGAAATTTGTATCTCCTACGGTTTAGCCTGGGCAATTATAAAAATCTCGCATTTTTAATCTGGCAATTATAAAAATCTGTCTTTTTTAAAATTACCAAAAATTAATAAATTCGATTTAAACTCACTTTAGCTGCATAGAACGACGTCTTAAGTAATAATAAGGACATTTAGAAATTTGTATCACCTACGGTTTAGCCTGCAGAATTATAAAAATCTCGCATTTATAAAATTACCAAAAATTAATAAATTCGTTTTAAATTCATTTTAGCTGCATAGAACGACGTCTGAAACCATAATAAGCATATTTAGAAATTTGTATCTCCTACGGTTTAGCCTGGGCAATTATAAAAATCTCGCATTTTTAATCTGGCAATTATAAAAATCTCTCTTTTTTAAAATTACCAAAAATTAATAAATTCGATTTAAACTCATTTTAGCTGCATAGAACGACGTCTTAAATAATAGTAAGGACATTTAGAAATTTGCATCACCTACGGTTTAGCCTGGGGAATTATAAAAATCTCGCATTTATAAAATTACCAAAAATTAATAAATTCGTTTTAAATTCATTCTAGCTGCATAGAACGACGTGTGAAACCATAATAAGCATATTTTGAAATTTGTATCTCCTACAGTTTAGCCTGGGCAATTATAAAAATCTCGCATTTTTAATCTGGCAATAATAAAAATCTCTCTTTTTTAAAATTACCAAAAATAAATAAATTCGGCTTAAACTCATTTTAGCTGCATAGAACGACGTCTTAAATAATAATAAGGACATTTAGAAATTTTTATCATCTACGGTTTAGCCTGGGGAATTATAAAAATCTGGCATTTATAAAATTACCAAAAATTAATAAATTCGATTTAAATTCATTTTAGCTGTATAGAACGACGTCTGAAACCATAATAAGCATATTTAGAAATTTGTATCTCCGACAGTTTAGCCTGGGCAATTATAAAAATCTCTCTTTTTTAAAATTTCCAAAAATTAATAAATTCGATTTAAACTCATTTTAGCTGCATAGAACGACGTCTTAAATAATAATAAGGACATTTAGAAATTTGTATCACCTACGGTTTAGCCTGGGGAATTATAAAAATCTCGCATTTATAAAATTACCAAAAATTAATAAATTCGTTTTAAATTCATTCTAGCTGCATAGAACGACGTGTGAAACCATAATAAGCATATTTTGAAATTTGTATCTCCTACAGTTTAGCCTGGGCAGTTATATAAATCTCGCATTTTTAATCTGGCAATTATAAAAATCTCTCTTTTTTAAAATTACCTAAAATTAATAAATTCGATTTAAACTCATTTTAGCTGCATAGAACGACGTCTTAAATAATAATAAGGACATTTAGAAATTTGTATCACCTACGGTTTAGCCTGGGGAATTATAAAAATCTCGCATTTATAAAATTACCAAAAATTAATAAATTCGTTTTAAATTCATTCTAGCTGCATAGAACGACGTGTGAAACCATAATAAGCATATTTTGAAATTTGTATCTCCTACAGTTTAGCCTGGGCAGTTATAAAAATCTCGCATTTTTAATCTGGCAATTATAAAAATCTCTCTTTTTTAAAATTACCAAAAATTAATAAATTCGATTTAAACTCATTTTAGCTGCATAGAACGACGTCTTAAATAATAATAAGGACATTTAGAAATTTTTATCATCTACGGTTTAGCCTGGGGAATTATAAAAATCTGGCATTTATAAAATTACCAAAAATTAATAAATTCGATTTAAATTCATTTTAGCTGTATAGAACGACGTCTGAAACCATAATAAGCATATTTAGAAATTTGTATCTGGGACAGTTTAGCCTGGGCAATTATAAAAATCTCGCATTTTTAATCAGGCAATTATAAAAATCTCTCTTTTTTAAAATTACCAAAAATTAATAAATTCGATTTAAACTCATTTTAGCTGCATAGAACGACGTCTTAAGTAATAATAAGGATATTTAGAAATTTGTATCACCTACGGTTTAGCCTGCAGAATTATAAAAATCTCGCATTTATAAAATTAACAAAAATTAATAAATTCGTTTTAAATTCATTTTAGCTGCATAGAACGACGCCTGAAACCATAATAAGCATATTTAGAAATTTGTATCTCCTACAGTTTAGCCTGGGCAATTATAAAAATCGCGCATTTTTAATCTGGCAATTATAAAAATCTGTCTTTTTTAAAATTACCAAAAATTAATAAATTCGATTTAAACTCATTTTAGCTGCATAGAACGACGTCTTAAGTAATAATAAGGACATTTAGAAATTTGTATCACCTACGGTTTAGCCTGGGGAATTATAAAAATCTCGCATTTATAAAATTACCAAAAATTAATAAATTCGTTTTAAATTCATTCTAGCTGCATAGAACGACGTCTGAAACCATAATAAGCATATTTAGAAATTTGTATCTCCTACAGTTTAGCCTGGGCAATTATAAAAATCTCGCATTTTTAATCTGGCAATTATAAAAATCTCTCTTTTTTAAAATTACCAAAAATTAATAAATTCGATTTAAACTCATTTTAGCTGCATAGAACGATGTCTTAAATAATAATAAGGACATTTAGAAATTTGTATCACCTACGGTGTAGCCTGGGGAATTATAAAAATCTCGCATTTATAAAATTACCAAAAATTAATAAATTCGTTTTAAATTCATTCTAGCTGCATAGAACGACGTGTGAAACCATAATAAGCATATTTAGAAATTTGTATCTCCTACAGTTTAGCCTGGGCAATTATAAAAATCTCGCATTTTTAATCTGGCAATTATAAAAATCTCTGTTTTTTAAAATTACCAAAAATTAATAAATTCGATTTAAACTCATTTTAGCTGCATAGAACGACGTCTTAAGTAATAATAAGGACATTTAGAAATTTGTATCACCTACGGTTTAGCCTGCAGAATTATAAAAATCTCGCATTTATAAAATTACCAAAAATTAATAAATTCGTTTTAAATTCATTTTAGCTGCATAGAACGACGTCTGAAACCATAATAAGCATATTTAGAAATTTGTATCTCCTACAGTTTAGCCTGGGCAATTATAAAAATCTCGCATTTTTAATCTGGCAATTATAAAAATCTGTCTTTTTTAAAATTACCAAAAATTAATAAATTCGATTTAAACTCATTTTAGCTGCATAGAACGACGTCTTAAGTAATAATAAGGACATTTAGAAATTTGTATCACCTACGGTTTAGCCTGGGGAATTATAAAAATCTCGCGTTTATAAAATTACCAAAAATTAATAAATTCGTTTTAAATTCATTTTAGCTGCATAGAACGACATCTGAAACCATAATTAGCATATTTAGAATTTTGTATCTCCTACAGTTTAGCCTGGGCAATTATAAAAATCTCGCATTTTTAATCTGGCAATAATAAAAATCTCTCTATTTTAAAATTACCAAAAATAAATAAATTCCGCTTAAACTCATTTTAGCTGCATAGAACGACGTCTTAAATAATAATAAGGACATTTAGAAATTTTTATCATCTACGGTTTAGCCTGGGGAATTATAAAAATCTGACATTTATAAAATTACAAAAAATTAATAAATTCGATTTAAATTCATTTTAGCTGTATAGAACGACGTCTGAAACCATAATAAGCATATTTAGAAATTTGTATCTCCTACAGTTTAGCCTGGGCAATTATAAAAATCTCGCATTTTTAATCTGGCAATTATAAAAATCTGTCTTTTTTAAAATTACCAAAAATTAATAAATTCGATTTAAACTCATTTTAGCTGCATAGAACCACGTCTTAAGTAATAATAAGGACATTTAGAAATTTGTATCACCTACGGTTTAGCCTGCAGAATTATAAAAATCTCGCATTTATAAAATTACCAAAAATTAATAAATTCGTTTTAAATTCATTTTAGCTGCATAGAACGACGTCTGAAACCATAATAAGCATATTTAGAAATTTGTATCACCTACGGTTTAGCCTGCAGAATTATAAAAATCTCGCATTTATAAAATTACCAAAAATTAATAAATTCGTTTTAAATTCATTTTAGCTGCATAGAACGACGTCTGAAACCATAATAAGCATATTTAGAAATTTGTATCTCCTACAGTTTTTCCTGGGCAATTATAAAAATCTCGCATTTTTAATCTGGCAATTATAAAAATCTGTCTTTTTTAAAATTACCAAAAATTAATAAATTCGATTTAAACTCATTTTAGCTGCATAGAACGACGTCTTAAGTAATAATAAGGACATTTAGAAATTTGTATCACCTACGGTTTAGCCTGGGGAATTATAAAAATCTCGCATTTATAAAATTACTAAAAATTAATAAATTCGCTTTAAATTCATTTTAGCTGGATAGAACGACGTCTGAAACCATAATAAGCATATTTAGAAATTTGTATCTCCTACAGTTTAGCCTGGCCAATTATAAAAATCTCGCATATTTAATCTGGCAATTATAAAAATCTCTCTTTTTTAAAATTACCAAAAATTAATAATTTCGATTTAAACTCATTTTAGCTGCATAGAACGACGTCTTAAATAATAGTAAGGACATTTAGAAATTTGTATCACCTACGGTTTAGCCTGGGGAATTATAAAAATCTCGCATTTATAAAATTACCAAAAATTAATAAATTCGTTTTAAATTCATTCTAGCTGCTTAGAACGACGTGTGAAACCATAATAAGCATATTTTGAAATTTGTATCTCCTACAGTTTAGCCTGGGCAATTATAAAAATCTCGCATTTTTAATCTGGCAATAATAAAAATCTCTCTTTTTTAAAATTACCAAAAATAAATAAATTCGGCTTAAACTCATTTTAGCTGCATAGAACGACGTCTTAAATAATAATAAGGACATTTAGAAATTTTTATCATCTACGGTTTAGCCTGGGGAATTATAAAAATCTGGCATTTATAAAATTACCAAAAATTAATAAATTCGATTTAAATTCATTTTAGCTGTATAGAACGACGTCTGAAACCATAATAAGCATATTTAGAAATTTGTATCTCCGACAGTTTAGCCTGGGCAATTATAAAAATCTCTCTTTTTTAAAATTTCCAAAAATTAATAAATTCGATTTAAACTCATTTTAGCTGCATAGAACGACGTCTTAAATAATAATAAGGACATTTAGAAATTTGTATCACCTACGGTTTAGCCTGGGGAATTATAAAAATCTCGCATTTATAAAATTACCAAAAATTAATAAATTCGTTTTAAATTCATTCTAGCTGCATAGAACGACGTGTGAAACCATAATAAGCATATTTTGAAATTTGTATCTCCTACAGTTTAGCCTGGGGAATTATAAAAATCTCGCATTTATAAAATTACCAAAAATTAATAAATTCGTTTTAAATTCATTTTAGCTGCATAGAACGACGTCTGAAACCATAATAAGCATATTTAGAAATTTGTATCTCCTACAGTTTAGCCTGGGCAATTATAAAAATCTCGCATTTTTAATCTGGCAATTATAAAAATCTCTCTTTTTTAAAATTACCAAAAATTAATAAATTCGATTTAAACTCATTTTAGCTGCATAGAACGATGTCTTAAATAATAATAAGGACATTTAGAAATTTGTATCACCTACGGTGTAGCCTGGGGAATTATAAAAATCTCGCATTTATAAAATTACCAAAAATTAATAAATTCGTTTTAAATTCATTCTAGCTGCATAGAACGACGTCTTAAATAATAATAAGGACATTTAGAAATTTGTATCACCTACGGTTTAGCCTGGGGAATTATAAAAATCTCGCATTTATAAAATTACCAAAAATTAATAAATTCGTTTTAAATTCATTCTAGCTGCATAGAACGACGTGTGAAACCATAATAAGCATATTTAGAAATTTGTATCTCCGACAGTTTAGCCTGGGCAATTATAAAAATCTCTCTTTTTTAAAATTTCCAAAAATTAATAAATTCGATTTAAACTCATTTTAGCTGCATAGAACGACGTCTTAAATAATAATAAGGACATTTAGAAATTTGTATCACCTACGGTTTAGCCTGGGGAATTATAAAAATCTCGCATTTATAAAATTACCAAAAATTAATAAATTCGTTTTAAATTCATTCTAGCTGCATAGAACGACGTGTGAAACCATAATAAGCATATTTTGAAATTTGTATCTCCTACAGTTTAGCCTGGGCAGTTATAAAAATCTCGCATTTTTAATCTGGCAATTATAAAAATCTCTTTTTTAAAATTACCAAAAATTAATAAATTCGATTTAAACTCATTTTAGCTGCATAGAACGACGTCTTAAATAATAATAAGGACATTTAGAAATTTGTATCACCTACGGTTTAGCCTGGGGAATTATAAAAATCTCGCATTTATAAAATTACCAAAAATTAATAAATTCGTTTTAAATTCATTCTAGCTGCATAGAACGACGTGTGAAACCATAATAAGCATATTTTGAAATTTGTATCTCCTACAGTTTAGCCTGGGCAGTTATAAAAATCTCGCATTTTTAATCTGGCAATTATAAAAATCTCTCTTTTTTAAAATTACCAAAAATTAATAAATTCGATTTAAACTCATTTTAGCTGCATAGAACGACGTCTTAAATAATAATAAGGACATTTAGAAATTTTTATCATCTACGGTTTAGCTTGGGGAATTATAAAAATCTGGCATTTATAAAATTACCAAAAATTAATAAATTCGATTTAAATTCGTTTTAGCTGTATAGAACGACGTCTGAAACCATAATAAGCATATTTAGAAATTTGTATCTGGGACAGTTTAGCCTGGGCAATTATAAAAATCTCGCATTTTTAATCAGGCAATTATAAAAATCTCTCTTTTTTAAAATTACCAAAAATTAATAAATTCGATTTAAACTCATTTTAGCTGCATAGAACGACGTCTTAAGTAATAATAAGGACATTTAGAAATTTGTATCACCTACGGTTTAGCCTGCAGAATTATAAAAATCTCGCATTTATAAAATTAACAAAAATTAATAAATTCGTTTTAAATTCATTTTAGCTGCATAGAACGACGCCTGAAACCATAATAAGCATATTTAGAAATTTGTATCTCCTACAGTTTAGCCTGGGCAATTATAAAAATCGCGCATTTTTAATCTGGCAATTATAAAAATCTGTCTTTTTTAAAATTACCAAAAATTAATAAATTCGATTTAAACTCATTTTAGCTGCATAGAACGACGTCTTAAGTAATAATAAGGACATTTAGAAATTTGTATCACCTACGGTTTAGCCTGGGGAATTATAAAAATCTCGCATTTATAAAATTACCAAAAATTAATAAATTCGTTTTAAATTCATTTTAGCTGCATAGAACGACGTCTGAAACCATAATAAGCATATTTAGAAATTTGTATCTCCTACAGTTTAGCCTGGGCAATTATAAAAATCTCGCATTTTTAATCTGGCAATTATAAAAATCTCTCTTTTTTAAAATTACCAGAAATTAATAAATTCGATTTAAACTCATTTTAGCTGCATAGAACGATGTCTTAAATAATAATAAGGACATTTAGAAATTTGTATCACCTACGGTGTAGCCTGGGGAATTATAAAAATCTCGCATTTATAAAATTACCAAAAATTAATAAATTCGTTTTAAATTCATTCTAGCTGCATAGAACGACGTGTGAAACCATAATAAGCATATTTAGAAATTTGTATCTCCTTCAGTTTAGCCTGGGCAATTATAAAAATCTCGCATTTTTAATCTGGCAATTATATAAATCTCTGTTTTTTAAAATTACCAAAAATTAATAAATTCGATTTAAACTCATTTTAGCTGCATAGAACGACGTCTTAAGTAATAATAAGGACATTTAGAAATTTGTATCACCTACGGTTTAGCCTGCAGAATTATAAAAATCTCGCATTTATAAAATTACCAAAAATTAATAAATTCGTTTTAAATTCATTGTAGCTGCATAGAACGACGTCTGAAACCATAATAAGCATATTTAGAAATTTGTATCTCCTACAGTTTAGCCTGGGCAATTATAAAAATCTCGCATTTTTAATCTGGCAATTATAAAAATCTGTCTTTTTTAAAATTACCAAAAATTAATAAATTCGATTTAAACTCATTTTAGCTGTATAGAACGACGTCTTAAGTAATAATAAGGACATTTAGAAATTTGTATCACCTACGGTTTAGCCTGGGGAATTATAAAAATCTCGCGTTTATAAAATTACCAAAAATTAATAAATTCGTTTTAAATTCATTTTAGCTGCATAGAACGACGTCTGAAACCATAATTAGCATATTTAGAATTTTGTATCTCCTACAGTTTAGCCTGGGCAATTATAAAAATCTCGCATTTTTAATCTGGCAATAATAAAAATCTCTCTATTTTAAAATTACCAAAAATAAATAAATTCCGCTTAAACTCATTTTAGCTGCATAGAACGACGTCTTAAATAATAATAAGGACATTTAGAAATTTTTATCATCTACGGTTTAGCCTGGGGAATTATAAAAATCTGACATTTATAAAATTACCAAAAATTAATAAATTCGATTTAAATTCATTTTAGCTGTATAGAACGACGTCTGAAACCATAATAAGCATATTTAGAAATTTGTATCTCCTACAGTTTAGCCTGGGCAATTATAAAAATCTCGCATTTTTAATCTGGCAATTATAAAAATCTGTCTTTTTTAAAATTACCAAAAATTAATAAATTCGATTTAAACTCATTTTAGCTGCATAGAACCACGTCTTAAGTAATAATAAGGACATTTAGAAATTTGTATCACCTACGGTTTAGCCTGCAGAATTATAAAAATCTCGCATTTATAAAATTACCAAAAATTAATAAATTCGTTTTAAATTCATTTTAGCTGCATAGAACGACGTCTGAAACCATAATAAGCATATTTAGAAATTTGTATCTCCTACGGTTTAGCCTGGGCAATTATAAAAATCTCGCATTTTTAATCTGGCAATTAATTATAAAAATCTGTCTTTTTTAAAATTACCAAAAATTAATAAATTCGATTTAAACTCACTTTAGCTGCATAGAACGACGTCTTAAGTAATAATAAGGAAATTTAGAAATTTGTATCACCTACGGTTTAGCCTGCAGAATTATAAAAATCTCGCATTTATAAAATTACCAAAAATTAATAAATTCGTTTTAAATTCATTTTAGCTGCATAGAACGACGTCTGAAACCATAATAACCATATTTAGAAATTTGTATCTCCTACAGTTTAGCCTGGGCAATTATAAAAATCTCGCATTTTTAATCTGGCAATTATAAAAATCTGTCTTTTTTAAAATTACCAAAAATTAATAAATTCGATTTAAACTCATTTTAGCTGCATAGAACGACGTCTTAAGTAATAATAAGGACATTTAGAAATTTGTATCACCTACGGTTTAGCCTGGGGAATTATAAAAATCTCGCGTTTATAAAATTACCAAAAATTAATAAATTCGTTTTAAATTCATTTTAGCTGCATAGAACGACGTCTGAAACCATAATTAGCATATTTAGAATTTTGTATCTCCTACAGTTTAGCCTGGGCAATTATAAAAATCTCGCATTTTTAATCTGGCAATAATAAAAATCTCTCTATTTTAAAATTACCAAAAATAAATAAATTCCGCTTAAACTCATTTTAGCTGCATAGAACGACGTCTTAAATAATAATAAGGACATTTAGAAATTTTTATCATCTACGGTTTAGCCTGGGGAATTATAAAAATCTGACATTTATAAAATTACCAAAAATTAATAAATTCGATTTAAATTCATTTTAGCTGTATAGAACGACGTCTGAAACCATAATAAGCATATTTAGAAATTTGTATCTCCTACAGTTTAGCCTGGGCAATTATAAAAATCTCGCATTTTTAATCTGGCAATTATAAAAATCTGTCTTTTTTAAAATTACCAAAAATTAATAAATTCGATTTAAACTCATTTTAGCTGCATAGAACCACGTCTTAAGTAATAATAAGGACATTTAGAAATTTGTATCACCTACGGTTTAGCCTGCAGAATTATAAAAATCTCGCATTTATAAAATTACCAAAAATTAATAAATTCGTTTTAAATTCATTTTAGCTGCATAGAACGACGTCTGAAACCATAATAAGCGAAATTTGTATCTCCTACAGTTTTGCCTGGGCAATTATAAAAATCTCGCATTTTTAATCTGGCAATTATAAAAATCTGTCTTTTTTAAAATTACCAAAAATTAATAAATTCGATTTAAACTCATTTTAGCTGAATAGAACGACGTCTTAAGTAATAATAAGGACATTTAGAAATTTGTATCACCTACGGTTTAGCCTGGGGAATTATAAAAATCTCGCATTTATAAAATTACTAAAAATTAATAAATTCGCTTTAAATTCATTTTAGCTGGATAGAACGACGTCTGAAACCATAATAAGCATATTTAGAAATTTGTATCTCCTACAGTTTAGCCTGGCCAATTATAAAAATCTCGCATTTTTAATCTGGCAATTATAAAAATCTCTCTTTTTTAAAATTACCAAAAATTAATAAATTCGATTTAAACTCATTTTAGCTGCATAGAACGACGTCTTAAATAATAGTAAGGACATTTAGAAATTTGTATCACCTACGGTTTAGCCTGGGGAATTATAAAAATCTCGCATTTATAAAATTACCAAAAATTAATAAATTCGTTTTAAATTCATTCTAGCTGCTTAGAACGACGTGTGAAACCATAATAAGCATGTTTTGAAATTTGTATCTCCTACAGTTTAGCCTGGGCAATTATAAAAATCTCGCATTTTTAACCTGGCAATAATAAAAATCTCTCTTTTTTAAAATTACCAAAAATAAATAAATTCGGCTTAAACTCATTTTAGCTGCATAGAACGACGTCTTAAATAATAATAAGGACATTTAGAAATTTTTATCATCTACGGTTTAGCCTGGGGAATTATAAAAATCTGGCATTTATAAAATTACCAAAAATTAATGAATTCGATTTAAATTCATTTTAGCTGTATAGAACGACGTCTGAAACCATAATAAGCATATTTAGAAATTTGTATCTCCGACAGTTTAGCCTGGGCAATTATAAAAATCTCTCTTTTTTAAAATTTCCAAAAATTAATAAATTCGATTTAAACTCATTTTAGCTGCATAGAACGACGTCTTAAATAATAATAAGGACATTTAGAAATTTGTATCACCTACGGTTTAGCCTGGGGAATTATAAAAATCTCGCATTTATAAAATTACCAAAAATTAATAAATTCGTTTTAAATTCATTCTAGCTGCATAGAACGACGTGTGAAACCATAATAAGCATATTTTGAAATTTGTATCTCCTACAGTTTAGCCTGGGCAGTTATAAAAATCTCGCATTTTTAATCTGGCAATTATAAAAATCTCTCTTTTTTAAAATTACCAAAAATTAATAAATTCGATTTAAACTCATTTTAGCTGCATAGAACGACGTCTTAAATAATAATAAGGACATTTAGAAATTTGTATCACCTACGGTTTAGCCTGGGGAATTATAAAAATCTCGCATTTATAAAATTACCAAAAATTAATAAATTCGTTTTAAATTCATTCTAGCTGCATAGAACGACGTGTGAAACCATAATAAGCATATTTTGAAATTTGTATCTCCTACAGTTTAGCCTGGGGAATTATAAAAATCTCGCATTTATAAAATTACCAATAATTAATAAATTCGTTTTAAATTCATTTTAGCTGCATAGAACGACGTCTGAAACCATAATAAGCATATTTAGAAATTTGTATCTCCTACAGTTTAGCCTGGGCAATTATAAAAATCTCGCATTTTTAATCTGGCAATTATAAAAATCTCTCTTTTTTAAAATTACCAAAAATTAATAAATTCGATTTAAACTCATTTTAGCTGCATAGAACGATGTCTTAAATAATAATAAAGACATTTAGAAATTTGTATCACCTACGGTGTAGCCTGGGGAATTATAAAAATCTCGCATTTATAAAATTACCAAAAATTAATAAATTCGTTTTAAATTCATTCTAGCTGCATAGAACGACGTGTGAAACCATAATAAGCATATTTAGAAATTTGTATCTCCTACAGTTTAGCCTGGGCAATTATAAAAATCTCGCATTTTTAATCTGGCAATTATAAAAATCTCTGTTTTTTAAAATTACCAAAAATTAATAAATTCGATTTAAACTCATTTTAGCTGCATAGAACGACGTCTTAAGTAATAATAAGGACATTTAGAAATTTGTATCACCTACGGTTTAGCCTGCAGAATTATAAAAATCTCGCATTTATAAAATTACCAAAAATTAATAAATTCGTTTTAAATTCATTTTAGCTGCATAGAACGACGTCTGAAACCATAATAACCATATTTAGAAATTTGTATCTCCTACAGTTTAGCCTGGGCAATTATAAAAATCTCGCATTTTTAATCGGCAATTATAAAAATCTGTCTTTTTTAAAATTACCAAAAATTAATAAATTCGATTTAAACTCATTTTAGCTGCATAGAACGACGTCTTAAGTAATAATAAGGACATTTAGAAATTTGTATCACCTACGGTTTAGCCTGGGGAATTATAAAAATCTCGCGTTTATAAAATTACCAAAAATTAATAAATTCGTTTTAAATTCATTTTAGCTGCATAGAACGACGTCTGAAACCATAATTAGCATATTTAGAATTTTGTATCTCCTACAGTTTAGCCTGGGCAATTATAAAAATCTCGCATTTTTAATCTGGCAATAATAAAAATCTCTCTATTTTAAAATTACCAAAAATAAATAAATTCCGCTTAAACTCATTTTAGCTGCATAGAACGACGTCTTAAATAATAATAAGGACATTTAGAAATTTTTATCATCTACGGTTTAGCCTGGGGAATTATAAAAATCTGGCATTTATAAAATTACCAAAAATTAATAAATTCGATTTAAATTCATTTTAGCTGTATAGAACGACGTCTGAAACCATAATAAGCATATTTAGAAATTTGTATCTCCTACAGTTTAGCCTGGGCAATTATAAAAATCTCGCATTTTTAATCTGGCAATTATAAAAATCTGTCTTTTTTAAAATTACCAAAAATTAATAAATTCGATTTAAACTCATTTTAGCTGCATAGAACCACGTCTTAAGTAATAATAAGGACATTTAGAAATTTGTATCACCTACGGTTTAGCCTGCAGAATTAAAAAAATCTCGCATTTATAAAATTACCAAAAATTAATAAATTCGTTTTAAATTCATTTTTGCTGCATAGAACGACGTCTAAAACCATAATAAGCATATTTAGAAATTTGTATCTCCTACAGTTTAGCCTGGGCAATTATAAAAATCTCGCATTTTTAATCTGGCAATAATAAAAATCTCTCTTTTTTAAAATTACCAAAAATAAATAAATTCGGCTTAAACTCATTTTAGCTGCATAGAACGACGTCTCAAGTAATAATAAGGACATTTAGAAATTTGTATCACCTACGGTTTAGCCTGCAGAATTATAAAAATCTCGCATTTATAAAATTACCAAAAATTAATAAATTCGTTTTAAATTCATTTTAGCTGGATAGAACGACGTCTGAAACCATAATAAGCATATTTAGAAATTTGTATCTCCTACAGTTTAGCCTGGGCAATTATAAAAATCTCGCATTTTTAATCTGGCAATTATAAAAATCTCTCTTTTTTAAAATTACCAAAAATTAATAAATTCGATTTAAACTCATTTTAGCTGCATAGAACGACGTCTTAAGTAATAATAAGAACATTTAGAAATTTGTATCACCTACGGTTTAGCCTGCAGAATTATAAAAATCTCGCATTTATAAAATTACCAAAAATTAATAAATTCGTTTTAAATTCATTTTAGCTGCATAGAACGACGTCTGAAACCATAATAAGCATATTTAGAAATTTGTATCTCCTACAGTTTAGCCTGGGCAATTATAAAAATCTCGCATTTTTAATCTGGCAATTTTAGAAATAGCTAAATTTAGTAGTAGGTTTTAAATTCTTCTTAAACTCGTTTCAATCATGTAGTTGGCTTGCTTTCTATCTAAAAAGCACATTTAGAAGTTCGTAACACAAACGGTTTAGCATCAGGAATTTTAAAAGTCAAGAATTATAAAAATAGCTAAATTTAGTAGTAGGGTTTAAATTCTACTTATGCTGGTATCAATCATGTAGATGTCTTGCTTTCTGCCTTAAAAGCACATTTACAAGTTCGTAACACAAATGGTTTAGCCCCAGGAATTTTAAAAATCGAGGATTTCAAAAATAGCTAAATTTAGTAGTAGGGTTTAAATTCGACTTATGCTGGTATCAATCACGTAGATGGCTTGTTTTCTGCCTGCTCAAGTAGAAGTTCGTAACACAAACGGTTTAGCCTCAGGAATTTTAAAAATCGTGAATTTTAAAAATAGGTAAATTTAGTAGTAGAATTTAAATTCTACTTATGCTGGTATCAATCATTTAGATAGCTTGCTTTCTGCCTAAAAAGCACATTTAGAAGTTCGTAACACAAACGGTTTAACCTCGGGAATTTTAAAAATCGTGAACTTTAAAAATAGCTAAATTTAGTAGTAGGGTTTAAATTCTACTTATACTGGTATCAATCATGTAGATGGCTTGCTTTCTGCCTAAAAAGCACATTTGGGAGTTCGTAACACAAACGGTTTAGCCTCAGGAATTTTAAAAATCGAGAATTTTAAAAATAGCTAATCTTAGTAGTCCATTTTAAATTCTTATTAAACACGTTTCAGTCATGTAGATAGCTTGCTTTCTGTGTAAAATGCATATTAAGAAGTTCGTAACACAAACGGTTTAGCCTCAGGAATTTTAAAAATCGAGAATTTTAAAAATAGCTAAATTTATTAGTAGCGTTTAAATTCTACTTATGCTGGTATCAATCATGTAGATGGCTTGCTTTCTGCCTAGAAAGCACTTTTAGAAGTTCGTAGCACCAACGGTTTAGCTCCAGGAATTTTAAAAATCGATAATCTTAAAAATAGCTAAATTTAGTAGTAGGGTTTAAATTCTACTTATGCTGGTATCAATCATGTAGTTGGCTTGCTTTCTGCCTAAAAAGCACATTTAGAAGTTCGTAACACAAACGGGTTAGCCTCGGGAATTTTAAAAGACAAGAATTTTAAAAATAGCTAAATTTATTAGTAGGGTTTAATTTCTACTTATGCTGGTATCAATCATGTTGATGGATTGCTTTCTGCCTAAAAAGCACATTTAGAAGTTCGTAACACAAACGGTTTAGCCTCAGGAATTTTAAAAAGCGAGAATTTTAAAAATAGCTAAATTTAGTAGTAGGTTTTAAATTCTTCTTAAACACGTTTCAATCATGTAGATGGCTTGCTTTCTGTCTAAAAAGCACATTTAGAAGTTCGTAGCACCAACGGTTTAGCTCCAGGAATTTTAAAAATCGATAATCTTAAAAATAGCTAAATTTAGTAGTAGGGTTTAAATTCTACTTATGCTGGTATCAATCATGTAGTTGGCTTGCTTTCTGCCTAAAAAGCACATTTAGAAGTTCGTAACACAAACGGGTTAGCCTCGGGAATTTTAAAAATCGTTAATTTTAAAAATAGCTAAATTTAGTAGTAGGGTCTAAATTCTACTTATGCTGGTATCAATCATGTAGATGGCTTGCTTTCTGCCTAAAAAGCTCATGTAGAAGTTCGTAACACAAACGGTTTAGCCTCGGGAATTTTAAAAATCGTGAATTTTAAAAATAGCTAAATTTAGTAGTAGGGTTTAAATTCTACTTATGCTGGTATCAATCATGTAGATGGCTTGCTTTCTGCCTAAAAAGCACATTTAGAAGTTCGTAACACAAACGGTTTAGCCTCAGGAATTTTAAAAAGCGAGAATTTTAAAAATAGCTAAATTTAGTAGTAGGTTTTAAATTCTTCTTAAACACGTTTCAATCATGTAGATGGCTTGCTTTCTGTCTAAAAAGCACATTTAGAAGTTCGTAGCACCAACGGTTTAGCTCCAGGAATTTTAAAAATCGATAATCTTAAAAATAGCTAAATTTAGTAGTAGGGTTTGAATTCTACTTATGCTGGTATCAATCATGTAGTTGGCTTGCTTTCTGCCTAAAAAGCACATTTAGAAGTTCGTAACACAAACGGGTTAGCCTCGGGAATTTTAAAAATCGTTAATTTTAAAAATAGCTAAATTTAGTAGTAGGGTCTAAATTCTACTTATGCTGGTATCAATCATGTAGATGGCTTGCTTTCTGCCTAAAAAGCTCATGTAGAAGTTCGTAACACAAACGGTTTAGCCTCGGGAATTTTAAAAATCGTGAATTTTAAAAATAGCTAAATTTAGTAGTAGGGTTTAAATTCTACTTATGCTGGTATCAATCATGTAGATGGCTTGCTTTCTGCCTAAAAAGCACATTTAGAAGTTCGTAACACAAACGGTTTAGCCTCAGGAATTTTAAAAATCGAGAATTTTAAAAATAGGTAAATTTAGTAGTAGGTTTTAAATTCTTCTTAAACTCGTTTCAATCACGTAGATGGCTTGCTTTCTGTCTAAAAAGCACATTTAGAAGTTCGTAGCACAAACGGTTTAGTCCCAGGAATTTTAATAATCGAGAATTTTAAAAATAGATAAATTTAGTAGTAGATTTTAAATTCTTCTTAAACTCGTTTCAATCATGTAGATAGCTTGCTTTCTGTGTAAAATGCATATTAAGAAGTTCGTAACACAAACGTTTAGCCTCAGGAATTTTAAAAATCGAGAACTTTAAAAAAAAGCTAAATTTATTAGTAGAGTTTAAATTCTACTTATGCTGGTATCAATCATGTAGATGGCTTGCTTTCTGCCTAAAAAGCACATTTAGAAGTTCGTAACACAAACGGTTTAGCCTCAGGAATTTTAAGAATCGAGAATTTTAAAAATAGCTAAATTTAGTAGTAGGTTTTAAATTCTTCTTAAACTCGTTTCAATCATGTAGATGGCTTGCTTTCTGTCTAAAAAGCACATTGAGAAGTTCGTAGCACAAACGGTTTAGCCCCAGGAATTTTAAAAATCGAGAATTTTAAAAATAAATAAATTTAGTAGTAGATTTTAAATTCTTCTTAAACTCGTTTCAATCATGTTGCTCGCTTGCTTTCTATCTAAAAAGCACATTTCGAAGTTCGTAACACAAACGGTTTAGCATCAGGAATATTAAAAGTCAAGAATTTTAAAAATAGCTAAATTTAGTAGTAGGGTATAAATTCTACTTATGCTGGTATCAATCATGTAGATGGCTTGCTTTCTGCCTAAAAAGCTCATGTAGAAGTTCGAAACACAAACGGGTTAGCCTCGGGAATTTTAAAAATCGTTAATTTTAAAAATAGCTAAATTTAGTAGTAGGGTTTAAATTCGACTTATGCTGGTATCAATCACGTAGATGGCTTGTTTTCTGCCTGTTCAAGTAGAAGTTCGTAACACAAACGGTTTAGCCTCAGGAATTTTAAAAATCGTGAATTTTAAAAATAGGTAAATTTAGTAGTAGAATTTAAATTCTACTTATGTTGGTATCAATCATTTAGATAGCTTGCTTTCTGCCTAAAAAGCACATTTAGAAGTTCGTAGCACAAACGGTTTAGCCCCAGGAATTTTAAAAATCGAGAATTTTAAAAATAAATAAATTTAGTAGTAGATTTTAAATTCTTCTTAAAATCGTTTCAATCATGTAGCTAGCTTGCTTTCTATCTAAAAGGCACATTTCAAAGATCGTAACACAAACGGTTTAGCATCAGGAATATTAAAAGTCAAGAATTTTAAAAATAGCTAAATTTAGTAGTAGGGTATAAATTCTACTTATGCTGGTATCAATCATATAGATGGCTTGCTTTCTGCCTAAAAAGATCATGTAGAAGTTCGTAACACAAACGGGTTTGCCTCGGGAATTTTAAAAATCGTGAATTTTAAAAATAGCTAAATTTAGTAGTAGGGTTTAAATTCCACTTATGCTGGTATCAATCACGTAGATGGCTTGTTTTCTGCCTGCTCAAGTAGAAGTTCGTAACACAAACGGTTTAGCCTCAGGAATTTTAAAAATCGTGAATTTTAAAAATAGCTAAATTTAGTAGTAGAATTTAAATTCTACTTATGCTGGTATCAATCATTTAGATAGCTTGCTTTCTGCCTAAAAAGCACATTTAGAAGTTCGTAACACAAACGGTTTAGCCTCAGGAATTTTAAAAATCGAGAATATTAAAAATAGCTAATCTTAGTAGTAGGTTTTAAATTCTACTTATGCTGGTATCAATCATGTAGATGGCTTGCTTTCTGCCTAAAAAGCTCATGTAGAAGTTCGTAACACAAACGGTTTAGCCTCGGGAATTTTAAAAATCGTGAATTTTAAAAATAGCTAAATTTAGTAGTAGGGTTTAAATTCTACTTATGCTGGTATCAATCATGTAGATGGCTTGCTTTCTGCCTAAAAAGCACATTTGGAAGTTCGTAACACAAACGGTTTAGCCTCAGGAATTTTAAAAATCGAGAATTTTAAAAATAGCTAATTTTAGTAGTAGGTTTTAAATTCTTATTAAACACGTTTCAGTCATGTAGATAGCTTGCTTTCTGTGTAAAATGCATATTAAGAAGTTCGTAACACAAACGGTTTAGCCTCAGGAATTTTAAAAATCGAGAATTTTAAAAATAGCTAATTTTATTAGTAGGGTTTAAATTCTACTTATGCTGGTATCAATCATGTAGATGGCTTGCTTTCTGCCTAAAAAGCACTTTTAGAAGTTCGTAACACAAACAGTTTAGACTCGGGAATTTTAAAAGTCAAGAATTTTAAAAATAGCTAAATTTATTAGTAGGGTTTAATTACTACTTATGCTGGTATCAATCATGTTGATGGCTTGCTTTCTGCCTAAAAAGCACATTTAGAAGTTCGTAACACAAACGGTTTAGCCTCAGGAATTTTAAAAATCGAGAATTTTAAAAATAGCTAAATTTAGTAGTAGGTTTTAAATTCTTCTTAAACATGTTTCAATCATGTAGATGGCTTGCTTTCTGTCTAAAAAGCACATTTAGAAGTTCGTAGCACCAACGGTTTAGCCCCAGGAATTTTAAAAATCGATAATTTTAAAAATAGCTAAATTTAGTAGTAGGTTTTAAATTCTACTTATGCTGGTATCAATCATGTAGATGGCTTGCTTTCTGATTAAAAAGCTCATGTAGAAGTTCGTAACACAAACGGTTTAGCCTCGGGAATTTTAAAAATCGTGAATTTTAA
The DNA here is from genome assembly GCA_963082815.1 of Melanotus villosus. Classification (NCBI taxonomy): domain Eukaryota; kingdom Metazoa; phylum Arthropoda; class Insecta; order Coleoptera; family Elateridae; genus Melanotus; species Melanotus villosus. The sequence continues at coordinate 34,216,750 of OY720419.1, read as the reverse complement.
AAATAGCTAAATTTAGTAGTAGGGTTTAAATTCTACTTATGCTGGTATCAATCATGTAGATGGCTTGCTTTCTGCCTAAAAAGCACATTTAGAAGTTCGTAACACAAACGGTTTAGCCTCAGGAATTTTAAAAATCGAGAATTTTAAAAATAGCTAAATTTAGTAGTAGGTTTTAAATTCTACTTATGCTGGTATCAATCATGTAGTTGGCTTGCTTTCTGCCTAAAAAGCTCATGTAGAAGTTCGTAACACAAACGGTTTAGCCTCGGGAATTTTAAAAAACGTGAATTTTAAAAATAGCTAAATTTAGTAGTAGGGTTTAAATTCTACTTATGCTGGTATCAATCATGTAGATGGCTTGCTTTCTGCCTAAAAAGCACATTTAGAAGTTCGTAACACAAACGGTTTAGCCTCAGGAATTTTAAAAATCGAAAAATTTTAAAAATAGGTAAATTTAGTAGTAGGTTTTAAATTCTTCTTAAACTCGTTTCAATCACGTAGATGGCTTGCTTTCTGTCTAAAAAGCACATTTAGAAGTTCGTAGCACAAACGGTTTAGTCCCAGGAATTTTAATAATCGAGAATTTTAAAAATAGATAAATTTAGTAGTAGATTTTAAATTCTTCTTAAACTCGTTTCAATCATGTAGCTAGCTTGCTTTCTATCTAAAAAGCACATTTCGAAGTTCGTAACACAAACGGTTTAGCATCAGGAATATTAAAATTCAAGAACTTTAAAAATAGCTAAATTTAGTAGTAGGGTATAAATTCTACTTATGCTGGTATCAATCATATAGATGGCTTGCTTTCTGCCTAAAAAGCTCAGGTAGAAGTTCGTAACACAAACGGGTTAGCCTCGGGAATTTTAAAAATCATGAATTTTAAAAATAGCTAAATTTAGTAGTAGGGTTTAAATTCTACTTATGCTGGTATCAATCACGTAGATGGCTTGTTTTCTGCCTGCTCAAGTAGAAGTTCGTAACACAAACGGTTTAGCTTCAGGAATTTTAAAAATCGTGAATTTTAAAAATAGCTAAATTTAGTAGTAGAATTTAAATTCTTCTTATGCTGGTATCAATCATGTAGATAGCTTGCTTTCTGCCTAAAAAGCACATTTAGAAGTTCGTAAGACAAACGGCTTAGCCTCAGGAATTTTAAAAATCGAGAACTTTAAAAATAGCTAAATTTAGTAGTAGGTTTTAAATTCTTCTTAAACTCGTTTCAATAATGTAGTTGGCTTGCTTTCTATCTAAAAAGCACATTTAGAAATTCGTAACACAAACGGTTTAGCATCAGGAATTTTAAAAGTCAAGAACTTTAAAAATAGCTAAATTTAGTAGTAGGGTTTAAATTCTACTTATGCTGGTATAAATCATGTAGATGGCTTGCTTTCTGCCTAAAAAGCTCATTTAGAAGTTCGTAACACAAACGGTTTAGCCTCAGGAATTTTAAAAATCGAGAATTTTAAAAATAGCTAATTTTAGTAGTAGGTTTTAAATTCTCCTTAAACTCGTTTCAATCTTGTAGCTAGCTTGCTTTCTATCTAAAAAGCACATTTAGAAGTTCGTAACACAAACGGTTTAGCCTCAGGGATTTTAAAAGTCGAGAACTTTAAAAAGAGCTAAATTTAGTAGTAGGTTTTAAATTCTTCTTAAACTCGTTTCAATCATGTAGTTGGCTTGCTTTCTATCTAAAAAGCACATTTAGAAGTTCGTAACACAAACGATTTAGCATCAGGAATTTTAAAAGCCAAGAACTTTAAAAATAGCTAAATTTAGTAGTAGGGTTTAAATTCTCCTTAAACTCATTTCAATCATGTAGATAGCTTGCTTTCGGTGTAAAATTCATATTAAGAAGTGCGTAACATAAACGGTTTAGCCTCGGGAATTTTAAAAATCGTGAATTTTAAAAATAGCTAAATTTAGTAGTAGGGTTTAACTTCTACTTATGCTGGTATCAATCATGTAGATGGCTTGCTTTCTGCCTAAAAAGCACGTCTAGAAGTTAGTAACACAAACGGTTTAGCCTCAGGAATTTTAAAAATCGAGAATTTTAAAAATAGCTAATTTTAGTAGTAGGTTTTAAATTCTTTTTAAACTCGTTTCAGTCATGTAGATAGCTTGCTTTCTGTGTAAAATGCATATTAAGAAGTTCGTAACACAAACGGTTTAGCCTCAGGAATTTTAAAAGTCAAGAACTTTAAAAATAGCTAAATTTAGTAGTAGGGTTTAAATTCTACTTATGCTGGTATAAATCATGTAGATGGCTTGCTTTCTGCCTAAAAAGCACATTTAGAAGTTCGTAACGCAAACGGTTTAGCCTCAGGAATTTTAAAAATCGAGAATTTTAAAAATAGCTAATTTTAGTAGTAGGTTTTAAATTCTTTTTAAACTCGTTTCAGTCATGTAGATAGCTTGCTTTCTGTGTAAAATGCATATTAAGAAGTTCGTAACACAAACGGTTTAGCCTCAGGAATTTAAAAAATCGAGAATTTTAAAAATAGCTAAATTTATTAGTAGGGTTTAAATTCTACTTATGCTGGTATCAATTATGTAGATGGCTTGCTTTCTGACTAAAAAGCACATTTAGAAGTTCGTAACACAAACGGTTTAGCCTCGTGAATTTTAAAAGTCAAGAATTTTAAAAATAGCTAAATTTAGTAGTAGGGTTCAAATTCTACTTATGCTGGTATCAATCATGTTGATGGCTTGCTTTCTACCTAAAAAGCACATTTAGAAGTTCGTAACACAAACGGTTTAGCCTCAGGAATTTTAAAAATCGAGAACTTTAAAAATAGCTAAATTTAGTAGTAGGTTTTAAATTCTTCTTAAACTCGTTTCAATCATGTAGTTGGCTTGCTTTCTATCCAAAAAGCACATTTAGAAGTCCGTAACACAAACGGTTTAGCATCAGGAATTTTAAAAGTCAAGAACTTTAAAAATAGCTAAATTTAGTAGTAGGGTTTAAATTCTACTTATGCTGGTATAAATCATGTAGATAGGTTGCTTTCTGTGTAAAATTCATATTAAGAAGTTCGTAACACAAACGGTTTAGCCTCGGGAATTTTAAAAATCGTGAATTTTAAAAATAGCTAAATTTAGTAGTAGGGTTTAAATTCTACTTATGCTGGTATCAATTATGTAGATGGCTTGCTTTCTGCCTAAAAAGCACATTTAGAAGTTAGTAACACAAACGGTTTAGCCTCAGCAATTTTAAAAATCGAGAATTTTAAAAATAGCTAATTTTAGTAGTAGGTTTTAAATTCTTTTTAAACTCGTTTCAGTCATGTAGATAGCTTGCTTTCTGTGTAAAATGCATATTAAGAAGTTCGTAACACAAACGGTTTAGCCTCAGGGATTTGAAAAATCGAGAATTTTAAAAATAGCTAAATTTATTAGTAGGGTTTAAATTCTACTTATGCTGGTATCAATTAATTAGATGGCTTGCTTTCTGCCTAAAAAGCAGATTTAGAAGTTCGTAACACAAACGGTTTAGCCTCGTGAATTTTAAAAGTCAAGAATTTTAAAAATAGCTAAATTTAGTAGTAGGGTTCAAATTCTACTTATGCTGGTATCAATCATGTTGATGGCTTGCTTTCTGCCTAAAAAGCACATTTAGAAGTTCGTAACACAAACGGTTTAACCTCAGGAATTTTAAAAATCGAGAATTTTAAAAATAGCTAAATTTAGTAGTAGGTTCTAAATTCTTCTTAAACACGTTTCAATCATGTAGATGGCTTGCTTTCTGTCTAAAAAGCACATTTAGAAATTCCTGGCACAAACGGTTTAGCCCCAGGAATTTTAAAAATCGATAATTTTAAAAATAGCTAAATTTAGTAGTAGGTTTTAAATTCTTCTTAAACTCGTTTCAATCATGTAGCTAGCTTGCTTTCTATCTAAAAAGCACATTTCGAAGTTCGTAACACAAACGGTTTAGCCTCAGGAATTTTAAAAATCGAGAACTTTAAAAATAGCTAATTTTAGTAGTAGGTTTTAAATTCTCCTTAAACTCGTTTCAATCATGTAGATAGCTTGCTTTCTGTGTAATATCATATTAAGAAGTTCGTAACACAAACCGTTTAGCCTCGGGAATTTTAAAAATCGTGAATTTTAAAAATAGCTAAATTTAGTAGTAGGGTTTAAATTCTACTTATGCTGGTATCAATCATGTAGATGGCTTGATTTCTGCCTAAAAAGCACATTTAGAAGTTCGTAACACAAACGGTTTAGCCTCAGGAATTTTAAAAATCGAGAATTTTAAAAATAGCTAAATTTAGTAGTAGATTTTAAATTCTTCTTAAACTCGTTTCAATCATGTAGCTAGCTTGCTTACTATCTTATAAGCACATTTAGAAGTTCGTAACACAAACGGTTTAGCCTCAGGAATTTTAAAAATCGAGAACTTTAAAAATAGCGAAATTTAGTAGTAGGTTTTAAATTCTTCTTAAACTCGTTTCAATCATGTAGCTAGCTTGCTTTCTATTTAAAAAGCACATTTAGAAGTTCGTAACACAAACGGTTTAGCCTCAGGAATTTTAAAAATCGTGAATTTTAAAAATAGCTAAATTTAGTAGTAGGGTTTAAATTCTACTTATGCTGGTATCAATCATGTTGATGGCTTGCTTTCTGCCTAAAAAGCACATTTAGAAGTTCGTAACACAAACGGTTTAGCCTCAAGAATTTTAAAAATCGAGAATTTTAAAAATAGCTAAATTTAGTAGTAGGTTTTAAATTCTTCTTAAACCCGTTTCAATCATGTAGATGGCTTGCTTTCTGTCTAAAAAGCACATTTAGAAGTTCGTAGCACCAACGGTTTAGCCCCAGGAATTTTAAAAATCGAGAACTTTAAAAATAGCTAAATTTAGTAGTAGGTTTTAAATTCTTCTTAAACTCGTTTCAATCATGTAGCTAGCTTGCTTTCTATCTAAAAAGCACATTTAGAAGTTCGTAACACAAACGGTTTAGCCTCAGGAATTTTAAAAATCGTAAATTTAAAAATAGCTAAATTTAGTAGTAGGGTTTAAATTCTACTTATGCTGGTATCAATCATGTAGATGGCTTGCTTTCTGCCTAAAAAGCTCATGTAGAAGTGCGTAACACAAACGGGTTAGCCTCGGGAATTTTAAAAATCGTGAATTTTAAAAATAGCTAAATTTAGTAGTAGGGTTTAAATTCTACTTATGCTGGTATCAATCATGTAGATGGCTTGATTTCTGCCTAAAAAGCACATTTAGAAGTTCGTAACACAAACGGTTTAGCCTCAGGAATTTTAAAAATCGAGAATTTTAAAAATAGCTAAATTTAGTAGTAGGTTTTAAATTCTTCTTAAACTCGTTTCAATCATGTAGCTAGCTTGCTTTCTTTCTAGAAAGCTCATTTAGAAGTTCGTAACACAAACGGTTTAGCCTCAGGAATTTTAAAAATCGAGAACTTTAAAAATAGCTAAATTTAGTAGTAGGTTTTAAATTCTTCTTAAACTCGTTTCAATCATGTAGCTAGCTTGCTTTCTATCTAAAAAGCACATTTAGAAGTTCGTAACACAAACGGTTTAGCCTTAGGGATTTTAAAAATCGTAAATTTAAAAATAGCTAAATTTAGTAGTAGGGTTTAAATTCTACTTATGCTGGTATCAATCATGTAGATGGCTTGCTTTCTGCCTAAAAAGCTCATGTAGAAGTGCGTAACACAAACGGGTTAGCCTCGGGAATTTTAAAAATCGTGAATTTTAAAAATAGCTAAATTTAGTAGTAGGGTTTAAATTCTACTTATGCTGGTATCAATCACGTTGATGGCTTGCTTTCTGCCTAAAAAGCACATTTAGAAGTTCGTGACACAAACGGTTTAGCCTCAGGAATTTTAAAAATCGAGAATTTTAAAAATAGCTAAATTTAGTAGTAGGTTTTAAATTCTTCTTAAACACGTTTCAATCATGTAGATGGCTTGCTTTCTGTCTAAAAAGCACAATTAGAAGTTCGTAGCACCAACGGTTTAGCCCCAGGAATTTTAAAAATCGATAATTTTAAAAATAGCTAAATTTAGTAGTAGGTTTTAAATTCTACTTATGCTGGTATCAATCATGTAGATGGCTTGCTTTCTGCCTAAAAAGCTCATGTAGAAGTGCGTAACACAAACGGGTTAGCCTCGGGAATTTTAAAAATCGTGAATTTTAAAAATAGCTAAATTTAGTAGTAGGGTTTAAATTCGACTTATGCTGGTATCAATCACGTAGATGGCTTGTTTTCTGCCTGCTCAAGTAGAAGTTCGTAACACAAACGGTTTAGCCTCGGGAATTTTAAAAATCGTGAATTTTAAAAATAGCTAAATTTAGTAGTAGAATTTAAATTCTACTTATGCTGGTATCAATCATTTAGATAGCTTGCTTTCTGCCTAAAAAGCACATTTAGAAGTTCGTAGCACAAACGGTTTAGCCCCAGGAATTTTAAAAATCGAGAATTTTAAAAATAAATAAATTTAGTAGTAGATTTTAAATTCTTCTTAAACTCGTTTCAATCATGTAGCTAGCTTGCTTTCTATCTAAAAAGCACATTTCGAAGTTCGTAACACAAACGGTTTAGCATCAGGAATATTAAAAGTCAACAATTTTAAAAATAGCTAAATTTAGTAGTAGGGTTTAAATTCTACTTATGCTGGTATCAATCACGTAGATGGCTTGTTTTCTGCCTGCTCAAGTAAAAGTTTGTAACACAAACGGTTTAGCCCCAGGAATTTTAAAAATCGATAATTTTAAAAATAGCTAAATTTAGTAGTAGGTTTTAAATTCTTCTTAAACTCGTTTCAATCATGTAGCTAGCTTATTTTCTATCTAAAAAGCACATTTCGAAGTTCGTAACACAAACGGTTTAGCCTCAGGAATTTTAAAAATCGAGAATATTAAAAATAGCTAATTTTAGTAGTAGGTTTTAAATTCTCCTTAAACTCGTTTCAATCATGTAGATAGCTTGCTTTCTGTGTAAAATTCATATTAAGAAGTTCGTAACACAAACCGTTTAGCCTCGGGAATTTTAAAAATCGTGAATTTTAAAAATAGCTAAATTTAGTAGTAGGGTTTAAATTCTACTTATGCTGGTATCAATCATGTAGATGGCTTGATTTCTGCCTATAAAGCACATTTAGAAGTTAGTAACACAAACGGTTTAGCCTCAGCAATTTTAAAAATCGAGAATTTTAAAAATAGCTAATTTTAGTAGTAGGTTTTAAATTCTTTTTAAACTCGTTTCAGTCATGTAGAAGCTTGCTTTCTGTGTAAAATGCATATTAAGAAGTTCGTAACACAAACGGTTTAGCCTCAGGGATTTTAAAAAACGAGAATTTTAAAAATAGCTAAATTGATTAGTAGGGTTTAAATTCTACTTATGCTGGTATCAATTATGTAGATGGCTTGCTTTCTGCCTAAAAAGCACATTTAGAAGTTCGTAACACAAACGGTTTAGCCTCGTGAATTATAAAAGTCAAGAATTTTAAAAATAGCTAAATTCAGTAGTAGGGTTCAAATTCTACTTATGCTGTTATCAATCATGTTGATGGCTTGCTTTCTGCCTAAAAAGCACATTTAGAAGTTCGTAACACAAACGGTTTAACCTCAGGAATTTTAAAAATCGAGAATTTTAAAAATAGCTAAATTTAGTAGTAGGTTTTAAATTCTTCTTAAACACGTTTCAATCATGTAGATGGCTTGCTTTCTGTCTAAAAAGCACATTTAGAAATTCCTGGCACAAACGGTTTAGCCCCAGGAATTTTAAAAATCGATAATTTTAAAAATAGCTAAATTTAGTAGTAGGTTTTAAATTCTTCTTAAACTCGTTTCAATCATGTAGCTAGCTTGTTTTCTATCTAAAAAGCACATTTCGAAGTTCGTAACACAAACGGTTTAGCCCCAGGAATTTTAAAAATCGAGAATTTTAAAAATAGCTAATTTTAGTAGTAGGTTTTAAATTCTCCTTAAACTCGATTCAATCATGTAGATAGCTTGCTTTCTGTGTAAAATTCATATTAAGAAGTTCGTAACACAAACCGTTTAGCCTCGGGAATTTTAAAAATCGTGAATTTTAACAATAGCTAAATTTAGTAGTAGGGTTTAAATTCTACTTATGCTGGTATCAATCATGTAGATGGCTTGATTTCTGCCTAAAAAGCACATTTAGAAGTTCGTAACACAAACGGTTTAGCCTCAGGAATTTTAAAAATCGAGAATTTTAAAAATAGCTAAATTTAGTAGTAGGTTTTAAATTCTTCTTAAACTCGTTTCAATCATGTAGCTAGCTTGCTTTCTATCTAAAAAGCACATTTAGAAGTTCGTAACACAAACGGTTTAGCATCAGGAATTTTAAAAGTCAAGAACTTTAAAAATAGCTAAATTTAGTAGTAGGGTTTAAATTCTACTTATGCTGGTATCAATCATGTAGATGGCTTGCTTTCTGCCTAAAAAGCACATTTAGAAGTTCGTAACACAAACGGTTTAGCCTCAGGAATTGTAAAAAACGAGAATTTTAAAAATAGCTAATTTTAGTAGTAGGTTTTAAATTCTCCTTAAACTCGTTTCAATCATGTAGATAGCTTGCTTTCTGTGTAAAATTCATATTAAGAAGTGTGTAACACAAACGGTTTAGCCTCGGGAATTTTAAAAATCGTGAATTTTAAAAATAGCTAAATTTAGTAGTAGGGTTTAAATTCTACTTATGCTAGTATCAATCATGTAGATGGCTTGCTTTCTGCCTAAAAAGCACATTTAGAAGTTAGTAACACAGACGGTTTAGCCTCAGCAATTTTAAAAATCGAGAATTTTAAAAATAGCTAATTTTAGTAGTAGGTTTTAAATTCTTTTTAAACTCGTTTCAGTCATGTAGATAGCTTGATTTCTGTGTAAAATGCATATTAAGAAGTTCGTAACACAAACGGTTTAGCCTCAGGGATTTTAAAAATCGAGAACTTTAAAAATAGCTAAATTTATTAGTAGGGTTTAAATTCTACTTATGCTGGTATCAATTATGTAGATGGCTTGCTTTCTACCTAAAAAGCACATTTAGAAGTTCGTAACACAAACGGTTTAGCCTCGTGAATTTTAAAAGTCAAGAATTTTAAAAATAGCTAAATTTAGTAGTAGGGTTCAAATTCTACTTATGCTGGTATCAATCATGTTGATGGCTTGCTTTCTGCCTAAAAAGCACATTTAGAAGTTCGTAACACAAACGGTTTAGCCTCAGGAATTTTAAAAATCGAGAATTTTAAAAATAGGTAAATTTAGTAGTAGGTTTTAAATTCTTCTTAAACTCGTTTCAATCACGTAGATGGCTTGCTTTCTGTCTAAAAAGCACATTTAGAAGTTCGTAGCACAAACGGTTTAGTCCCAGGAATTTTAATAATCGAGAATTTTAAAAATAGATAAATTTAGTAGTAGATTTTAAATTCTTCTTAAACTCGTTTCAATCATGTAGCTAGCTTGCTTTCTATCTAAAAAGCACATTTCGAAGTTCGTAACACAAACGGTTTAGCATCAGGAATATTAAAATTCAAGAATTTTAAAAATAGCTAAATTTAGTAGTAGGGTATAAATTGTACTTATGCTGGTATCAATCATATAGATGGCTTGCTTTCTGCCTAAAAAGCTCAGGTAGAAGTTCGTAACACAAACGGGTTAGCCTCGGGAATTTTAAAAATCGTGAACTTTAAAAATAGCTAAATTTAGTAGTAGGGTTTAAATTCTACTTATGCTGGTATCAATCACGTAGATGGCTTGTTTTCTGCCTGCTCAAGTAGAAGTTCGTAACACAAACGGTTTAGCCTCAGGAATTTTAAAAATCGTGAATTTTAAAAATAGCTAAATTTAGTAGTAGAATTTAAATTCTTCTTATGCTGGTATCAATCATGTAGATAGCTTGCTTTCTGCCTAAAAAGCACATTTAGAAGTTCGTAAGACAAACGGCTTAGCCTCAGGAATTTTAAAAATCGAGAACTTTAAAAATAGCTAAATTTAGTAGTAGGTTTTAAATTCTTCTTAAACTCGTTTCAATAATGTAGTTGGCTTGCTTTCTATCTAAAAAGCACATTTAGAAATTCGTAACACAAACGGTTTAGCATCAGGAATTTTAAAAGTCAAGAACTTTAAAAATAGCTAAATTTAGTAGTAGGGTTTAAATTCTACTTATGCTGGTATAAATCATGTAGATGGCTTGCTTTCTGCCTAAAAAGCTCATTTAGAAGTTCGTAACACAAACGGTTTAGCCTCAGGAATTTTAAAAATCGAGAATTTTAAAAATAGCTAATTTTAGTAGTAGGTTTTAAATTCTCCTTAAACTCGTTTCAATCTTGTAGCTAGCTTGCTTTCTATCTAAAAAGCACATTTAGAAGTTCGTAACACAAACGGTTTAGCCTCGGGAATTTTAAAAATCGTGAATTTTAAAAATAGCTAAATTTAGTAGTAGGGTTTAAATTCTACTTATGCTAGTATCAATCATGTAGATGGCTTGCTTTCTGCCTAAAAAGCACATTTAGAAGTTAGTAACACAGACGGTTTAGCCTCAGCAATTTTAAAAATCGAGAATTTTAAAAATAGCTAATTTTAGTAGTAGGTTTTAAATTCTTTTTAAACTCGTTTCAGTCATGTAGATAGCTTGATTTCTGTGTAAAATGCATATTAAGAAGTTCGTAACACAAACGGTTTAGCCTCAGGGATTTTAAAAATCGAGAACTTTAAAAATAGCTAAATTTATTAGTAGGGTTTAAATTCTACTTATGCTGGTATCAATTATGTAGATGGCTTGCTTTCTACCTAAAAAGCACATTTAGAAGTTCGTAACACAAACGGTTTAGCCTCGTGAATTTTAAAAGTCAAGAATTTTAAAAATAGCTAAATTTAGTAGTAGGGTTCAAATTCTACTTATGCTGGTATCAATCATGTTGATGGCTTGCTTTCTGCCTAAAAAGCACATTTAGAAGTTCGTAACACAAACGGTTTAGCCTCAGGAATTTTAAAAATCGAGAATTTTAAAAATAGGTAAATTTAGTAGTAGGTTTTAAATTCTTCTTAAACTCGTTTCAATCACGTAGATGGCTTGCTTTCTGTCTAAAAAGCACATTTAGAAGTTCGTAGCACAAACGGTTTAGTCCCAGGAATTTTAATAATCGAGAATTTTAAAAATAGATAAATTTAGTAGTAGATTTTAAATTCTTCTTAAACTCGTTTCAATCATGTAGCTAGCTTGCTTTCTATCTAAAAAGCACATTTCGAAGTTCGTAACACAAACGGTTTAGCATCAGGAATATTAAAATTCAAGAATTTTAAAAATAGCTAAATTTAGTAGTAGGGTATAAATTGTACTTATGCTGGTATCAATCATATAGATGGCTTGCTTTCTGCCTAAAAAGCTCAGGTAGAAGTTCGTAACACAAACGGGTTAGCCTCGGGAATTTTAAAAATCGTGAACTTTAAAAATAGCTAAATTTAGTAGTAGGGTTTAAATTCTACTTATGCTGGTATCAATCACGTAGATGGCTTGTTTTCTGCCTGCTCAAGTAGAAGTTCGTAACACAAACGGTTTAGCCTCAGGAATTTTAAAAATCGTGAATTTTAAAAATAGCTAAATTTAGTAGTAGAATTTAAATTCTTCTTATGCTGGTATCAATCATGTAGATAGCTTGCTTTCTGCCTAAAAAGCACATTTAGAAGTTCGTAAGACAAACGGCTTAGCCTCAGGAATTTTAAAAATCGAGAACTTTAAAAATAGCTAAATTTAGTAGTAGGTTTTAAATTCTTCTTAAACTCGTTTCAATAATGTAGTTGGCTTGCTTTCTATCTAAAAAGCACATTTAGAAATTCGTAACACAAACGGTTTAGCATCAGGAATTTTAAAAGTCAAGAACTTTAAAAATAGCTAAATTTAGTAGTAGGGTTTAAATTCTACTTATGCTGGTATAAATCATGTAGATGGCTTGCTTTCTGCCTAAAAAGCTCATTTAGAAGTTCGTAACACAAACGGTTTAGCCTCAGGAATTTTAAAAATCGAGAATTTTAAAAATAGCTAATTTTAGTAGTAGGTTTTAAATTCTCCTTAAACTCGTTTCAATCTTGTAGCTAGCTTGCTTTCTATCTAAAAAGCATATTTAGAAGTTCGTAACACAAACGGTTTAGCCTCAGGAATTTTAAAAATCGAGAATTTTAAAAATAGCTAATTTTAGTAGTAGGTTTTAAATTCTTTTTAAACTCGTTTCAGTCATGTAGATAGCTTGCTTTCTGTGTAAAATGCATATTAAGAAGTACGTAACACAAACGGTTTAGCCTCAGGAATTTTAAAAATCGAGAATTTTAAAAATAGCTAAATTTATTAGTAGGGTTTAAATTCTACTTATGCTGGTATCAATTATGTAGATGGCTTGCTTTCTGACTAAAAAGCACATTTAGAAGTTCGTAACACAAACGGTTTAGCCTCGTGAATTTTAAAAGTCAAGAATTTTAAAAATAGTTAAATTTAGTAGTAGGGTTCAAATTCTACTTATGCTGGTATCAATCATGTTGATGGCTTGCTTTCTACCTAAAAAGCACATTTAGAAGTTCGTAACACAAACGGTTTAGCCTCAGGAATTTTAAAAATCGAGAATTTTAAAAATAGCTAATTTTAGTAGTAGGTTTAAATTCTTCTTAAACTCGTTTCAATCATGTAGCTAGCTTGCTTTCTATCTAAAAAGCACATTTAGAAGTTCGTAACACAAACGGTTTAGCCTCAGGAATTTTAAAAATCGAGAACTTTAAAAATAGCTAAATTTAGTAGTAGGTTTTAAATTCTTCTTAAACTCGTTTCAATCATGTAGTTTGCTTGCTTTCTATCTAAAAAGCACATTTAGAAGTCCGTAACACAAACGGTTTAGCATCAGGAATTTTAAAAGTCAAGAACTTTAAAAATAGCTAAATTTAGTAGTAGGGTTTAAATTCTACTTATGCTGGTATAAATCAAGTAGATAGCTTGCTTTCTGTGTAAAATTCATATTAAGAAGTTCGTAACACAAACGGTTTAGCCTCGGGAATTTTAAAAATCGTGAATTTTAAAAATAGCTAAATTTAGTAGTAGGGTTTAAATTCTACTTATGCTGGTATCAATCATGTAGATGGCTTGCTTTCTGCCTAAAAAGCACATTTAGAAGTTAGTAACACAAACGGTTTAGCCTCAGCAATTTTAAAAATCGAGAATTTTAAAAATAGCTAATTTTAGTAGTAGGTTTTAAATTCTTTTTAAACTCGTTTCAGTCATGTAGATAGCTTGCTTTCTGTGTAAAATGCATATTAAGAAGTTCGTAACACAAACGGTTTAGCCTCAGGGATTTGAAAAATCGAGAATTTTAAAAATAGCTAAATTTATTAGTAGGGTTTAAATTCTACTTATGCTGGTATCAATTAATTAGATGGCTTGCTTTCTGCCTAAAAAGCACATTTAGAAGTTCGTAACACAAACGGTTTAGCCTCGTGAATTTTAAAAGTCAAGAATTTTAAAAATAGCTAAATTTAGTAGTAGGGTTCAAATTCTACTTATGCTGGTATCAATCATGTTGATGGCTTGCTTTCTGCCTAAAAAGCACATTTAGAAGTTCGTAACACAAACGGTTTAACCTCAGGAATTTTAAAAATCGAGAATTTTAAAATTAGCTAAATTTAGTAGTAGGTTTTAAATTCTTCTTAAACACGTTTCAATCATGTAGATGGCTTGCTTTCTGTCTAAAAAGCACATTTAGAAATTCCTGGCACAAACGCTTTAGCCCCAGGAATTTTAAAAATCGATAATTTTAAAAATAGCTAAATTTAGTAGTAGGTTTTAAATTCTTCTTAAACTCGTTTCAATCATGTAGCTAGCTTGCTTTCTATCTAAAAAGCACATTTCGAAGTTCGTAACACAAACGGTTTAGCCTCAGGAATTTTAAAAATCGAGAACTTTAAAAATAGCTAATTTTAGTAGTAGGTTTTAAATTCTCCTTAAACTCGTTTCAATCATGTAGATAGCTTGCTTTCTGTGTAAATTCATATTAAGAAGATCGTAACACAAACCGTTTAGCCTCGGGAATTTTAAAAATCGTGAATTTTAAAAATAGCTAAATTTAGTAGTAGGGTTTAAATTCTACTTATGCTGGTATCAATCATGTAGATGGCTTGATTTCTGCCTAAAAAGCACATTTAGAAGTTCGTAACACAAACGGTTTAGCCTCAGGAATTTTAAAAATCGAGAATTTTAAAAATAGCTAAATTTAGTAGTAGGTTTTAAATTCTTCTTAAACTCGTTTCAATCATGTAGCTAGCTTGCTTTCTATCTAAAAAGCACATTTAGAAGTTCGTAACACAAACGGTTTAGCCTCAGGAATTTTAAAAATCGAGAACTTTAAAAATAGCTAAATTTAGTAGTAGGTTTTAAATTCTTCTTAAACTCGTTTCAATCATGTAGCTAGCTTGCTTTCTATCTAAAAAGCACATTTAGAAGTTCGTAACACAAACGGTTTAGCCTCAGGAATTTTAAAAATCGTAAATTTAAAAATAGCTAAATTTAGTAGTAGGGTTTAAATTCTACTTATGCTGGTATCAATCATGTTGATGGCTTGCTTTCTGCCTAAAAAGCACATTTAGAAGTTCGTAACACAAACGGTTTAGCCTCAGGAATTTTAAAAATCGAGAATTTTAAAAATAGCTAAATTTAGTAGTAGGTTTTAAATTCTTCTTAAACACGTTTCAATCATGTAGATGGCTTGCTCTCTGTCTAAAAAGCACATTTAGAAGTTCGTAGCACCAACGGTTTAGCCCCCCCAGGAATTTTAAAAATCGATAATTTTAAAAATAGCTAAATTTAGTAGTAGGTTTTAAATTCTACTTATGCTGGTATCAATCATGTAGATGGCTTGCTTTCTGCCTAAAAAGCTCATGTAGAAGTGCGTAACACAAACGGGTTAGCCTCGGGAATTTTAAAAATCGTGAATTTTAAAAATAGCTAAATTTAGTAGTAGGGTTTAAATTCGACTTATGCTGGTATCAATCACGTAGATGGCTTATTTTCTGCCTGCTCAAGTAGAAGTTCGTAACACAAACGGTTTAGCCTCGGGAATTTTAAAAACCGTGAATTTTAAAAATAGCTAAATTTAGTAGTAGAATTTAAATTCTACTTATGCTGGTATCAATCATTTAGATAGCTTGCTTTCTGCCTAAAAAGCACATTTAGAAGTTCGTAGCACAAACGGTTTAGCCCCAGGAATTTTAAAAATCGAGAATTTTAAAAATAAATAAATTTAGTAGTAGATTTTAAATTCTTCTTAAACTCGTTTCAATCATGTAGCTACCTTGCTTTCTATCTAAAAAGCAGATTTCGAAGTTCGTAACACAAACGGTTTAGCATCAGGAATATTAAAAGTCAAGAATTTTAAAAATAGCTAAATTTAGTAGTAGGGTTTAAATTCTACTTATGCTGGTATCAATCACGTAGATGGCTTGTTTGCTGCCTGCTCAAGTAAAAGTTCGTAACACAAACGGTTTAGCCCCAGGAATTTTAAAAATCGATAATTTTAAAAATAGCTAAATTTAGTAGTAGGTTTTAAATTCTTCTTAAACTCGTTTCAATCATGTAGCTAGCTTATTTTCTATCTAAAAAGCACATTTCGAAGTTCGCAACACAAACGGTTTAGCCTCAGGAATTTTAAAAATCGAGAATATTAAAAATAGCTAATTTTAGTAGTAGGTTTTAAATTCTCCTTAAACTCGTTTCAATCATGTAGATAGCTTGCTTTCTGTGTAAAATTCATATTAAGAAGTTCGTAACACAAACCGTTTAGCCTCGGGAATTTTAAAAATCGTGAATATTAAAAATAGCTAAATTTAGTAGTAGGGTTTAAATTCTACTTATGCTGGTATCAATCATGTAGATGGCTTGATTTCTGCCTATAAAGCACATTTAGAAGTTAGTAACACAAACGGTTTAGCCTCAGCAATTTTAAAAATCGAGAATTTTAAAAATAGCTAATTTTAGTAGTAGGTTTTAAATTCTTTTTAAACTCGTTTCAGTCATGTAGAAGCTTGCTTTCTGTGTAAAATGCATATTAAGAAGTTCGTAACACAAACGGTATAGCCTCAGGGATTTTAAAAATCGAAAATTTTAAAAATTGCTAAATTTATTAGTAGGGTTTAAATTCTACTTATGCTGGTATCAATTACGTAGATGGCTTGCTTTCTACCTAAAAAGCACATTTAGAAGTTCGTAACACAAACGGTTTAGCCTCGTGAATTTTAAAAGTCAAGAATTTTAAAAATAGCTAAATTTAGTAGTAGGGTTCAAATTCTACTTATGCTGGTATCAATCATGTTGATGGCTTGCTTTCTGCCTAAAAAGCACATTTAGAAGTTCGTAACACAAACGGTTTAACCTCAGGAATTTTAAAAATCGAGAATTTTAAAAATAGCTAAATTTAGTAGTAGGTTTTAAATTCTTCTTAAACACGTTTCAATCATGTAGATGGCTTGCTTTCTGTCTAAAAAGCACATTTAGAAATTCCTGGCACAAACGGTTTAGCCCCAGGAATTTTAAAAATCGATAATTTTAAAAATAGCTAAATTTAGTAGTAGGTTTTAAATTCTTGTTAAACTCGTTTCAATCATGTAGCTAGCTTGCTTTCTATCTAAAAAGCACATTTCGAAGTTCGTAACACAAACGGTTTAGCCCCAGGAATTTTAAAAATCGAGAATTTTAAAAATAGCTAATTTTAGTAGTAGGTTTTAAATTCTCCTTAAACTCGATTCAATCATGTAGATAGCTTGCTTTCTGTGTAAAATTCATATTAAGAAGTTCGTAACACAAACCGTTTAGCCTCGGGAATTTTAAAAATCGTGAATTTTAAAAATAGCTAAATTTAGTAGTAGGGTTTAAATTCTACTTATGCTGGTATCAATCATGTAGATGGCTTGATTTCTGCCTAAAAAGCACATTTAGAAGTTCGTAACACAAACGGTTTAGCCTCAGGAATTTTAAAAATCGAGAATTTTAAAAATAGCTAAATTTAGTAGTAGGTTTTAAATTCTTCTTAAACTCGTTTCAATCATGTAGCTAGCTTGCTTTCTATCTAAAAGGCACATTTAGAAGTTCGTAACACAAACGGTTTAGCATCAGGAATTTTAAAAGTCAAGAACTTTAAAAATAGCTAAATTTAGTAGTAGGGTTTAAATTCTACTTATGCTGGTATCAATCATGTAGATGGCTTGATTTCTGCCTAAAAAGCACATTTAGAAGTTCGTAACACAAACGGTTTAGCATCAGGAATTTTAAAAGTCAAGAACTTTAAAAATAGCTAAATTTAGTAGTAGGATTTAAATTCTACTTATGCTGGTATCAACCATGTAGATGGCTTGCTTTCTGCCTAAAAAGCACATTTAGAAGTTCGTAACACAAACGGTTTAGCCTCAGGAATTGTAAAAAACGAGAATTTTAAAAATTGCTAATTTTAGTAGTAGGTTTTAAATTCTCCTTAATCTCGTTTCATTCATGTAGATAGCTTGCTTTCTATCTAAAAAGCACATTTAGAAGTTCGTAACACAAACGGTTTAGCCTCAGGAATTTTAAAAATCGAGAATTTTAAAAATGGCTAAATTTAGTAGTAGGTTTTAAATTCTTCTTAAACTCATTTCAATCATGTAGCTAGCTTGCTTTCTATCTAAAAAGCACATTTAGAAGTTCCTAACACAAACGGTTTAGCATCAGGAATATTAAAAGTCAAGAACTTTAAAAATAGCTAAATTTAGTAGTAGGGTTTAAATTCTACTTATGCTGGTATCAATCACGTAGATGGCTTGTTTTCTGCATAAAAAGCTCATGTAGAAGTTCGTAACACAAACGGTTTAGCCTCAGGAATTTTAAAAATCGTGAATTTTAAAAATAGCTAAATTTAGTAGTAGGTTTTAAATTCTTCTTAAACTCGTTTCAATCAAGTAGCTAGCTTGCTTTCTATCTAAAAAGCACATTTAGAAGTTCGTAACACAAACGGTTTAGCCTCAGGAATTTTAAAAATCGAGAATTTTAAAAATAGCTAAATTTAGTAGTAGGTTTTAAATTCTTCTTAACCTCGTTTCAATCATGTAGTTGGCTTGCTTTCTATCTAAAAAGCACATTTAGAAGTTCGTAACACAAACGGTTTAGCATCAGGTATTTTAAAAGTCAAGAATTTTAAAAATAGCTAAATTTAGTAGTAGTACTGTTTAAATTCTATTTATGCTGGTATCAATCATGTAGATGGCTTGCTTTCTGAATAAAAAGCTCATGTAGAAGTTCGTAACACAAACGGTTTCGCCTCGGGAATTTTAAAAATCGTGAATTTTAAAAATAGCTGAATTTAGTAGTAGGGTTTAAATTCTACTTATGCTGGTATCAATCATGTAGATGCCTTGCTTTCTGCCTAAAAAGCACGTTTAGAAGTTCGTAACACAAACGGTTTAGCCTCAGGAATTTTAAAAATCGAGAATTTTAAAAATAGCTAATTTTAGTAGTAAGTTTTAAATTCTTTTTAAACTCGTTTCAGTCATGTAGACAGCTTGCTTTCTGTGTAATATGCATATTAAGAAGTTCGTAACACAAACGGATTAGGCTCAGGAATTTTAAAAGTCGAGAATTTTAAAAATATCTAAATTTATTAGTAGGGTATAAATTCTACTTATGCTGGTATCAATCATGTAGATGGCTTGCTTTCTGCCTAAAAAGCACATTTAGAAGTTCGTAACACAAACGGTTTAGCCTCGGGAATTTTAAAAGTCAAGAATTTTAAAAATAGCTAAATTTATTAGTAGGGTTTAAATTCTACTTATGCTGGTATCAATCATGTTGATGGCTTGCTTTCTGCCTAAAAAGCACATTCAGAAGTTCGTAACACAAACGTTTTAGCCTCAGGAATTTTAAAAATCGAGAATTTTAAAAATAGCTAAATTTAGTAGTAGGTTTTAAATTCTTCTTAAAATCGTTTCAATCATGTAGATGGCTTGCTTTCTGTCTAAAAAGCACATTCAGAAGTTCGTAACACAAACGGTTTAGCCTCAGGAATTTTAAAAATCGAGAATTTTAAAAATAGCTAAATTTAGTAGTAGGTTTTAAATTCTTCTTAAACTCGTTTCAATCATGTAGCTTGCTTTCTATCTAAAAAGCACATTTCGAAGTTCGTAACACAAACGGTTTATCATCAGGAATATTAAAAGTCAAGAATTTTAAAAATAGCTAAATTTAGTAGTAGGGTTTAAATTCTACTTATGCTGGTATCAATCACGTAGATGGCTTGTTTTCTGCCTGCTCAAGTAGAAGTTCGTAACACAAACGGTTTAGCCCCAGGAATTTTAAAAATCGAGAATTTTAAAAATAGCTATATTTAGTAGTAGGTTTTAAATTCTTCTTAAAATCGTTTCAATCATGTAGATGGCTTGCTTTCTGTCTAAAAAGCACATTTAGAAGTTCGTAGCACAAACGGTTTAGCCCCAGGAATTTTAAAAATCGAGAATTTTAAAAATAGCTATATTTAGTAGTAGGTTTTAAATTCTTTTTAAACTCGTTTCAGTCATGTAGATAGCTTGCTTTCTGTGTAAAATGCATATTAAGAAGTTCGTAACACAAACGGTTTAGCCTCAGGGATTTGAAAAATCGAGAATTTTAAAAATAGCTAAATTTATTAGTAGGGTTTAAATTCTACTTATGCTGGTATCAATTAATTAGATGGCTTGCTTTCTGCCTAAAAAGCAGATTTAGAAGTTCGTAACACAAACGGTTTAGCCTCGTGAATTTTAAAAGTCAAGAATTTTAAAAATAGCTAAATTTAGTAGTAGGGTTCAAATTCTACTTATGCTGGTATCAATCATGTTGATGGCTTGCTTTCTGCCTAAAAAGCACATTTAGAAGTTCGTAACACAAACGGTTTAACCTCAGGAATTTTAAAAATCGAGAATTTTAAAAATAGCTAAATTTAGTAGTAGGTTTTAAATTCTTCTTAAACACGTTTCAATCATGTAGATGGCTTGCTTTCTGTCTAAAAAGCACATTTAGAAATTCCTGGCACAAACGGTTTAGCCCCAGGAATTTTAAAAATCGATAATTTTAAAAATAGCTAAATTTAGTAGTAGGTTTTAAATTCTTCTTAAACTCGTTTCAATCATGTAGCTAGCTTGCTTTCTATCTAAAAAGCACATTTCGAAGTTCGTAACACAAACGGTTTAGCCTCAGGAATTTTAAAAATCGAGAACTTTAAAAATAGCTAATTTTAGTAGTAGGTTTTAAATTCTCCTTAAACTCGTTTCAATCATGTAGATAGCTTGCTTTCTGTGTAAATTCATATTAAGAAGTTCGTAACACAAACCGTTTAGCCTCGGGAATTTTAAAAATCGTGAATTTTAAAAATAGCTAAATTTAGTAGTAGGGTTTAAATTCTACTTATGCTGGTATCAATCATGTAGATGGCTTGATTTCTGCCTAAAAAGCACATTTAGAAGTTCGTAACACAAACGGTTTAGCCTCAGGAATTTTAAAAATCGAGAATTTTAAAAATAGCTAAATTTAGTAGTAGATTTTAAATTCTTCTTAAACTCGTTTCAATCATGTAGCTAGCTTGCTTACTATCTTATAAGCACATTTAGAAGTTCGTAACACAAACGGTTTAGCCTCAGGAATTTTAAAAATCGAGAACTTTAAAAATAGCGAAATTTAGTAGTAGGTTTTAAATTCTTCTTAAACTCGTTTCAATCATGTAGCTAGCTTGCTTTCTATTTAAAAAGCACATTTAGAAGTTCGTAACACAAACGGTTTAGCCTCAGGAATTTTAAAAATCGTGAATTTTAAAAATAGCTAAATTTAGTAGTAGGGTTTAAATTCTACTTATGCTGGTATCAATCATGTTGATGGCTTGCTTTCTGCCTAAAAAGCACATTTAGAAGTTCGTAACACAAACGGTTTAGCTTCAAGAATTTTAAAAATCGAGAATTTTAAAAATAGCTAAATTTAGTAGTAGGTTTTAAATTCTTCTTAAACCCGTTTCAATCATGTAGATGGCTTGCTTTCTGTCTAAAAAGCTCATTTAGAAGTTCGTAGCACCAACGGTTTAGCCCCAGGAATTTTAAAAATCGATAATTTTAAAAATAGCTAAATTTAGTAGTAGGTATTAAATTCTACTTATGCTGGTATCAATCATGTAGATGGCTTGCTTTCTGCCTAAAAAGCTCATGTAGAAGTGCGTAACACAAACGGGTTAGCCTCGGGAATTTTAAAAATCGTGAATTTTAAAAATAGCTAAATTTAGTAGTAGGGTTTAAATTCTACTTATGCTGGTATCAATCATGTAGATGGCTTGATTTCTGCCTAAAAAGCACATTTAGAAGTTCGTAACACAAACGGTTTAGCCTCAGGAATTTTAAAAATCGAGAATTTTAAAAATAGCTAAATTTAGTAGTAGGTTTTAAATTCTTCTTAAACTCGTTTCAATCATGTAGCTAGCTTTCTTTCTATCTAAAAAGCACATTTAGAAGTTCGTAACACAAACGGTTTAGCCTCAGGAATTTTAAAAATCGAGAACTTTAAAAATAGCTAAATTTAGTAGTAGGTTTTAAATTCTTCTTAAACTCGTTTCAATCATGTAGCTAGCTTGCTTTCTATCTAAAAAGCACATTTAGAAGTTCGTAACACAAACGGTTTAGCCTCAGGAATTTTAAAAATCGTAAATTTAAAAATAGCTAAATTTAGTAGTAGGGTTTAAATTCTACTTATGCTGGTATCAATCATGTTGATGGCTTGCTTTCTGCCTAAAAAGCACATTTAGAAGTTCGTAACACAAACGGTTTAGCCTCAGGAATTTTAAAAATCGAGAATTTTAAAAATAGCTAAATTTAGTAGTAGGTTTTAAATTCTTCTTAAACACGTTTCAATCATGTAGATGGCTTGCTTTCTGTCTAAAAAGCACATTTAGAAGTTCGTAGCACCAACGGTTTAGCCCCAGGAATTTTAAAAATCGATAATTTTAAAAATAGCTAAATTTAGTAGTAGGTTTTAAATTCTACTTATGCTGGTATCAATCATGTAGATGGCTTGCTTTCTGCCTAAAAAGCTCATGTAGAAGTGCGTAACACAAACGGGTTAGCCTCGGGAATTTTAAAAATCGTGAATTTTAAAAATAGCTAAACTTAGTAGTAGGGTTTAAATTCGACTTATGCTGGTATCAATCACGTAGATGGCTTGTTTTCTGCCTGCTCAAGTAGAAGTTCGTAACACAAACGGTTTAGCCTCGGGAATTTTAAAAATCGTGAATTTTAAAAATAGCTAAATTTAGTAGTAGAATTTAAATTCTACTTATGCTGGTATCAATCATTTAGATAGCTTGCTTTCTGCCTAAAAAGCACATTTAGAAGTTCGTAGCACAAACGGTTTAGCCCCAGGAATTTTAAAAATCGAGAATTTTAAAAATAAATAAATTTAGTAGTAGATTTTAAATTCTTCTTAAACTCGTTTCAATCATGTAGCTAGCTTGCTTTCTATCTAAAAAGCACATTTCGAAGTTCGTAACACAAACGGTTTAGCATCAGGAATTTTAAAAATCGATAATTTTAAAAATAGCTAAATTTAGTAGTAGGTTTTAAAATCTTCTTAAACTCGTTTCAATCATGTAGCTAGCTTATTTTCTATCTAAAAAGCACATTTCGAAGTTCGTAACACAAACGGTTTAGCCTCAGGAATTTTAAAAATCGAGAATATTAAAAATAGCTAATTTTAGTAGTAGGTTTTAAATTCTCCTTAAACTCGTTTCAATCATGTAGATAGCTTGCTTTCTGTGTAAAATTCATATTAAGAAGTTCGTAACACAAACGGTTTAGCCTCAGGGATTTTAAAGTTCACGATTTTTAAAATTCCCGAGGCTAAACCGTTTATGTTACGAACTTCTTAATATGAATTTTACACAGAAAGCAAGCTATCTACATGATTGAAACGAGTTTAAGGAGAATTTAAAACCTACTACTAAAATTAGATATTTTTAAAATTCTCGTTTTTTACAATTCCTGAGGCTAAACCGTTTGTGTTACGAACTTCCAAATGTGCTTTTTAGATAGAAAGCAAGCTAGATACATGATTGAAACGAGTTTAAGAAGAATTTAAATCCTACTACTAAATTTAGCTAATTTTAAAGTTCTCGATTTTTAAAATTCCTGAGGCTAAACCGTTTGTGTTACGAACTTCTAAATGTGCTTTTTAGGCAGAAATCAAGCCATCTACATGATTGATACCAGCATAAGTAGAATTTAAACCCTACTACTAAATTTAGCTATTTTTAAAATTCACGATTTTTAAAATTCCCGAAGCTAAACGGTTTGTGTTACGAACTTCTTAATATGAATTTTACACAGAAAGCAAGCTATCTACATGATTGAAACGAGTTTAAGGAGAATTTAAAACCTACTACTAAAATTAGCTATTTTTAAAATTCTTGACTTTTAAAATTCCTGATGCTAAACCGTTAGTGTTACGAACTTCTAAATGTGCTTTTTAGATAGAAAGCAAGCCAACTACATGATTGAAACGAGTTTAAGAAGAATTTAAAATCTACTACTAAATTTGGCTATTTTTAAAATTCTTGACTTTTAAAATTCCTGATGCTAAACCGTTAGTGTTACGAACTTCTAAATGTGCTTTTTAGATAGAAAGCAAGCCAACTACATGATTGAAACGAGTTTAAGAAGAATTTAAAATCTACTACTAAATTTGGCTATTTTTAAAATTCTCGATTTTTAAAATTCCTGAGGCTAAACCGTTTGTGTTACGAACTTCTAAATGTGCTTTTTATATAGAAAGCAAGCTAGCTACATGATTGAAACGAGTTTAAGAAGAATTTAAAACCAACTACTAAATTTAGCTATTTTTAAAATTCTCGATTTTTAAAATTCCCGAGGCTAAACCGTTTGTGTTACGAACTTCTAAATGTGCTTTTTAGATAGAAAGCAAGCTAGCTACATGATTGAAACGAGTTTAAGAAGAATTTAAAACCTACTACTAAATTTAACTATTTTTAAAGTTCTCGATTTTTAAAATTCCTGAGGCTAAACCGTTTGTGTTACGAACTTCTAAATGTGCTTTTTAGATAGAAAGCAAGCTAGCTACATGATTGAAACGAGTTTAAGAAGAATTTAAAACCTACTACTAAATTTAGCTATTTTTAAAATTTACGATTTTTAAAATTCCTGAGGCTAAACCGTTTGTGTTACGAACTTCTAAATGTGCTTTTTAGATAGAAAGCAAGCTAGCTACATGATTGAAACGGGTTTAAGAAGAATTTAAAACCTACTACTAAATTTAGCTATTTTTAAAGTTCTCGATTTTTAAAATTCCTGAGGCTAAACCGTTTGTGTTACGAACTTCTAAATGTGCTTTTTAGATAGAAAGCAAGCTAGGTACATGATTGAAATGAGTTTAAGAAGAATTTAAAACCTACTACTAAATTTAGCTATTTTTAAAATTTACGATTTTTAAAATTCCTGAGGCTAAACCGTTTGTGTTACGAACTTCTAAATGTGCTTTTTAGATAGAAAGCAAGCTAGCTACATGATTGAAACGGGTTTAAGAAGAATTTAAAACCTACTACTAAATTTAGCTATGTTTAAAATTTACGATTTTTAAAATTCCTGAGGCTAAACCGTTTGTGTTACGAACTTCTAAATGTGCTTTTTAGATAGAAAGCAAGCTAGCTACATGATTGAAACGGGTTTAAGAAGAATTTAAAACCTACTACTAAATTTAGCTATTTTTAAAGTTCTCGATTTTTAAAATTCCTGAGGCTAAACCGTTTGTGTTACGAACTTCTAAATGTGCTTTTTATATAGAAAGCAAGCTAGCTACATGATTGAAACGAGTTTAAGAAGAATTTAAAACGAACTACTAAATTTAGCTATTTTTAAAATTCTCGATTTTTAAAATTCCCGAGGCTAAACCGTTTGTGTTACGAACTTCTAAATGTGCTTTTTAGATAGAAAGCAAGCTAGCTACATGATTGAAACGGGTTTAAGAAGAATTTAAAACCTACTACTAAATGTAGCTATTTTTTAAGTTCTCGATTTTTAAAATTCCTGAGGCTAAACCGTTTGTGTTACGAACTTCTAAATGTGCTTTTTAGATAGAAAGCAAGCTAGCTACATGATTGAAACTAGTTTAAGAAGAATTTAAAACCTACTACTAAATTTAGCTATTTTTAAAATTCTCGATTTTTAAAATTCCTGAGGCTAAACCGTTTGTGTTACGAACTTCTAAATGTGCTTTTTATATAGAAAGCAAGCTAGCTACATGATCGAAACGAGTTTAAGAAGAATTCAAAACCAACTACTAAATTTAGCTATTTTTAAAATTCTCGATTTTTAAAATTCCTGAGGCTAAACCGTTTGTGTTACGAACTTCTACATGAGCTTTTTAGGCAGAAAACGAGCCATCCACGTGATTGATACCAGCATACGTAGAATTTAAACCCTACTACTAAATTTAGCTATTTTTAAAATTCTCGATTTTTAAAGTTCCTGGGGCTAAACCGTTTGTGCTACGAACTTCTGAATGTGATTTTTATACAGAAAGCAAGCCATCTACATGATTGAAACGAGTTTAAGTAGAATTTAAAACCCACTACTAAATTTAGCTATTTTTCAAATTCTCGATTCTTAAAATTCCTGAGGCTAAACCGTTTGTGTTACGAACTTCTAAATGTGCTTTTTAGGCAGAAAGCAAACCATCTACATGATTGATACCAGCATAAGTAGAATTTAAACCCTACTACTAAATTTAGCTATTTTTAAAATTCTTGACTTTTAAAATTCCCGAGGCTAAACCGTTTGTGTTACGAACTTCTAAATGTGCTTTTTAGGCAGAAAGCAAGCCATCTACATGATTGAAACCAGCATAAGTAGAATTTAAACCCTACTAATAAATTTAGCTATTTTTAAAATTCTCGATTTTTAAAATTCCTGAGGCTAAACCGTTTGTGTTACGAACTTCTTAATATGCGTTTTACACACAAAGCAAGCTATCTACATGATTGAAACGAGTTTAAGAAGAATTTAAAACCTACTACTAAATTTAGCTATTTTTTAAATTCTCGATTTTTAAAATTCCTGAGGCTAAACCGTTTGTGTTACGAACTTCTAAATGTGCTCTTTAGGCAGAAAGCAAGCCATCAACATGATTGATACCAGCATAAGTAGAATTTAAACCCTACTAATAAATTTAGCTATTTTTAAAATTCTCGATTTTTAAAATACCTGAGGCTAAACCGTTTGTGTTACGAACTTCTTAATATGCATTTTACACAGAAAGCAAGCTATCTACATGACTGAAACGAGTTTAAAAAGAATTTAAAATCTACTACTAAAATTAGCTATTTTTAAAATTGCTGAGGCTAAACCGTTTGTGTTACTAACTTCTAAATGTGCTTTTTAGGCAGAAAGCAAGCCATCTACATGATTGATACCAGCATAAGTAGAATTTAAACCCTACTACTAAATTTAGCTATTTTTAAAGTTCTTGACTTTTAAAATTCCTGAAGCTAAACCGTTTGTGTTACGAACTTCTAAATGTGCTTTTTAGGCAGAAATCAAGCCATCTACATGATTGATACCAGCATAAGTAGAATTTAAACCCTGCTACTAAATTTAGCTATTTTTAAAGTTTACGATTTTTAAAATTCCTGAGGCTAAACCGTTTGTGTTTTCGAACTTCTAAATGTGCTTTTTAGATAGAAAGCAAGCTAGCTACATGATTGAAACGAGTTTAAGAAGAATTTAAAACCTACTACTAAATTTAGTTATTTTTAAAGTTCTCGATTTTTAAAATTCCTGAGGCTAAACCGTTTGTGTTACGAACTTCTAAATGTGCTTTTTAGGCAGAAATCAAGCCATCTACATGATTGATACGAGCATAAGTAGAATTTAAACCCTACTACTAAATTTAGCTATTTTTAAAATTCACGATTTTTAAAATTCCCGAGGCTAAACCGTTTGTGTTACGAACTTCTAAATGTGCTTTTTAGATAGAAAGCAAGCTAGCTACATGATTGAAACGAGTTTAAGAAGAATTTAAAACCTACTACTAAATTTAGCTATTTTTAAAGTTCTCGATTTTTAAAATTCCTGAGGCTAAACCGTTTGTGTTACGAACTTCTAAATGTGCTTTTTAGATAGAAAGCAAGCTAGCTACATGATTGAAACGAGTTTAAGAAGAATTTAAAACCTACTACTAAATTTAGCTATTTTTAAAATTTACGATTTTTAAAATTCCTGAGGCTAAACCGTTTGTGTTACGAACTTCTAAATGTGCTTTTTAGATAGAAAGCAAGCTAGCTACATGATTGAAACGGGTTTAAGAAGAATTTAAAACCTACTACTAAATTTAGCTATTTTTAAAATTCTCGATTTTTAAAATTCCTGAGGCTAAACCGTTTGTGTTACGAACTTCTGAATGTGCTTTTTAGGCAGAAAGCAAACCATCTACATGATTGATACCAGCATAAGTAGAATTTAAACCCTACTACTAAATTTAGCTATTCTTAAAATTTACGATTTTTAAAATTCCTGAGGCTAAACCGTTTGTGTTACGAACTTCTAAATGTGCTTTTTAGATAGAAAGCAAGCTAGCTACATGATTGAAACGAGTTTAAGAAGAATTTAAAACCTACTACTAAATTTAGCTATTTTTAAAGTTCTCGATTTTTAAAATTCCTGAGGCTAAACCGTTTGTGTTACGAACTTCTAAATGTGCTTTTTAGGCAGAAATCAAGCCATCTACATGATTGATACGAGCATAAGTAGAATTTAAACCCTACTACTAAATTTAGCTATTTTTAAAATTCACGATTTTTAAAATTCCCGAGGCTAAACGGTTTGTGTTACGAACTTCTTAATATGAATTTTACACAGAAAGCAAGCTATCTACACGATTGAAACGAGTTTAAGGAGAATTTAAAACCTACTACTAAAATTAGCTATTTTTAAAATTCTCGATTTTTAAAATTCCTGATGCTAAACCGTTGGTGTTACGAACTTCTAAATGTGCTTTTTAGATAGAAAGCAAGCCAACTACATGATTGAAACGAGTTTAAGAAGAATTTAAAGTCTACTACTAAATTTGGCTATTTTTAAAATTCTCGATTTTTAAAATTCCTGAGGCTAAACCGTTTGTGTTACGAACTTCTAAATGTGCTTTTTAGATAGAAAGCAAGCTAGCTACATGATTGAAACGAGTTTAAGAAGAATTCAAAACCAACTACTAAATTTAGCTATTTTTAAAATTCTCGATTTTTAAAGTTCCTGGGGCTAAACCGTTTGTGCTACGAACTTCTGAATGTGCTTTTTAGACAGAAAGCAAGCCATCTACATGATTGAAACGAGTTTAAGTAGAATTTAAAACCCACTACTAAATTTAGTTATTTTTCAAATTCTCGATTCTTAAAATTCCTGAGGCTAAACCGTTTGTGTTACGAACTTCTAAATGTGCTTTTTAGGCAGAAAGCAAACCATCTATATGATTGATACCAGCATAAGTAGAATTATACCCTACTACTAAATTTAGCTATTTTTAAAATTCTTGACTTTTAAAATTCCCGAGGCTAAACCGTTTGTGTTACGAACTTCTAAATGTGCTTTTTAGGCAGAAAGCAAGCCATCTACATGATTGAAACCAGCATAAGTAGAATTTAAACCCTACTAATAAATTTAGCTATTTTTAAAATTCTCGATTTTTAAAATTCCTGAGGCTAAACCGTTTGTGTTACGAACTTCTTAATATGCGTTTTACACACAAAGCAAGCTATCTACATGATTGAAACGAGTTTAAGAAGAATTTAAAACCTACTACTAAATTTAGCTATTTTTTAAATTCTCGATTTTTAAAATTCCTGAGGCTAAACCGTTTGTGTTACGAACTTCTAAATGTGCTCTTTAGGCAGAAAGCAAGCCATCAACATGATTGATACCAGCATAAGTAGTATTTAAACCCTACTAATATATTTAGCTATTTTTAAAATTCTCGATTTTTAAAATACCTGAGGCTAAACCGTTTGTGTTACGAACTTCTTAATATGCATTTTACACAGAAAGCAAGCTATCTACATGACTGAAACGAGTTTAAAAAGAATTTAAAACCTACTACTAAAATTAGCTATTTTTAAAATTTTCGATTTTTAAAATTGCTGAGGCTAAACCGTTTGTGTTACTAACTTCTAAATGTGCTTTTTAGGCAGAAAGCAAGCCATCTACATGATTGATACCAGCATAAGTAGAATTTAAACCCTACTACTAAATTTAGCTATTTTTAAAGTTCACGATTTTTATAATTCCCGAGGCTAAACCGTTTGTGTTACGAACTTCTTAATATGAATTTTACACAGAAAGCAAGCTATCTACATGATTGAAACGAGTTTAAGGAGAATTTAAAACCTACTACTAAAATTAGCTATTTTTAAAATTCTCGCTTTTTACAATTCCTGAAGCTAAACCGTTTGTGTTACGAACTTCTAAATGTGCTTTTTAGATAGAAAGCAAGCTAGCTACATGATTGAAACGAGTTTAAGAAGAATTTAAATCCTACTACTAAATTTAGCTATTTTTAAAGTTCTCGATTTTTAAAATTCCTGAGGCTAAACCGTTTGTGTTACGAACTTCTAAAAGTGATTTTTAAGCAGAAAGCAAGCCATCTACATGATTGATACCAGCATAAGTAGAATTTAAACCCTACTACTAAATTTAGCTATTTTTAAAGTTCTTGACTTTTAAAATTCCTGATGCTAAACCGTTTGTGTTACGAACTTCTAAATGTGCTTTTTAGGCAGAAATCAAGCCATCTACATGATTGATACCAGCATAAGTAGAATTTAAACCCTGCTACTAAATTTAGCTATTTTTAAAGTTTACGATTTTTAAAATTCCTGAGGCTAAACCGTTTGTGTTACGAACTTCTAAATGTGCTTTTTAGATAGAAAGCAAGCTAGCTACATGATTGAAACGAGTTTAAGAAGAATTTAAAACCTACTACTAAATTTAGCTATTTTTAAAGTTCTCGATTTTTAAAATTCCTGAGGCTAAACCGTTTGTGTTACGAACTTCTAAATGTGCTTTTTAGGCAGAAATCAAGCCATCTACATGATTGATACGAGCATAAGTAGAATTTATACCCTACTACTAAATTTAGCTATTTTTAAAATTCACGATTTTTAAAATTCCCGAGGCTAAACCGTTTGTGTTACGAACTTCTAAATGTGCTTTTTAGATAGAAAGCAAGCTAGCTACATGATTGAAACGAGTTTAAGAAGAATTTAAAACCTACTACTAAATTTAGCTATTTTTAAAGTTCTCGATTTTTAAAATTCCTGAGGCTAAACCGTTTGTGTTACTAACTTCTAAATGTGCTTTTTAGGCAGAAAGCAAGCCATCTACATGATTGATACCAGCATAAGTAGAATTTAAACCCTACTACTAAATTTAGCTATTTTTAAAGTTCACGATTTTTATAATTCCCGAGGCTAAACCGTTTGTGTTACGAACTTCTTAATATGAATTTTACACAGAAAGCAAGCTATCTACATGATTGAAACGAGTTTAAGGAGAATTTAAAACCTACTACTAAAATTAGCTATTTTTAAAATTCTCGCTTTTTACAATTCCTGAAGCTAAACCGTTTGTGTTACGAACTTCTAAATGTGCTTTTTAGATAGAAAGCAAGCTAGCTACATGATTGAAACGAGTTTAAGAAGAATTTAAATCCTACTACTAAATTTAGCTATTTTTAAAGTTCTCGATTTTTAAAATTCCTGAGGCTAAACCGTTTGTGTTACGAACTTCTAAAAGTGATTTTTAAGCAGAAAGCAAGCCATCTACATGATTGATACCAGCATAAGTAGAATTTAAACCCTACTACTAAATTTAGCTATTTTTAAAGTTCTTGACTTTTAAAATTCCTGATGCTAAACCGTTTGTGTTACGAACTTCTAAATGTGCTTTTTAGGCAGAAATCAAGCCATCTACATGATTGATACCAGCATAAGTAGAATTTAAACCCTGCTACTAAATTTAGCTATTTTTAAAGTTTACGATTTTTAAAATTCCTGAGGCTAAACCGTTTGTGTTACGAACTTCTAAATGTGCTTTTTAGATAGAAAGCAAGCTAGCTACATGATTGAAACGAGTTTAAGAAGAATTTAAAACCTACTACTAAATTTAGCTATTTTTAAAGTTCTCGATTTTTAAAATTCCTGAGGCTAAACCGTTTGTGTTACGAACTTCTAAATGTGCTTTTTAGGCAGAAATCAAGCCATCTACATGATTGATACGAGCATAAGTAGAATTTATACCCTACTACTAAATTTAGCTATTTTTAAAATTCACGATTTTTAAAATTCCCGAGGCTAAACCGTTTGTGTTACGAACTTCTAAATGTGCTTTTTAGATAGAAAGCAAGCTAGCTACATGATTGAAACGAGTTTAAGAAGAATTTAAAACCTACTACTAAATTTAGCTATTTTTAAAGTTCTCGATTTTTAAAATTCCTGAGGCTAAACCGTTTGTGTTACGAACTTCTAAATGTGCTTTTTAGATAGAAAGCAAGCTAGCTACATGATTGAAACGAGTTTAAGAAGAATTTAAAACCTACTACTAAATTTAGCTATTTTTAAAATGAACGATTTTTAAAATTCCTGAGGCTAAACCGTTTGTGTTACGAACTTCTAAATGTGCTTTTTAGATAGAAAGCAAGCTAGCTACATGATTGAAACGGGTTTAAGAAGAATTTAAAACCTAGTACTAAATTTAGCTTTTTTTAAAGTTCTCGATTTTTAAAATTCCTGAGGCTAAACCGTTTGTGTTACGAACTTCTAAATGTGCGTTTTAGATAGAAAGCAAGCCAACTACATGATTGAAACGAGTTTAAGAAGAATTTAAAATCTACTACTAAATTTGGCTATTTTTAAAATTCTCGATTTTTAAAATTCCTGAGGCTAAACCGTTTGTGTTACGAACTTCTAAATGTGCTTTTTATATAGAAAGCAAGCTAGCTACATGATAGAAACGAGTTTAAGAAGAATTTAAAACCAACTACTAAATTTAGCTATTTTTAAAATTCTCGATTTTTAAAATTCCTGAGGCTAAACCGTTTGTGTTACGAACTTCTAAATGTTCTTTTTAGGCAGAAATCAAGCCATCTACATGATTGATACCAGCATAAGTAGAATTTAAACCCTACTACTAAATTTAGCTATTTTTAAAATTCACGATTTTTAAAATTCCCGAGGCTAAACGGTTTGTGTTACGAACTTCTTAATATGAATTTTACACAGAAAGCAAGCTATCTACATGATTGAAACGAGTTTAAGGAGAATTTAAAACCTACTACTAAAATTATCTATTTTTAAAATTCTCGATTTTTAAAATTCCTGAGGCTAAACCGTTTGTGTTACGAACTTCGAAATGTGCTTTTTAGATAGAAAAGCAAGCTAGCTACATGATTGAAACGAGTTTAAGAAGAATTTAAAATCTACTGCTAAATTTAGCTATTTTTAAAATTATCGATTTTTAAAATTCCTGGGGCTAAACCGTTTGTGTTACGAACTTCTAAATGTGCTTTTCAGGCAGAAATCAACCCATCTACATGATTGATACCAGCATAAGTAGAATTTAAACCCTGCTACTAAATTTAGCTATTTTTAAAGTTTACGATTTTTAAAATTCCTGAGGCTAAACGGTTTGTGTTACGAACTTCTAAATGTGCTTTTTAGATAGAAAGCAAGCTAGCTACATGATTGAAACGAGTTTAAGAAGAATTAAAACCTACTACTAAATTTAGTTATTTTTAAAGTTCTCGATTTTTAAAATTCCTGAGGCTAAACCGTTTGTGTTACGAACTTCCAAATGTGCTTTTTAGGCAGAAAGCAAGCCATCTACATGATGATACCAGCATAAGTAGAATTTAAACCCTGCTACTAAATTTAGCTATTTTTAAAGTTCTTGACTTTTAAAATTCCTGATGCTAAACCGTTTGTGTTACGAACTTCCAAATGTGCTTTTTAGGCAGAAATCAAGCCATCTACATGATTGATACCAGCATAAGTAGAATTTAAACCCTACTATTAAATTTAGCTATTTTTAAAATTTACGATTTTTAAAATTCCTGAGGCTAAACCGTTTGTGTTACGAACTTCTAAATGTGCTTTTTAGATAGAAAGCAAGCTAGCTACATGATTGAAACGAGTTTAAGAAGAATTTAAAACCTACTACTAAATTTAGCTATTTTTTAAGTTCTCGATTTTTAAAATTCCTGAGGCTAAACCGTTTGTGTTACGAACTTCTAAATGTGCTTTTTAGATAGAAAGCAAGCTAGCTACATGATTGAAACGAGTTTAAGAAGAATTTAAAACCTACTACTTAATTTAGCTATTTTTAAAATTCTCGATTTTTAAAATTCCTGAGGCTAAACCGTTTGTGTTACTAACTTCTAAATGTGCTTTTTAGATAGAAAGCAAGCTAGCTACATGATTGAAACGAGTTTAAGAAGAATTCAAAACCAACTACTAAATTTAGCTATTTTTAAAATTCTCGTTTTTTAAAATTCCTTAGGCTAAACCGTTTGTGTTACGAACTTCTACATGAGCTTTTTAGGCAGAAAACGAGCCATCTACGTGATTGATACCAGCATAAGTAGAATTTAAACCCTACTACTAAATTTAGCTATTTTTAAAATTCTCGATTTTTAAAGTTCCTGGGGCTAAACCGTTTGTGCTACGAACTTCTGAATGTGCTTTTTAGACAGAAATCAAGCCATCTACATGATTGAAACGAGTTTAAGTAGAATTTAAAACCCACTACTAAATTTAGCTATTTTTCAAATTCTCGATTCTTAAAATTCCTGAGGTTAAACCGTTTGTGTTACGAACTTCTAAATGTGCTTTTTAGGCAGAAAGCAAACCATCTACATGATTGATACCAGCATAAGTAGAATTTAAACCCTACTACTAAATTTAGCTATTTTTAAAATTCACGATTTTTAAAATTCCCGAGGCTAAACGGTTTGTGTTACGAACTTCTTAATATGAATTTTACACAGAAAGCAAGCTATCTACATGATTGAAACGAGTTTAAGGAGAATTTAAAACCTACTACTAAAATTATCTATTTTTAAAATTCTCGATTTTTAAAATTCCTGAGGCTAAACCGTTTGTGTTACGAACTTCGAAATGTGCTTTTTAGATAGAAAGCAAGCTAGCTACATGATTGAAACGAGTTTAAGAAGAATTTAAAACCTACTGCTAAATTTAGCTATTTTTAAAATTATCGATTTTTAAAATTCCTGGGGCTAAACCGTTTGTGTTACGAACTTCTAAATGTGCTTTTTAGGCAGAAATCAACCCATCTACATGATTGATACCAGCATAAGTAGAATTTAAACCCTGCTACTAAATTTAGCTATTTTTAAAGTTTACGATTTTTAAAATTCCTGAGGCTAAACCGTTTGTGTTACGAACTTCTAAATGTGCTTTTTAGATAGAAAGCAAGCTAGCTACATGATTGAAACGAGTTTAAGAAGAATTTAAAACCTACTACTAAATTTAGTTATTTTTAAAGTTCTCGATTTTTAAAATTCCTGAGGCTAAACCGTTTGTGTTACGAACTTCTAAATGTGCTTTTTAGGCAGAAAGCAAGCCATCTACATGATGATACCAGCATAAGTAGAATTTAAACCCTGCTACTAAATTTAGCTATTTTTAAAGTTCTCGATTTTTAAAATTCCTGAGGCTAAACCGTTTGTGTTACGAACTTCTAAATGTGCTTTTTAGATAGAAAGCAAGCCAACTACATGATTGAAACGAGTTTAAGAAGAATTTAAAATCTACTACTAAATTTGGCTATTTTTAAAATTCTCGATTTTTAAAATTCCTGTGGCTAAACCGTTTGTGTTACGAACTTCTAAATGTGCTTTTTATATAGAAAGCAAGCTAGCTACATGATTGAAACGAGTTTAAGAAGAATTTAAAACCAACTACTAAATTTAGCTATTTTTAAAATTCTCGATTTTTAAAATTCCTGAGGCTAAACCGTTTGTGTTACGAACTTCTAAATGTTCTTTTTAGGCAGAAATCAAGCCATCTACAAGATTGATACCAGCATAAGTAGAATTTAAACCCTACTACTAAATTTAGCTATTTTTAAAATTCACGATTTTTAAAATTCCCGAGGCTAAACGGTTGGTGTTACGAACTTCTTAATATGAATTTTACACAGAAAGCAAGCTATCTACATGATTGAAACGAGTTTAAGGAGAATTTAAAACCTACTACTAAAATTAGCTATTTTTAAAATTCTCGATTTTTAAAATTCCTGAGGCTAAACCGTTTGTGTTACGAACTTCGAAATGTGCTTTTTAGATAGAAAGCAAGCTAGCTACATGATTGAAACGAGTTTAAGAAGAATTTAAAACCTACTACTAAATTTAGCTATTTTTAAAATTATCGATTTTTAAAATTCCTGGGGCTAAACCGTTTGTGTTACGAACTTCTACTTGAGCAGGCAGAAAACAAGCCATCTACGTGATTGATACCAGCATAAGTAGAATTTAAACCCTACTACTAAAATTAGCTATTTTTAAAATTCTTGACTTTTAATATTCCTGATGCTAAACCGTTTGTGTTACGAACTTCGAAATGTGCTTTTTAGATAGAAATCAAGCTAGCTACATGATTGAAACGAGTTTAAGAAGAATTTAAAACCAACAACTAAATTTAGCTATTTTTAAAATTCTCGATTTTTAAAATTCCTGAGGCTAAACCGTTTGTGTTACGAACTTCTGAATGTGCTTTTTAGGCAGAAAGCAGGCCATCTACATGATTGATACCAGCATAAGTAGAATTTAAACACTACTACTAAATTTAGCTATTTTTAAAATTTACGATTTTTAAAATTCCTGAGGCTAAACCGTTTGTGTTACGAACTTCTAAATGTGCTTTTTAGATAGAAAGCAAGCTAGCTACATGATTGAAACGAGTTTAAGAAGAATTTAAAACCTACTACTAAATTTAGCTATTTTTAAAGCTCTCAATTTTGAAAATTCGTGAGGCTAAACCGTTTGTGTTACGAACTTCTAAATGTGCTTTTTAGATAGAAAGCAAGCTAGCTACATGATTGAAACGAGTTTAAGAAGAATTTAAAACCTACTACTAAATTTAGCTATTTTTAAAGTTCTCGATTTTTAAAATTCCTGAGGCTAAACCGTTTGTGTTACGAACTTCTAAATGTGCTTTTTAGGCAGAAATCAAGCCATCTACATGATTGATACGAGCATAAGTAGAATTTAAACCCTACTACTAAATTTAGCTATTTTTAAAATTCACGATTTTTAAAACTCCCGAGGCTAAACGGTTTGTGTTACGAACTTCTTATATTAATTTTACACAGAAAGCAAGCTATCTACACGATTGAAACGAGTTTAAGGAGAATTTAAAACCTACTACTAAAATTAGCTATTTTTAAAATTCTCGATTTTTAAAATTCCTGATGCTAAACCGTTAGTGTTACGAACTTCTAAATGTGCTTTTTAGATAGAAAGCAAGCCAACTACATGATTGAATCGAGTTTAAGAAGAATTTAAAGTCTACTACTAAATTTGGCTATTTTTAAAATTCTCGATTTTTAAAATTCCTGAGGCTAAACCGTTTGTGTTACGAACTTCTAAATGTGCTTTTTAGATAGAAAGCAAGCTAGCTACATGATTGAAACGAGTTTAAGAAGAATTCAAAACCAACTACTAAATTTAGCTATTTTTAAAATTCTCGATTTTTAAAATTCCTGAGGCTAAACCGTTTGTGTTACGAACTTCTACATGAGCTTTTTAGGCAGAAAACGAGCCATCTACGTGATTGATACCAGCAGAAGTAGAATTTAAACCCTACTACTAAATTTAGCTATTTTTAAAATTCTCGATTTTTAAAGTTCCTGGGGCTAAACCGTTTGTGCTACGAACTTCTGAATGTGCTTTTTAGACAGAAAGCAAGCCATCTACATGATTGAAACGAGTTTAAGTAGAATTTAAAACCCACTACTAAATTTAGCTATTTTTCAAATTCTCGATTCTTAAAATTCCTGAGGCTAAACCGTTTGTGTTACGAACTTCTAAATGTGCTTTTTAGGCAGAAAGCAAACCATCTACATGATTGATACCAGCATAAGTAGAATTTAAACCCTACTACTAAATTTAGCTATTTTTAAAATTCTTGACTTTTAAAATTCCCGAGGCTAAACCGTTTGTGTTACGAACTTCTAAATGTGCTTTTTAGGCAGAAAGCAAGCCATCTACATGATTGAAACCAGCATAAGTAGAATTTAAACCCTACTAATAAATTTAGCTATTTTTAAAATTCTCGGTTTTTAAAATTCCTGAGGCTAAACCGTTTGTGTTACGAACTTCTTAATATGCGTTTTACACACAAAGCAAGCTATCTACATGATTGAAACGAGTTTAAGAAGAATTTAAAACCTACTACTAAATTTAGCTATTTTTTAAATTCTCGATTTTTAAAATTCCTGAGGCTAAACCGTTTGTGTTACGAACTTCTAAATGTGCTCTTTAGGCAGAAAGCAAGCCATCAACATGATTGATACCAGCATAAGTAGAATTTAAACCCTACTAATAAATTTAGCTATTTTTAAAATTCTCGATTTTTAAAATACCTGAGGCTAAACCGTTTGTGTTACGAACTTCTTAATATGCATTTTACACAGAAAGCAAGCTATCTACATGACTGAAACGAGTTTAAAAAGAATTTAAAACCTACTACTAAAATTAGCTATTTTTAAAATTTTCGATTTTTAAAATTGCTGAGGCTAAACCGTTTGTGTTACTAACTTCTAAATGTGCTTTTTAGGCAGAAAGCAAGCCATCTACATGATTGATACCAGCATAAGTAGAATTTAAACCCTACTACTAAATTTAGCTATTTTTAAAGTTCACGATTTTTAAAATTCCCGAGGCTAAACCGTTTGTGTTACGAACTTCTTAATATGAATTTTACACAGAAAGCAAGCTATCTACATGATTGAAACGAGTTTAAGGAGAATTTAAAACCTACTACTAAAATTAGCTATTTTTAAAATTCTCGCTTTTTACAATTCCTGAAGCTAAACCGTTTGTGTTACGAACTTCTAAATGTGCTTTTTAGATAGAAAGCAAGCTAGCTACATGATTGAAACGAGTTTAAGAAGAATTTAAATCCTACTACTAAATTTAGCTATTTTTAAAGTTCTCGATTTTTAAAATTCCTGAGGCTAAACCGTTTGTGTTACGAACTTCTAAAAGTGATTTTTAGGCAGAAAGCAAGCCATCTACATGATTGATACCAGCATAAGTAGAATTTAAACCCTACTACTAAATTTAGCTATTTTTAAAGTTCTTGACTTTTAAAATTCCTGATGCTAAACCGTTTGTGTTACGAACTTCTAAATGTGGTTTTTAGATAGAAAGCAAGCCATCTACATGATTGATACCAGCATAAGTAGAATTTAAACCCTACTACTAAATTTAGCTATTTTTAAAGTTCTTGACTTTTAAAATTCCTGAAGCTAAACCGTTTGTGTTACGAACTTCTAAATGTGCTTTTTAGGCAGAAATCAAGCCATCTACATGATTGATACCAGCATAAGTAGAATTTAAACCCTGCTACTAAATTTAGCTATTTTTAAAGTTTACGATTTTTAAAATTCCTGAGGCTAAACCGTTTGTGTTTTCGAACTTCTAAATGTGCTTTTTAGATAGAAAGCAAGCTAGCTACATGATTGAAACGAGTTTAAGAAGAATTTAAAACCTACTACTAAATTTAGTTATTTTTAAAGTTCTCGATTTTTAAAATTCCTGAGGCTAAACCGTTTGTGTTACGAACTTCTAAATGTGCTTTTTAGATAGAAAGCAAGCTAGCTACATGATTGAAACGAGTTTAAGAAGAATTTAAAGTCTACTACTAAATTTGGCTATTTTTAAAATTCTCGATTTTTAAAATTCCTGAGGCTAAACCGTTTGTGTTACGAACTTCTAAATGTGCTTTTTAGATAGAAAGCAAGCTAGCTACATGATTGAAACGAGTTTAAGAAGAATTCAAAACCAACTACTAAATTTAGCTATTTTTAAAATTCTCAATTTTTAAAATTCCTGAGGCTAAACCGTTTGTGTTACGAACTTCTACATGAGCTTTTTAGGCAGAAAACGAGCCATCTACGTGATTGATACCAGCATAAGTAGAATTTAAACCCTACTACTAAATTTAGCTATTTTTAAAATTCTCGATTTTTAAAGTTCCTGGGGCTAAACCGTTTGTGCTACGAACTTCTGAATGTGCTTTTTAGACAGAAAGCAAGCCATCTACATGATTGAAACGAGTTTAAGTAGAATTTAAAACCCACTACTAAATTTAGTTATTTTTCAAATTCTCGATTCTTAAAATTCCTGAGGCTAAACCGTTTGTGTTACGAACTTCTAAATGTGCTTTTTAGGCAGAAAGCAAACCATCTATATGATTGATACCAGCATAAGTAGAATTATACCCTACTACTAAATTTAGCTATTTTTAAAATTCTTGACTTTTAAAATTCCCGAGGCTAAACCGTTTGTGTTACGAACTTCTAAATGTGCTTTTTAGGCAGAAAGCAAGCCATCTACATGATTGAAACCAGCATAAGTAGAATTTAAACCCTACTAATAAATTTAGCTATTTTTAAAATTCTCGATTTTTAAAATTCCTGAGGCTAAACCGTTTGTGTTACGAACTTCTTAATATGCGTTTTACACACAAAGCAAGCTATCTACATGATTGAAACGAGTTTAAGAAGAATTTAAAACCTACTACTAAATTTAGCTATTTTTTAAATTCTCGATTTTTAAAATTCCTGAGGCTAAACCGTTTGTGTTACGAACTTCTAAATGTGCTCTTTAGGCAGAAAGCAAGCCATCAACATGATTGATACCAGCATAAGTAGTATTTAAACCCTACTAATATATTTAGCTATTTTTAAAATTCTCGATTTTTAAAATACCTGAGGCTAAACCGTTTGTGTTACGAACTTCTTAATATGCATTTTACACAGAAAGCAAGCTATCTACATGACTGAAACGAGTTTAAAAAGAATTTAAAACCTACTACTAAAATTAGCTATTTTTAAAATTTTCGATTTTTAAAATTGCTGAGGCTAAACCGTTTGTGTTACTAACTTCTAAATGTGCTTTTTAGGCAGAAAGCAAGCCATCTACATGATTGATACCAGCATAAGTAGAATTTAAACCCTACTACTAAATTTAGCTATTTTTAAAGTTCACGATTTTTAAAATTCCCGAGGCTAAACCGTTTGTGTTACGAACTTCTTAATATGAATTTTACACAGAAAGCAAGCTATCTACATGATTGAAACGAGTTTAAGGAGAATTTAAAACCTACTACTAAAATTAGCTATTTTTAAAATTCTCGCTTTTTACAATTCCTGAAGCTAAACCGTTTGTGTTACGAACTTCTAAATGTGCTTTTTAGATAGAAAGCAAGCTAGCTACATGATTGAAACGAGTTTAAGAAGAATTTAAATCCTACTACTAAATTTAGCTATTTTTAAAGTTCTCGATTTTTAAAATTCCTGAGGCTAAACCGTTTGTGTTACGAACTTCTAAAAGTGATTTTTAAGCAGAAAGCAAGCCATCTACATGATTGATACCAGCATAAGTAGAATTTAAACCCTACTACTAAATTTAGCTATTTTTAAAGTTCTTGACTTTTAAAATTCCTGATGCTAAACCGTTTGTGTTACGAACTTCTAAATGTGCTTTTTAGGCAGAAATCAAGCCATCTACATGATTGATACCAGCATAAGTAGAATTTAAACCCTGCTACTAAATTTAGCTATTTTTAAAGTTTACGATTTTTAAAATTCCTGAGGCTAAACCGTTTGTGTTACGAACTTCTAAATGTGCTTTTTAGATAGAAAGCAAGCTAGCTACATGATTGAAACGAGTTTAAGAAGAATTTAAAACCTACTACTAAATTTAGCTATTTTTAAAGTTCTCGATTTTTAAAATTCCTGAGGCTAAACCGTTTGTGTTACGAACTTCTAAATGTGCTTTTTAGGCAGAAATCAAGCCATCTACATGATTGATACGAGCATAAGTAGAATTTATACCCTACTACTAAATTTAGCTATTTTTAAAATTCACGATTTTTAAAATTCCCGAGGCTAAACCGTTTGTGTTACGAACTTCTAAATGTGCTTTTTAGATAGAAAGCAAGCTAGCTACATGATTGAAACGAGTTTAAGAAGAATTTAAAACCTACTACTAAATTTAGCTATTTTTAAAGTTCTCGATTTTTAAAATTCCTGAGGCTAAACCGTTTGTGTTACGAACTTCTAAATGTGCTTTTTAGATAGAAAGCAAGCTAGCTACATGATTGAAACGAGTTTAAGAAGAATTTAAAACCTACTACTAAATTTAGCTATTTTTAAAATGAACGATTTTTAAAATTCCTGATGCTAAACCGTTTGTGTTACGAACTTCTAAATGTGCTTTTTAGATAGAAAGCAAGCTAGCTACATGATTGAAACGGGTTTAAGAAGAATTTAAAACCTACTACTAAATTTAGCTTTTTTTAAAGTTCTCGATTTTTAAAATTCCTGAGGCTAAACCGTTTGTGTTACGAACTTCTAAATGTGCGTTTTAGATAGAAAGCAAGCCAACTACATGATTGAAACGAGTTTAAGAAGAATTTAAAATCTACTACTAAATTTGGCTATTTTTAAAGTTCTCGATTTTTAAAATTCCTGAGGCTAAACCGTTTGTGTTACGAACTTCTAAATGTTCTTTTTAGGCAGAAATCAAGCCATCTACATGATTGATACCAGCATAAGTAGAATTTAAACCCTACTACTAAATTTAGCTATTTTTAAAATTCACGATTTTTAAAATTCCCGAGGCTAAACGGTTTGTGTTACGAACTTCTTAATATGAATTTTACACAGAAAGCAAGCTATCTACATGATTGAAACGAGTTTAAGGAGAATTTAAAACCTACTACTAAAATTATCTATTTTTAAAATTCTCGATTTTTAAAATTCCTGAGGCTAAACCGTTTGTGTTACGAACTTCGAAATGTGCTTTTTAGATAGAAAAGCAAGCTAGCTACATGATTGAAACGAGTTTAAGAAGAATTTAAAATCTACTGCTAAATTTAGCTATTTTTAAAATTATCGATTTTTAAAATTCCTGGGGCTAAACCGTTTGTGTTACGAACTTCTAAATGTGCTTTTTAGGCAGAAATCAACCCATCTACATGATTGATACCAGCATAAGTAGAATTTAAACCCTGCTACTAAATTTAGCTATTTTTAAAGTTTACGATTTTTAAAATTCCTGAGGCTAAACGGTTTGTGTTACGAACTTCTAAATGTGCTTTTTAGATAGAAAGCATGCTAGCTACATGATTGAAACGAGTTTAAGAAGAATTAAAACCTACTACTAAATTTAGTTATTTTTAAAGTTCTCGATTTTTAAAATTCCTGAGGCTAAACCGTTTGTGTTACGAACTTCCAAATGTGCTTTTTAGGCAGAAAGCAAGCCATCTACATGATGATACCAGCATAAGTAGAATTTAAACCCTGCTACTAAATTTAGCTATTTTTAAAGTTCTTGACTTTTAAAATTCCTGATGCTAAACCGTTTGTGTTACGAACTTCCAAATGTGCTTTTTAGGCAGAAATCAAGCCATCTACATGATTGATACCAGCATAAGTAGAATTTAAACCCTACTATTAAATTTAGCTATTTTTAAAATTTACGATTTTTAAAATTCCTGAGGCTAAACCGTTTGTGTTACGAACTTCTAAATGTGCTTTTTAGATAGAAAGCAAGCTAGCTACATGATTGAAACGAGTTTAAGAAGAATTTAAAACCTACTACTTAATTTAGCTATTTTTAAAATTCTCGATTTTTAAAATTCCTGAGGCTAAACCGTTTGTGTTACTAACTTCTAAATGTGCTTTTTAGATAGAAAGCAAGCTAGCTACATGATTGAAACGAGTTTAAGAAGAATTCAAAACCAACTACTAAATTTAGCTATTTTTAAAATTCTCGTTTTTAAAATTCCTTAGGCTAAACCGTTTGTGTTACGAACTTCTACATGAGCTTTTTAGGCAGAAAACGAGCCATCTACGTGATTGATACCAGCATAAGTAGAATTTAAACCCTACTACTAAATTTAGCTATTTTTAAAATTCTCGATTTTTAAAGTTCCTGGGGCTAAACCGTTTGTGCTACGAACTTCTGAATGTGCTTTTTAGACAGAAATCAAGCCATCTACATGATTGAAACGAGTTTAAGTAGAATTTAAAACCCACTACTAAATTTAGCTATTTTTCAAATTCTCGATTCTTAAAATTCCTGAGGCTAAACCGTTTGTGTTACGAACTTCTAAATGTGCTTTTTAGGCAGAAAGCAAACCATCTACATGATTGATACCAGCATAAGTAGAATTTAAACCCTACTACTAAATTTAGCTATTTTTAAAATTCACGATTTTTAAAATTCCCGAGGCTAAACGGTTTGTGTTACGAACTTCTTAATATGAATTTTACACAGAAAGCAAGCTATCTACATGATTGAAACGAGTTTAAGGAGAATTTAAAACCTACTACTAAAATTATCTACTTTTAAAATTCTCGATTTTTAAAATTCCTGAGGCTAAACCGTTTGTGTTACGAACTTCGAAATGTGCTTTTTAGATAGAAAGCAAGCTAGCTACATGATTGAAACGAGTTTAAGAAGAATTTAAAACCTACTGCTAAATTTAGCTATTTTTAAAATTATCGATTTTTAAAATTCCTGGGGCTAAACCGTTTGTGTTACGAACTTCTAAATGTGCTTTTTAGGCAGAAATCAACCCATCTACATGATTGATACCAGCATAAGTAGAATTTAAACCCTGCTACTAAATTTAGCTATTTTTAAAGTTTACGATTTTTAAAATTCCTGAGGCTAAACGGTTTGTGTTACGAACTTCTAAATGTGCTTTTTAGATAGAAAGCATGCTAGCTACATGATTGAAACGAGTTTAAGAAGAATTAAAACCTACTACTAAATTTAGTTATTTTTAAAGTTCTCGATTTTTAAAATTCCTGAGGCTAAACCGTTTGTGTTACGAACTTCCAAATGTGCTTTTTAGGCAGAAAGCAAGCCATCTACATGATGATACCAGCATAAGTAGAATTTAAACCCTGCTACTAAATTTAGCTATTTTTAAAGTTCTTGACTTTTAAAATTCCTGATGCTAAACCGTTTGTGTTACGAACTTCCAAATGTGCT
The DNA here is from genome assembly GCA_963082815.1 of Melanotus villosus. NCBI lineage: Eukaryota > Metazoa > Arthropoda > Insecta > Coleoptera > Elateridae > Melanotus > Melanotus villosus. The sequence continues at coordinate 34,172,390 of OY720419.1, read as the reverse complement.
TTTTAGGCAGAAATCAAGCCATCTACATGATTGATACCAGCATAAGTAGAATTTAAACCCTACTATTAAATTTAGCTATTTTTAAAATTTACGATTTTTAAAATTCCTGAGGCTAAACCGTTTGTGTTACGAACTTCTAAATGTGCTTTTTAGATAGAAAGCAAGCTAGCTACATGATTGAAACGAGTTTAAGAAGAATTTAAAACCTACTACTAAATTTAGCTATTTTTTAAGTTCTCGATTTTTAAAATTCCTGAGGCTAAACCGTTTGTGTTACGAACTTCTAAATGTGCTTTTTAGATAGAAAGCAAGCTAGCTACATGATTGAAACGAGTTTAAGAAGAATTTAAAACCTACTACTTAATTTAGCTATTTTTAAAATTCTCGATTTTTAAAATTCCTGAGGCTAAACCGTTTGTGTTACTAACTTCTAAATGTGCTTTTTAGATAGAAAGCAAGCTAGCTACATGATTGAAACGAGTTTAAGAAGAATTCAAAACCAACTACTAAATTTAGCTATTTTTAAAATTCTCGTTTTTAAAATTCCTTAGGCTAAACCGTTTGTGTTACGAACTTCTACATGAGCTTTTTAGGCAGAAAACGAGCCATCTACGTGATTGATACCAGCATAAGTAGAATTTAAACCCTACTACTAAATTTAGCTATTTTTAAAATTCTCGATTTTTAAAGTTCCTGGGGCTAAACCGTTTGTGCTACGAACTTCTGAATGTGCTTTTTAGACAGAAATCAAGCCATCTACATGATTGAAACGAGTTTAAGTAGAATTTAAAACCCACTACTAAATTTAGCTATTTTTCAAATTCTCGATTCTTAAAATTCCTGAGGCTAAACCGTTTGTGTTACGAACTTCTAAATGTGCTTTTTAGGCAGAAAGCAAACCATCTACATGATTGATACCAGCATAAGTAGAATTTAAACCCTACTACTAAATTTAGCTATTTTTAAAATTCACGATTTTTAAAATTCCCGAGGCTAAACGGTTTGTGTTACGAACTTCTTAATATGAATTTTACACAGAAAGCAAGCTATCTACATGATTGAAACGAGTTTAAGGAGAATTTAAAACCTACTACTAAAATTATCTACTTTTAAAATTCTCGATTTTTAAAATTCCTGAGGCTAAACCGTTTGTGTTACGAACTTCGAAATGTGCTTTTTAGATAGAAAGCAAGCTAGCTACATGATTGAAACGAGTTTAAGAAGAATTTAAAACCTACTGCTAAATTTAGCTATTTTTAAAATTATCGATTTTTAAAATTCCTGGGGCTAAACCGTTTGTGTTACGAACTTCTAAATGTGCTTTTTAGGCAGAAATCAACCCATCTACATGATTGATACCAGCATAAGTAGAATTTAAACTCTGCTACTAAATTTAGCTATTTTTAAAGTTTACGATTTTTAAAATTCCTGAGGCTAAACCGTTTGTGTTACGAACTTCTAAATGTGCTTTTTAGATAGAAAGCAAGCTAGCTACATGATTGAAACGAGTTTAAGAAGAATTTAAAACCTACTACTAAATTTAGTTATTTTTAAAGTTCTCGATTTTTAAAATTCCTGAGGCTAAACCGTTTGTGTTACGAACTTCTAAATGTGCTTTTTAGGCAGAAAGCAAGCCATCTACATGATGATACCAGCATAAGTAGAATTTAAACCCTGCTACTAAATTTAGCTATTGTTAAAGTTCTCGATTTTTAAAATTCCTGAGGCTAAACCGTTTGTGTTACGAACTTCTAAATGTGCTTTTTAGATAGAAAGCAAGCCAACTACATGATTGAAACGAGTTTAAGAAGAATTTAAAATCTACTACTAAATTTGGCTATTTTTAAAATTCTCGATTTTTAAAATTCCTGAGGCTAAACCGTTTGTGTTACGAACTTCTAAATGTGCTTTTTATATAGAAAGCAAGCTAGCTACATGATTGAAACGAGTTTAAGAAGAATTTAAAACCAACTACTAAATTTAGCTATTTTTAAAATTCTCGATTTTTAAAATTCCTGAGGCTAAACCGTTTGTGTTACGAACTTCTAAATGTTCTTTTTAGGCAGAAATCAAGCCATCTACAAGATTGATACCAGCATAAGTAGAATTTAAACCCTACTACTAAATTTAGCTATTTTTAAAATTCACGATTTTTAAAATTCCCGAGGCTAAACGGTTGGTGTTACGAACTTCTTAATATGAATTTTACACAGAAAGCAAGCTATCTACATGATTGAAACGAGTTTAAGGAGAATTTAAAACCTACTACTAAAATTAGCTATTTTTAAAATTCTCGATTCTTAAAATTCCTGAGGCTAAACCGTTTGTGTTACGAACTTCGAAATATGCTTTTTAGATAGAAAGCAAGCTAGCTACATGATTGAAACGAGTTTAAGAAGAATTTAAAACCTACTACTAAATTTAGCTATTTTTAAAATTATCGATTTTTAAAATTCCTGGGGCTAAACCGTTTGTGTTACGAACTTCTACTTGAGCAGGCAGAAAACAAGCCATCTACGTGATTGATACCAGCATAAGTAGAATTTAAACCCTACTACTAAAATTAGCTATTTTTAAAATTCTTGACTTTTAATATTCCTGATGCTAAACCGTTTGTGTTACGAACTTCGAAATGTGCTTTTTAGATAGAAATCAAGCTAGCTACATGATTGAAACGAGTTTAAGAAGAATTTAAAACCAACAACTAAATTTAGCTATTTTTAAAATTCTCGATTTTTAAAATTCCTGAGGCTAAACCGTTTGTGTTACGAACTTCTGAATGTGCTTTTTAGGCAGAAAGCAGGCCATCTACATGATTGATACCAGCATAAGTAGAATTTAAACACTACTACTAAATTTAGCTATTTTTAAAATTTACGATTTTTAAAATTCCTGAGGCTAAACCGTTTGTGTTACGAACTTCTAAATGTGCTTTTTAGATAGAAAGCAAGCTAGCTACATGATTGAAACGAGTTTAAGAAGAATTTAAAACCTACTACTAAATTTAGCTATTTTTAAAGCTCTCAATTTTGAAAATTCCTGAGGCTAAACCGTTTGTGTTACGAACTTCTAAATGTGCTTTTTAGATAGAAAGCAAGCTAGCTACATGATTGAAACGAGTTTAAGAAGAATTTAAAACCTACTACTAAATTTAGCTATTTTTAAAGTTCTCGATTTTTAAAATTCCTGAGGCTAAACCGTTTGTGTTACGAACTTCTAAATGTGCTTTTTAGGCAGAAATCAAGCCATCTACATGATTGATACGAGCATAAGTAGAATTTAAACCCTACTACTAAATTTAGCTATTTTTAAAATTCACGATTTTTAAAATTCCCGAGGCTAAACGGTTTGTGTTACGAACTTCTTATATTAATTTTACACAGAAAGCAAGCTATCTACACGATTGAAACGAGTTTAAGGAGAATTTAAAACCTACTACTAAAATTAGCTATTTTTAAAATTCTCGATTTTTAAAATTCCTGATGCTAAACCGTTAGTGTTACGAACTTCTAAATGTGCTTTTTAGATAGAAAGCAAGCCAACTACATGATTGAAACGAGTTTAAGAAGAATTTAAAGTCTACTACTAAATTTGGCTATTTTTAAAATTCTCGATTTTTAAAATTCCTGAGGCTAAACCGTTTGTGTTACGAACTTCTAAATGTGCTTTTTAGATAGAAAGCAAGCTAGCTACATGATTGAAACGAGTTTAAGAAGAATTCAAAACCAACTACTAAATTTAGCTATTTTTAAAATTCTCGATTTTTAAATTTCCTGAGGCTAAACCGTTTGTGTTACGAACTTCTACATGAGCTTTTTAGGCAGAAAACGAGCCATCTACGTGATTGATACCAGCAGAAGTAGAATTTAAACCCTACTACTAAATTTAGCTATTTTTAAAATTCTCGATTTTTAAAGTTCCTGGGGCTAAACCGTTTGTGCTACGAACTTCTGAATGTGCTTTTTAGACAGAAAGCAAGCCATCTACATGATTGAAACGAGTTTAAGTAGAATTTAAAACCCACTACTAAATTTAGCTATTTTTCAAATTCTCGATTCTTAAAATTCCTGAGGCTAAACCGTTTGTGTTACGAACTTCTAAATGTGCTTTTTAGGCAGAAAGCAAACCATCTACATGATTGATACCAGCATAAGTAGAATTTAAACCCTACTACTAAATTTAGCTATTTTTAAAATTCTTGACTTTTAAAATTCCCGAGGCTAAACCGTTTGTGTTACGAACTTCTAAATGTGCTTTTTAGGCAGAAAGCAAGCCATCTACATGATTGAAACCAGCATAAGTAGAATTTAAACCCTACTAATAAATTTAGCTATTTTTAAAATTCTCGGTTTTTAAAATTCCTGAGGCTAAACCGTTTGTGTTACGAACTTCTTAATATGCGTTTTACACACAAAGCAAGCTATCTACATGATTGAAACGAGTTTAAGAAGAATTTAAAACCTACTACTAAATTTAGCTATTTTTTAAATTCTCGATTTTTAAAATTCCTGAGGCTAAACCGTTTGTGTTACGAACTTCTAAATGTGCTCTTTAGGCAGAAAGCAAGCCATCAACATGATTGATACCAGCATAAGTAGAATTTAAACCCTACTAATAAATTTAGCTATTTTTAAAATTCTCGATTTTTAAAATACCTGAGGCTAAACCGTTTGTGTTACGAACTTCTTAATATGCATTTTACACAGAAAGCAAGCTATCTACATGACTGAAACGAGTTTAAAAAGAATTTAAAACCTACTACTAAAATTAGCTATTTTTAAAATTTTCGATTTTTAAAATTGCTGAGGCTAAACCGTTTGTGTTACTAACTTCTAAATGTGCTTTTTAGGCAGAAAGCAAGCCATCTACATGATTGATACCAGCATAAGTAGAATTTAAACCCTACTACTAAATTTAGCTATTTTTAAAGTTCACGATTTTTAAAATTCCCGAGGCTAAACCGTTTGTGTTACGAACTTCTTAATATGAATTTTACACAGAAAGCAAGCTATCTACATGATTGAAACGAGTTTAAGGAGAATTTAAAACCTACTACTAAAATTAGCTATTTTTAAAATTCTCGCTTTTTACAATTCCTGAAGCTAAACCGTTTGTGTTACGAACTTCTAAATGTGCTTTTTAGATAGAAAGCAAGCTAGCTACATGATTGAAACGAGTTTAAGAAGAATTTAAATCCTACTACTAAATTTAGCTATTTTTAAAGTTCTCGATTTTTAAAATTCCTGAGGCTAAACCGTTTGTGTTACGAACTTCTAAAAGTGATTTTTAGGCAGAAAGCAAGCCATCTACATGATTGATACCAGCATAAGTAGAATTTAAACCCTACTACTAAATTTAGCTATTTTTAAAGTTCTTGACTTTTAAAATTCCTGATGCTAAACCGTTTGTGTTACGAACTTCTAAATGTGCTTTTTAGATAGAAAGCAAGCCATCTACATGATTGATACCAGCATAAGTAGAATTTAAACCCTACTACTAAATTTAGCTATTTTTAAAGTTCTTGACTTTTAAAATTCCTGAAGCTAAACCGTTTGTGTTACGAACTTCTAAATGTGCTTTTTAGGCAGAAATCAAGCCATCTACATGATTGATACCAGCATAAGTAGAATTTAAACCCTGCTACTAAATTTAGCTATTTTTAAAGTTTACGATTTTTAAAATTCCTGAGGCTAAACCGTTTGTGTTTTCGAACTTCTAAATGTGCTTTTTAGATAGAAAGCAAGCTAGCTACATGATTGAAACGAGTTTAAGAAGAATTTAAAACCTACTACTAAATTTAGTTATTTTTAAAGTTCTCGATTTTTAAAATTCCTGAGGCTAAACCGTTTGTGTTACGAACTTCTAAATGTGCTTTTTAGGCAGAAATCAAGCCATCTACATGATTGATACGAGCATAAGTAGAATTTAAACCCTACTACTAAATTTAGCTATTTTTAAAATTCACGATTTTTAAAATTCCCGAGGCTAAACCGTTTGTGTTACGAACTTCTAAATGTGCTTTTTAGATAGAAAGCAAGCTAGCTACATGATTGAAACGAGTTTAAGAAGAATTTAAAACCTACTACTAAATTTAGCTATTTTTAAAGTTCTCGATTTTTAAAATTCCTGAGGCTAAACCGTTTGTGTTACGAACTTCTAAATGTGCTTTTTAGATAGAAAGCAAGCTAGCTACATGATTGAAACGAGTTTAAGAAGAATTTAAAGTCTACTACTAAATTTGGCTATTTTTAAAATTCTCGATTTTTAAAATTCCTGAGGCTAAACCGTTTGTGTTACGAACTTCTAAATGTGCTTTTTAGATAGAAAGCAAGCTAGCTACATGATTGAAACGAGTTTAAGAAGAATTCAAAACCAACTACTAAATTTAGCTATTTTTAAAATTCTCAATTTTTAAAATTCCTGAGGCTAAACCGTTTGTGTTACGAACTTCTACATGAGCTTTTTAGGCAGAAAACGAGCCATCTACGTGATTGATACCAGCATAAGTAGAATTTAAACCCTACTACTAAATTTAGCTATTTTTAAAATTCTCGATTTTTAAAGTTCCTGGGGCTAAACCGTTTGTGCTACGAACTTCTGAATGTGCTTTTTAGACAGAAAGCAAGCCATCTACATGATTGAAACGAGTTTAAGTAGAATTTAAAACCCACTACTAAATTTAGTTATTTTTCAAATTCTCGATTCTTAAAATTCCTGAGGCTAAACCGTTTGTGTTACGAACTTCTAAATGTGCTTTTTAGGCAGAAAGCAAACCATCTATATGATTGATACCAGCATAAGTAGAATTATACCCTACTACTAAATTTAGCTATTTTTAAAATTCTTGACTTTTAAAATTCCCGAGGCTAAACCGTTTGTGTTACGAACTTCTAAATGTGCTTTTTAGGCAGAAAGCAAGCCATCTACATGATTGAAACCAGCATAAGTAGAATTTAAACCCTACTAATAAATTTAGCTATTTTTAAAATTCTCGATTTTTAAAATTCCTGAGGCTAAACCGTTTGTGTTACGAACTTCTTAATATGCGTTTTACACACAAAGCAAGCTATCTACATGATTGAAACGAGTTTAAGAAGAATTTAAAACCTACTACTAAATTTAGCTATTTTTTAAATTCTCGATTTTTAAAATTCCTGAGGCTAAACCGTTTGTGTTACGAACTTCTAAATGTGCTCTTTAGGCAGAAAGCAAGCCATCAACATGATTGATACCAGCATAAGTAGTATTTAAACCCTACTAATATATTTAGCTATTTTTAAAATTCTCGATTTTTAAAATACCTGAGGCTAAACCGTTTGTGTTACGAACTTCTTAATATGCATTTTACACAGAAAGCAAGCTATCTACATGACTGAAACGAGTTTAAAAAGAATTTAAAACCTACTACTAAAATTAGCTATTTTTAAAATTTTCGATTTTTAAAATTGCTGAGGCTAAACCGTTTGTGTTACTAACTTCTAAATGTGCTTTTTAGGCAGAAAGCAAGCCATCTACATGATTGATACCAGCATAAGTAGAATTTAAACCCTACTACTAAATTTAGCTATTTTTAAAGTTCACGATTTTTAAAATTCCCGAGGCTAAACCGTTTGTGTTACGAACTTCTTAATATGAATTTTACACAGAAAGCAAGCTATCTACATGATTGAAACGAGTTTAAGGAGAATTTAAAACCTACTACTAAAATTAGCTATTTTTAAAATTCTCGCTTTTTACAATTCCTGAAGCTAAACCGTTTGTGTTACGAACTTCTAAATGTGCTTTTTAGATAGAAAGCAAGCTAGCTACATGATTGAAACGAGTTTAAGAAGAATTTAAATCCTACTACTAAATTTAGCTATTTTTAAAGTTCTCGATTTTTAAAATTCCTGAGGCTAAACCGTTTGTGTTACGAACTTCTAAAAGTGATTTTTAAGCAGAAAGCAAGCCATCTACATGATTGATACCAGCATAAGTAGAATTTAAACCCTACTACTAAATTTAGCTATTTTTAAAGTTCTTGACTTTTAAAATTCCTGATGCTAAACCGTTTGTGTTACGAACTTCTAAATGTGCTTTTTAGGCAGAAATCAAGCCATCTACATGATTGATACCAGCATAAGTAGAATTTAAACCCTGCTACTAAATTTAGCTATTTTTAAAGTTTACGATTTTTAAAATTCCTGAGGCTAAACCGTTTGTGTTACGAACTTCTAAATGTGCTTTTTAGATAGAAAGCAAGCTAGCTACATGATTGAAACGAGTTTAAGAAGAATTTAAAACCTACTACTAAATTTAGCTATTTTTAAAATGAACGATTTTTAAAATTCCTGATGCTAAACCGTTTGTGTTACGAACTTCTAAATGTGCTTTTTAGATAGAAAGCAAGCTAGCTACATGATTGAAACGGGTTTAAGAAGAATTTAAAACCTACTACTAAATTTAGCTTTTTTTAAAGTTCTCGATTTTTAAAATTCCTGAGGCTAAACCGTTTGTGTTACGAACTTCTAAATGTGCGTTTTAGATAGAAAGCAAGCCAACTACATGATTGAAACGAGTTTAAGAAGAATTTAAAATCTACTACTAAATTTGGCTATTTTTAAAATTCTCGATTTTTAAAATTCCTGAGGCTAAACCGTTTGTGTTACGAACTTCTAAATGTGCTTTTTATATAGAAAGCAAGCTAGCTACATGATAGAAACGAGTTTAAGAAGAATTTAAAACCAACTACTAAATTTAGCTATTTTTAAAATTCTCGATTTTTAAAATTCCTGAGGCTAAACCGTTTGTGTTACGAACTTCTAAATGTTCTTTTTAGGCAGAAATCAAGCCATCTACATGATTGATACCAGCATAAGTAGAATTTAAACCCTACTACTAAATTTAGCTATTTTTAAAATTCACGATTTTTAAAATTCCCGAGGCTAAACGGTTTGTGTTACGAACTTCTTAATATGAATTTTACACAGAAAGCAAGCTATCTACATGATTGAAACGAGTTTAAGGAGAATTTAAAACCTACTACTAAAATTATCTATTTTTAAAATTCTCGATTTTTAAAATTCCTGAGGCTAAACCGTTTGTGTTACGAACTTCGAAATGTGCTTTTTAGATAGAAAAGCAAGCTAGCTACATGATTGAAACGAGTTTAAGAAGAATTTAAAATCTACTGCTAAATTTAGCTATTTTTAAAATTATCGATTTTTAAAATTCCTGGGGCTAAACCGTTTGTGTTACGAACTTCTAAATGTGCTTTTTAGGCAGAAATCAACCCATCTACATGATTGATACCAGCATAAGTAGAATTTAAACCCTGCTACTAAATTTAGCTATTTTTAAAGTTTACGATTTTTAAAATTCCTGAGGCTAAACGGTTTGTGTTACGAACTTCTAAATGTGCTTTTTAGATAGAAAGCAAGCTAGCTACATGATTGAAACGAGTTTAAGAAGAATTAAAACCTACTACTAAATTTAGTTATTTTTAAAGTTCTCGATTTTTAAAATTCCTGAGGCTAAACCGTTTGTGTTACGAACTTCCAAATGTGCTTTTTAGGCAGAAAGCAAGCCATCTACATGATGATACCAGCATAAGTAGAATTTAAACCCTGCTACTAAATTTAGCTATTTTTAAAGTTCTTGACTTTTAAAATTCCTGATGCTAAACCGTTTGTGTTACGAACTTCCAAATGTGCTTTTTAGGCAGAAATCAAGCCATCTACATGATTGATACCAGCATAAGTAGAATTTAAACCCTACTATTAAATTTAGCTATTTTTAAAATTTACGATTTTTAAAATTCCTGAGGCTAAACCGTTTGTGTTACGAACTTCTAAATGTGCTTTTTAGATAGAAAGCAAGCTAGCTACATGATTGAAACGAGTTTAAGAAGAATTTAAAACCTACTACTAAATTTAGCTATTTTTTAAGTTCTCGATTTTTAAAATTCCTGAGGCTAAACCGTTTGTGTTACGAACTTCTAAATGTGCTTTTTAGATAGAAAGCAAGCTAGCTACATGATTGAAACGAGTTTAAGAAGAATTTAAAACCTACTACTTAATTTAGCTATTTTTAAAATTCTCGATTTTTAAAATTCCTGAGGCTAAACCGTTTGTGTTACTAACTTCTAAATGTGCTTTTTAGATAGAAAGCAAGCTAGCTACATGATTGAAACGAGTTTAAGAAGAATTCAAAACCAACTACTAAATTTAGCTATTTTTAAAATTCTCGTTTTTTAAAATTCCTTAGGCTAAACCGTTTGTGTTACGAACTTCTACATGAGCTTTTTAGGCAGAAAACGAGCCATCTACGTGATTGATACCAGCATAAGTAGAATTTAAACCCTACTACTAAATTTAGCTATTTTTAAAATTCTCGATTTTTAAAGTTCCTGGGGCTAAACCGTTTGTGCTACGAACTTCTGAATGTGCTTTTTAGACAGAAATCAAGCCATCTACATGATTGAAACGAGTTTAAGTAGAATTTAAAACCCACTACTAAATTTAGCTATTTTTCAAATTCTCGATTCTTAAAATTCCTGAGGCTAAACCGTTTGTGTTACGAACTTCTAAATGTGCTTTTTAGGCAGAAAGCAAACCATCTACATGATTGATACCAGCATAAGTAGAATTTAAACCCTACTACTAAATTTAGCTATTTTTAAAATTCACGATTTTTAAAATTCCCGAGGCTAAACGGTTTGTGTTACGAACTTCTTAATATGAATTTTACACAGAAAGCAAGCTATCTACATGATTGAAACGAGTTTAAGGAGAATTTAAAACCTACTACTAAAATTATCTATTTTTAAAATTCTCGATTTTTAAAATTCCTGAGGCTAAACCGTTTGTGTTACGAACTTCGAAATGTGCTTTTTAGATAGAAAGCAAGCTAGCTACATGATTGAAACGAGTTTAAGAAGAATTTAAAACCTACTGCTAAATTTAGCTATTTTTAAAATTATCGATTTTTATAATTCCTGGGGCTAAACCGTTTGTGTTACGAACTTCTAAATGTGCTTTTTAGGCAGAAATCAACCCATCTACATGATTGATACCAGCATAAGTAGAATTTAAACCCTGCTACTAAATTTAGCTATTTTTAAAGTTTACGATTTTTAAAATTCCTGAGGCTAAACCGTTTGTGTTACGAACTTCTAAATGTGCTTTTTAGATAGAAAGCAAGCTAGCTACATGATTGAAACGAGTTTAAGAAGAATTTAAAACCTACTACTAAATTTAGTTATTTTTAAAGTTCTCGATTTTTTAAATTCCTGAGGCTAAACCGTTTGTGTTACGAACTTCTAAATGTGCTTTTTAGGCAGAAAGCAAGCCATCTACATGATGATACCAGCATAAGTAGAATTTAAACCCTGCTACTAAATTTAGCTATTGTTAAAGTTCTCGATTTTTAAAATTCCTGAGGCTAAACCGTTTGTGTTACGAACTTCTAAATGTGCTTTTTAGATAGAAAGCAAGCCAACTACATGATTGAAACGAGTTTAAGAAGAATTTAAAATCTACTACTAAATTTGGCTATTTTTAAAATTCTCGATTTTTAAAATTCCTGAGGCTAAACCGTTTGTGTTACGAACTTCTAAATGTGCTTTTTATATAGAAAGCAAGCTAGCTACATGATTGAAACGACTTTAAGAAGAATTTAAAACCAACTACTAAATTTAGCTATTTTTAAAATTCTCGATTTTTAAAATTCCTGAGGCTAAACCGTTTGTGTTACGAACTTCTAAATGTTCTTTTTAGGCAGAAATCAAGCCATCTACAAGATTGATACCAGCATAAGTAGAATTTAAACCCTACTACTAAATTTAGCTATTTTTAAAATTCACGATTTTTAAAATTCCCGAGGCTAAACGGTTGGTGTTACGAACTTCTTAATATGAATTTTACACAGAAAGCAAGCTATCTACATGATTGAAACGAGTTTAAGGAGAATTTAAAACCTACTACTAAAATTAGCTATTTTTAAAATTCTCGATTCTTAAAATTCCTGAGGCTAAACCGTTTGTGTTACGAACTTCGAAATGTGCTTTTTAGATAGAAAGCAAGCTAGCTACATGATTGAAACGAGTTTAAGAAGAATTTAAAACCTACTACTAAATTTAGCTATTTTTAAAATTATCGATTTTTAAAATTCCTGGGGCTAAACCGTTTGTGTTACGAACTTCTACTTGAGCAGGCAGAAAACAAGCCATCTACGTGATTGATACCAGCATAAGTAGAATTTAAACCCTACTACTAAAATTAGCTATTTTTAAAATTCTTGACTTTTAATATTCCTGATGCTAAACCGTTTGTGTTACGAACTTCGAAATGTGCTTTTTAGATAGAAATCAAGCTAGCTACATGATTGAAACGAGTTTAAGAAGAATTTAAAACCAACAACTAAATTTAGCTATTTTTAAAATTCTCGATTTTTAAAATTCCTGAGGCTAAACCGTTTGTGTTACGAACTTCTGAATGTGCTTTTTAGGCAGAAAGCAGGCCATCTACATGATTGATACCAGCATAAGTAGAATTTAAACACTACTACTAAATTTAGCTATTTTTAAAATTTACGATTTTTAAAATTCCTGAGGCTAAACCGTTTGTGTTACGAACTTCTAAATGTGCTTTTTAGATAGAAAGCAAGCTAGCTACATGATTGAAACGAGTTTAAGAAGAATTTAAAACCTACTACTAAATTTAGCTATTTTTAAAGCTCTCAATTTTGAAAATTCCTGAGGCTAAACCGTTTGTGTTACGAACTTCTAAATGTGCTTTTTAGATAGAAAGCAAGCTAGCTACATGATTGAAACGAGTTTAAGAAGAATTTAAAACCTACTACTAAATTTAGCTATTTTTAAAGTTCTCGATTTTTAAAATTCCTGAGGCTAAACCGTTTGTGTTACGAACTTCTAAATGTGCTTTTTAGGCAGAAATCAAGCCATCTACATGATTGATACGAGCATAAGTAGAATTTAAACCCTACTACTAAATTTAGCTATTTTTAAAATTCACGATTTTTAAAATTCCCGAGGCTAAACGGTTTGTGTTACGAACTTCTTATATTAATTTTACACAGAAAGCAAGCTATCTACACGATTGAAACGAGTTTAAGGAGAATTTAAAACCTACTACTAAAATTAGCTATTTTTAAAATTCTCGATTTTTAAAATTCCTGATGCTAAACCGTTAGTGTTACGAACTTCTAAATGTGCTTTTTAGATAGAAAGCAAGCCAACTACATGATTGAAACGAGTTTAAGAAGAATTTAAAGTCTACTACTAAATTTGGCTATTTTTAAAATTCTCGATTTTTAAAATTCCTGAGGCTAAACCGTTTGTGTTACGAACTTCTAAATGTGCTTTTTAGATAGAAAGCAAGCTAGCTACATGATTGAAACGAGTTTAAGAAGAATTCAAAACCAACTAATAAATTTAGCTATTTTTAAAATTCTCGATTTTTAAATTTCCTGAGGCTAAACCGTTTGTGTTACGAACTTCTACATGAGCTTTTTAGGCAGAAAACGAGCCATCTACGTGATTGATACCAGCAGAAGTAGAATTTAAACCCTACTACTAAATTTAGCTATTTTTAAAATTCTCGATTTTTAAAGTTCCTGGGGCTAAACCGTTTGTGCTACGAACTTCTGAATGTGCTTTTTAGACAGAAAGCAAGCCATCTACATGATTGAAACGAGTTTAAGTAGAATTTAAAACCCACTACTAAATTTAGCTATTTTTCAAATTCTCGATTCTTAAAATTCCTGAGGCTAAACCGTTTGTGTTACGAACTTCTAAATGTGCTTTTTAGGCAGAAAGCAAACCATCTACATGATTGATACCAGCATAAGTAGAATTTAAACCCTACTACTAAATTTAGCTATTTTTAAAATTCTTGACTTTTAAAATTCCCGAGGCTAAACCGTTTGTGTTACGAACTTCTAAATGTGCTTTTTAGGCAGAAAGCAAGCCATCTACATGATTGAAACCAGCATAAGTAGAATTTAAACCCTACTAATAAATTTAGCTATTTTTAAAATTCTCGGTTTTTAAAATTCCTGAGGCTAAACCGTTTGTGTTACGAACTTCTTAATATGCGTTTTACACACAAAGCAAGCTATCTACATGATTGAAACGAGTTTAAGAAGAATTTAAAACCTACTACTAAATTTAGCTATTTTTTAAATTCTCGATTTTTAAAATTCCTGAGGCTAAACCGTTTGTGTTACGAACTTCTAAATGTGCTCTTTAGGCAGAAAGCAAGCCATCAACATGATTGATACCAGCATAAGTAGAATTTAAACCCTACTAATAAATTTAGCTATTTTTAAAATTCTCGATTTTTAAAATACCTGAGGCTAAACCGTTTGTGTTACGAACTTCTTAATATGCATTTTACACAGAAAGCAAGCTATCTACATGACTGAAACGAGTTTAAAAAGAATTTAAAACCTACTACTAAAATTAGCTATTTTTAAAATTTTCGATTTTTAAAATTGCTGAGGCTAAACCGTTTGTGTTACTAACTTCTAAATGTGCTTTTTAGGCAGAAAGCAAGCCATCTACATGATTGATACCAGCATAAGTAGAATTTAAACCCTACTACTAAATTTAGCTATTTTTAAAGTTCACGATTTTTAAAATTCCCGAGGCTAAACCGTTTGTGTTACGAACTTCTTAATATGAATTTTACACAGAAAGCAAGCTATCTACATGATTGAAACGAGTTTAAGGAGAATTTAAAACCTACTACTAAAATTAGCTATTTTTAAAATTCTCGCTTTTTACAATTCCTGAAGCTAAACCGTTTGTGTTACGAACTTCTAAATGTGCTTTTTAGATAGAAAGCAAGCTAGCTACATGATTGAAACGAGTTTAAGAAGAATTTAAATCCTACTACTAAATTTAGCTATTTTTAAAGTTCTCGATTTTTAAAATTCCTGAGGCTAAACCGTTTGTGTTACGAACTTCTAAAAGTGATTTTTAGGCAGAAAGCAAGCCATCTACATGATTGATACCAGCATAAGTAGAATTTAAACCCTACTACTAAATTTAGCTATTTTTAAAGTTCTTGACTTTTAAAATTCCTGATGCTAAACCGTTTGTGTTACGAACTTCTAAATGTGCTTTTTAGGCAGAAATCAAGCCATCTACATGATTGATACCAGCATAAGTAGAATTTAAACCCTGCTACTAAATTTAGCTATTTTTAAAGTTTACGATTTTTAAAATTCCTGAGGCTAAACCGTTTGTGTTACGAACTTCTAAATGTGCTTTTTAGATAGAAAGCAAGCTAGCTACATGATTGAAACGAGTTTAAGAAGAATTTAAAACCTACTACTAAATTTAGTTATTTTTAAAGTTCTCGATTTTTAAAATTCCTGAGGCTAAACCGTTTGTGGTACGAACTTCTAAATGTGCTTTTTAGATAGAAAGCAAGCTAGCTACATGATTGAAACGAGTTTAAGAAGAATTTAAACCTACTACTAAATTTAGCTATTTTTAAAATTCTCGATTTTTAAAATTCCTGAGGCTAAACCGTTTGTGTTACGAACTTCTAAATGTGCTTTTTAGGCAGAAATCAAGCCATCTACATGATTGATACGAGCATAAGTAGAATTTATACCCTACTACTAAATTTAGCTATTTTTAAAATTCACGATTTTTAAAATTCCCGAGGCTAAACCGTTTGTGTTACGAACTTCTAAATGTGCTTTTTAGATAGAAAGCAAGCTAGCTACATGATTGAAACGAGTTTAAGAAGAATTTAAAACCTACTACTAAATTTAGCTATTTTTAAAGTTCTCGATTTTTAAAATTCCTGAGGCTAAACCGTTTGTGTTACGAACTTCTAAATGTGCTTTTTAGATAGAAAGCAAGCTAGCTACATGATTGAAACGAGTTTAAGAAGAATTTAAAACCTACTACTAAATTTAGCTATTTTTAAAATGAACGATTTTTAAAATTCCTGAGGCTAAACCGTTTGTGTTACGAACTTCTAAATGTGCTTTTTAGATAGAAAGCAAGCTAGCTACATGATTGAAACGGGTTTAAGAAGAATTTAAAACCTACTACTAAATTTAGCTTTTTTTAAAGTTCTCGATTTTTAAAATTCCTGAGGCTAAACCGTTTGTGTTACGAACTTCTAAATGTGCGTTTTAGATAGAAAGCAAGCCAACTACATGATTGAAACGAGTTTAAGAAGAATTTAAAATCTACTACTAAATTTGGCTATTTTTAAAATTCTCGATTTTTAAAATTCCTGAGGCTAAACCGTTTGTGTTACGAACTTCTAAATGTGCTTTTTATATAGAAATCAAGCTAGCTACATGATAGAAACGAGTTTAAGAAGAATTTAAAACCAACTACTAAATTTAGCTATTTTTAAAATTTTCGATTTTTAAAATTCCTGAGGCTAAACCGTTTGTGTTACGAACTTCTAAATGTTGTTTTTAGGCAGAAATCAAGCCATCTACATGATTGATACCGGCATAAGTAGAATTTAAACCCTACTACTAAATTTAGCTATTTTTAAAATTCACGATTTTTAAAATTCCCGAGGCTAAACGGTTTGTGTTAAGAACTTCTTAATATGAATTTTACACAGAAAGCAAGCTATCTACATGATTGAAACGAGTTTAAGGAGAATTTAAAACCTACTACTAAAATTATCTATTTTTAAAATTCTCGATTTTTAAAATTCCTGAGGCTAAACCGTTTGTGTTACGAACTTCGAAATGTGCTTTTTAGATAGAAAAGCAAGCTAGCTACATGATTGAAACGAGTTTAAGAAGAATTTAAAATCTACTGCTAAATTTAGCTATTTTTAAAATTATCGATTTTTAAAATTCCTGGGGCTAAACCGTTTGTGTTACGAACTTCTAAATGTGCTTTTTAGGCAGAAATCAACCCATCTACATGATTGATACCAGCATAAGTAGAATTTAAACCCTGCTACTAAATTTAGCTATTTTTAAAGTTTACGATTTTTAAAATTCCTGAGGCTAAACGGTTTGTGTTACGAACTTCTAAATGTGCTTTTTAGATAGAAAGCAAGCTAGCTACATGATTGAAACGAGTTTAAGAAGAATTAAAACCTACTACTAAATTTAGTTATTTTTAAAGTTCTCGATTTTTAAAATTCCTGAGGCTAAACCGTTTGTGTTACGAACTTCCAAATGTGCTTTTTAGGCAGAAAGCAAGCCATCTACATGATGATACCAGCATAAGTAGAATTTAAACCCTGCTACTAAATTTAGCTATTTTTAAAGTTCTTGACTTTTAAAATTCCTGATGCTAAACCGTTTGTGTTACGAACTTCCAAATGTGCTTTTTAGGCAGAAATCAAGCCATCTACATGATTGATACCAGCATAAGTAGAATTTAAACCCTACTATTAAATTTAGCTATTTTTAAAATTTACGATTTTTAAAATTCCTGAGGCTAAACCGTTTGTGTTACGAACTTCTAAATGTGCTTTTTAGATAGAAAGCAAGCTAGCTACATGATTGAAACGAGTTTAAGAAGAATTTAAAACCTACTACTAAATTTAGCTATTTTTTAAGTTCTCGATTTTTAAAATTCCTGAGGCTAAACCGTTTGTGTTACGAACTTCTAAATGTGCTTTTTAGATAGAAAGCAAGCTAGCTACATGATTGAAACGAGTTTAAGAAGAATTTAAAACCTACTACTAAATTTAGCTATTTTTAAAATTCTCGATTTTTAAAATTCCTGAGGCTAAACCGTTTGTGTTACTAACTTCTAAATGTGCTTTTTAGATAGAAAGCAAGCTAGCTACATGATTGAAACGAGTTTAAGAAGAATTCAAAACCAACTACTAAATTTAGCTATTTTTAAAATTCTCGTTTTTTAAAATTCCTTAGGCTAAACCGTTTGTGTTACGAACTTCTACATGAGCTTTTTAGGCAGAAAACGAGCCATCTACGTGATTGATACCAGCATAAGTAGAATTTAAACCCTACTACTAAATTTAGCTATTTTTAAAATTCTCGATTTTTAAAGTTCCTGGGGCTAAACCGTTTGTGCTACGAACTTCTGAATGTGCTTTTTAGACAGAAATCAAGCCATCTACATGATTGAAACGAGTTTAAGTAGAATTTAAAACCCACTACTAAATTTAGCTATTTTTCAAATTCTCGATTCTTAAAATTCCTGAGGCTAAACCGTTTGTGTTACGAACTTCTAAATGTGCTTTTTAGGCAGAAAGCAAACCATCTACATGATTGATACCAGCATAAGTAGAATTTAAACCCTACTACTAAATTTAGCTATTTTTAAAATTCACGATTTTTAAAATTCCCGAGGCTAAACGGTTTGTGTTACGAACTTCTTAATATGAATTTTACACAGAAAGCAAGCTATCTACATGATTGAAACGAGTTTAAGGAGAATTTAAAACCTACTACTAAAATTATCTATTTTTAAAATTCTCGATTTTTAAAATTCCTGAGGCTAAACCGTTTGTGTTACGAACTTCGAAATGTGCTTTTTAGATAGAAAGCAAGCTAGCTACATGATTGAAACGAGTTTAAGAAGAATTTAAAACCTACTGCTAAATTTAGCTATTTTTAAAATTATCGATTTTTAAAATTCCTGGGGCTAAACCGTTTGTGTTACGAACTTCTAAATGTGCTTTTTAGGCAGAAATCAACCCATCTACATGATTGATACCAGCATAAGTAGAATTTAAACCCTGCTACTAAATTTAGCTATTTTTAAAGTTTACGATTTTTAAAATTCCTGAGGCTAAACCGTTTGTGTTACGAACTTCTAAATGTGCTTTTTAGATAGAAAGCAAGCTAGCTACATGATTGAAACGAGTTTAAGAAGAATTTAAAACCTACTACTAAATTTAGTTATTTTTAAAGTTCTCGATTTTTAAAATTCCTGAGGCTAAACCGTTTGTGTTACGAACTTCTAAATGTGCTTTTTAGGCAGAAAGCAAGCCATCTACATGATGATACCAGCATAAGTAGAATTTAAACCCTGCTACTAAATTTAGCTATTTTTAAAGTTCTCGATTTTTAAAATTCCTGAGGCTAAACCGTTTGTGTTACGAACTTCTAAATGTGCTTTTTAGATAGAAAGCAAGCCAACTACATGATTGAAACGAGTTTAAGAAGAATTTAAAATCTACTACTAAATTTGGCTATTTTTAAAATTCTCGATTTTTAAAATTCCTGAGGCTAAACCGTTTGTGTTACGAACTTCTAAATGTGCTTTTTATATAGAAAGCAAGCTAGCTACATGATTGAAACGAGTTTAAGAAGAATTTAAAACCAACTACTAAATTTAGCTATTTTTAAAATTCTCGATTTTTAAAATTCCTGAGGCTAAACCGTTTGTGTTACGAACTTCCAAATGTGCTTTTTAGGCAGAAAGCAAGCCATCTACATGATGATACCAGCATAAGTAGAATTTAAACCCTGCTACTAAATTTAGCTATTTTTAAAGTTCTTGACTTTTAAAATTCCTGATGCTAAACCGTTTGTGTTACGAACTTCCAAATGTGCTTTTTAGGCAGAAATCAAGCCATCTACATGATTGATACCAGCATAAGTAGAATTTAAACCCTACTATTAAATTTAGCTATTTTTAAAATTTACGATTTTTAAAATTCCTGAGGCTAAACCGTTTGTGTTACGAACTTCTAAATGTGCTTTTTAGATAGAAAGCAAGCTAGCTACATGATTGAAACGAGTTTAAGAAGAATTTAAAACCTACTACTAAATTTAGCTATTTTTTAAGTTCTCGATTTTTAAAATTCCTGAGGCTAAACCGTTTGTGTTACGAACTTCTAAATGTGCTTTTTAGATAGAAAGCAAGCTAGCTACATGATTGAAACGAGTTTAAGAAGAATTTAAAACCTACTACTAAATTTAGCTATTTTTAAAATTCTCGATTTTTAAAATTCCTGAGGCTAAACCGTTTGTGTTACTAACTTCTAAATGTGCTTTTTAGATAGAAAGCAAGCTAGCTACATGATTGAAACGAGTTTAAGAAGAATTCAAAACCAACTACTAAATTTAGCTATTTTTAAAATTCTCGTTTTTTAAAATTCCTTAGGCTAAACCGTTTGTGTTACGAACTTCTACATGAGCTTTTTAGGCAGAAAACGAGCCATCTACGTGATTGATACCAGCATAAGTAGAATTTAAACCCTACTACTAAATTTAGCTATTTTTAAAATTCTCGATTTTTAAAGTTCCTGGGGCTAAACCGTTTGTGCTACGAACTTCTGAATGTGCTTTTTAGACAGAAATCAAGCCATCTACATGATTGAAACGAGTTTAAGTAGAATTTAAAACCCACTACTAAATTTAGCTATTTTTCAAATTCTCGATTCTTAAAATTCCTGAGGCTAAACCGTTTGTGTTACGAACTTCTAAATGTGCTTTTTAGGCAGAAAGCAAACCATCTACATGATTGATACCAGCATAAGTAGAATTTAAACCCTACTACTAAATTTAGCTATTTTTAAAATTCACGATTTTTAAAATTCCCGAGGCTAAACGGTTTGTGTTACGAACTTCTTAATATGAATTTTACACAGAAAGCAAGCTATCTACATGATTGAAACGAGTTTAAGGAGAATTTAAAACCTACTACTAAAATTATCTATTTTTAAAATTCTCGATTTTTAAAATTCCTGAGGCTAAACCGTTTGTGTTACGAACTTCGAAATGTGCTTTTTAGATAGAAAGCAAGCTAGCTACATGATTGAAACGAGTTTAAGAAGAATTTAAAACCTACTGCTAAATTTAGCTATTTTTAAAATTATCGATTTTTAAAATTCCTGGGGCTAAACCGTTTGTGTTACGAACTTCTAAAT
Source organism: Melanotus villosus (assembly GCA_963082815.1). Classification (NCBI taxonomy): domain Eukaryota; kingdom Metazoa; phylum Arthropoda; class Insecta; order Coleoptera; family Elateridae; genus Melanotus; species Melanotus villosus. The sequence goes on along the minus strand of OY720419.1, from coordinate 34,151,541 downwards.
GTGCTTTTTAGGCAGAAATCAACCCATCTACATGATTGATACCAGCATAAGTAGAATTTAAACCCTGCTACTAAATTTAGCTATTTTTAAAGTTTACGATTTTTAAAATTCCTGAGGCTAAACCGTTTGTGTTACGAACTTCTAAATGTGCTTTTTAGATAGAAAGCAAGCTAGCTACATGATTGAAACGAGTTTAAGAAGAATTTAAAACCTACTACTAAATTTAGTTATTTTTAAAGTTCTCGATTTTTAAAATTCCTGAGGCTAAACCGTTTGTGTTACGAACTTCTAAATGTGCTTTTTAGGCAGAAAGCAAGCCATCTACATGATGATACCAGCATAAGTAGAATTTAAACCCTGCTACTAAATTTAGCTATTTTTAAAGTTCTCGATTTTTAAAATTCCTGAGGCTAAACCGTTTGTGTTACGAACTTCTAAATGTGCTTTTTAGATAGAAAGCAAGCCAACTACATGATTGAAACGAGTTTAAGAAGAATTTAAAATCTACTACTAAATTTGGCTATTTTTAAAATTCTCGATTTTTAAAATTCCTGAGGCTAAACCGTTTGTGTTACGAACTTCTAAATGTGCTTTTTATATAGAAAGCAAGCTAGCTACATGATTGAAACGAGTTTAAGAAGAATTTAAAACCAACTACTAAATTTAGCTATTTTTAAAATTCTCGATTCTTAAAATTCCTGAGGCTAAACCGTTTGTGTTACGAACTTCTAAATGTGCTTTTTAGGCAGAAAGCAAACCATCTACATGATTGATACCAGCATAAGTAGAATTTAAACCCTACTACTAAATTTAGCTATTTTTAAAATTCACGATTTTTAAAATTCCCGAGGCTAAACGGTTTGTGTTACGAACTTCTTAATATGAATTTTACACAGAAAGCAAGCTATCTACATGATTGAAACGAGTTTAAGGAGAATTTAAAACCTACTACTAAAATTATCTATTTTTAAAATTCTCGATTTTTAAAATTCCTGAGGCTAAACCGTTTGTGTTACGAACTTCGAAATGTGCTTTTTAGATAGAAAGCAAGCTAGCTACATGATTGAAACGAGTTTAAGAAGAATTTAAAACCTACTGCTAAATTTAGCTATTTTTAAAATTATCGATTTTTAAAATTCCTGGGGCTAAACCGTTTGTGTTACGAACTTCTAAATGTGCTTTTTAGGCAGAAATCAACCCATCTACATGATTGATACCAGCATAAGTAGAATTTAAACCCTGCTACTAAATTTAGCTATTTTTAAAGTTTACGATTTTTAAAATTCCTGAGGCTAAACCGTTTGTGTTACGAACTTCTAAATGTGCTTTTTAGATAGAAAGCAAGCTAGCTACATGATTGAAACGAGTTTAAGAAGAATTTAAAACCTACTACTAAATTTAGTTATTTTTAAAGTTCTCGATTTTTAAAATTCCTGAGGCTAAACCGTTTGTGTTACGAACTTCTAAATGTGCTTTTTAGGCAGAAAGCAAGCCATCTACATGATGATACCAGCATAAGTAGAATTTAAACCCTGCTACTAAATTTAGCTATTTTTAAAGTTCTCGATTTTTAAAATTCCTGAGGCTAAACCGTTTGTGTTACGAACTTCTAAATGTGCTTTTTAGATAGAAAGCAAGCCAACTACATGATTGAAACGAGTTTAAGAAGAATTTAAAATCTACTACTAAATTTGGCTATTTTTAAAATTCTCGATTTTTAAAATTCCTGAGGCTAAACCGTTTGTGTTACGAACTTCTAAATGTGCTTTTTATATAGAAAGCAAGCTAGCTACATGATTGAAACGAGTTTAAGAAGAATTTAAAACCAACTACTAAATTTAGCTATTTTTAAAATTCTCGATTTTTAAAATTCCTGAGGCTAAACCGTTTGTGTTACGAACTTCCAAATGTGCTTTTTAGGCAGAAAGCAAGCCATCTACATGATGATACCAGCATAAGTAGAATTTAAACCCTGCTACTAAATTTAGCTATTTTTAAAGTTCTTGACTTTTAAAATTCCTGATGCTAAACCGTTTGTGTTACGAACTTCCAAATGTGCTTTTTAGGCAGAAATCAAGCCATCTACATGATTGATACCAGCATAAGTAGAATTTAAACCCTACTATTAAATTTAGCTATTTTTAAAATTTACGATTTTTAAAATTCCTGAGGCTAAACCGTTTGTGTTACGAACTTCTAAATGTGCTTTTTAGATAGAAAGCAAGCTAGCTACATGATTGAAACGAGTTTAAGAAGAATTTAAAACCTACTACTAAATTTAGCTATTTTTTAAGTTCTCGATTTTTAAAATTCCTGAGGCTAAACCGTTTGTGTTACGAACTTCTAAATGTGCTTTTTAGATAGAAAGCAAGCTAGCTACATGATTGAAACGAGTTTAAGAAGAATTTAAAACCTACTACTAAATTTAGCTATTTTTAAAATTCTCGATTTTTAAAATTCCTGAGGCTAAACCGTTTGTGTTACTAACTTCTAAATGTGCTTTTTAGATAGAAAGCAAGCTAGCTACATGATTGAAACGAGTTTAAGAAGAATTCAAAACCAACTACTAAATTTAGCTATTTTTAAAATTCTCGTTTTTTAAAATTCCTTAGGCTAAACCGTTTGTGTTACGAACTTCTACATGAGCTTTTTAGGCAGAAAACGAGCCATCTACGTGATTGATACCAGCATAAGTAGAATTTAAACCCTACTACTAAATTTAGCTATTTTTAAAATTCTCGATTTTTAAAGTTCCTGGGGCTAAACCGTTTGTGCTACGAACTTCTGAATGTGCTTTTTAGACAGAAATCAAGCCATCTACATGATTGAAACGAGTTTAAGTAGAATTTAAAACCCACTACTAAATTTAGCTATTTTTCAAATTCTCGATTCTTAAAATTCCTGAGGCTAAACCGTTTGTGTTACGAACTTCTAAATGTGCTTTTTAGGCAGAAAGCAAACCATCTACATGATTGATACCAGCATAAGTAGAATTTAAACCCTACTACTAAATTTAGCTATTTTTAAAATTCACGATTTTTAAAATTCCCGAGGCTAAACGGTTTGTGTTACGAACTTCTTAATATGAATTTTACACAGAAAGCAAGCTATCTACATGATTGAAACGAGTTTAAGGAGAATTTAAAACCTACTACTAAAATTATCTATTTTTAAAATTCTCGATTTTTAAAATTCCTGAGGCTAAACCGTTTGTGTTACGAACTTCGAAATGTGCTTTTTAGATAGAAAGCAAGCTAGCTACATGATTGAAACGAGTTTAAGAAGAATTTAAAACCTACTGCTAAATTTAGCTATTTTTAAAATTATCGATTTTTAAAATTCCTGGGGCTAAACCGTTTGTGTTACGAACTTCTAAATGTGCTTTTTAGGCAGAAATCAACCCATCTACATGATTGATACCAGCATAAGTAGAATTTAAACCCTGCTACTAAATTTAGCTATTTTTAAAGTTTACGATTTTTAAAATTCCTGAGGCTAAACCGTTTGTGTTACGAACTTCTAAATGTGCTTTTTAGATAGAAAGCAAGCTAGCTACATGATTGAAACGAGTTTAAGAAGAATTTAAAACCTACTACTAAATTTAGTTATTTTTAAAGTTCTCGATTTTTAAAATTCCTGAGGCTAAACCGTTTGTGTTACGAACTTCTAAATGTGCTTTTTAGGCAGAAAGCAAGCCATCTACATGATGATACCAGCATAAGTAGAATTTAAACCCTGCTACTAAATTTAGCTATTTTTAAAGTTCTCGATTTTTAAAATTCCTGAGGCTAAACCGTTTGTGTTACGAACTTCTAAATGTGCTTTTTAGATAGAAAGCAAGCCAACTACATGATTGAAACGAGTTTAAGAAGAATTTAAAATCTACTACTAAATTTGGCTATTTTTAAAATTCTCGATTTTTAAAATTCCTGAGGCTAAACCGTTTGTGTTACGAACTTCTAAATGTGCTTTTTATATAGAAAGCAAGCTAGCTACATGATTGAAACGAGTTTAAGAAGAATTTAAAATCAACTACTAAATTTAGCTATTTTTAAAATTCTCGATTTTTAAAATTCCTGAGGCTAAACCGTTTGTGTTACGAACTTCTAAATGTTCTTTTTAGGCAGAAATCAAGCCATCTACAAGATTGATACCAGCATAAGTAGAATTTAAACCCTACTACTAAATTTAGCTATTTTTAAAATTCACGATTTTTAAAATTCCCGAGGCTAAACGGTTGGTGTTACGAACTTCTTAATATGAATTTTACACAGAAAGCAAGCTATCTACATGATTGAAACGAGTTTAAGGAGAATTTAAAACCTACTACTAAAATTAGCTATTTTTAAAATTCTCGATTTTTAAAATTCCTGAGGCTAAACCGTTTGTGTTACGAACTTCGAAATGTGCTTTTTAGATAGAAAGCAAGCTAGCTACATGATTGAAACGAGTTTAAGAAGAATTTAAAACCTACTACTAAATTTAGCTATTTTTAAAATTATCGATTTTTAAAATTCCTGGGGCTAAACCGTTTGTGTTACGAACTTCTACTTGAGCAGGCAGAAAACAAGCCATCTACGTGATTGATACCAGCATAAGTAGAATTTAAACCCTACTACTAAAATTAGCTATTTTTAAAATTCTTGACTTTTAATATTCCTGATGCTAAACCGTTTGTGTTACGAACTTTGAAATGTGCTTTTTAGATAGAAATCAAGCTAGCTACATGATTGAAACGAGTTTAAGAAGAATTTAAAACCAACAACTAAATTTAGCTATTTTTAAAATTCTCGATTTTTAAAATTCCTGAGGCTAAACCGTTTGTGTTACGAACTTCTGAATGTGCTTTTTAGGCAGAAAGCAAGCCATCTACATGATTGATACCAGCATAAGTAGAATTTAAACCCTACTACTAAATTTAGCTATTTTTAAAATTTACGATTTTTAAAATTCCTGAGGCTAAACCGTTTGTGTTACGAACTTCTAAATGTGCTTTTTAGATAGAAAGCAAGCTAGCTACATGATTGAAACGAGTTTAAGAAGAATTTAAAACCTACTACTAAATTTAGCTATTTTTAAAACTCTCAATTTTGAAAATTCCTGAGTCTAAACCGTTTGTGTTACGAACTTCTAAATGTGCTTTTTAGATAGAAAGCAAGCTAGCTACATGATTGAAACGAGTTTAAGAAGAATTTAAAACCTACTACTAAATTTAGCTATTTTTAAAGTTCTCGATTTTTAAAATTCCTGAGGCTAAACCGTTTGTGTTACGAACTTCTAAATGTGCTTTTTAGGCAGAAATCAAGCCATCTACATGATTGATACGAGCATAAGTAGAATTTAAACCCTACTACTAAATTTAGCTATTTTTAAAATTCACGATTTTTAAAATTCCCGAGGCTAAACGGTTTGTGTTACGAACTTCTTATATTAATTTTACACAGAAAGCAAGCTATCTACACGATTGAAACGAGTTTAGGGAGAATTTAAAACCTACTACTAAAATTAGCTATTTTTAAAATTCTCGATTTTTAAAATTCCTGATGCTAAACCGTTAGTGTTACGAACTTCTAAATGTGCTTTTTAGATAGAAAGCAAGCCAACTACATGATTGAAACGAGTTTAAGAAGAATTTAAAGTCTACTACTAAATTTGGCTATTTTTAAAATTCTCGATTTTTAAAATTCCTGAGGCTAAACCGTTTGTGTTACGAACTTCTAAATGTGCTTTTTAGATAGAAAGCAAGCTAGCTACATGATTGAAATGAGTTTAAGAAGAATTCAAAACCAACTACTAAATTTAGCTATTTTTAAAATTCTCGATTTTTAAAATTCCTGAGGCTAAACCGTTTGTGTTACGAACTTCTACATGAGCTTTTTAGGCAGAAAACGAGCCATCTACGTGATTGATACCAGCAGAAGTAGAATTTAAACCCTACTACTAAATTTAGCTATTTTTAAAATTCTCGATTTTTAAAGTTCCTGGGGCTAAACCGTTTGTGTTACGAACTTCTAAATGTGCTTTTTAGGCAGAAAGCAAGCCATCTACATGATTGAAACCAGCATAAGTAGAATTTAAACCCTACTAATAAATTTAGCTATTTTTAAAATTCTCGGTTTTTAAAATTCCTGAGGCTAAACCGTTTGTGTTACGAACTTCTTAATATGCGTTTTACACACAAAGCAAGCTATCTACATGATTGAAACGAGTTTAAGAAGAATTTAAAACCTACTACTAAATTTAGCTATTTTTTAAATTCTCGATTTTTAAAATTCCTGAGGCTAAACCGTTTGTGTTACGAACTTCTAAATGTGCTCTTTAGGCAGAAAGCAAGCCATCAACATGATTGATACCAGCATAAGTAGAATTTAAACCCTACTAATAAATTTAGCTATTTTTAAAATTCTCGATTTTTAAAATACCTGAGGCTAAACCGTTTGTGTTACGAACTTCTTAATATGCATTTTACACAGAAAGCAAGCTATCTACATGATTGAAACGAGTTTAAGGAGAATTTAAAACCTACTACTAAAATTAGCTATTTTTAAAATTCTCGTTTTTTACAATTCCTGAGGCTAAACCGTTTGTGTTACGAACTTCTAAATGTGATTTTTAGGCAGAAAGCAATCCATCTACATGATTGATACCAGCATAAGTGGAATTTAAACCCTACTACTAAATTTAGCTATTTTTAAAGTTCTTGACTTTTAAAATTCCTGATGCTAAACCGTTTGTGTTACGAACTTCTAAATGTGCTTTTTAGGCAGAAATCAAGCCATCTACATGTTTTATACCAGCATAAGTAGAATTTAAACCCTGCTACTAAATTTAGCTATTTTTAAAGTTTACGATTTTTAAAATTCCTGAGGCTAAACCGTTTGTGTTACAAACTTCTAAATGTGCTTTTTAGATAGAAAGCAAGCTAGCTACATGATTGAAACGAGTTTAAGAAGAATTTAAAACCTACTACTAAATTAAGTTATTTTTAAAGTTCTCGATTTTTAAAATTCCTGAGGCTAAACCGTTTGTGTTACGAACTTCTAAATGTGCTTTTTAGATAGAAAGCAAGGTAGCTACATGATTGAAACGAGTTTAAGAAGAATTTAAACCTACTACTAAATTTAGCAATTTTTAAAATTCTCGATTTTTAAAATTCCTGAGGCTAAACCGTTTGTGTTACGAACTTCTAAATGTGCTTTTTAGATAGAAAGCAAGGTAGCTACATGATTGAAACGAGTTTAAGAAGAATTTAAACCTACTACTAAATTTAGCTATTTTTAAAATTCACGATTTTTAAAATTCCCGAGGCTAAACCGTTTGTGTTACGAACTTCTAAATGTGCTTTTTAGATAGAAAGCAAGCTAGCTACATGATTGAAACGAGTTTAAGAAGAATTTAAAACCTACTACTAAATTTAGCTATTTTTAAAGGTCTCGATTTTTAAAATTCCTGAGGCTAAACCGTTTGTGTTACGAACTTCTAAATGTGCTTTTTAGATAGAAAGCAAGCTAGCTACATGATTGAAACGAGTTTAAGAAGAATTTAAAACCTACTACTAAATTTAGCTATTTTTAAAATTAACGATTTTTAAAATTCCTGAGGCTAAACCGTTTGTGTTACGAACTTCTAAATGTGCTTTTTAGATAGAAAGCAAGCTAGCTACATGATTGAAACGGGTTTAAGAAGAATTTAAAACCTACTACTAAATTTAGCTATTTTTAAAGTTCTCGATTTTTAAAATTCCTGAGGCTAAACCGTTTGTGTTACGAACTTCTAAATGTGCTTTTTAGATAGAAAGCAAGCCAACTACATGATTGAAACGAGTTTAAGAAGAATTTAAAATCTACTACTAAATTTGGCTATTTTTAAAATTCTCGATTTTTAAAATTCCTGAGGCTAAACCGTTTGTGTTACGAACTTCTAAATGTGCTTTTTATATAGAAAGCAAGCTAGCTACATGATTGAAGCGAGTTTAAGAAGAATTTAAAACCAACTACTAAATTTAGCTATTTTTAAAATTTTCGATTTTTAAAATTCCTGAGGCTAAACCGTTTGTGTTACGAACTTCTAAATGTTCTTTTTAGGCAGAAATCAAGCCATCTACATGATTGATACCAGCATAAGTAGAATTTAAACCCTACTACTAAATTTAGCTATTTTTAAAATTCACGATTTTTAAAATTCCTGAGGCTAAACCGTTTGTGTTACGAACTTCTAAATGTTCTTTTTAGGCAGAAATCAAGCCATCTACATGATTGATACCAGCATAAGTAGAATTTAAACCCTACTACTAAATTTAGCTATTTTTAAAATTCACGATTTTTAAAATTTCTGAGGCTAAACCGTTTGTGTTACGAACTTCTAAATGTGCTTTTTAGATAGAAAGCAAACTAGCTACATGATTGAAACGAGTTTAAGAAGAATTTAAAACCTACTACTAAATTTAGCTATTTTTAAAGTTCTCGATTTTTAAAATTCCTGAGGCTAAACCGTTTGTGTTACGAACTTCTAAATGTGCTTTTTAGGCAGAAATCAAGCCATCTACATGATTGATACGAGCATAAGTAGAATTTAAACCCTACTACTAAATTTAGCTATTTTTAAAATTCACGATTTTTAAAATTCCCGAGGCTAAACGGTTTGTGTTACGAACTTCTTATATTAATTTTACACAGAAAGCAAGCTATCTACACGATTGAAACGAGTTTAGGGAGAATTTAAAACCTACTACTAAAATTAGCTATTTTTAAAATTCTCGATTTTTAAAATTCCTGATGCTAAACCGTTAGTGTTACGAACTTCTAAATGTGCTTTTTAGATAGAAAGCAAGCCAACTACATGATTGAAACGAGTTTAAGAAGAATTTAAAGTCTACTACTAAATTTGGCTATTTTTAAAATTCTCGATTTTTAAAATTCCTGAGGCTAAACCGTTTGTGTTACGAACTTCTAAATGTGCTTTTTAGATAGAAAGCAAGCTAGCTACATGATTGAAACGAGTTTAAGAAGAATTCAAAACCAACTACTAAATTTAGCTATTTTTAAAATTCTCGATTTTTAAAATTCCTGAGGCTAAACCGTTTGTGTTACGAACTTCTACATGAGCTTTTTAGGCAGAAAACGAGCCATCTACGTGATTGATACCAGCAGAAGTAGAATTTAAACCCTACTACTAAATTTAGCTATTTTTAAAATTCTCGATTTTTAAAGTTCCTGGGGCTAAACCGTTTGTGCTACGAACTTCTGAATGTGCTTTTTAGACAGAAAGCAAGCCATCTACATGATTGAAACGAGTTTAAGTAGAATTTAAAACCCACTACTAAATTTAGCTATTTTTCAAATTCTCGATTCTTAAAATTCCTGAGGCTAAACCGTTTGTGTTACGAACTTCTAAATGTGCTTTTTAGGCAGAAAGCAAACCATCTACATGATTGATACCAGCATAAGTAGAATTTAAACCCTACTACTAAATTTAGCTATTTTTAAAATTCTTGACTTTTAAAATTCCCGAGGCTAAACCGTTTGTGTTACGAACTTCTAAATGTGCTTTTTAGGCAGAAAGCAAGCCATCTACATGATTGAAACCAGCATAAGTAGAATTTAAACCCTACTAATAAATTTAGCTATTTTTAAAATTCTCGGTTTTTAAAATTCCTGAGGCTAAACCGTTTGTGTTACGAACTTCTTAATATGCGTTTTACACACAAAGCAAGCTATCTACATGATTGAAACGAGTTTAAGAAGAATTTAAAACCTACTACTAAATTTAGCTATTTTTTAAATTCTCGATTTTTAAAATTCCTGAGGCTAAACCGTTTGTGTTACGAACTTCTAAATGTGCTCTTTAGGCAGAAAGCAAGCCATCAACATGATTGATACCAGCATAAGTAGAATTTAAACCCTACTAATAAATTTAGCTATTTTTAAAATTCTCGATTTTTAAAATACCTGAGGCTAAACCGTTTGTGTTACGAACTTCTTAATATGCATTTTACACAGAAAGCAAGCTATCTACATGACTGAAACGAGTTTAAAAAGAATTTAAAACCTACTACTAAAATTAGCTATTTTTAAAATTTTCGATTTTTAAAATTGCTGAGGCTAAACCGTTTGTGTTACTAACTTCTAAATGTGCTTTTTAGGCAGAAAGCAAGCCATCTACATGATTGATACCAGCATAAGTAGAATTTAAACCCTACTACTAAATTTAGCTATTTTTAAAGTTCACGATTTTTAAAATTCCCGAGGCTAAACCGTTTGTGTTACGAACTTCTTAATATGAATTTTACACAGAAAGCAAGCTATCTACATGATTGAAACGAGTTTAAGGAGAATTTAAAACCTACTACTAAAATTAGCTATTTTTAAAATTCTCGTTTTTTACAATTCCTGAGGCTAAACCGTTTGTGTTACGAACTTCTAAATGTGATTTTTAGGCAGAAAGCAATCCATCTACATGATTGATACCAGCATAAGTGGAATTTAAACCCTACTACTAAATTTAGCTATTTTTAAAGTTCTTGACTTTTAAAATTCCTGATGCTAAACCGTTTGTGTTACGAACTTCTAAATGTGCTTTTTAGGCAGAAATCAAGCCATCTACATGTTTTATACCATCATAAGTAGAATTTAAACCCTGCTACTAAATTTAGCTATTTTTAAAGTTTACGATTTTTAAAATTCCTGAGGCTAAACCGTTTGTGTTACAAACTTCCAAATGTGCTTTTTAGATAGAAAGCAAGCTAGCTACATGATTGAAACGAGTTTAAGAAGAATTTAAAACCTACTACTAAATTAAGTTATTTTTAAAGTTCTCGATTTTTAAAATTCCTGAGGCTAAACCGTTTGTGTTACGAACTTCTAAATGTGCTTTTTAGATAGAAAGCAAGGTAGCTACATGATTGAAACGAGTTTAAGAAGAATTTAAACCTACTACTAAATTTAGCTATTTTTAAAATTCACGATTTTTAAAATTCCCGAGGCTAAACCGTTTGTGTTACGAACTTCTAAATGTGCTTTTTAGATAGAAAGCAAGCTAGCTACATGATTGAAACGAGTTTAAGAAGAATTTAAAACCTACTACTAAATTTAGCTATTTTTAAAGGTCTCGATTTTTAAAATTCCTGAGGCTAAACCGTTTGTGTTACGAACTTCTAAATGTGCTTTTTAGATAGAAAGCAAGCTAGCTACATGATTGAAACGAGTTTAAGAAGAATTTAAAACCTACTACTAAATTTAGCTATTTTTAAAATTAACGATTTTTAAAATTCCTGAGGCTAAACCGTTTGTGTTACGAACTTCTAAATGTGCTTTTTAGATAGAAAGCAAGCTAGCTACATGATTGAAACGGGTTTAAGAAGAATTTAAAACCTACTACTAAATTTAGCTATTTTTAAAGTTCTCGATTTTTAAAATTCCTGAGGCTAAACCGTTTGTGTTACGAACTTCTAAATGTGCTTTTTAGATAGAAAGCAAGCCAACTACATGATTGAAACGAGTTTAAGAAGAATTTAAAATCTACTACTAAATTTGGCTATTTTTAAAATTCTCGATTTTTAAAATTCCTGAGGCTAAACCGTTTGTGTTACGAACTTCTAAATGTGCTTTTTATATAGAAAGCAAGCTAGCTACATGATTGAAGCGAGTTTAAGAAGAATTTAAAACCAACTACTAAATTTAGCTATTTTTAAAATTTTCGATTTTTAAAATTCCTGAGGCTAAACCGTTTGTGTTACGAACTTCTAAATGTTCTTTTTAGGCAGAAATCAAGCCATCTACATGATTGATACCAGCATAAGTAGAATTTAAACCCTACTACTAAATTTAGCTATTTTTAAAATTCACGATTTTTAAAATTCCTGAGGCTAAACCGTTTGTGTTACGAACTTCTAAATGTGCTTTTTAGATAGAAAGCAAACTAGCTACATGATTGAAACGAGTTTAAGAAGAATTTAAAACCTACTACTAAATTTAGCTATTTTTAAAGGTCTCGATTTTTAAAATTCCTGAGGCTAAACCGTTTGTGTTACGAACTTCTAAATGTGCTTTTTAGATAGAAAGCAAGCTAGCTACATGATTGAAACGAGTTTAAGAAGAATTTAAAACCTACTACTAAATTTAGCTATTTTTAAAATTAACGATTTTTAAAATTCCTGAGGCTAAACCGTTTGTGTTACGAACTTCTAAATGTGCTTTTTAGATAGAAAGCAAGCTAGCTACATGATTGAAACGGGTTTAAGAAGAATTTAAAACCTACTACTAAATTTAGCTATTTTTAAAGTTCTCGATTTTTAAAATTCCTGAGGCTAAACCGTTTGTGTTACGAACTTCTAAATGTGCTTTTTAGATAGAAAGCAAGCCAACTACATGATTGAAACGAGTTTAAGAAGAATTTAAAATCTACTACTAAATTTGGCTATTTTTAAAATTCTCGATTTTTAAAATTCCTGAGGCTAAACCGTTTGTGTTACGAACTTCTAAATGTGCTTTTTATATAGAAAGCAAGCTAGCTACATGATTGAAGCGAGTTTAAGAAGAATTTAAAACCAACTACTAAATTTAGCTATTTTTAAAATTTTCGATTTTTAAAATTCCTGAGGCTAAACCGTTTGTGTTACGAACTTCTAAATGTTCTTTTTAGGCAGAAATCAAGCCATCTACATGATTGATACCAGCATAAGTAGAATTTAAACCCTACTACTAAATTTAGCTATTTTTAAAATTCACGATTTTTAAAATTCCTGAGGCTAAACCGTTTGTGTTACGAACTTCTAAATGTGCTTTTTAGATAGAAAGCAAACTAGCTACATGATTGAAACGAGTTTAAGAAGAATTTAAAACCTACTACTAAATTTAGCTATTTTTAAAGTTCTCGATTTTTAAAATTCCTGAGGCTAAACCGTTTGTGTTACGAACTTCTAAATGTGCTTTTTAGGCAGAAATCAAGCCATCTACATGATTGATACGAGCATAAGTAGAATTTAAACCCTACTACTAAATTTAGCTATTTTTAAAATTCACGATTTTTAAAATTCCCGAGGCTAAACGGTTTGTGTTACGAACTTCTTAATATGAATTTTACACAGAAATCAAGCTATCTACACGATTGAAACGAGTTTAAGGAGAATTTAAAACCTACTACTAAAATTAGCTATTTTTAAAATTCTTGACTTTTAAAATTCCTGATGCTAAACCGTTAGTGTTACGAACTTCTAAATTTGCTTTTTAGATAGAAAGCAAGCCAACTACATGATTGAAACGAGTTTAAGAAGAATTTAAAGTCTACTACTAAATTTGGCTATTTTTAAAATTCTCGATTTTTAAAATTCCTGAGGCTAAACCGTTTGTGTTACGAACTTCTAAATGTGCTTTTTAGATAGAAAGCAAGCTAGCTACATGATTGAAACGAGTTTAAGAAGAATTCAAAACCAACTACTAAATTTAGCTATTTTTAAAATTCTCGATTTTTAAAAATCCTGAGGCTAAACCGTTTGTGTTACGAACTTCTACATGAGCTTTTTAGGCAGAAAACGAGCCATCTACGTGATTGATACCAGCATAAGTAGAATTTAAACCCTACTACTAAATTTAGCTATTTTTAAAATTCTCGATTTTTAAAGTTCCTGGGGCTAAACCGTTTGTGCTACGAACTTCTGAATGTGCTTTTTAGACAGAAAGCAAGCCATCTACATGATTGAAACGAGTTTAAGTAGAATTTAAAACCCACTACTAAATTTAGCTATTTTTCAAATACTCGATTCTTAAAATTCCTGAGGCTAAACCGTTTGTGTTACGAACTTCTAAATGTGCTTTTTAGGCAGAAAGCAAACCATCTACATGATTGATACCAGCATAAGTAGAATTTAAACCCTACTACTAAATTTAGCTATTTTTAAAATTCTTGACTTTTAAAATTCCCGAGGCTAAACCGTTTGTGTTACGAACTTCTAAATGTGCTTTTTAGGCAGAAAGCAAGCCATCTACATGATTGAAACCAGCATAAGTAGAATTTAAACCCTACTAATAAATTTAGCTATTTTTAAAATTCTCGATTTTTAAAATTCCTGAGGCTAAACCGTATGTGTTACGAAATTCTTAATATGCGTTTTACACACAAAGCAAGCTATCTACATGATTGAAACGAGTTTAAGAAGAATTTAAAACCTACTACTAAATTTAGCTATTTTTTAAATTCTCGATTTTTAAAATTCCTGAGGCTAAACCGTTTGTGTTACGAACTTCTAAATGTGCTCTTTAGGCAGAAAGCAAGCCATCAACATGATTGATACCAGTATAAGTAGAATTTAAACCCTACTAATAAATTTAGCTATTTTTAAAATTCTCGATTTTTAAAATACCTGAGGCTAAACCGTTTGTGTTACGAACTTCTTAATATGCATTTTACACAGAAAGCAAGCTATCTACATGACTGAAACGAGTTTAAAAAGAATTTAAAACCTACTACTAAAATTAGCTATTTTTAAAATTTTCGATTTTTAAAATTGCTGAGGCTAAACCGTTTGTGTTACTAACTTCTAAATGTGCTTTTTAGGCAGAAAGAAAGCCATCTACATGATTGATACCAGCATAAGTAGAATTTAAACCCTACTACTAAATTTAGCTATTTTTAAAGTTCACGATTTTTAAAATTCCCGAGGCTAAACCGTTTATGTTACGAACTTCTTAATATGAATTTTACACAGAAAGCAAGCTATCTACATGATTGAAACGAGTTTAAGGAGAATTTAAAACCTACTACTAAAATTAGATATTTTTAAAATTCTCGTTTTTTACAATTCGTGAGGCTAAACCGTTTGTGTTACGAACTTCTAAATGTGCTTTTTAGATAGAAAGCAAGCTAGCTACATGATTGAAACGAGTTTAAGAAGAATTTAAATCCTACTACTAAATTTAGCTATTTTTAAAGTTCTCGATTTTTAAAATTCCTGAGGCTAAACCGTTTGTGTTACGAACTTCTAAATGTGCTTTTTAGATAGAAAGCAAGCTAGCTACATGATTGAAACGGGTTTAAGAAGAATTTAAAACCTACTACTAAATTTAGCTATTTTTAGAATTTACGATTTTTAAAATTCCTGAGGCTAAACCGTTTGTGTTACGAACTTCTAAATGTGCTTTTTAGATAGAAAGCAAGCTAGCTACATGATTGAAACGGGTTTAAGAAGAATTTAAAACCTACTACTAAATTTAGCTATTTTTAAAGTTCTCGATTTTTAAAATTCCTGAGGCTAAACCGTTTGTGTTACGAACTTCTAAATGTGCTTTTTATATAGAAAGCAAGCTAGCTACATGATTGAAACGAGTTTAAGAAGAATTTAAAACCAACTACTAAATTTAGCTATTTTTAAAATTCTCGATTTTTAAAATTCCCGAGGCTAAACCGTTTGTGTTACGAACTTCTAAATGTGCTTTTTAGATAGAAAGCAAGCTAGCTACATGATTGAAACGGGTTTAAGAAGAATTTAAAACCTACTACTAAATTTAGCTATTTTTAAAGTTCTCGATTTTTAAAATTCCTGAGGCTAAACCGTTTGTGTTACGAACTTCTAAATGTGCTTTTTAGATAGAAAGCAAGCTAGGTACATGATTGAAATGAGTTTAAGGAGAATTTAAAACCTACTACTAAATTTAGCTATTTTTAAAATTTACGATTTTTAAAATTCCTGAGGCTAAACCGTTTGTGTTACGAACTTCTAAATGTGCTTTTTAGATAGAAAGCAAGCTAGCTACATGATTGAAACGGGTTTAAGAAGAATTTAAAACCTACTACTAAATTTAGCTATTTTTAAAATTTACGATTTTTAAAATTCCTGAGGCTAAACCGTTTGTGTTACGAACTTCTAAATGTGCTTTTTAGATAGAAAGCAAGCTAGCTACATGATTGAAACGGGTTTAAGAAGAATTTAAAACCTACTACTAAATTTAGCTATTTTTAAAGTTCTCGATTTTTAAAATTCCTGAGGCTAAACCGTTTGTGTTACGAACTTCTAAATGTGCTTTTTATATAGAAAGCAAGCTAGCTACATGATTGAAACGAGTTTAAGAAGAATTTAAAACCAACTACTAAATTTAGCTATTTTTAAAATTCTCGATTTTTAAAATTCCCGAGGCTAAACCGTTTGTGTTACGAACTTCTAAATGTGCTTTTTAGATAGAAAGCAAGCTAGCTACATGATTGAAACGGGTTTAAGAAGAATTTAAAACCTACTACCACAGAATAAACTCTTAACAGAAGCGACAAAGTGCAGAGTGTGGGGTGGTCGAAATAAGGGGAGCGGGGTGAACTCGAACCCGCCCACTAGCAACTAAAATTTCCTATTTTGCTATGTATTTAAGTGCAGCGCCAAAGAGTTCGGGTGTTATTTATTCAAAATATTGTTTCAATAAAACATAAATACGCGGAAATGAGTGGCAAAAAAGGTGGTAATTGGTGTTCAGCGGTAATTTGCAAAAATAATTCAAAAAGTAATCGAGATATTAGTTTCTTTAGATTTCCTAAAGATAAAAGCAGGCAAAACGTTTATATTCTTTATTTGAAGTAATATTAATTTATGATAATATTATTTTTAGATCAAAGCGGTGGGTAGTACTAAGTAGAAGGCAGGATTTAATGAATAAAAATTACATTTACCTTTACAATAATTGTAAATTATGTAGCGTTCATTTTGAAAGTATAATGTTCACTAGTTCTGAAAAGAAAAGATTGCTGGAAAACGCAGAACCTACGATCTTTAATATTTCTAACCCCCCTGCACGGAAAACTTTGAAAAGAAAAGCCCCCACAAGAATAATTAAGGAAAGTGTAAAATCTGTAAGAATTAATGAGAATGAGGATCGTATTGATTTTGCTAGTCCCGGGCCCAGTTCGTCAAAAGGTAAATTAGTATAAATTTCTATAATGTCAGTTTCTGTAAGTTTATGTAGTTTACACCATAATTGAGCTTGAATTTCTGCTGCCTGCTCTATTCTTACCCCCCCTGTGATATTTATTGCTTTACCTTTGCAGCAACGGAACGGATAAAATGCATTCGGCACAAACGGCCAGAGATAGTTTATGATTGGGTCCACGACAGTTGAACGCGAGCAGTTGGACGCGGCTATTTGAACGCAGTTATTTGAACGCGAGAACTTTTGAACGCGGGACTTTTGAACGCAGGGACTTTTGAACGCAGAGACGTTTGAACGCAGAGACGTTTGAACGCCAGTGAATCCTGATTTGTTGTACAAACATTGGCAAGTTATTTTGCATGTAAACCCAGACCTGCAACCTAACCCAGACCTAACCTAAGCCAGTTCTAGCCTATTCCAAACCTCTAACCTGACCCATACCTAACCTAACCCAGACCCCTAACCTAACCCAGACCTAACCTAACCCAGACCTAACCTAACCCGGACCCCTAACCTAATCCAGACTAAAACTAACCCAGACCTAACCAAACCCAGACCCTTAACTTAACCCAGACCTAACCTAACCCAGACCCCTAACCTAACCCAGACCAAACCTAACGTGTCTGCGTTCAAACGTCTCTGCGTTCAAACGTCTCTGCGTTCAAAAGCCCCTGCGTTCAAAAGTTTTGCGTTCAGACGATCGCGTTCAACCGCTCGCGTTCAACTCGCCGCGTTCAAATGTCCTGCTCCCTTTATGATTTTATGACGTCGGTTTTGCAAACTTCTATAAAAACCATCTAATTGTTATGACACAGACATTCCGGTTTCCTTTATTTTGTCGCCGTAACCACAGAATAAGAGTTTATTCTGTGCCGTAACAGCTTTTAAAGTATTGTATGGGAAATAAACCTCCCTAAAGGATATACCTAAGCGTTTTATTTCCTTAATATTATTAGCATTTTATACAAGCAAGAAATATGCAGATGCATCGTTTACACTTTACACAATAAGGTTTATTAGGTCAATTAGGTGCCTATAAAGATACGGCGCCTGTGGTGCAGTGCATTGGCATTTTGCTAGTTTACTTGCTGGACCCATCTAGCTCCGCCCAGTGCCGGCAACGTTAACTTCAAAGTGCCGCACAGTCTTGTCGCTTCTGTTAAGAGTTTATTCTGTGCTACTACTAAATTTAGCTATTTTTAAAGTTCTCGATTTTTAAAATTCCTGAGGCTAAACCGTTTGTGTTACGAACTTCTAAATGTGCTTTTTAGATAGAAAGCAAGCTAGCTACATGATTGAAACGAGTTTAAGAAGAATTTAAAACCTACTACTAAATTTAGCTATTTTTAAAATTTACGATTTTTAAAATTCCTGAGGCTAAACCGTTTGTGTTACGAACTTCTAAATGTGCTTTTTAGATAGAAAGCAAGCTAGCTACATGATTGAAACGGGTTTAAGAAGAATTTAAAACCTACTACTAAATTTAGCTATTTTTAAAGTTCTCGATTTTTAAAATTCCTGAGGCTAAACCGTTTGTGTTACGAACTTCTAAATGTGCTTTTTAGATAGAAAGCAAGCTAGGTACATGATTGAAATGAGTTTAAGAAGAATTTAAAACCTACTACTAAATTTAGCTATTTTTAAAATTTACGATTTTTAAAATTCCTGAGGTTAAACCGTTTGTGTTACGAACTTCTAAATGTGCTTTTTAGATAGAAAGCAAGCTAGCTACATGATTGAAACGGGTTTAAGAAGAATTTAAAACCTACTACTAAATTTAGCTATTTTTAGAATTTACGATTTTTAAAATTCCTGAGGCTAAACCGTTTGTGTTACGAACTTCTAAATGTGCTTTTTAGATAGAAAGCAAGCTAGCTACATGATTGAAACGGGTTTAAGAAGAATTTAAAACCTACTACTAAATTTAGCTATTTTTAAAGTTCTCGATTTTTAAAATTCCTGAGGCTAAACCGTTTGTGTTACGAACTTCTAAATGTGCTTTTTATATAGAAAGCAAGCTAGCTACATGATTGAAACGAGTTTAAGAAGAATTTAAAACCAACTACTAAATTTAGCTATTTTTAAAATTCTCGATTTTTAAAATTCCCGAGGCTAAACCGTTTGTGTTACGAACTTCTAAATGTGCTTTTTAGATAGAAAGCAAGCTAGCTACATGATTGAAACGGGTTTAAGAAGAATTTAAAACCTACTACTAAATTTAGCTATTTTTAAAGTTCTCGATTTTTAAAATTCCTGAGGCTAAACCGTTTGTGTTACGAACTTCTAAATGTGCTTTTTAGATAGAAAGCAAGCTAGGTACATGATTGAAATGAGTTTAAGGAGAATTTAAAACCTACTACTAAATTTAGCTATTTTTAAAATTTACGATTTTTAAAATTCCTGAGGCTAAACCGTTTGTGTTACGAACTTCTAAATGTGCTTTTTAGATAGAAAGCAAGCTAGCTACATGATTGAAACGGGTTTAAGAAGAATTTAAAACCTACTACTAAATTTAGCTATTTTTAAAATTTACGATTTTTAAAATTCCTGAGGCTAAACCGTTTGTGTTACGAACTTCTAAATGTGCTTTTTAGATAGAAAGCAAGCTAGCTACATGATTGAAACGGGTTTAAGAAGAATTTAAAACCTACTACTAAATTTAGCTATTTTTAAAGTTCTCGATTTTTAAAATTCCTGAGGCTAAACCGTTTGTGTTACGAACTTCTAAATGTGCTTTTTATATAGAAAGCAAGCTAGCTACATGATTGAAACGCGTTTAAGAAGAATTTAAAACCAACTACTAAATTTAGCTATTTTTAAAATTCTCGATTTTTAAAATTCCCGAGGCTAAACCGTTTGTGTTACGAACTTCTAAATGTGCTTTTTAGATAGAAAGCAAGCTAGCTACATGATTGAAACGGGTTTAAGAAGAATTTAAAACCTACTACTAAATTTAGCTATTTTTAAAGTTCTCGATTTTTAAAATTCCTGAGGCTAAACCGTTTGTGTTACGAACTTCTAAATGTGCTTTTTAGATAGAAAGCAAGCTAGCTACATGATTGAAACGAGTTTAAGAAGAATTTAAAACCTACTACTAAATTTAGCTTGCTTTTTAGATAGAAAGCAAGCTAGCTACATGATTGAAACGGGTTTAAGAAGAATTTAAAACCTACTACTAAATTTAGCTATTTTTAAAGTTCTCGATTTTTAAAATTCCTGCGGCTAAACCGTTTGTGTTACGAACTTCTAAATGTGCTTTTTATATAGAAAGCAAGCTAGCTACATGATTGAAACGAGTTTAAGAAGAATTTAAAACCAACTACTAAATTTAGCTATTTTTAAAATTCTCGATTTTTAAAATTCCCGAGGCTAAACCGTTTGTGTTACGAACTTCTAAATGTGCTTTTTAGATAGAAAGCAAGCTAGCTACATGATTGAAACGGGTTTAAGAAGAATTTAAAACCTACTACTAAATTTAGCTATTTTTAAAGTTCACGATTTTTAAAATTCCCGAGGCTAAACCGTTTATGTTACGAACTTCTTAATATGAATTTTACACAGAAAGCAAGCTATCTACATGATTGAAACGAGTTTAAGGAGAATTTAAAACCTACTACTAAAATTAGATATTTTTAAAATTCTCGTTTTTTACAATTCGTGAGGCTAAACCGTTTGTGTTACGAACTTCTAAATGTGCTTTTTAGATAGAAAGCAAGCTAGCTACATGATTGAAACGAGTTTAAGAAGAATTTAAATCCTACTACTAAATTTAGCTATTTTTAAAGTTCTCGATTTTTAAAATTCCTGAGGCTAAACCGTTTGTGTTACGAACTTCTAAATGTGCTTTTTAGATAGAAAGCAAGCTAGCTACATGATTGAAACGGGTTTAAGAAGAATTTAAAACCTACTACTAAATTTAGCTATTTTTAGAATTTACGATTTTTAAAATTCCTGAGGCTAAACCGTTTGTGTTACGAACTTCTAAATGTGCTTTTTAGATAGAAAGCAAGCTAGCTACATGATTGAAACGGGTTTAAGAAGAATTTAAAACCTACTACTAAATTTAGCTATTTTTAAAGTTCTCGATTTTTAAAATTCCTGAGGCTAAACCGTTTGTGTTACGAACTTCTAAATGTGCTTTTTATATAGAAAGCAAGCTAGCTACATGATTGAAACGAGTTTAAGAAGAATTTAAAACCAACTACTAAATTTAGCTATTTTTAAAATTCTCGATTTTTAAAATTCCCGAGGCTAAACCGTTTGTGTTACGAACTTCTAAATGTGCTTTTTAGATAGAAAGCAAGCTAGCTACATGATTGAAACGGGTTTAAGAAGAATTTAAAACCTACTACTAAATTTAGCTATTTTTAAAGTTCTCGATTTTTAAAATTCCTGAGGCTAAACCGTTTGTGTTACGAACTTCTAAATGTGCTTTTTAGATAGAAAGCAAGCTAGGTACATGATTGAAATGAGTTTAAGGAGAATTTAAAACCTACTACTAAATTTAGCTATTTTTAAAATTTACGATTTTTAAAATTCCTGAGGCTAAACCGTTTGTGTTACGAACTTCTAAATGTGCTTTTTAGATAGAAAGCAAGCTAGCTACATGATTGAAACGGGTTTAAGAAGAATTTAAAACCTACTACTAAATTTAGCTATTTTTAAAATTTACGATTTTTAAAATTCCTGAGGCTAAACCGTTTGTGTTACGAACTTCTAAATGTGCTTTTTAGATAGAAAGCAAGCTAGCTACATGATTGAAACGGGTTTAAGAAGAATTTAAAACCTACTACTAAATTTAGCTATTTTTAAAGTTCTCGATTTTTAAAATTCCTGAGGCTAAACCGTTTGTGTTACGAACTTCTAAATGTGCTTTTTATATAGAAAGCAAGCTAGCTACATGATTGAAACGAGTTTAAGAAGAATTTAAAACCAACTACTAAATTTAGCTATTTTTAAAATTCTCGATTTTTAAAATTCCCGAGGCTAAACCGTTTGTGTTACGAACTTCTAAATGTGCTTTTTAGATAGAAAGCAAGCTAGCTACATGATTGAAACGGGTTTAAGAAGAATTTAAAACCTACTACTAAATTTAGCTATTTTTAAAGTTCTCGATTTTTAAAATTCCTGAGGCTAAACCGTTTGTGTTACGAACTTCTAAATGTGCTTTTTAGATAGAAAGCAAGCTAGCTACATGATTGAAACGAGTATAAGAAGAATTTAAAACCTACTACTAAATTTAGCTATTTTTAAAATTTACGATTTTTAAAATTCCTGAGGCTAAACCGTTTGTGTTACGAACTTCTAAATGTGCTTTTTAGATAGAAAGCAAGCTAGCTACATGATTGAAACGGGTTTAAGAAGAATTTAAAACCTACTACTAAATTTAGCTATTTTTAAAGTTCTCGATTTTTAAAATTCCTGAGGCTAAACCGTTTGTGTTACGAACTTCTAAATGTGCTTTTTAGATAGAAAGCAAGCTAGGTACATGATTGAAATGAGTTTAAGAAGAATTTAAAACCTACTACTAAATTTAGCTATTTTTAAAATTTACGATTTTTAAAATTCCTGAGGTTAAACCGTTTGTGTTACGAACTTCTAAATGTGCTTTTTAGATAGAAAGCAAGCTAGCTACATGATTGAAACGGGTTTAAGAAGAATTTAAAACCTACTACTAAATTTAGCTATTTTTAGAATTTACGATTTTTAAAATTCCTGAGGCTAAACCGTTTGTGTTACGAACTTCTAAATGTGCTTTTTAGATAGAAAGCAAGCTAGCTTCATGATTGAAACGGGTTTAAGAAGAATTTAAAACCTACTACTAAATTTAGCTATTTTTAAAGTTCTCGATTTTTAAAATTCCTGAGGCTAAACCGTTTGTGTTACGAACTTCTAAATGTGCTTTTTATATAGAAAGCAAGCTAGCTACATGATTGAAACGAGTTTAAGAAGAATTTAAAACCAACTACTAAATTTAGCTATTTTTAAAATTCTCGATTTTTAAAATTCCCGAGGCTAAACCGTTTGTGTTACGAACTTCTAAATGTGCTTTTTAGATAGAAAGCAAGCTAGCTACATGATTGAAACGGGTTTAAGAAGAATTTAAAACCTACTACTAAATTTAGCTATTTTTAAAGTTCTCGATTTTTAAAATTCCTGAGGCTAAACCGTTTGTGTTACGAACTTCTAAATGTGCTTTTTAGATAGAAAGCAAGCTAGGTACATGATTGAAATGAGTTTAAGGAGAATTTAAAACCTACTACTAAATTTAGCTATTTTTAAAATTTACGATTTTTAAAATTCCTGAGGCTAAACCGTTTGTGTTACGAACTTCTAAATGTGCTTTTTAGATAGAAAGCAAGCTAGCTACATGATTGAAACGGGTTTAAGAAGAATTTAAAACCTACTACTAAATTTAGCTATTTTTAAAATTTACGATTTTTAAAATTCCTGAGGCTAAACCGTTTGTGTTACGAACTTCTAAATGTGCTTTTTAGATAGAAAGCAAGCTAGCTACATGATTGAAACGGGTTTAAGAAGAATTTAAAACCTACTACTAAATTTAGCTATTTTTAAAATTTACGATTTTTAAAATTCCTGAGGCTAAACCGTTTGTGTTACGAACTTCGAAATGTGCTTTTTAGATAGAAAGCAAGCTAGCTACATAATTGAAACGGGTTTAAGAAGAATTTAAAACCTACTACTAAATTTAGCTATTTTTAAAGTTCTCGATTTTTAAAATTCCTGAGGCTAAACCGTTTGTGTTACGAACTTCTAAATGTGCTTTTTAGATAGAAAGCAAGCTAGGTACATGATTGAAATGAGTTTAAGAAGAATTTAAAACCTACTACTAAATTTAGCTATTTTTAAAATTCTCGATTTTTAAAATTCCTGAGGCTAAACCGTTTGTGTTACGAACTTCTAAATGTGCTTTTTAGGCAGAAATCAAGCCATCTACATGATTGATACGAGCATAAGTAGAATTTAAACCCTACTACTAAATTTAGCTATTTTTAAAGTTCTCGATTTTTAAAATTCCTGAGGCTAAACCGTTTGTGTTACGAACTTCTAAATGTGCGTTTTAGATAGAAAGCAAGCTAGCTACATGATTGAAACGAGTTTAAGAAGAATTTTAAACCTACTACTAAATTTAGCTATTTTTAAAGTTCTCGATTTTTAAAATTCCTGAGGCTAAACCGTTTGTGTTACGAACTTCTAAATGTGCTTTTTAGATAGAAAGCAAGCTAGCTACATGATTGAAACGAGTTTAAGTAGAATTTAAAACCCACTACTAAATTTAGCTATTTTTCAAATTCTCGATTCTTAAAATTCCTGAGGCTAAACCGTTTGTGTTACGAACTTCTAAATGTGCTTTATAGATAGAAAGCAAGCCAACTACATGATTGAAACGAGTTTAAGAAGAATTTAAAATCTACTACTAAATTTGGCTATTTTTAAAATTCTCGATTTTTAAAATTCCTGAGGCTAAACCGTTTGTGTTACCAACTTCTAAATGTGCTTTTTAGATAGAAAGCAAGCTAGCTACATGATTGAAACGAGTTTACGAAGAATTCAAAACCAACTACTAAATTTAGCTATTTTTAAAATTCTCGATTTTTAAAATTCCTGAGGCTAAACCGTTTGTGTTACGAACTTCTACATGAGCTTTTTAGGCAGAAAACAAGCCATCTACGTGATTGATACCAGCATAAGTAGAATTTAAACCCTACTACTAAATTTAGCTATTTTTAAAATTCTCGATTTTTAAAATTCCTGGGGCTAAACCGTTTGTGCTACGAACTTCTAAATGTGCTTTTTAGACAGAAAGCAAGCCATCTACATGATTGAAACGAGTTTAAGTAGAATTTAAAACCCACTACTAAATTTAGCTATTTTTCAAATTCTCGATTCTTAAAATTCCTGAGGCTAAACCGTTTGTGTTACGAACTTCTAAATGTGCTTTTTAGGCAGAAAGCAAGTCATCTACATGATTGTTACCAGCATAAGTAGAATTTAAACCCTACTACTAAATTTCGCTATTTTTAAAATTCTTGACTTTTAAAATTCCCGAGGCTAAACCGTTTGTGTTACGAACTTCGAAATGTGCATTTTAGATAGAAAGCAAGCTAGCTACATGATTGAAACGAGTTTAAAAAGAATTTAAAACCTACTACTAAAATTAGCTATTTTTAAAATTCTCGATTTTTAAAATTCCTGAGGCTAAACCGTTTGTGTTACGAAATTCTAAATGTGCTTTTTAGGCAGAAATCAAGCCATCTACATGATTGATACCAGCATAAGTAGAATTTAAACCCTACTACTAAATTTAGCTATTTTTAAAATGCACGATTTTTAAAATTCCTGAGGCTAAACCGTTTGTGTTACGAACTTCGAAATGTGCTTTTTAGATAGAAAGCAAGCTAGCTACATGATTGAAACGAGTTTAAAAAGAATTTAAAACCTACTACTAAAATTAGCTATTTTTAAAATTATCGATTTTTAAAATTCCTGGGGCTAAACCATTTGTGCCAGGAATTTCTAAATTTGCTTTTTAGACAGAAAGCAAACCATCTACATGATTGAAACGAGTTTAAGGAGAATTTGAAACCTACTACTAAAATTAGCTATTTTTAAAATTCTTGATTTTTAAAATTCCTGAGGCTAAACCGTTTGTGTTACGAACTTCTAAATTTGCTTTTTATATAGAAAGCAAGCTAGCTACATGATTGAAACGAGTTTAAGAAGAATTTAAAACCAACTACCAAATTTAGCTATTTTTAAAATTCTCGATTTTTTAAATTCCTGAGGCTAAACCGTTTGTGTTACGAACTTCTAAATGTGCTTTTTAGGCAGAAAGCAAGCCATCTACATGATTGATGCCAGCATAAGTAGAATTTAAACCCTACTACTAAATTTAGCTATTTTTAAAGTTCTTGACTTTTAAAATTCCTGATGCTAAACCGTTTGTGTTACGAACTTCTAAATGTGCTTTTTAGGCAGAAAGCAAGCCATCTACATGATTGATACCAGCATAAGTAGAATTTAAACCCTACTACTAAATTTAGCTATTTTTAAAGTTCTTAACTTTTAAAATTCCTGATGCTAAACCGTTTGTGTTACGAACTTCTAAATGTGCTTTTTAGGCAGAAATCAAGCCATCTACATGATTGATCTCGATTTTTATTTAAATTTTTATTAAAATTACCAAAAATTAATAAATTCGATTTAAACTCATTTTAGCTGCATAGAACGACGTCTTAAGTAATAATAAGGACATTTAGAAATTTGTATCACCTACGGTTTAGCCTGCAGAATTATAAAAATATCGCATTTATAAAATTAAGAAAAAGTAATAAATTCGTTTTAAATTCATTCTAGCTGCATAGAACGACGTGTGAAACCATAATAAGCATATTTAGAAATTTGTATCTCCTACAGTTTAGCCTGGGCAATTATAAAAATCTCGCATTTTTAATCTGGCAATAATAAAATTCTCTCTTTTTTAAAATTACCAAAAATAAATAAATTCGGCTTAAACTCATTTTAGCTGCATAGAACGACGTTTTAAATAATAATAAGGACATTTAGAAATTTTTATCACCTACGGTTTAGCCTGGGGAATTATAAAAATCTGGCATTTATAAAATTACCAAAAATTAATAAATTCGGTTTAAATTCATTTTAGCAGTATAGAACGACGTTTGAAACCATAATAAGCATATTTAGATATTTGTATCTCCTACAGTTTAGCCTGGGCAATTATACAAATCTCGCATTTTTAATCTGGCAATTATAAAAATCTCTCTTTTTTAAAATTACCAAAAATTAATAAATTCGATTTAAACTCATTTTAGCTGCATAGAACGACGTCTTAAGTAATAATAAGGACATTTAGAAATTTGTATCACCTACGGTTTAGCCTGCAGAATTATAAAAATCTCGCATTTATAAAATTACCAAAAATTAATAAATTCGTTTTAAATTCATTTTAACTGCATAGAACGACGTCTGAAACCATAATAAGCATATTTAGAAATTTGTATCTCCTACAGTTTAGCCTGGGCAATTATAAAAATCTCGCATTTTTAATCTGGCAATTATAAAAATCTGCCTTTTTTAAAATTACCAAAAATTAATAAATTCTATTTAAACTCATTTTAGCTGCATAGAACGACGTCTTAAGTAATAATAAGGACATTTAGAAATTTGTATCACCTACGGTTTAGCCTGCAGAATTATAAAAATCTCGCATTTATAAAATTACCAAAAATTAATAAATTCGTTTTAAATTCATTTTAGCTGAATAGAACGACGTCTGAAACCATAATAAGCATATTTAGAAATTTGTATCTCCTACAGTTTAGCCTGGGCTATTATAAAAATCTCGCATTTTTAATCTGGCAATTATAAAAATCAGTCTTTTTTAAAATTACCAAAAACTAATAAATTCGGTTTAAACTCATTTTAGCTGCATAGAACGACGTCTTAAGTAATAATAAGAACATTTAGAAATTTGTATCACCTACGGTTTAGCCTGCAGAATTATAAAAATCTCGCATTTATAAAATTACCAAAAATTAATAAATTCGTTTTAAATTCATTTTAGCTGCATAGAACGACGTCTGAAACCATAATAAGCATATTTAGAAATTTGTATCTCCTACCGTTTAGCCTGGGCAATTATAAAAATCTCGCATTTTTAATCTGGCAATTATAAAAATCTCTCTTTTTTAAAATTACCAAAAATTAATAAATTCGATTCAAAATCATTTTAGCTGTATAGAACGACGTCTGAAACCATAATAAGCATATTTAGAAATGCGTATCTCCTACAGTTTAGCCTGGGCAATTATAAAAATCTCGCATTTTTAATCTGGCAATTATAAAAATCTCTCTTTTTTAAAATTACCAAAAATTAATAAATTCGATTTAAACTCATTTTAGCTGCATAGAACGACGTCTGAAACCTTAATAAGCATATTTAGAAATTTGTATCTCCTACAGTTTAGCCTGGGCAATTATAAAAATCTCGCATTTTTAATCTGGTAATTATAAAAATCTGTCTTTTTTAAAATTACCAAAAACTAATAAATTCGATTTAAACTCATTTTAGCTGCATAGAACGACGTCTTAAATAATAATAAGGACATTTAGAAATTTTTATCACCTACGGTTTAGCCTGCAGAATTATAAAAATCTCGCATTTTTAATCTGGCAATTATAAAAATCTCTCTTTTTTAAAATTACCAAAAATTAATAAATTCGATTTAAACTCATTTTAGCTGCATAGAACGACGTCTGAAACCTTAATAAGCATATTTAGAAATTTGTATCTCCTACAGTTTAGCCTGGGCAATTATAAAAATCTCGCATTTTTAATCTGGCAATTATAAAAATCTGTCTTTTTTAAAATTACCAAAAACTAATAAATTCGATTTAAACTCATTTTAGCTGCATAGAACGACGTCTTAAATAATAATAAGGACATTTAGAAATTTTTATCACCTACGGTTTAGCCTGGGGAATTATAAAAATCTGGCATTTATAAAATTACCAAAAATTAATAAATTCGGTTTAAATTCATTTTAGCTGTATAGAACGACGTCTGAAACCATAATAAGCATATTTAGATATTTGTATCTCCTACAGTTTAGCCTGGGCAATTATAAAAATCTCGCATTTTTAATCTCGCAATTATAAAAATCTGTCTTTTTTAAAATTACCAAAAACTAATAAATTCGATTTAAACTCATTTTAGCTGCATAGAACGACGTCTTAAATAATAATAAGGACATTTAGAAATTTGTATCACCTACGGTTTAGCCTGCAGAATTATAAAAATCTCGCATTTATAAAATTACCAAAAATTAATAAATTCGTTTTAAATTCATTTTAACTGCATAGAATGACGTCTGAAACCCAGGCTAAACTGTAGGAGATACGCATTTCTAAATATGCTTATTATGGTTTCAGACGTCGTTCTATACAGCTAAAATGATTTTGAATCGAATTTATTAATTTTTGGTAATTTTAAAAAAGAGAGATTTTTATAATTGCCAGATTAAAAATGCGAGATTTTTATAATTGCCCAGGCTAAACGGTAGGAGATACAAATTTCTAAATATGCTTATTATGGTTTCAGACGTCGTTCTATGCAGCTAAAATGAATTTAAAACGAATTTATTAATTTTTGGTAATTTTATAAATGCGAGATTTTTATAATTCTGCAGGCTAAACCGTAGGTGATACAAATTTCTAAATGTCCTTATTATTACTTAAGACGTCGTTCTATGCAGCTAAAATGAGTTTAAACCGAATTTATTAATTTTTGGTAATTTTAAAAAAGACTGATTTATATAATTGCCAGATTAAAAATGCGAGATTTTTATAATAGCCCAGGCTAAACTGTAGGAGATACAAATTTCTAAATATGCTTATTATAGTTTCAGACGTCGTTCTATGCAGCTAAAAGGAATTTAAAACGAATTTATTAATTTTTGGTAATTTTATAAATGCGAGATTTTTATAATTCTGCAGGCTAAACCGTAGGTGATACAAATTTCTAAATGTCCTTATTATTACTTAAGACGTCGTTCTATGCAGCTAAAATGAGTTTAAATAGAATTTATTAATTTTTGGTAATTTTATAAATGCCAGATTTTTATAATTCCCCAGGCTAAACCGTAGGTGATACAAATTTCTAAATGTCCTTATTATTACTTAAGACGTCGTTCTACGCAGCTAAAATGAGTATAAATCGAATTTATTAATTTTTGGTAATTTTAAAAAAGAGAGATTTTTATAATTGCCAGATTAAAAATGCGAGATTTTTATAATTGCCCAGGCTAAACCGTAGGTGATACAAATTTCTAAATGTCCTTATTATTACTTAAGACGTCGTTCTACGCAGCTAAAATGAGTATAAATCGAATTTATTAATTTTTGGTAATTTTAAAAAAGAGAGATTTTTATAATTGCCAGATTAAAAATGCGAGATTTTTATAATTGCCCAGGCTAAACTGTAGGAGATACAAATTTCTAAATATGCTTATTATGGTTTCAGACGTCGTTCTATACAGCTAAAATGAATTTAAAACGAATTTATTAATTTTTGGTAATTTTATAAATGCGAGATTGTTATAATTCCCCAGGCTAAACCGTAGCTGATACAAATTTCTAAATGCCCTTATTATTACTTAAGACGTCGTTCTATGCAGCTAAAATGAGTTTAAATCGAATTTATTAGTTTTTGGTAATTTTAAAAAAGACAGATTTTTATAATTGCCAGATTAAAATTGCGAGATTTTTATAATTGCCCAGGCTAAACTGTAGGAGATACAAATTTCTAAATATGCTTATTATGGTTTCAGACGTCGTTCTAAGCAGCTAAAATGAATTTAAAACGAATTTATTAATTTTTGGTAATTTTATAAATGCGAGATTTTTATAATTCCCCAGGCTAAACCGTAGGTGATACAAATTTCTAAATGTTCTTATTATTACTTAAGACGTCGTTCTATGCAGCTAAAATGAGTTTAAATCGAATTTATTAGTTTTTGGTAATTTTAAAAAAGACAGATTTTTATAATTGCCTGATTAAAAATGCGAGATTTTTATAATTGCCCAGGCTAAACTGTAGGAGATACAAATTTCTAAATATGCTTATTAAGGTTTCAGACGTCGTTCTATGCAGCTAAAATGAGTTTAAATCGAATTTATTAATTTTTGGTAATTTTAAAAAAGAGAGATCTTTATAATTGCCAGATTAAAAATGCGAGATTTTTATAATTGCCCAGGCTAAACTGTAGGAGATACAAATTTCTAAATATGCTTATTATGGTTTCACATGTCGTTCTATGCAGCTAGAATGAATTTAAAGCGAATTTATTACTTTTTGGTAATTTTATAAATGCGAGATTTTTATAATTCTGCAGGCTAAACCGTAGGTGATACAAATTTCTAAATGTCCTTATTATTACTTAAGACGTCGTTCTATGCAGCTAACATGAGTTTAAATCGAATTTATTAATTTTTGGTAATTTTAAAAAAGAGAGATTTTTATAATTGCCAGATTAAAAATGCGAGATTTTTATAATTGCCCAGGCTAAACTGTAGGAGATACAAATTTCTAAATATGCTTATTATGGTTTCAGACGGCGTTCTATGCAGCTAAAATGAATTTAAAACGAATTTATTAATTTTTGGTAATTTTATAAATGCGAGATTTTTAAAATTCTGCAGGCTAAACCGTAGGTGATACAAATTTCTAAATGTCCTTATTATTACTTAAGACGTCGTTCTATGCAGCTAAAATGAGTTTAAATCGAATTTATTAGTTTTTGGTAATTTTAAAAAAGACAGATTTTTATAATTGCCAGATTAAAAATGCGAGATTTTTATAATTGCCCAGGCTAAACTGTAGGAGATACAAATTTCTAAATATGCTTATTAAGGTTTCAGACGTCGTTCTATGCAGCTAAAATGAGTTTAAATCGAATTTATTAATTTTTGGTAATTTTAAAAAAGAGAGATTTTTATAATTGCCAGATTAAAAATGCGAGATTTTTATAATTCTGCAGGCTAAACCGTAGGTGATACAAATTTCTAAATATGCTTATTATGGTTTCAGACGTCGTTCTATGCAGCTAAAATGAGTTTAAATCGAATTTATTAATTTTTGGTAATTTTAAAAAAGAGAGATTTTTATAATTGTCAGATTAAAAATGCGAGATTGTTATAATTGCCCAGGCTAAACCGTAGGAGATACAAATTTCTAAATATGCTTATTATGGTTTCAGACGTCGTTCTATGCAGCTAAAATCAATTTAAAACGAATTTATTAATTTTTGGTAATTTTATAAATGCGAGATTTTTATAATTCTGCAGGCTAAACCGTAGGTGATACAAATTTCTAAATATGCTTATTATGGTTTCAGACGTCGTTCTATGCAGCTAAAATGAATTTAAAACGAATTTATTAATTTTTGGTAATTTTATAAATGCGAGATTTTTATAATTCTGCAGGCTAAACCGTAGGTGATACAAATTTCTAAATGTCCTTATTATTACTTAAGACGTCGTTCTATGCAGCTAAAATGAGTTTAAACCGAATTTATTGGTTTTTGGTAATTTTAAAAAAGACTGATTTTTATAATTGCCAGATTAAAAATGCGAGATTTTTATAATTGCCCAGGCTAAACTGTAGGAGATACAAATTTCTAATATGCTTATTAAGGTTTCAGACGTCGTTCTATGCAGCTAAAATGAGTTTAAATCGAATTTATTAATTTTTGGTAATTTTAAAAAAGAGAGATTTTTATAATTGCCAGATTAAAAATGCGAGATTTTTATAATTGCCCAGGCTAAACTGTAGGAGATACAAATTTCTAAATATGCTTATTATGGTTTCAGACGTCGTTCTATGCAGCTAAAATGAATTTAAAACGAATTTATTAATTTTTGGTAATTTATAAATGCGAGATTTTTATAATTCTGCAGGCTAAACCGTAGGTGATACAAATTTCTAAATGTCCTTATTATTACTTAAGACGTCGTTCTATGCAGCTAAAATGAGTTTAAATCGAATTTATTAGTTTTTGGTAATTTTAAAAAGACAGATTTTTATAATTGCCAGATTAAAATGCGAGATTTTTATAATTGCCCAGGCTAAACTGTAGGAGATACAAATTCTAAATATGCTTATTAAGGTTTCAGACGTCGTTCTATGCAGCTAAAATGAGTTTAAATCGAATTTATTAATTTTTGGTAATTTTAAAAAAGAGAGATTTTTATAATTGCCAGATTAAAAATGCGAGATTTTTATAATTCTGCAGGCTAAACCGTAGGTGATACAAATTTCTAAATATGCTTATTATGGTTTCAGACGTCGTTCTATGCAGCTAAAATGAGTTTAAATCGAATTTATTAATTTTTGGTAATTTTAAAAAAGAGAGATTTTTATAATTGTCAGATTAAAAATGCGAGATTGTTATAATTGCCCAGGCTAAACCGTAGGAGATACAAATTTCTAAATATGCTTATTATGGTTTCAGACGTCGTTCTATGCAGCTAAAATGAATTTAAAACGAATTTATTAATTTTTGGTAATTTTATAAATGCGAGATTTTTATAATTCTGCAGGCTAAACCGTAGGTGATACAAATTTCTAAATATGCTTATTATGGTTTCAGACGTCGTTCTATGAAGCTAAAATCAGTTTAAATCGAATTTATTAATTTTTAGTAATTTTAAAAAAGACAGATTTTTATAATTGACAGATTAAAAATGCGAGATTTTTATAATTGCCCAGGCTAAACTGTAGGAGATACAAATTTCTAAATATGCTTATTAAGGTTTCAGACGTCGTTCTATGCAGCTAAAATGAGTTTAAATCGAATTTATTAATTTTTGGTAATTTTAAAAAAGAGAGATTTTTATAATTGCCAGATTAAAAATGCGAGATTTTTATAATTGCCCAGGCTAAACTGTAGGAGATACGCATTTCTAAATATGCTTATTATGGTTTCAGACGTCGTTCTATACAGCTAAAATGATTTTGAATCGAATTTATTAATTTTTGGTAATTTTAAAAAAGAGAGATTTTTATAATTGCCAGATTAAAAATTCGAGATTTTTATAATTGCCCAGGCTAAACGGTAGGAGATACAAATTTCTAAATATGCTTATTATGGTTTCAGACGTCGTTCTATGCAGCTAAAATGAATTTAAAACGAATTTATTAATTTTTGGTAATTTTATAAATGCGAGATTTTTATAATTCTGCAGGCTAAACCGTAGGTGATACAAATTTCTAAATGTCCTTATTATTACTTAAGACGTCGTTCTATGCAGCTAAAATGAGTTTAAACCGAATTTATTAGTTTTTGGTAATTTTAAAAAAGACTGATTTTTATAATTGCCAGATTAAAAATGCGAGATTTTTATAATTGCCCAGGCTAAACTGTAGGAGATACAAATTTCTAAATATGCTTATTAAGGTTTCAGACGTCGTTCTATACAGCTAAAATGAATTTAAAACGAATTTATTAATTTTTGGTAATTTTATAAATGCGAGATTTTTATAATTCCCCAGGCTAAACCGTAGGTGATACAAATTTCTAAATGTCCTTATTATTATTTAAGACGTCGTTCTATGCAGCTAAAATGAGTTTAAATCGAATTTATTAATTTTTGGTAATTTTATAAATGCGAGATTTTTATAATTCTGCAGGCTAAACCGTAGGTGATACAAATTTCTAAATGTCCTTATTATTACTTAAGACGTCGTTCTATGCAGCTAAAATGAGTTTAAATCGAATTTATTAGTTTTTGGTAATTTTAAAAAAGACAGATTTTTATAATTGCCAGATTAAAATTGCGAGATTTTTATAATTGCCCAGGCTAAACTGTAGGAGATACAAATTTCTAAATATGCTTATTATGGTTTCAGACGTCGTTCTATACAGCTAAAATGAATTTAAAACGAATTTATTAATTTTTGGTAATTTTATAAATGCGAGATTTTTATAATTCCCCAGGCTAAACCGTAGGTGATACAAATTTCTAAATGTCCTTATTATTACTTAAGACGTCGTTCTATGCAGCTAAAATGAGTTTAAACCGAATTTATTGGTTTTTGGTAATTTTAAAAAAGACTGATTTTTATAATTGCCAGATTAAAAATGCGAGATTTTTATAATTGCCCAGGCTAAACTGTAGGAGATACAAATTTCTAAATATGCTTATTAAGGTTTCAGACGTCGTTCTATGCAGCTAAAATGAGTTTAAATCGAATTTATTAATTTTTGGTAATTTTAAAAAAGAGAGATTTTTATAATTGCCAGATTAAAAATGCGAGATTTTTATAATTGCCCAGGCTAAACTGTAGGAGATACAAATTTCTAAATATGCTTATTATGGTTTCAGACGTCGTTCTATGCAGCTAAAATGAATTTAAAACGAATTTATTAATTTTTGGTAATTTTATAAATGCGAGATTTTTATAATTCTGCAGGCTAAACCGTAGGTGATACAAATTTCTAAATGTCCTTATTATTACTTAAGACGTCGTTCTATGCAGCTAAAATGAGTTTAAATCGAATTTATTAGTTTTTGGTAATTTTAAAAAAGACAGATTTTTATAATTGCCAGATTAAAAATGCGAGATTTTTATAATTGCCCAGGCTAAACTGTAGGAGATACAAATTCTAAATATGCTTATTAAGGTTTCAGACGTCGTTCTATGCAGCTAAAATGAGTTTAAATCGAATTTATTAATTTTTGGTAATTTTAAAAAAGAGAGATTTTTATAATTGCCAGATTAAAAATGCGAGATTTTTATAATTCTGCAGGCTAAACCGTAGGTGATACAAATTTCTAAATATGCTTATTATGGTTTCAGACGTCGTTCTATGCAGCTAAAATGAGTTTAAATCGAATTTATTAATTTTTGGTAATTTTAAAAAAGAGAGATTTTTATAATTGTCAGATTAAAAATGCGAGATTGTTATAATTGCCCAGGCTAAACCGTAGGAGATACAAATTTCTAAATATGCTTATTATGGTTTCAGACGTCGTTCTATGCAGCTAAAATGAATTTAAAACGAATTTATTAATTTTTGGTAATTTTATAAATGCGAGATTTTTATAATTCTGCAGGCTAAACCGTAGGTGATACAAATTTCTAAATATGCTTATTATGGTTTCAGACGTCGTTCTATGAAGCTAAAATCAGTTTAAATCGAATTTATTAATTTTTAGTAATTTTAAAAAAGACAGATTTTTATAATTGACAGATTAAAAATGCGAGATTTTTATAATTGCCCAGGCTAAACTGTAGGAGATACAAATTTCTAAATATGCTTATTAAGGTTTCAGACGTCGTTCTATGCAGCTAAAATGAGTTTAAATCGAATTTATTAATTTTTGGTAATTTTAAAAAAGAGAGATTTTTATAATTGCCAGATTAAAAATGCGAGATTTTTATAATTGCCCAGGCTAAACTGTAGGAGATACGCATTTCTAAATATGCTTATTATGGTTTCAGACGTCGTTCTATACAGCTAAAATGATTTTGAATCGAATTTATTAATTTTTGGTAATTTTAAAAAAGAGAGATTTTTATAATTGCCAGATTAAAAATGCGAGATTTTTATAATTGCCCAGGCTAAACGGTAGGAGATACAAATTTCTAAATATGCTTATTATGGTTTCAGACGTCGTTCTATGCAGCTAAAATGAATTTAAAACGAATTTATTAATTTTTGGTAATTTTATAAATGCGAGATTTTTATAATTCTGCAGGCTAAACCGTAGGTGATACAAATTTCTAAATGTCCTTATTATTACTTAAGACGTCGTTCTATGCAGCTAAAATGAGTTTAAACCGAATTTATTAGTTTTTGGTAATTTTAAAAAAGACTGATTTTTATAATTGCCAGATTAAAAATGCGAGATTTTTATAATTGCCCAGGCTAAACTGTAGGAGATACAAATTTCTAAATATG
Source organism: Melanotus villosus (assembly GCA_963082815.1). Taxonomy (NCBI): domain Eukaryota; kingdom Metazoa; phylum Arthropoda; class Insecta; order Coleoptera; family Elateridae; genus Melanotus; species Melanotus villosus. Next base: position 34,115,132 of record OY720419.1, on the reverse strand, counting down.
CTTATTATGGTTTCAGACGTCGTTCTATACAGCTAAAATGAATTTAAAACGAATTTATTAATTTTTGGTAATTTTATAAATGCGAGATTTTTATAATTCCCCAGGCTAAACCGTAGGTGATACAAATTTCTAAATGTCCTTATTATTATTTAAGACGTCGTTCTATGCAGCTAAAATGAGTTTAAATCGAATTTATTAATTTTTGGTAATTTTAAAAAAGAGAGATTTTTATAATTGCCAGATTAAAAATGCGAGATTTTTATAATTCCCCAGGCTAAACCGTAGGTGATACAAATTTCTAAATGTCCTTATTATTATTTAAGACGTCGTTCTATGCAGCTAAAATGAGTTTAAATCGAATTTATTAATTTTTGGTAATTTTAAAAAAGAGAGATTTTTATAATTGCCAGATTAAAAATGCGAGATTTTTATAATTGCCCAGGCTAAACTGTAGGAGATACGCATTTCTAAATATGCTTATTATGGTTTCAGACGTCGTTCTATACAGCTAAAATGATTTTGAATCGAATTTATTAATTTTTGGTAATTTTAAAAAAGAGAGATTTTTATAATTGCCCATGCTAAACGGTAGGAGATACAAATTTCTAAATATGCTTATTATGGTTTCAGACGTCGTTCTATGCAGCTAAAATGAATTTAAAACGAATTTATTAATTTTTGGTAATTTTATAAATGCGAGATTTTTATAATTCTGCAGGCTAAGCCGTAGGTGATACAAATTTCTAAATGTCCTTATTATTACTTAAGACGTCGTTCTATGCAGCTAAAATGAGTTTAAACCGAATTTATTATTTTTTGGTAATTTTAAAAAAGACTGATTTTTATAATTGCCAGATTAAAAATGCGAGATTTTTATAATTGCCCAGGCTAAACTGTAGGAGATACAAATTTCTAAATATGCTTATTAAGGTTTCAGACGTCGTTCTATGCAGCTAAAATGAGTTTAAATCGAATTTATTAATTTTTGGTAATTTTAAAAAAGAGAGATTTTTATAATTGCCAGATTAAAAATGCGAGATTTTTATAATTGCCCAGGCTAAACTGTAGGAGATACAAATTTCTAAATATGCTTATTATGGTTTCAGACGTCGTTCTATACAGCTAAAATGAATTTAAAACGAATTTATTAATTTTTGGTAATTTTATAAATGCGAGATTGTTATAATTCCCCAGGCTAAACCGTAGGTGATACAAATTTCTAAATGCCCTTATTATTACTTAAGACGTCGTTCTATGCAGCTAAAATGAGTTTAAATCGAATTTATTAGTTTTTGGTAATTTTAAAAAAGACAGATTTTTATAATTGCCAGATTAAAATTGCGAGATTTTTATAATTGCCCAGGCTAAACTGTAGGAGATACAAATTTCTAAATATGCTTATTATGGTTTCAGACGTCGTTCTAAGCAGCTAAAATGAATTTAAAACGAATTTATTAATTTTTGGTAATTTTATAAATGCGAGATTTTTATAATTCCCCAGGCTAAACCGTAGGTGATACAAATTTCTAAATGTTCTTATTATTACTTAAGACGTCGTTCTATGCAGCTAAAATGAGTTTAAATCGAATTTATTAGTTTTTGGTAATTTTAAAAAAGATAGATTTTTATAATTGCCTGATTAAAAATGCGAGATTTTTATAATTGCCCAGGCTAAACTGTAGGAGATACAAATTTCTAAATATGCTTATTAAGGTTTCAGACGTCGTTCTATGCAGCTAAAATGAGTTTAAATCGAATTTATTAATTTTTGGTAATTTTAAAAAAGAGAGATCTTTATAATTGCCAGATTAAAAATGCGAGATTTTTATAATTGCCCAGGCTAAACTGTAGGAGATACAAATTTCTAAATATGCTTATTATGGTTTCACATGTCGTTCTATGCAGCTAGAATGAATTTAAAGCGAATTTATTACTTTTTGGTAATTTTATAAATGCGAGATTTTTATAATTCTGCAGGCTAAACCGTAGGTGATACAAATTTCTAAATGTCCTTATTATTACTTAAGACGTCGTTCTATGCAGCTAACATGAGTTTAAATCGAATTTATTAATTTTTGGTAATTTTAAAAAAGAGAGATTTTTATAATTGCCAGATTAAAAATGCGAGATTTTTATAATTGCCCAGGCTAAACTGTAGGAGATACAAATTTCTAAATATGCTTATTATGGTTTCAGACGGCGTTCTATGCAGCTAAAATGAATTTAAAACGAATTTATTAATTTTTGGTAATTTTATAAATGCGAGATTTTTAAAATTCTGCAGGCTAAACCGTAGGTGATACAAATTTCTAAATATGCTTATTATGGTTTCAGACGTCGTTCTATGAAGCTAAAATCAGTTTAAATCGAATTTATTAATTTTTAGTAATTTTAAAAAAGACAGATTTTTATAATTGACAGATTAAAAATGCGAGATTTTTATAATTGCCCAGGCTAAACTGTAGGAGATACAAATTTCTAAATATGCTTATTAAGGTTTCAGACGTCGTTCTATGCAGCTAAAATGAGTTTAAATCGAATTTATTAATTTTTGGTAATTTTAAAAAAGAGAGATTTTTATAATTGCCAGATTAAAAATGCGAGATTTTTATAATTGCCCAGGCTAAACTGTAGGAGATACGCATTTCTAAATATGCTTATTATGGTTTCAGACGTCGTTCTATACAGCTAAAATGATTTTGAATCGAATTTATTAATTTTTGGTAATTTTAAAAAAGAGAGATTTTTATAATTGCCAGATTAAAAATGCGAGATTTTTATAATTGCCCAGGCTAAACGGTAGGAGATACAAATTTCTAAATATGCTTATTATGGTTTCAGACGTCGTTCTATGCAGCTAAAATGAATTTAAAACGAATTTATTAATTTTTGGTAATTTTATAAATGCGAGATTTTTATAATTCTGCAGGCTAAACCGTAGGTGATACAAATTTCTAAATGTCCTTATTATTACTTAAGACGTCGTTCTATGCAGCTAAAATGAGTTTAAACCGAATTTATTAGTTTTTGGTAATTTTAAAAAAGACTGATTTTTATAATTGCCAGATTAAAAATGCGAGATTTTTATAATTGCCCAGGCTAAACTGTAGGAGATACAAATTTCTAAATATGCTTATTAAGGTTTCAGACGTCGTTCTATACAGCTAAAATGAATTTAAAACGAATTTATTAATTTTTGGTAATTTTATAAATGCGAGATTTTTATAATTCCCCAGGCTAAACCGTAGGTGATACAAATTTCTAAATGTCCTTATTATTATTTAAGACGTCGTTCTATGCAGCTAAAATGAGTTTAAATCGAATTTATTAATTTTTGGTAATTTTATAAATGCGAGATTTTTATAATTCTGCAGGCTAAACCGTAGGTGATACAAATTTCTAAATGTCCTTATTATTACTTAAGACGTCGTTCTATGCAGCTAAAATGAGTTTAAATCGAATTTATTAGTTTTTGGTAATTTTAAAAAAGACAGATTTTTATAATTGCCAGATTAAAATTGCGAGATTTTTATAATTGCCCAGGCTAAACTGTAGGAGATACAAATTTCTAAATATGCTTATTATGGTTTCAGACGTCGTTCTATACAGCTAAAATGAATTTAAAACGAATTTATTAATTTTTGGTAATTTTATAAATGCGAGATTTTTATAATTCCCCAGGCTAAACCGTAGGTGATACAAATTTCTAAATGTCCTTATTATTACTTAAGACGTCGTTCTATGCAGCTAAAATGAGTTTAAACCGAATTTATTGGTTTTTGGTAATTTTAAAAAAGACTGATTTTTATAATTGCCAGATTAAAAATGCGAGATTTTTATAATTGCCCAGGCTAAACTGTAGGAGATACAAATTTCTAAATATGCTTATTAAGGTTTCAGACGTCGTTCTATGCAGCTAAAATGAGTTTAAATCGAATTTATTAATTTTTGGTAATTTTAAAAAAGAGAGATTTTTATAATTGCCAGATTAAAAATGCGAGATTTTTATAATTGCCCAGGCTAAACTGTAGGAGATACAAATTTCTAAATATGCTTATTATGGTTTCAGACGTCGTTCTATGCAGCTAAAATGAATTTAAAACGAATTTATTAATTTTTGGTAATTTTATAAATGCGAGATTTTTATAATTCTGCAGGCTAAACCGTAGGTGATACAAATTTCTAAATGTCCTTATTATTACTTAAGACGTCGTTCTATGCAGCTAAAATGAGTTTAAATCGAATTTATTAGTTTTTGGTAATTTTAAAAAAGACAGATTTTTATAATTGCCAGATTAAAAATGCGAGATTTTTATAATTGCCCAGGCTAAACTGTAGGAGATACAAATTCTAAATATGCTTATTAAGGTTTCAGACGTCGTTCTATGCAGCTAAAATGAGTTTAAATCGAATTTATTAATTTTTGGTAATTTTAAAAAAGAGAGATTTTTATAATTGCCAGATTAAAAATGCGAGATTTTTATAATTCTGCAGGCTAAACCGTAGGTGATACAAATTTCTAAATATGCTTATTATGGTTTCAGACGTCGTTCTATGCAGCTAAAATGAGTTTAAATCGAATTTATTAATTTTTGGTAATTTTAAAAAAGAGAGATTTTTATAATTGTCAGATTAAAAATGCGAGATTGTTATAATTGCCCAGGCTAAACCGTAGGAGATACAAATTTCTAAATATGCTTATTATGGTTTCAGACGTCGTTCTATGCAGCTAAAATGAATTTAAAACGAATTTATTAATTTTTGGTAATTTTATATATGCGAGATTTTTATAATTCTGCAGGCTAAACCGTAGGTGATACAAATTTCTAAATATGCTTATTATGGTTTCAGACGTCGTTCTATGAAGCTAAAATCAGTTTAAATCGAATTTATTAATTTTTAGTAATTTTAAAAAAGACAGATTTTTATAATTGACAGATTAAAAATGCGAGATTTTTATAATTGCCCAGGCTAAACTGTAGGAGATACAAATTTCTAAATATGCTTATTAAGGTTTCAGACGTCGTTCTATGCAGCTAAAATGAGTTTAAATCGAATTTATTAATTTTTGGTAATTTTAAAAAAGAGAGATTTTTATAATTGCCAGATTAAAAATGCGAGATTTTTATAATTGCCCAGGCTAAACTGTAGGAGATACGCATTTCTAAATATGCTTATTATGGTTTCAGACGTCGTTCTATACAGCTAAAATGATTTTGAATCGAATTTATTAATTTTTGGTAATTTTAAAAAAGAGAGATTTTTATAATTGCCAGATTAAAAATGCGAGATTTTTATAATTGCCCAGGCTAAACGGTAGGAGATACAAATTTCTAAATATGCTTATTATGGTTTCAGACGTCGTTCTATGCAGCTAAAATGAATTTAAAACGAATTTATTAATTTTTGGTAATTTTATAAATGCGAGATTTTTATAATTCTGCAGGCTAAACCGTAGGTGATACAAATTTCTAAATGTCCTTATTATTACTTAAGACGTCGTTCTATGCAGCTAAAATGAGTTTAAACCGAATTTATTAGTTTTTGGTAATTTTAAAAAAGACTGATTTTTATAATTGCCAGATTAAAAATGCGAGATTTTTATAATTGCCCAGGCTAAACTGTAGGAGATACAAATTTCTAAATATGCTTATTATGGTTTCAGACGTCGTTCTATACAGCTAAAATGAATTTAAAACGAATTTATTAATTTTTGGTAATTTTATAAATGCGAGATTTTTATAATTCCCCAGGCTAAACCGTAGGTGATACAAATTTCTAAATGTCCTTATTATTATTTAAGACGTCGTTCTATGCAGCTAAAATGAGTTTAAATCGAATTTATTAATTTTTGGTAATTTTAAAAAAGAGAGATTTTTATAATTGCCAGATTAAAAATGCGAGATTTTTATAATTCCCCAGGCTAAACCGTAGGTGATACAAATTTCTAAATGTCCTTATTATTATTTAAGACGTCGTTCTATGCAGCTAAAATGAGTTTAAATCGAATTTATTAATTTTTGGTAATTTTAAAAAAGAGAGATTTTTATAATTGCCAGATTAAAAATGCGAGATTTTTATAATTGCCCAGGCTAAACTGTAGGAGATACGCATTTCTAAATATGCTTATTATGGTTTCAGACGTCGTTCTATACAGCTAAAATGATTTTGAATCGAATTTATTAATTTTTGGTAATTTTAAAAAAGAGAGATTTTTATAATTGCCCATGCTAAACGGTAGGAGATACAAATTTCTAAATATGCTTATTATGGTTTCAGACGTCGTTCTATGCAGCTAAAATGAATTTAAAACGAATTTATTAATTTTTGGTAATTTTATAAATGCGAGATTTTTATAATTCTGCAGGCTAAGCCGTAGGTGATACAAATTTCTAAATGTCCTTATTATTACTTAAGACGTCGTTCTATGCAGCTAAAATGAGTTTAAACCGAATTTATTAGTTTTTGGTAATTTTAAAAAAGACTGATTTTTATAATTGCCAGATTAAAAATGCGAGATTTTTATAATTGCCCAGGCTAAACTGTAGGAGATACAAATTTCTAAATATGCTTATTAAGGTTTCAGACGTCGTTCTATGCAGCTAAAATGAGTTTAAATCGAATTTATTAATTTTTGGTAATTTTAAAAAAGAGAGATTTTTATAATTGCCAGATTAAAAATGCGAGATTTTTATAATTGCCCAGGCTAAACTGTAGGAGATACAAATTTCTAAATATGCTTATTATGGTTTCAGACGTCGTTCTATACAGCTAAAATGAATTTAAAACGAATTTATTAATTTTTGGTAATTTTATAAATGCGAGATTGTTATAATTCCCCAGGCTAAACCGTAGGTGATACAAATTTCTAAATGCCCTTATTATTACTTAAGACGTCGTTCTATGCAGCTAAAATGAGTTTAAATCGAATTTATTAGTTTTTGGTAATTTTAAAAAAGACAGATTTTTATAATTGCCAGATTAAAATTGCGAGATTTTTATAATTGCCCAGGCTAAACTGTAGGAGATACAAATTTCTAAATATGCTTATTATGGTTTCAGACGTCGTTCTAAGCAGCTAAAATGAATTTAAAACGAATTTATTAATTTTTGGTAATTTTATAAATGCGAGATTTTTATAATTCCCCAGGCTAAACCGTAGGTGATACAAATTTCTAAATGTTCTTATTATTACTTAAGACGTCGTTCTATGCAGCTAAAATGAGTTTAAATCGAATTTATTAGTTTTTGGTAATTTTAAAAAAGATAGATTTTTATAATTGCCTGATTAAAAATGCGAGATTTTTATAATTGCCCAGGCTAAACTGTAGGAGATACAAATTTCTAAATATGCTTATTAAGGTTTCAGACGTCGTTCTATGCAGCTAAAATGAGTTTAAATCGAATTTATTAATTTTTGGTAATTTTAAAAAAGAGAGATCTTTATAATTGCCAGATTAAAAATGCGAGATTTTTATAATTGCCCAGGCTAAACTGTAGGAGATACAAATTTCTAAATATGCTTATTATGGTTTCACATGTCGTTCTATGCAGCTAGAATGAATTTAAAGCGAATTTATTACTTTTTGGTAATTTTATAAATGCGAGATTTTTATAATTCTGCAGGCTAAACCGTAGGTGATACAAATTTCTAAATGTCCTTATTATTACTTAAGACGTCGTTCTATGCAGCTAACATGAGTTTAAATCGAATTTATTAATTTTTGGTAATTTTAAAAAAGAGAGATTTTTATAATTGCCAGATTAAAAATGCGAGATTTTTATAATTGCCCAGGCTAAACTGTAGGAGATACAAATTTCTAAATATGCTTATTATGGTTTCAGACGGCGTTCTATGCAGCTAAAATGAATTTAAAACGAATTTATTAATTTTTGGTAATTTTATAAATGCGAGATTTTTAAAATTCTGCAGGCTAAACCGTAGGTGATACAAATTTCTAAATGTCCTTATTATTACTTAAGACGTCGTTCTATGCAGCTAAAATGAGTTTAAATCGAATTTATTAGTTTTTGGTAATTTTAAAAAAGACAGATTTTTATAATTGCCAGATTAAAAATGCGAGATTTTTATAATTGCCCAGGCTAAACTGTAGGAGATACAAATTTCTAAATATGCTTATTAAGGTTTCAGACGTCGTTCTATGCAGCTAAAATGAGTTTAAATCGAATTTATTAATTTTTGGTAATTTTAAAAAAGAGAGATTTTTATAATTGCCAGATTAAAAATGCGAGATTTTTATAATTCTGCAGGCTAAACCGTAGGTGATACAAATTTCTAAATATGCTTATTATGGTTTCAGACGTCGTTCTATGCAGCTAAAATGAGTTTAAATCGAATTTATTAATTTTTGGTAATTTTAAAAAAGAGAGATTTTTATAATTGTCAGATTAAAAATGCGAGATTGTTATAATTGCCCAGGCTAAACCGTAGGAGATACAAATTTCTAAATATGCTTATTATGGTTTCAGACGTCGTTCTATGCAGCTAAAATGAATTTAAAACGAATTTATTAATTTTTGGTAATTTTATAAATGCGAGATTTTTATAATTCTGCAGGCTAAACCGTAGGTGATACAAATTTCTAAATATGCTTATTATGGTTTCAGACGTCGTTCTATGCAGCTAAAATCAGTTTAAATCGAATTTATTAATTTTTAGTAATTTTAAAAAAGACAGATTTTTATAATTGACAGATTAAAAATGCGAGATTTTTATAATTGCCCAGGCTAAACTGTAGGAGATACAAATTTCTAAATATGCTTATTAAGGTTTCAGACGTCGTTCTATGCAGCTAAAATGAGTTTAAATCGAATTTATTAATTTTTGGTAATTTTAAAAAAGAGAGATTTTTATAATTGCCAGATTAAAAATGCGAGATTTTTATAATTGCCCAGGCTAAACTGTAGGAGATACGCATTTCTAAATATGCTTATTATGGTTTCAGACGTCGTTCTATACAGCTAAAATGATTTTGAATCGAATTTATTAATTTTTGGTAATTTTAAAAAAGAGAGATTTTTATAATTGCCCAGGCTAAACGGTAGGAGATACAAATTTCTAAATATGCTTATTATGGTTTCAGACGTCGTTCTATGCAGCTAAAATGAATTTAAAACGAATTTATTAATTTTTGGTAATTTTATAAATGCGAGATTTTTATAATTCTGCAGGCTAAACCGTAGGTGATACAAATTTCTAAATGTCCTTATTATTACTTAAGACGTCGTTCTATGCAGCTAAAATGAGTTTAAACCGAATTTATTGGTTTTTGGTAATTTTAAAAAAGACTGATTTTTATAATTGCCAGATTAAAAATGCGAGATTTTTATAATTGCCCAGGCTAAACTGTAGGAGATACAAATTTCTAAATATGCTTATTAAGGTTTCAGACGTCGTTCTATGCAGCTAAAATGAGTTTAAATCGAATTTATTAATTTTTGGTAATTTTAAAAAAGAGAGATTTTTATAATTGCCAGATTAAAAATGCGAGATTTTTATAATTGCCCAGGCTAAACTGTAGGAGATACAAATTTCTAAATATGCTTATTATGGTTTCAGACGTCGTTCTATGCAGCTAAAATGAATTTAAAACGAATTTATTAATTTTTGGTAATTTTATAAATGCGAGATTTTTATAATTCTGCAGGCTAAACCGTAGGTGATACAAATTTCTAAATGTCCTTATTATTACTTAAGACGTCGTTCTATGCAGCTAAAATGAGTTTAAATCGAATTTATTAGTTTTTGGTAATTTTAAAAAAGACAGATTTTTATAATTGCCAGATTAAAAATGCGAGATTTTTATAATTGCCCAGGCTAAACTGTAGGAGATACAAATTCTAAATATGCTTATTAAGGTTTCAGACGTCGTTCTATGCAGCTAAAATGAGTTTAAATCGAATTTATTAATTTTTGGTAATTTTAAAAAAGAGAGATTTTTATAATTGCCAGATTAAAAATCCGAGATTTTTATAATTCTGCAGGCTAAACCGTAGGTGATACAAATTTCTAAATATGCTTATTATGGTTTCAGACGTCGTTCTATGCAGCTAAAATGAGTTTAAATCGAATTTATTAATTTTTGGTAATTTTAAAAAAGAGAGATTTTTATAATTGTCAGATTAAAAATGCGAGATTGTTATAATTGCCCAGGCTAAACCGTAGGAGATACAAATTTCTAAATATGCTTATTATGGTTTCAGACGTCGTTCTATGCAGCTAAAATGAATTTAAAACGAATTTATTAATTTTTGGTAATTTTATAAATGCGAGATTTTTATAATTCTGCAGGCTAAACCGTAGGTGATACAAATTTCTAAATATGCTTATTATGGTTTCAGACGTCGTTCTATGAAGCTAAAATCATTTTAAATCGAATTTATTAATTTTTAGTAATTTTAAAAAAGACAGATTTTTATAATTGACAGATTAAAAATGCGAGATTTTTATAATTGCCCAGGCTAAACTGTAGGAGATACAAATTTCTAAATATGCTTATTAAGGTTTCAGACGTCGTTCTATGCAGCTAAAATGAGTTTAAATCGAATTTATTAATTTTTGGTAATTTTAAAAAAGAGAGATTTTTATAATTGCCAGATTAAAAATGCGAGATTTTTATAATTGCCCAGGCTAAACTGTAGGAGATACGCATTTCTAAATATGCTTATTATGGTTTCAGACGTCGTTCTATACAGCTAAAATGATTTTGAATCGAATTTATTAATTTTTGGTAATTTTAAAAAAGAGAGATTTTTATAATTGCCAGATTAAAAATGCGAGATTTTTATAATTGCCCAGGCTAAACGGTAGGAGATACAAATTTCTAAATATGCTTATTATGGTTTCAGACGTCGTTCTATGCAGCTAAAATGAATTTAAAACGAATTTATTAATTTTTGGTAATTTTATAAATGCGAGATTTTTATAATTCTGCAGGATAAACCGTAGGTGATACAAATTTCTAAATGTCCTTATTATTACTTAAGACGTCGTTCTATGCAGCTAAAATGAGTTTAAACCGAATTTATTAGTTTTTGGTAATTTTAAAAAAGACTGATTTTTATAATTGCCAGATTAAAAATGCGAGATTTTTATAATTGCCCAGGCTAAACTGTAGGAGATACAAATTTCTAAATATGCTTATTAAGGTTTCAGACGTCGTTCTATACAGCTAAAATGAATTTAAAACGAATTTATTAATTTTTGGTAATTTTATAAATGCGAGATTTTTATAATTCCCCAGGCTAAACCGTAGGTGATACAAATTTCTAAATGTCCTTATTATTATTTAAGACGTCGTTCTATGCAGCTAAAATGAGTTTAAATCGAATTTATTAATTTTTGGTAATTTTATAAATGCGAGATTTTTATAATTCTGCAGGCTAAACCGTAGGTGATACAAATTTCTAAATGTCCTTATTATTACTTAAGACGTCGTTCTATGCAGCTAAAATGAGTTTAAATCGAATTTATTAGTTTTTGGTAATTTTAAAAAAGACAGATTTTTATAATTGCCAGATTAAAATTGCGAGATTTTTATAATTGCCCAGGCTAAACTGTAGGAGATACAAATTTCTAAATATGCTTATTATGGTTTCAGACGTCGTTCTATACAGCTAAAATGAATTTAAAACGAATTTATTAATTTTTGGTAATTTTATAAATGCGAGATTTTTATAATTCCCCAGGCTAAACCGTAGGTGATACAAATTTCTAAATGTCCTTATTATTATTTAAGACGTCGTTCTATGCAGCTAAAATGAGTTTAAATCGAATTTATTAATTTTTGGTAATTTTATAAATGCGAGATTTTTATAATTCTGCAGGCTAAACCGTAGGTGATACAAATTTCTAAATGTCCTTATTATTACTTAAGACGTCGTTCTATGCAGCTAAAATGAGTTTAAATCGAATTTATTAGTTTTTGGTAATTTTAAAAAAGACAGATTTTTATAATTGCCAGATTAAAATTGCGAGATTTTTATAATTGCCCAGGCTAAACTGTAGGAGATACAAATTTCTAAATATGCTTATTATGGTTTCAGACGTCGTTCTATACAGCTAAAATGAATTTAAAACGAATTTATTAATTTTTGGTAATTTTATAAATGCGAGATTTTTATAATTCCCCAGGCTAAACCGTAGGTGATACAAATTTCTAAATGTCCTTATTATTATTTAAGACGTCGTTCTATGCAGCTAAAATGAGTTTAAATCGAATTTATTAATTTTTGGTAATTTTAAAAAAGAGAGATTTTTATAATTGCCAGATTAAAAATGCGAGATTTTTATAATTCCCCAGGCTAAACCGTAGGTGATACAAATTTCTAAATGTCCTTATTATTATTTAAGACGTCGTTCTATGCAGCTAAAATGAGTTTAAATCGAATTTATTAATTTTTGGTAATTTTAAAAAAGAGAGATTTTTATAATTGCCAGATTAAAAATGCGAGATTTTTATAATTGCCCAGGCTAAACTGTAGGAGATACGCATTTCTAAATATGCTTATTATGGTTTCAGACGTCGTTCTATACAGCTAAAATGATTTTGAATCGAATTTATTAATTTTTGGTAATTTTAAAAAAGAGAGATTTTTATAATTGCCCAGGCTAAACGGTAGGAGATACAAATTTCTAAATATGCTTATTATGGTTTCAGACGTCGTTCTATGCAGCTAAAATGAATTTAAAACGAATTTATTAATTTTTGGTAATTTTATAAATGCGAGATTTTTATAATTCTGCAGGCTAAGCCGTAGGTGATACAAATTTCTAAATGTCCTTATTATTACTTAAGACGTCGTTCTATGCAGCTAAAATGAGTTTAAACCGAATTTATTAGTTTTTGGTAATTTTAAAAAAGACTGATTTTTATAATTGCCAGATTAAAAATGCGAGATTTTTATAATTGCCCAGGCTAAACTGTAGGAGATACAAATTTCTAAATATGCTTATTAAGGTTTCAGACGTCGTTCTATGCAGCTAAAATGAGTTTAAATCGAATTAATTAATTTTTGGTAATTTTAAAAAAGAGAGATTTTTATAATTGCCAGATTAAAAATGCGAGATTTTTATAATTCTGCAGGCTAAACCGTAGGTGATACAAATTTCTAAATATGCTTATTATGGTTTCAGACGTCGTTCTATGCAGCTAAAATGAGTTTAAATCGAATTTATTAATTTTTGGTAATTTTAAAAAAGAGAGATTTTTATAATTGTCAGATTAAAAATGCGAGATTGTTATAATTGCCCAGGCTAAACCGTAGGAGATACAAATTTCTAAATATGCTTATTATGGTTTCAGACGTCGTTCTATGCAGCTAAAATGAATTTAAAACGAATTTATTAATTTTTGGTAATTTTATAAATGCGAGATTTTTATAATTCTGCAGGCTAAACCGTAGGTGATACAAATTTCTAAATATGCTTATTATGGTTTCAGACGTCGTTCTATGAAGCTAAAATCAGTTTAAATCGAATTTATTAATTTTTAGTAATTTTAAAAAAGACAGATTTTTATAATTGACAGATTAAAAATGCGAGATTTTTATAATTGCCCAGGCTAAACTGTAGGAGATACAAATTTCTAAATATGCTTATTAAGGTTTCAGACGTCGTTCTATGCAGCTAAAATGAGTTTAAATCGAATTTATTAATTTTTGGTAATTTTAAAAAAGAGAGATTTTTATAATTGCCAGATTAAGAATGCGAGATTTTTATAATTGCCCAGGCTAAACTGTAGGAGATACGCATTTCTAAATATGCTTATTATGGTTTCAGACGTCGTTCTATACAGCTAAAATGATTTTGAATCGAATTTATTAATTTTTGGTAATTTTAAAAAAGAGAGATTTTTATAATTGCCAGATTAAAAATGCGAGATTTTTATAATTGCCCAGGCTAAACGGTAGGAGATACAAATTTCTAAATATGCTTATTATGGTTTCAGACGTCGTTCTATGCAGCTAAAATGAATTTAAAACGAATTTATTAATTTTTGGTAATTTTATAAATGCGAGATTTTTATAATTCTGCAGGCTAAGCCGTAGGTGATACAAATTTCTAAATGTCCTTATTATTACTTAAGACGTCGTTCTATGCAGCTAAAATGAGTTTAAACCGAATTTATTAGTTTTTGGTAATTTTAAAAAAGACTGATTTTTATAATTGCCAGATTAAAAATGCGAGATTTTTATAATTGCCCAGGCTAAACTGTAGGAGATACAAATTTCTAAATATGCTTATTAAGGTTTCAGACGTCGTTCTATGCAGCTAAAATGAGTTTAAATCGAATTTATTAATTTTTGGTAATTTTAAAAAAGAGAGATTTTTATAATTGCCAGATTAAAAATGCGAGATTTTTATAATTCTGCAGGCTAAACCGTAGGTGATACAAATTTCTAAATATGCTTATTATGGTTTCAGACGTCGTTCTATGCAGCTAAAATGAGTTTAAATCGAATTTATTAATTTTTGGTAATTTTAAAAAAGAGAGATTTTTATAATTGTCAGATTAAAAATGCGAGATTGTTATAATTGCCCAGGCTAAACCGTAGGAGATACAAATTTCTAAATATGCTTATTATGGTTTCAGACGTCGTTCTATGCAGCTAAAATGAATTTAAAACGAATTTATTAATTTTTGGTAATTTTATAAATGCGAGATTTTTATAATTCTGCAGGCTAAACCGTAGGTGATACAAATTTCTAAATATGCTTATTATGGTTTCAGACGTCGTTCTATGCAGCTAAAATCAGTTTAAATCGAATTTATTAATTTTTAGTAATTTTAAAAAAGACAGATTTTTATAATTGACAGATTAAAAATTCGAGATTTTTATAATTGCCCAGGCTAAACTGTAGGAGATACAAATTTCTAAATATGCTTATTAAGGTTTCAGACGTCGTTCTATGCAGCTAAAATGAGTTTAAATCGAATTTATTAATTTTTGGTAATTTTAAAAAAGAGAGATTTTTATAATTGCCAGATTAAAAATGCGAGATTTTTATAATTCTGCAGGCTAAACCGTAGGTGATACAAATTTCTAAATATGCTTATTATGGTTTCAGACGTCGTTCTATGCAGCTAAAATGAGTTTAAATCGAATTTATTAATTTTTGGTAATTTTAAAAAAGAGAGATTTTTATAATTGTCAGATTAAAAATGCGAGATTGTTATAATTGCCCAGGCTAAACCGTAGGAGATACAAATTTCTAAATATGCTTATTATGGTTTCAGACGTCGTTCTATGCAGCTAAAATGAATTTAAAACGAATTTATTAATTTTTGGTAATTTTATAAATGCGAGATTTTTATAATTCTGCAGGCTAATCCGTAGGTGATACAAATTTCTAAATATGCTTATTATGGTTTCAGACGTCGTTCTATGCAGCTAAAATCAGTTTAAATCGAATTTATTAATTTTTAGTAATTTTAAAAAAGACAGATTTTTATAATTGACAGATTAAAAATTCAAGATTTTTATAATTGCCCAGGCTAAACTGTAGGAGATACAAATTTCTAAATATGCTTATTATGGTTTCAGACGTCGTTCTAAGGTATGCAGCTAAAATGAATTTAAAACGAATTTATTAATTTTTGGTAATTTTATAAATGCGAGATTTTTATAATTCTGCAGGCTAAACCGTAGGTGATACAAATTTCTAAATGTCCTTATTATTACTTAAGACGTCGTTCTATGCAGCTAAAATGAGTTTAAATAGAATTTATTAATTTTTGGTAATTTTAAAAAAGGCAGATTTTTATAATTGCCAGATTAAAAATGCGAGATTTTTATAATAGCCCAGGCTAAACTGTAGGAGATACAAATTTCTAAATATGCTTATTATGGTTTCAGACGTCGTTCTATGCAGCTAAAATGAATTTAAAACGAATTTATTAATTTTTAGTAATTTTATAAATGCGAGATTTTTATAATTCTGCAGGCTAAACCGTAGGTGATACAAATTTCTAAATGTCCTTATTATTACTTAAGACGTCGTTCTATGCAGCTAAAATGAGTTTAAATAGAATTTATTAATTTTTGGTAATTTTAAAAAAGGCAGTTTTTATAATTGCCAGATTAAAAATGCGAGATTTTTATAATTGCCCAGGCTAAACTGTAGGAGATACAAATTTCTAAATATGCTTATTATGGTTTCAGACGTCATTCTATGCAGTTAAAATGAATTTAAAACGAATTTATTAATTTTTGGTAATTTTATAAATGCGAGATTTTTATAATTCTGCAGGCTAAACCGTAGGTGATACAAATTTCTAAATGTCCTTATTATTACTTAAGACGTCGTTCTATGCAGCTAAAATGAGTTTAAATCGAATTTATTAATTTTTGGTAATTTTAAAAAAGAGAGATTTTTATAATTGCCAGATTAAAGATGCGAGATTTTTATAATTGCCCAGGCTAAACTGTAGGAGATACAAATTTCTAAATATGCTTATTAAGGTTTCAGACGTCGTTCTATGCAGCTAAAATGAGTTTAAATCGAATTTATTAATTTTTGGTAATTTTAAAAAAGAGAGATTTTTATAATTGCCAGATTAAAAATGCGAGATTTTTATAATTCTGCAGGCTAAACCGTAGGTGATACAAATTTCTAAATATGCTTATTATGGTTTCAGGCGTCGTTCTATGCAGCTAAAATGAGTTTAAATCGAATTTATTAATTTTTGGTAATTTTAAAAAAGAGAGATTTTTATAATTGTCAGATTAAAAATGCGAGATTGTTATAATTGCCCAGGCTAAACCGTAGGAGATACAAATTTCTAAATCTGCTTATTATGGTTTCAGACGTCGTTCTATGCAGCTAAAATGAATTTAAAACGAATTTATTAATTTTTGGTAATTTTATAAATGCGAGATTTTTATAATTCTGCAGGCTAATCCGTAGGTGATACAAATTTCTAAATATGCTTATTATGGTTTCAGACGTCGTTCTATGCAGCTAAAATCAGTTTAAATCGAATTTATTAATTTTTAGTAATTTTAAAAAAGACAGATTTTTATAATTGCCAGATTAAAAATGCGAGATTTTTATAATTGCCCAGGCTAAACTGTAGGAGATACAAATTTCTAAATATGCTTATTAAGGTTTCAGACGTCGTTCTATACAGCTAAAATGAGTTTAAATCGAATTTATTAATTTTTGGTAATTTTAAAAAAGAGAGATTTTTATAATTGCCCGATTAAAAATGCGAGATTTTTATAATTGCCCAGGCTAAACTGTAGGAGATACGCATTTCTAAATATGCCTATTATGGTTTCAGACGTCGTTCTATACAGCTAAAATGATTTTGAATTGAATTTATTAATTTTTGGTAATTTTAAAAAAGAGAGATTTTTATAATTGCCGGATTAAAAATGCGAGATTTTTATAATTGCCCAGGCTAAACCGTAGGAGATACAAATTTCTAAATATGCTTATTATGGTTTCAGACGTCGTTCTATGCAGCTAAAATGAATTTAAAACGAATTTATTAATTTTTGGTAATTTTATAAATGCGAGATTTTTATAATTCTGCAGGGTAAACCGTAGGTGATACAAATTTCTAAATGTCCTTATTATTACTTAAGACGTCGTTCTATGCAGCTAAAATGAGTTTAAACCGAATTTATTAGTTTTTGGTAATTTTAAAAAAGACTGATTTTTATAATTGCAGATTAAAAATGCGAGATTTTTATAATAGCCCAGGCTAAACTGTAGGAGATACAAATTTCTAAATATGCTTATTATGGTTTCAGACGTCGTTCTATGCAGCTAAAATGAATTTAAAACGAATTTATTAATTTTTGGTAATTTTATAAATGCGAGATTTTTATAATTCTGCAGGCTAAACCGTAGGTGATACAAATTTCTAAATGTCCTTATTATTACTTAAGACGTCGTTCTATGCAGCTAAAATGAGTTTAAATCGAATTTATTAATTTTTGGTAATTTTAAAAAAGGCAGATTTTTATAATTGCCAGATTAAAAATGCGAGATTTTTATAATTGCCCAGGCTAAACTGTAGGAGATACAAATTTCTAAATATGCTTATTATGGTTTCAGACGTCGTTCTATACAGCTAAAATGAATTTAAAACGAATTTATTAATTTTTGGTAATTTTATAAATGCGAGATTTTTATAATTCTGCAGGCTAAACCGTAGGTGATACAAATTTCTAAATGTCCTTATTATTACTTAAGACGTCGTTCTATGCAGCTAAAATGAGTTTAAATCGAATTTATTAATTTTTGGTAATTTTAAATAAGAGAGATTTTTATAATTGCCAGATTAAAAATGCGAGATTTTTATAATTGCCCAGGCTAAACTGTAGGAGATACAAATATCTAAATATGCTTATTATGGTTTCAGACGTCGTTCTATACAGCTAAAATGAATTTAAACCGAATTTATTAATTTTTGGTAATTTTATAAATGCCAGATTTTTATAATTCCCCAGGCTAAACCGTAAGTGATAAAAATTTCTAAATGTCCTTATTATTATTTAAGACGTCGTTCTATGCAGCTAAAATGAGTTTAAGCCGAATTTATTTATTTTTGGTAATTTTAAAAAAGAGAGAATTTTATTATTGCCAGATTAAAAATGCGAGATTTTTATAATTGCCCAGGCTAAACTGTAGGAGATACAAATTTCTAAATATGCTTATTATGGCTTCACACGTCGTTCTATGCAGCTAGAATGAATTTAAAACGAATTTATTACTTTTTGGTAATTTTATAAATGCGAGATTTTTATAATTCTGCAGGCTAAACCGTAGGTGATACAAATTTCTAAATGTCCTTATTATTACTTAAGACGTCGTGCTATGCAGCTAAAATGAGTTTAAATCGAATTTATTAATTTTTGGTAATTTTAAAAAAGAGAGATTTTTATAATTGCCAGATTAAAAATGCGAGATTTTTATAATTGCCCAGGCTAAACCGTAGGAGATACAAATTTCTAAATATGCTTATTATGGTTTCAGACGTCGTTCTATGGAGCTAAAATGAATTTAAAACGAATTTATTAATTTTTGGTAATTTTATAAATGCGAGATTTTTATAATTCTGCAGGCTAAACCGTAGGTGATACAAATTTCTAAATGTCCATATTATTACTTAAGACGTCGTTCTATGCAGCTAAAATGAGTTTAAATCGAATTTATTAATTTTTGGTAATTTTAAAAAAGACAGATTTTTATAATTGCCAGATTAAAAATGCGAGATTTTTATAATTGCCCAGGCTAAACTGTAGGAGATACAAATTTCTAAATATGCTTATTATGGTTTCAGACGTCGTTCTATCCAGCTAAAATGAATTTAAAACGAATTTATTAATTTTTGGTAATTTTATAAATGCCAGATTTTTATAATTCTGCAGGCTAAACCGTAGGTGATACAAATTTCTAAATGTCCTTATTATTGCTTAAGACATCGTTCTATGCAGCTTAAATGAGTTTAAATCGAATTTATTAGTTTTTGGAAATTTTAAAAAAGACAGATTTTTATAATTACCAGATTAAAAATGCGAGATTTTTATAATTGCCCAGGCTAAACTGTAGGAGATACGCATTTCTAAATATGCTTATTATGGTTTCAGACGTCGTTCTATACAGCTAAAATGAGTTTAAATCGAATTTATTAATTTTTGGTAATTTTAAAAAAGAGAGATTTTTATGATTACCAGATTAAAAATTCGAGATTTTTATAATTGCCCAGGCTAAACCGTAGGAGATACAAATTTCTAAATCTGCTTATTATGGTTTCAGACGTCGTTCTATGCAGCTAATATGAATTTAAAACGAATTTATTAATTTTTGGTAATTTTATAAATGCGAAATTTTTATAATTCTGCAGGCTAAACCGTAGGTGATACAAATTTCTAAATATGCTTATTATGGTTTCAGACGTCGTTCTATGAAGCTAAAATGAGTTTAAATCGAATTTATTAATTTTTGGTAATTTTAAAAAAGAGAGATTTTTATAATTGCCAGATTAAAAATGCGAGATTTTTATAATTGCCCAGGCTAAACCGTAGGAGATACAAATTTCTAAATATGCTTATTATGGTTTCAGACGTCGTTCTATGCAGCTAAAATGAGTTTATATCGAATTTATTAATTTTTGGTAATTTTAAAAAGGACAGATTTTTAAAATTGCCAGATTAAAAATGCGAGATTTTTATAATTGCCCAGGCTAAACTGTAGGAGATACAAATTTCTAAATATGGTTATTATGGTTTCAGACGTCGTTCTATGCAGCTAAAATGAATTTAAAACGAATTTATTAATTTTTGGTAATTTTATAAATGCAAGATTTTTATAATTCTGCAGGCTAAACCGTAGGTGATACAAATTTCTAAATGTCGTTATTATTACTTAAGACGTCGTTCTATGCAGCTAAAATGAGTTTAAATCGAATTTATTAGTTTTTGGTAATTTTAAAAAAGACAGATTTTTATAATTGCCAGATTAAAATTGCGAGATTTTTATAATTGCCCAGGCTAAACTGTAGGAGATACAAATTTCTAAATATGCTTATTATGGTTTCAGACGTCGTTCTATACAGCTAAAATGAATTTAAAACGAATTTATTAATTTTTGGTAATTTTATAAATGCGAGATTTTTATAATTCTGCAGGCTAAACCGTAGGTGATACAAATTTCTAAATGTCCTTATTATTACTTAAGACGTCGTTCTATGCAGCTAAAATGAGTTTAAATCGAATTTATTAATTTTCGGTAATTTTAAAAAAGGCAGATTTTTATAATTGCCAGATTAAAAATGCGAGATTTTTATAATTGCCCAGGCTAAACTGTAGGAGATACAAATTTCTAAATATGCTTATTATGGTTTCAGACGTCGTTCTATGCAGCTAAAATGAATTTAAAACGAATTTATTAATTTTTGGTAATTTTATAAATGCGAGATTTTTATAATTCTGCAGGCTAAACCGTAGGTGATACAAATTTCTAAATGTCCTTATTATTACTTAAGACGTCGTTCTATGCAGCTAAAATGAGTTTAAATCGAATTTATTAATTTTTGGTAATTTTAAAAAAGAGAGATTTTTATAATTGCCAGATTAAAAATGCGAGATTTTTATATTTGCCCAGGCTAAACTGTAGGAGATACAAATTTCTAAATATGCTTATTATGGTTTCAGACGTCGTTCTATACAGCTAAAATGAATTTAAACCGAATTTATTAATTTTTGGTAATTTTATAAATGCCAGATTTTTATAATTCCCCAGGCTAAACCGTAGGTGATAAAAATTTCTAAATGTCCTTATTATTATTTAAGACGTCGTTCTATGCAGCTAAAATGAGTTTAAGCCGAATTTATTTATTTTTGGTAATTTTAAAAAAGAGAGATTTTTATAATAAATTGCCAGATTAAAAATGCCAGATTTTTATAATTGCCCAGGCTAAACCGTAGGAGATACAAATTTCTAAATATGCTTATTATGGTTCCAGACGTCGTTCTATGGAGCTAAAATGAATTTAAAACGAATTTATTAATTTTTGGTAATTTTATAAATGCGACATTTTTATAATTCTGCAGGCTAAACCGTAGGTGATACAAATTTCTAAATGTCCTTATTATTACTTAAGACGTCGTTCTATGCAGCTAAAATGAGTTTAAATCGAATTTATTAATTTTTGGTAATTTTAAAAAAGACAGATTTTTATAATTGCCAGATTAAAAATGCGAGATTTTTATAATTGCCCAGGCTAAACTGTAGGAGATACAAATTTCTAAATATGCTTATTATGGTTTCAGACGTCGTTCTATGCAGCTAAAATGAATTTAAAACGATTTTATTAATTTTTGGTAATTTTATAAATGCGACATTTTTATAATTCTGCAGGCTAAACCGTAGGTGATACAAATTTCTAAATGTCCTTATTATTACTTAAGACGTCGTTCTATGCAGCTAAAATGAGTTTAAATCGAATTTATTAATTTTTGGTAATTTTAAAAAAGAGAGATTTTTATAATTGCCAGATTAAAAATGCGAGATTTTTATATTTGCCCAGGCTAAACTGTAGGAGATACAAATTTCTAAATATGCTTATTATGGTTTCAGACGTCGTTCTATACAGCTAAAATGAATTTAAACCGAATTTATTAATTTTTTGTAATTTTATAAATGCCAGATTTTTATAATTCCCCAGGCTAAACCGTAAGTGATAAAAATTTCTAAATGTCCTTATTATTATTTAAGACGTCGTTCTATGCAGCTAAAATGAGTTTAAATCGAATTTATTAATTTTTGGTAATTTTAAAAAGGACAGATTTTTAAAATTGCCAGATTAAAAATGCGAGATTTTTATAATTGCCCAGGCTAAACTGTAGGAGATACAAATTTCTAAATATGGTTATTATTGTTTCAGACGTCGTTCTATGCAGCTAAAATGAATTTAAAACGAATTTATTAATTTTTGGTAATTTTATAAATGCGAGATTTTTATAATTCTGCAGGCTAATCCGTAGGTGATACAAATTTCTAAATATGCTTATTATGGTTTCAGACGTCGTTCTATGCAGCTAAAATCAGTTTAAATCGAATTTATTAATTTTTAGTAATTTTAAAAAAGACAGATTTTTATAATTGCCAGATTAAAAATGCGAGATTTTTATAATTGCCCAGGCTAAACTGTAGGAGATACAAATTTCTAAATATGCTTATTAAGGTTTCAGACGTCGTTCTATACAGCTAAAATGAGTTTAAATCGAATTTATTAATTTTTGGTAATTTTAAAAAAGAGAGATTTTTATAATTGCCCGATTAAAAATGCGAGATTTTTATAATTGCCCAGGCTAAACTGTAGGAGATACGCATTTCTAAATATGCCTATTATGGTTTCAGACGTCGTTCTATACAGCTAAAATGATTTTGAATTGAATTTATTAATTTTTGGTAATTTTAAAAAAGAGAGATTTTTATAATTGCCGGATTAAAAATGCGAGATTTTTATAATTGCCCAGGCTAAACCGTAGGAGATACAAATTTCTAAATATGCTTATTATGGTTTCAGACGTCGTTCTATGCAGCTAAAATGAATTTAAAACGAATTTATTAATTTTTGGTAATTTTATAAATGCGAGATTTTTATAATTCTGCAGGGTAAACCGTAGGTGATACAAATTTCTAAATGTCCTTATTATTACTTAAGACGTCGTTCTATGCAGCTAAAATGAGTTTAAACCGAATTTATTAGTTTTTGGTAATTTTAAAAAAGACTGATTTTTATAATTGCAGATTAAAAATGCGAGATTTTTATAATAGCCCAGGCTAAACTGTAGGAGATACAAATTTCTAAATATGCTTATTATGGTTTCAGACGTCGTTCTATGCAGCTAAAATGAATTTAAAACGAATTTATTAATTTTTGGTAATTTTATAAATGCGAGATTTTTATAATTCTGCAGGCTAAACCGTAGGTGATACAAATTTCTAAATGTCCTTATTATTACTTAAGACGTCGTTCTATGCAGCTAAAATGAGTTTAAATCCAATTTATTAATTTTTGGTAATTTTAAAAAAGGCAGATTTTTATAATTGCCAGATTAAAAATGCGAGATTTTTATAATTGCCCAGGCTAAACTGTAGGAGATACAAATTTCTAAATATGCTTATTATGGTTTCAGACGTCGTTCTATACAGCTAAAATGAATTTAAAACGAATTTATTAATTTTTGGTAATTTTATAAATGCGAGATTTTTATAATTCTGCAGGCTAAACCGTAGGTGATACAAATTTCTAAATGTCCTTATTATTACTTAAGACGTCGTTCTATGCAGCTAAAATGAGTTTAAATCGAATTTATTAATTTTTGGTAATTTTAAATAAGAGAGATTTTTATAATTGCCAGATTAAAAATGCGAGATTTTTATAATTGCCCAGGCTAAACTGTAGGAGATACAAATATCTAAATATGCTTATTATGGTTTCAGACGTCGTTCTATACAGCTAAAATGAATTTAAACCGAATTTATTAATTTTTGGTAATTTTATAAATGCCAGATTTTTATAATTCCCCAGGCTAAACCGTAAGTGATAAAAATTTCTAAATGTCCTTATTATTATTTAAGACGTCGTTCTATGCAGCTAAAATGAGTTTAAGCCGAATTTATTTATTTTTGGTAATTTTAAAAAAGAGAGAATTTTATTATTGCCAGATTAAAAATGCGAGATTTTTATAATTGCCCAGGCTAAACTGTAGGAGATACAAATTTCTAAATATGCTTATTATGGCTTCACACGTCGTTCTATGCAGCTAGAATGAATTTAAAACGAATTTATTACTTTTTGGTAATTTTATAAATGCGAGATTTTTATAATTCTGCAGGCTAAACCGTAGGTGATACAAATTTCTAAATGTCCTTATTATTACTTAAGACGTCGTGCTATGCAGCTAAAATGAGTTTAAATCGAATTTATTAATTTTTGGTAATTTTAAAAAAGAGAGATTTTTATAATTGCCAGATTAAAAATGCGAGATTTTTATAATTGCCCAGGCTAAACCGTAGGAGATACAAATTTCTAAATATGCTTATTATGGTTTCAGACGTCGTTCTATGGAGCTAAAATGAATTTAAAACGAATTTATTAATTTTTGGTAATTTTATAAATGCGAGATTTTTATAATTCTGCAGGCTAAACCGTAGGTGATACAAATTTCTAAATGTCCATATTATTACTTAAGACGTCGTTCTATGCAGCTAAAATGAGTTTAAATCGAATTTATTAATTTTTGGTAATTTTAAAAAAGACAGATTTTTATAATTGCCAGATTAAAAATGCGAGATTTTTATAATTGCCCAGGCTAAACTGTAGGAGATACAAATTTCTAAATATGCTTATTATGGTTTCAGACGTCGTTCTATCCAGCTAAAATGAATTTAAAACGAATTTATTAATTTTTGGTAATTTTATAAATGCCAGATTTTTATAATTCTGCAGGCTAAACCGTAGGTGATACAAATTTCTAAATGTCCTTATTATTGCTTAAGACATCGTTCTATGCAGCTTAAATGAGTTTAAATCGAATTTATTAGTTTTTGGAAATTTTAAAAAAGACAGATTTTTATAATTACCAGATTAAAAATGCGAGATTTTTATAATTGCCCAGGCTAAACTGTAGGAGATACGCATTTCTAAATATGCTTATTATGGTTTCAGACGTCGTTCTATACAGCTAAAATGAGTTTAAATCGAATTTATTAATTTTTGGTAATTTTAAAAAAGAGAGATTTTTATGATTACCAGATTAAAAATTCGAGATTTTTATAATTGCCCAGGCTAAACCGTAGGAGATACAAATTTCTAAATCTGCTTATTATGGTTTCAGACGTCGTTCTATGCAGCTAATATGAATTTAAAACGAATTTATTAATTTTTGGTAATTTTATAAATGCGAAATTTTTATAATTCTGCAGGCTAAACCGTAGGTGATACAAATTTCTAAATATGCTTATTATGGTTTCAGACGTCGTTCTATGAAGCTAAAATGAGTTTAAATCGAATTTATTAATTTTTGGTAATTTTAAAAAAGAGAGATTTTTATAATTGCCAGATTAAAAATGCGAGATTTTTATAATTGCCCAGGCTAAACCGTAGGAGATACAAATTTCTAAATATGCTTATTATGGTTTCAGACGTCGTTCTATGCAGCTAAAATGAGTTTATATCGAATTTATTAATTTTTGGTAATTTTAAAAAGGACAGATTTTTAAAATTGCCAGATTAAAAATGCGAGATTTTTATAATTGCCCAGGCTAAACTGTAGGAGATACAAATTTCTAAATATGGTTATTATGGTTTCAGACGTCGTTCTATGCAGCTAAAATGAATTTAAAACGAATTTATTAATTTTTGGTAATTTTATAAATGCAAGATTTTTATAATTCTGCAGGCTAAACCGTAGGTGATACAAATTTCTAAATGTCGTTATTATTACTTAAGACGTCGTTCTATGCAGCTAAAATGAGTTTAAATCGAATTTATTAGTTTTTGGTAATTTTAAAAAAGACAGATTTTTATAATTGCCAGATTAAAATTGCGAGATTTTTATAATTGCCCAGGCTAAACTGTAGGAGATACAAATTTCTAAATATGCTTATTATGGTTTCAGACGTCGTTCTATACAGCTAAAATGAATTTAAAACGAATTTATTAATTTTTGGTAATTTTATAAATGCGAGATTTTTATAATTCTGCAGGCTAAACCGTAGGTGATACAAATTTCTAAATGTCCTTATTATTACTTAAGACGTCGTTCTATGCAGCTAAAATGAGTTTAAATCGAATTTATTAATTTTCGGTAATTTTAAAAAAGGCAGATTTTTATAATTGCCAGATTAAAAATGCGAGATTTTTATAATTGCCCAGGCTAAACTGTAGGAGATACAAATTTCTAAATATGCTTATTATGGTTTCAGACGTCGTTCTATGCAGCTAAAATGAATTTAAAACGAATTTATTAATTTTTGGTAATTTTATAAATGCGAGATTTTTATAATTCTGCAGGCTAAACCGTAGGTGATACAAATTTCTAAATGTCCTTATTATTACTTAAGACGTCGTTCTATGCAGCTAAAATGAGTTTAAATCGAATTTATTAATTTTTGGTAATTTTAAAAAAGAGAGATTTTTATAATTGCCAGATTAAAAATGCGAGATTTTTATATTTGCCCAGGCTAAACTGTAGGAGATACAAATTTCTAAATATGCTTATTATGGTTTCAGACGTCGTTCTATACAGCTAAAATGAATTTAAACCGAATTTATTAATTTTTGGTAATTTTATAAATGCCAGATTTTTATAATTCCCCAGGCTAAACCGTAGGTGATAAAAATTTCTAAATGTCCTTATTATTACTTAAGACGTCGTTCTATGCAGCTAAAATGAGTTTAAATCGAATTTATTAATTTTTGGTAATTTTAAAAAAGAGAGATTTTTATAATAAATTGCCAGATTAAAAATGCCAGATTTTTATAATTGCCCAGGCTAAACCGTAGGAGATACAAATTTCTAAATATGCTTATTATGGTTCCAGACGTCGTTCTATGGAGCTAAAATGAATTTAAAACGAATTTATTAATTTTTGGTAATTTTATAAATGCGACATTTTTATAATTCTGCAGGCTAAACCGTAGGTGATACAAATTTCTAAATGTCCTTATTATTACTTAAGACGTCGTTCTATGCAGCTAAAATGAGTTTAAATCGAATTTATTAATTTTTGGTAATTTTAAAAAAGACAGATTTTTATAATTGCCAGATTAAAAATGCGAGATTTTTATAATTGCCCAGGCTAAACTGTAGGAGATACAAATTTCTAAATATGCTTATTATGGTTTCAGACGTCGTTCTATGCAGCTAAAATGAATTTAAAACGATTTTATTAATTTTTGGTAATTTTATAAATGCGACATTTTTATAATTCTGCAGGCTAAACCGTAGGTGATACAAATTTCTAAATGTCCTTATTATTACTTAAGACGTCGTTCTATGCAGCTAAAATGAGTTTAAATCGAATTTATTAATTTTTGGTAATTTTAAAAAAGAGAGATTTTTATAATTGCCAGATTAAAAATGCGAGATTTTTATATTTGCCCAGGCTAAACTGTAGGAGATACAAATTTCTAAATATGCTTATTATGGTTTCAGACGTCGTTCTATACAGCTAAAATGAATTTAAACCGAATTTATTAATTTTTTGTAATTTTATAAATGCCAGATTTTTATAATTCCCCAGGCTAAACCGTAAGTGATAAAAATTTCTAAATGTCCTTATTATTATTTAAGACGTCGTTCTATGCAGCTAAAATGAGTTTAAATCGAATTTATTAATTTTTGGTAATTTTAAAAAGGACAGATTTTTAAAATTGCCAGATTAAAAATGCGAGATTTTTATAATTGCCCAGGCTAAACTGTAGGAGATACAAATTTCTAAATATGCTTATTATGGTTTCAGACGTCGTTCTATGCAGCTAAAATGAATTTAAAACGAATTTATTAATTTTTGGTAATTTTATAAATGCAAGATTTTTATAATTCTGCAGGCTAAACCGTAGGTGATACAAATTTCTAAATGTCCTTATTATTACTTAAGACGTCGTTCTATGCAGCTAAAATGAGTTTAAATCGAATTTATTAGTTTTTGGTAATTTTAAAAAAGACAGATTTTTATAATTGCCAGATTAAAATTGCGAGATTTTTATAATTGCCCAGGCTAAACTGTAGGAGATACAAATTTCTAAATATGCTTATTATGGTTTCAGACGTCGTTCTATACAGCTAAAATGAATTTAAAACGAATTTATTAATTTTTGGTAATTTTATAAATGCGAGATTTTTATAATTCTGCAGGCTAAACCGTAGGTGATACAAATTTCTAAATGTCCTTATTATTACTTAAGACGTCGTTCTATGCAGCTAAAATGAGTTTAAATCAAATTTATTAATTTTTGGTAATTTTAAAAAAGAGAGATTTTTATAATTGCCAGATTAAAAATGCGAGATTTTTATAATTGCCCAGGCTAAACTGTAGGAGATACAAATTTCTAAATATGCTTATTATGGTTTCAGACGTCGTTCTATACAGCTAAAATGAATTTAAACCGAAATTATTAATTTTTGGTAATTTTATAAATGCGAGATTTTTATAATTCTGCAGGCTAAACCGTAGGTGATACAAATTTCTAAATGTCCTCATTATTACTTAAGACGTCGTTCTATGCAGCTAAAATGAGTTTAAATCGAATTTATTAATTTTTGGTAATTTTAAAAAGGAGAGATTTTTATAATTGCCAGATTAAAAATGCGAGATTTTTATAATTGCCCAGGCTAAACTGTAGGAGATACAAATTTCTAAATATGCTTATTATGGTTTCAGACGTCGTTCTATAGAGCTAAAATGAATTTAAACCGAATTTATTAATTTTTGGTAATTTTATAAATGCCAGATTTTTATAATTCCCCAGGCTAAACCGTAGGTGATAAAAATTTCTAAATGTCCTTATTATTATTTAAGACGTCGTTCTATGCAGCTAAAATGAGTTTAAGCCGAATTTATTTATTTTTGGTAATTTTAAAAAAGAGAGATTTTTATAATAAATTGCCAGATTAAAAATGCGAGATTTTTATAATTGCCCAGGCTAAACCGTAGGAGATACAAATTTCTAAATATGCTTATTATGGTTCCAGACGTCGTTCTATGGAGCTAAAATGAATTTAAAACGAATTTATTAATTTTTGGTAATTTTATAAATGCGACATTTTTATAATTCTGCAGGCTAAACCGTAGGTGATACAAATTTCTAAATGTCCTTATTATTACTTAAGACGTCGTTCTATGCAGCTAAAATGAGTTTAAATCGAATTTATTAATTTTTGGTAATTTTAAAAAAGAGAGATTTTTATAATTGCCAGATTAAAAATGCGAGATTTTTATATTTGCCCAGGCTAAACTGTAGGAGATACAAATTTCTAAATATGCTTATTATGGTTTCAGACGTCGTTCTATACAGCTAAAATGAATTTAAACCGAATTTATTAATTTTTTGTAATTTTATAAATGCCAGATTTTTATAATTCCCCAGGCTAAACCGTAAGTGATAAAAATTTCTAAATGTCCTTATTATTATTTAAGACGTCGTTCTATGCAGCTAAAATGAGTTTAAATCGAATTTATTAATTTTTGGTAATTTTAAAAAGGACAGATTTTTAAAATTGCCAGATTAAAAATGCGAGATTTTTATAATTGCCCAGGCTAAACTGTAGGAGATACAAATTTCTAAATATGGTTATTATGGTTTCAGACGTCGTTCTATGCAGCTAAAATGAATTTAAAACGAATTTATTAATTTTTGGTAATTTTATAAATGCAAGATTTTTATAATTCTGCAGGCTAAACCGTAGGTGATACAAATTTCTAAATGTCCTTATTATTACTTAAGACGTCGTTCTATGCAGCTAAAATGAGTTTAAATCGAATTTATTAGTTTTTGGTAATTTTAAAAAAGACAGATTTTTATAATTGCCAGATTAAAATTGCGAGATTTTTATAATTGCCCAGGCTAAACTGTAGGAGATACAAATTTCTAAATATGCTTATTATGGTTTCAGACGTCGTTCTATACAGCTAAAATGAATTTAAAACGAATTTATTAATTTTTGGTAATTTTATAAATGCGAGATTTTTATAATTCTGCAGGCTAAACCGTAGGTGATACAAATTTCTAAATGTCCTTATTATTACTTAAGACGTCGTTCTATGCAGCTAAAATGAGTGTAAATCGAATTTATTAATTTTTGGTAATTTTAAAAAAGAGAGATTTTTATAATTGCCAGATTAAAAATGCGAGATTTTTATAATTGCCCAGGCTAAACTGTAGGAGATACAAATTTCTAAATATGCTTATTATGGTTTCAGACGTCGTTCTATACAGCTAAAATGAATTTAAACCGAAATTATTAATTTTTGGTAATTTTATAAATGCGAGATTTTTATAATTCTGCAGGCTAAACCGTAGGTGATACAAATTTCTAAATGTCCTCATTATTACTTAAGACGTCGTTCTATGCAGCTAAAATGAGTTTAAATCGAATTTATTAATTTTTGGTAATTTTAAAAAGGAGAGATTTTTATAATTGCCAGATTAAAAATGCGAGATTTTTATAATTGCCCAGGCTAAACTGTAGGAGATACAAATTTCTAAATATGCTTATTATGGTTTCAGACGTCGTTCTATACAGCTAAAATGAATTTAAACCGAATTTATTAATTTTTGGTAATTTTATAAATGCCAGATTTTTATAATTCCCCAGGCTAAACCGTAGGTGATAAAAATTTCTAAATGTCCTTATTATTATTTAAGACGTCGTTCTATGCAGCTAAAATGAGTTTAAGCCGAATTTATTTATTTTTGGTAATTTTAAAAAAGAGAGATTTTTATAATAAATTGCCAGATTAAAAATGCGAGATTTTTATAATTGCCCAGGCTAAGCCGTAGGAGATACAAATTTCTAAATATGCTTATTATGGTTCCAGACGTCGTTCTATGGAGCTAAAATGAATTTAAAACGAATTTATTAATTTTTGGTAATTTTATAAATGCGACATTTTTATAATTCTGCAGGCTAAACCGTAGGTGATACAAATTTCTAAATGTCCTTATTATTACTTAAGACGTCGTTCTATGCAGCTAAAATGAGTTTAAATCGAATTTATTAATTTTTGGTAATTTTAGAAAAGAGAGATTTTTATAATTGCCAGATTAAAAATGCGAGATTTTTATATTTGCCCAGGCTAAACTGTAGGAGATACAAATTTCTAAATATGCTTATTATGGTTTCAGACGTCGTTCTATACAGCTAAAATGAATTTAAACCGAATTTATTAATTTTTTGTAATTTTATAAATGCCAGATTTTTATAATTCCCCAGGCTAAACCGTAAGTGATAAAAATTTCTAAATGTCCTTATTATTATTTAAGACGTCGTTCTATGCAGCTAAAATGAGTTTAAGCCGAATTTATTTATTTTTGGTAATTTTAAAAAAGAGAGATTTTTATAATAAATTGCCAGATTAAAAATGCGAGATTTTTATAATTGCCCAGGCTAAACCGTAGGAGATACAAATTTCTAAATATGCTTATTATGGTTCCAGACGTCGTTCTATGGAGCTAAAATGAATTTAAAACGAATTTATTAATTTTTGGTAATTTTATAAATGCGACATTTTTATAATTCTGCAGGCTAAACCGTAGGTGATACAAATTTCTAAATGTCCTTATTATTACTTAAGACGTCGTTCTATGCAGCTAAAATGAGTTTAAATCGAATTTATTAGTTTTTGGTAATTTTAAAAAAGACAGATTTTTATAATTGCCAGATTAAAAATGCGAGATTTTTATAATTGCCCAGGCTAAACTGTAGGAGATACAAATTTCTAAATATGCTTATTATGGTTTCAGACGTCGTTCTATACAGCTAAAATGAATTTAAAACGAATTTATTAATTTTTGGTAATTTTATAAATGCGAGATTTTTATAATTCTGCAGGCTAAACCGTAGGTGATACAAATTTCTAAATGTCCTTATTATTACTTAAGACGTCGTTCTATGCAGCTAAAATGAGTTTAAATCGAATTTATTAATTTTTGGTAATTTTAAAAAAGACAGATTTTTATAATTGCCAGATTAAAAATGCGAGATTTTTATAATTGCCCAGGCTAAACTGTAGGAGATACAAATTTCTAAATATGCTTATTATGGTTTCAGACGTCGTTCTATGCAGCTAAAATGAGTTTAAATCGAATTTATTAATTTTTGGTAATTTTAAAAAAGGGAGATTTTTATAATTGCCAGATTAAAAATGCGAGATTTTTATAATTGCCCAGGCTAAACTGTAGGAGATACAAATTTCTAAATATGCTTATTATGGTTTCAGACGTCGTTCTATGCAGCTAAAATGAATTTAAAACGAATTTATTAATTTTTGGTAATTTTATAAATGCGAGATTTTTATAATTCTGCAGGCTAAACCGTAGGTGATACAAATTTCTAAATGTCCTTATTATTACTTAAGACGTCGTTCTATGCAGCTAAAATGAGTTTAAATCGAATTTATTAGTTTTTGGTAATTTTAAAAAAGACAGATTTTTATAATTGCCAGATTAAAAATGCGAGATTTTTATAATTGCCCAGGCTAAACTGTAGGAGATACAAATTTCTAAATATTCTTATTATGGTTTCAGACGTCGTTCTATGCAGCTAAATTGAATTTAAAACGAATTTATTAATTTTTGGTAATTTTAAAAAAGAGAGATTTTTATAATTGCCAGATTAAAAATGCGAGATTTTTATAATTGCCCAGGCTAAACTGTAGGAGATACAAATTTCTAAATATGCTTATTATGGTTTCAGACGTCGTTCTATGCAGCTAAAATGAATTTAAATCGAATTTATTAATTTTTGGTAATTTTAAAAAAGAGAGATTTTTATAATTGCCAGATTAAAAATGCGAGATTTTTATAATTGCCCAGGCTAAACTGTAGGAGATACAAATTTCTAAATATGCTTATTATGGTTTCAGACGTCGTTCTATGCAGCTAACATGAATTTAAAACGAATTTATTAATTTTTGGTAATTTTATAAATGCGAGATTTTTATAATTCTGCAGGCTAAACCGTAGGTGATACAAATTTCTAAATGTCCTTATTATTACTTAAGACGTCGTTCTATGCAGCTAAAATGAGTTTAAATCGAATTTATTAGTTTTTGGTAATTTTAAAAAAGACAGATTTTTATAATTGCCAGATTAAAAATGCGAGATTTTTATAATTGCCCAGGCTAAACTGTAGGAGATACAAATTTCTAAATATTCTTATTATGGTTTCAGACGTCGTTCTATGCAGCTAAAATGAATTTAAAACGAATTTATTAATTTTTGGTAATTTTATAAATGCGAGATTTTTATAATTCTGCAGGCTAAACCGTAGGTGATACAAATTTCTAAATGTCCTTATTATTACTTAAGACGTCGTTCTATGCAGCTAAAATGAGTTTAAATCGAATTTATTAATTTTCGGTAATTTTAAAAAAGGCAGATTTTTATAATTGCCAGATTAAAAATGCGAGATTTTTATAATTGCCCAGGCTAAACTGTAGGAGATACAAATTTCTAAATATGCTTATTATGGTTTCAGACGTCGTTCTATGCAGCTAAAATGAATTTAAAACGAATTTATTAATTTTTGGTAATTTTATAAATGCGAGATTTTTATAATTCTGCAGGCTAAACCGTAGGTGATACAAATTTCTAAATGTCCTTATTATTACTTAAGACGTCGTTCTATGCAGCTAAAATGAGTTTAAATCGAATTTATTAATTTTTGGTAATTTTAAAAAAGAGAGATTTTTATAATTGCCAGATTAAAAATGCGAGTTTTTTATATTTGCCCAGGCTAAACTGTAGGAGATACAAATTTCTAAATATGCTTATTATGGTTTCAGACGTCGTTCTATACAGCTAAAATGAATTTAAAACGAATTTATTAATTTTTGGTAATTTTATAAATGCGACATTTTTATAATTCTGCAGGCTAAACCGTAGGTGATACAAATTTCTAAATGTCCTTATTATTACTTAAGACGTCGTTCTATGCAGCTAAAATGAGTTTAAATCGAATTTATTAGTTTTTGGTAATTTTAAAAAAGACAGATTTTTATAATTGCCAGATTAAAAATGCGAGATTTTTATAATTGCCCAGGCTAAACTGTAGGAGATACAAATTTCTAAATATGCTTATTTTGGTTTCAAACGTCGTTCTATACAGCTAAAATGAATTTAAAACGAATTTATTAATTTTTGGTAATTTTATAAATGCGACATTTTTATAATTCTGCAGGCTAAACCGTAGGTGATACAAATTTCTAAATGTCCTTATTATTACTTAAGACGTCGTTCTATGCAGCTAAAATGAGTTTAAATCGAATTTATTAATTTTTGGTAATTTTAAAAAAGACAGATTTTTATAATTGCCAGATTAAAAATGCGAGATTTTTATAATTGCCCAGGCTAAACTGTAGGAGATACAAATTTCTAAATATGCTTATTATGGTTTCAGACGTCGTTCTATACAGCTAAAATGAATTTAAAACGAATTTATTAATTTTTGGTAATTTTATAAATGCGAGATTTTTATAATTCTGCAGGCTAAACCGTAGGTGATACAAATTTCTAAATGTCCTTATTATTACTTAAGACGTCGTTCTATGCAGCTAAAATGAGTTTAAATCGAATTTATTAATTTTTGGTAATTTTAAAAAAGACAGATTTTTATAATTGCCAGATTAAAAATGCGAGATTTTTATAATTGCCCAGGCTAAACTGTAGGAGATACAAATTTCTAAATATGCTTATTATGGTTTCAGACGTCGTTCTATGCAGCTAAAATGAGTTTAAATCGAATTTATTAATTTTTGGTAATTTTAAAAAAGAGAGATTTTTATAATTGCCAGATTAAAAATGCGAGATTTTTATAATTGCCCAGGCTAAACTGTAGGAGATACAAATTTCTAAATATGCTTATTATGGTTTCAGACGTCGTTCTATGCAGCTAAAATGAATTTAAAACGAATTTATTAATTTTTGGTAATTTTAAAAAAGAGAGATTTTTATAATTGCCAGATTAAAAATGCGAGATTTTTATAATTGCCCAGGCTAAACTGTAGGAGATACAAATTTCTAAATATTCTTATTATGGTTTCAGACGTCGTTCTATGCAGCTAAAATGAATTTAAAACGAATTTATTAATTTTTGGTAATTTTATAAATGCGAGATTTTTATAATTCTGCAGGCTAAACCGTAGGTGATACAAATTTCTAAATGTCCTTATTATTACTTAAGACGTCGTTCTATGCAGCTAAAATGAGTTTAAATCGAATTTATTAATTTTCGGTAATTTTAAAAAAGGCAGATTTTTATAATTGCCAGATTAAAAATGCGAGATTTTTATAATTGCCCAGGCGAAACTGTAGGAGATACAAATTTCTAAATATGCTTATTATGGTTTCAGACGTCGTTCTATGCAGCTAAAATGAATTTAAAACGAATTTATTAATTTTTGGTAATTTTATAAATGCGAGATTTTTATAATTCTGCAGGCTAAACCGTAGGTGATACAAATTTCTAAATGTCCTTATTATTACTTAAGACGTCGTTCTATGCAGCTAAAATGAGTTTAAATCGAATTTATTAATTTTTGGTAATTTTAAAAAAGAGAGATTTTTATAATTGCCAGATTAAAAATGCGAGTTTTTTATATTTGCCCAGGCTAAACTGTAGGAGATACAAATTTCTAAATATGCTTATTATGGTTTCAGACGTCGTTCTATACAGCTAAAATGAATTTAAACCGAATTTATTAATTTTTGGTAATTTTATAAATGCCAGATTTTTATAATTCCCCAGGCTAAACCGTAGGTGATAAAAATTTCTAAATGTCCTTATTAATATTTAAGACGTCGTTCTATGCAGCTAAAATGAGTTTAAGCCGAATTTATTTATTTTTGGTAATTTTAAAAAAGAGAGATTTTTATAATAAATTGCCAGATTAAAAATGCGAGATTTTTATAATTGCCCAGGCTAAACCGTAGGAGATACAAATTTCTAAATATGCTTATTATGGTTCCAGACGTCGTTCTATGGAGCTAAAATGAATTTAAAACGAATTTATTAATTTTTGGTAATTTTATAAATGCGAGATTTTTATAATTCTGCAGGCTAAACCGTAGGTGATACAAATTTCTAAATGTCCTCATTATTACTTAAGACGTCGTTCTATGCAGCTAAAATGAGTTTA
Organism: Melanotus villosus; assembly: GCA_963082815.1. Lineage (NCBI taxonomy): Eukaryota > Metazoa > Arthropoda > Insecta > Coleoptera > Elateridae > Melanotus > Melanotus villosus. The sequence continues at coordinate 34,078,723 of OY720419.1, read as the reverse complement.
AGCCGAATTTATTTATTTTTGGTAATTTTAAAAAAGAGAGATTTTTATTATTGCCAGATTAAAAATGCGAGATTTTTATAATTGCCCGGGCTAAACTGTAGGAGATACAAATTTCTAAATATGCTTATTATGGTTTCACACGTCGTTCTATGCAGCTAGAATGAATTTAAAACGAATTTATTAATTTTTGGTAATTTTATAAATGCGAGATTTTTATAATTCTGCAGGCTAAACCGTAGGTGATACAAATTTCTAAATGTCCTTATTATTACTTAGGACGTCGTTCTATGCAGCTAAAATGAGTTTAAATCGAATTTATTAATTTTTGGTAATTTAAAAAAAAAGAGATTTTTATAATTGCCAGATTAAAAATGCGAGATTTTTATAATTGCCCAGGCTAAACCGTAGAAGATACAAATTTCTAAATATGCTTATTATGGTTTCAGACGTCGTTCTATGGAGCTAAAATGAATTTAAAACGAATTTATTAATTTTTGGTAATTTTATAAATGCGAGATTTTTATAATTCTGCAGGCTAAACCGTAGGTGATACAAATTTCTAAATGTCCTCATTATTACTTAAGACGTCGTTCTATGCAGCTAAAATGAGTTTAAATCGAATTTATTAGTTTTTGGTAATTTTAAAAAAGACAGATTTTTATAATTGCCAGATTAAAAATGCGAGATTTTTATAATTGCCCAGGCTAAACTGTAGGAGATACAAATTTCTAAATATGCTTATTTTGGTTTCAAACGTCGTTCTATACAGCTAAAATGAATTTAAAACGAATTTATTAATTTTTGGTAATTTTATAAATGCGACATTTTTATAATTCTGCAGGCTAAACCGTAGGTGATACAAATTTCTAAATGTCCTTATTATTACTTAAGACGTCGTTCTATGCAGCTAAAATGAGTTTAAATCGAATTTATTAATTTTTGGTAATTTTAAAAAAGACAGATTTTTATAATTGCCAGATTAAAAATGCGAGATTTTTATAATTGCCCAGGCTAAACTGTAGGAGATACAAATTTCTAAATATGCTTATTATGGTTTCAGACGTCGTTCTATACAGCTAAAATGAATTTAAAACGAATTTATTAATTTTTGGTAATTTTATAAATGCGACATTTTTATAATTCTGCAGGCTAAACCGTAGGTGATACAAATTTCTAAATGTCCTTATTATTGCTTAAGACGTCGTTCTATGCAGCTAAAATGAGTTTAAATCGAATTTATTAATTTTTGGTAATTTTAAAAAAGACAGATTTTTATAATTGCCAGATTAAAAATGCGAGATTTTTATAATTGCCCAGGCTAAACTGTAGGAGATACAAATTTCTAAATATGCTTATTATGGTTTCAGACGTCGTTCTATGCAGCTAAAATGAGTTTAAATCGAATTTATTAATTTTTGGTAATTTTAAAAAAGAGAGATTTTTATAATTGCCAGATTAAAAATGCGAGATTTTTATAATTGCCCAGGCTAAACTGTAGGAGATACAAATTTCTAAATATGCTTATTATGGTTTCAGACGTCGTTCTATGCAGCTAAAATGAATTTAAAACGAATTTATTAATTTTTGGTAATTTTATAAATGCGACATTTTTATAATTCTGCAGGCTAAACCGTAGGTGATACAAATTTCTAAATGTCCTTATTATTACTTAAGACGTCGTTCTATGCAGCTAAAATGAGTTTAAATCGAATTTATTAATTTTTGGTAATTTTAAAAAAGACAGATTTTTATAATTGCCAGATTAAAAATGCGAGATTTTTATAATTGCCCAGGCTAAACTGTAGGAGATACAAATTTCTAAATATGCTTATTATGGTTTCAGACGTCGTTCTATGCAGCTAAAATGAATTTAAAACGAATTTATTAATTTTTGGTAATTTTATAAATGCGACATTTTTATAATTCTGCAGGCTAAACCGTAGGTGATACAAATTTCTAAATGTCCTTATTATTACTAAAGCACATTTAGAAATTCCTGGCACAAATGGTTTAGCCCCAGGAATTTTAAAAATCGATAATAAAAATAGCTAATTTTAGTAGTAGGTTTTTAATTCTTTTTAAACTCGTTTCAATCATGTAGCTAGCTTGCTTTCTATCTAAAAAGCACATTTCGAAGTTCGTAAAACAAACGGTTTAGCCTCAGGAATTTTAAAAATCGAGAATTTTAAAAATAGCTAATTTTAGTAGTAGGTTTCAAATTCTCCTTAAACTTGTTTCAATCATGTAGATAGCTTGCTTTCTGTGTAAAATTCATATTAAGAAGTTCGTAACACAAACGGTTTAGCCTCAGGAATTTTAAAAATCGTGAATTTTAAAAATAGCTAAATTTAGTAGTAGGGTTTAAATTCTACTTATGCTGGTATCAATCATGTAGATGGCTTGATTTCTGCCTAAAAAGCACATTTAGAAGTTCGTAACACAAACGGTTTAGCCTCAGGAATTTTAAAAATCGAGAATTTTAAAAATAGCTAATTTTAGTAGTAGGTTTTAAATTCTTTTTAAACTCGTTTCAATCATGTAGATAGCTTGCTTTCTGTGTAAAACGCATATTAAGAAGTTCGTAACACAAACGGTTTAGCCTCAGGAATTTTAAAAATCGAGAATTTTAAAAATAGCTAAATTTATTAGTAGGTTTAAATTCTACTTATGCTGGTTTCAATCATGTAGATGGCATGCTTTCTGCCTAAAAAGCACATTTAGAAGTTCGTAACACAAACGGTTTAGCCTCGGGAATTTTAAAAGTCAAGAATTTTAGAAATAGCTAAATTTAGTAGTAGGGTTTAAATTCTACTTATGCTGGTATCAATCATGTAGATGGCTTGCTTTCTGCCTAAAAAGCACATTTAGAAGTTCGTAACACAAACGGTTTAGCCTCAGTAATTTTAAAAATCGAGAATTATAAAAATAGCTAAATTTAGTAGTTGGTTTTAAATTCTTCTTAAACTCGTTTCAATCATGTAGCTAGCTTGCTTTCTATATAAAAAGCACATTTAGAAGTTCGTAACACAAACGGTTTAGCCTCAGGAATTTTAAAAATAGAGAATTTTAAAAATAGCCAAATTTAGTAGTAGATTTTAAATTCTTCTTAAACTCGTTTCAATCATGTAGTTGGCTTGCTTTCTATCTAAAAAGCACATTTAGAAGTTCGTAACACTAACGGTTTGGCCTCAGGAATTTTAAAAATCGAGAATTTTAAAAATAGCTAAATTTAGTAGTAGGTTTTAAATTCTTCTTAAACTCATTTCAATCAGTAGATAGCTTGCTTTCTGTCTAAAAAGCACATTTAGAAGTTCGTAGCACAAACGGTTTAGCCCCAGGAATTTTAAAAAACGAGAATTTTAAAAATAGCTAAAGTTAGTAGTAGGTTTTAAATTCTTCTTAAACTCATTTCAATCATGTAGCTAGCTTGCTTTCTATCTAAAAAGCACATTTAGAAGTTCGTAACACAAACGGTTTAGCATCAGGAATATTGAAAGTCAAGAATTTTAAAAATAGCTAAATTTAGTAGTAGGGTATAAATTCTACTTATGCTGGGATCAATCATGTAGATGGCTTGCTTTCTGCCTAAAAAGCACATTTAGAAGTTCGTAACACAAACGGTTTAGCCTCAGGAATTTTAAAAATCGAGAATTTTAAAAATAGCTAAATTTAGTAGTAGGTTTTAAATTCTTCTTAAACTCGTTTCAATCATGTAGCTAGCTTGCTTTCTATCTAAAAAGCACATTTAGAAGTTCGTAACACAAACGGTTTAGCATCAGGAATATTAAAAGTCAAGAATTTTAAAAATAGCTAAATTTAGTAGTAGGGTATAAATTCTACTTATGCTGGTATCAATCATGTAGATGGCTTGCTTTCTGCCTCAAAGGCTCATGTAGAAGTTCGTAACACAAACGGGTTAGCCTCGGGAATTTTAAAAATCGTGAATTTTAAAAATAGCTAAATTTAGTAGTAGGGTTTAAATTCTACTTATGCTGGTATCAATCACGTAGATGGCTTGTTTTCTGCCTAAAAAGCTCATGTAGAAGTTCGTAACACAAACGGTTTAGCCTCAGGAATTTTAAAAATCGTGAATTTTAAAAATAGCTAAATTTAGTAGTAGGCTTTAAATTCTTCTTAAACTCGTTTCAATCAAGTAGCTAGCTTGCTTTCTATCTAAAAAGCACATTTAGAAGTTCGTAACACAAACGGTTTAGCCTCAGGAATTTTAAAAATCGAGAATTTTAAAAATAGCTAAATTTAGTAGTAGGTTTTAAATTCTTCTTAACCTCGTTTCAATCATGTAGTTGGCTTGCTTTCTATCTAAAAAGCACATTTAGAAGTTCGTAACACAAACGGTTTAGCCTCAGGAATTTTAAAAATCGAGAATTTTAAAAATAGCTAAGTTTAGTAGTAGGTTTTAAATTCTTTTTAAACTCGTTTGAATCATGTAGATAGCTTGCTTTCTGTGTAAAACGCATATTAAGAAGTTCGTAACACAAACGGTTTAGCCTCAGGAATTTTAAAAATCGAGAATTTAAAAAATAGCTAAATTTATTAGTAGGGTTTAAATTCTACTTATGCTGGTATCAATCATGTAGATGGCTTGCTTTCTGCCTAAAAAGCACATTTAGAAGTTCGTAACACAAACGGTTTAGAAACGGGAATTTTAAAAGTCAAGAATTTTAAAAATATCTAAATTTAGTAGTAGGGTTTAAATTCTACTTATGCTGCTATCAATCATGTAGATGGCTTGCTTTCTGCCTAAAAAGCACATTTAGAAGTTCGTAACACAAACGGTTTAGCCTCAGGAATTTTAAGAATCGAGAATTTGAAAAATAGCTAAATTTAGTAGTGGGTTTTAAATTCTACTTAAACTCGTTTCAATCATGTAGATGGCTTGCATTCTGTCTAAAAAGCACATTTAGAAGTTCGTAGCACAAACGGTTTAGCCCCAGGAATTTTAAAAATCGAGAATTTTAAAATAGCTAAATTTAGTAGTAGGGTTTAAATTCTACTTATGCTGGTATCAATCACGTAGATGGCTTGTTTTCTGCCTAAAAAGCTCATGTAGAAGTTCGTAACACAAACGGTTTAGCCTCAGGAATTTTAAAAATCGAGAATTTAAAAAATAGCTAAATTTAGTAGTTGGTTTTAAATTCTTCTTAAACTCGTTTCAATCATGTAGCTAGCTTGCTTTCTATCTAAAAAGCACATTTAGAAGTTCGTAACACAAACGGTTTAGCCTCAGGAATTTTAAAAATCGAGAATTTTAAAAATAGCCAAATTTAGTAGTAGATTTTAAATTCTTCTTAAACTCGTTTTAATCATGTAGTTGGCTTGCTTTCTATCTAAAAAGCACATTTAGAAGTTCGTAACACTAACGGTTTAGCATCAGGAATTTTAAAAGTCAAGAATTTTAAAAATAGCTAAATTTAGTAGTAGGGTTTAAATTCTACTTATGCTGGTATCAATCATGTAGATGGCTTGCTTTCTGCCTAAAAAGCACATTTAGAAGCTCGTAACACAAACGGTTTAGCCTCAGGAATTTTAAGAATCGAGAATTTTAAAAATGGCTAAATTTAGTAGTAGGTTTTAAATTCTTCTTAAACTCGTTTCAATCATGTAGACAGCTTGCTTTCTGTCTAAAAAGCACATTTAGAAGTTCGTAGCGCAAACGGTTTAGCCCCAGGAATTTTAAAAATCGAGAACTATAAAAATAGCTAAATTTAGTCGTAGGTTTTAAATTCTTCTTAAACTCGTTTCAATCATGTAGCTAACTTCCTTTCTGTCTAAAAAGCACATTTAGAAGTTCGTAGCACAAACGGCTTAGTCCCAGGAACTTTAACAATTTAGAATTTTAAAAATAGCTAAATTTAGTAGTAGGTTTTAAATTCTTCTTAAGCTTGTTTCAATCATGTAGTTAGCTTGCTTTCTATGTAAAAAGCACATTTAGAAGTTCGTAACACAAACGGTTTAGCCTCAGGAATTTTAAAAATCGAGAATTTTAAAAATAGCTAAGTTTAGTAGTAGGTTTTAAATTCTTTTTAAACTCGTTTGAATCATGTAGATAGCTTGCTTTCTGTGTAAAACGCATATTAAGAAGTTCGTAACACAAACGGTTTAGCCTCAGGAATTTTAAAAATCGAGAATTTAAAAAATAGCTAAATTTATTAGTAGGGTTTAAATTCTACTTATGCTGGTATCAATCATGTAGATGGCTTGCTTTCTGCCTAAAAAGCACATTTAGAAGTTCGTAACACAAACGGTTTAGAAACGGGAATTTTAAAAGTCAAGAATTTTAAAAATATCTAAATTTAGTAGTAGGGTTTAAATTCTACTTATGCTGCTATCAATCATGTAGATGGCTTGCTTTCTGCCTAAAAAGCACATTTAGAAGTTCGTAACACAAACGGTTTAGCCTCAGGAATTTTAAGAATCGAGAATTTGAAAAATAGCTAAATTTAGTAGTGGGTTTTAAATTCTACTTAAACTCGTTTCAATCATGTAGATGGCTTGCATTCTGTCTAAAAAGCACATTTAGAAGTTCGTAGCACAAACGGTTTAGCCCCAGGAATTTTAAAAATCGAGAATTTTAAAATAGCTAAATTTAGTAGTAGGGTTTAAATTCTACTTATGCTGGTATCAATCACGTAGATGGCTTGTTTTCTGCCTAAAAAGCTCATGTAGAAGTTCGTAACACAAACGGTTTAGCCTCAGGAATTTTAAAAATCGAGAATTTAAAAAATAGCTAAATTTAGTAGTTGGTTTTAAATTCTTCTTAAACTCGTTTCAATCATGTAGCTAGCTTGCTTTCTATCTAAAAAGCACATTTAGAAGTTCGTAACACAAACGGTTTAGCCTCAGGAATTTTAAAAATCGAGAATTTTAAAAATAGCCAAATTTAGTAGTAGATTTTAAATTCTTCTTAAACTCGTTTTAATCATGTAGTTGGCTTGCTTTCTATCTAAAAAGCACATTTAGAAGTTCGTAACACTAACGGTTTAGCATCAGGAATTTTAAAAGTCAAGAATTTTAAAAATAGCTAAATTTAGTAGTAGGGTTTAAATTCTACTTATGCTGGTATCAATCATGTAGATGGCTTGCTTTCTGCCTAAAAAGCACATTTAGAAGCTCGTAACACAAACGGTTTAGCCTCAGGAATTTTAAGAATCGAGAATTTTAAAAATGGCTAAATTTAGTAGTAGGTTTTAAATTCTTCTTAAACTCGTTTCAATCATGTAGACAGCTTGCTTTCTGTCTAAAAAGCACATTTAGAAGTTCGTAGCGCAAACGGTTTAGCCCCAGGAATTTTAAAAATCGAGAACTATAAAAATAGCTAAATTTAGTCGTAGGTTTTAAATTCTTCTTAAACTCGTTTCAATCATGTAGCTAACTTCCTTTCTGTCTAAAAAGCACATTTAGAAGTTCGTAGCACAAACGGCTTAGTCCCAGGAACTTTAACAATTTAGAATTTTAAAAATAGCTAAATTTAGTAGTAGGTTTTAAATTCTTCTTAAGCTTGTTTCAATCATGTAGTTAGCTTGCTTTCTATGTAAAAAGCACATTTAGAAGTTCGTAACACAAACGGTTTGGCCTCAGGAATTTTAAAAATAGAGAATTTTAAAAATAGCTAAATTTAGTAATAGGTTTTAAATTCTTCTTAAACTCGTTTCAATCATGTAGACAGCTTGCTTTCTGTCTAAAAAGCACATTTAGAAGTTCGTAGCACAAACGGTTTAGCCCCAGGAGTTTTAAAAAACGAGAATTTTAAAAATAGCTAAAGTTAGTAGTAGGTTTTAAATTCTTCTTAAACTCATTTCAATCATGTAGCTAGCTTGCTTTCTATCTAAAAAGCACATTTAGAAGTTCGTAACACAAACGGTTTAGCATCAGGAATATTGAAAGTCAAGAATTTTAAAAATAGCTAAATTTAGTAGTAGGGTATAAATTCTACTTATGCTGGGATCAATCATGTAGATGGCTTGCTTTCTGCCTAAAAAGCACATTTAGAAGTTCGTAACACAAACGGTTTAGCCTCAGGAATTTTAAAAATCGAGAATTTTAAAAATAGCTAAATTTAGTAGTAGGGTATAAATTCTACTTATGCTGGTATCAATCATGTAGATGGCTTGCTTTCTGCCTCAAAGGCTCAAGTAGAAGTTCGTAACACAAACGGGTTAGCCTCGGGAATTTTAAAAATCGTGAATTTTAAAAATAGCTAAATTTAGTAGTAGGGTTTAAATTCTACTTATGCTGGTATCAATCACGTAGATGGCTTGTTTTCTGCCTAAAAAGCTCATGTAGAAGTTCGTAACACAAACGGTTTAGCCTCAGGAATTTTAAAAATCGTGAATTTTAAAAATAGCTAAATTTAGTAGTAGGTTTTAAATTCTTCTTAAACTCGTTTCAATCAAGTAGCTAGCTTGCTTTCTTTCTAAAAAGCACATTTAGAAGTTCGTAACACAAACGGTTTAGCCTCAGGAATTTTAAAAATCGAGAATTTTAAAAATAGCTAAATTTAGTAGTAGGTTTTAAATTCTTCTTAACCTCGTTTCAATCATGTAATTGGCTTGCTTTCTATCTAAAAAGCACATTTAGAAGTTCGTAACACAAACGGTTTAGCATCAGGAATTTTAAAAGTCAAGAATTTTAAAAATAGCTAAATTTAGTAGTAGTACTGTTTAAATTCTATTTATGCTGGTATCAATCATGCAGATGGCTTGCTTTCTGCCTAAAAAGCTCATGTAGAAGTTCGTAACACAAACGGTTTAGCCTCGAGAATTTTAAAAATCGTGAATTTTAAAAATAGCTAAATTTAGTAGTAGGGTTTAAATTCTACTTATGCTGGTATCAATCATGTAGATGGCTTGCTTTCTGCCTAAAAAGCACATTTAGAAGTTCGTAACACAAACGGTTTGGCCTCAGGAATTTTAAAAATCGAGAATATTAAAAACAGCTAATTTTAGTAGTAGGTTTTAAATTCTTCTTAAACTCGTTTCAATCATGTAGATAGCTTGCTTTCTGTGTAATATGCATATTAAGAAGTTCGTAACACAAACGGTTTAGCCTCAGGAATTTTAAAAGTCGAGAATTTTAAAAATATCTAAATTTATTAGTAGGGTTTAAATTCTATTTATGCTGGTATCAATCATGTAGATGCCTTGCTTTCTGCCTAAAAAGCACATTTAGAAGTTCGTAACACAAACGGTTTAGCATCAGGAATTTTAAAAATCGAGAATTTTAAAAATAGCTAATTTTAGTAGTAAGTTTTAAATTCTTTTTAAACTCGTTTCAGTCATGTAGATAGCTTGCTTTCTGTGTAATATGCATATTAAGAAGTTCGTAACACAAACGGTTTAGCCTCAGGAATTTTAAAAGTCGAGAATTTTAAAAATAGCTAAATTTAGTAGTATGGTATAAATTCTACTTATGCTGGTATCAATCATGTAGATGGCTTGCTTTCTGCCTCAAAAGCTCATGTAGAAGTTCGTAACACAAACGGGTTAGCCTCGGGAATTTTAAAAATCGTGAATTTTAAAAATAGCTAAATTTAGTAGTAGGGTTTAAATTGTACTTATGCTGGTATCAATCACGTAGATGGCTTGTTTTCTGCCTAAAAAGCTCATGTAGAAGTTCGTAACACAAACGGTTTAGCCTCAGGAATTTTAAAAATCGTGAATTTTAAAAATAGCTAAATTTAGTAGTAGGTTTTAAATTCTTCTTAAACTCGTTTCATTCAAGTAGCTAGCTTGCTTTCTATCTAAAAAGCACATTTAGAAGTTCGTAACACAAACGGTTTAGCCTCAGGAATTTTAAAAATCGAGAATTTTAAAAATAGCTAAATTTAGTAGTAGGTTTTAAATTCTTCTTAACCTCGTTTCAATCATGTAGTTGGCTTGCTTTCTATCTAAAAAGCACATTTAGAAGTTCGTAACACAAACGGTTTAGCATCAGGTATTTTAAAAGTCAAGAATTTTAAAAATAGCTAAATTTAGTAGTAGTACTGTTTAAATTCTATTTATGCTGGTATCAATCATGTAGATGGCTTGCTTTCTGCCTAAAAAGCACATTTAGAAGTTCGTAACACAAACAGTTTAGCCTCAGGAATTTTAAAAATCGAGAATATTAAAAACAGCTAATTTTAGTAGTAGGTTTTAAATTCTTTTTAAACTCGTTTCAATCATGTAGATAGCTTGCTTTCTGTGTAAAATGCATATTAAGAAGTTCGTAACACAAACGGTTTCGCCTCGGGAATTTTAAAAATCGTGAATTTTAAAAGTAGCTAAATTTAGTAGTAGGGTTTAAATTCTACTTATGCTTTTATCAATCATGTAGATGCCTTGCGTTCTGCTTAAAAAGCACATTTAGAAGTTCGTAACACAAACGGTTTAGCCTCAGGAATTTTAAAAATCGAGAATTTTAAAAATAGCTAATTTTCGTAGTAAGTTTTAAATTCTTTTTAAACTCGTTTCAGTCATGTAGATAGCTTGCTTTCTGTGTAATATGCATATTAAGAAGTTCGTAACACAAACGGTTTAGCCTCAGGAATTTTAAAAGTCGAGAATTTTAAAAATATCTAAATTTATTAGTAGGGTTTAAATTCTACTTATGCTGGTATCAATCATGTAGATGGCTTGCTTTCTGCCTAAAAAGCACATTTAGAAGTTCGTAACACAAACGGTTTAGCCTCGGGAATTTTAAAAGTCAAGAATTTTAAAAATAGGTAAATTTAGTAGTAGGTTTTAAATTCTTCTTAAAATCGTTTCAATCATGTAGATGGCTTGCCTTCTGTCTAAAAAGCACATTCAGAAGTTCGTAACACAAACGGTTTAGCATCAGGAATATTAAAAGTCAAGAATTTTAAAAATAGCTAAATTTAGTAGTAGGGTTTAAATTCTACTTAAGCTGGTATCAATCATGTTGATGGCTTGCTTTCTGCCTAAAAAGCACATTCAGAAGTTCGTAACACAAACGGTTTAGCCTCAGGAATTTTAAAAATCGAGAATTTTAAAAATAGCTAAATTTAGTAGTAGGTTTTAAATTCTTCTTAAAATCGTTTCAATCATGTAGATGGCTTGCCTTCTGTCTAAAAAGCACATTCAGAAGTTCGTAACACAAACGGTTTAGCCTCAGGAATTTTAAAAATCGAGAATTTTAAAAATAGCTAAATTTAGTAGTAGGTTTTAAATTCTTCTTAAAATCGTTTCAATCATTTAGGGTGGCTTGCTTTCTATCTAAAAAGCACATTTCGAAGTTCGTAACACAAACGGTTTAGCATCAGGAATATTGAAAGTCAAGAATTTTAAAAATAGCTAAATTTAGTAGTAGGGTATAAATTCTACTTATGCTGGGATCAATCATGTAGATGGCTTGCTTTCTGCCTAAAAAGCACATTTAGAAGTTCGTAACACAAACGGTTTAGCCTCAGGAATTTTAAAAATCGAGAATTTTAAAAATAGCTAAATTTAGTAGTAGGTTCTAAATTCTTCTTAAACTCGTTTCAATCATGTAGCTAGCTTGCTTTCTATCTAAAAAGCACATTTAGAAGTTCGTAACACAAACGGTTTAGCATCAGGGATATTAAAAGTCAAGAATTTTAAAAATAGCTAAACTTAGTAGTAGGGTATAAATTCTACTTATGCTGGTATCAATCATTTAGATGGCTTGCTTTCTGCCTCAAAAGCTCATGTAGAAGTTCGTAACACAAACGGGTTAGCCTCGGGAATTTTAAAAATCGTGAATTTTAAAAATAGCTAAATTTAGTAGTAGGGTTTAAATTGTACTTATGCTGGTATCAATCACGTAGATGGCTTGTTTTCTGCCTAAAAAGCTCATGTAGAAGTTCGTAACACAAACGGTTTAGCCTCAGGAATTTTAAAAATCGTGAATTTTAAAAATAGCTAAATTTAGTAGTAGGTTTTAAATTCTTCTTAAACTAGTTTCAATCAAGTAGCTAGCTTGCTTTCTATCTAAAAAGCACATTTAGAAGTTCGTAACACAAACGGTTTAGCCTCAGGAATTTTAAAAATCGAGAATTTTAAAAATAGCTAAATTTAGTAGTAGGTTTTAAATTCTTCTTAACCTCGTTTCAATCATGTAGTTGGCTTGATTTCTATCTAAAAAGCACATTTAGAAGTTCGTTACACAAACGGTTTAGCATCAGGTATTTTAAAAGTCAAGAATTTTAAAAATAGCTAAATTTAGTAGTAGTACTGTTTAAATTCTATTTATGCTGGTATCAATCATGTAGATGGCTTGCTTTCTGCCTAAAAAGCTCATGTAGAAGTTCGTAACACAAACGGTTTAGCCTCGAGAATTTTAAAAATCGTGAATTTTAAAAATAGCTAAATTTAGTAGTAGGGTTTAAATTCTACTTATGCTGGTATCAATCATGTAGATGGCTTGCTTTCTGCCTAAAAAGCACATTTAGAAGTTCGTAACACAAACGGTTTAGCCTCGGGAATTTTAAAAGTCAAGAATTTTAAAAATAGCTAAATTTAGTAGTAGGTTTTAAATTCTTCTTAAAATCGTTTCAATCATGTAGATGGCTTGCCTTCTGTCTAAAAAGCACATTCAGAAGTTCGTAACACAAACGGTTTAGCATCAGGAATATTAAAAGTCAAGAATTTTAAAAATAGCTAAATTTAGTAGTAGGGATTAAATTCTACTTAAGCTGGTATCAATCATGTTGATGGCTTGCTTTCTGCCTAAAAAGCACATTCAGAAGTTCGTAACACAAACGGTTTAGCCTCAGGAATTTTAAAAATCTAGAATTTTAAAAATAGCTAAATTTAGTAGTAGGTTTTAAATTCTTCTTAAAATCGTTTCAATCATGTAGATGGCTTGCCTTCTGTCTAAAAAGCACATTCAGAAGTTCGTAACACAAACGGTTTAGCCTCAGGAATTTTAAAAATCGAGAATTTTAAAAATAGCTAAATTTAGTAGTAGGTTTTAAATTCTTCTTAAAATCGTTTCAATCATGTAGGGTGGCTTGCTTTCTATCTAAAAAGCACATTTCGAAGTTCGTAACACAAACGGTTTAGCATCAGGAATATTAAAAGATAAGAATTTTAAAAATAGCTAAATTTAGTAGTAGGGTTTAAATTCTACTTAAGCTGGTATCAATCACGTAGATGGCTTGTTTTCTGCCTGCTCAAGTAGAAGTTCGTAACACAAACGGTTTAGCCCCAGGAATTTTAAAAATCGATAATTTTAAAAATAGCTAAATTTAGTAGTAGGTTTTAAATTCTTCTTAAACTCGTTTCAATCATGTAGCTAGCTTGCTTTCTATCTAAAAAGCACATTTCGAAGTTCGTAACACAAACGGTTTAGCCTCAGGAATTTTAAAAATCGAGAATTTTAAAAATAGCTAATTTTAGTAGTAGGTTTTAAATTCTCCTTAAACTCGTTTCAATCATGTAGATAGCTTGCTTTCTGTGTAAAATTCATATTAAGAAGTTCGTAACACAAACGGTTTAGCCTCCGGGATTTTAAAAATCGAGAATTTTAAAAATAGCTAATTTTATTAGTAGGGTTTAAATTCTACTTATGCTGGTATCAATCATGTTGATGGCTTGCTTTCTGCCTAAAAAGCACATTTAGAAGCTCGTAACACAAACGGTTTAGCCTCAGGAATTTTAAGAATCGAGAATTTTAAAAATGGCTAAATTTAGTAGTAGGTTTTAAATTCTTCTTAAACGCGTTTCAATCATGTAGACAGCTTGCTTTCTGTCTAAAAAGCACATTTAGAAGTTCTTAGCGCAAACGGTTTAGCCCCAGGAATTTTAAAAATCGAGAATTATAAAAATAGCTAAATTTAGTAGTAGGTTTTAAATTCTTCTTAAACTCGTTTCAATCATGTAGCTAACTTCCTTTCTGTCTAAAAAGCACATTTAGAAGTTCGTAGCACAAACGGCTTAGTCCCAGGAACTTTAACAATTTAGAATTTTAAAAATAGCTAAATTTAGTAGTAGGTTTTAAATTCTTCTTAAGCTCGTTTCAATCATGTAGTTAGCTTGCTTTCTATGTAAAAAGCACATTTAGAAGTTCGTAACACAAACGGTTTGGCCTCAGGAATTTTAAAAATCGAGAATTTTAAAAATAGCTAAATTTAGTAGTAGGTTTTAAATTCTTCTTAAACTCGTTTCAATCAGTAGATAGCTTGCTTTCTGTCTAAAAAGCACATTTAGAAGTTCGTAGCACAAACGGTTTAGCCCCAGGAATTTTAAAAATCGAGAATTATAAAAATAGCTAAATTTAGTAGTAGGTTTTAAATTCTTCTTAAACTCGTTTCAATCAGTAGATAGCTTGCTTTCTATCTAAAAAGCACATTTAGAAGTTCGTAACACAAACGGTTTAGCATCAGGAATATTGAAAGTCAAGAATTTTAAAAATAGCTAAATTTAGTAGTAGGGTATAAATTCTACTTATGCTGGGATCAATCATGTAGATGGCTTGCTTTCTGCCTAAAAAGCACATTTAGAAGTTCGTAACACAAACGGTTTAGCCTCAGGAATTTTAAAAATCGAGAATTTTAAAAATTTCTAAATTTAGTAGTAGGTTCTAAATTCTTCTTAAACTCGTTTCAATCATGTAGCTAGCTTGCTTTCTATCTAAAAAGCACATTTAGAAGTTCGTAACACAAACGGTTTAGCATCAGGAATATTAAAAGTCAAGAATTTTAAAAATAGCTAAACTTAGTAGTAGGGTATAAATTCTACTTATGCTGGTATCAATCATTTAGATGGCTTGCTTTCTGCCTCAAAAGCTCATGTAGAAGTTCGTAACAAAAACGGGTTAGCCTCGGGAATTTTAAAAATCGTGAATTTTAAAAATAGCTAAATTTAGTAGTAGGGTTTAAATTCTACTTATGCTGGTATCAATCACGTAGATGGCTTGTTTTCTGCCTAAAAAACTCATGTAGAAGTTCGTAACACAAACGGTCTAGCCTCAGGAATTTTAAAAATCGTGAATTTTAAAAATAGCTAAATTTAGTAGTAGGTTTTAAATTCTTCTTAAACTCGTTTCAATCAAGTAGCTAGCTTGCTTTCTATCTAAAAAGCACATTTAGAAGTTCGTAACACAAACGGTTTAGCCTCAGGAATTTTAAAAATCGAGAATTTTAAAAATAGCTAAATTTAGTAGTAGGTTTTAAATTCTTCTTAACCTCGTTTCAATCATGTAGTTGGCTTGCTTTCTATCTAAAAAGCACATTTAGAAGTTCGTACAAACGGTTTAGCTTCAGGAATTTTAAAAGTCAAGAATTTTAAAAATAGCTAAATTTAGTAGTAGTACTGTTTAAATTCTATTTATGCTAGTATCAATCATGTAGATGGCTTGCTTTCTGCCTAAAAAGCTCATGTAGAAGTTCGTAACACAAACGGTTTAGCCTCGAGAATTTTAAAAATCGTGAATTTTAAAAATAGCTAAATTTAGTAGTAGGGTTTAAATTCTACTTATGCTGGTATCAATCATGTGGATGGCTTGCTTTCTGCCTAAAAAGTACATTTAGAAGTTCGTAACACAAACGGTTTGGCCTCAGGAATTTTAAAAATCGAGAATATTAAAAACAGCTAATTTTAGTAGTAGGTTTTAAATTCTTCTTAAACTCGTTTCAATCATGTAGATAGCTTGCTTTCTGTGTAAAATGCATATTGAGAAGTTCGTAACAGAAACGGTTTAGCCTCAGGAATTTTAAAAATCGTGAATTTTAAAAATAGCTAAATTTAGTAGTAGGGTTTAAATTCTACTTATGCTGGTATCAATCATGTAGATGCCTTGCTTTCTGCCTAAAAAGCACATTTAGAAGTTCGTAACACAAACGGTTTAGCCTCAGGAATTTTAAAAATCGAGAATTTTAAAAATAGCTAATTTTAGTAGTAAGTTTTAAATTCTTTTTAAACTCGTTTCAGTCATGTAGATAGCTTGCTTTCTGTGTAATATGCATATTAAGAAGTTCGTAACACAAACGGTTTAGCCTCAGGAATTTTAAAAGTCGAGAATTTTAAAAATAGCTAAATTTAGTAGTATGGTATAAATTCTACTTATGCTGGTATCAATCATGTAGATGGCTTGCTTTCTGCCTCAAAAGCTCATGTAGAAGTTCGTAACACAAACGGGTTAGCCTCGGGAATTTTAAAAATCGTGAATTTTAAAAATAGCTAAATTTAGCAGTAGGGTTTAAATTGTACTTATGCTGGTATCAATCACGTAGATGGCTTGTTTTCTGCCTAAAAAGCTCATGTAGAAGTTCGTAACACAAACGGTTTAGCCTCAGGAATTTTAAAAATCGTGAATTTTAAAAATAGCTAAATTTAGTAGTAGGTTTTAAATTCTTCTTAAACTCGTTTCAATCATGTAGCTAGCTTGCTTTCTATCTAAAAAGCACATTTAGAAGTTCGTAACACAAACGGTTTAGCCTCAGGAATTTTAAAAATCGTGAATTTTAAAAATAGCTAAATTTAGTAGTAGGGTTTAAATTCTACTTATGCTGGTATCAATCATGTAGATGGCTTGCTTTCTGCCTAAAAAGCACATTTAGAAGTTCGTAACACAAACAGTTTAGCCTCAGGAATTTTAAAAATCGAGAATATTAAAAACAGCTAATTTTAGTAGTAGGTTTTAAATTCTTCTTAAACTCGTTTCAATCATGTAGATAGCTTGCTTTCTGTGTAAAATGCATATTAAGAAGTTCGTAACACAAACGGTTTCGCCTCGGGAATTTTAAAAATCGTGAATTTTGAAAATAGCTAAATTTAGTAGTAGGGTTTAAATTCTACTTATGCTTTGATCAATCATGTAGATGCCTTGCTTTCTGCCTAAAAAGCACATTTAGAAGTTCGTAACACAAACGGTTTAGCCTCAGGAATTTTAAAAATCGAGAATTTTAAAAATAGCTAATTTTGGTAGTAAGTTTTAAATTCTTTTTAAACTCGTTTCAGTCATGTAGATAGCTTGCTTTCTGTGTAATATGCATATTAAGAAGTTCGTAACACAAACGGTTTAGCCTCAGGAATTTTAAAAGTCGAGAATTTTAAAAATATCTAAATTTATTACTAGGGTTTAAATTCTACTTATGCTGGTATCAATCATGTTGATGGCTTGCTTTCTGCCTAAAAAGCACATTCAGAAGTTCGTAACACAAACGGTTTAGCCTCAGGAATTTTAAAAATCGAGAATTTTAAAAATAGCTAAATTTAGTAGTAGGTTTTAAATTCTTCTTAAAATCGTTTCAATCATGTAGGGTGGCTTGCTTTCTATCTAAAAAGCACATTTCGAAGTTCGTAACACAAACGGTTTAGCATCAGGAATATTAAAAGTCAAGAATTTTAAAAATAGCCAAATTTAGTAGTAGGGTTTAAATTCTACTTATGCTGGTATCAATCACGTAGATGGCTTGCTTTCTGCGTAAAAAGCACATTTAGAAGTTCGTAACACAAACAGTTTAGCCTCAGGAATTTTAAAAATCGAGAATATTAAAAACAGCTAATTTTAGTAGTAGGTTTTAAATTCTTCTTAAACTCGTTTCAATCATGTAGATAGCTCGCTTTCTGTGTAAAATGCATATTAAGAAGTTCGTAACACAAACGGTTTCGCCTCGGGAATTTTAAAAATCGTGAATTTTGAAAATAGCTAAATTTAGTAGTAGGGTTTAAATTCTACTTATGCTTTTATCAATCATGTAGATGCCTTGCTTTCTGCCTAAAAAGCACATTTAGAAGTTCGTAACACAAACGGTTTAGCCTCAGGAATTTTAAAAATCGAGAATTTTAAAAATAGCTAATTTTGGTAGTAAGTTTTAAATTCTTTTTAAACTCGTTTCAGTCATGTAGATAGCTTGCTTTCTGTGTAAAATGCATATTAAGAAGTTCGTAACACAAACGGTTTCGCCTCGGGAATTTTAAAAATCGTGAATTTTGAAAATAGCTAAATTTAGTAGTAGGGTTTAAATTCTACTTATGCTTTTATCAATCATGTAGATGCCTTGCTTTCTGCCTAAAAAGCACATTTAGAAGTTCGTAACACAAACAGTTTAGCCTCAGGAATTTTAAAAATCGAGAATATTAAAAACAGCTAATTTTAGTAGTAGGTTTTAAATTCTTCTTAAACTCGTTTCAATCATGTAGATAGCTTGCTTTCTGTGTAAAATGCATATTAAGAAGTTCGTAACACAAACGGTTTCGCCTCGGGAATTTTAAAAATCCTGAATTTTGAAAATAGCTAAATTTAGTAGTAGGGTTTAAATTCTACTTATGCTTTTATCAATCATGTAGATGCCTTGCTTTCTGCCTAAAAAGCACATTTAGAAGTTCGTAACACAAACGGTTTAGCCTCAGGAATTTTAAAAATCGAGAATTTTAAAAATAGCTAATTTTGGTAGTAAGTTTTAAATTCTTTTTAAACTCGTTTCAGTCATGTAGATAGCTTGCTTTCTGTGTAATATGCATATTAAGAAGTTCGTAACACAAACGGTTTAGCCTCAGGAATTTTAAAAGTCGAGAATTTTAAAAATATCTAAATTTATTACTAGGGTTTAAATTCTACTTATGCTGGTATCAATCATGTTGATGGCTTGCTTTCTGCCTAAAAAGCACATTCAGAAGTTCGTAACACAAACGGTTTAGCCTCAGGAATTTTAAAAATCGAGAATTTTAAAAATAGCTAAATTTAGTAGTAGGTTTTAAATTCTTCTTAAAATCGTTTCAATCATGTAGGGTGGCTTGCTTTCTATCTAAAAAGCACATTTCGAAGTTCGTAACACAAACGGTTTAGCATCAGGAATATTAAAAGTCAAGAATTTTAAAAATAGCCAAATTTAGTAGTAGGGTTTAAATTCTACTTATGCTGGTATCAATCACGTAGATGGCTTGTTTTCTGCCTGCTCAAGTAGAAGTTCGTAACACAAACGGTTTAGCCCCAGGAATTTAAAAATCGATAATTTTAAAAATAGCTAAATTTAGTAGTAGGTTTTAAATTCTTCTTAAACTCGTTTCAATCATGTAGCTAGCTTGCTTTCTATCTAAAAAGCACATTTAGAAGTTCGTAACACAAACGGTTTAGCCTCAGGAATTTTAAAAATCGTGAATTTTAAAAATAGCTAAATTTAGTAGTAGGGTTTAAATTCTACTTATGCTGGTATCAATCATGTAGATGGCTTGCTTTCTGCCTAAAAAGCACATTTAGAAGTTCGTAACACAAACAGTTTAGCCTCAGGAATTTTAAAAATCGAGAATATTAAAAACAGCTAATTTTAGTAGTAGGTTTTAAATTCTTCTTAAACTCGTTTCAATCATGTAGATAGCTTGCTTTCTGTGTAAAATGCATATTAAGAAGTTCGTAACACAAACGGTTTCGCCTCGGGAATTTTAAAAATCGTGAATTTTGAAAATAGCTAAATTTAGTAGTAGGGTTTAAATTCTACTTATGCTTTTATCAATCATGTAGATGCCTTGCTTTCTGCCTAAAAAGCACATTTAGAAGTTCGTAACACAAAGGGTTTAGCCTCAGGAATTTTAAAAATCGAGAATTTTAAAAATAGCTAATTTTGGTAGTAAGTTTTAAATTCTTTTTAAACTCGTTTCAGTCATGTAGATAGCTTGCTTTCTGTGTAATATGCATATTAAGAAGTTCGTAACACAAACGGTTTAGCCTCAGGAATTTTAAAAGTCGTGAATTTTGAAAATAGCTAAATTTAGTAGTAGGGTTTAAATTCTACTTATGCTTTTATCAATCATGTAGATGCCTTGCTTTCTGCCTAAAAAGCACATTTAGAAGTTCGTAACACAAACAGTTTAGCCTCGGGAATTTTAAAAATCGAGAATATTAAAAACAGCTAATTTTAGTAGTAGGTTTTAAATTCTTCTTAAACTCGTTTCAATCATGTAGATAGCTTGCTTTCTGTGTAAAATGCATATTAAGAAGTTCGTAACACAAACGGTTTCGCCTCGGGAATTTTAAAAATCGTGAATTTTGAAAATAGCTAAATTTAGTAGTAGGGTTTAAATTCTACTTATGCTTTTATCAATCATGTAGATGCCTTGCTTTCTGCCTAAAAAGCACATTTAGAAGTTCGTAACACAAACGGTTTAGCCTCAGGAATTTTAAAAATCGAGAATTTTAAAAATAGCTAATTTTGGTAGTAAGTTTTAAATTCTTTTTAAACTCGTTTCAGTCATGTAGATAGCTTGCTTTCTGTGTAATATGCATATTAAGAAGTTCGTAACACAAACGGTTTAGCCTCAGGAATTTTAAAAGTCGAGAATTTTAAAAATATCTAAATTTATTACTAGGGTTTAAATTCTACTTATGCTGGTATCAATCATGTTGATGGCTTGCTTTCTGCCTAAAAAGCACATTCAGAAGTTCGTAACACAAACGGTTTAGCCTCAGGAATTTTAAAAATCGAGAATTTTAAAAATAGCTAAATTTAGTAGTAGGTTTTAAATTCTTCTTAAAATCGTTTCAATCATGTAGGGTGGCTTGCTTTCTATCTAAAAAGCACATTTCGAAGTTCGTAACACAAACGGTTTAGCATCAGGAATATTAAAAGTCAAGAATTTTAAAAATAGCCAAATTTAGTAGTAGGGTTTAAATTCTACTTATGCTGGTATCAATCATGTTGATGGCTTGCTTTCTGCCTAAAAAGCACATTCAGAAGTTCGTAACACAAACGGTTTAGCCTCAGGAATTTTAAAAATCGAGAATTTTAAAAATAGCTAATTTTGGTAGTAAGTTTTAAATTCTTTTTAAACTCGTTTCAGTCATGTAGATAGCTTGCTTTCTGTGTAATATGCATATTAAGAAGTTCGTAACACAAACGGTTTAGCCTCAGGAATTTTAAAAGTCGAGAATTTTAAAAATATCTAAATTTATTACTAGGGTTTAAATTCTACTTATGCTGGTATCAATCATGTTGATGGCTTGCTTTCTGCCTAAAAAGCACATTCAGAAGTTCGTAACACAAACGGTTTAGCCTCAGGAATTTTAAAAATCGAGAATTTTAAAAATAGCTAAATTTAGTAGTAGGTTTTAAATTCTTCTTAAAATCGTTTCAATCATGTAGGGTGGCTTGCTTTCTATCTAAAAAGCACATTTCGAAGTTCGTAACACAAACGGTTTAGCATCAGGAATATTAAAAGTCAAGAATTTTAAAAATAGCCAAATTTAGTAGTAGGGTTCAAATTCTACTTATGCTGGTATCAATCACGTAGATGGCTTGTTTTCTGCCTGCTCAAGTAGAAGTTCGTAACACAAACGGTTTAGCCCCAGGAATTTAAAAATCGATAATTTTAAAAATAGCTAAATTTAGTAGTAGGTTTTAAATTCTTCTTAAACTCGTTTCAATCATGTAGCTAGCTTGCTTTCTATCTAAAAAGCACATTTAGAAGTTCGTAACACAAACGGTTTAGCCTCAGGAATTTTAAAAATCGTGAATTTTAAAAATAGCTAAATTTAGTAGTAGGGTTTAAATTCTACTTATGCTGGTATCAATCATGTAGATGGCTTGCTTTCTGCCTAAAAAGCACATTTAGAAGTTCGTAACACAAACAGTTTAGCCTCAGGAATTTTAAAAATCGAGAATATTAAAAACAGCTAATTTTAGTAGTAGGTTTTAAATTCTTCTTAAACTCGTTTCAATCATGTAGATAGCTTGCTTTCTGTGTAAAATGCATATTAAGAAGTTCGTAACACAAACGGTTTCGCCTCGGGAATTTTAAAAATCGTGAATTTTGAAAATAGCTAAATTTAGTAGTAGGGTTTAAATTCTACTTATGCTTTTATCAATCATGTAGATGCCTTGCTTTCTGCCTAAAAAGCACATTTAGAAGTTCGTAACACAAAGGGTTTAGCCTCAGGAATTTTAAAAATCGAGAATTTTAAAAATAGCTAATTTTGGTAGTAAGTTTTAAATTCTTTTTAAACTCGTTTCAGTCATGTAGATAGCTTGCTTTCTGTGTAATATGCATATTAAGAAGTTCGTAACACAAACGGTTTAGCCTCAGGAATTTTAAAAGTCGTGAATTTTGAAAATAGCTAAATTTAGTAGTAGGGTTTAAATTCTACTTATGCTTTTATCAATCATGTAGATGCCTTGCTTTCTGCCTAAAAAGCACATTTAGAAGTTCGTAACACAAACAGTTTAGCCTCGGGAATTTTAAAAATCGAGAATATTAAAAACAGCTAATTTTAGTAGTAGGTTTTAAATTCTTCTTAAACTCGTTTCAATCATGTAGATAGCTTGCTTTCTGTGTAAAATGCATATTAAGAAGTTCGTAACACAAACGGTTTCGCCTCGGGAATTTTAAAAATCGTGAATTTTGAAAATAGCTAAATTTAGTAGTAGGGTTTAAATTCTACTTATGCTTTTATCAATCATGTAGATGCCTTGCTTTCTGCCTAAAAAGCACATTTAGAAGTTCGTAACACAAACGGTTTAGCCTCAGGAATTTTAAAAATCGAGAATTTTAAAAATAGCTAATTTTGGTAGTAAGTTTTAAATTCTTTTTAAACTCGTTTCAGTCATGTAGATAGCTTGCTTTCTGTGTAATATGCATATTAAGAAGTTCGTAACACAAACGGTTTAGCCTCAGGAATTTTAAAAGTCGAGAATTTTAAAAATATCTAAATTTATTACTAGGGTTTAAATTCTACTTATGCTGGTATCAATCATGTTGATGGCTTGCTTTCTGCCTAAAAAGCACATTCAGAAGTTCGTAACACAAACGGTTTAGCCTCAGGAATTTTAAAAATCGAGAATTTTAAAAATAGCTAAATTTAGTAGTAGGTTTTAAATTCTTCTTAAAATCGTTTCATTCATGTAGGGTGGCTTGCTTTCTATCTAAAAAGCACATTTCGAAGTTCGTAACACAAACGGTTTAGCATCAGGAATATTAAAAGTCAAGAATTTTAAAAATAGCCAAATTTAGTAGTAGGGTTTAAATTCTACTTATGCTGGTATCAATCATGTTGATGGCTTGCTTTCTGCCTAAAAAGCACATTCAGAAGTTCGTAACACAAACGGTTTAGCCTCAGGAATTTTAAAAATCGAGAATTTTAAAAATAGCTAAATTTAGTAGTAGGTTTTAAATTCTTCTTAAAATCGTTTCAATCATGTAGGGTGGCTTGCTTTCTATCTAAAAAGCACATTTCGAAGTTCGTAACACAAAGGGTTTAGCATCAGGAATATTAAAAGTCAAGAATTTTATAAATAGCCAAATTTAGTAGTAGGGTTTAAATTCTACTTATGCTGGTATCAATCACGTAGATGGCTTGCTTTCTGCCTAAAAAGCACATTTAGAAGTTCGTAACACAAACAGTTTAGCCTCAGGAATTTTAAAAATCGAGAATATTAAAAACAGCTAATTTTAGTAGTAGGTTTTAAATTCTTCTTAAACTCGTTTCAATCATGTAGATAGCTTGCTTTCTGTGTAAAATGCATATTAAGAAGTTCGTAACACAAACGGTTTCACCTCGGGAATTTTAAAAATCGTGAATTTTGAAAATAGCTAAATTTAGTAGTAGGGTTTAAATTCTACTTATGCTTTTATCAATCATGTAGATGCCTTGCTTTCTGCCTAAAAAGCACATTTAGAAGTTCGTAACACAAACGGTTTAGCCTCAGGAATTTTAAAAATCGAGAATTTTAAAAATAGCTAATTTTGGTAGTAAGTTTTAAATTCTTTTTAAACTAGTTTCAGTCATGTAGATAGCTTGCTTTCTGTGTAAAATGCATATTAAGAAGTTCGTAACACAAACGGTTTCGCCTCGGGAATTTTAAAAATCGTGAATTTTGAAAATAGCTAAATTTAGTAGTAGGGTTTAAATTCTACTTATGCTTTTATCAATCATGTAGATGCCTTGCTTTCTGCCTAAAAAGCACATTTAGAAGTTCGTAACACAAACAGTTTAGCCTCAGGAATTTTAAAAATCGAGAATATTAAAAACAGCTAATTTTAGTAGTAGGTTTTAAATTCTTCTTAAACTCGTTTCAATCATGTAGATAGCTTGCTTTCTGTGTAAAATGCATATTAAGAAGTTCGTAACACAAACGGTTTCGCCTCGGGAATTTTAAAAATCGTGAATTTTGAAAATAGCTAAATTTAGTAGTAGGGTTTAAATTCTACTTATGCTTTTATCAATCATGTAGATGCCTTGCTTTCTGCCTAAAAAGCACATTTAGAAGTTCGTAACACAAACGGTTTAGCCTCAGGAATTTTAAAAATCGAGAATTTTAAAAATAGCTAATTTTGGTAGTAAGTTTTAAATTCTTTTTAAACTCGTTTCAGTCATGTAGATAGCTTGCTTTCTGTGTAATATGCATATTAAGAAGTTCGTAACACAAACGGTTTAGCCTCAGGAATTTTAAAAGTCGAGAATTTTAAAAATATCTAAATTTATTACTAGGGTTTAAATTCTACTTATGCTGGTATCAATCATGTTGATGGCTTGCTTTCTGCCTAAAAAGCACATTCAGAAGTTCGTAACACAAACGGTTTAGCCTCAGGAATTTTAAAAATCGAGAATTTTAAAAATAGCTAAATTTAGTAGTAGGTTTTAAATTCTTCTTAAAATCGTTTCAATCATGTAGGGTGGCTTGCTTTCTATCTAAAAAGCACATTTCGAAGTTCGTAACACAAACGGTTTAGCATCAGGAATATTAAAAGTCAAGAATTTTAAAAATAGCCAAATTTAGTAGTAGGGTTTAAATTCTACTTATGCTGGTATCAATCACGTAGATGGCTTGTTTTCTGCCTGCTCAAGTAGAAGTTCGTAACACAAACGGTTTAGCCCCAGGAATTTAAAAATCGATAATTTTAAAAATAGCTAAATTTAGTAGTAGGTTTTAAATTCTTCTTAAACTCGTTTCAATCATGTAGCTAGCTTGCTTTCTATCTAAAAAGCCCATTTAGAAGTTCGTAACACAAACGGTTTAGCCTCAGGAATTTTAAAAATCGTGAATTTTAAAAATAGCTAAATTTAGTAGTAGGGTTTAAATTCTACTTATGCTGGTATCAATCATGTAGATGGCTTGCTTTCTGCCTAAAAAGCACATTTAGAAGTTCGTAACACAAACAGTTTAGCCTCAGGAATTTTAAAAATCGAGAATATTAAAAACAGCTAATTTTAGTAGTAGGTTTTAAATTCTTCTTAAACTCGTTTCAATCATGTAGATAGCTTGCTTTCTGTGTAAAATGCATATTAGGAAGTTCGTAACACAAACGGTTTCGCCTCGGGAATTTTAAAAATCGTGAATTTTGAAAATAGCTAAATTTAGTAGTAGGGTTTAAATTCTACTTATGCTTTTATCAATCATGTAGATGCCTTGCTTTCTGCCTAAAAAGCACATCTAGAAGTTCGTAACACAAACGGTTTAGCCTCAGGAATTTTAAAAATCGAGAATTTTAAAAATAGCTAATTTTGGTAGTAAGTTTTAAATTCTTTTTAAACTCGTTTCAGTCATGTAGATAGCTTGCTTTCTGTGTAATATGCATATTAAGAAGTTCGTAACACAAACGGTTTAGCCTCAGGAATTTTAAAAGTCGTGAATTTTGAAAATAGCTAAATTTAGTAGTAGGGTTTAAATTCTACTTATGCTTTTATCAATCATGTAGATGCCTTGCTTTCTGCCTAAAAAGCACATTTAGAAGTTCGTAACACAAACAGTTTAGCCTCAGGAATTTTAAAAATCGAGAATATTAAAAACAGCTAATTTTAGTAGTAGGTTTTAAATTCTTCTTAAACTCGTTTCAATCATGTAGATAGCTTGCTTTCTGTGTAAAATGCATATTAAGAAGTTCGTAACACAAACGGTTTCACCTCGGGAATTTTAAAAATCGTGAATTTTGAAAATAGCTAAATTTAGTAGTAGGGTTTAAATTCTACTTATGCTTTTATCAATCATGTAGATGCCTTGCTTTCTGCCTAAAAAGCACATTTAGAAGTTCGTAACACAAACGGTTTAGCCTCAGGAATTTTAAAAATCGAGAATTTTAAAAATAGCTAATTTTGGTAGTAAGTTTTAAATTCTTTTTAAACTAGTTTCAGTCATGTAGATAGCTTGCTTTCTGTGTAAAATGCATATTAAGAAGTTCGTAACACAAACGGTTTCGCCTCGGGAATTTTAAAAATCGTGAATTTTGAAAATAGCTAAATTTAGTAGTAGGGTTTAAATTCTACTTATGCTTTTATCAATCATGTAGATGCCTTGCTTTCTGCCTAAAAAGCACATTTAGAAGTTCGTAACACAAACAGTTTAGCCTCAGGAATTTTAAAAATCGAGAATATTAAAAACAGCTAATTTTAGTAGTAGGTTTTAAATTCTTCTTAAACTCGTTTCAATCATGTAGATAGCTTGCTTTCTGTGTAAAATGCATATTAAGAAGTTCGTAACACAAACGGTTTCGCCTCGGGAATTTTAAAAATCGTGAATTTTGAAAATAGCTAAATTTAGTAGTAGGGTTTAAATTCTACTTATGCTTTTATCAATCATGTAGATGCCTTGCTTTCTGCCTAAAAAGCACATTTAGAAGTTCGTAACACAAACGGTTTAGCCTCAGGAATTTTAAAAATCGAGAATTTTAAAAATAGCTAATTTTGGTAGTAAGTTTTAAATTCTTTTTAAACTCGTTTCAGTCATGTAGATAGCTTGCTTTCTGTGTAATATGCATATTAAGAAGTTCGTAACACAAACGGTTTAGCCTCAGGAATTTTAAAAGTCGAGAATTTTAAAAATATCTAAATTTATTACTAGGGTTTAAATTCTACTTATGCTGGTATCAATCATGTTGATGGCTTGCTTTCTGCCTAAAAAGCACATTCAGAAGTTCGTAACACAAACGGTTTAGCCTCAGGAATTTTAAAAATCGAGAATTTTAAAAATAGCTAAATTTAGTAGTAGGTTTTAAATTCTTCTTAAAATCGTTTCAATCATGTAGGGTGGCTTGCTTTCTATCTAAAAAGCACATTTCGAAGTTCGTAACACAAACGGTTTAGCATCAGGAATATTAAAAGTCAAGAATTTTAAAAATAGCCAAATTTAGTAGTAGGGTTTAAATTCTACTTATGCTGGTATCAATCACGTAGATGGCTTGTTTTCTGCCTGCTCAAGTAGAAGTTCGTAACACAAACGGTTTAGCCCCAGGAATTTAAAAATCGATAATTTTAAAAATAGCTAAATTTAGTAGTAGGTTTTAAATTCTTCTTAAACTCGTTTCAATCATGTAGCTAGCTTGCTTTCTATCTAAAAAGCCCATTTAGAAGTTCGTAACACAAACGGTTTAGCCTCAGGAATTTTAAAAATCGTGAATTTTAAAAATAGCTAAATTTAGTAGTAGGGTTTAAATTCTACTTATGCTGGTATCAATCATGTAGATGGCTTGTTTTCTGCCTAAAAAGCACATTTAGAAGTTCGTAACACAAACAGTTTAGCCTCAGGAATTTTAAAAATCGAGAATATTAAAAACAGCTAATTTTAGTAGTAGGTTTTAAATTCTTCTTAAACTCGTTTCAATCATGTAGATAGCTTGCTTTCTGTGTAAAATGCATATTAAGAAGTTCGTAACACAAACGGTTTCGCCTCGGGAATTTTAAAAATCGTGAATTTTGAAAATAGCTAAATTTAGTAGTAGGGTTTAAATTCTACTTATGCTCTTATCAATCATGTAGATGCCTTGCTTTCTGCCTAAAAAGCACATTTAGAAGTTCGTAACACAAACGGTTTAGCCTCAGGAATTTTAAAAATCGAGAATTTTAAAAATAGCTAATTTTGGTAGTAAGTTTTAAATTCTTTTTAAACTCGTTTCAGTCATGTAGATAGCTTGCTTTCTGTGTAATATGCATATTAAGAAGTTCGTAACACAAACGGTTTAGCCTCAGGAATTTTAAAAGTCGTGAATTTTGAAAATAGCTAAATTTAGTAGTAGGGTTTAAATTCTACTTATGCTTTTATCAATCATGTAGATGCCTTGCTTTCTGCCTAAAAAGCACATTTAGAAGTTCGTAACACAAACAGTTTAGCCTCAGGAATTTTAAAAATCGAGAATATTAAAAACAGCTAATTTTAGTAGTAGGTTTTAAATTCTTCTTAAACTCGTTTCAATCATGTAGATAGCTTGCTTTCTGTGTAAAATGCATATTAAGAAGTTCGTAACACAAACGGTTTCGCCTCGGGAATTTTAAAAATCGTGAATTTTGAAAATAGCTAAATTTAGTAGTAGGGTTTAAATTCTACTTATGCTTTTATCAATCATGTAGATGCCTTGCTTTCTGCCTAAAAAGCACATTTAGAAGTTCGTAACACAAACGGTTTAGCCTCAGGAATTTTAAAAATCGAGAATTTTAAAAATAGCTAATTTTGGTAGTAAGTTTTAAATTCTTTTTAAACTCGTTTCAGTCATGTAGATAGCTTGCTTTCTGTGTAATATGCATATTAAGAAGTTCGTAACACAAACGGTTTAGCCTCAGGAATTTTAAAAGTCGAGAATTTTAAAAATATCTAAATTTATTACTAGGGTTTAAATTCTACTTATGCTGGTATCAATCATGTTGATGGCTTGCTTTCTGCCTAAAAAGCACATTCAGAAGTTCGTAACACAAACGGTTTAGCCTCAGGAATTTTAAAAATCGAGAATTTTAAAAATAGCTAATTTTGGTAGTAAGTTTTAAATTCTTTTTAAACTAGTTTCAGTCATGTAGATAGCTTGCTTTCTGTGTAAAATGCATATTAAGAAGTTCGTAACACAAACGGTTTCGCCTCGGGAATTTTAAAAATCGTGAATTTTGAAAATAGCTAAATTTAGTAGTAGGGTTTAAATTCTACTTATGCTTTTATCAATCATGTAGATGCCTTGCTTTCTGCCTAAAAAGCACATTTAGAAGTTCGTAACACAAACAGTTTAGCCTCAGGAATTTTAAAAATCGAGAATATTAAAAACAGCTAATTTTAGTAGTAGGTTTTAAATTCTTCTTAAACTCGTTTCAATCATGTAGATAGCTTGCTTTCTGTGTAAAATGCATATTAAGAAGTTCGTAACACAAACGGTTTCGCCTCGGGAATTTTAAAAATCGTGAATTTTGAAAATAGCTAAATTTAGTAGTAGGGTTTAAATTCTACTTATGCTTTTATCAATCATGTAGATGCCTTGCTTTCTGCCTAAAAAGCACATTTAGAAGTTCGTAACACAAACGGTTTAGCCTCAGGAATTTTAAAAATCGAGAATTTTAAAAATAGCTAATTTTGGTAGTAAGTTTTAAATTCTTTTTAAACTCGTTTCAGTCATGTAGATAGCTTGCTTTCTGTGTAATATGCATATTAAGAAGTTCGTAACACAAACGGTTTAGCCTCAGGAATTTTAAAAGTCGAGAATTTTAAAAATATCTAAATTTATTACTAGGGTTTAAATTCTACTTATGCTGGTATCAATCATGTTGATGGCTTGCTTTCTGCCTAAAAAGCACATTCAGAAGTTCGTAACACAAACGGTTTAGCCTCAGGAATTTTAAAAATCGAGAATTTTAAAAATAGCTAAATTTAGTAGTAGGTTTTAAATTCTTCTTAAAATCGTTTCAATCATGTAGGGTGGCTTGCTTTCTATCTAAAAAGCACATTTCGAAGTTCGTAACACAAACGGTTTAGCATCAGGAATATTAAAAGTCAAGAATTTTAAAAATAGCCAAATTTAGTAGTAGGGTTTAAATTCTACTTATGCTGGTATCAATCACGTAGATGGCTTGTTTTCTGCCTGCTCAAGTAGAAGTTCGTAACACAAACGGTTTAGCCCCAGGAATTT
Source organism: Melanotus villosus (assembly GCA_963082815.1). Taxonomy (NCBI): domain Eukaryota; kingdom Metazoa; phylum Arthropoda; class Insecta; order Coleoptera; family Elateridae; genus Melanotus; species Melanotus villosus. The sequence continues at coordinate 34,048,937 of OY720419.1, read as the reverse complement.
AAAAATCGATAATTTTAAAAATAGCTAAATTTAGTAGTAGGTTTTAAATTCTTCTTAAACTCGTTTCAATCATGTAGCTAGCTTGCTTTCTATCTAAAAAGCACATTTAGAAGTTCGTAACACAAACGGTTTAGCCTCAGGAATTTTAAAAATCGTGAATTTTAAAAATAGCTAAATTTAGTAGTAGGGTTTAAATTCTACTTATGCTGGTATCAATCATGTAGATGGCTTGCTTTCTGCCTAAAAAGCACATTTAGAAGTTCGTAACACAAACAGTTTAGCCTCAGGAATTTTAAAAATCGAGAATATTAAAAACAGCTAATTTTAGTAGTAGGTTTTAAATTCTTCTTAAACTCGTTTCAATCATGTAGATAGCTTGCTTTCTGTGTAAAATGCATATTAAGAAGTTCGTAACACAAACGGTTTCGCCTCGGGAATTTTAAAAATCGTGAATTTTGAAAATAGCTAAATTTAGTAGTAGGGTTTAAATTCTACTTATGCTTTTATCAATCATGTAGATGCCTTGCTTTCTGCCTAAAAAGCACATTTAGAAGTTCGTAACACAAACGGTTTAGCCTCAGGAATTTTAAAAATCGAGAATTTTAAAAATAGCTAATTTTGGTAGTAAGTTTTAAATTCTTTTTAAACTCGTTTCAGTCATGTAGATAGCTTGCTTTCTGTGTAATATGCATATTAAGAAGTTCGTAACACAAACGGTTTAGCCTCAGGAATTTTAAAAGTCGAGAATTTTAAAAATATCTAAATTTATTACTAGGGTTTAAATTCTACTTATGCTGGTATCAATCATGTTGATGGCTTGCTTTCTGCCTAAAAAGCACATTCAGAAGTTCGTAACACAAACGGTTTAGCCTCAGGAATTTTAAAAATCGAGAATTTTAAAAATAGCTAAATTTAGTAGTAGGTTTTAAATTCTTCTTAAAATCGTTTCAATCATGTAGGGTGGCTTGCTTTCTATCTAAAAAGCACATTTCGAAGTTCGTAACACAAACGGTTTAGCATCAGGAATATTAAAAGTCAAGAATTATAAAAATAGCCAAATTTAGTAGTAGGGTTTAAATTCTACTTATGCTGGTATCAATCATGTTGATGGCTTGCTTTCTGCCTAAAAAGCACATTCAGAAGTTCGTAACACAAACGGTTTAGCCTCAGGAATTTTAAAAATCGAGAATTTTAAAAATAGCTAAATTTAGTAGTAGGTTTTAAATTCTTCTTAAAATCGTTTCAATCATGTAGGGTGGCTTGCTTTCTATCTAAAAAGCACATTTCGAAGTTCGTAACACAAACGGTTTAGCATCAGGAATATTAAAAGTCAAGAATTTTATAAATAGCCAAATTTAGTAGTAGGGTTTAAATTCTACTTATGCTGGTATCAATCACGTAGATGGCTTGCTTTCTGCCTAAAAAGCACATTTAGAAGTGCGTAACACAAACAGTTTAGCCTCAGGAATTTTAAAAATCGAGAATATTAAAAACAGCTAATTTTAGTAGTAGGTTTTAAATTCTTCTTAAACTCGTTTCAATCATGTAGATAGCTTGCTTTCTGTGTAAAATGCATATTAAGAAGTTCGTAACACAAACGGTTTCGCCTCGGGAATTTTAAAAATCGTGAATTTTGAAAATAGCTAAATTTAGTAGTAGGGTTTAAATTCTACTTATGCTTTTATCAATCATGTAGATGCCTTGCTTTCTGCCTAAAAAGCACATTTAGAAGTTCGTAACACAAACGGTTTAGCCTCAGGAATTTTAAAAATCGAGAATTTTAAAAATTGCTAATTTTGGTAGTAAGTTTTAAATTCTTTTTAAACTAGTTTCAGTCATGTAGATAGCTTGCTTTCTGTGTAAAATGCATATTAAGAAGTTCGTAACACAAACGGTTTCGCCTCGGGAATTTTAAAAATCGTGAATTTTGAAAATAGCTAAATTTAGTAGTAGGGTTTAAATTCTACTTATGCTTTTATCAATCATGTAGATGCCTTGCTTTCTGCCTAAAAAGCACATTTAGAAGTTCGTAACACAAACAGTTTAGCCTCAGGAATTTTAAAAATCGAGAATATTAAAAACAGCTAATTTTAGTAGTAGGTTTTAAATTCTTCTTAAACTCGTTTCAATCATGTAGATAGCTTGCTTTCTGTGTAAAATGCATATTAAGAAGTTCGTAACACAAACGGTTTCGCCTCGGGAATTTTAAAAATCGTGAATTTTGAAAATAGCTAAATTTAGTAGTAGGGTTTAAATTCTACTTATGCTTTTATCAATCATGTAGATGCCTTGCTTTCTGCCTAAAAAGCACATTTAGAAGTTCGTAACACAAACGGTTTAGCCTCAGGAATTTTAAAAATCGAGAATTTTAAAAATAGCTAATTTTGGTAGTAAGTTTTAAATTCTTTTTAAACTCGTTTCAGTCATGTAGATAGCTTGCTTTCTGTGTAATATGCATATTAAGAAGTTCGTAACACAAACGGTTTAGCCTCAGGAATTTTAAAAGTCGAGAATTTTAAAAATATCTAAATTTATTACTAGGGTTTAAATTCTACTTATGCTGGTATCAATCATGTTGATGGCTTGCTTTCTGCCTAAAAAGCACATTCAGAAGTTCGTAACACAAACGGTTTAGCCTCAGGAATTTTAAAAATCGAGAATTTTAAAAATAGCTAAATTTAGTAGTAGGTTTTAAATTCTTCTTAAAATCGTTTCAATCATGTAGGGTGGCTTGCTTTCTATCTAAAAAGCACATTTCGAAGTTCGTAACACAAACGGTTTAGCATCAGGAATATTAAAAGTCAAGAATTTTAAAAATAGCCAAATTTAGTAGTAGGGTTTAAATTCTACTTATGCTGGTATCAATCACGTAGATGGCTTGTTTTCTGCCTGCTCAAGTAGAAGTTCGTAACACAAACGGTTTAGCCCCAGGAATTTAAAAATCGATAATTTTAAAAATAGCTAAATTTAGTAGTAGGTTTTAAATTCTTCTTAAACTCGTTTCAATCATGTAGCTAGCTTGCTTTCTATCTAAAAAGCACATTTAGAAGTTCGTAACACAAACGGTTTAGCCTCAGGAATTTTAAAAATCGTGAATTTTAAAAATAGCTAAATTTAGTAGTAGGGTTTAAATTCTACTTATGCTGGTATCAATCATGTAGATGGCTTGCTTTCTGCCTAAAAAGCACATTTAGAAGTTCGTAACACAAACAGTTTAGCCTCAGGAATTTTAAAAATCGAGAATATTAAAAACAGCTAATTTTAGTAGTAGGTTTTAAATTCTTCTTAAACTCGTTTCAATCATGTAGATAGCTTGCTTTCTGTGTAAAATGCATATTAAGAAGTTCGTAACACAAACGGTTTCGCCTCGGGAATTTTAAAAATCGTGAATTTTGAAAATAGCTAAATTTAGTAGTAGGGTTTAAATTCTACTTATGCTTTTATCAATCATGTAGATGCCTTGCTTTCTGCCTAAAAAGCACATTTAGAAGTTCGTAACACAAACGGTTTAGCCTCAGGAATTTTAAAAATCGAGAATTTTAAAAATAGCTAATTTTGGTAGTAAGTTTTAAATTCTTTTTAAACTCGTTTCAGTCATGTAGATAGCTTGCTTTCTGTGTAATATGCATATTAAGAAGTTCGTAACACAAACGGTTTAGCCTCAGGAATTTTAAAAGTCGAGAATTTTAAAAATATCTAAATTTATTACTAGGGTTTAAATTCTACTTATGCTGGTATCAATCATGTTGATGGCTTGCTTTCTGCCTAAAAAGCACATTCAGAAGTTCGTAACACAAACGGTTTAGCCTCAGGAATTTTAAAAATCGAGAATTTTAAAAATAGCTAAATTTAGTAGTAGGTTTTAAATTCTTCTTAAAATCGTTTCAATCATGTAGGGTGGCTTGCTTTCTATCTAAAAAGCACATTTCGAAGTTCGTAACACAAACGGTTTAGCATCAGGAATATTAAAAGTCAAGAATTATAAAAATAGCCAAATTTAGTAGTAGGGTTTAAATTCTACTTATGCTGGTATCAATCATGTTGATGGCTTGCTTTCTGCCTAAAAAGCACATTCAGAAGTTCGTAACACAAACGGTTTAGCCTCAGGAATTTTAAAAATCGAGAATTTTAAAAATAGCTAAATTTAGTAGTAGGTTTTAAATTCTTCTTAAAATCGTTTCAATCATGTAGGGTGGCTTGCTTTCTATCTAAAAAGCACATTTCGAAGTTCGTAACACAAACGGTTTAGCATCAGGAATATTAAAAGTCAAGAATTTTATAAATAGCCAAATTTAGTAGTAGGGTTTAAATTCTACTTATGCTGGTATCAATCACGTAGATGGCTTGCTTTCTGCCTAAAAAGCACATTTAGAAGTTCGTAACACAAACAGTTTAGCCTCAGGAATTTTAAAAATCGAGAATATTAAAAACAGCTAATTTTAGTAGTAGGTTTTAAATTCTTCTTAAACTCGTTTCAATCATGTAGATAGCTTGCTTTCTGTGTAAAATGCATATTAAGAAGTTCGTAACACAAACGGTTTCGCCTCGGGAATTTTAAAAATCGTGAATTTTGAAAATAGCTAAATTTAGTAGTAGGGTTTAAATTCTACTTATGCTTTTATCAATCATGTAGATGCCTTGCTTTCTGCCTAAAAAGCACATTTAGAAGTTCGTAACACAAACGGTTTAGCCTCAGGAATTTTAAAAATCGAGAATTTTAAAAATAGCTAATTTTGGTAGTAAGTTTTAAATTCTTTTTAAACTCGTTTCAGTCATGTAGATAGCTTGCTTTCTGTGTAAAATGCATATTAAGAAGTTCGTAACACAAACGGTTTCGCCTCGGGAATTTTAAAAATCGTGAATTTTGAAAATAGCTAAATTTAGTAGTAGGGTTTAAATTCTACTTATGCTTTTATCAATCATGTAGATGCCTTGCTTTCTGCCTAAAAAGCACATTTAGAAGTTCGTAACACAAACGGTTTAGCCTCAGGAATTTTAAAAATCGAGAATTTTAAAAATAGCTAATTTTGGTAGTAAGTTTTAAATTCTTTTTAAACTCGTTTCAGTCATGTAGATAGCTTGCTTTCTGTGTAATATGCATATTAAGAAGTTCGTAACACAAACGGTTTAGCCTCAGGAATTTTAAAAGTCGAGAATTTTAAAAATATCTAAATTTATTACTAGGGTTTAAATTCTACTTATGCTGGTATCAATCATGTTGATGGCTTGCTTTCTGCCTAAAAAGCACATTCAGAAGTTCGTAACACAAACGGTTTAGCCTCAGGAATTTTAAAAATCGAGAATTTTAAAAATAGCTAAATTTAGTAGTAGGTTTTAAATTCTTCTTAAAATCGTTTCAATCATGTAGGGTGGCTTGCTTTCTATCTAAAAAGCACATTTCGAAGTTCGTAACACAAACGGTTTAGCATCAGGAATATTAAAAGTCAAGAATTTTAAAAATAGCCAAATTTAGTAGTAGGGTTTAAATTCTACTTATGCTGGTATCAATCACGTAGATGGCTTGTTTTCTGCCTAAAAAGCACATTTAGAAGTTCGTAACACAAACGGTTTAGCCTCAGGAATTTTAAAAATCGAGAATTTTAAAAATAGCTAATTTTAGTAGTAAGTTTTAAATTCTTTTTAAACTCGTTTCAGTCATGTAGATAGCTTGCTTTCTGTGTAATATGCATATTAAGAAGTTCGTAACACAAACGGGTTAGCCTCGGGAATTTTAAAAATCGTGAATTTTAAAAATAGCTAAATTTAGTAGTAGGGTTTAAATTCTACTTATGCTGGTATCAATCACGTAGATGGCTTGTTTTCTGCCTAAAAAGCTCATGTAGAAGTTCGTAACACAAACGGTCTAGCCTCAGGAATTTTAAAAATCGTGAATTTTAAAAATAGCTAAATTTAGTAGTAGGTTTTAAATTCTTCTTAAACTCGTTTCAATCAAGTAGCTAGCTTGCTTTCTATCTAAAAAGCACATTTAGAAGTTCGTAACACAAACGGTTTAGCCTCAGGAATTTTAAAAATCGAGAATTTTAAAAATAGCTAAATTTAGTAGTAGGTTTTAAATTCTTCTTAACCTCGTTTCAATCATGTAGTTGGCTTGCTTTCTATCTAAAAAGCACATTTAGAAGTGCGTAACACAAACGGTTTAGCTTCAGGAATTTTAAAAGTCAAGAATTTTAAAAATAGCTAAATTTAGTAGTAGTACTGTTTAAATTCTATTTATGCTAGTATCAATCATGTAGATGGCTTGCTTTCTGCCTAAAAAGCTCATGTAGAAGTTCGTAACACAAACGGTTTAGCCTCGAGAATTTTAAAAATCGTGAATTTTAAAAATAGCTAAATTTAGTAGTAGGGTTTAAATTCTACTTATGCTGGTATCAATCATGTAGATGCCTTGCTTTCTGCCTAAAAAGTACATTTAGAAGTTCGTAACACAAACGGTTTGGCCTCAGGAATTTTAAAAATCGAGAATATTAAAAACAGCTAATTTTAGTAGTAGGTTTTAAATTCTTCTTAAACTCGTTTCAATCATGTAGATAGCTTGCTTTCTGTGTAAAATGCATATTGAGAAGTTCGTAACAGAAACGGTTTAGCCTCGGGAATTTTAAAAATCGTGAATTTTAAAAATAACTAAATTTAGTAGTAGGGTTTAAATTCTACTTATGCTGGTATCAATCATGTAGATGCCTTGCTTTCTGCCTAAAAAGCACATTTAGAAGTTCGTAACACAAACGGTTTAGCCTCAGGAATTTTAAAAATCGAGAATTTTAAAAATAGCTAATTTTAGTAGTAAGTTTTAAATTCTTTTTAAACTCGTTTCAGTCATGTAGATAGCTTGCTTTCTGTGTAATATGCATATTAAGAAGTTCGTAACACAAACGGTTTAGCCTCAGGAATTTTAAAAGTCGAGAATTTTAAAAATAGCTAAATTTAGTAGTATGGTATAAATTCTACTTATGCTGGTATCAATCATGTAGATGGCTTGCTTTCTGCCTCAAAAGCTCATGTAGAAGTTCGTAACACAAACGGGTTAGCCTCGGGAATTTTAAAAATCGTGAATTTTAAAAATAGCTAAATTTAGCAGTAGGGTTTAAATTGTACTTATGCTGGTATCAATCACGTAGATGGCTTGTTTTCTGCCTAAAAAGCTCATGTAGAAGTTCGTAACACAAACGGTTTAGCCTCAGGAATTTTAAAAATCGTGAATTTTAAAAATAGCTAAATTTAGTAGTAGGTTTTAAATTCTTCTTAAACTCGTTTCAATCATGTAGCTAGCTTGCTTTCTATCTAAAAAGCACATTTAGAAGTTCGTAACACAAACGGTTTAGCCTCAGGAATTTTAAAAATCGTGAATTTTAAAAATAGCTAAATTTAGTAGTAGGGTTTAAATTCTACTTATGCTGGTATCAATCATGTAGATGGCTTGCTTTCTGCCTAAAAAGCACATTTAGAAGTTCGTAACACAAACAGTTTAGCCTCAGGAATTTTAAAAATCGAGAATATTAAAAACAGCTAATTTTAGTAGTAGGTTTTAAATTCTTCTTAAACTCGTTTCAATCATGTAGATAGCTTGCTTTCTGTGTAAAATGCATATTAAGAAGTTCGTAACACAAACGGTTTCGCCTCGGGAATTTTAAAAATCGTGAATTTTGAAAATAGCTAAATTTAGTAGTAGGGTTTAAATTCTACTTATGCTTTTATCAATCATGTAGATGCCTTGCTTTCTGCCTAAAAAGCACATTTAGAAGTTCGTAACACAAACGGTTTAGCCTCAGGAATTTTAAAAATCGAGAATTTTAAAAATAGCTAATTTTGGTAGTAAGTTTTAAATTCTTTTTAAACTCGTTTCAGTCATGTAGATAGCTTGCTTTCTGTGTAATATGCATATTAAGAAGTTCGTAACACAAACGGTTTAGCCTCAGGAATTTTAAAAGTCGAGAATTTTAAAAATATCTAAATTTATTACTAGGGTTTAAATTCTACTTATGCTGGTATCAATCATGTTGATGGCTTGCTTTCTGCCTAAAAAGCACATTCAGAAGTTCGTAACACAAACGGTTTAGCCTCAGGAATTTTAAAAATCGAGAATTTTAAAAATAGCTAAATTTAGTAGTAGGTTTTAAATTCTTCTTAAAATCGTTTCAATCATGTAGGGTGGCTTGCTTTCTATCTAAAAAGCACATTTCGAAGTTCGTAACACAAACGGTTTAGCATCAGGAATATTAAAAGTCAAGAATTTTAAAAATAGCCAAATTTAGTAGTAGGGTTTAAATTCTACTTATGCTGGTATCAATCACGTAGATGGCTTGTTTTCTGCCTGCTCAAGTAGAAGTTCGTAACACAAACGGTTTAGCCCCAGGAATTTTAAAAATCGAGAATTTTAAAAATAGCTAATTTTAGTAGTAGGTTTTAAATTCGTCTTAAACACGTTTCAATCATGTTGATGGCTTGCTTTCTGCCTAAAAAGCACATTTAGAAGTTCGTAACACAAACGGTTTAGCCTCGTGAATTTTAAAAGTCAAGAATTTTAAAAATAGCTAAATTTAGTAGTAGGGTTCAAATTCTACTTATGCTGGTATCAATCATGTTGATGGCTTGCTTTCTGCCTAAAAAGCACATTTAGAAGTTCGTAACACAAACGGTTTAACCTCAGGAATTTTAAAAATCGAGAATTTTAAAAATAGCTAAATTTAGTAGTAGGTTTTAAATTCTTCTTAAACTCGTTTCAATCATGTAGCTAGCTCGCTTTCTATATAAAAAGCACATTTCGAAGTTCGTAACACAAACGGTTTAGCCCCAGGAATTTTAAAAATCGAGAATTTTAAAAATAGCTAATTTTAGTAGTAGGGTTTAAATTCTACTTATGCTGGTATCAATCATGTAGATGGCTTGATTTCTGCCTAAAAAGCACATTTAGAAGTTCGTAACACAAACGGTTTAGCCTCAGGAATTTTAAAAATCGAGAATTTTAAAAATAGCTAAATTTAGTAGTAGGTTTTAAATTGTTCTTAAACTCGTTTCAATCATGTAGCTAGCTTGCTTTCTATCTAAAAAGCACATTTAGAAGTTCGTAACACAAACGGTTTAGCCTCAGGAATTTTAAAAATCGAGAATATTAAAAACAGCTAATTTTAGTAGTAGGTTTTAAATTCTTCTTAAACTCGTTTCAATCATGTAGATAGCTTGCTTTCTGTGTAAAATGCATATTAAGAAGTTCGTAACACAAACGGTTTCGCCTCGGGAATTTTAAAAATCGTGAATTTTAAAAATAGCTAAATTTAGTGGTAGGGTTTAAATTCTACTTATGCTGGTATCAATCATGTAGATACCTTGCTTTCTGCCTAAAAAGCACATTTAGAAGTTCGTAACACAAACGGTTTAGCCTCAGGAATTTGAAAAATCGAGAATTTTAAAAATAGCTAATTTTAGTAGTAAGTTTTAAATTCTTTTTAAACTCGTTTCAGTCATGTAGATAGCTTGCTTTCTGTGTAATATGCATATTAAGAAGTTCGTAACACAAACGGTTTAGCTAAAGGAATTTTAAAAGTCGAGAATTTTAAAAATATCTAAATTTATTAATAGGGTTTAAATAATACTTATGCTGGTATCAATCATGTAGATGGCTTGCTTTCTGCCTAAAAAGCACATTTAGAAGTTCGTAACACAAACGGTTTAGCCTCGGGAATTTTAAAAGTCAAGAATTTTAAAAATAGCTAAATTAATTAGTAGGGTTTAAATTCTACTTATGCTGGTATCAATCATGTTGATGGCTTGCTTTCTGCCTAAAACGCACATTCAGAAGTTCGTAACACAAACGGTATAGCCTCAGGAATTTTAAAAATCGAGAATTTTAAAAATAGCTAAATTTAGTAGTAGGTTTTAAATTCTTCTTAAAATCATTTCAATCATGTAGATGGCTTGCATTCTGTCTAAAAAGCACATTCAGAAGTTCGTAACACAAACGGTTTAGCCTCAGGAATTTAAAAATCGAGAATTTTAAAAATAGCTAAATTTAGTAGTAGGTTTTAAATTCTTCTTAAAATCGTTTCAATCATGTAGATGGCTTGCTTTCTATCTAAAAAGCACATTTCGAAGTTCGTAACACAAACGGTTTAGCATCAGGAATATTAAAAGTCAAGAATTTTAAAAATAGCTAAATTTAGTAGTAGGGTTTAAATTCTACTTATGCTGGTATCAATCATGTTGATGGCTTGCTTTCTGCCTAAAAAGCACATTCAGAAGTTCGTAACACAAACGGTTTAGCCTCAGGAATTTTAAAAATCGAGAATTTTAAAAATAGCTAAATTTAGTAGTAGGTTTTAAATTCTTCTTAAAATTGTTTCAATCATGTAGATGGCTTGCTTTCTGTCTAAAAAGCACATTTCGAAGTTCGTAACACAAACGGTTTAGCCTCAGGAATTTTAAAAATCGAGAATTTTAAAAATAGCTAAATTTAGTAGTAGGTTTTAAATTGTTCTTAAACTCGTTTCAATCATGTAGCTAGCTTGCTTTCTATCTAAAAAGCACATTTAGAAGTTCGTAACACAAACGGTTTAGCCTCAGGAATTTTAAAAATCGAGAATATTAAAAACAGCTAATTTTAGTAGTAGGTTTTAAATTCTTCTTAAACTCGTTTCAATCATGTAGATAGCTTGCTTTCTGTGTAAAATGCATATTAAGAAGTTCGTAACACAAACGGTTTCGCCTCGGGAATTTTAAAAATCGTGAATTTTAAAAATAGCTAAATTTAGTGGTAGGGTTTAAATTCTACTTATGCTGGTATCAATCATGTAGATACCTTGCTTTCTGCCTAAAAAGCACATTTAGAAGTTCGTAACACAAACGGTTTAGCCTCAGGAATTTGAAAAATCGAGAATTTTAAAAATAGCTAATTTTAGTAGTAAGTTTTAAATTCTTTTTAAACTCGTTTCAGTCATGTAGATAGCTTGCTTTCTGTGTAATATGCATATTAAGAAGTTCGTAACACAAACGGTTTAGCTAAAGGAATTTTAAAAGTCGAGAATTTTAAAAATATCTAAATTTATTAATAGGGTTTAAATAATACTTATGCTGGTATCAATCATGTAGATGGCTTGCTTTCTGCCTAAAAAGCACATTTAGAAGTTCGTAACACAAACGGTTTAGCCTCGGGAATTTTAAAAGTCAAGAATTTTAAAAATAGCTAAATTAATTAGTAGGGTTTAAATTCTACTTATGCTGGTATCAATCATGTTGATGGCTTGCTTTCTGCCTAAAACGCACATTCAGAAGTTCGTAACACAAACGGTATAGCCTCAGGAATTTTAAAAATCGAGAATTTTAAAAATAGCTAAATTTAGTAGTAGGTTTTAAATTCTTCTTAAAATCATTTCAATCATGTAGATGGCTTGCATTCTGTCTAAAAAGCACATTCAGAAGTTCGTAACACAAACGGTTTAGCCTCAGGAATTTTAAAAATCGAGAATTTTAAAAATAGCTAAATTTAGTAGTAGGTTTTAAATTCTTCTTAAAATCGTTTCAATCATGTAGATGGCTTGCTTTCTATCTAAAAAGCACATTTCGAAGTTCGTAACACAAACGGTTTAGCATCAGGAATATTAAAAGTCAAGAATTTTAAAAATAGCTAAATTTAGTAGTAGGGTTTAAATTCTACTTATGCTGGTATCAATCATGTTGATGGCTTGCTTTCTGCCTAAAAAGCACATTCAGAAGTTCGTAACACAAACGGTTTAGCCTCAGGAATTTTAAAAATCGAGAATTTTAAAAATAGCTAAATTTAGTAGTAGGTTTTAAATTCTTCTTAAAATTGTTTCAATCATGTAGATGGCTTGCTTTCTGTCTAAAAAGCACATTTCGAAGTTCTTAACACAAACGGTTTAGCCTCAGGAATTTTAAAAATCGAGAATTTTAAAAATAGCTAAATTTAGTAGTAGGGTTTAAATTCTACTTATGCTGGTATCAATCATGTTGATGGCTTGCTTTCTGCCTAAAAAGCACATTCAGAAGTTCGTAACACAAACGGTTTAGCCTCAGGAATTTTAAAAATCGAGAATTTTAAAAATAGCTAAATTTAGTAGTAGGTTTTAAATTCTTCTTAAAATCGTTTCAATCATGTAGCTAGCTTGCTTTCTATCTAAAAAGCACATTTCGAAGTTCGTAACACAAACGGTTTAGCCTCAGGAATTTTAAAAATCGAGAATTTTAAAAATAGCTAATTTTAGTAGTAGGTTTTAAATTCTCCTAAAACTCGTTTCAATCATGTAGATAGCTTGCTTTCTTTGTAAAATTCATATTAAGAAGTTCGTAACACAAACCGTTTAGCCTCGGGAATTTTAAAAATCGTGAATTTTAAAAATAGCTAAATTTAGTAGTAGGGTTTAAATTCTACTTATGCTGGTATCAATCATGTAGATGGCTTGATTTCTGCCTAAAAAGCACATTTAGAAGTTCGTAACACAAACGGTTTAGCCTCAGGAATTTTAAAAATCGAGAATTTTAAAATTAGCTAAATTTAGTAGTAGGTTTTAAATTCTTCTTAAACTCGTTTCAATCATGTAGCTAGCTTGCTTTCTATCTAAAAAGCACATTTAGAGGTTCGTAACACATACGGTTTAGCCTCAGGAATTTTAAAAATCGAGAACTTTAAAAAGAGCTAAATTTAGTAGTAGGTTTTAAATTCTTCTTAAACTCGTGTCAATCATGTGGCCAGCTTGCTTTCTATCTAAAAAGCACATTTAGAAGTTCGTAACACAAACGGTTTAGCCTCAGGAATTTTAAAAATCGTAAATTTTAAAAATAGCTAAATTTAGTAGTAGGGTTTAAATTCTACTTATGCTGGTATCAATCATGTAGATGGCTTGATTTCTGCCTAAAAAGCACATTTAGAAGTTCGTAACACAAACGGTTTAGCATCAGGAATTTTAAAAGTCAAGAACTTTAAAAATAGCTAAATTTAGTAGTAGGGTTTAAATTCTACTTATGCTGGTATCAATCATGTAGATGGCTTGCTTTCTGCCTAAAAAGCACATTTAGAAGTTCGTAACACAAACGGTTTAGCCTCAGGAATTGTAAAAAACGAGAATTTTAAAAATAGCTAATTTTAGTAGTAGGTTTTAAATTCTCCTTAAACTCGTTTCAATCATGTAGATAGCTTGCTTTCTGTGTAAAATTCATATTAAGAAGTTCGTAACACAAACGGTTTAGCCTCGGGAATTTTAAAAATCGTAAATTTTAAAAATAGCTAAATTTAGTAGTAGGGTTTAAATTTTACTTATGCTGGTATCAATCATGTAGATGGCTTGCTTTCGGCCTAAAAAGCACATTCAGAAGTTCGTAACACAAACGGTTTAGCCTCAGGAATTTTAAAAATCGAGAATTTTAAAAATAGCTAAATTTAGTAGTAGGTTTTAAATTCTTCTTAAAATCGTTTCAATCATGTAGATCTATCTAAAAAGCACATTTCGAAGTTCGTAACACAAACGGTTTAGCATCAGGAATATTAAAAGTCAAGAATTTTAAAAATAGCTAAATTTAGTAGTAGGGTTTAAATTCTACTTATGCTGGTATCAATCATGTTGATGGCTTGCTTTCTGCCTAAAAAGCACATTCAGAAGTTCGTAACACAAACGGTTTAGCCTCAGGAATTTTAAAAATCGAGAATTTTAAAAATAGCTAAATTTAGTAGTAGGTTTTAAATTCTTCTTAAAATCGTTTCAATCATGTAGATGGCTTGCTTTCTGTCTAAAAAGCACATTCAGAAGTTCGTAACACAAACGGTTTAGCCTCAGGAATTTTAAAAATCGATAATTTTAAAAATAGCTAAATTTAGTAGTAGGTTTTAAATTCTCCTTAAACTCGTTTCAATCATGTAGCTAGCTTGCTTTCTATCTAAAAAGCACATTTCGAAGTTCGTAACACAAACGGTTTAGCCTCAGGAATTTTAAAAATCGAGAATTTTAAAAATAGCTAATTTTAGTAGTAGGTTTTAAATTCTCCTTAAACTCGTTTCAATCATTTAGATAGCTTGCTTTCTGTGTAAAATTCATATTAAGAAGTTCGTAACACAAACCGTTTAGCCTCGGGAATTTTAAAATCGAGAATTTTAAAAATAGCTAAATTTAGTAGTAGGGTTTAAATTCTACTTATGCTGGTATCGATCATGTAGATGGCTTGATTTCTGCCTAAAAAGCACATTTAGAAGTTCGTAACACAAACGGTTTAGCCTCAGGAATTTTAAAAATCGAGAATTTTAAAAATAGCTAAATTTAGTAGTAGGTTTTAAATTCTTCTTAAAATCGTTTCAATCATGTAGCTAGCTTGCTTTCTATCTAAAAAGCACATTTCGAAGTTCGTAACACAAACGGTTTAGCCTCAGGAATTTTAAAAATCGAGAATTTTAAAAATAGCTAATTTTAGTAGTAGGTTTTAAATTCTCCTTAAACTCGTATCAATCATGTAGATAGCTTGCTTTCTTTGTAAAATTCATATTAAGAAGTTCGTAACACAAACCGTTTAGCCTCGGGAATTTTAAAAATCGTGAATTTTAAAAATAGCTAAATTTAGTAGTAGGGTTTAAATTCTACTTATGCTGGTATCAATCATGTAGATGGCTTGATTTCTGCCTAAAAAGCACATTTAGAAGTTCGTAACACAAACGGTTTAGCCTCAGGAATTTTAAAAATCGAGAATTTTAAAAATAGCTAAATTTAGTAGTAGGTTTTAAATTCTCCTTGAACTCGTTTCAATCATGTAGATAGCTTGCTTTCTTTGTAAAATTCATATTAAGAAGTTCGTAACACAAACCGTTTAGCCTCGGGAATTTTAAAAATCGTGAATTTTAAAAATAGCTAAATTTAGTAGTAGGGTTTAAATTCTACTTATGCTGGTATCAATCATGTAGATGGCTTGCTTTCTGTCTAAAAAGCACATTCAGAAGTTCGTAACACAAACGGTTTAGCCTCAGGAATTTTAAAAATCGAGAATTTTAAAAATAGCTAAATTTAGTAGTAGGTTTTAAATTCTTCTTAAAATCGTTTCAATCATGTAGATGGCTTGCTTTCTATCTAAAAAGCACATTTCGAAGTTCGTAACACAAACGGTTTAGCATCAGGAATATTAAAAGTCAAGAATTTTAAAAATAGCTAAATTTAGTAGTAGGTTTTAAATTCTACTTATGCTGGTATCAATCATGTTGATGGCTTGATTTCTGCCTAAAAAGCACATTCAGAAGTTCGTAACACAAACGGTTTAGCCTCAGGAATTTTAAAAATCGAGAATTTTAAAAATAGCTAAATTTAGTAGTAGGTTTTAAATTCTTCTTAAAATCGTTTCAATCATGTAGATGGCTTGCTTTCTGTCTAAAAAGCACATTCAGAAGTTCGTAACACAAACGGTTTAGCCTCAGGAATTTTAAAAATCGATAATTTTAAAAATAGCTAAATTTAGTAGTAGGTTTTAAATTCTTCTTAAACTCGTTTCAATCATGTAGCTAGCTTTCTTTCTATCTAAAAAGCACATTTCGAAGTTCGTAACACAAACGGTTTAGCCTCAGGAATTTTAAAAATCGAGAATTTTAAAAATAGCTAAATTTAGTAGTAGGTTTTAAATTCTTCTTAAAATCGTTTCAATCATGTAGATGGCTTGCTTTCTGTCTAAAAAGCACATTCAGAAGTTCGTAGCACAAACGGTTTAGCCTCAGGAATTTTAAAAATCGAGAATTTTAAAAATAGCTAATTTTAGTAGTAGGTTTTAAATTCTCCTTAAACTCGTTTCAATCATGTAGATAGCTTGCTTTCTGTGTAAAATTCATATTAAGAAGTTCGTAACACAAACCGTTTAGCCTCGGGAATTTTAAAAATCGTGAATTTTAAAAATAGTTAAATTTAGTAGTAGGGTTTAAATTCTACTTATGCTGGTAACAATCATGTAGATGGCTTGCTTTCTGCCTAAAAAGCACATTTAGAAGTTCGTAACACAAACGGTTTAGCCTCAGGAATTGTAAAAAACGAGAATTTTTAAAATAGCTAATTTTAGTAGTAGGTTTTAAATTCTCCTTAAACTCGTTTCAATCATGTAGATAGCTTGCTTTCTGTGTAAAATTCATATTAAGAAGTTCGTAACACAAACGGTTTAGCCTCAGGATTATAAAAATCGAGAATTTTAAAAATAGCTAAATTTATTAGTAGGGTTTAAATTCTACTTATGCTGGTATCAATTATGTAGATGGCTTGCTTTCTGCCTAAAAAGCACATTTAGAAGTTCGTAACACAAACGGTTTAGCCTCGTGAATTTTAAAAGTCAAGAATTTTAAAAATAGCTAAATTTAGTAGTAGGTTTTAAATTCTCCTTAAACTCGTTTCAATCATGTAGATAGCTTGCTTTCTATCTAAAAAGCACATTTAGAAGTTCGTAACACAAACGGTTTAGCCTCAGGAATTTTAAAAATCGAGAATTTTAAAAATAGCTAAATTTAGTAGTAGGGTTTAAATTCTACTTATGCTGGTATCAATCATGTAGATGGCTTGATTTCTGCCTAAAAAGCACATTTAGAAGTTCGTAACACAAACGGTTTAGCCTCAGGAATTTTAAAAATCGAGAATTTTAAAAATAGCTAAATTTAGTAGTAGGTTTTAAATTCTCCTTAAACTCGATTCAATCATGTAGATAGCTTGCTTTCTGTGTAAAATTCATATTAAGAAGTTCGTAACACAAACCGTTTAGCCTCGGGAATTTTAAAAATCGTGAATTTTAAAAATAGCTAAATTTAGTAGTAGGGTTTAAATTCTACTTATGCTGGTATCAATCATGTAGATGGCTTGATTTCTGCCTAAAAAGCACATTTAGAAGTTCGTAACACAAACGGTTTAGCCTCAGGAATTTTAAAAATCGAGAATTTTAAAAATAGCTAAATTTAGTAGTAGGTTTTAAATTCTTCTTAAACTCGTTTGAATCATGTAGCTAGCTTGCTTTCTATCTAAAAAGCACATTTAGAAGTTCGTAACACAAACGGTTTAGCTTCAGGAATTTTAAAAATCGTAAATTTTAAAAATAGCTAAATTTAGTAGTAGGGTTTAAATTCTACTTATGCTGGTATCAACCATGTAGATGGCTTGCTTTCTATCTAAAAAGCACATTTAGAAGTTCGTAACACAAACGGTTTAGCCTCAGGAATTTTAAAAATCGAGAACTTTAAAAATAGCTAAATTTAGTAGTAGGTTTTAAATTCTTCTTAAACTTGTGTCAATCATGTAGCCAGCTTGCTTTCTATCTAAAAAGCACATTTAGAAGTTCGTAACACAAACGGTTTAGCCTCGTGAATTTTAAAAGTCAAGAATTTTAAAAATAGCTAAATTTAGTAGTAGGGTTCAAATTCTACTTATGCTGGTATCAATCATGTTGATGGCTTGCTCTCTGTCTAAAAAGCACATTTAGAAATTCCTGACACAAACGGTTTAGCCCCAGGAATTTTAAAAATCGAGAATTTTAAAAATAGCTAATTTTAGTAGTAGGTTTTAAATTCTCCTTAAACTCGATTCAATCATGTAGATAGCTTGGTTTCTGTGTAAAATTCATATTAAGAAGTTCGTAACACAAACCGTTTAGCCTCGGGAATTTTAAAAATCGTGAATTTTAAAAATAGCTAAATTTAGTAGTAGGGTTTAAATTCTACTTATGCTGGTATCAATCATGTAGATGGCTTGATTTCTGCCTAAAAAGCACATTTAGAAGTTCGTAACACAAACGGTTTAGCCTCAGGAATTTTAAAAATCGAGAATTTTAAAAATAGCTAAATTTAGTAGTAGGTTTTAAATTCTTCTTAAACTCGTTTCAATCATGTAGCTAGCTTGCTTTCTATCTAAAAAGCACATTTAGAAGTTCGTAACACAAACGGTTTAGCTTCAGGAATTTTAAAAATCGTAAATTTTAAAAATAGCTAAATTTAGTAGTAGGGTTTAAATTCTACTTATGCTGGTATCAACCATGTAGATGGCTTGCTTTCTATCTAAAAAGCACATTTAGAAGTTCGTAACACAAACGGTTTAGCCTCAGGAATTTTAAAAATCGAGAACTTTAAAAATAGCTAAATTTAGTAGTAGGTTTTAAATTCTTCTTAAACTTGTGTCAATCATGTAGCCAGCTTGCTTTCTATCTAAAAAGCACATTTAGAAGTTCGTAACACAAACGGTTTAGCCTCAGGAATTTTAAAAATCGTAAATTTTAAAAATAGCTAAATTTAGTAGTAGGGTTTAAATTCTACTTATGCTGGTATCAATCATGTAGATGGATTGATTTCTGCCTAAAAATCACATTTAGAAGTTCGTAACACAAACGGTTTAGCATCAGGAATTTTAAAAGTCAAGAACTTTAAAAATAGCTAAATTTAGTAGTAGGGTTTAAATTCTACTTATGCTGGTATCAATCATGTAGATGGCTTGCTTTCTGCCTAAAAAGCACATTTAGAAGTTAGTAACACAAACGGTTTAGCCTCAGGGATTATAAAAATCGAGAATTTTAAAAATAGCTAAATTTATTAGTAGGGTTTAAATTCTACTTATGCTGGTATCAATTATGTAGATGGCTTGCTTTCTGCCTAAAAAGCACATTTAGAAGTTCGTAACACAAACGGTTTAGCCTCGTGAATTTTAAAAGTCAAGAATTTTAAAAATAGCTAAATTTAGTAGTAGGGTTCAAATTCTACTTATGCTGGTATCAATCATGTTGATGGCTTGCTTTCTGCCTAAGAAGCACATTTAGAAGTTCGTAACACAAACGGTTTGGCCTCGTGAATTTTAAAAGTCAAGAATTTTAAAAATAGCTAAATTTAGTAGTAGGGTTCAAATTCTACTTATGCTGGTATCAATCATGTTGATGGCTTGCTTTCTGTCTAAAAAGCACATTTAGAAATTCGTGACACAAACGGTTTAGCCCCAGGAATTTTAAAAACGAGAATTTTAAAAATAGCTAATTTTAGTAGTAGGTTTTAAATTCTCCTTAAACTCGATTCAATCATGTAGATAGCTTGCTTTCTGTGTAAAATTCATATTAAGAAGTTCGTAACACAAACCGTTTAGCCTCGGGAATTTTAAAAATCGTGAATTTTAAAAATAGCTAAATTTAGTAGTAGGGTTTAAATTCTACTTATGCTGGTATCAATCATGTAGATGGCTTGATTTCTGCCTAAAAAGCACATTTAGAAGTTCGTAACACAAACGGTTTAGCCTCAGGAATTTTAAAAATCGAGAATTTTAAAAATAGCTAAATTTAGTAGTAGGTTTTAAATTCTTCTTAAACTCGTTTCAATCATGTAGCTAGCTTGCTTTCTATCTAAAAAGCACATTTAGAAGTTCATAACACAAACGGTTTAGCCTCAGGAATTTTAAAAATCGAGAACTTTAAAAATAGCTAAATTTAGTAGTAGGTTTTAAATTCTTCTTAAACTCGTTTAAATCATGTAGCTAGCTTGCTTTCTATCTAAAAAGCACATTTAGAAGTTCGTAACACAAACGGTTTAGCTTCAGGAATTTTAAAAATCGTAAATTTTAAAAATAGCTAAATTTAGTAGTAGGGTTTAAATTCTACTTATGCTGGTATCAATCATGTAGATGGCTTGATTTCTGCCTAAAAAGCACATTTAGAAGTTCGTAACACAAACGGTTTAGCATCAGGAATTTTAAAAGTCAAGAACTTTAAAAATAGCTAAATTTAGTAGTAGGGTTTAAATTCTACTTATGCTGGTATCAATCATGTAGATGGCTTGCTTTCTGCCTAAAAAGCACATTTAGAAGTTCGTAACACAAACGGTTTAGCCTCAGGAATTGTAAAAAACGAGAATTTTAAAAATAGCTAATTTTAGTAGTAGGTTTTAAATTCTCCTTAAACTCGTTTCAATCATGTAGATAGCTTGCTTTCTATCTAAAAAGCACATTTAGAAGTTCGTAACACAAACGGTTTAGCCTCAGGAATTTTAAAAATCGAGAATTTTAAAAATAGCTAAATTTAGTAGTAGGTTTTAAATTCTTCTTAAACTCGTTTCAATCATGTAGCTAGCTTGCTTTCTATCTAAAAAGCACATTTAGAAGTTCGTAACACAAACGGTTTAGCCTCAGGAATTTTAAAAATCGTGAATTTTAAAAATAGCTAAATTTAGTAGTAGGTTTTAAATTCTTCTTAAACTCGTTTCAATCAAGTAGCTAGCTTGCTTTCTATCTAAAAAGCACATTTAGAAGTTCGTAACACAAACGGTTTAGCCTCAGGAATTTTAAAAATCGAGAATTTTAAAAATAGCTAAATTTAGTAGTAGGTTTTAAATTCTTCTTAACCTCGTTTCAATCATGTAGATGGCTTGCTTTCTATCTAAAAAGCACATTTAGAAGTTCGTAACACAAACGGTTTAGCATGAGGTATTTTAAAAGTCAAGAATTTTAAAAATAGCTAAATTTAGTAGTAGTACTGTTTAAATTCTATTTATGCTGGTATCAATCATGTAGATGGCTTGCTTTCTGCCTAAAAAGCTCATGTAGAAGTTCGTAACACAAACGGTTTAGCCTCGAGAATTTTAAAAATCGTGAATTTTAAAAATAGCTAAATTTAGTAGTAGGGTTTAAATTCTACTTATGCTGGTATCAATCATGTAGATGGCTTGCTTTCTGCCTAAAAAGCACATTTAGAAGTTCGTAACACAAACGGTTTAGCCTCAGGAATTTTAAAAATCTAGAATTTTAAAAATAGCTAAATTTAGTAGTAGGTTTTAAATTCTTCTTAACCTCGTTTCAATCATGTAGATGGCTTGCTTTCTATCTAAAAAGCACATTTAGAAGTTCGTAACACAAACGGTTTAGCATGAGGTATTTTAAAAGTCAAGAATTTTAAAAATAGCTAAATTTAGTAGTAGTACTGTTTAAATTCTATTTATGCTGGTATCAATCATGTAGATGGCTTGCTTTCTGCCTAAAAAGCTCATGTAGAAGTTCGTAACACAAACGGTTTAGCCTCGAGAATTTTAAAAATCGAGAATTTTAAAAATAGCTAAATTTATTAGTAGGGTTTAAATTCTACTTATGCTGGTATCAATTATGTAGATGGCTTGCTTTCTGCCTAAAAAGCACATTTAGAAGTTCGTAACACAAACGGTTTAGCCTCGTGAATTTTAAAAGTCAAGAATTTTAAAAATAGCTAAATTTAGTAGTAGGGTTCAAATTCTACTTATGCTGGTATCAATCATGTTGATGGCTTGCTTTCTGCCTAAAAAGCACATTTAGAAGTTCGTAACACAAACGGTTTAGCCTCGTGAATTTTAAAAGTCAAGAATTTTAAAAATAGCTAAATTTAGTAGTAGGGTTCAAATTCTACTTATGCTGGTATCAATCATGTTGATGGCTTGCTTTCTGTCTAAAAAGCACATTTAGAAATTCCTGACACAAACGGTTTAGCCCCAGGAATTTTAAAAATCGAGAACTTTAAAAATAGCTAATTTTAGTAGTAGGTTTTAAATTCTCCTTAAACTCGATTCAATCATGTAGATAGCTTGCTTTCTGTATAAAATTCATATTAAGAAGTTCGTAACACAAACCGTTTAGCCTCGGGAATTTTAAAAATCGTGAATTTTAAAAATAGCTAAATTTAGTAGTAGGGTTTAAATTCTACTTATGCTGGTATCAATCATGTAGATGGCTTGATTTCTGCCTAAAAAGCACATTTAGAAGTTCGTAACACAAACGGTTTAGCCTCAGGAATTTTAAAAATCGAGAATTTTAAAAATAGCTAAATTTAGTAGTAGGTTTTAAATTCTTCTTAAACTCGTTTCAATCATGTAGCTAGCTTGCTTTCTATCTAAAAAGCACATTTAGAAGTTCGTAACACAAACGGTTTAGCTTCAGGAATTTTAAAAATCGTAAATTTTAAAAATAGCTAAATTTAGTAGTAGGGTTTAAATTCTACTTATGCTGGTATCAACCATGTAGATGGCTTGCTTTCTATCTAAAAAGCACATTTAGAAGTTCGTAACACAAACGGTTTAGCCTCAGGAATTTTAAAAATCGAGAACTTTAAAAATAGCTAAATTTAGTAGTAGGTTTTAAATTCTTCTTAAAGTTGTGTCAATCATGTATCCAGCTTGCTTTCTATCTAAAAAGCACATTTAGAAGTTCGTAACACAAACGGTTTAGCCTCGGGAATTTAAAAAATCGTAAATTTTAAAAATAGCTAAATTTAGTAGTAGGGTTTAAATTCTACTTATGCTGGTATCAATCATGTAGATGGATTGATTTCTGCCTAAAAAGCACATTTAGAAGTTCGTAACACAAACGGTTTAGCATCAGGAATTTTAAAAGTCAAGAACTTTAAAAATAGCTAAATTTAGTAGTAGGGTTTAAATTCTACTTATGCTGGTATCAATCATGTAGATGGCTTGCTTTCTGCCTAAAAAGCACATTTAGAAGTTAGTAACACAAACGGTTTAGCCTCAGCAATTTTAAAAATCGAGAATTTTAAAAATAGCTAATTTTAGTAGTAGGTTTTAAATTCTTTTTAAACTCGTTTCAGTCATGTAGATAGCTTGCTTTCTGTGTAAAATGCATATTAAGAAGTTCGTAACACAAACGGTTTAGCCTCAGGGATTATAAAAATCGAGAATTTTAAAAATAGCTAAATTTATTAGTAGGGTTTAAATTCTACTTATGCTGGTATCAATTATGTAGATGGCTTGCTTTCTGCCTAAAAAGCACATTTAGAAGTTCGTAACACAAACGGTTTAGCCTCGTGAATTTTAAAAGTCAAGAATTTTAAAAATAGCTAAATTTAGTAGTAGGGTTCAAATTCTACTTATGCTGGTATCAATCATGTTGATGGCTTGCTTTCTGCCTAAGAAGCACATTTAGAAGTTCGTAACACAAACGGTTTGGCCTCGTGAATTTTAAAAGTCAAGAATTTTAAAAATAGCTAAATTTAGTAGTAGGGTTCAAATTCTACTTATGCTGGTATCAATCATGTTGATGGCTTGCTTTCTGTCTAAAAAGCACATTTAGAAATTCCTGACACAAACGGTTTAGCCCCAGGAATTTTAAAAACGAGAATTTTAAAAATAGCTAATTTTAGTAGTAGGTTTTAAATTCTCCTTAAACTCGATTCAATCATGTAGATAGCTTGCTTTCTGTGTAAAATTCATATTAAGAAGTTCGTAACACAAACCGTTTAGCCTCGGGAATTTTAAAAATCGTGAATTTTAAAAATAGCTAAATTTAGTAGTAGGGTTTAAATTCTACTTATGCTGGTATCAATCATGTAGATGGCTTGATTTCTGCCTAAAAAGCACATTTAGAAGTTCGTAACACAAACGGTTTAGCCTCAGGAATTTTAAAAATCGAGAATTTTAAAAATAGCTAAATTTAGTAGTAGGTTTTACATTCTTCTTAAACTCGTTTCAATCATGTAGCTAGCTTGCTTTCTATCTAAAAAGCACTTTTAGAAGTTCGTAACACAAACGGTTTAGCCTCAGGAATTTTAAAAATCGAGAACTTTAAAAATAGCTAAATTTAGTAGTAGGTTTTAAATTCTTCTTAAACTCGTTTAAATCATGTAGCTAGCTTGCTTTCTATCTAAAAAGCACATTTAGAAGTTCGTAACACAAACGGTTTAGCCTCAGGAATTGTAAAAAACGAGAATTTTAAAAATAGCTAAATTTAGTAGTAGGGTTCAAATTCTACTTATGCTGGTATCAATCATGTTGATGGCTTGCTTTCTGTCTAAAAAGCACATTTAGAAATTCCTGACACAAACGGTTTAGCCCCAGGAATTTTAAAAACGAGAATTTTAAAAATAGCTAATTTTAGTAGTAGGTTTTAAATTCTCCTTAAACTCGATTCAATCATGTAGATAGCTTGCTTTCTGTGTAAAATTCATATTAAGAAGTTCGTAACACAAACCGTTTAGCCTCGGGAATTTTAAAAATCGTGAATTTTAAAAATACCTAAATTTAGTAGTAGGGTTTAAATTCTACTTATGCTGGTATCAATCATGTAGATGGCTTGATTTCTGCCTAAAAAGCACATTTAGAAGTTCGTAACACAAACGGTTTAGCCTCAGGAATTTTAAAAATCGAGAATTTTAAAAATAGCTAAATTTAGTAGTAGGTTTTACATTCTTCTTAAACTCGTTTCAATCATGTAGCTAGCTTGCTTTCTATCTAAAAAGCACATTTAGAAGTTCGTAACACAAACGGTTTAGCCTCAGGAATTTTAAAAATCGAGAACTTTAAAAATAGCTAAATTTAGTAGTAGGTTTTAAATTCTTCTTAAACTCGTTTAAATCATGTAGCTAGCTTGCTTTCTATCTAAAAAGCACATTTAGAAGTTCGTAACACAAACGGTTTAGCCTCAGGAATTGTAAAAAACGAGAATTTTAAAAATAGCTAATTTTAGTAGTAGGTTTTAAATTCTCCTTAAACTCGTTTCAATCATGTAGATAGCTTGCTTTCTATCTAAAAAGCACATTTAGAAGTTCGTAACACAAACGGTTTAGCATGAGGTATTTTAAATGTCAAGAATTTTAAAAATAGCTAAATTTAGTAGTAGTACTGTTTAAATTCTATTTATGCTGGTATCAATCATGTAGATGGCTTGCTTTCTGCCTAAAAAGCTCATGTAGAAGTTCGTAACACAAACGGTTTAGCCTCGAGAATTTTAAAAATCGTGAATTTTAAAAATAGCTAAATTTAGTAGTAGGGTTTAAATTCTACTTATGCTGGTATCAATCATGTAGATGGCTTGCTTTCTGCCTAAAAAGCACATTTAGAAGTTCGTAACACAAACGGTTTAGCCTCAGGAATTTTAAAAATCGAGAATATTAAAATCAGCTAATTTTAGTAGTAGGGTTCAAATTCTACTTATGCTGGTATCAATCATGTTGATGGCTTGCTTTCTGCCTAAAAAGCTCATGTAGAAGTTCGTAGCACAAACGGTTTAGCCTCGAGAATTTTAAAAATCGTGAATTTCTAAAATAGCTAAATTTAGTAGTAGGGTTTAAATTCTACTTATGCTGGTATCAATTATTTAGATGGCTTGCTTTCTGCCTAAAAAGCACATTTAGAAGTTCGTAACACAAACGGTTTAGCCTCGTGAATTTTAAAAGTCAAGAATTTTAAAAATAGCTAAATTTAGTAGTAGGGTTCAAATTCTACTTATGCTGGTATCAATCATGTTGATGGCTTGCTTTCTGCCTAAAAAGCACATTTAGAAGTTCGTAACACAAACGGTTTAACCTCAGGAATTTTAAAAATCGAGAATTTTAAAAATAGCTAAATTTAGTAGTAGGTTTTAAATTCTTCTTAAACACGTTTCAATCATGTAGATGGCTTGCTTTCTGTCTAAAAAGCACATTTAGAAATTCCTGACACAAACGGTTTAGCCCCAGGAATTTTAAAAATCGATAATTTTAAAAATAGCTAAATTTAGTAGTAGGTTTTAAATTCTTCTTAAACTCGTTTCAATCATGTAGCTAGCTTGCTTTCTATCTAAAAAGCACATTTAGAAGTTCGTAACACAAACGGTTTAGCCTCAGGAATTTTAAAAATCGAGAACTTTAAAAATAGCTAAATTTAGTAGTAGGTTTTAAATTCTTCTTAAACTCGTTTCAATCATGTAGCTAGCTTGCTTTCTATCTAAAAAGCACATTTAGAAGTTCGTAACACAAACGGTTTAGCTTCAGGAATTTTAAAAATAGCTAAATTTAGTAGTAAGGTTTAAATTCTACTTATGCTGGTATCAATCATGTAGATGGCTTGATTTCTGCCTAAAAAGCACATTTAGAAGTTCGTAACACAAACGGTTTAGCCCCAGGAATTTTAAAAATCGAGAATTTTAAAAATAGCTAATTTTAGTAGTAGGTTTTAAATTCTCCTTAAACTCGTTTCAATCATGTAGATAGCTTGCTTTCTGTGTAAAATTCATATTAAGAAGTTCGTAACACAAACGGTTTAGCCTCCGGGATTTTAAAAATCGAGAATTTTAAAAATAGCTAATTTTATTAGTAGGGTTTAAATTCTACTTATGCTGGTATCAATCATGTAGATGGCTTGCTTTCTGCCTAAAAAGCACATTTAGAAGTTCGTAACACAGACGGTTTAGCCTCAGGAATTTTAAAAATCGAGAATTTTAAAAATAGCTAAAGTTAGTAGTAGGTTTTAAATTCTTCTTAAACTCGTTTCAATCATGTAGCTAGCTTGCTTTCTATCTAAAAAGCACATTTAGAAGTTCGTAACACAAACGGTTTAGCCTCAGGAATTTTAAAAATCGAGAACTTTAAAAATACCTAACTTTAGTAGTAGGTTTTAAATTCTTCTTAAACTCGTTTCAATCATGTAGCTAGCTTGCTTTCTATCTAAAAAGCACATTTAGAAGTTCGTAACACAAACGGTTTAGCTTCAGGAATTTTAAAAATCGTAAATTTTAAAAATAGCTAAATTTAGTAGTAGGGTTTAAATTCTACTTATGCTGGTATCAATCATGTAGATGGCTTGCTTTCTGCCTAAAAAGCACATTTAGAAGTTCGTAACACAAACGGTTTAGCCCCAGGAATTTTAAAAATCGAGAATTTTAAAAATAGCTAATTTTAGTAGTAGGTTTTAAATTCTCCTTAAACTCGTTTCAATCATGTAGATAGCTTGCTTTCTGTGTAAAATTCATATTAAGAAGTTCGTAACACAAACGGTTTAGCCTCCGGGATTTTAAAAATCGAGAATTTTAAAAATAGCTAATTTTATTAGTAGGGTTTAAATTCTACTTATGCTGGTATCAATCATGTAGATGGCTTGCTTTCTGCCTAAAAAGCACATTTAGAAGTTCGTAACACAGACGGTTTAGCCTCAGGAATTTTAAAAATCGAGAATTTTAAAAATAGCTAAAGTTAGTAGTAGGTTTTAAATTCTTCTTAAACTCGTTTCAATCATGTAGCTAGCTTGCTTTCTATCTAAAAAGCACATTTAGAAGTTCGTAACACAAACGGTTTAGCCTCAGGAATTTTAAAAATCGAGAACTTTAAAAATACCTAAATTTAGTAGTAGGTTTTAAATTCTTCTTAAACTCGTTTCAATCATGTAGCTAGCTTGCTTTCTATCTAAAAAGCACATTTAGAAGTTCGTAACACAAACGGCTTAGCTTCAGGAATTTTAAAAATCGTAAATTTTAAAAATAGCTAAATTTAGTAGTAGGGTTTAAATTCTACTTATGCTGGTATCAATCATGTAGATGGCTTGATTTCTGCCTAAAAAGCACATTTAGAAGTTCGTAACACAAACGGTTTAGCATCAGGAATTTTAAAAGTCAAGAACTTTAAAAATAGCTAAATTTAGTAGTAGGGTTTAAATTCTTCTTAAACTCGTTTCAATCATGTAGCTAGCTTGCTTTCTATCTAAAAAGCACATTTAGAAGTTCGTAACACAAACGGTTTAGCCTCAGGAATTTTAAAAATCGAGAACTTTAAAAATAGCTAAATTTAGTAGTAGGTTTTAAATTCTTCTTAAACTCGTGTCAATCATGTAGCCAGCTTGCTTTCTATCTAAAAAGCACATTTAGAAGTTCGTAACACAAACGGTTTAGCCTCAGGAATTTTAAAAATCGTAAATTTTAAAAATAGCTAAATTTAGTAGTAGGGTTTAAATTCTACTTATGCTGGTATCAATCATGTAGATGGATTGATTTCTGCCTAAAAAGCACATTTAGAAGTTCGTAACACAAACGGTTTAGCATCAGGAATTTTAAAAGTCAAGAACTTTAAAAATAGCTAAATTTAGTAGTAGGGTTTAAATTCTACTTATGCTGGTATCAATCATGTAGATGGCTTGCTTTCTGCCTAAAAAGCACATTTAGAAGTTCGTAACACAAACGGTTTAGCCTCAGGAATTGTAAAAAACGAGAATTTTTAAAATAGCTAATTTTAGTAGTAGGTTTTAAATTCTCCTTAAACTCGTTTCAATCATGTAGATAGCTTGCTTTCTGTGTAAAATTCATATTAAGAAGTTCGTAACACAAACGGTTTAGCCTCGGGAATTTTAAAAATCGTGAATTTTAAAAATAGCTAAATTTAGTAGTAGGGTTTAAATTCTACTTATGCTGGTATCAATCATGTAGATGGCTTGCTTTCTGCCTAAAAAGCACATTTAGAAGTTAGTAACACAAACGGTTTAGCCTCAGCAATTTTAAAAATCGAGAATTTTAAAAATAGCTAAATTTATTAGTAGAGTTTAAATTCTACTTATGCTGGTATCAATTATGTAGATGGCTTGCTTTCTGCCTAAAAAGCACATTTAGAAGTTCGTAACTCAAACGGTTTAGCCTCGTGAATTTTAAGTCAAGAATTTTAAAAATAGCTAAATTTAGTAGTAGGGTTCAAATTCTACTTATGCTGGTATCAATCATGTTGATGACTTGCTTTCTGCCTAAAAAGCACATTTAGAAGTTCGTAACACAAACGGTTTAGCCTCGTGAATTTTAAAAGTCAAGAATTTTAAAAATAGCTAAATTGAGTAGTAGGGTTCAAATTCTACTTATGCTGGTATCAATCATGTTGATGGCTTGCTTTCTGCCTAAAAAGCACATTTAGAAGTTCGTAACACAAACGGTTTAACCTCAGGAATTTTAATAATCGAGAATTTTAAAAATAGCTAAAGTTAGTAGAAGGTTTTAAATTCTTCTTAAACACGTTTCAATCATGTAGATGGCTAGCTTTCTGTCTAAAAAGCACATTTAGAAATTCCTGACACAAACGGTTTAGCCCCAGGAATTTTAAAAATCGATTATTATAAAAATAGCTAAAGTTAGTAGTAGGTTTTAAATTCTTCTTAAAATCGTTTCAATCATGTAGATGGCTTGCTTTCTGTCTAAATAGCACATTTAGAAGTTCGTAGCACAAACGGTTTAGCCTCAGGAATTTTAAAAATCGAGATCTTTAAAAATAGCTAAATTTAGTAGTAGGTTTTAAATTCTTCTTAAACTCGTTTCAATCATGTAGCTAGCTTGCTTTCTATCTAAAAAGCACATTTCGAAGTTCGTAACACAAACGGTTTAGCATCAGGAATATTAAAAGTCAAGAATTTTAAAAATAGCTAAATTTAGTAGTAGGGTTTAAATTCTACTTATGCTGGTATCAATCACGTAGATGGCTTGTTTTCTGCCTGCTCAAGTAGAAGTTCGTAACACAAACGGTTTAGCCCCAGGAATTTTAAAAATCGATAATTTTAAAAATAGCTAAATTTAGTAGTAGGTTTTAAATTCTCCTTAACCTCGTTTCAATCATATAGATAGCTTGCTTTCTGTGTAAAATTCATATTAAGAAGTTCGTAACACAAACCGTTTAGCCTCGGGAATTTTAAAAATCGTGAATTTTAAAAATAGCTAAATTTAGTAGTAGGTTTTAAATTCTTCTTAAACTCGTTTCAATCATGTAGCTAGCTTGCTTTCTATCTATAAAGCACATTTAGAAGTTCGTAACACAAACGGTTTAGCCTCAGGAATTTTAAAAATCGAGATCTTTAAAAATAGCTAAATTTAGTAGTAGGTTTTAAATTCTTCTTAAACTCGTTTCAATCATGTAGCTAGCTTGCTTTCTATCTAAAAAGCACATTTAGAAGTTCGTAACTCAAACGGTTTAGCCTCGGGAATTTTAAAAATCGTGAATTTTAAAAATAGCTAAATTTAGTAGTAGGTTTTAAATTCTTCTTAAACTCGTTTCAATCATGTAGCTAGCTTGCTTTCTATCTATAAAGCACATTTAGAAGTTCGTAACACAAACGGTTTAGCCTCGTGAATTTTAAAAGTCAAGAATTTTAAAAATAGCTAAATTTAGTAGTAGGGTTCAAATTCTACTTATGCTGGTATCAATCATGTTGATGGCTTGCTTTCTGCCTAAAAAGCACATTTAGAAGTTCGTAACACAAACGGTTTAACCTCAGGAATTTTAAAAATCGAGAATTTTAAGAATAGCTAAATTTAGTAGTAGGTTTTAAATTCTTCTTAAACACGTTTCAATCATGTAGATGGCTTGCTTTCTGTCTAAAAAGCACATTTAGAAATTCCTGGCACAAACGGTTTAGCCCCAGGAATTTTAAAAATCGATAATTTTAAAAATAGCTAAATTTAGTAGTAGGTTTTAAATTCTTCTTAAACTCGTTTCAATCATGTAGCTAGCTTGCTTTCTATCTAAAAAGCACATTTCGAAGTTCGTAACACAAACGGTTTAGCATCAGGAATATTAAAAGTCAAGAATTTTAAAAATAGCTAAATTTAGTAGTAGGGTTTAAATTCTACTTATGCTGGTATCAATCACGTAGATGGCTTGTTTTCTGCCTGCTCAAGTAGAAGTTCGTAACACAAACGGTTTAGCCCCAGGAATTTTAAAAATCGATAATTTTAAAAATAGCTAAATTTAGTAGTAGGTTTTAAATTCTCCTTAACCTCGTTTCAATCATATAGATAGCTTGCTTTCTGTGTAAAATTCATATTAAGAAGTTCGTAACACAAACCGTTTAGCCTCGGGAATTTTAAAAATCGTGAATTTTAAAAATAGCTAAATTTAGTAGTGGGTTTTAAATTCTTCTTAAACTCGTTTCAATCATGTAGCTAGCTTGCTTTCTATCTATAAAGCACATTTAGAAGTTCGTAACACAAACGGTTTAGCCTCAGGAATTTTAAAAATCGAGATCTTTAAAAATAGCTAAATTTAGTAGTAGGTTTTAAATTCTTCTTAAACTCGTTTCAATCATGTAGCTAGCTTGCTTTCTATCTAAAAAGCACATTTAGAAGTTCGTAACTCAAACGGTTTAGCCTCAGGAATTTTAAAAATCGTAAATTTTAAAAATAGCTAAATTTATTAGTAGGGTTTAAATTCTACTTATGCTGGTATCAATTATGTAGATGGCTTGCTTTCTGCCTAAAAAGCACATTTAGAAGTTCGTAACACAAACGGTTTAGCCTCGTGAATTTTAAAAGTCAAGAATTTTAAAAATAGCTAAATTTAGTAGTAGGGTTCAAATTCTACTTATGCTGGTATCAATCATGTTGATGGCTTGCTTTCTGCCTAAAAAGCACATTTAGAAGTTCGTAACACAAACGGTTTAACCTCAGGAATTTTAAAAATCGAGAATTTTAAGAATAGCTAAATTTAGTAGTAGGTTTTAAATTCTTCTTAAACACGTTTCAATCATGTAGATGGCTTGCTTTCTGTCTAAAAAGCACATTTAGAAATTCCTGGCACAAACGGTTTAGCCCCAGGAATTTTAAAAATCGATAACTTTAAAAATAGCTAAATTTAGTAGTAGGTTTTAAATTCTTCTTAAACTCGTTTCAATCATGTAGCTAGCTTGCTTTCTATCTAAAAAGCACATTTAGAAGTTCGTAACTCAAACGGTTTAGCCTCAGGAATTTTAAAAATCGTAAATTTTAAAAATAGCTAAATTTATTAGTAGGGTTTAAATTCTACTTATGCTGGTATCAATTATGTAGATGGCTTGCTTTCTATCTAAAAAGCACATTTCGAAGTTCGTAACACAAACGGTTTAGCCCCAGGAATTTTAAAAATCGAGAATTTTAAAAATAGCTAAAGTTAGTAGTAGGTTTTAAATTCTTCTTAAAATCGTTTCAATCATGTAGATGGCTTGCTTTCTGTCTAAATAGCACATTTAGAAGTTCGTAGCACAAACGGTTTAGCCTCAGGAATTTTAAAAATCGAGATCTTTAAAAATAGCTAAATTTAGTAGTAGGTTTTAAATTCTTCTTAAACTCGTTTCAATCATGTAGCTAGCTTGCTTTCTATCTAAAAAGCACATTTCGAAGTTCGTAACACAAACGGTTTAGCATCAGGAATATTAAAAGTCAAGAATTTTAAAAATAGCTAAATTTAGTAGTAGGGTTTAAATTCTACTTATGCTGGTATCAATCACGTAGATGGCTTGTTTTCTGCCTGCTCAAGTAGAAGTTCGTAACACAAACGGTTTAGCCCCAGGAATTTTAAAAATCGATAATTTTAAAAATAGCTAAATTTAGTAGTAGGTTTTAAATTCTCCTTAACCTCGTTTCAATCATATAGATAGCTTGCTTTCTGTGTAAAATTCATATTAAGAAGTTCGTAACACAAACCGTTTAGCCTCGGGAATTTTAAAAATCGTGAATTTTAAAAATAGCTAAATTTAGTAGTAGGTTTTAAATTCTTCTTAAACTCGTTTCAATCATGTAGCTAGCTTGCTTTCTATCTATAAAGCACATTTAGAAGTTCGTAACACAAACGGTTTAGCCTCAGGAATTTTAAAAATCGAGATCTTTAAAAATAGCTAAATTTAGTAGTAGGTTTTAAATTCTTCTTAAACTCGTTTCAATCATGTAGCTAGCTTGCTTTCTATCTAAAAAGCACATTTAGAAGTTCGTAACTCAAACGGTTTAGCCTCGGGAATTTTAAAAATCGTGAATTTTAAAAATAGCTAAATTTAGTAGTAGGTTTTAAATTCTTCTTAAACTCGTTTCAATCATGTAGCTAGCTTGCTTTCTATCTATAAAGCACATTTAGAAGTT
Source organism: Melanotus villosus (assembly GCA_963082815.1). Classification (NCBI taxonomy): domain Eukaryota; kingdom Metazoa; phylum Arthropoda; class Insecta; order Coleoptera; family Elateridae; genus Melanotus; species Melanotus villosus. The sequence continues at coordinate 34,016,376 of OY720419.1, read as the reverse complement.
CGTAACACAAACGGTTTAGCCTCGTGAATTTTAAAAGTCAAGAATTTTAAAAATAGCTAAATTTAGTAGTAGGGTTCAAATTCTACTTATGCTGGTATCAATCATGTTGATGGCTTGCTTTCTGCCTAAAAAGCACATTTAGAAGTTCGTAACACAAACGGTTTAACCTCAGGAATTTTAAAAATCGAGAATTTTAAGAATAGCTAAATTTAGTAGTAGGTTTTAAATTCTTCTTAAACACGTTTCAATCATGTAGATGGCTTGCTTTCTGTCTAAAAAGCACATTTAGAAATTCCTGGCACAAACGGTTTAGCCCCAGGAATTTTAAAAATCGATAATTTTAAAAATAGCTAAATTTAGTAGTAGGTTTTAAATTCTTCTTAAACTCGTTTCAATCATGTAGCTAGCTTGCTTTCTATCTAAAAAGCACATTTCGAAGTTCGTAACACAAACGGTTTAGCATCAGGAATATTAAAAGTCAAGAATTTTAAAAATAGCTAAATTTAGTAGTAGGGTTTAAATTCTACTTATGCTGGTATCAATCACGTAGATGGCTTGTTTTCTGCCTGCTCAAGTAGAAGTTCGTAACACAAACGGTTTAGCCCCAGGAATTTTAAAAATCGATAATTTTAAAAATAGCTAAATTTAGTAGTAGGTTTTAAATTCTCCTTAACCTCGTTTCAATCATATAGATAGCTTGCTTTCTGTGTAAAATTCATATTAAGAAGTTCGTAACACAAACCGTTTAGCCTCGGGAATTTTAAAAATCGTGAATTTTAAAAATAGCTAAATTTAGTAGTGGGTTTTAAATTCTTCTTAAACTCGTTTCAATCATGTAGCTAGCTTGCTTTCTATCTATAAAGCACATTTAGAAGTTCGTAACACAAACGGTTTAGCCTCAGGAATTTTAAAAATCGAGATCTTTAAAAATAGCTAAATTTAGTAGTAGGTTTTAAATTCTTCTTAAACTCGTTTCAATCATGTAGCTAGCTTGCTTTCTATCTAAAAAGCACATTTAGAAGTTCGTAACTCAAACGGTTTAGCCTCAGGAATTTTAAAAATCGTAAATTTTAAAAATAGCTAAATTTATTAGTAGGGTTTAAATTCTACTTATGCTGGTATCAATTATGTAGATGGCTTGCTTTCTGCCTAAAAAGCACATTTAGAAGTTCGTAACACAAACGGTTTAGCCTCGTGAATTTTAAAAGTCAAGAATTTTAAAAATAGCTAAATTTAGTAGTAGGGTTCAAATTCTACTTATGCTGGTATCAATCATGTTGATGGCTTGCTTTCTGCCTAAAAAGCACATTTAGAAGTTCGTAACACAAACGGTTTAACCTCAGGAATTTTAAAAATCGAGAATTTTAAGAATAGCTAAATTTAGTAGTAGGTTTTAAATTCTTCTTAAACACGTTTCAATCATGTAGATGGCTTGCTTTCTGTCTAAAAAGCACATTTAGAAATTCCTGGCACAAACGGTTTAGCCCCAGGAATTTTAAAAATCGATAACTTTAAAAATAGCTAAATTTAGTAGTAGGTTTTAAATTCTTCTTAAACTCGTTTCAATCATGTAGCTAGCTTGCTTTCTATCTAAAAAGCACATTTAGAAGTTCGTAACTCAAACGGTTTAGCCTCAGGAATTTTAAAAATCGTAAATTTTAAAAATAGCTAAATTTATTAGTAGGGTTTAAATTCTACTTATGCTGGTATCAATTATGTAGATGGCTTGCTTTCTATCTAAAAAGCACATTTCGAAGTTCGTAACACAAACGGTTTAGCCCCAGGAATTTTAAAAATCGAGAATTTTAAAAATAGCTAATTTTAGTAGTAGGTTTTAAATTCTCCTTAAACTCGATTCAATTATGTAGATAGCTTGCTTTCTGTGTAAAATTCATATTAAGAAGTTCGTAACACAAACCGTTTAGCCTCGGGAATTTTAAAAATCGTGAATTTTAAAAATAGCTAAATTTAGTAGTAGGGTTTAAATTCTACTTATGCTGGTATCAATCATGTAGATGGCTTGATTTCTGCCTAAAAAGCACATTTAGAAGTTTGTAACACAAACGGTTTAGCCTCAGGAATTTTAAAAATCGAGAACTTTAAAAATAGCTAAATTTAGTAGTAGGTTTTAAATTCTTCTTAAACTCGTTTCAATCATGTAGCTAGCTTGCTTTCTATCTAAAAAGCACATTTCGAAGTGCGTAACACAAACGGTTTAGCCTCAGGAATTTTAAAAATCGTAAATTTTAAAAATAGCTAAATTTAGTAGTAGGGTTTAAATTCTACTTATGCTGGTATCAATCATGTAGATGGCTTGATTTCTGCCTAAAAAGCACATTTAGAAGTTCGTAACACAAACGGTTTAGCATCAGGAATTTTAAAAGTCAAGAACTTTAAAAATAGGTAAATTTAGTAGTAGGGTTTAAATTCTACTTATGCTGGTATCAATCATGTAGATGGCTTGCTTTCTGCCTAAAAAGCACATTTAGAAGTTCGTAACACAAACGGTTTAGCCTCAGGAATTGTAAAAAACGAGAATTTTAAAAATAGCTAATTTTAGTAGTAGGTTTTAAATTCTCCTTAAACTCGTTTCAATCATGTAGATAGCTTGCTTTCTATCTAAAAAGCACATTTAGAAGTTCGTAACACAAACGGTTTAGCCTCAGGAATTTTAAAAATCGAGAACTTTAAAAATAGCTAAATTTAGTAGTAGGTTTTAAATTCTTCTTAAACTCGTTTCAATCATGTAGCTAGCTGGCTTTCTATCTAAAAAGCACTTTTAGAAGTTCGTAACACAAACGGTTTAGCCTCAGGAATTTAAAAAATCGTAAATTTTAAAAATAGCTAAATTTAGTAGTAGGGTTTAAATTCTACTTATGCTGGTATCAATCATGTAGATGGCTTGATTTCTGCCTAAAAAGCACATTTAGAAGTTCGTAACACAAACGGTTTAGCATCAGGAATTTTAAAAGTCAAGAACTTTAAAAATAGCTAAATTTAGTAGTAGGGTTTAAATTCTACTTATGCTGGTACCAATCATGTAGATAGCTTGCTTTCTGCCTAAAAAGCACATTTAGAAGTTCGTAACACAAACGGTTTAGCCTCGGGAATTTTAAAAATCGTGAATTTTAAAAATAGTTAAATTTAGTAGTAGGGTTTAAATTCTACTTATGCTGGTATCAATCATGTAGATGGCTTGATTTCTGCCTAAAAAGCACATTTAGAAGTTCGTAACACAAACGGTTTAGCCTCAGGAATTTTAAAAATCGAGAATTTTAAAAATAGCTAAATTTTATTAGTAGGGTATAAATTCTACTTATGCTGGTATCAATCATGTAGATGGCTTCCTTTCTGCCTAAAAAGCACATTTAGAAGTTCGTAACACAAACGGTTTAGAATCGGGAATTTTAAAAGTCAAGAATTTTAAAAATATCTAAATTTAGTAGTAGGGTTTAAATACTACTTATGCTGCTATCAATCATGTAGATGGCTTGCTTTCTGCCTAAAAAGCACATTTAGAAGTTCGTAACACAAACGGTTTAGCCTCAGGAATTTTAAGAATCGAGAATTTGAAAAATAGCTAAATTTAGTAGTGGGTTTTAAATTCTACTTAAACTCGTTTCAATCATGTAGATGGCTTGCTTTCTGTCTAAACAGCACATTTAGAAGTTCGTAGCACAAACGGTTTAGCCCCAGGAATTTTAAAAATCGAGAATTTTAAAATAGCTAAATTTAGTAGTAGGGTTTAAATTCTACTTATGCTGGTATCAATCACGTAGATGGCTTGTTTTCTGCCTAAAAAGCTCATGTAGAAGTTCGTAACACAAACGGTTTAGCCTCAGGAATTTTAAAATCGAGAATTTTAAAAATAGCTAAATTTAGTAGTTGGTTTTAAATTCTTCTTAAACTCGTTTCAATCATGTAGCTAGCTTGCTTTCTATCTAAAAAGCACATTTAGAAGTTCGTAACACAAACGGTTTAGCCTCAGGAATTTTAAAAATCGAGAATTTTAAAAATAGCCAAATTTAGTAGTAGATTTTAAATTTTCTTAAACTCGTTTTAATCATGTAGTTGGCTTGCTTTCTATCTAAAAAGCACATTTAGAAGTTCGTAACACTAACGGTTTAGCATCAGGAATTTTAAAAGTGAAGAATTTTAAAATAGCTAAATTTAGTAGTAGGGTTTAAATTCTACTTATGCTGGTATCAATCATGTAGATGGCTTGCTTTCTGCCTAAAAAGCACATTTAGAAGCTCGTAACACAAACGGTTTAGCGTCAGGAATTTTAAGAATCGAGAATTTTAAAAATGGCTAAATTTAGTAGTAGGTTTTAAATTCTTCTTAAACTCGTTTCAATCATGTAGACAGCTTGCTTTCTGTCTAAAAAGCACATTTAGAAATTCGTAGCGCAAACGATTTAGCCCCAGGAATTTTAAAAATCGAGAATTATAAAAATAGCTAAATTTAGTAGTAGGTTTTAAATTCATCTTAAGCTCGTTTCAATCATGTAGATAACTTCCTTTCTGTCTAAAAAGCACATTTAGAAGTTCGTAGCACAAACGGTTTAGCCCCAGGAACTTTAACAATTTAGAATTTTAAAAATATCTAAATTTAGTAGTAGAGTATAAATTCAACTTATGCTGGTATCAATCATGTAGATGGCTTGCTTTCTGCCTCAAAAGCTCATGTAGAAGTTCGTAACACAAACGGGTTAGCCTCGGGAATTTTAAAAATCGTGAATTTTAAAAATAGCTAAATTTAGTAGTAGGGTTTAAATTCTACTTATGCTGGTATCAATCACGTAGATGGCTTGTTTTCTGCCTAAAAAGCTCATGTAGAAGTTCGTAACACAAACGGTTTAGCCTCAGGAATTTTAAAAATCGTGAATTTTAAAAATAGCTAAATTTAGTAGTAGGTTTTAAATTCTTCTTAAACTCGTTTCAATCAAGTAGCTAGCTTGCTTTCTATCTAAAAAGCACATTTAGAAGTTCGTAACACAAACGGTTTAGCCTCAGGAATTTTAAAAATCGAGAATTTTAAAAATAGCTGAATTTAGTAGTAGGTTTTAAATTCTTCTTAACCTCGTTTCAATCATGTAGTTGGCTTGCTTTCTATCTAAAAAGCACATTTAGAAGTTCGTAACACAAACGGTTTAGCATCAGGAATTTTAAAAGTCAAGAATTTTAAAAATAGCTAAATTTAGTAGTAGTACTGTTTAAATTCTAATTATGCTGGTATCAATCATGTAGATGGCTTGCTTTCTGCCTAAAAAGCTCATGTAGAAGTTCGTAACACAAACGCTTTAGCCTCGAGAATTTTAAAAATCGTGAATTTTAAAAATAGCTAAATTTAGTAGTAGGGTTTCAATTCTACTTACGCTGGTATCAGTCATGTAGATGGCTTGCTTTCTGCCTAAAAAGCACATTTAGAAGTTCGTAACACAAACGGTTTGGCCTCAGGAATTTTAAAAATCGAGAACTTTAAAAATAGCTAAATTTAGTAGTAGGTTTTAAATTCTTCTTAAACTCGTTTCAATCATGTAGCTAGCTGGCTTTCTATCTAAAAAGCACATTTAGAAGTTCGTAACACAAACGGTTTAGCCTCAGGAATTTTAAAAATCGTAAATTTTAAAAATAGCTAAATTTAGTAGTAGGGTTTAAATTCTACTTATGCTGGTATCAATCATGTAGATGGCTTGATTTCTGCCTAAAAAGCACATTTAGAAGTTCGTAACACAAACGGTTTAGCATCAGGAATTTTAAAAGTCAAGAACTTTAAAAATAGCTAAATTTAGTAGTAGGGTTTAAATTCTACTTATGCTGGTACCAATCATGTAGATAGCTTGCTTTCTGCCTAAAAAGCACATTTAGAAGTTCGTAACACAAACGGTTTAGCCTCGGAAATTTTAAAAATCGTGAATTTTAAAAATAGTTAAATTTAGTAGTAGGGTTTAAATTCTACTTATGCTGGTATCAATCATGTAGATGGCTTGATTTCTGCCTAAAAAGCACATTTAGAAGTTCGTAACACAAACGGTTTAGCCTCAGGAATTTTAAAAATCGAGAATTTTAAAAATAGCTAAATTTATTAGTAGGGTATAAATTCTACTTATGCTGGTATCAATCATGTAGATGGCTTGCTTTCTGCCTAAAAAGCACATTTAGAAGTTCGTAACACAAACGGTTTAGAATCGGGAATTTTAAAAGTCAAGAATTTTAAAAATAGCTAAATTTAGTAGTGGGTTTTAAATTCTACTTAAACTCGTTTCAATCATGTAGATGGCTTGCTTTCTGTCTAAAAAGCACATTTAGAAGTTCGTAGCACAAACGGTTTAGCCCCAGGAATTTTAAAAATCGAGAATTTTAAAATAGCTAAATTTAGTAGTAGGGTTTAAATTCTACTTATGCTGGTATCAATCACGTAGATGGCTTGTTTTCTGCCTAAAAAGCTCATGTAGAAGTTCGTAACACAAACGGTTTAGCCTCAGGAATTTTACAATCGAGAATTTTAAAAATAGCTAAATTTAGTAGTTGGTTTTAAATTCTTCTTAAACTCGTTTCAATCATGTAGCTAGCTTGCTTTCTATCTAAAAAGCACATTTAGAAGTTCGTAACACAAACGGTTTAGCCTCAGGAATTTTAAAAATCGAGAATTTTAAAAATAGCCAAATTTAGTAGTAGATTTTAAATTTTCTTAAACTCGTTTTAATTATGTAGTTGGCTTGCTTTCTATCTAAAAAGCACATTTAGAAGTTCGTAACACTAACGGTTTAGCATCAGGAATTTTAAAAGTGAAGAATTTTAAAATAGCTAAATTTAGTAGTAGGGTTTAAATTCTACTTATGCTGGTATCAATCATGTAGATGGCTTGCTTTCTGCCTAAAAAGCACATTTAGAAGCTCGTAACACAAACGGTTTAGCGTCAGGAATTTTAAGAATCGAGAATTTTAAAAATGGCTAAATTTAGTAGTAGGTTTTAAATTCTTCTTAAACTCGTTTCAATCATGTAGACAGCTTGCTTTCTGTCTAAAAAGCACATTTAGAAATTCGTAGCGCAAACGGTTTAGCCCCAGGAATTTTAAAAATCGAGAATTATAAAAATAGCTAAATTTAGTAGTAGGTTTTAAATTCATCTTAAACTCGTTTCAATCATGTAGATAACTTCCTTTCTGTCTAAAAAGCACATTTAGAAGTTCGTAGCACAAACGGTTTAGCCCCAGGAACTTTAACAATTTAGAATTTTAAAAATATCTAAATTTAGTAGTAGAGTATAAATTCAACTTATGCTGGTATCAATCATGTAGATGGCTTGCTTTCTGCCTCAAAAGCTCATGTAGAAGTTCGTAACACAAACGGGTTAGCCTCGGGAATTTTAAAAATCGTGAATTTTAAAAATAGCTAAATTTAGTAGTAGGGTTTAAATTCTACTTATGCTGGTATCAATCACGTAGATGGCTTGTTTTCTGCCTAAAAAGCTCATGTAGAAGTTCGTAACACAAACGGTTTAGCCTCAGGAATTTTAAAAATCGTGAATTTTAAAAATAGCTAAATTTAGTAGTAGGTTTTAAATTCTTCTTAAACTCGTTTCAATCAAGTAGCTAGCTTGCTTTCTATCTAAAAAGCACATTTAGAAGTTCGTAACACAAACGGTTTAGCCTCAGGAATTTTAAAAATCGAGAATTTTAAAAATAGCTAAATTTAGTAGTAGGTTTTAAATTCTTCTTAACCTCGTTTCAATCATGTAGTTGGCTTGCTTTCTATCTAAAAAGCACATTTAGAAGTTCGTAACACAAACGGTTTAGCATCAGGAATTTTAAAAGTCAAGAATTTTAAAAATAGCTAAATTTAGTAGTAGTACTGTTTAAATTCTATTTATGCTGGTATCAATCATGTAGATGGCTTGCTTTCTGCCTAAAAAGCTCATGTAGAAGTTCGTAACTCAAACGCTTTAGCCTCGAGAATTTTAAAAATCGTGAATTTTAAAAATAGCTAAATTTAGTAGTAGGGTTTAAATTCTACTTACGCTGGTATCAGTCATGTAGATGACTTGCTTTCTGCCTAAAAAGCACATTTAGAAGTTCGTAACACAAACGGTTTGGCCTCAGGAATTTTAAAAATCGAGAATATTAAAAACAGCTAATTTTAGTAGTAGGTTTTAAATTCTTCTTAAACTCGTTTCAATCATGTAGATAGCCTGCTTTCTGTCTAAAAAGCACATTTAGAAGTTCGTAGCACAAACGGTTTAGCCCCAGGAACTTTAACAATTTAGAATTTTAAAAATATCTAAATTTAGTAGTAGAGTATAAATTCAACTTATGCTGGTATCAATCATGTAGATGGCTTGCTTTCTGCCTCAAAAGCTCATGTAGAAGTTCGTAACACAAACGGGTTAGCCTCGGGAATTTTAAAAATCGTGAATTTTAAAAATAGCTAAATTTAGTAGTAGGGTTTAAATTCTACTTATGCTGGTATCAATCACGTAGATGGCTTGTTTTCTGCCTAAAAAGCTCATGTAGAAGTTCGTAACACAAACGGTTTAGCCTCAGGAATTTTAAAAATCGTGAATTTTAAAAATAGCTAAATTTAGTAGTAGGTTTTAAATTCTTCTTAAACTCGTTTCAATCAAGTAGCTAGCTTGCTTTCTATCTAAAAAGCACATTTAGAAGTTCGTAACACAAACGGTTTAGCCTCAGGAATTTTAAAAATCGAGAATTTTAAAAATAGCTAAATTTAGTAGTAGGTTTTAAATTCTTCTTAACCTCGTTTCAATCATGTAGTTGGCTTGCTTTCTATCTAAAAAGCACATTTAGAAGTTCGTAACACAAACGGTTTAGCATCAGGAATTTTAAAAGTCAAGAATTTTAAAAATAGCTAAATTTAGTAGTAGTACTGTTTAAATTCTATTTATGCTGGTATCAATCATGTAGATGGCTTGCTTTCTGCCTAAAAAGCTCATGTAGAAGTTCGTAACTCAAACGCTTTAGCCTCGAGAATTTTAAAAATCGTGAATTTTAAAAATAGCTAAATTTAGTAGTAGGGTTTAAATTCTACTTACGCTGGTATCAGTCATGTAGATGACTTGCTTTCTGCCTAAAAAGCACATTTAGAAGTTCGTAACACAAACGGTTTGGCCTCAGGAATTTTAAAAATCGAGAATATTAAAAACAGCTAATTTTAGTAGTAGGTTTTAAATTCTTCTTAAACTCGTTTCAATCATGTAGATAGCCTGCTTTCTGTGTAAAATGAATATTAAGAAGTTCGTAACACAAACGGTTTAGCCTCGGGAATTTTAAAAATCGTGAATTTTAAAAATAGGTAAATTTAGTAGTAGGGTTTAAATTCTACTTATGCTGGTATCAATCATGTAGATGCCTTGCTTTCTGCCTAAGAAGCACATTTAGAAGTTCGTAACACAAACGGTTTAGCCTCAGGAATTTTAAAAATCGAGAATTTTAAAAATAGCTAATTTTAGTAGTAAGTTTTAAATTCTTTTTAAACTCGTTTCAGCCATGTAGATAGCTTGATTTCTGTGTAATATGCATATTAAGAAGTTCGTAACACAAACGGTTTAGCCTCAGGAATTTTAAAAATCGAGAACTTTAAAAATAGCTAAATTTAGTAGTAGGTTTTAAATTCTTCTTAAACTCGTGTCAATCATGTAGCCAGCTTGCTTTCTATCTAAAAAGCACATTTAGAAGTTCGTAACACAAACGGTTTAGCCTCAGGAATTTTAAAAATCGTAAATTTTAAAAATAGCTAAATTTAGTAGTAGGGTTTAAATTCTACTTATGCTGGTATCAATCATGTAGATGGATTGATTTCTGCCTAAAAAGCACATTTAGAAGTTCGTAACACAAACGGTTTAGCATCAGGAATTTTAAAAGTCAAGAACTTTAAAAATAGCTAAATTTAGTAGTAGGGTTTAAATTCTACTTATGCTGGTATCAATCATGTAGATGGCTTGCTTTCTGCCTAAAAAGCACATTTAGAAGTTCGTAACACAAACGGTTTAGCCTCAGGAATTGTAAAAAACGAGAATTTTTAAAATAGCTAATTTTAGTAGTAGGTTTTAAATTCTCCTTAAACTCGTTTCAATCTTGTAGATAGCTTGCTTTCTGTGTAAAATTCATATTAAGAAGTTCGTAACACAAACGGTTTAGCCTCGGGAATTTTAAAAATCGTGAATTTTAAAAATAGCTAAATTTAGTAGTAGGGTTTAAATTCTACTTATGCTGGTATCAATCATGTAGATGGCTTGCTTTCTGCCTAAAAAGCACATTTAGAAGTTAGTAACACAAACGGTTTAGCCTCAGCAATTTTAAAAATCGAGAATTTTAAAAATAGCTAAATTTATTAGTAGAGTTTAAATTCTACTTATGCTGGTATCAATTATGTAGATGGCTTGCTTTCTGCCTAAAAAGCACATTTAGAAGTTCGTAACACAAACGGTTTAGCCTCGTGAATTTTAAGTCAAGAATTTTAAAAAGAGCTAAATTTAGTAGTAGGGTTCAAATTCTACTTATGCTGGTATCAATCATGTTGATGACTTGCTTTCTGCCTAAAAAGCACATTTAGAAGTTCGTAACACAAACGGTTTAGCCTCGTGAATTTTAAAAGTCAAGAATTTTAAAAATAGCTAAATTGAGTAGTAGGGTTCAAATTCTACTTATGCTGGTATCAATCATGTTGATGGCTTGCTTTCTGCCTAAAAAGCACATTTAGAAGTTCGTAACACAAACGGTTTAACCTCAGGAATTTTAATAATCGAGAATTTTAAAAATAGCTAAAGTTAGTAGACGGTTTTAAATTCTTCTTAAACACGTTTCAATCATGTAGATGGCTAGCTTTCTGTCTAAAAAGCACATTTAGAAATTCCTGACACAAACGGTTTAGCCCCAGGAATTTTAAAAATCGATTATTTTAAAAATAGCTAAAGTTAGTAGTAGGTTTTAAATTCTTCTTAAAATCGTTTCAATCATGTAGATGGCTTGCTTTCTGTCTAAAAAGCACATTTAGAAGTTCGTAGCACAAACGGTTTAGCCTCAGGAATTTTAAAAATCGAGATCTTTAAAAATAGCTAAATTTAGTAGTAGGTTTTAAATTCTTCTTAAACTCGTTTCAATCATGTAGCTAGCTTGCTTTCTATCTAAAAAGCACATTTCGAAGTTCGTAACACAAACGGTTTAGCATCAGGAATATTAAAAGTCAAGAATTTTAAAAATAGCTAAATTTAGTAGTAGGGTTTAAATTCTACTTATGCTGGTATCAATCACGTAGATGGCTTGTTTTCTGCCTGCTCAAGTAGAAGTTCGTAACACAAACGGTTTAGCCCCAGGAATTTTAAAAATCGATAATTTTAAAAATAGCTAAATTTAGTAGTAGGTTTTAAATTCTCCTTAACCTCGTTTCAATCATATAGATAGCTTGCTTTCTGTGTAAAATTCATATTAAGAAGTTCGTAACACAAACCGTTTAGCCTCGGGAATTTTAAAAATCGTGAATTTTAAAAATAGCTAAATTTAGTAGTAGGTTTTAAATTCTTCTTAAACTCGTTTCAATCATGTAGCTAGCTTGCTTTCTATCTATAAAGCACATTTAGAAGTTCGTAACACAAACGGTTTAGCCTCAGGAATTTTAAAAATCGAGATCTTTAAAAATAGCTAAATTTAGTAGTACTTAGGTTTTAAATTCTTCTTAAACTCGTTTCAATCATGTAGCTAGCTTGCTTTCTATCTAAAAAGCACATTTAGAAGTTCGTAACTCAAACGGTTTAGCCTCAGGAATTTTAAAAATCGTAAATTTTAAAAATAGCTAAATTTATTAGTAGGGTTTAAATTCTACTTATGCTGGTATCAATTATGTAGATGGCTTGCTTTTTGCCTAAAAAGCACATTTAGAAGTTCGTAACACAAACGGTTTAGCCTCGTGAATTTTAAAAGTCAAGAATTTTAAAAATAGCTAAATTTAGTAGTAGGGTTCAAATTCTACTTATGCTGGTATCAATCATGTTGATGGCTTGCTTTCTGCCTAAAAAGCACATTTAGAAGTTCGTAACACAAACGGTTTAACCTCAGGAATTTTAAAAATCGAGAATTTTAAGAATAGCTAAATTTAGTAGTAGGTTTTAAATTCTTCTTAAACACGTTTCAATCATGTAGATGGCTTGCTTTCTGTCTAAAAAGCACATTTAGAAATTCCTGGCACAAACGGTTTAGCCCCAGGAATTTTAAAAATCGATAACTTTAAAAATAGCTAAATTTAGTAGTAGGTTTTAAATTCTTCTTAAACTCGTTTCAATCATGTAGCTAGCTTGCTTTCTATCTAAAAAGCACATTTCGAAGTTCGTAACACAAACGGTTTAGCTCCAGGAATTTTAAAAATCGAGAATTTTAAAAATAGCTAATTTTAGTAGTAGGTTTTAAATTCTCCTTAAACTCGATTCAATTATGTAGATAGCTTGCTTTCTGTGTAAAATTCATATTAAGAAGTTCGTAACACAAACCGTTTAGCCTCGGGAATTTTAAAAATCGTGAATTTTAAAAATAGCTAAATTTAGTAGTAGGGTTTAAATTCTACTTATGCTGGTATCAATCATGTAGATGGCTTGATTTCTGCCTAAAAAGCACATTTAGAAGTTCGTAACACAAACGGTTTAGCCTCAGGAATTTTAAAAATCGAGAACTTTAAAAATAGCTAAATTTAGTAGTAGGTTTTAAATTCTTCTTAAACTCGTTTCAATCATGTAGCTAGCTTGCTTTCTATCTAAAAAGCACATTTCGAAGTTCGTAACACAAACGGTTTAGCCTCAGGAATTTTAAAAATCGTAAATTTTAAAAATAGCTAAATTTAGTAGTAGGGTTTAAATTCTACTTATGCTGGTATCATGTAGATGGCTTGATTTCTGCCTAAAAAGCACATTTAGAAGTTCGTAACACAAACGGTTTAGCATCAGGAATTTTAAAAGTCAAGAACTTTAAAAATAGGTAAATTTAGTAGTAGGGTTTAAATTCTACTTATGCTGGTATCAATCATGTAGATGGCTTGCTTTCTGCCTAAAAAGCACATTTAGAAGTTCGTAACACAAACGGTTTAGCCTCAGGAATTGTAAAAAACGAGAATTTTAAAAATAGCTAATTTTAGTAGTAGGTTTTAAATTCTCCTTAAACTCGTTTCAATCATGTAGATAGCTTGCTTTCTATCTAAAAAGCACATTTAGAAGTTCGTAACACAAACGGTTTAGCCTCAGGAATTTTAAAAATCGAGAACTTTAAAAATAGCTAAATTTAGTAGTAGGTTTTAAATTCTTCTTAAACTCGTTTCAATCATGTAGCTAGCTGGCTTTCTATCTAAAAAGCACATTTAGAAGTTCGTAACACAAACGGTTTAGCCTCAGGAATTTTAAAAATCGTAAATTTTAAAAATAGCTAAATTTAGTAGTAGGGTTTAAATTCTACTTATGCTGGTATCAATCATGTAGATGGCTTGATTTCTGCCTAAAAAGCACATTTAGAAGTTCGTAACACAAACGGTTTAGCATCAGGAATTTTAAAAGTCAAGAACTTTAAAAATAGCTAAATTTAGTAGTAGGGTTTAAATTCTACTTATGCTGGTACCAATCATGTAGATAGCTTGCTTTCTGCCTAAAAAGCACATTTAGAAGTTCGTAACACAAACGGTTTAGCCTCGGGAATTTTAAAAATCGTGAATATTAAAAATAGTTAAATTTAGTAGTAGGGTTTAAATTCTACTTATGCTGGTATCAATCATGTAGATGGCTTGATTTCTGCCTAAAAAGCACATTTAGAAGTTCGTAACACAAACGGTTTAGCCTCAGGAATTTTAAAAATCGAGAATTTTAAAAATAGCTAAATTTATTAGTAGGGTATAAATTCTACTTATGCTGGTATCAATCATGTAGATGGCTTGCTTTCTGCCTAAAAAGCACATTTAGAAGTTCGTAACACAAACGGTTTAGAATCGGGAATTTTAAAAGTCAAGAATTTTAAAAATATCTAAATTTAGTAGTAGGGTTTAAATACTACTTATGCTGCTATCAATCATGTAGATGGCTTGCTTTCTGCCTAAAAAGCACATTTAGAAGTTCGTAACACAAACGGTTTAGCCTCAGGAATTTTAAGAATCGAGAATTAGAAAAATAGCTAAATTTAGAAGTGGGTTTTAAATTCTACTTAAACTCGTTTCAATCATGTAGATGGCTTGCTTTCTGTCTAAAAAGCACATTTAGAAGTTCGTAGCACAAACGGTTTAGCCCCAGGAATTTTAAAAATCGAGAATTTTAAAATAGCTAAATTTAGTAGTAGGGTTTAAATTCTACTTATGCTGGTATCAATCACGTAGATGGCTTGTTTTCTGCCTAAAAAGCTCATGTAGAAGTTCGTAACACAAACGGTTTAGCCTCAGGAATTTTAAAATCGAGAATTTTAAAAATAGCTAAATTTAGTAGTTGGTTTTAAATTCTTCTTAAACTCGTTTCAATCATGTAGCTAGCTTGCTTTCTATCTAAAAAGCACATTTAGAAGTTCGTAACACAAACGGTTTAGCCTCAGGAATTTTAAAAATCGAGAATTTTAAAAATAGCCAAATTTAGTAGTAGATTTTAAATTTTCTTAAACTCGTTTTAATCATGTAGTTGGCTTGCTTTCTATCTAAAAAGCACATTTAGAAGTTCGTAACACTAACGGTTTAGCATCAGGAATTTTAAAAGTGAAGAATTTTAAAATAGCTAAATTTAGTAGTAGGGTTTAAATTCTACTTATGCTGGTATCAATCATGTAGATGGCTTGCTTTCTGCCTAAAAAGCACATTTAGAAATTCGTAGCGCAAACGGTTTAGCCCCAGGAATTTTAAAAATCGAGAATTATAAAAATAGCTAAATTTAGTAGTAGGTTTTAAATTCATCTTAAGCTCGTTTCAATCATGTAGATAACTTCCTTTCTGTCTAAAAAGCACATTTAGAAGTTCGTAGCACAAACGGTTTAGCCCCAGGAACTTTAACAATTTAGAATTTTAAAAATATCTAAATTTAGTAGTAGAGTATAAATTCAACTTATGCTGGTATCAATCATGTAGATGGCTTGTTTTCTGCCTAAAAAGCTCATGTAGAAGTTCGTAACACAAACGGTTTAGCCTCAGGAATTTTAAAAATCGTGAATTTTAAAAATAGCTAAATTTAGTAGTAGGTTTTAAATTCTTCTTAAACTCGTTTCAATCAAGTAGCTAGCTTGCTTTCTATCTAAAAAGCACATTTAGAAGTTCGTAACACAAACGGTTTAGCCTCAGGAATTTTAAAAATCGAGAATTTTAAAAATAGCTAAATTTAGTAGTAGGTTTTAAATTCTTCTTAACCTCGTTTCAATCATGTAGTTGGCTTGCTTTCTATCTAAAAAGCACATTTAGAAGTTCGTAACACAAACGGTTTAGCATCAGGAATTTTAAAAGTCAAGAATTTTAAAAATAGCTAAATTTAGTAGTAGGGTTTAAATTCTACTTACGCTGGTATCAGTCATGTAGATGGCTTGCTTTCTGCCTAAAAAGCACATTTAGAAGTTCGTAACACAAACGGTTTGGCCTCAGGAATTTTAAAAATCGAGAACTTTAAAAATAGCTAAATTTAGTAGTAGGTTTTAAATTCTTTTTAAACTCGTTTCAATCATGTAGCTAGCTGGCTTTCTATCTAAAAAGCACATTTAGAAGTTCGTAACACAAACGGTTTAGCCTCAGGAATTTTAAAAATCGTAAATTTTAAAAATAGCTAAATTTAGTAGTAGGGTTTAAATTCTACTTATGCTGGTATCAATCATGTAGATGGCTTGATTTCTGCCTAAAAAGCACATTTAGAAGTTCGTAACACAAACGGTTTAGCATCAGGAATTTTAAAAGTCAAGAACTTTAAAAATAGCTAAATTTAGTAGTAGGGTTTAAATTCTACTTATGCTGGTACCAATCATGTAGATAGCTTGCTTTCTGCCTAAAAAGCACATTTAGAAGTTCGTAACACAAACGGTTTAGCCTCGGGAATTTTAAAAATCGTGAATTTTAAAAATAGTTAAATTTAGTAGTAGGGTTTAAATTCTACTTATGCTGGTATCAATCATGTAGATGGCTTGATTTCTGCCTAAAAAGCACATTTAGAAGTTCGTAACACAAACGGTTTAGCCTCAGGAATTTTAAAAATGGAGAATTTTAAAAATAGCTAAATTTATTAGTAGGGTATAAATTCTACTTATGCTGGTATCAATCATGTAGATGGCTTGCTTTCTGCCTAAAAAGCACATTTAGAAGTTCGTAACACAAACGGTTTAGAATCGGGAATTTTAAAAGTCAAGAATTTTAAAAATATCTAAATTTAGTAGTAGGGTTTAAATACTACTTATGCTGCTATCAATCATGTAGATGGCTTGCTTTCTGCCTAAAAAGCACATTTAGAAGTTCGTAACACAAACGGTTTAGCCTCAGGAATTTTAAGAATCGAGAATTTGAAAAATAGCTAAATTTAGTAGTGGGTTTTAAATTCTACTTAAACTCGTTTCAATCATGTAGATGGCTTGCTTTCTGTCTAAAAAGCACATTTAGAAGTTCGTAGCACAAACGGTTTAGCCCCAGGAATTTTAAAAATCGAGAATTTTAAAATAGCTAAATTTAGTAGTAGGGTTTAAATTCTACTTATGCTGGTATCAATCACGTAGATGGCTTGTTTTCTGCCTAAAAAGCTCATGTAGAAGTTCGTAACACAAGGTTTAGCCTCAGGAATTTTAAAATCGAGAATTTTAAAAATAGCTAAATTTAGTAGTTGGTTTTAAATTCTTCTTAAACTCGTTTCAATCATGTAGCTAGCTTGCTTTCTATCTAAAAAGCACATTTAGAAGTTCGTAACACAAACGGTTTAGCCTCAGGAATTTTAAAAATCGAGAATTTTAAAAATAGCCAAATTTAGTAGTAGATTTTAAATTTTCTTAAACTCGTTTTAATCATGTAGTTGGCTTGCTTTCTATCTAAAAAGCACATTTAGAAGTTCGTAACACTAACGGTTTAGCATCAGGAATTTTAAAAGTGAAGAATTTTAAAATAGCTAAATTTAGTAGTAGGGTTTAAATTCTACTTATGCTGGTATCAATCATGTAGATGGCTTGCTTTCTGCCTAAAAAGCACATTTAGAAGCTCGTAACACAAACGGTTTAGCGTCAGGAATTTTAAGAATCGAGAATTTTAAAAATGGCTAAATTTAGTAGTAGGTTTTAAATTCTTCTTAAACTCGTTTCAATCATGTAGACAGCTTGCTTTCTGTCTAAAAAGCACATTTAGAAATTCGTAGCGCAAACGGTTTAGCCCCAGGAATTTTAAAAATCGAGAATTATAAAAATAGCTAAATTTAGTAGTAGGTTTTAAATTCATCTTAAACTCGTTTCAATCATGTAGATAACTTCCTTTCTGTCTAAAAAGCACATTTAGAAGTTCGTAGCACAAACGGTTTAGCCCCAGGAACTTTAACAATTTAGAATTTTAAAAATATCTAAATTTAGTAGTAGAGTATAAATTCAACTTATGCTGGTATCAATCATGTAGATGGCTTGCTTTCTGCCTCAAAAGCTCATGTAGAAGTTCGTAACACAAACGGGTTAGCCTCGGGAATTTTAAAAATCGTGAATTTTAAAAATAGCTAAATTTAGTAGTAGGGTTTAAATTCTACTTATGCTGGTATCAATCACGTAGATGGCTTGTTTTCTGCCTAAAAAGCTCATGTAGAAGTTCGTAACACAAACGGTTTAGCCTCAGGAATTTTAAAAATCGTGAATTTTAAAAATAGCTAAATTTAGTAGTAGGTTTTAAATTCTTCTTAAACTCGTTTCAATCAAGTAGCTAGCTTGCTTTCTATCTAAAAAGCACATTTAGAAGTTCGTAACACAAACGGTTTAGCCTCAGGAATTTTAAAAATCGAGAATTTTAAAAATAGCTAAATTTAGTAGTAGGTTTTAAATTCTTCTTAACCTCGTTTCAATCATGTAGTTGGCTTGCTTTCTATCTAAAAAGCACATTTAGAAGTTCGTAACACAAACGGTTTAGCATCAGGAATTTTAAAAGTCAAGAATTTTAAAAATAGCTAAATTTAGTAGTAGTACTGTTTAAATTCTATTTATGCTGGTATCAATCATGTAGATGGCTTGCTTTCTGCCTAAAAAGCTCATGTAGAAGTTCGTAACTCAAGCGCTTTAGCCTCGAGAATTTTAAAAATCGTGAATTTTAAAAATAGCTAAATTTAGTAGTAGGGTTTAAATTCTACTTACGCTGGTATCAGTCATGTAGATGGCTTGCTTTCTGCCTAAAAAGCACATTTAGAAGTTCGTAACACAAACGGTTTGGCCTCAGGAATTTTAAAAATCGAGAATATTAAAAACCGCTAATTTTAGTAGTAGGTTTTAAATTCTTCTTAAACTCGTTTCAATCATGTAGATAGCCTGCTTTCTGTGTAAAATGAATATTAAGAAGTTCGTAACACAAACGGTTTAGCCTCGGGAATTTTAAAAATCGTGAATTTTAAAAATAGGTAAATTTAGTAGTAGGGTTTAAATTCTACTTATGCTGGTATCAATCATGTAGATGCCTTGCTTTCTGCCTAAGAAGCACATTTAGAAGTTCGTAACACAAACGGTTTAGCCTCAGGAATTTTAAAAATCGAGAATTTTAAAAATAGCTAATTTTAGTAGTAAGTTTTAAATTCTTTTTAAACTCGTTTCAGCCATGTAGATAGCTTGATTTCTGTGTAATATGCATATTAAGAAGTTCGTAACACAAACGGTTTAGCCTCAGGAATTTTAAAAGTCGAGAATTTTAAAAATATCTAAATTTATTAGTGTGGTTTAAATTCTACTTATGCTGGTATCAATCATGTAGATGGCTTGCTTTCTGCCTAAAAAGCACATTTAGAAGTTCGTAACACAAATGGTTTAGCCTCGGGAATTTTAAAAGTCAAGAATTTTAAAAATAGCTAAATTTATTAGTAGGGTTTAAATTCTACTTATGCTGGTATCAATCATGTTGATGGTTTGCTTTCTGCCTAAAAAGCACATTCAGAAGTTCGTAACACAAACGGTTTAGCCTCAGGAATTTTAAAAATCGAGAATTTTAAAGATAGCTAAATTTAGTGGTAGGTTTTAAATTCTTCTTAAAATCGTTTCAATCATGTAGATGGTTTGCTTTCTGTCTAAAAAGCACATTTAGAAGTTCGTAGCACAAACGGTTTAGCCCCAGGAATTTTAAAAATCGAGAATTTTAAAAATAGCTAAATTTAGTAGTAGGTTTTAAATTCTTCTTAAACTCGTTTCAGTCATGTAGCTAGCTTGCTTTCTAACTAAAAAGCACATTTAGAAGTTCGTAACACAAACGGTTTAGCATCAGGAATATTAAAAGTCAAGAATTTTAAAAATAGCTAAATTTAGTAGTAGGGTATTAATTCTACTTATGCTGGTATCAATCACGTAGATGCCTTGTTTTCTGCCTACAAAGCTTATGTAGGAGTTCGTAACACAAACGGTTTAGCCTCAGGAATTTTAAAAATCGTGAATTTTAAAAATAGCTAAATTTAGTAGTAGGTTTTAAATTCTTCTTAAACTCGTTTCAATCATGTAGCTAGCCTGCTTTCTATCTAAAAAGCACATTTAGAAGTTCGTAACACAAACGGTTTAGCCTCAGGAATTTTAAAAATCGTGAATTTTAAAAATAGCTAAATTTAGTAGTAGGTTTTAAATTCTTTTTAAACTCGTTTCAATCATGTAGATAGCTTGCTTTCTGTGTAAAATGCATATTAAGAAGTTCGTAACACAAACGGTTTAGCCTCAGGAATTTTAAAAATCGAGAATTTTAAAAATAGCTAAATTTAGTAGTAGGTTTTAAATTCTGCTTAAACTCTTTTCAATCATGTAGATGGCTTGCTTTCTGTCTAAAAAGCACATTTAGAAGTTCGTAGCACAAACGGTTTAGCCCCAGGAATTTTAAAAATCGAGAATTTTAAAAATAAATAAATTTAGTAGTAGATTTTAAATTCTTCTTAAACTCGTTTCAATCATGTAGCTAGCTTGCTTTCTATCTAAAAAGCACATTTCGAAGTTCGTAACACAAACGGTTTAGCCTCAGGAATTTTAAAAATCGAGAATTTTAAAAATAGCTAAATTTAGTAGTAGGTTTTAAATTCTTCTTAAACTCGTTTCAATCATGTAGCTAGCCTGCTTTTTATCTAAAAAGCACATTTAGAAGTTCGTAACACAAACGGTTTAGCCTCAGGAATTTTAAAAATCGAGAACTTTAAAAATTGCTAAATGTAGTAGTAGGTTTTAAATTCTTCTTAAACTCGATTCAATCATGTAGTTGCCTTGCTTTCTATTTAAAAAGCACATTTAGAAGTTCGTAACACAAACGGTTTAGCATCAGGAATTTTAAAAGTCAAGAATTTTAAAAATAGCTAAATTTAGTAGTAGGGAGTAAATTCTACTTATGCTGGTATCAATCATGTAGCTGGCTTGCCTTCTACCTAAAAAGCACATTTAGAAGTTCGTAGCACAAACGGTTTAGCCCCAGGAATTTTAAAAATCGAGAATTTTAAAAATAAATAAATTTAGTAGTAGATTTTAAATTCTTCTTCAACTCGTTTCAATCATGTAGATATCTTGCTTTCTGTCTAAAAAGCACATTTAGAAGTTCGTAACACAAACGGTTTAGCCTCAGGGATTTTAAAAATCGAGAATTTTAAAAATAGCTAAATTTAGTAGTAGGTTTTAAATTCTTCTTAAACTCGTTTCAATCAAGTAGCTAGCCTGCTTTTTATCTAAAAAGCACATTTAGAAGTTCGTAACACAAACGGTTTAGCCTCAGGAATTTTAAAAATCGAGAACTTTAAAAATTGCTAAATGTAGTAGTAGGTTTTAAATTCTTCTTAAACTCGATTCAATCATGTAGTTGGCTTGCTTTCTATCTAAAAAGCACATTTCGAAGTTCGTAACACAAACGGTTTAGCCCCAGGAATTTTAAAAATCGAGAATTTTAAAAATAGCTAATTTTAGTAGTTGGTTTTAAATTCTCCTTAAACTGGATACAATCATGTAGATAGCTTGCTTTCTGTGTAAAATTCATATTAAGAAGTTCGTAACACAAACCGTTTAGCCTCGGGAATTTTAAAAATCGTGAATTTTAAAAATAGCTAAATTTAGTAGTAGGGTTTAAATTCTACTTATGCTGGTATCAATCATGTAGATGGCTTGATTTCTGCCTAAAAAGCACATTTAGAAGTTCGTAACACAAACGGTTTAACCTCAGGAATTTTAAAAATCGTAAATTTTAAAAATAGCTAAATTTAGTAGTAGGGTTTAAATTCTACTTATGCTGGTATCAATCATGTAGATGGCTTGATTTCTGCCTAAAAAGCACATTTAGAAGTTCGTAACACAAACGGTTTAGCCTCAGGAATTTTAAAAATCGAGAATTTTAAAAATAGATAAATTTAGTAGTAGGGTTTAAATTCTACTTATGCTGGGATCAATCATGTAGATGGCTTGCTTTCTGCCTAAAAAGCACATTTAGAAGTTCGTAACACAAACGGTTTAGCCTCAGGAATTTTAAAAATCGAGAATTTTAAAAATAGATAAATTTAGTAGTAGGTTTTAAATTCTTCTTAAACTCGTTTCAATCATGTAGCTTGTCACGTGCCAAAACGGCACTACAACATTAAATTGGGGATGTCAAATCCGGAATGCACTCGGCTAGACTGCAGTGAAGATGGGTGGTTCGTTTCGCTAAAAATAGTACTCAAAACACCTATTAACCCTTCAAGGGGGATGGTCGTAAACGGTAGATAGGGCGCCACCATGACTAAAATCACCCAAAGATCTAAAGGAAGGAAACCCATCATGGAAGGTTTCCAAGGGCTCTGATAAAAGGGGGGTTGTCGATATAGCTGCATCCTGTGCAAGATGTGACTTACCTTGCTTGACTGAAATTACTCTACTTTACTGCAATGCTCGAACTTGAAAGCAGGCTAACACTTTACACATAAATCATAAAACATTGAACACAAAATACTCTGAAATAAACGGGAAGCACTCAACACAAATAACGAGACCAAACTGAATTGAATAAATATTAAGGTATTTAATAGAGTCAAAGACACAAAAATGAACAATGAAACATTACGCAAGTGACAATCATAATTATTACGTTACATTAAAACAAATCATAAATACGAGACTTACTTTACGGGAAAAGAGAATTGAGGAAACTGTATTTACGTTACTTACTGCAAAAATATCCACAAGCTAAGTCCCTCAATTCCAAACAAACAAAAGGAAGTGGGAAGACACAAATAATACAGTAAACAAATTAACAATAAGCACCTACCAAATAATTTCACATGCAACATAATCCACAAATATCTTAACTTGACAAATACAAATAAAATCGTTACGTTACTTTACTAAAAATTAGAACAACAAACTAGTTAACTGAGTTGCCAGAGACCCTCAAATTGCTATGTGACCAATGGATCCGCCAAAGGCGAGGTTCACAAGCCTTCACCACATGTCACTGGACAAAATAGATAAGCTAGATGTCTACTATTACTTTAAAGGTTGCACATCAAAACACAAAATACAAATGACAAAGGCGGTACTTATTAACTTCAAACGCTGAAAGATGCCTGCGAGCAAGAGGCAATATTTACTTGAACACACAAATACGAAGAAAACAGGAGCAGCATATAGTGAAGAGACAGTTTTACCTGGCGAGTTGTTCTTTAAAGACCAGGGAGTGCGTGATGGACGTGAGCTGGAGGAGCAGATGTCTTCTCCTTGAAGACGGGTGCGAACGACGAGGAATAATCCTTAAGAAAACGGGTTTACTATATCCCTCACGAGGAGGAAACGTGTAGACGGCACGGCAACACTGCCACAAAACTTTCTCACACACGAGTCTATTTTATTCCGGAATTACTAATGGTTTCTTTTTATTGATCCGACTATGTCGATTATTGTGATTCCTCCACGAGGAAATCACCGATATAGAAACCTTTCCGGTATTGTAAGAACCCAACGGTAGACGATAAATTCGACACCGCGTCTCAGAAGACGACGTCCAAGATCGTTCGGTAACTGTCACGCACTGAAGGCACTAAGAAGGCAGAGGGGAGTGGAACGCTTAATTGACACAGCCCGCGTCTCGGGGAATTCCCGGAAAAGTATCTCGACTGGAATACGATGAGATCAGCGTCGCCAAGACACGCGTAAAATTTTGGGTCACCTTAGAATTTGAACAAAGGAAATGTTTCACGATGATGCAATTTCGAATGTGACTTTGAAAACTTCTCAGAATTATACTGAAGAACGTGCCAAAATAAGTTAACCTTAATAGTCTTCCAGACATAATGAAATCAAACTGTAGCAAATATGAAATAATCGACACGAAAATTAAAATAAGGTACAGGACCGTACTAAAGAATTTACAAATAATTTAAAATGACTGAAAAATCCTAAAATAACGTTGAATTACAAAAACACGTGACACCTCCCTTACTTAAAGAGGATTTCCCTGAAATTCTCTTCAGCAAAATGGCCAGATAAGAAGACAAAACGAAGAAGGAAAGGGGTAGAAAAGAGTTAAAAACCATAAGAAACCCGCACCAAATGTTTTTTCCCTACTGTGGCCAAACATACACGTAGACCCAACCCTTGACTACAGCAGTTCGCAATATAGCTTACGAACAAGCTTAAACGAAAAGTCAACAAAACCTTCCAAACCTCAAAGATCAATCGGGAAGCGATGCCTAAAAGGGGTCCAACATCTTAAACCTCAAAACATTAAAACGTCAAAACAGGATCCAAGATCCACATAAACCATATCATTGGTACCCGGAGCGGTTCCGGTACCAAAAACTAAAACCACCAATGAAGTTCCATCGCGGAACTTCGGCATAACTAGAAACGAAACTTCAACGAAAAACCGTGGGCCCAACACTCAGGTGGACCAAACCAAAAGTGCGGCACCAATTGAAGAAAGAAAGAGAGGAGAGAAAGAAGAGTGTCAAAATTGGGTACGTCAAAATCGGGTTTGTCAAAATCGGGGTCTTCATATTCCCAAAACTGAAACATCTACTTGGCAAAGAAGAAGGTTCACCTAATTAGTTCTGAAGAGGGTTCGCTATACATCACGGGATCCGTATATTGAATTGTTCCCACAACAAACATGCTAACTGGTTTAATTTCCAAAAAGCCAAACGTATTTCCAGAACGGGAAGTGAATGACGAAGTCATCCTTGAAGAAGGTTGGGCTGAAAGAAATCTCGGCGTGCCAAAGGCCCCTTGGACACGTTGCTTAAATCAGGTAGTTTAAAACGTAGCTGTTCTTACGTTAAAAAAAAGGACAATATAGTGGCTATAAATAATTAAAAAAAGAAAAAAAAAACGAAAGTGCACTCACAGTGCAGACAAACGAAGACGAAAAACCAAAACAAACAACCAAAAAAAAACTTAGGGACCGAATCAAAACGAACGTCAACATCAAACGAAAGTTGAAAATTACTTAAACGAAGAAATTCTTTTACTTATGAAATACAAAAGAACAAATCAAGAATAGAGTTAAACGAAACAATAACAAAAGGGAACGACGCCAGACGAAACAAAAAAAGATTACGTTAAACACAACTATCATCAAAGTACGTTATGAAATAATAATTTTCGTCACGGAAAATGAACATTAACCAAAAATATACGTAAAATAAAATGAAAAACGAATTCATAGCTTTACGTTAGGTGTCAAAAATAAGTAAATTGACCAGCAACAACGAACTAAATGCACCTTACACTAAGCGTCAGAATAGGTATGTCGAAAAACAAAACGAATCTATGCTCGTTGGAAAATGAATTAAAACTCGAAAATGAATTAAAAGTTTTTTAACGAAAAGAATGCACTTCCTGTGCAAACAAAAGACGAAGAAAAACCAAACCGAAAGAAAAACTAAGAAAATATTTCAATCATTTAGCGTCGCAACAAATAACCCCATGTTAAATGAATTTCGATATGCGAAGCGGGGGCCTCGCACTGAACGGTACCCGGGAACCTAAGCTATGGTTTCGGCCAAACTGAATTTGTGGTTGCCGGGAAGCTAAGCCATGCTTTCGGCCAAACTGAAATTATGGTCGCCGGTGAACTTGAAAATATGAATAGTCGCTAAAACTCGACGTAATTTAGCACTACGAAATAATATATGTTACTCAAAAGAACTTCAACGGGAAGCAAAACTAAATTGGAAAATGAATTTATGCCTACGTTAAACACTCAAAATGTTGAAAAAAATGCTAAAAGAACCGGAAAAACGAAATGAAAGTTTCAAAATTGGTCGTCAAACTTAATACTTGAACGAATTCAAGAAAAAACGGGATTTTATCTTAACACTGGGTGTCAAACAACACATAACATTGGAAAACGAAAATACGCCTTCGTTAAAAGCAATCAAAAAGGTTGAAACGAAAAATTACTGAAAATTAGGTACTGACTGAAACACAAAAGAATACCCCACAAATTGGGTATCGAAACAGGTCGAAAAATACAAACTGAGCCCCATAAATTGAAGGTCAATTAAATAGGTCAAAATAACAGATGTTCGCCCAAAAACTGGGTCAAAAAAAGGTCGAAAAACTGGGTCAAAATAAATCGAAAAAAGAATGTTCGCCCCACAAATTGGGGATCAAAATAGGTCGGGAAAAAAAACAAAAAGCCACACGTTGGTCGCGCCAATTATGTCACGTGCCAAAACGGCACTACAACATTAAATTGGGGATGTCAAATCCGGAATGCACTCGGCTAGACTGCAGTGAAGATGGGTGGTTCGTTTCGCTAAAAATAGTACTCAAAACACCTATTAACCCTTCAAGGGGGATGGTCGTAAACGGTAGATAGGGCGCCACCATGACTAAAATCACCCAAAGATCTAAAGGAAGGAAACCCATCATGGAAGGTTTCCAAGGGCTCTGATAAAAGGGGGGTTGTCGATATAGCTGCATCCTGTGCAAGATGTGACTTACCTTGCTTGACTGAAATTACTCTACTTTACTGCAATGCTCGAACTTGAAAGCAGGCTAACACTTTACACATAAATCATAAAACATTGAACACAAAATACTCTGAAATAAACGGGAAGCACTCAACACAAATAACGAGACCAAACTGAATTGAATAAATATTAAGGTATTTAATAGAGTCAAAGACACAAAAATGAACAATGAAACATTACGCAAGTGACAATCATAATTATTACGTTACATTAAAACAAATCATAAATACGAGACTTACTTTACGGGAAAAGAGAATTGAGGAAACTGTATTTACGTTACTTACTGCAAAAATATCCACAAGCTAAGTCCCTCAATTCCAAACAAACAAAAGGAAGTGGGAAGACACAAATAATACAGTAAACAAATTAACAATAAGCACCTACCAAATAATTTCACATGCAACATAATCCACAAATATCTTAACTTGACAAATACAAATAAAATCGTTACGTTACTTTACTAAAAATTAGAACAACAAACTAGTTAACTGAGTTGCCAGAGACCCTCAAATTGCTATGTGACCAATGGATCCGCCAAAGGCGAGGTTCACAAGCCTTCACCACATGTCACTGGACAAAATAGATAAGCTAGATGTCTACTATTACTTTAAAGGTTGCACATCAAAACACAAAATACAAATGACAAAGGCGGTACTTATTAACTTCAAACGCTGAAAGATGCCTGCGAGCAAGAGGCAATATTTACTTGAACACACAAATACGAAGAAAACAGGAGCAGCATATAGTGAAGAGACAGTTTTACCTGGCGAGTTGTTCTTTAAAGACCAGGGAGTGCGTGATGGACGTGAGCTGGAGGAGCAGATGTCTTCTCCTTGAAGACGGGTGCGAACGACGAGGAATAATCCTTAAGAAAACGGGTTTACTATATCCCTCACGAGGAGGAAACGTGTAGACGGCACGGCAACACTGCCACAAAACTTTCTCACACACGAGTCTATTTTATTCCGGAATTACTAATGGTTTCTTTTTATTGATCCGACTATGTCGATTATTGTGATTCCTCCACGAGGAAATCACCGATATAGAAACCTTTCCGGTATTGTAAGAACCCAACGGTAGACGATAAATTCGACACCGCGTCTCAGAAGACGACGTCCAAGATCGTTCGGTAACTGTCACGCACTGATGGCACTAAGAAGGCAGAGGGGATTGGAACGCTTAATTGACACAGCCCGCGTCTCGGGGAATTCCCGGAAAAGTATCTCGACTGGAATACGATGAGATCAGCGTCGCCAAGACACGCGTAAAATTTTGGGTCACCTTAGAATTTGAACAAAGGAAATGTTTCACGATGATGCAATTTCGAATGTGACTTTGAAAACTTCTCAGAATTATACTGAAGAACGTGCCAAAATAAGTTAACCTTAATAGTCTTCCAGACATAATGAAATCAAACTGTAGCAAATATGAAATAATCGACACGAAAATTAAAATAAGGTACAGGACCGTACTAAAGAATTTACAAATAATTTAAAATGACTGAAAAATCCTAAAATAACGTTGAATTACAAAAACACGTGACAAGCTAGCTTGCTTTCTATCTAAAAAGCACATTTAGAAGTTCGTAACACAAACGGTTTAGCATCAGGAATATTAAAAGTCAAGAATTTTAAAAATAGCTAAATTAAGTAGTAGAGTATAAATTCAACTTATGCTGGTATCAATCATGTAGATGGCTTGCTTTCTGCCTCAAAAGCTCATGTAGAAGTTCGTAACACAAACGGGTTAGCCTCGGGAACTTTAAAACTCGTGAATTTTAAAAATAGCTAAATTTAGTAGTAGGGTTTAAATTCTACTTATGCTGGTATCAATCACGTAGATGGCTTGTTTTCTGCCTAAAAAGCTCATGTAGAAGTTCGTAACACAAACGGTTTAGCCTCAGGAATTTTAAAAATCGTGAATTTTAAAAATAGCTAAATTTAGTAGTAGGTTTTAAATTCTTCTTAAACTCGTTTCAATCAAGTAGCTAGCTTGCTTTCTATCTAAAAAGCACATTTAGAAGTTCGTAACACAAACGGTTTAGCCTCAGGAATTTTAAAAATCGAGAATTTTAAAAATAGCTAAATTTAGTAGTAGGTTTTAAATTCTTCTTAACCTCGTTTCAATCATGTAGTTGGCTTGCTTTCTATCTAAAAAGCACATTTAGAAGTTCGTAACACAAACGGTTTAACATCAGGAATTTTAAAAGTCAAGAATTTTAAAAATAGCTAAATTTAGTAGTAGTACTGTTTAAATTCTATTTATGCTGGTATCAATCATGTAGATGGCTTGCTTTCTGCCTAAAAAGCTCATGTAGAAGCTCGTAGCGCAAACGGTTTAGCCCCAGGAATTTTAAAAATCGAGAATTATAAAAATAGCGAAATTTAGTAGTAGGTTTTAAATGCTTCTTAAACTCGTTTCAATCATGTAGATAACTTCCTTTCTGTCTAAAAAGCACATTTAGAAGTTCGTAGCACAAACGGTTTAGCCCCAGGAACTTTAACAATTTAGAATTTTAAAAATAGCTAAATTTAGTAGTAGGTTTTAAATTCTTCTTAAGCTCGTTTCAATCACGTAGTTAGCTTGCTTTCTATGTAAAAAGCACATTTAGAAGTTCGTAACACAAACGGTTTGGCCTCAGGAATTTTAAAAATCGAGAATTTTAAAAATAGCTAAATTTAGTAGTAGGTTTTAAATTCTTCTTAAACTCGTTTCAATCAGTAGATAGCTTGCTTTCTGTCTAAAAAGCACATTTAGAAGTTCGTAGCACAAACGGTTTAGCCCCAGGAATTTAAAAAAACGAGAATTTTAAAAATAGCTAAATTTAGTAGTAGGTTTTAAATTCTTCTTAAACGCGTTTCAATCATGTAGCTAACTTGCTTTCTATATAAAAAGCACATTTAGAAGTTCGTAACACAAACGGTTTAGCGCAAGGAATTTTAAATATCGATAATTTTAAAAATATCTAAATTTAGTACTAGGTTTTAAATTTATCTTGCTTTCTGTCTAAGAAGCACATTTAGAAGTTCGTAACACAAACGGTTTAGCCTCAGGAACTTTAAAAATCGAGAATTTTAAAAATAGCTAAATTTAGTAGTAGGTTTTAAATTCTTCTTAAACTCGTCTCAATCATGTAGTTGGCTTGCTTTCTATCTAAAAAGCACATTTAGAAGTTCGTAACACAAACGGTTTAGCCTCAGGAATTTTAAAAATCGAGAACTTTAAAAATAGCTAAATTTAGTAGTAGGTTTTAAATTCTTCTTAAACTCGTTTCAATCATGTAGTTGGCTTGCTTTCTATCTAAAAAGCACATTTAGAAGTTCGTAACACAAACGTTTTAGCATCAGGAATTTTAAAAGTCAAGAATTTTAAAAATAGCTAAATTTAGTAGTAGGGTTTAAATTCTACTTATGCTGGTATCAATCATGTAGATGGCTTGCTTTCTGCCTAAAAAGCACATTTAGAAGTTCGTAACACAAACGGTTTAGCCTCAGGAATTTTAAAAATCGAGAATTTTAAAAATAGCTAATTTTAGTAGTAGGGTTTAAATTCTTTTTAAACACGTTTCAGTCATGTAGATAGCTTGCTTTCTGTGTAAAATGCATATTAAGAAGTTCGTAACACAAACGGTTTAGCCTCAGGAATTTTAAAAATCGAGAATTTTAAAAATAGCTACATTTATTAGTAGGGTTTAAATTCTACTTACGCTGGTATCAATCATGTAGATGGCTTGCTTTCTGCCTAAAAAGCACTTTTAGAAGTTCGTAACACAAAC
Source organism: Melanotus villosus (assembly GCA_963082815.1). Taxonomy (NCBI): domain Eukaryota; kingdom Metazoa; phylum Arthropoda; class Insecta; order Coleoptera; family Elateridae; genus Melanotus; species Melanotus villosus. Next base: position 33,986,495 of record OY720419.1, on the reverse strand, counting down.
AGTTTAGCCTCGGGAATTTTAAAAATCGAGAACTTTAAAAATAGCTAAATTTAGTAGTAGGTTTTAAATTCTTTTTAAACTCGTTTCAATAATGTAGTTGGCTTGCTTTCTATCTAAAAAGCACATTTAGAAATTCGTAACACAAACGGTTTAGCATCAGGAATTTTAAAAGTCAAGAACTTTAAAAATAGCTAAATTTAGTAGTAGGGTTTAAATTCTACTTATGCTGGTATAAATCATGTAGATGGCTTGCTTTCTGCCTAAAAAGCACATTTAGAAGTTCGTATCACAAACGGTTTAGCCTCAGGAATTTTAAAAATCGAGAATTTTAAAAATAGCTAATTTTAGTAGTAGGTTTTAAATTCTCCTTAAACTCGTTTCAATCATGTAGCTAGCTTGCTTTCTATCTAAAAAGCACATTTCGAAGTTCGTAACACAAACGGTTTAGCCTCAGGAATTTTAAAAATCGAGAATTTTAAAAATAGCCAAATTTAGTAGTAGATTTTAAATTCTTCTTAAACTCGTTTCAATCATGTAGACAGCTTGCTTTCTGTCTAAAAAGCACATTTAGAAGTTCGTAGCGCAAACGGTTTAGCCCCAGGAATTTTAAAAATCGAGAATTATAAAAATAGCTAAATTTAGTAGTAGGTTTTAAATTCTTCTTAAACTCGTTTCAATCATGTAGATAACTTCCTTTCTGTCTAAAAAGCACATTTAGAAGTTCGTAGCACAAACGGTTTAGCCCCAGGAACTTTAACAATTTAGAATTTTAAAAATAGCTAAATTTAGTAGTAGGGTATAAATTCTACTTATGCTGGGATCAATCATGTAGATGGCTTGCTTTCTGCCTAAAAAGCACATTTAGAAGTTCGTAACACAAACGGTTTAGCCTCAGGAATTTTAAAAATCGAGAATTTTAAAAATTTCTAAATTTAGTAGTAGGTTTTAAATTCTTCTTAAGCTCGTTTCAATCACGTAGTTAGCTTGCTTTCTATTAAAAAGCACATTTAGAAGTTCGTAACACAAACGGTTTGGCCTCAGGAATTTTAAAAATCGAGAATTTTAAAAATAGCTAAATTTAGTAGTAGGTTTTAAATTCTTCTTAAACTCGTTTCAATCAGTAGATAGCTTGCTTTCTGTCTAAAAAGCACATTTAGAAGTTCGTAGCACAAACGGTTTAGCCTCAGGAATTTTAAAAAACGAGAATTTTAAAAATAGCTAAATTTAGTAGTAGGTTTTAAATTCTTCTTAAACTCGTTTCAATCATGTAGCTAGCTTGCTTTCTATCTAAAAAGCACATTTAGAAGTTCGTAACACAAACGGTTTAGCATCAGGAATATTAAAAGTCAAGAATTTTAAAAATAGCTAAATTTATTAGTAGGGTTTAAATTCTACTTATGCTGGTATCAATCATGTTGATGGCTTGCTTTCTGCCTAAAAAGCATATTTAGAAGTTCGTAACACAAACGGTTTAGCCTCAGGAATTTTAAAAATCGAGAATTTTAAAAATAGCTAAATTTAGTAGTAGGTTTTAAATTCTTCTTAAACACGTTTCAATCATGTAGATGACTTGCTTTCTGTCTAAAAAGCACATTTAGAAGTTCGTAGCACCAACGGTTTAGCCCCAGGAATTTTAAAAATCGATAATTTTAAAAATAGCTAAATTTAGTAGTAGGTTTTAAATTCTACTTATGCTGGTATCAATCATGTAGATGGCTTGCTTTCTGCCTAAAAAGCTCATGTAGAAGTTCGTAACACAAACGGTTTAGCCTCAGGAATTTTAAAAATCGAGAATTTTAAAAATAGCTAATTTTAGTAGTAGGTTTTAAATTCTCCTTAAACTCGTTTCAATCATGTAGCTAGCTTGCTTTCTATCTAAAAAGCACATTTCGAAGTTCGTAACACAAACGGTTTAGCCTCAGGAATTTTAAAAATCGAGAATTTTAAAAATAGCCAAATTTAGTAGTAGATTTTAAATTCTTCTTAAACTCGTTTCAATCATGTAGACAGCTTGCTTTCTGTCTAAAAAGCACATTTAGAAGTTCGTAGCGCAAACGGTTTAGCACCAGGAATTTTATAAATCGAGAGTTATAAAAATAGCTAAATTTAGTAGTAGGTTTTAAATTCTTCTTAAACTCGTTTCAATCATGTAGATAACTTCCTTTCTGTCTAAAAAGCACATTTAGAAGTTCGTAGCACAAACGGTTTAGCCCCAGGAACTTTAACAATTTAGAATTTGAAAAATAGCTAAATTTAGTAGTAGGTTTTAAATTCTTCTTAAGCTCGTTTCAATCACGTAGTTAGCTTGCTTTCTATGTAAAAAGCACATTTAGAAGTTCGTAACACAAACGGTTTGGCCTCAGGAATTTTAAAAATCGAGAATTTTAAAAATAGCTAAATTTAGTAGTAGGTTTTAAATTCTTCTTAAACTCGTTTCAATCAGTAGATAGCTTGCTTTCTGTCTAAAAAGCACATTTAGAAGTTCGTAGCACAAACGGTTTAGCCCCAGGAATTTAAAAAAACGAGAATTTTAAACATAGCTAAATTTAGTAGTAGGTTTTAAATTCTTCTTAAACTCGTTTCAATCATGTAGCTAGCTTGCTTTCTATCTAAAAAGCACATTTAGAAGTTCGTAACACAAACGGTTTAGCATCAGGAATATTAAAAGTCAAGAATTTTAAAAATAGCTAAATTTAGTAGTAGGGTATAAATTCTACTTATGCTGGGATCAATCATGTAGATGGCTTGCTTTCTGCCCAAAAAGCACATTTAGAAGTTCGTAACACAAACGGTTTGGCCTCAGGAATTTTAAAAATAGCTAAATTTAGTAGTAGGTTTTAAATTCTTCTTAAACTCGTTTCAATCAGTAGATAGCTTGCTTTCTGTCTAAAAAGCACATTTAGAAGTTCGTAGCACAAACGGTTTAGCCTCAGGAATTTTAAAAATCGAGAATTTTAAAAATAGCTAAATTTAGTAGTAGGTTCTAAATTCTTCTTAAACTCGTTTCAATCATGTAGCTAGCTTGCTTTCTATCTAAAAAGAACATTTAGAAGTTCGTAACACAAACGGTTTAGCATCAGGAATATTAAAAGTCAAGAATTTTAAAAATAGCTAAATTTAGTAGTAGGGTATAAATTCTACTTATGCTGGGATCAATCATGTAGATAGCTTGCTTTCTGTCCAAAAAGCACATTTAGAAGTTCGTAGCACAAACGGTTTAGCCCCAGGAATTTTAAAAAACGAGAATTTTAAAAATAGCTAAATTTAGTAGTAGGTTTTAAATTCTTCTTAAACTCGTTTCAATCATGTAGCTAGCTTGCTTTCTATCTAAAAAGCACATTTAGAAGTTCGTAACACAAACGGTTTAGCCTCAGGAATTTTAAAAATCGAGAATTTTAAAAATAGCTAAATTTAGTAGTAGGGTTTAAATTCTTCTTAAACTCGTTTCAATCATGTAGCTAGCTTGCTTTCTATCTAAAAAGCACATTTAGAAGTTCGTAACACAAACGGTTTAGCCTCAGGAATTTTAAAAATCGTGAATTTTAAAAATAGCTAAATTTAGTAGTAGGTTTTAAATTCTTCTTAAACTCGTTTCAATCAAGTAGCTAGCTTGCTTTCTATCTAAAAAGCACATTTAGAAGTTCGTAACACAAACGGTTTAGCCTCAGGAATTTTAAAAATCGAGAATTTTAAAAATAGCTAAATTTAGTAGTAGGGTTTAAATTCTACTTATGCTGGTATCAATCATGTAGATGGCTTGCTTTCTTTCTAAAAAGCACATTTAGAAGTTCGTAACACAAACGGTTTGGCCTCAGGAATTTTAAAAATTGAGAATATTAAAAACAGCTAATTTTAGTAGTAGGTTTTAAATTCTTCTTAAACTCGTTTCAATCATGTAGATAGCCTGCTTTCTGTGTAAAATGCATATTAAGAAGTTCGTAACACAAACGGTTTAGCCTCGGGAATTTTAAAAATCGTGAATTTTAAAAATAGCTAAATTTAGTAGTAGGGTTTAAATTCTACTTATGCTGGTATCAATCATGTAGATGCCTTGCTTTCTGCCTAAAAAGCACATTTAGAAGTTCGTAACACAAACGGTTTAGCCTCAGGAATTTTAAAAATCGAGAATTTTAAAAATAGCTAATTTTAGTAGTAAGTTTTAAATTCTTTTTAAACTCGTTTCAGTCATGTAGATAGCTTGCTTTCTGTGTAATATGCATATTAAGAAGTTCGTAACACAAACGGTTTAGCCTCAGGAATTTTAAAAGTCGAGAATTTTAAAAATATCTAAATTTATTAGTAGGGTTTAAATTCTACTTATGCTGGTATCAATCATGTAGATGGCTTGCTTTCTGCCTAAAAAGCACATTTAGAAGTTCGTAACACAAATGGTTTAGCCTCGGGAATTTTAAAAGTCAAGAATTTTAAAAATAGCTAAATTTATTAGTAGGGTTTAAATTCTACTTATGCTGGTATCAATCATGTTGATAGCTTGCTTTCTGCCTAAAAAGCACATTCAGAAGTTCGTAACACAAACGGTTTAGCCTCAGGAATTTTAAAAATCGAGAATTTTAAAAATAGCTAAATTTAGTAGTAGGTTTTAAATTCTTCTTAAAATCGTTTCAATTATGTAGATGGCTTGCTTTCTGTCTAAAAAGCACATTTAGAAGTTCGTAGCACAAACGGTTTAGCCCCAGGAATTTTAAAAATCGAGAATTTTAAAAATAGCTAAATTTAGTAGTAGGTTTTAAATTCTTCTTAAACTCGTTTCAGTCATGTAGCTAGCTTGCTTTCTATCTAAAAAGCACATTTAGAAGTTCGTAACACAAACGGTTTAGCATCAGGAATATTAAAAGTCAAGAATTTTAAAAATAGCTAAATTTAGTAGTAGGGTATTAATTCTACTTATGCTGGTATCAATCATGTAGATGGCTTGCTTTCTGCCCAAAAAGCTCATGCAGAAGTTCGTAACACAAACGGGTTAGCGTCGGGAATTTTAAAAATCGTGAACATTAAAAATAGCTAAATTTAGTAGTAGGGTTTAAATTCTACTTATGCTGGTATCAATCACGTAGATGCCTTGTTTTCTGCCTAAAATGCTTATGTAGGAGTTCGTAACACAAACGGTTTAGCCTCAGGAATTTTAAAAATCGTGAATTTTAAAAATAGCTAAATTTAGTAGTAGGTTTTAAATTCTTCTTAAACTCGTTTCAATCATGTAGCTAGCCTGCTTTCTATCTAAAAAGCACATTTAGAAGTTCGTAACACAAACGGTTTAGCCTCAGGAATTTTAATAATCGAGAACTTTAAAAATTGCTAAATGTAGTAGTAGGTTTTAAATTCTTCTTAAACTCGATTCAATCATGTAGTTGGCTTGCTTTCTATTTAAAAAGCACATTTAGAAGTTCGTAACACAAACGGTTTAGCATCAGGAATGTTAAAAGTCAAGAATTTTAAAAATAGCTAAATTTAGTAGTAGGGAGTAAATTCTACTTATGCTGGTATCAATCATGTAGATGGCTTGCCTTCTGCCTAAAAAGCACATTTAGAAGTTCGTAACACAAACGGTTTAGCCTCAGGAATTTTAAAAATCGAGAATTTTAAAAATAGCTAATTTTAGTAGTAGGCTTTAAATTCTTCTTAAACTCGTTTCAATCATGTAGATAGCTTGCTTTCTGTGTAACATGCATATTAAGAAGTTCGTAACACAAACGGTTTAGCCTCTGGAATTTTAAAAATCGTGAATTTTAAAAATAGCTAAATTTAGTAGTAGGTTTTAAATTCTTTTTAAACTCGTTTCAATCATGTAGATAGCTTGCTTTCTGTGTAAAATGCATATTAAGAAGTTCGTAACACAAACGGTTTAGCCTCAGGAATTTTAAAAATCGAGAATTTTAAAAATAAATAAATTTAGTAGTAGATTTTAAATTCTTCTTAAACTCGTTTCAATCACGTAGCTAGCTTGCTTTCTATCTAAAAAGCACATTTCGAAGTTCGTAACACAAACGGTTTAGCATCAGGAATATTAAAAGTCAAGAATTTTAAAAATAGCTAAATTTAGTAGTAGGGTATAAATTCTACTTATGCTGGTATCAATCATGTAGATGGCTTGCTTTCTGCCTATAAAGCACATTTAGAAGTTCGTAACACAAACGGTTTAGCGCAAGGAATTTTAAAAATCGAGAATTTTAAAAATAGCTAATTTTAGTAGTAGGTTTTAAATTCTTTTTAAACACGTTTCAGTCATGTAGATAGCTTGCTTTCTGTGTAAAATGCATATTAAGAAGTTCGTAACACAAACGGTTTAGCCTCAGGAATTTTAAAAATCGAGAATTTTAAAAATAGCTAAATTTAGTAGTAGGTTTTAAATTCTTCTTAAACTCGTTTCAGTCATGTAGCTAGCTTGCTTTCTATCTAAAAAGCACATTTAGAAGTTCGTAACACAAACGGTTTAGCTTCAGGAATTTTAAAAATCGAGAACTTTAAAAATAGCTAAATTTAGTAGTAGGTTTTAAATCCTTCTTAAACTCGTTTCAATCATGTAGTTGGCTTGCTTTCTATCTAAAAACCACATTTAGAAGTTCGTAACACAAACGGTTTAGCAACAGGAATTTTAAAAGTCAAGAATTTTAAAAATAGCTAAATTTAGTGGTAGGGTTTAAATTCTACTTATGCTGGTATCAATCATGTAGATGGCTTGCTTTCTGCCTAAAAAGCACATTTAGAAGTTCGTAACACAAACGGTATAGCGCAAGGAATTTTAAATATCGATAATTTTAAAAATAGCTAAATTTAGTAGTAGGTTTTAAATTTATCTTGCTTTCTGTCTAAGAAGCACAATTAGAAGTTCGTAACACAAACGGTTTAGCCTCAGGAATTTTAAAAATCGAGAATTTTAGAAATAGCTACATTTATTAGTAGGGTTTAAATTCTACTTATGCTGGTATCAATCATGTAGATGGCTTGCTTTCTGCCTAAAAAGCACTTTTAGAAGTTCGTAACACAAACAGTTTAGCCTCGGGAATTTTAAAAGTCAAGAATTTTAAAAATAGCTAAATTTATTAGTAGGGTTTAAATTCTACTTATGCTGGTATCAATCATGTTGATGGCTTGCTTTCTGCCTAAAAAGCACTTTTAGAAGTTCGTAACACAAACGGTTTAGCCTCAGGAATTTTAAAAATCGAGAATTTTAAAAATAGCTAAATTTAGTAGTAGGTTTTAAATTCTTCTTAAACACGTTTCAATCATGTAGATGGCTTGCTTTCTGTCTAAAAAGCGCATTTAGAAGTTCGTAGCACCAACGGTTTAGCCCCAGGAATTTTAAAAATCGATAATTTTAAAAATAGCTAAATTTAGTAGTAGGTTTTAAATTCTACTTATGCTGGTATCAATCATGTAGATGGCTTGCTTTCGGCCTAAAAAGCTCATGTAGAAGTTCGCAACACAAACGGTTTAGCCTCGGGAATTTTAAAAATCGCGTATTTTAAAAATAGCTAAATTTAGTAGTAGGGTTTAAATTCTACTTATGCTGGTATCAATCATGTAGTTGGCTTGCTTTCTGCCTAAAAAGCACATTTAGAAGTTCGTAACACAAACCGGTTAGCCTCGGGAATTTTAAAAATCGTGAATTTTAAAAATAGCTAAATTTAGTAGTAGGGTTTAAATTCTACTTATGCTGGTATCAATCATGTAGATGGCTTGCTTTCTATCTAAAAAGCACATTTAGAAGTTCATAACACAAACGGTTTAGCCTCAGGAATTTTAAAAATCGAGAATTTTAAAAATAGGTAAATTTGTAGTAGGTTTTAAATTATTCTTAAACTCGTTTCAATCACGTAGATGGCTTGCTTTCTGTCTAAAAAGCACATTTAGAAGTTCGTAGCACAAACGGTTTAGTCCCAGGAATTTTAAAAATCGAGAATTTTAAAAATAGATAAATTTAGTAGTAGATTTTAAATTCTTCTTAAACTCGTTTCAATCATGTAGCTAGCTTGCTTTCTATCTAAAAAGCACATTTCGAAGTTCGTAACACAAACGGTTTAGCATCAGGAATATTAAAATTCAAGAATTTTAAAAATAGCTAAATTTAGTAGTAGGGTATAAATTCTACTTATGCTGGTATCAATCACGTAGATGGCTTGTTTTCTGCCTGCTCAAGTAGAAGTTCGTAACACAAACGGTTTAGCCTCAGGAATTTTAAAAATCGTGAATTTTAAAAATAGCTAAATTTAGTAGTAGAATTTAAATTCTTCTTATGCTGGTATCAATCATGTAGATAGCTTGCTTTCTGCCTAAAAAGCACATTTAGAAGTTCGTAAGACAAACGGTTTAGCCTCAGGAATTTTAAAAATCGAGACCTTTAAAAATAGCTAAATTTAGTAGTAGGTTTTAAATTCTTCTTAAACTCGTTTCAATAATGTAGTTGGCTTGCTTTCTATCTAAAAAGCACATTTAGAAATTCGTAACACAAACGGTTTAGCATCAGGAATTTTAAAAGTCAAGAACTTTAAAAATAGCTAAATTCTACTTATGCTGGTATCAATCACGTAGATGGGTTGTTTTCTGCCTGCTCAAGTAGAAGTTCGTAACACAAACGGTTTAGCCTCAAGAATTTTAAAAATCGAGAACTTTAAAAATTGCTAAATGTTTTAGTAGGTTTTAAATTCTTCTTAAACTCGTTTCAATCATGTAGCTAGCCTGCTTTCTATCTAAAAAGCACATTTAGAAGTTCGTAACACAAACGGTTTAGCCTCAGGAATTTTAATAATCGAGAACTTTAAAAATTGCTAAATGTAGTAGTAGGTTTTAAATTCTTCTTAAACTCGATTCAATCATGTTGTTGGCTTGCTTTCTATTTAAAAAGCACATTTAGAAGTTCGTAACACAAACGGTTTAGCATCAGGAATGTTAAAAGTCAAGAATTTTAAAAATAGCTAAATTTAGTAGTAGGGAGTAAATTCTACTTATGCTGGTATCAATCATGTAGATGGCTTGCCTTCTGCCTAAAAAGCACATTTAGAAGTTCGTAACACAAACGGTTTAGCCTCAGGAATTTTAAAAATCGAGAATTTTAAAAATAGCTAATTTTAGTAGTAGGCTTTAAATTCTTCTTAAACTCGTTTCAATCATGTAGATAGCTTGCTTTCTGTGTAACATGCATATTAAGAAGTTCGTAACACAAACGGTTTAGCCTCTGGAATTTTAAAAATCTTGAATTTTAAAAATAGCTAAATTTAGTAGTAGAATTTAAATTCTTCTTATGCTGGTATCAATCATGTAGATAGCTTGCTTTCTGCCTGAAAAGCACATTTAGAAGTTCATAACACAAACGGTTTAGCCTCAGGAATTGTAAAAATCGAGAATTTTAAAAATAGGTAAATTTGTAGTAGGTATTAAATTCTTCTTAAACTCGTTTCAATCACGTAGATGGCTTGCTTTCTGTCTAAAAAGCACATTTAGAAGTTCGTAGCACAAACGGTTTAGTCCCAGGAATTTTAAAAATCGAGAATTTTAAAAATAGATAAATTTAGTAGTAGATTTTAAATTCTTCTTAAACTCGTTTCAATCATGTAGCTAGCTTGCTTTCTATCTAAAAAGCACATTTCGAAGTTCGTAACACAAACGGTTTAGCATCAGGAATATTAAAATTCAAGAATTTTAAAAATAGCTAAATTTAGTAGTAGGGTATAAATTCTACTTATGCTGGTATCAATCACGTAGATGGCTTGTTTTCTGCCTGCTCAAGTAGAAGTTCGTAACACAAACGGTTTAGCCTCAGGAATTTTAAAAATCGTGAATTTTAAAAATAGCTAAATTTAGTAGTAGAATTTAAATTCTTCTTATGCTGGTATCAATCATGTAGATAGCTTGCTTTCTGCCTAAAAAGCACATTTAGAAGTTCGTAAGACAAACGGTTTAGCCTCAGGAATTTTAAAAATCGAGACCTTTAAAAATAGCTAAATTTAGTAGTAGGTTTTAAATTCTTCTTAAACTCGTTTCAATAATGTAGTTGGCTTGCTTTCTATCTAAAAAGCACATTTAGAAATTCGTAACACAAACGGTTTAGCATCAGGAATTTTAAAAGTCAAGAACTTTAAAAATAGCTAAATTCTACTTATGCTGGTATAAATCATGTAGATGGCTTGCTTTCTGCCTAAAAATCACATTTAGAAGTTCGTAACACAAACGGTTTAGCCTCAGGAACTTTAAAAATCGAGAATTTTAAAAATAGCTAAATTTAGTAGTAGGTTTTAAATTCTTCTTAAACTCGTCTCAATCATGTAGCTAGCTTGCTTTCTATCTAAAAAGCACATTTAAAAGTTCGTAACACAAACGGTTTAGCCTCAGGAATTTTAATAATCGAGAACTTTAAAAATTGCTAAATGTAGTAGTAGGTTTTAAATTCTTCTTAAACTCGATTCAATCATGTTGTTGGCTTGCTTTCTATTTAAAAAGCACATTTAGAAGTTCGTAACACAAACGGTTTAGCATCAGGAATTTTAAAAGTCAAGAATTTTAAAAATAGCTAACTTTAGTAGTAGGGTTTAAATTCTACTTATGCTGGTATCAATCATGTAGATGGCTTGCTTTCTGCCTAAAAAGCACATTTAGAAGTTCGTAACACAAACGGTTTAGCCTCTGGAATTTTAAAAATCGAGAATTTTAAAAATAGCCAATTTTAGTAGTAGGTTTTAAATTCTCCTTAAACTCGTTTCAATCATGTAGCTAGCTTGCTTTCTATCTAAAAAGCACATTTAGAAGTTCGTAACACAAACGGTTTAGCCTCAGGAATTTTAAAAATCGAGAACTTTAAAAATAGCTAAATTTAGTAGTAGGTTTTAAATTCTTCTTAAACTCGTTTCAATCATGTAGTTGGCTTGCTTTCTATCTAAAAAGCACATTTAGAAGTTCGTAACACAAACGGTTTAGCATCAGGAATTTTAAAAGTCAAGAACTTTAAAAATAGCTAAATTTAGTAGTAGGGTTTAAATTCTACTTATGCTGGTATAAATCATGTAGATGGCTTGCTTTCTGCCTAAAAAGCACATTTAGAAGTTCGTAACACAAACGGTTTAGCGCAAGGAATTTTAAATATCGATAATTTTAAAAATAGCTAAATTTAGTAGTAGGTTTTAAATTTATCTTGCTTTCTGTCTAAGAAGCACATTTAGAAGTTCGTAACACAAACGGTTTAGCATCAGGAACTTTAAAAATCGAGAATTTTAAAAATAGCTAAATTTAGTAGTAGGTTTTAAATTCTTCTTAAACTCGTCTCAATCATGTAGCTAGCTTGCTTTCTATCTAAAAAGCACATTTAGAAGTTCGTAACACAAACGGTTTAGCCTCAGGAATTTTAAAAATCGAGAACTTTAAAAATAGCTAAATTTAGTAGTAGGTTTTAAATTCTTCTTAAACTCGTTTCAATCATGTAGTTGGCTTGCTTTCTATCTAAAAAGCACATTTAGAAGGTCGTAACACAAACGGTTTAGCATCAGGAATTTTAAAAGTCAAGAATTTTAAAAATAGCTAACTTTGGTAGTAGGGTTTAAATTCTACTTATGCTGGTATCAATCATGTAGATGGCTTGCTTTCTGCCTAAAAAGCACATTTAGAAGTTCGTAACACAAACGGTTTAGCCTCAGGAATTTTAAAAATCGAGAATTTTAAAAATAGCTAATTTTAGTAGTAGGTTTTAAATTCTCCTTAAACTCGTTTCAATCATGTAGATAGCTTACTTTCTGTGTAAAATTCATATTAAGAAGTTCGTAACACAAACGGTTTAGCCTCGGGAATTTTAAAAATCGTGAATTTTAAAAATTGCTAAATTTAGTAGTAGGGTTTAAATTCTACTTATGCTGGTATCAATCATGTAGGTGGCTTGCTTTCTGCCTAAAAAGCACATTTAGAAGTTCGTAACACAAACGGTTTAGCCTCAGGAATTTTAAAAATCGAGAATTTTAAAAATAGCTAATTTTAGTAGTAGGTTTTAAATTCTTTTTAAACACGTTTCAGTCATGTAGATAGCTTGCTTTCTGTGTAAAATGCATATTAAGAAGTTCGTAACACAAACGGTTTAGCCTCAGGAATTTTAAAAATCGAGAATTTTAAAAATAGCTAAATTTATTAGTAGGGTTTAAATTCTACTTATGCTGGTATCAATCATGTAGATGGCTTGCTTTCTGCTTAAAAAGCACTTTTAGAAGTTCGTAACACAAACAGTTTAGCCTCGGGAATTTTAAAAGTCAAGAATTTTAAAAATAGCTAAATTTATTAGTAGGGTTTAAATTCTACTTTTGCTGGTATCAATCAAGTTGTTGGCTTGATTTCTGCCTAAAAAGCACATTTAGAAGTTCGTAACACAAACGGTTTAGCCTCAGGAATTTAAAAAATCGAGAATTTTAAAAATAGCTAAATTTAGTTGTAGGTTTTAAATTCTTCTTAAACACGTTTCAATCATGTAGATGGCTTGCTTTCTGTCTAAAAAGCACATTTAGAAGTTCGTAGCACCAACGGTTTAGCCCCAGGAATTTTAAAAATCGATAATTTTAAAAATAGCTAAATTTAGTAGTAGGTTTTAAATTCTACTTATGCTGGTATCAATCATGTAGATGGCTTGCTTTCTGCCTAAAAAGCTCATGCAGAAGTTCGTAACACAAACGGTTTAGCCTCGGGAATTTTAAAAATCGCGTATTTTAAAAATAGCTAAATTTAGTAGTAGGGTTTAAATTCTACTTATGCTGGTATCAATCATGTAGATGGCTTGCTTTCTGCCTAAAAAGCACATTTAGAAGTTCGTAACACAAACGGTTTAGCCTCAGGAATTTTAAAAATCGAGAATTTTAAAAATAGGTAAATTTGTAGTAGGTTTTAAATTCTTCTTATGCTGGTATCAATCATGTAGATGGCTTGCTTTCTGCCTAAAAAGCTCATGTAGAAGTTCGTAACACAAACGGTTTAACCTCGGGAATTTTAAAAATCGTGAATTTTAAAAATAGCTAAATTTAGTAGTAGGGTCTAAATTCTACTTATGCTGGTATCAATCATGTAGATGGCTTGCTTTCTGCCTAAAAAGCTCATGTAGAAGTTCGTAACACAAACGGTTTAGCCTCGGGAATTTTAAAAATCGTGAATTTTAAAAATAGCTAAATTTAGTAGTAGGGTCTAAATTCTACTTATGCTGGTATCAATCATGTAGGTGGCTTGCTTTCTGCCTAAAAAGCACATTTAGAAGTTCGTAACACAAACGGTTTAGCCTCAGGAATTTTAAAAATCGAGAATTTTAAAAATAGGTAAATTTGTAGTAGGTTTTAAATTCTTCTTAAACTCGTTTCAATCACGTAGATGGCTTGCTTTCTGTCTAAAAAGCACATTTAGAAGTTCGTAGCACAAACGGTTTAGCATCAGGAATTTTAAAAATCGTGAATTTTAAAAATAGCTAAATTTAGTAGTAGAATTTAAATTCTTCTTATGCTGGTATCAATCATGTAGATAGCTTGCTTTCTGCCTAAAAAGCACATTTAGAAGTTCGTAAGACAAACGGTTTAGCCTCAGGAATTTTAAAAATCGAGAACTTTAAAAATAGCTAAATTTAGTAGTAGGTTTTAAATTCTTCTTAAACTCGTTTCAATAATGTAGTTGGCTTGCTTTCTATCTAAAAAGCACATTTAGAAATTCGTAACACAAACGGTTTAGCATCAGGAATTTTAAAAGTCAAGAACTTTAAAAATAGCTAAATTTAGTAGTAGGGTTTAAATTCTACTTATGCTGGTATAAATCATGTAGATGGCTTGCTTTCTGCCTAAAACGCACATTTAGAAGTTCGTAACACAAACGGTTTAGCCTCAGGAATTTTAAAAATCGAGAATTTTAAAAATAGCTAATTTTAGTAGTAGGTTTTAAATTCTCTTTAAACTCGTTTCAATCATGTAGATAGCTTGCTTTCGGTGTAAAATTCATATTAAGAAGTTCGTAACACAAACGGTTTAGCCTCGGGAATTTTAAAAATCGTGAATTTTAAAAATAGCTAAATTTAGTAGTAGGGTTTAAATTCTACTTATGCTGGTATCAATCATGTAGATGGCTTGCTTTCTGCCTAAAAAGCACGTCTAGAAGTTAGTAACACAAACGGTTTAGCATCAGGAATTTTAAAAATCGAGAATTTTAAAAATAGCTAATTTTAGTAGTAGGTTTTAAATTCTTTTTAAACTCGTTTCAGTCATGTAGATAGCTTGCTTTCTGTGTAAAATGCATATTAAGAAGTTCGTAACACAAACGGTTTAGCCTCAGGAATTTTAAAAATCGAGAATTTTAAAAATAGCTAAATTTATTAGTAGGGTTTAAATTCTACTTATGCTGGTATCAATTATGTAGATGGCTTGCTTTCTGACTAAAAAGCACATTTAGAAGTTCGTAACACAAACGGTTTAGCCTCGTGAATTTTAAAAGTCAAGAATTTTAAAAATAGCTAAATTTAGTAGTAGGGTTCAAATTCTACTTATGCTGGTATCAATCATGTTGATGGCTTTCTTTCTACCTAAAAAGCACATTTAGAAGTTCGTAACACAAACGGTTTAGCCTCAGGAATTTTAAAAATAGAGAACTTTAAAAATAGCTAATTTTAGTAGTAAGTTTTAAATTCTTCTTAAACTCGTTTCAATCATGTAGCTAGCTTGCTTTCTATCTAAAAAGCACATTTAGAAGTTCGTAACACAAACGGTTTAGCCTCAGGAATTTTAAAAATCGAGAATTTTAAAAATAGCTAAATTTAGTAGTAGGTTTTAAATTCTTCTTAAACTCGTCTCAATCATGTAGATAGCTTGCTTTCTGTGTAAAATTCATATTAAGAAGTTCGTAACACAAACGGTTTAGCCTCGGGAATTTTAAAAATCGTGAATTTTAAAAATAGCTAAATTTAGTAGTAGGGTTTAAATTCTACTTATGCTGGTATCAATCATGTAGATGGCTTGCTTTCTGCCTAAAAAGCACATTTAGAAGTTAGTAACACAAACGGTTTAGCCTCAGCAATTTTAAAAATCGAGAATTTTAAAAATAGCTAATTTTAGTAGTAGGTTTTAA
Source organism: Melanotus villosus (assembly GCA_963082815.1). NCBI lineage: Eukaryota > Metazoa > Arthropoda > Insecta > Coleoptera > Elateridae > Melanotus > Melanotus villosus. Next base: position 33,971,420 of record OY720419.1, on the reverse strand, counting down.
ATTCTTTTTAAACTCGTTTCAGTCATGTAGATAGCTTGCTTTCTGTGTAAAATGCATATTAAGAAGTTCGTAACACAAACGGTTTAGCCTCGTGAATTTTAAAAGTCAAGAATTTTAAAAATAGCTAAATTTAGTAGTAGGGTTCAAATTCTACTTATGCTGGTATCAATCGTGTTGATGGCTTGCTTTCTGCCTAAAAAGCACATTTAGAAGTTCGTAACACAAACGGTTTAACCTCAGGAATTTTAAAAATCGAGAATTTTAAAAATAGCTAAATTTAGTAGTTGGTTTTAAATTCTTCTTAAACACGTTTCAATCATGTAGATGGCTTGCTTTCTGTCTAAAAAGCACATTTAGAAATTCCTGGCACAAACGGTTTAGCCCCAGGAATTTTAAAAATCGATAATTTTAAAAATAGCTAAATTTAGTAGTAGGTTTTAAATTCTTCTTAAACTCGTTTCAATCATGTAGCTAGCTTGCTTTCTATCTCAAAAGCACATTTCGAAGTTCGTAACACAAACGGTTTAGCCTCAGGAATTTTAAAAATCGAGAATTTTAAAAATAGCTAATTTTAGTAGTAGGTTTTAAATTCTCCTTAAACTCGTTTCAATCATGTAGATAGCTTGCTTTCTGTGTAAAATTCATATTAAGAAGTTCGTAACACAAACCGTTTAGCCTCGGGAATTTTAAAAATCGAGAATTTTAAAAATAGCTTAATTTAGTAGTAGGTTTTAAATTCTTCTTAAACTCGTTTCAATCATGTAGCTAGCTTGCTTTCTATCTAAAAAGCACAGTTAGAAGTTCGTAACACAAACGGTTTAGCGTCAGGAATTTTAATAATCGAGAACTTTAAAAATAGCTAAATTTAGTAGTAGGTTTTAAATTCTTCTTAAACTCGTTTCAATCATGTAGCTAGCTTGCTTTCTATCTAAAAAGCACATTTAGAAGTTCGTAACACAAACGGTTTAGCCTCAGGAATTTTAAAAATCGTAAATTTTAAAAATAGCTAAATTTAGTAGTAGGGTTTAAATTCTACTTATGCTGGTATCAATCATGTTGATGGCTTGCTTTCTGCCTAAAAAGCACATTTAGAAGTTCGTAACACAAACGGTTGAGCCTCAGGAATTTTAAAAATCGAGAATTTTAAAAATAGCTAAATTTAGTAGTAGGTTTTAAATTCTTCTTAAACACGTTTCAATCATGTAGATGGCTTGCTTTCTGTCTAAAAAGCACATTTAGAAGTTCGTAACACAAACGGTTTAGCCTCAGGAATTTTAAAAATCGTAAATTTTAAAAATAGCTAAATTTAGTAGTAGGGTTTAAATTCTACTTATGCTGGTATCAATCATGTTGATGGCTTGCTTTCTGCCTAAAAAGCACATTTAGAAGTTCGTAACACAAACGGTTTAGCCTCAGGAATTTTAAAAATCTTAAATTTTAAAAATAGCTAAATTTAGTAGTAGGGTTTAAATTCTACTTATGCTGGCATCAATCATGTTGATGGCTTGCTTTCTGCCTAAAAAGCACATTTAGAAGTTCGTAGCACCAACGGTTTAGCCCCAGGAATTTTAAAAATCGATAATTTTAAAAATAGCTAAATTTAGTAGTAGGTTTTAAATTCTTCTTAAACACGTTTCAATCATGTAGATGGCTTGCTTTCTGTCTAAAAAGCACATTTAGAAGTTCGTAGCACCAACGGTTTAGCCCCAGGAATTTTAAAAATCGGGAATTTTAAAAATAGCTAAATTTAGTAGTAGGGTTTAAATTCGACTTATGCCGGTATCAATCACGTAGATGGCTTGTTTTCTGCCTGCTCAAGTAGAAGTTCGTAACACAAACGGTTTAGCCTCAGGAATTTTAAAAATCGTGAATTTTAAAAATAGCTAAATTTAGTAGTAGAATTTAAATTCTACTTATGCTGGTATCAATCATTTAGATAGCTTGCTTTCTGCCTAAAAAGCACATTTCGAAGTTCGTAACACAAACGGTTTAGCATCAGGAATATTAAAAGTCAAGAATTTTAAAAATAGCTAAATTTAGTAGTAGGGTTTAAATTCTACTTATGCTGGTATCAATCACGTAGATGGCTTGTTTTCTGCCTGCTCAAGTAGAAGTTCGTAACACAAACGGTTTAGCCCCAGGAATTTTAAAAATCGATAATTTTAAAAATAGCTAAATTTAGTAGTAGGTTTTAAATTCTTCTTAAACTCGTTTCAATCATGTAGCTAGCTTGCTTTCTATCTAAAAAGCACATTTCGAAGTTCGTAACACAAACGGTTTAGCCTCAGGAATTTTAAAAATCGAGAATATTAAAAATAGCTAATTTTAGTAGTAGGTTTTAAATTCTCCTTAAACTCGTTTCAAACATGTAGATAGCTTGCTTTCTGTGTAAAATTCATATTAAGAAGTTCGTAACACAAACGGTTTAGCCTCGGGAATTTTAAAAATCGTGAATTTTAAAAATAGCTAAATTTAGTAGTAGGGTTTAAATTCTACGTATGCTGGTATCAATCATGTAGATGGCTTGATATCTGCCTAAAAAGCACATTTAGAAGTTCGTAACACAAACGGTTTAGCCTCAGGAATTTTAAAAATGGAGAATTTTAAAAATAGCTAAATTTAGTAGTAGGTTTTAAATTCTTCTTAAACTCGTTTCAATCATGTAGCTAGCTTGCTTTCTATCTAAAAAGCACATTTAGAAGTTCGTAACACAAACTTTAAATTCTACTTATGCTGGTATCAATCATGTAGATGGCTTGATTTCTGCCTAAAAAGCACATTTAGAAGTTCGTAACACAAACGGTTTAGCCTCAGGAATTTTAAAAATCGTGAATTTTAAAAATAGCTAAATTTAGTAGTAGGGTTTAAATTCTACTTATGCTGGTATCAATCATGTAGATAGCTTGATTTCTGCCTAAAAAGCACATTTAGAAGTTCGTAACACAAACGGTTTAGCCTCAGGAATTTTAAAAATCGACAATTTTAAAAATAGCTAATTTTAGTAGTAGGTTTTAAATTCTTTTTAAACTCGTTTCAATCATGTAGATAGCTTGCTTTCTGTGTAAAACGCATATTAAGAAGTTCGTAACACAAACGGTTTAGCCTCAGGAATTTTAAAAATCGAGAATTTTAAAAATAGCTAAATTTAGTAGTAGGTTTTAAATTCTTCTTAAACTCGTTTCAATCAGTAGATAGTGCTTTCTGTCTAAAAAGCACATTTAGAAGTTCGTAGCACAAACGGTTTAGCCCCAGGAATTTTAAAAAACGAGAATTTTAAAAATAGCTAAATTTAGTAGTAGGTTTTAAATTCTTCTTAAACTCGTTTCAATCATGTAGCTAGCTTGCTTTCTATCTAAAAAGCACATTTAGAAGTTCGTAACACAAACGGTTTAGCATCAGGAATATTAAAAGTCAAGAATTTTAAAAATAGCTAAATTTAGTAGTAGGGTATAAATTCTACTTATGCTGGGATCAATCATGTAGATGGCTTGCTTTCTGCCTAAAAAGCACATTTAGAAGTTCGTAACACAAACGGTTTAGCCTCAGAAATTTTAAAAATCGAGAATTTTAAAAATAGCTAAATTTAGTAGTAGGTTTTAAATTCTTCTTAAACTCGTTTCAATCATGTAGCTAGCTTGCTTTCTATCTAAAAAGCACATTTAGAAGTTCGTAACACAAACGGTTTAGCATCAGGAATATTAAAAGTCAAGAATTTTAAAAATAGCTAAATTTAGTAGTAGAGTATAAATTCAACTTATGCTGGTATCAATCATGTAGATGGCTTGCTTTCTGCCTCAAAAGCTCATGTAGAAGTTCGTAACACAAACGGGTTAGCCTCGGGAACTTTAAAACTCGTGAATTTTAAAAATAGCTAAATTTAGTAGTAGGGTTTAAATTCTACTTATGCTGGTATCAATCACGTAGATGGCTTGTTTTCTGCCTAAAAAGCTCATGTAGAAGTTCGTAACACAAACGGTTTAGCCTCAGGAATTTTAAAAATCGTGAATTTTAAAAATAGCTAAATTTAGTAGTAGGTTTTAAATTCTTCTTAAACTCGTTTCAATCAAGTAGCTAGCTTGCTTTCTATCTAAAAAGCACATTTAGAAGTTCGTAACACAAACGGTTTAGCCTCAGGAATTTTAAAAATCGAGAATTTTAAAAATAGCTAAATTTAGTAGTAGGTTTTAAATTCTTCTTAACCTCGTTTCAATCATGTAGTTGGCTTGCTTTCTATCTAAAAAGCACATTTAGAAGTTCGTAACACAAACGGTTTAGCATCAGGAATTTTAAAAGTCAAGAATTCTAAAAATAGCTAAATTTAGTAGTAGTACTGTTTAAATTCTATTTATGCTGGTATCAATCATGTAGATGGCTTGCTTTCTGCCTAAAAAGCTCATGTAGAAGTTCGTAGCGCAAACGGTTTAGCCCCAGGAATTTTAAAAATCGAGAATTATAAAAATAGCTAAATTTAGTAGTAGGTTTTAAATGCTTCTTAAACTCGTTTCAATCTTGTAGATAACTTCCTTTCTGTCTAAAAAGCACATTTAGAAGTTCGTAGCACAAACGGTTTAGCCCCAGTAACTTTAACAATTTAGAATTTTAAAAATAGCTAAATTTAGTAGTAGGTTTTAAATTCTTCTTAAGCTCGTTTCAATCACGTAGTTAGCTTGCTTTCTATGTAAAAAGCACATTTAGAAGTTCGTAACACAAACGGTTTGGCCTCAGGAATTTTAAAAATCGAGAATTTTAAAAATAGCTAAATTTAGTAGTAGGTTTTAAATTCTTCTTAAACTCGTTTCAATCAGTAGATAGCTTGCTTTCTGTCTAAAAAGCACATTTAGAAGTTCGTAGCACAAACGGTTTAGCCCCAGGAATTTAAAATAACGAGAATTTTAAAAATAGCTAAATTTAGTAGTAGGTTTTAAATTCTTCTTAAACGCGTTTCAATCATGTAGCTAACTTGCTTTCTATATAAAAAGCACATTTAGAAGTTCGTAACACAAACGGTTTAACGCAAGGAATTTTAAATATCGATAATTTTAAAAATATCTAAATTTAGTACTAGGTTTTAAATTTATCTTGCTTTCTGTCTAAGAAGCACATTTAGAAGTTCGTAACACAAACGGTTTAGCCTCAGGAACTTTAAAAATCGAGAATTTTAAAAATAGCTAAATTTAGTAGTAGGTTTTAAATTCTTCTTAAACTCGTCTCAATCATGTAGTTGGCTTGCTTTCTATCTAAAAAGCACATTTAGAAGTTCGTAACACAAACGGTTTAGCCTCAGGAATTTTAAAAATCGAGAACTTTAAAAATAGCTAAATTTAGTAGTAGGTTTTAAATTCTTCTTAAACTCGTTTCAATCATGTAGTTGGCTTGCTTTCTATCTAAAAAGCACATTTAGAAGTTCGTAACACAAACGGTTTAGCCTCAGGAACTTTAAAAATCGAGAATTTTAAAAATAGCTAATTTTAGTAGTAGGTTTTAAATTCTCCTTAAACTCGTTTCAAACATGTAGATAGCTTGCTTTCTGTGTAAAATTCATATTAAGAAGTTCGTAACACAAACGGTTTAGCCTCGGGAATTTTAAAAATCGTGAATTTTAAAAATAGCTAAATTTAGTAGTAGGGTTTAAATTCTACGTATGCTGGTATCAATCATGTAGATGGCTTGCTTTCTGCCTAAAAAGCACATTTAGAAGTTCGTAACACAAACGGTTTAGCCTCAGGAATTTTAAAAAACGAGAATTTTAAAAATAGCTAATTTTAGTAGTAGGTTTTAAATTCTTTTTAAACACGTTTCAGTCATGTAGATAGCTTGGTTTCTGTGTAAAATGCATATTAAGAAGTTCGTAACACAAACGGTTTAGCCTCAGGAATTTAAAAAATCGAGAATTTTAAAAATAGCTAAATTTAGTAGTAGGTTTTAAATTCTTCTTAAACTCGTTTCAATCATGTAGCTAGCCTGCTTTCTATCTAAAAAGCACATTTAGAAGTTCGTAACACAAACGGTTTAGCCTCAGGAATTTTAATAATCGAGAACTTTAAAAATTGCTAAATGTAGTAGTAGGTTTTAAATTCTTCTTAAACTCGATTCAATCATGTAGTTGGCTTGCTTTCTATTTAAAAAGCACATTTAGAAGTTCGTAACACAAACGGTTTAGCATCAGGAATGTTAAAAGTCAAGAATTTTAAAAATAGCTAAATTTAGTAGTAGGGAGTAAATTCTACTTATGCTGGTATCAATCATGTAGATGGCTTGCCTTCTGCCTAAAAAGCACATTTAGAAGTTCGTAACACAAACGGTTTAGCCTCAGGAATTTTAAAAATCGAGAATTTTAAAAATAGCTAATTTTAGTAGTAGGCTTTAAATTCTTTTTAAACTCGTTTCAATCATGTAGATAGCTTGCTTTCTGTGTAACATGCATATTAAGAAGTTCGTAACACAAACGGTTTAGCCTCTGGAATTTTAAAAATCGTGAATTTTAAAAATAGCTAAATTTAGTAGTAGGTTTTAAATTCTTTTTAAACTCGTTTCAATCATGTAGATAGCTTGCTTTCTGTGTAAAATGCATATTAAGAAGTTCGTAACACAAACGGTTTAGCCTCAGGAATTTTAATAATCGAGAACTTTAAAAATAGCTAAATTTACTAATAGGTTTTAAATTCTTCTTAAACTCGTTTCAATCATGTAGATGGCTTGCTTTCTGTCTAAAAAGCACATTTAGAAGTTCGTAGCACAAACGGTTTAGCCCCAGGAATTTTAAAAATCGAGAATTTTAAAAATAAATAAATTTAGTAGTAGATTTTAAATTCTTCTTAAACTCGTTTCAATCACGTAGCTAGCTTGCTTTCTATCTAAAAAGCACATTTCGAAGTTCGTAGCACAAACGGTTTAGCATCAGGAATATTAAAAGTCAAGAATTTTAAAAATAGCTAAATTTAGTAGTAGGGTATAAATTCTACTTATGCTGGTATCAATCATGTAGATGGCTTGCTTTCTGCCTAAAAAGCACTTTTAGAAGTTCGTAACACAAACGGTTTAGCGCAAGGAATTTTAAAAATCGAGAATTTTAAAAATAGCTAATTTTAGTAGTAGGTTTTAGATTCTTTTTAAACACGTTTCAGTCATGTAGATAGCTTGCTTTCTGCCTATAAAGCACATTTAGAAGTTCGTAACACAAACGGTTTAGCGCAAGGAATTTTAAAATTCGAGAATTTTAAAAATAGCTAAATTTACTAATAGGTTTTAAATTCTTCTTAAACTCGTTTCAATCATGTAGATGGCTTGCTTTCTGCCTATAAAGCACATTTAGAAGTTCGTAACACAAACGGTTTAGCGCAAGGAATTTTAAAAATCGAGAATTTTTAAAATAGCTAATTTTACTAATAGGTTTTAAATTCTTCTTAAACTCGTTTCAATCATGTAGATGGCTTGCTTTCTGCCTATAAAGCACATTTAGAAGTTCGTAACACAAACGGTTTAGCGCAAGGAATTTTAAAAATCGAGAATTTTAAAAATAGCTAAATTTAGTAGTAGGGTATAAATTCTACTTATGCTGGTATCAATCATGTAGATGGCTTGCTTTCTGCCTAAAAAGCACTTTTAGAAGTTCGTAACACAAACGGTATAGCGCAAGGAATTTTAAAAATCGAGAATTTTAAAAATAGCTAAATTTACTAATAGGTTTTAAATTCTTCTTAAACTCGTTTCAATCATGTAGATGGCTTGCTTTCTGCCTATAAAGCACATTTAGAAGTTCGTAACACAAACGGTTTAGCGCAAGGAATTTTAAAAATCGAGAATTTTAAAAATAGCTAATTTTAGTAGTAGGTTTTAGATTCTTTTTAAACACGTTTCAGTCATGTAGATAGCTTGCTCTCTGTGTAAAATGCATATTAAGAAGTTCGTAACACAAACGGTTTAGCCTCAGGAATTTTAAAAATCGAGAATTTTAAAAATAGCTAAATTTAGTAGTAGGTTTTAAATTCTTCTTAAACTCGTTTCAGTCATGTAGCTAGCTTGCTTTCTATCTAAAAAGCACATTTAGGAGTTCGTAACACAAACGGTTTAGCTTCAGGAATTTTAAAAATCGAGAACTTTAAAAATAGCTAAATTTAGTAGTAGGTTTTAAATCCTTCTTAAACTCGTTTCAATCATGTAGTTGGCTTGCTTTCTATCTAAAAAGCACATTTAGAAGTTCGTAACACAAACGGTTTAGCAACAGGAATTTTAAAAGTCAAGAATTTTAAAAATAGCTAAATTTAGTAGTAGGGTTTAAATTCTACTTATGCTGGTATCAATCATGTAGATGGCTTGCTTTCTGCCTAAAAAGCACATTTAGAGGTTCGTAACACAAACGGTTTAGCGCAAGGAATTTTAAATATCGATAATTTTAAAAATAGCTAAATTTAGTAGTAGGTTTTAAATTTATCTTGCTTTCTGTCTAAGAAGCACAATTAGAAGTTCGTAACACAAACGGTTTAGCCTCAGGAATTTTAAAAATCGAGAATTTTAAAAATAGCTACATTTATTAGTAGGGTTTAAATTCTACTTATGCTGGTATCAATCATGTAGATGGCTTGCTTTCTGCCTAAAAAGCACTTTTAGAAGTTCGTAACACAAACAGTTTAGCCTCGGGAATTTTAAAAGTCAAGAATTTTAAAAATAGCTAAATTTATTAGTAGGGTTTAAATTCTACTTATGCTGGTATCAATCATGTTGATGGCTTGCTTTCTACCTAAAAAGCACTTTTAGAAGTTCGTAACACAAACGGTTTAGCCTCAGGAATTTTAAAAATCGAGAATTTTAAAAATAGCTAAATTTAGTAGTAGGTTTTAAATTCTTCTTAAACACGTTTCAATCATGTAGATGGCTTGCTTTCTGTCTAAAAAGCGCATTTAGAAGTTCGTAGCACCAACGGTTTAGCCCCAGGAATTTTAAAAATCGATAATTTTAAAAATAGCTAAATTTAGTAGTAGGTTTTAAATTCTACTTATGCTGGTATCAATCATGTAGATGGCTTGCTTTCGGCCTAAAAAGCTCATGTAGAAGTTCGTAACACAAACGGTTTAGCCTCGGGAATTTTAAAAATCGCGTATTTTAAAAATAGCTAAATTTAGTAGTAGGGTTTAAATTCTACTTATGCTGGTATCAATCATGTAGTTGGCTTGCTTTCTGCCTAAAAAGCACATTTAGAAGTTCGTAACACAAACCGGTTAGCCTCGGGAATTTTAAAAATCGTGAATTTTAAAAATAGCTAAATTTAGTAGTAGGGTTTAAATTCTACTTATGCTGGTATCAATCATGTAGATGGCTTGCTTTCTATCTAAAAAGCACATTTAGAAGTTCATAACACAAACGGTTTAGCCTCAGGAATTTTAAAAATCGAGAATTTTAAAAATAGGTAAATTTGTAGTAGGTTTTAAATTCTTCTTAAACTCGTTTCAATCACGTAGATGGCTTGCTTTCTGTCTAAAAAGCACATTTAGAAGTTCGTAGCACAAACGGTTTAGTCCCAGGAATTTTAAAAATCGAGAATTTTAAAAATAGATAAATTTAGTAGTAGATTTTAAATTCTTCTTAAACTCGTTTCAATCATGTAGCTAGCTTGCTTTCTATCTAAAAAGCACATTTCGAAGTTCGTAACACAAACGGTTTAGCATCAGGAATATTAAAATTCAAGAATTTTAAAAATAGCTAAATTTAGTAGTAGGGTATAAATTCTACTTATGCTGGTATCAATCACGTAGATGGCTTGTTTTCTGCCTGCTCAAGTAGAAGTTCGTAACACAAACGGTTTAGCCTCAGGAATGTTAAAAATCGTGAATTTTAAAAATAGCTAAATTTAGTAGTAGAATTTAAATTCTTCTTATGCTGGTATCAATCATGTAGATAGCTTGCTTTCTGCCTAAAAAGCACATTTAGAAGTTCGTAAGACAAACGGTTTAGCCTCAGGAATTTTAAAAATCGAGACCTTTAAAAATAGCTAAATTTAGTAGTAGGTTTTAAATTCTTCTTAAACTCGTTTCAATAATGTAGTTGGCTTGCTTTCTATCTAAAAAGCACATTTAGAAATTCGTAACACAAACGGTTTCGCATCAGGAATTTTAAAAGTCAAGAACTTTAAAAATAGCTAAATTCTACTTATGCTGGTATAAATCATGTAGATGGCTTGCTTTCTGCCTAAAAAGCACATTTAGAAGTTCGTAACACAAACGGTTTAGCCTCTGGAATTTTAAAAATCGAGAATTTTAAAAATAGCCAATTTTAGTAGTAGGTTTTAAATTCTCCTTAAACTCGTTTCAATCATGTAGCTAGCTTGCTTTCTATCTAAAAAGCACATTTAGAAGTTCGTAACACAAACGGTTTAGCCTCAGGAATTTTAAAAATCGAGAACTTTAAAAATAGCTAAATTTAGTAGTAGGTTTTAAATTCTTCTTAAACTCGTTTCAATCATGTAGTTGGCTTGCTTTCTATCTAAAAAGCACATTTAGAAGTTCGTAACACAAACGGTTTAGCATCAGGAATTTTAAAAGTCAAGAACTTTAAAAATAGCTAAATTTAGTAGTAGGGTTTAAATTCTACTTATGCTGGTATAAATCATGTAGATGGCTTGCTTTCTGCCTAAAAAGCACATTTAGAAGTTCGTAACACAAACGGTTTAGCGCAAGGAATTTTAAATATCGATAATTTTAAAAATAGCTAAATTTAGTAGTAGGTTTTAAATTTATCTTGCTTTCTGTCTAAGAAGCACATTTAGAAGTTCGTAACACAAACGGTTTAGCCTCAGGAACTTTAAAAATCGAGAATTTTAAAAATAGCTAAATTTAGTAGTAGGTTTTAAATTCTTCTTAAACTCGTCTCAATCATGTAGCTAGCTTGCTTTCTATCTAAAAAGCACATTTAGAAGTTCGTAACACAAACGGTTTAGCCTCAGGAATTTTAAAAATCGAGAACTTTAAAAATAGCTAAATTTAGTGGTAGGTTTTAAATTCTTCTTAAACTCGTTTCAATCATGTAGTTGGCTTGCTTTCTATCTAAAAAGCACATTTAGAAGGTCGTAACACAAACGGTTTAGCATCAGGAATTTTAAAAGTCAAGAATTTTAAAAATAGCTAACTTTGGTAGTAGGGTTTAAATTCTACTTATGCTGGTATCAATCATGTAGATGGCTTGCTTTCTGCCTAAAAAGCACATTTAGAAGTTCGTAACACAAACGGTTTAGCCTCAGGAATTTTAAAAATCGAGAATTTTAAAAATAGCTAATTTTAGTAGTAGGTTTTAAATTCTCCTTAAACTCGTTTCAATCATGTAGATAGCTTACTTTCTGTGTAAAATTCATATTAAGAAGTTCGTAACACAAACGGTTTAGCCTCGGGAATTTTAAAAATCTAGAATTTTAAAAATTGCTAAATTTATTAGTAGGGTTTAAATTCTACTTATGCTGGTATCAATCATGTAGATGGCTTGCTTTCTGCCTAAAAAGCACATTTAGAAGTTCGTAACACAAACGGTTTAGCCTCAGGAATTTTAAAAATCGAGAATTTTAAAAATAGCTAATTTTAGTAGTAGGTTTTAAATTCTTTTTAAACACGTTTCAGTCATGTAGATAGCTTGCTTTCTGTGTAAAATGCATATTAAGAAGTTCGTAACACAAACGGTTTAGCCTCAGGAATTTTAAAAATCGAGAATTTTAAAAATAGCTAAATTTATTAGTAGGGTTTAAATTCTACTTATGCTGGTATCAATCATGTAGATGGCTTGCTTTCTGCCTAAAAAGCACTTTTAGAAGTTCGTAACACAAACGGTTTAGCCTCAGGAATTTTAAAAATCGAGAATTTTAAAAATAGCTAATTTTAGTAGTAGGTTTTAAATTCTCCTTAAACTCGTTTCAATCATGTAGATAGCTTACTTTCTGTGTAAAATTCATATTAAGAAGTTCGTAACACAAACGGTTTAGCCTCGGGAATTTTAAAAATCTAGAATTTTAAAAATTGCTAAATTTATTAGTAGGGTTTAAATTCTACTTATGCTGGTATCAATCATGTAGATGGCTTGCTTTCTGCCTAAAAAGCACATTTAGAAGTTCGTAACACAAACGGTTTAGCCTCAGGAATTTTAAAAATCGAGAATTTTAAAAATAGCTAATTTTAGTAGTAGGTTTTAAATTCTCCTTAAACTCGTTTCAATCATGTAGATAGCTTACTTTCTGTGTAAAATTCATATTAAGAAGTTCGTAACACAAACGGTTTAGCCTCGGGAATTTTAAAAATCTAGAATTTTAAAAATTGCTAAATTTATTAGTAGGGTTTAAATTCTACTTATGCTGGTATCAATCATGTAGATGGCTTGCTTTCTGCCTAAAAAGCACATTTAGAAGTTCGTAACACAAACGGTTTAGCCTCAGGAATTTTAAAAATCGAGAATTTTAAAAATAGCTAATTTTAGTAGTAGGTTTTAAATTCTTTTTAAACACGTTTCAGTCATGTAGATAGCTTGCTTTCTGTGTAAAATGCATATTAAGAAGTTCGTAACACAAACGGTTTAGCCTCAGGAATTTTAAAAATCGAGAATTTTAAAAATAGCTAAATTTATTAGTAGGGTTTAAATTCTACTTATGCTGGTATCAATCATGTAGATGGCTTGCTTTCTGCCTAAAAAGCACTTTTAGAAGTTCGTAACACAAACAGTTTAGCCTCGGGAATTTTAAAAGTCAAGAATTTTAAAAATAGCTAAATTTATTAGTAGGGTTTAAATTCTACTTATGCTGGTATCAATCATGTTGTTGGCTTGCTTTCTGCCTAAAAATCACATTTAGAAGTTCGTAACACAAACGGTTTAGCCTCAGGAATTTTAAAAATCGAGAATTTTAAAAATAGCTAAATTTAGTTGTAGGATTTAAATTCTTCTTAAACACGTTTCAATCATGTAGATGGCTTGCTTTCTGTCTAAAAAGCACATTTAGAAGTTTGTAGCACCAACGGTTTAGCCCCAGGAATTTTAAAAATCGATAATTTTAAAAATAGCTAAATTTAGTAGTAGGTTTTAAATTCTACTTATGCTGGTATCAATCATGTAGATGGCTTGCTTTCTGCCTAAAAAGCTCATGCAGAAGTTCGTAACACAAACGGTTTAGCCTCGGGAATTTTAAAAATCGCGTATTTTAAAAATAGCTAAATTTAGTAGTAGGGTTTAAATTCTACTTATGCTGGTATCAATCATGTAGATGGCTTGCTTTCTGCCTAAAAAGCACATTTAGAAGTTCGTAACACAAACGGTTTAGCCTCAGGAATTTTAAAAATCGAGAATTTTAAAAATAGGTAAATTTGTAGTAGGTTTTAAATTCTTCTTATGCTGGTATCAATCATGTAGATGGCTTGCTTTCTGCCTAAAAAGCTCATGTAGAAGTTCGTAACACAAACGGTTTAGCCTCGGGAATTTTAAAAATCGTGAATTTTAAAAATAGCTAAATTTAGTAGTAGGGTCTAAATTCTACTTATGCTGGTATCAATCATGTAGATGGCTTGCTTTCTGCCTAAAAAGCTCATGTAGAAGTTCGTAACACAAACGGTTTAGCATCGGGAATTTTAAAAATCGTGAATTTTAAAAATAGCTAAATTTAGTAGTAGGGTCTAAATTCTACTTATGCTGGTATCAATCATGTAGATGGCTTGCTTTCTGCCTAAAAAGCACATTTAGAAGTTCGTAACACAAACGGTTTAGCCTCAGGAATTTTAAAAATCGAGAATTTTAAAAATAGGTAAATTTGTAGTAGGTTTTAAATTCTTCTTAAACTCGTTTCAATCACGTAGATGGCTTGCTTTCTGTCTAAAAAGCACATTTAGAAGTTCGTAGCACAAACGGTTTAGCATCAGGAATTTTAAAAATCGTGAATTTTAAAAATAGCTAAATTTAGTAGTAGAATTTAAATTCTTCTTATGCTGGTATCAATCATGTAGATAGCTTGCTTTCTGCCTAAAAAGCACATTTAGAAGTTCGTAAGACAAACGGTTTAGCCTCAGGAACTTTAAAAATCGAGAATTTTAAAAATAGCTAAATTTAGTAGTAGGTTTTAAATTCTTCTTAAACTCGTCTCAATCATGTAGCTAGCTTGCTTTCTATCTAAAAAGCACATTTAGAAGTTCGTAACACAAACGGTTTAGCCTCAGGAATTTTAAAAATCGAGAACTTTAAAAATAGCTAAATTTAGTGGTAGGTTTTAAATTCTTCTTAAACTCGTTTCAATCATGTAGTTGGCTTGCTTTCTATCTAAAAAGCACATTTAGAAGGTCGTAACACAAACGGTTTAGCATCAGGAATTTTAAAAGTCAAGAATTTTAAAAATAGCTAACTTTGGTAGTAGGGTTTAAATTCTACTTATGCTGGTATCAATCATGTAGATGGCTTGCTTTCTGCCTAAAAAGCACATTTAGAAGTTCGTAACACAAACGGTTTAGCCTCAGGAATTTTAAAAATCGAGAATTTTAAAAATAGCTTTTTTAGTAGTAGGTTTTAAATTCTCCTTAAACTCGTTTCAATCATGTAGATAGCTTACTTTCTGTGTAAAATTCATATTAAGAAGTTCGTAACACAAACGGTTTAGCCTCGGGAATTTTAAAAATCGTGAATTTTAAAAATTGCTAAATTTATTAGTAGGGTTTAAATTCTACTTATGCTGGTATCAATCATGTAGATGGCTTGCTTTCTGCCTAAAAAGCACATTTAGAAGTTCGTAACACAAACGGTTTAGCCTCAGGAATTTTAAAAATCGAGAATTTTAAAAATAGCTAATTTTAGTAGTAGGTTTTAAATTCTTTTTAAACACGTTTCAGTCATGTAGATAGCTTGCTTTCTGTGTAAAATGCATATTAAGAAGTTCGTAACACAAACGGTTTAGCCTCAGGAATTTTAAAAATCGAGAATTTTAAAAATAGCTAAATTTATTAGTAGGGTTTAAATTCTACTTATGCTGGTATCAATCATGTAGATGGCTTGCTTTCTGCCTAAAAAGCACTTTTAGAAGTTCGTAACACAAACAGTTTAGCCTCGGGAATTTTAAAAGTCAAGAATTTTAAAAATAGCTAAATTTATTAGTAGGGTTTAAATTCTACTTATGCTGGTATCAATCATGTTGTTGGCTTGCTTTCTGCCTAAAAAGCACATTTAGAAGTTCGTAACACAAACGGTTTAGCCTCAGGAATTTTAAAAATCGAGAATTTTAAAAATAGCTAAATTTAGTTGTAGGATTTAAATTCTTCTTAAACACGTTTCAATCATGTAGATGGCTTGCTTTCTGTCTAAAAAGCACATTTAGATGTTCGTAGCACCAACGGTTTAGCCCCAGGAATTTTAAAAATCGATAATTTTAAAAATAGCTAAATTTAGTAGTAGGTTTTAAATTCTACTTATGCTGGTATCAATCATGTAGATGGCTTGCTTTCTGCCTAAAAAGCTCATGCAGAAGTTCGTAACACAAACGGTTTAGCCTCGGGAATTTTAAAAATCGCGTATTTTAAAAATAGCTAAATTTAGTAGTAGGGTTTAAATTCTACTTATGCTGGTATCAATCATGTAGATGGCTTGCTTTCTGCCTAAAAAGCACATTTAGAAGTTCGTAACACAAACGGTTTAGCCTCAGGAATTTTAAAAATCGAGAATTTTAAAAATAGGTAAATTTGTAGTAGGTTTTAAATTCTTCTTATGCTGGTATCAATCATGTAGATGGCTTGCTTTCTGCCTAAAAAGCTCATGTAGAAGTTCGTAACACAAACGGTTTAGCCTCGGGAATTTTAAAAATCGTGAATTTTAAAAATAGCTAAATTTAGTAGTAGGGTCTAAATTCTACTTATGCTGGTATCAATCATGTAGATGGCTTGCTTTCTGCCTAAAAAGCTCATGTAGAAGTTCGTAACACAAACGGTTTAGCATCGGGAATTTTAAAAATCGTGAATTTTAAAAATAGCTAAATTTAGTAGTAGGGTCTAAATTCTACTTATGCTGGTATCAATCATGTAGATGGCTTGCTTTCTGCCTAAAAAGCACATTTAGAAGTTCGTAACACAAACGGTTTAGCCTCAGGAATTTTAAAAATCGAGAATTTTAAAAATAGGTAAATTTGTAGTAGGTTTTAAATTCTTCTTAAACTCGTTTCAATCACGTAGATGGCTTGGTTTCTGTCTAAAAAGCACATTTAGAAGTTCGTAGCACAAACGGTTTAGCATCAGGAATTTTAAAAATCGTGAATTTTAAAAATAGCTAAATTTAGTAGTAGAATTTAAATTCTTCTTATGCTGGTATCAATCATGTAGATGGCTTGCTTTCTGCCTAAAAAGCACATTTAGAAGTTCGTAACACAAACGGTTTAGCCTCAGGAATTTTAAAAATCGAGAATTTTAAAAATAGGTAAATTTGTAGTAGGTTTTAAATTCTTCTTAAACTCGTTTCAATCACGTAGATGGCTTGCTTTCTGTCTAAAAAGCACATTTAGAAGTTCGTAGCACAAACGGTTTAGCATCAGGAATTTTAAAAACCGTGAATTTTAAAAATAGCTAAATTTAGTAGTAGAATTTAAATTCTTCTTATGCTGGTATCAATCATGTAGATAGCTTGCTTTCTGCCTAAAAAGCACATTTAGAAGTTCGTAACACAAACGGTTTAGCCTCAGGAATTTTAAAAATCGAGAATTTTAAAAATAGCTAATTTTAGTAGTAGGTTCTAAATTCTCCTTAAACTCGTTTCAATCATGTAGATAGCTTGCTTTCGGTGTAAAATTCATATTAAGAAGTTCGTAACACAAACGGTTTAGCCTCGGGAATTTTAAAAATCGTGAATTTTAAAAATAGCTAAATTTAGTAGTAGGGTTTAAATTCTACTTATGCTGGTATCAATCATGTAGATGGCTTGCTTTCTGCCTAAAAAGCACGTCTAGAAGTTAGTAACACAAACGGTTTAGCATCAGGAATTTTAAAAATCGAGAATTTTAAAAATAGCTAATTTTAGTAGTAGGTTTTAAATTCTTTTTAAACTCGTTTCAGTCATGTAGACAGCTTGCTTTCTGTGTAAAATGCATATTAAGAAGTTCGTAACACAAACGGTTTAGCCTCAGGAATTTTAAAAATCGAGAATTTTAAAAATAGCTAAATTTATTAGTAGGGTTTAAATTCTACTTATGCTGGTATCAATTATGTAGATGGCTTGCTTTCTGACTAAAAAGCACATTTAGAAGTTCGTAACACAAACGGTTTAGCCTCGTGAATTTTAAAAGTCAAGAATTTTAAAAATAGCTAAATTTAGTAGTAGGGTTCAAATTCTACTTATGCTGGTATCAATCATGTTGATGGCTTTCTTTCTACCTAAAAAGCACATTTAGAAGTTCGTAACACAAACGGTTTAGCCTCAGGAATTTTAAAAATAGAGAACTTTAAAAATAGCTAATTTTAGTAGTAAGTTTTAAATTCTTCTTAAACTCGTTTCAATCATGTAGCTAGCTTGCTTTCTATCTAAAAAGCACATTTAGAAGTTCGTAACACAAACGGTTTAGCCTCAGGAATTTTAAAAATCGAGAATTTTAAAAATAGCTAAATTTAGTAGTAGGTTTTAAATTCTTCTTAAACTCGTCTCAATCATGTAGATAGCTTGCTTTCTGTGTAAAATTCATATTAAGAAGTTCGTAACACAAACGGTTTAGCCTCGGGAATTTTAAAAATCGTGAATTTTAAAAATAGCTTAATTTAGTAGTAGGGTTTAAATTCTACTTATGCTGGTATCAATCATGTAGATGGCTTGCTTTCTGCCTAAAAAGCACATTTACAAGTTAGTAACACAAACGGTTTAGCCTCAGCAATTTTAAAAATCGAGAATTTTAAAAATAGCTAATTTTAGTAGTAGGTTTTAAATTCTTTTTAAACTCGTTTCAGTCATGTAGATAGCTTGCTTTCTGTGTAAAATGCATATTAAGAAGTTCGTAACACAAACGGTTTAGCCTCAGGGATTTTAAAAATCGAGAATTTTAAAAATAGCTAAATTTATTAGTAGGGTTTAAATTCTACTTATGCTGGTATCAATTATGTAGATGGCTTGCTCTCTGCCTAAAAAGCACATTTAGAAGTTCGTAACACAAACGGTTTAGCCTCGTGAATTTTAAAAGTCAAGAATTTTAAAAATAGCTAAATTTAGTAGTAGCGTTCAAATTCTACTTATGCTGGTATCAATCATGTTGATGGCTTGCTTTCTGCCTAAAAAGCACATTTAGAAGTTCGTAACACAAACGGTTTAACCTCAGGAATTTTAAAAATCGAGAATTTTAAAAATAGCTAAATTTAGTAGTAGGTTTTAAATTCTTCTTAAACACGTTTCAATCATGTAGATGGCTTGCTTTCTGTCTAAAAAGCACATTTAGAAATTCCTGGCACAAACGGTTTAGCCCCAGGAATTTTAAAAATCGATAATTTTAAAAATAGCTAAATTTAGTAGTTGGTTTTAAATTCTTCTTAAACTCGTTTCAATCATGTAGCTAGCTTGCTTTCTATCTCAAAAGCACATTTCGAAGTTCGTAAGACAAACGGTTTAGCCTCAGGAATTTTAAAAATCGAGAATTTTAAAAATAGCTAATTTTAGTAGTAGGTTTTAAATTCTCCTTAAACTCGTTTCAATCATGTAGATAGCTTGCTTTCTGTGTAAAATTCATATTAAGAAGTTCGTAACACAAACCGTTTAGCCTCGGGAATTTTAAAAATCGTGAATTTTAAAAATAGCTAAATTTAGTAGTAGGGTTTAAATTCTACTTATGCTGGTATCAATCATGTAGATGGCTTGATTTCTGCCTAAAAAGCACATTTAGAAGTTCGTAACACAAACGGTTTAGCCTCAGGAATTTTAAAAATCGAGAATTTTAAAAATAGCTTAATTTAGTAGTAGGTTTTAAATTCTTCTTAAACTCGTTTCAATCTTGTAGCTAGCCTGCTTTCTATCTAAAAAGCACATTTAGAAGTTCGTAACACAAACGGTTTAGCGTCAGGAATTTTAAAAATCGAGAACTTTAAAAATAGCTAAATTTAGTAGTAGGTTTTAAATTCTTCTTAAACTCGTTTCAATCATGTAGCTAGCTTGCTTTCTATCTAAAAAGCACATTTAGAAGTTCGTAACACAAACGGTTTAGCCTCAGGAATTTTAAAAATCGTAAATTTTAAAAATAGCTAAATTTAGTAGTAGGGTTTAAATTCTACTTATGCTGGTATCAATCATGTTGATGGCTTGCTTTCTGCCTAAAAAGCACATTTAGAAGTTCGTAACACAAACGGTTTAGCCTCAGGAATTTTAAAAATCGAGAATTTTAAAAATAGCTAAATTTAGTAGTAGGTTTTAAATTCTTCTTAAACACGTTTCAATCATGTAGATGGCTTGCTTTCGGTCTAAAAAGCACATTTAGAAGTTCGTAGCACCAACGGTTTAGCCCCAGGAAGTTTAAAAATCGATAATTTTAAAAATAGCTAAATTTAGTAGTAGGTTTTAAATTCTACTTATGCTGGTATCAATCATGTAGATGGCTTGCTTTCTGCCTAAAAAGCACATTTAGAAGTTCGTAACACAAACGGTTTAGCCTCACCAATTTTAAAAATCGAGAATTTTAAAAATAGCTAGATTTAGTAGTAGGTTTTAAATTCTTCTTAAACACGTTTCAATCATGTAGATGGCTTGCTTTCTGTCTAAAAAGCACATTTAGAAGTTCGTAGCACCAACGGTTTAGCCCCAGGAATTTTAAAAATCGAGAATTTTAAAAATAGCTAAATTTATTAGTAGGGTTTTAATTCTACTTATGCTGGTATCAATTATGTAGATGGCTTGCTCTCTGCCTAAAAATCACATTTAGAAGTTCGTAACACAAACGGGTTAGCCTCGGGAATTTTAAAAATCGGGAATTTTAAAAATAGCTAAATTTAGTAGTAGGGTTTAAATTCGACTTATGCCGGTATCAATCACGTAGATGGCTTGTTTTCTGCCTGCTCAAGTAGAAGTTCGTAACACAAACGGTTTAGCCTCAGGAATTTTAAAAATCGATAATTTTAAAAATAGCTAAATTTAGTAGTAGGTTTTAAATTCTTCTTAAACTCGTTTCAATCATGTAGCTAGCTTGATTTCTATCTCAAAAGCACATTTCGAAGTTCGTAACACAAACGGTTTAGCCTCAGGAATTTTAAAAATCGAGAATTTTAAAAATAGCTAATTTTAGTAGTAGGTTTTAAATTCTCCTTAAACTCGTTTCAATCATGTAGATAGCTTGCTTTCTGTGTAAAATTCATATTAAGAAGTTCGTAACACAAACCGTTTAGCCTCGGGAATTTTAAAAATCGTGAATTTTAAAAATAGCTAAATTTAGTAGTAGGTTTTAAATTCTTCTTAAACTCGTTTCAATCACGTAGATGGCTTGCTTTCTGTCTAAAAAGCACATTTAGAAGTTCGTAGCACAAACGGTTTAGCATCAGGAATTTTAAAAATCGTGAATTTTAAAAATAGCTAAATTTAGTAGTAGAATTTAAATTCTTCTTATGCTGGTATCAATCATGTAGATAGCTTGCTTTCTGCCTAAAAAGCACATTTAGAAGTTCGTAAGACAAACGGTTTAGCCTCAGGAACTTTAAAAATCGAGAATTTTAAAAATAGCTAAATTTAGTAGTAGGTTTTAAATTCTTCTTAAACTCGTCTCAATCATGTAGCTAGCTTGCTTTCTATCTAAAAAGCACATTTAGAAGTTCGTAACACAAACGGTTTAGCCTCAGGAATTTTAAAAATCGAGAACTTTAAAAATAGCTAAATTTAGTGGTAGGTTTTAAATTCTTCTTAAACTCGTTTCAATCATGTAGTTGGCTTGCTTTCTATCTAAAAAGCACATTTAGAAGGTCGTAACACAAACGGTTTAGCATCAGGAATTTTAAAAGTCAAGAATTTTAAAAATATCTAACTTTGGTAGTAGGGTTTAAATTCTACTTATGCTGGTATCAATCATGTAGATGGCTTGCTTTCTGCCTAAAAAGCACATTTAGAAGTTCGTAACACAAACGGTTTAGCCTCAGGAATTTTAAAAATCGAGAATTTTAAAAATAGCTAATTTTAGTAGTAGGTTTTAAATTCTCCTTAAACTCGTTTCAATCATGTAGATAGCTTACTTTCTGTGTAAAATTCATATTAAGAAGTTCGTAACACAAACGGTTTAGCCTCGGGAATTTTAAAAATCGTGAATTTTAAAAATTGCTAAATTTATTAGTAGGGTTTAAATTCTACTTATGCTGGTATCAATCATGTAGATGGCTTGCTTTCTGCCTAAAAAGCACATTTAGAAGTTCGTAACACAAACGGTTTAGCCTCAGGAATTTTAAAAATCGAGAATTTTAAAAATAGCTAATTTTAGTAGTAGGTTTTAAATTCTTTTTAAACACGTTTCAGTCATGTAGATAGCTTGCTTTCTGTGTAAAATGCATATTAAGAAGTTCGTAACACAAACGGTTTAGCCTCAGGAATTTTAAAAATCGAGAATTTTAAAAATAGCTAAATTTATTAGTAGGGTTTAAATTCTACTTATGCTGGTATCAATCATGTAGATGGCTTGCTTTCTGCCTAAAAAGCACTTTTAGAAGTTCGTAACACAAACAGTTTAGCCTCGGGAATTTTAAAAGTCAAGAATTTTAAAAATAGCTAAATTTATTAGTAGGGTTTAAATTCTACTTATGCTGGTATCAATCATGTTGTTGGCTTGCTTTCTGCCTAAAAAGCACATTTAGAAGTTCGTAACACAAACGGTTTAGCCTCAGGAATTTTAAAAATCGAGAATTTTAAAAATAGCTAAATTTAGTTGTAGGATTTAAATTCTTCTTAAACACGTTTCAATCATGTAGATGGCTTGCTTTCTGTCTAAAAAGCACATTTAGATGTTCGTAGCACCAACGGTTTAGCCCCAGGAATTTTAAAAATCGATAATTTTAAAAATAGCTAAATTTAGTAGTAGGTTTTAAATTCTACTTATGCTGGTATCAATCATGTAGATGGCTTGCTTTCTGCCTAAAAAGCTCATGCAGAAGTTCGTAACACAAACGGTTTAGCCTCGGGAATTTTAAAAATCGCGTATTTTAAAAATAGCTAAATTTAGTAGTAGGGTCTAAATTCTACTTATGCTGGTATCAATCATGTAGATGGCTTGCTTTCTGCCTAAAAAGCACATTTAGAAGTTCGTAACACAAACGGTTTAGCCTCAGGAATTTTAAAAATCGAGAATTTTAAAAATAGGTAAATTTGTAGTAGGTTTTAAATTCTTCTTAAACTCGTTTCAATCACGTAGATGGCTTGCTTTCTGTCTAAAAAGCACATTTAGAAGTTCGTAGCACAAACGGTTTAGCATCAGGAATTTTAAAAACCGTGAATTTTAAAAATAGCTAAATTTAGTAGTAGGTTTTAAATTCTACTTATGCTGGTATCAATCATGTAGATGGCTTGCTTTCTGCCTAAAAAGCTCATGCAGAAGTTCGTAACACAAACGGTTTAGCCTCGGGAATTTTAAAAATCGCGTATTTTAAAAATAGCTAAATTTAGTAGTAGGGTCTAAATTCTACTTATGCTGGTATCAATCATGTAGATGGCTTGCTTTCTGCCTAAAAAGCACATTTAGAAGTTCGTAACACAAACGGTTTAGCCTCAGGAATTTTAAAAATCGAGAATTTTAAAAATAGGTAAATTTGTAGTAGGTTTTAAATTCTTCTTATGCTGGTATCAATCATGTAGATGGCTTGCTTTCTGCCTAAAAAGCTCATGTAGAAGTTCGTAACACAAACGGTTTAGCCTCGGGAATTTTAAAAATCGTGAATTTTAAAAATAGCTAAATTTAGTAGTAGGGTCTAAATTCTACTTATGCTGGTATCAATCATGTAGATGGCTTGCTTTCTGCCTAAAAAGCTCATGTAGAAGTTCGTAACACAAACGGTTTAGCATCGGGAATTTTAAAAATCGTGAATTTTAAAAATAGCTAAATTTAGTAGTAGGGTCTAAATTCTACTTATGCTGATATCAATCATGTAGATGGCTTGCTTTCTGCCTAAAAAGCACATTTAGAAGTTCGTAACACAAACGGTTTAGCCTCAGGAATTTTAAAAATCGAGAATTTTAAAAATAGGTAAATTTGTAGTAGGTTTTAAATTCTTCTTAAACTCGTTTCAATCACGTAGATGGCTTGGTTTCTGTCTAAAAAGCACATTTAGAAGTTCGTAGCACAAACGGTTTAGCATCAGGAATTTTAAAAATCGTGAATTTTAAAAATAGCTAAATTTAGTAGTAGAATTTAAATTCTTCTTATGCTGGTATCAATCATGTAGATGGCTTGCTTTCTGCCTAAAAAGCACATTTAGAAGTTCGTAACACAAACGGTTTAGCCTCAGGAATTTTAAAAATCGAGAATTTTAAAAATAGGTAAATTTGTAGTAGGTTTTAAATTCTTCTTAAACTCGTTTCAATCACGTAGATGGCTTGCTTTCTGTCTAAAAAGCACATTTAGAAGTTCGTAGCACAAACGGTTTAGCATCAGGAATTTTAAAAACCGTGAATTTTAAAAATAGCTAAATTTAGTAGTAGAATTTAAATTCTTCTTATGCTGGTATCAATCATGTAGATAGCTTGCTTTCTGCCTAAAAAGCACATTTAGAAGTTCGTAACACAAACGGTTTAGCCTCAGGAATTTTAAAAATCGAGAATTTTAAAAATAGCTAATTTTAGTAGTAGGTTATAAATTCTCCTTAAACTCGTTTCAATCATGTAGATAGCTTGCTTTCGGTGTAAAATTCATATTAAGAAGTTCGTAACACAAACGGTTTAGCCTCGGGAATTTTAAAAATCGTGAATTTTAAAAATAGCTAAATTTAGTAGTAGGGTTTAAATTCTACTTATGCTGGTATCAATCATGTAGATGGCTTGCTTTCTGCCTAAAAAGCACGTCTAGAAGTTAGTAACACAAACGGTTTAGCATCAGGAATTTTAAAAATCGAGAATTTTAAAAATAGCTAATTTTAGTAGTAGGTTTTAAATTCTTTTTAAACTCGTTTCAGTCATGTAGACAGCTTGCTTTCTGTGTAAAATGCATACTAAGAAGTTCGTAACACAAACGGTTTAGCCTCAGGAATTTTAAAAATCGAGAATTTTAAAAATAGCTAAATTTATTAGTAGGGTTTAAATTCTACTTATGCTGGTATCAATTATGTAGATGGCTTGCTTTCTGACTAAAAAGCACATTTAGAAGTTCGTAACACAAACGGTTTAGCCTCGTGAATTTTAAAAGTCAAGAATTTTAAAAATAGCTAAATTTAGTAGTAGGGTTCAAATTCTACTTATGCTGGTATCAATCATGTTGATGGCTTTCTTTCTACCTAAAAAGCACATTTAGAAGTTCGTAACACAAACGGTTTAGCCTCAGGAATTTTAAAAATAGAGAACTTTAAAAATAGCTAATTTTAGTAGTAAGTTTTAAATTCTTCTTAAACTCGTTTCAATCATGTAGCTAGCTTGCTTTCTATCTAAAAAGCACATTTAGAAGTTCGTAACACAAACGGTTTAGCCTCAGGAATTTTAAAAATCGAGAATTTTAAAAATAGCTAAATTTAGTAGTAGGTTTTAAATTCTTCTTAAACTCGTCTCAATCATGTAGATAGCTTGCTTTCTGTGTAAAATTCATATTAAGAAGTTCGTAACACAAACGGTTTAGCCTCGGGAATTTTAAAAATCGTGAATTTTAAAAATAGCTTAATTTAGTAGTAGGGTTTAAATTCTACTTATGCTGGTATTAATCATGTAGATGGCTTGCTTTCTGCCTAAAAAGCACATTTACAAGTTAGTAACACAAACGGTTTAGCCTCAGCAATTTTAAAAATCGAGAATTTTAAAAATAGCTAATTTTAGTAGTAGGTTTTAAATTCTTTTTAAACTCGTTTCAGTCATGTAGATAGCTTGCTTTCTGTGTAAAATGCATATTAAGAAGTTCGTAACACAAACGGTTTAGCCTCAGGGATTTTAAAAATCGAGAATTTTAAAAATAGCTAAATTTATTAGTAGGGTTTAAATTCTACTTATGCTGGTATCAATTATGTAGATGGCTTGCTCTCTGCCTAAAAAGCACATTTAGAAGTTCGTAACACAAACGGTTTAGCCTCGTGAATTTTAAAAGTCAAGAATTTTAAAAATAGCTAAATTTAGTAGTAGCGTTCAAATTCTACTTATGCTGGTATCAATCATGTTGATGGCTTGCTTTCTGCCTAAAAAGCACATTTAGAAGTTCGTAACACAAACGGTTTAACCTCAGGAATTTTAAAAATCGAGAATTTTAAAAATAGCTAAATTTAGTAGTAGGTTTTAAATTCTTCTTAAACACGTTTCAATCATGTAGATGGCTTGCTTTCTGTCTAAAAAGCACATTTAGAAATTCCTGGCACAAACGGTTTAGCCCCAGGAATTTTAAAAATCGATAATTTTAAAAATAGCTAAATTTAGTAGTTGGTTTTAAATTCTTCTTAAACTCGTTTCAATCATGTAGCTAGCTTGCTTTCTATCTCAAAAGCACATTTCGAAGTTCGTAAGACAAACGGTTTAGCCTCAGGAATTTTAAAAATCGAGAATTTTAAAAATAGCTAATTTTAGTAGTAGGTTTTAAATTCTCCTTAAACTCGTTTCAATCATGTAGATAGCTTGCTTTCTGTGTAAAATTCATATTAAGAAGTTCGTAACACAAACCGTTTAGCCTCGGGAATTTTAAAAATCGTGAATTTTAAAAATAGCTAAATTTAGTAGTAGGGTTTAAATTCTACTTATGCTGGTATCAATCATGTAGATGGCTTGATTTCTGCCTAAAAAGCACATTTAGAAGTTCGTAACACAAACGGTTTAGCCTCAGGAATTTTAAAAATCGAGAATTTTAAAAATAGCTTAATTTAGTAGTAGGTTTTAAATTCTTCTTAAACTCGTTTCAATCTTGTAGCTAGCCTGCTTTCTATCTAAAAAGCACATTTAGAAGTTCGTAACACAAACGGTTTTTATCGTCAGGAATTTTAAAAATCGAGAACTTTAAAAATAGCTAAATTTAGTAGTAGGTTTTAAATTCTTCTTAAACTCGTTTCAATCATGTAGCTAGCTTGCTTTCTATCTAAAAAGCACATTTAGAAGTTCGTAACACAAACGGTTTAGCCTCAGGAATTTTAAAAATCGTAAATTTTAAAAATAGCTAAATTTAGTAGTAGGGTTTAAATTCTACTTATGCTGGTATCAATCATGTTGATGGCTTGCTTTCTGCCTAAAAAGCACATTTAGAAGTTCGTAACACAAACGGTTTAGCCTCAGGAATTTTAAAAATCGAGAATTTTAAAAATAGCTAAATTTAGTAGTAGGTTTTAAATTCTTCTTAAACACGTTTCAATCATGTAGATGGCTTGCTTTCGGTCTAAAAAGCACATTTAGAAGTTCGTAGCACCAACGGTTTAGCCCCAGGAAGTTTAAAAATCGATAATTTTAAAAATAGCTAAATTTAGTAGTAGGTTTTAAATTCTACTTATGCTGGTATCAATCATGTAGATGGCTTGCTTTCTGCCTAAAAAGCACATTTAGAAGTTCGTAACACAAACGGTTTAGCCTCACCAATTTTAAAAATCGAGAATTTTAAAAATAGCTAGATTTAGTAGTAGGTTTTAAATTCTTCTTAAACACGTTTCAATCATGTAGATGGCTTGCTTTCTGTCTAAAAAGCACATTTAGAAGTTCGTAGCACCAACGGTTTAGCCCCAGGAATTTTAAAAATCGAGAATTTTAAAAATAGCTAAATTTATTAGTAGGGTTTTAATTCTACTTATGCTGGTATCAATTATGTAGATGGCTTGCTCTCTGCCTAAAAATCACATTTAGAAGTTCGTAACACAAACGGGTTAGCCTCGGGAATTTTAAAAATCGGGAATTTTAAAAATAGCTAAATTTAGTAGTAGGGTTTAAATTCGACTTATGCCGGTATCAATCACGTAGATGGCTTGTTTTCTGCCTGCTCAAGTAGAAGTTCGTAACACAAACGGTTTAGCCTCAGGAATTTTAAAAATCGATAATTTTAAAAATAGCTAAATTTAGTAGTAGGTTTTAAATTCTTCTTAAACTCGTTTCAATCATGTAGCTAGCTTGATTTCTATCTCAAAAGCACATTTCGAAGTTCGTAACACAAACGGTTTAGCCTCAGGAATTTTAAAAATCGAGAATTTTAAAAATAGCTAATTTTAGTAGTAGGTTTTAAATTCTCCTTAAACTCGTTTCAATCATGTAGATAGCTTGCTTTCTGTGTAAAATTCATATTAAGAAGTTCGTAACACAAACCGTTTAGCCTCGGGAATTTTAAAAATCGTGAATTTTAAAAATAGCTAAATTTAGTAGTAGGGTTTAAATTCTACTTATGCTGGTATCAATCATGTAGATGGCTTGATTTCTGCCTAAAAAGCACATTTAGAAGTTCGTAACACAAACGGTTTAGCGTCAGGAATTTTAAAAATCGAGAACTTTAAAAATAGCTAAATTTAGTAGTAGGTTTTAAATTCTTCTTAAACTCGTTTCAATCATGTAGCTAGCTTGCTTTCTATCTAAAAAGCACATTTAGAAGTTCGTAACACAAACGGTTTAGCCTCAGGAATTTTAAAAATCGTAAATTTTAAAAATAGCTAAATTTAGTAGTAGGGTTTAAATTCTACTTATGCTGGTATCAATCATGTTGATGGCTTGCTTTCTGCCTAAAAAGCACATTTAGAAGTTCGTAACACAAACGGTTTAGCCTCAGGAATTTTAAAAATCGAGAATTTTAAAAATAGCTAAATTTAGTAGTAGGTTTTAAATTCTTCTTAAACACGTTTCAATCATGTAGATGGCTTGCTTTCTGTCTAAAAAGCACATTTAGAAGTTCGTAGCACCAACGGTTTAGCCCCAGGAATTTTAAAAATCGATAATTTTAAAAATAGCTAAATTTAGTAGTAGGTTTTAAATTCTACTTATGCTGGTATCAATCATGTAGATGGCTTGCTTTCTGCCTAAAAAGCACATTTAGAAGTTCGTAACACAAACGGTTTAGCCTCAGGAATTTTAAAAATCGAGAATTTTAAAAATAGCTAAATTTAGTAGTAGGTTTTAAATTCTTCTTAAACACGTTTCAATCATGTAGATGGCTTGCTTTCTGTCTAAAAAGCATATTTAGAAGTTCGTAGCACCAACGGTTTAGCCCCAGGAATTTTAAAAATCGAGAATTTTAAAAATAGCTAAATTTATTAGTAGGGTTTAAATTCTACTTATGCTGGTATCAATTATGTAGATGGCTTGCTCTCTGCCTAAAAAGCACATTTAGAAGTTCGTAACACAAACGGGTTAGCCTCGGGAATTTTAAAAATCGGGAATTTTAAAAATAGCTAAATTTAGTAGTAGGGTTTAAATTCTAGTTATGCTGGTATCAATCATGTTGATGGCTTGCTTTCTGCCTAAAAAGCACATTTAGAAGTTCGTAACACAAAAGGTTTAGCCTCAGGAATTTTAAAAATCGAGAATTTTAAAAATAGCTAAATTTAGTAGTAGGTTTTAAATTCTTCTTAAACACGTTTCAATCATGTAGATGGCTTGCTTTCTGTCTAAAAAGCACATTTAGAA
Organism: Melanotus villosus; assembly: GCA_963082815.1. Classification (NCBI taxonomy): domain Eukaryota; kingdom Metazoa; phylum Arthropoda; class Insecta; order Coleoptera; family Elateridae; genus Melanotus; species Melanotus villosus. Next base: position 33,942,743 of record OY720419.1, on the reverse strand, counting down.
GTTCGTAGCACCAACGGTTTAGCCCCAGGAATTTTAAAAATCGGGAATTTTAAAAATAGCTAAATTTAGTAGTATGGTTTAAATTCGACTTATGCCGGTATCAATCACGTAGATGGCTTGTTTTCTGCCTGCTCAAGTAGAAGTTCGAACACAAACGGTTTAGCCTCAGGAATTTTAAAAATCGTGAATTTTAAAAATAGCTAAATTTAGTAGTAGAATTTAAATTCTACTTATGCTGGTATCAATCATTTAGATAGCTTGCTTTCTGCCTAAAAAGCACATTTCGAAGTTCGTAACACAAACGGTTTAGCATCAGGAATATTAAAAGTCAAGAATTTTAAAAATAGCTAAATTTAGTAGTAGGGTTTAAATTCTACTTATGCTGGTATCAATCACGTAGATGGCTTGTTTTCTGCCTGCTCAAGTAGAAGTTCGTAACACAAACGGTTTAGCCCCAGGAATTTTAAAAATCGATAATTTTAAAAATAGCTAAATTTAGTAGTAGGTTTTAAATTCTTCTTAAACTCGTTTCAATCATGTAGCTAGCTTGCTTTCTATCTAAAAAGCACATTTCGAAGTTCGTAACACAAACGGTTTAGCCTCAGGAATTTTAAAAATCGAGAATATTAAAAATAGCTAATTTTAGTAGTAGGTTTTAAATTCTCCTTAAACTCGTTTCAAACATGTAGATAGCTTGCTTTCTGTGTAAAATTCATATTAAGAAGTTCGTAACACAAACCGTTTAGCCTCGGGAATTTTAAAAATCGTGAATTTTAAAAATAGCTAAATTTAGTAGTAGGGTTTAAATTCTACGTATGCTGGTATCAATCATGTAGATGGCTTGATATCTGCCTAAAAAGCACATTTAGAAGTTCGTAACACAAACGGTTTAGCCTCAGGAATTTTAAAAATGGAGAATTTTAAAAATAGCTAAATTTAGTAGTAGGTTTTAAATTCTTCTTAAACACGTTTCAATCATGTAGATGGCTTGCTTTCTGTCTAAAAAGCACATTTAGAAGTTCGTAGCACCAACGGTTTAGCCCCAGGAATTTTAAAAATCGATAATTTTAAAAATAGCTAAATTTAGTAGTAGGTTTTAAATTCTACTTATGCTGGTATCAATCATGTAGATGGCTTGCTTTCTGCCTAAAAAGCACATTTAGAAGTTCGTAACACAAACGGTTTAGCCTCAGGAATTTTAAAAATCGACAATTTTAAAAAAAGCTAATTTTAGTAGTAGGTTTTAAATTCTTTTTAAACTCGTTTCAATCATGTAGATAGCTTGCTTTCTGTGTAAAACGCATATTAAGAAGTTCGTAACACAAACGGTTTAGCCTCAGGAATTCTAAAAATCGAGAATTTTAAAAATAGCTAAATTTAGTAGTAGGGTTTAAATTCTACGTATGCTGGTATCAATCATGTAGATGGCTTGATATCTGCCTAAAAAGCACATTTAGAAGTTCGTAACACAAACGGTTTAGCCTCAGGAATTTTAAAAATGGAGAATTTTAAAAATAGCTAAATTTAGTAGTAGGTTTTAAATTCTTCTTAAACTCGTTTCAATCATGTAGCTAGCTTGCTTTCTATCTAAAAAGCACATTTAGAAGTTCGTAACACAAACTTTAAATTCTACTTATGCTGGTATCAATCATGTAGATGGCTAGCTTTCTGCCTAAAAAGCACATTTAGAAGTTCGTAACACAAACGGTTTAGCCTCGGGAATTTTAAAAATCGTGAATTTTAAAAATAGCTAAATTTAGTAGTAGGGCTAAATTCTACTTATGCTGGTATCAATCATGTAGATGGCTTGCTTTCTGCCTAAAAAGCACATTTAGAAGTTCGTAACACAAACGGTTTAGAATCGGGAATTTTAAAAGTCAAGAATTTTAAAAATATCTACATTTAGTAGTAAGGTTTAAATTCTACTTATGCTGCTATCAATCATGTAGATGGCTTGCTTTCTGCCTAAAAAGCACATTTAGAAGTTCGTAACACAAACGGTTTAGCCTCAGGAATTTTAAAAATCGAGAATTTGAAAAATAGCTAAATTTAGTAGTGGGTTTTAAATTCTACTTAACCTCGTTTCAATCATGTAGATGGCTTGCTTTCTATCTAAAAAGCACATTTAGAAGTTCGTAACACAAACGGTTTAGCGTCAGGAATTTTAAAAATCGAGAATTTTAAAAATAGCTAAATTTAGTAGTAGGTTTTAAATTCTTCTTAACCTCGTTTCAAACATGTAGTTGGCTTGCTTTCTATCTACAAAGCACATTTAGAAGTTCGTAACACAAACGGTTTAGCATCAGGTATTTTAAAAGTCAAGAATTTTAAAAATAGCTAAATTTAGTAGTAGTACTGTTTAAATTCTATTTATGCTGGTATCAATCATGTAGATGGCTTGCTTTCTGCCTAAAAAGCTCATGTAGAAGTTCGTAACACAAACGGTTTAGCCTCGAGAATTTTAAAAATCGTGAATTTTAAAAATAGCTAAATTTAGTAGTAGGTTTTAAATTCTACTTATGCTGGTATCAATCATGTAGATGGCTTGCTTTCTGCCTAAAAAGCACATTTAGAAGTTTTTAACACAAACGGTTTAGCCTCAGGAATTTTAAAAATCGAGAATATTAAAAACAGCTAATTTTAGTAGTAGGTTTTAAATTCTTCTTAAACTCGTTTCAATCATGTAGATAGCTTGCTTTCTGTGTAAAATGCATATTAAGAAGTTCGTAACACAAACGGTTTCACCACGGGAATTTTAAAAATCGTGAATTTTAAAAATAGCTAAATTTAGTAGTAGGTTTTAAATTCTTCTTAAACTCGTTTCAATCATGTAGCTAGCTTGCTTTCTGTGTAAAATTCATATTAAGAAGTTCGTAACACAAACGGTTTAGCCTCGGGAATTTTAAAAATCGTGAATTTTAAAAATAGCTAAATTTAGTAGTAGGGTTTAAATTCTACTTATGCTGGTATCAATCATGTAGATGGCTTGATTTCTGCCTAAAAAGCACATTTAGAAGTTCGTAACACAAACGGTTTAGCTTCAGGAATTTTAAAAATCGAGAATTTTAAAAATAGCTAAATTTAGTAGTAGGTTTTAAATTCTTCTTAAAATCGTTTCAATCATGTACCTAGCTTGCTTTCTATCTAAAAAGCACATTTAGAAGTTCGTAACACAAACGGTTTAGCATCAGGAATATTAAAAGTCGAGAATTTTAAAAATAGCTAAATTTAGTAGTAGGTTTTAAATTCTTCTTATGCTGGTATCAATCATGTAGATGGCTTGCTTTCTGCCTCAAAAGCTCATGTAGAAGTTCGTAACACAAACGGGTTAGCCTCGGGAATTTTAAAAATCGTGAATTTTAAAAATAGCTAAATTTAGTAGTAGGTTTTAAATTCTTCTTAAACTCGTTTCAATCAAGTAGCTAGCTTGCTTTCTATCTAAAAAGCACATTTAGAAGTTCGTAACACAAACGGTTTAGCCTCAGGAATTTTAAAAATCGAGAATTTTAAAAATAGCTAAATTTAGTAGTAGGTTTTAAATTCTTCTTAACCTCGTTTCAATCATGTAGTTGGCTTGCTTTCTATCTAAAAAGCACATTTAGAAGTTCGTAACACAAACGGTTTAGCATCAGGTATTTTAAAAGTCAAGAATTTTAAAAATAGCTAAATTTAGTAGTAGTACTGTTTAAATTCTACTTATGCTGGTATCAATCATGTTGATGGCTTGCTTTCTGCCTAAAAAGCACATTCAGAAGTTCGTAACACAAACGGTTTAGCCTCAGGAATTTTAAAAATCGAGAATTTTAAAAATAGCTAAATTTAGTAGTAGGTTTAAATTCTTCTTAAAATCGTTTCAATCATGTAGATGGCTTGCTTTCTGTCTAAAAAGCACATTTAGAAGTTCGTAGCACAAACGGTTTAGCCCCAGGAATTTTAAAAATCGAGAATTTTAAAAATAAATAAATTTAGTAGTAGATTTTAAATTCTTCTTAAACTCGTTTCAATCATGTAGCTAGCTTGCTTTCTATCTAAAAAGCACATTTCGAAGTTCGTAACACAAACGGTTTAGCATCAGGAATATTAAAAGTCAAGAATCTTAAAAATAGCTAAATTTAGTAGTAGGGTTTAAATTCTACTTATGCTGGTATCAATCACGTAGATGGCTTGTTTTCTGCCTGCTCAAGTAGAAGTTCGTAACACAAACGGTTTAGCCCCAGGAATTTTAAAAATCGATAATTTTAAAAATAGCTAAATTTAGTAGTAGGTTTTAAATTCTTCTTAAACTCGTTTCAATCATGTAGCTAGCTTGCTTTCTATCTAAAAAGCACATTTCGAAGTTCGTAACACAAACGGTTTAGCCTCAGGAATTTTAAAAATCGAGAATTTTAAAAATAGCTAATTTTAGTAGTAGGTTTTAAATTCTCCTTAAACTCGTTTCAATCATGTAGATAGCTTGCTTTCTGTGTAAAATTCATATTAAGAAGTTCGTAACACAAACGATTTAGCCTCGGGAATTTTAAAAATCGTGAATTTTAAAAATAGCTAAATTTAGTAGTAGGGTTTAAATTCTACTTATGCTGGTATCAATCATGTAGATGGCTTGATTTCTGCCTAAAAAGCACATTTAGAAGTTCGTAACACAAACGGTTTAGCTTCAGGAATTTTAAAAATCGAGAATTTTAAAAATAGCTAAATTTAGTAGTAGGTTTTAAATTCTTCTTAAACTCGTTTCAATCATGTAGCTAGCTTGCTTTCTATCTAAAAAGCACATTTAGAAGTTCGTAACACAAAGGGTTTAGCATCAGGAATATTAAAAGTCGAGAATTTTAAAAATAGCTAAATTTAGTAGTAGGTTTTAAATTCTTCTTATGCTGGTATCAATCATGTAGATGGCTTGCTTTCTGCCTCAAAAGCTCATGTAGAAGTTCGTAACACAAACGGGTTAGCCTCGGGAATTTTAAAAATCGTGAATTTTAAAAATAGCTAAATTTAGTAGTAGGTTTTAAATTCTTCTTAAACTCGTTTCAATCAAGTAGCTAGCTTACTTTCTATCTAAAAAGCACATTTAGAAGTTCGTAACACAAACGGTTTAGCCTCAGGAATTTTAAAAATCGAGAATTTTAAAAATAGCTAAATTTAGTAGTAGGTTTTAAATTCTTCTTAACCTCGTTTCAATCATGTAGTTGGCTTGCTTTCTATCTAAAAAGCACATTTAGAAGTTCGTAACACAAACGGTTTAGCATCAGGTATTTTAAAAGTCAAGAATTTTAAAAATAGCTAAATTTAGTAGTAGTACTGTTTACATTCTATTTATGCTGGTATCAATCATGTTGATGGCTTGCTTTCTGCCTAAAAAGCACATTTAGAAGTTCGTAACACAAACGGTTTAGCCTCAGGAATTTTAAAAGTCGAGAATTTTAAAAATATCTAAATTTATTAGTAGGTTTTAAATTCTACTTATGCTGGTATCAATCATGTTGATGGCTTGCTTTCTGCCTAAAAAGCACATTCAGAAGTTCGTAACACAAACGGTTTAGCCTCAGGAATTTTAAAAATCGAGAATTTTAAAAATAGCTAAATTTAGTAGTAGGTTTTAAATTCTTCTTAAAATCGTTTCAATCATGTAGATGGCTTGCTTTCTGTCTAAAAAGCACATTTAGAAGTTCGTAGCACAAACGGTTTAGCCCCAGGAATTTTAAAAATCGAGAATTTTAAAAATAAATAAATTTAGTAGTAGATTTTAAATTCTTCTTAAACTCGTTTCAATCATGTAGCTAGCTTGCTTTCTATCTAAAAAGCACATTTCTAAGTTCGTAACACAAACGGTTTAGCATCAGGAATTTTAAAAATCGGGAATTTTTAAAATAGCTAATTTTAGTAGTAGGTTTTAAATTCTCCTTAAACTCGTTTCAATCATGTAGATAGCTTGCTTTCTGTGTAAAATTCATATTAAGAAGTTCGTAACACAAACCGTTTAGCCTCGGGAATTTTAAAAATCGTGAATTTTAAAAATAGCTAAATTTAGTAGTAGGGTTTAAATTCTACTTATGCTGGTATCAATCATGTACATGGCTTGATTTCTGCCTAAAAAGCACATTTAGAAGTTCGTAACACAAACGGTTTAGCCTCAGGAATTTTAAAAATCGAGAATTTAAAAAAAAAATTAAATTTAGTAGTAGGGTTTAAATTCTACTTATGCTGGTATCGATTATGTAGATGGCTTGCTTTCTGCCTAAAAAGCACATTTAGAAGTTCGTAACACAAACGGTTTAGCCTCGTGAATTTTAAAAGTCAAGAATTTTAAAAATAGCTAAATTTAGTAGTAGGGTTCAAATTCTACTTATGCTGGTATCAATCATGTTGATGGCTTGCTTTCTGCCTAAAAAGCACATTTAGAAGTTCGTAACACAAACTGTTTAACCTCAGGAATTTTAAAAATCGTGAATTTTAAAAATAGCTAAATTTAGTAGTAGGGTTTAAATTCTACTTATGCTGGTATCAATCATGTAGATGGCTTGATTTCTGCCTAAAAAGCACATTTAGAAGTTCGTAACACAAACGGTTTAGCCCCAGGAATTTTAAAAATCGATAATTTTAAAAATAGCTAAATTTAGTAGTAGGTTTTAAATTCTTCTTAAACTCGTTTCAATCATGTAGCTAGCTTGCTTTCTATCTAAAAAGCACATTTCGAAGTTCGTAACAAAAACGGTTTAGCCTCAGGAATTTTAAAAATCGGGAATTTTTAAAATAGCTAATTTTAGTAGTAGTTTTTAAATTCTCCTTAAACTCGTTTCAATCATGTAGATAGCTTGCTTTCTGTGTAAAATTCATATTAAGAAGTTCGTAACACAAACCGTTTAGCCTCGGGAATTTTAAAAATCGTGAATTTTAAAAATAGCTAAATTTAGTAGTAGGGTTTAAATTCTACTTATGCTGGTATCAATCATGTAGATGGCTTGATTTCTGCCTAAAAAGCACATTTAGAAGTTCGTAACACAAACGGTTTAGCCTCAGGAATTTTAAAAATCGAGAATTTTAAAAAAAAACTAAATTTAGTAGTAGGGTTTAAATTCTACTTATGCTGGTATCGATTATGTAGATGGCTTGCTTTCTGCCTAAAAAGCACATTTAGAAGTTCGTAACACAAACGGTTTAGCCTCGTGAATTTTAAAAGTCAAGAATTTTAAAAATAGCTAAATTTAGTAGTAGGGTTCAAATTCTACTTATGCTGGTATCAATCATGTTGATGGCTTGCTTTCTGCCTAAAAAGCACATTTAGAAGTTCGTAACACAAACTGTTTAACCTCAGGAATTTTAAAAATCGAGAATTTTAAAAATAGCTAAATTTAGTAGTAGGGTTTAAATTCTACTTATGCTGGTATCAATCATGTAGATGGCTTGCTTTCTGCCTAAAAAGCACCTTTAGAAGTTAGTAACACAAACGGTTTAGCCTCGTGAATTTTAAAAGTCAAGAATTTTAAAAATAGCTAAATTTAGTAGTAGGGTTCAAATTCTACTTATGCTGGTATCAATCATGTTGATGGCTTGCTTTCTGCCTAAAAAGCACATTTAGAAGTTCGTAACACAAACTGTTTAACCTCAGGAATTTTAAAAATCGAGAATTTTAAAAATAGCTAATTTTAGTAGTAGGTTTTAAATTCTTTTTAAACTCGTTTCAGTCATGTCGATAGCTTGCTTTCTGTGTAAAATGCATATTAAGAAGTTCGTAACACAAACGGTTTAGCCTCAGGGATTTTAAAAATCGAGAATTTTAAAAATAGCTAAATTTATTAGTAGGGTTTAAATTCTACTTATGCTGGTATCAATTATGTAGATGGCTTGCTTTCTGCCTAAAAAGCACATTTAGAAGTTCGTAACACAAACGGTTTAGCCTCGTAAATTTTAAAAGTCAAGAATTTTAAAAATAGCTAAATTTAGTAGTAGGGTTCAAATTCTACTTATGCTGGTATCAATCATGTTGATGGCTTGCTTTCTGCCTAAAAAGCACATTTAGAAGTTCGTAACACAAACGGTTTAACCTCAGGAATTTTAAAAATCGAGAATTTTAAAAATAGCTAAATTTAGTAGTAGGTTTTAAATTCTTCTTAAACACGTTTCAATCATGTAGATGGCTTGCTTTCTGTCTAAAAAGCACATTTAGAAATTCCTGGCACAAACGGTTTAGCCCCAGGAATTTTAAAAATCGATAATTTTAAAAATAGCTAAATTTAGTAGTAGGTTTTAAATTCTTCTTAAACTCGTTTCAATCATGTAGCTAGCTCGCTTTCTATCTAAAATGCACATTTCGAAGTTCGTAACACAAACGGTTTAGCCCCAGGAATTTTAAAAATCGAGAATTTTAAATATAGCTAATTTTAGTAGTAGGTTTTAAATTCTCCTTAAACTCGATTCAATCATGTAGATAGCTTGCTTTCTGTGTAAAATTCATATTAAGAAGTTCGTAACACAAACCGTTTAGCCTCGGGAATTTTAAAAATCGTGAATTTTAAAAATAGCTAAATTTAGTAGTAGGGTTTAAATTCTACTTATGCTGGTATCAATCATGTAGATGGCTTGATTTCTGCCTAAAAAGCACATTTAGAAGTTCGTAACACAAACGGTTTAGCCTCAGGAATTTTAAAAATCGAGAATTTTAAAAATAGCTAAATTTAGTAGTAGGTTTTAAATTCTTCTTAAACTCGTTTCAATCATGTAGCTAGCTTGCTTTCTATCTAAAAAGCACATTTCGAAGTTCGTAACAAAAACGGTTTAGCCTCAGGAATTTTAAAAATCGGGAATTTTTAAAATAGCTAATTTTAGTAGTAGGTTTTAAATTCTCCTTAAACTCGTTTCAATCATGTAGCTAGCTTGCTTTCTATCTAAAAAGCACATTTAGAAGTTCGTAACACAAACGGTTTAGCCTCAGGAATTTTAAAAATCGTAAATTTTAAAAATAGCTAAATTTAGTAGTAGGGTTTAAATTCTACTTATGCTGCTATCAATCATGTAGATGGCTTGATTTCTGCCTAAAAAGCACATTTAGAAGTTCGTAACACAAACGGTTTAGTATCAGGAATTTTAAAAGTCAAGAACTTTAAAAATAGCTAAATTTAGTAGTAGGGTATAAATTCTACTTATGCTGGTATCAATCATGTAGATGGCTTGCTTTCTGCCTCAAAAGCTCATGTAGAAGTTCGTAACACAAACGGGTTAGCCTCGGGAATTTTAAAAATCGTGAATTTTAAAAATAGCTAAATTTAGTAGTAGGGTTTAAATTCTACTTATGCTGGTATCAATCATGTAAATGGCTTGCTTTCTGCCTAAAAAGCACATTTAGAAGTTCGTAACACAAACGGCTTAGCCTCAGGAATTGTAAAAAACGAGAATTTTAAAAATAGCTAATTTTAGTAGTAGGTTTTAAATTCTCCTTAAACTCGTTTCAATCATGTAGATAGCTTGCTTTCTATCTAAAAAGCACATTTAGAAGTTCGTAACACAAACGGTTTAGCCTCAGGAATTTTAAAAATCGAGAATTTTAAAAATAGCTAAATTTAGTAGTAGGTTTTAAATTCTTCTTAAACTCGTTTCAATCATGTAGCTAGCTTGCTTTCTATCTAAAAAGCACATTTAGAAGTTCGTAACACAAACGGTTTAGCATCAGGCATATTAAAAGTCAAGAATTTTAAAAATAGCTAAATTTAGTAGTAGGGTATAAATTCTACTTATGCTGGTATCAATCATGTAGATGGCTTGCTTTCTGCCTCAAAAGCTCATGTAGAAGTTCGTAACACAAACGGGTTAGCCTAGGGAATTTTAAAAATCGTGAATTTTAAAAATAGCTAAATTTAGTAGTAGGGTATAAATTCTACTTATGCTGGTATCAATCATGTAGATGGCTTGCTTTCTGCCTCAAAAGCTCATGTAGAAGTTCGTAACACAAACGGTTTAGCCTCAGGAATTTTAAAAATCGTGAATTTTAAAAATAGCTAAATTTAGTAGTAGGTTTTAAATTCTTCTTAAACTCATTTCAATCAAGTAGCTAGCTTGCTCCCTATCTAAAAAGCACATTTAGAAGTTCGTAACACAACCGGTTAAGCCTCAGGAATTTTAAAAACCGAGAATTTTTAAAATAGCTAAATTTAGTAGTAGGTTTTAAATTCTTCTTAACCTCGTTTCAATCATGTAGTTGGCTTGCTTTCTATCTAAAAAGCACATTTAGAAGTTCGTAACACAAACGGTTTAGCATCAGGTATTTTAAAAGTCAAGAATTTTAAAAATAGCTAAATTTAGTAGTAGTACTGTTTAAATTCTATTTATGCTGGTATCAATCATGTAGATGGCTTGCTTTCTGCCTAAAAAGCTCATGTAGAAGTTCGTAACACAAACGGTTTAGCCTCGAGAATTTTAAAAATCGTGAATTTTAAAAATAGCTAAATTTAGTAGTAGGGTTTAAATTCTACTTATGCTGGTATCAATCATGTAGATGGCTTGTTTTCTGCCTAAAAAGCACATTTAGAAGTTCGTAACACAAACGGTTTAGCCTCAGGAATTTTAAAAATCGATAATATTAAAAACAGCTAATTTTAGTAGTAGGTTTTAAATTCTTCTTAAACTCGTTTCAATCATGTAGATAGCTTGCTTTCTGTGTAAAATTCATATTAAGAAGTTCGTAACACAAACGGTTTCGCCTCGGGAATTTTAAAAATCGTGAATTTTAAAAATAGCTAAATTTAGTAGTAGGGTTTAAATTATACTTATGCTGGTATCAATCATGTAGATGCCTTGCTTTCTGCCTAAAAAGCACATTTAGAAGTTCGTAACACAAACGGTTTAGCCTCAGGAATTTTAAAAATCGAGAATTTTAAAAATAGCTAATTTTAGTAGTAAGTTTTAAATTCTTTTTAAACTCGTTTCAGTCATGTAGATAGCTTGCTTTCTGTGTAATATGCATATTAAGAAGTTCGTAACACAAACGGTTTAGCCTCAGGAATTTTAAAAGTCAAGAATTTTAAAAATAGCAAAATTTATTAGTAGGGTTTAAATTCTACTTATGCTGGTATCAATCATGTTGATGGCTTGCTTTCTGCCTAAAAAGCACATTCAGAAGTTCGTAACACAAACGGTTTAGCCTCAGGAATTTAAAAAATCGAGAATTTTAAAAATAGCTAAATTTAGTAGTAGGTTTTAAATTCTTCTTAAAATCGTTTCAATCATGTAGATGGCTTGCTTTCTGTCTAAAAAGCACATTTAGAAGTTCGTAGCACAAACGGTTTAGCCCCAGGAATTTTAAAAATCGAGAATTTTAAAAATAAATAAATTTAGTAGTAGATTTTAAATTCTTCTTAAACTCGTTTCAATCATGTAGCTAGCTTGCTTTCTATCTAAAAAGCACATTTCGAAGTTCGTAACACAAACGGTTTAGCCTCAGGAATTTTAAAAATCGAGAATTTTAAAAATAGCTAATTTAAGTAGTAGGTTTTAAATTCTCCTTAAACTCGTTTCAATCATGTAGATAGCTTGCTTTCTGTGTAAAATTCATATTAAGAAGTTCGTAACACAAACCGTTTAGCCTCGGGAATTTTAAAAATCGTGAATTTTAAAAATAGCTAAATTTAGTAGTAGGGTTTAAATTCTACTTATGCTGGTATCAATCATGTAGATGGCTTGATTTCTGCCTAAAAAGCACATTTAGAAGTTCGTAACACAAACGGTTTAGCCTCAGGAATTTTAAAAATCGAGAATTTTAAAAATAGCTAAATTTAGTAGTAGGTTTTAAATTCTTCTTAAACTCGTTTCAATCATGTAGCTAGCTTGCTTTCTATCTAAAAAGCACATTTAGAAGTTCGTAACACACACGGTTTAGCCTCAGGAATTTTAAAAATCGAGAACTTTAAAAATAGCTAAATTTAGTAGTAGGTTTTAAATTCTTCTTAAACTCGTGTCAATCATGTAGCTAGCTTGCTTTCTATCTAAAAAGCACATTTAGAAGTTCGTAACACAAACGGTTTAGCCTCAGGAATTTTAAAAATCGTAAATTTTAAAAATAGCTAAATTTATTAGTAGGGTTTAAATTCTACTTATGCTGGTATCAATCATGTAGATGGCTTACTTTCTGCCTAAAAAGCACATTTAGAAGTTCGTAACACAAACGGTTTAGCCTCGGGAATTTTAAAAGTCAAGAATTTTAAAAATAGCTAAATTTATTAGTAGGGTTTAAATTCTACTTATGCTGGTATCAATCATGTTGATGGCTTGCTTTCTGCCTAAAAAGCACATTCAGAAGTTCGTAACACAAACGGTTTAGCCTCAGGAATTTAAAAAATCGAGAATTTTAAAAATAGCTAAATTTAGTAGTAGGTTTTAAATTCTTCTTAAAATCGTTTCAATCATGTAGATGGCTTGCTTTCTGTCTAAAAAGCACATTTAGAAGTTCGTAGCACAAACGGTTTAGCCCCAGGAATTTTAAAAATCGAGAATTTTAAAAATAAATAAATTTAGTAGTAGATTTTAAATTCTTCTTAAACTCGTTTCAATCATGTAGCTAGCTTGCTTTCTATCTAAAAAGCACATTTCGAAGTTCGTAACACAAACGGTTTAGCCTCAGGAATTTTAAAAATCGAGAATTTTAAAAATGGCTAATTTTAGTAGTAGGTTTTAAATTCTCCTTAAACTCGTTTCAATCATGTAGATAGCTTGCTTTCTGTGTAAAATTCATATTAAGAAGTTCGTAACACAAACCGTTTAGCCTCGGGAATTTTAAAAATCGTGAATTTTAAAAATAGCTAAATTTAGTAGTAGGGTTTAAATTCTACTTATGCTGGTATCAATCATGTAGATGGCTTGATTTCTGCCTAAAAAGCACATTTAGAAGTTCGTAACACAAACGGTTTAGCCTCAGGAATTTTAAAAATCGAGAATTTTAAAAATAGCTAAATTTAGTAGTAGGTTTTAAATTCTTCTTAAACTCGTTTCAATCATGTAGCTAGCTTGCTTTCTATCTAAAAAGCACATTTAGAAGTTCGTAACACACACGGTTTAGCCTCAGGAATTTTAAAAATCGAGAACTTTAAAAATAGCTAAATTTAGTAGTAGGTTTTAAATTCTTCTTAAACTCGTGTCAATCATGTAGCTAGCTTGCTTTCTATCTAAAAAGCACATTTAGAAGTTCGTAACACAAACGGTTTAGCCTCAGGAATTTTAAAAATCGTAAATTTTAAAAATAGCTAAATTTAGTAGTAGGGTTTAAATTCTACTTATGCTGGTATCAATCATGTAGATGGCTTGATTTCTGCCTAAAAAGCACATTTAGAAGTTCGTAACACAAACGGTTTAGCATCAGGAATTTTAAAAGTCAAGAACTTTAAAAATAGCTAAATTTAGTAGTAGGGTTTAAATTCTACTTATGCTGGTATCAATCATGTAGATGGCTTGCTTTCTGCCTAAAAAGCACATTTAGAAGTTAGTAACACAAACGGTTTAGCCTCAGCAATTTTAAAAATCGAGAATTTTAAAAATAGCTAATTTTAGTAGTAGGTTTTAAATTCTTTTAAACCCGTTTCAGTCATGTAGATAGCTTGCTTTCTGTGTAAAATGCATATTAAGAAGTTCGCAACACAAACGGTTTAGCCTCAGGGATTTTAAAAATCGAGAATTTTAAAAATAGCTAAATTTATTAGTAGGGTTTAAATTCTACTTATGCTGGTATCAATTATGTAGATGGCTTGCTTTCTGCCTAAAAAGCACATTTAGAAGTTCGTAACACAAACGGTTTAGCCTCGTGAATTTTAAAAGTCAAGAATTTTAAAAATAGCTAAATTTAGTAGTAGGGTTCAAATTCTACTTATGCTGGTATCAATCATGTTGATGGCTTGCTTTCTGCCTAAAAAGCACATTTAGAAGTTCGTAACACAAACGGTTTAACCTCAGGAATTTTAAAAATCGAGAATTTTAAAAATAGCTAAATTTAGTAGTAGGTTTTAAATTCTTCTTAAACACGTTTCAATCATGTAGATGGCTTGCTTTCTGTCTAAAAAGCACATTTAGAAATTCCTGGCACAAACGGTTTAGCCCCAGGAATTTTAAAAATCGATAATTTTAAAAATAGCTAAATTTAGTAGTAGGTTTTAAATTCTTTTTAAACTCGTTTCAGTCATGTAGATAGCTTGCTTTCTGTGTAAAATGCATATTAAGAAGTTCGTAACACAAACGGTTTAGCCTCAGGGATTTTAAAAATCGAGGATTTTAAAAATAGCTAAATTTATTAGTAGGGTTTAAATTCTACTTATGCTGGTATCAATTATGTAGATGGCTTGCTTTCTGCCTAAAAAGCACATTTAGAAGTTCGTAACACAAACGGTTTAGCCTCGTGAATTTTAAAAGTCAAGAATTTTAAAAATAGCTAAATTTAGTAGTAGGGTTCAAATTCTACTTATGCTGGTATCAATCATGTTGATGGCTTGCTTTCTGCCTAAAAAGCACATTTAGAAGTTCGTAACACAAACGGTTTAGCCTCAGGAATTTTAAAATCGAGAACTTTAAAAATAGCTAAATTTAGTAGTAGGTTTTAAATTCTTCTTAAACTCGTTTCAATCATGTAGCTAGCTTGCTTTCTATCTAAAAAGCACATTTAGAAGTTCGTAACACAAACGGTTTAGCCTCAGGAATTTTAAAAATCGTAAATTTTAAAAATAGCTAAATTTAGTAGTAGGGTTTAAATTCTACTTATGCTGGTATCAATCATGTAGATGGCTTGATTTCTGCCTAAAAATCACATTTAGAAGTTCGTAACACAAACGGTTTAGCATCAGGAATTTTAAGTCAAGAACTTTAAAAATAGCTAAATTTAGTAGTAGGGTTTAAATTCTACTTATTCTGGTATCAATCATGTAGATGGCTTGATTTCTGCCTAAAAAGCACATTTAGAAGTTCGTAACACAAACGGTGTAGCCCCAGGAATTTTAAAAATCGAGAATTTTTAAAATAGCTAAATTTAGTAGTAGGGTTTAAATTCTACTTATACTGGAATCAATCATGTAGATGGCTTGCTTTCTGCCTAAAAAGCACATTTAGAAGTTCGTAACACAAACGGTTTAGCCTAAGGAATTTTAAAAATAGCTAAATTTAGTAGTAGGGTTTAAATTCTACTTATGCTGGAATCAATCATGTAGATGGCTTGCTTTCTGCCTAAAAAGCACATTTAGAAGTTCGTAACACAAACGGATTGGCCTCAGGAATTTTAAAAATCGAGAATATTAAAAACAGCTAATTTTAGTAGTAGGTTTTAAATTCTCCTTAAACTCGTTTCAATCATGTAGATAGCTTGCTTTCTGTGTAAAATGCATATTAAGAAGTTCGTAACACAAACGGAATAGCCTCGGGAATTTTAAAAATCGTGAATTTTAAAAATAGCTAATTTTAGTAGTAGGTTTTAAATTCTTTTTAAACTCGTTTCAGTCATGTAGATAGCTTGCTTTCTGTGTAAAATGCATATTAAGAAGTTCGCAACACAAACGGTTTAGCCTCAGGGATTTTAAAAATCGAGAATTTTAAAAATAGCTAAATTTATTAGTAGGGTTTAAATTCTACTTATGCTGGTATCAATTATGTAGATGGCTTGCTTTCTGCCTAAAAAGCACATTTAGAAGTTCGTAACACAAACGGTTTAGCCTCGTGAATTTTAAAAGTCAAGAATTTTAAAAATAGCTAAATTTAGTAGTAGGGTTCAAATTCTACTTATGCTGGTATCAATCATGTTGATGGCTTGCTTTCTGCCTAAAAAGCACATTTAGAAGTTCGTAACACAAACGGTTTAACCTCAGGAATTTTAAAAATCGAGAATTTTAAAAATAGCTAAATTTAGTAGTAGGTTTTAAATTCTTCTTAAACACGTTTCAATCATGTAGATGGCTTGCTTTCTGTCTAAAAAGCACATTTAGAAATTCCTGGCACAAACGGTTTAGCCCCAGGAATTTTAAAAATCGATAATTTTAAAAATAGCTAAATTTAGTAGTAGGTTTTAAATTCTTTTTAAACTCGTTTCAGTCATGTAGATAGCTTGCTTTCTGTGTAAAATGCATATTAAGAAGTTCGTAACACAAACGGTTTAGCCTCAGGGATTTTAAAAATCGAGGATTTTAAAAATAGCTAAATTTATTAGTAGGGTTTAAATTCTACTTATGCTGGTATCAATTATGTAGATGGCTTGCTTTCTGCCTAAAAAGCACATTTAGAAGTTCGTAACACAAACGGTTTAGCCTCGTGAATTTTAAAAGTCAAGAATTTTAAAAATAGCTAAATTTAGTAGTAGGGTTCAAATTCTACTTATGCTGGTATCAATCATGTTGATGGCTTGCTTTCTGCCTAAAAAGCACATTTAGAAGTTCGTAACACAAACGGTTTAGCCTCAGGAATTTTAAAATCGAGAACTTTAAAAATAGCTAAATTTAGTAGTAGGTTTTAAATTCTCCTTAAACTCGTTTCAATCATGTAGCTAGCTTGCTTTCTATCTAAAAAGCACATTTAGAAGTTCGTAACACAAACGGTTTAGCCTCAGGAATTTTAAAAATCGTAAATTTTAAAAATAGCTAAATTTAGTAGTAGGGTTTAAATTCTACTTATGCTGGTATCAATCATGTAGATGGCTTGATTTCTGCCTAAAAATCACATTTAGAAGTTCGTAACACAAACGGTTTAGCATCAGGAATTTTAAAAGTCAAGAACTTTAAAAATAGCTAAATTTAGTAGTAGGGTTTAAATTCTACTTATTCTGCTATCAATCATGTAGATGGCTTGCTTTCTGCCTAAAAAGCACATTTAGAAGTTCGTAACACAAACGGTTTAGCCTCGGGAATTTTAAAAATCGTGAATTTTAAAAATAGCTAAATTTAGTAGTAGGGTTTAAATTCTACTTATGCTGGAATCAATCATGTAGATGGCTTGCTTTCTGCCTAAAAAGCACATTTAGAAGTTCGTAACACAAACGGTGTAGCCCCAGGAATTTTAAAAATCGAGAATTTTTAAAATAGCTAAATTTAGTAGTAGGGTTTAAATTCTACTTATGCTGGAATCAATCATGTAGATGGCTTGCTTTCTGCCTAAAAAGCACATTTAGAAGTTCGTAACACAAACGGTTTAGCCTAAGGAATTTTAAAAATAGCTAAATTTAGTAGTAGGGTTTAAATTCTACTTATGCTGGAATCAATCATGTAGATGGCTTGCTTTCTGCCTAAAAAGCACATTTAGAAGTTCGTAACACAAACGGTTTGGCCTCAGGAATTTTAAAAATCGAGAATATTAAAAACAGCTAATTTTAGTAGTAGGTTTTAAATTCTCCTTAAACTCGTTTCAATCATGTAGATAGCTTGCTTTCTGTGTAAAATGCATATTAAGAAGTTCGTAACACAAACGGAATAGCCTCGGGAATTTTAAAAATCGTGAATTTTAAAAATAGCTAAATTTAGTAGTAAGTTTTAAATTCTTTTTAAACTCGTTTCAGTCATGTAGATAGCTTGCTTTCTGTGTAATATGCATATTAAGAAGTTCGTAACACAAACGGTTTAGCCTCAGGAATTTTAAAAGTCGAGAATTTTAAAAATATCTAAATTTATTAGTAGGGTTTAAATTCTACTTATGCTGGTATCAATCATGTAGATGGCTTGCTTTCTGCCTAAAAAGCACATTTAGAAGTTCGTAACACAAATGGTTTAGCCTCGGGAATTTTAAAAGTCAAGAATTTTAAAAATAGCTAAATTTATTAGTAGGGTTTAAATTCTACTTATGCTGGTATCAATCATGTTGATGGCTTGCTTTCTGCCTAAAAAGCACATTCAGAAGTTCGTACCACAAACGGTTTAGCCTCAGGAATTTTAAAAATCGAGAATTTTAAAAATAGCTAAATTTAGTAGTAGGTTTTAAATTCTTCTTAAAATCGTTTCAATCATGTAGATGGCTTGCTTTCTGTCTAAAAAGCACATTTAGAAGTTCGTAGCACAAACGGTTTAGCCCCAGGAACTTTAACAATTTAGAATTTTAAAAATAGCTAAATTTAGTAGTAGGTTTTAAATTCTTCTTAAGCTCGTTTCAATCATGTAGTTAGGTTGCTTTCTATGTAAAAAACACAAACGGTTTGGACGTCGTGCTATGCAGCTAAAATGAGTTTAAATCGAATTTATTAATTTTTGGTAATTTAAAAAAAGAGAGGTTTTTATAATTGCCAGATAAAAAATGCGAGATTTTTATAATTGCCCAGGCTAAACTGTAGGTGATACAAATTTCTAAATATGCTTATTATGGTTTCAGACGTCGTTCTATGCAGCTAAAATGAATTTAAAACGAATTTATTAATTTTTGGTAATTTTATAAATGCGAGATTTTTATAATTCTGCAGGCTAAACCGTAGGTGATACAAATTTCTAAATGTCCTTATTATTATTTAAGACGTCGGTCTATGCAGCTAAAATGAGTTTAAATCGAATTTATTAATTTTTGGTAATTTTAAAAAAGACAGATTTTTATAATTGCCAGATTAAAAATGCGAGATTTTTATAATTGCCCAGGCTAAACTGTAGGAGATACAAATTTCTAAACATGCTTATTATGGTTTCAGACGTCGTTCTATACAGCTAAAATGAATTTAAAACGAATTTATTAATTTTTGGTAATTTTATAAATGCGAGATTTTTATAATTGTTGCCCAGGCTAAACTGTAGGAGATACACATTTCTAAATATGCTTATTATGGTTTCAGACGTCGTTCTATCCAGCTTAAATGGGTTTAAATCGAATTTATTAATTTTTGGTAATTTTAAAAAAGAGAGATTTTTATAATTGCCAGATTAAAAATTCGAGATTTTTATAATTGCCCAGGCTGAACCGTAGGAGATACAAATTTCTAAATATTCTTATTATGGTTTCAGACGTCGTTCTATGCAGCTAAAATGAATTTAAAACGAATTTATTAATTTTTGGTAATTTTATAAATGCGAGATTTTTATAATTCCAAAGGCTAAACCGTAGGTGATACAAATTTCTAAATGTACTTATTATTATTTAAGACGTCGTTCTATGCAGCTAAAATGAGTTTAAATCGAATTTACTAATTTTTGGTAATTTTAAAAAAGAGAGATTTTTATAATTCCCAGATAAAAAATGCGAGATTTTTATAATTGCCCAGGCTAAACTGTATGTGATACAAATTTCTAAATATGCTTATTATGGTTTCAGACGTCGTTCTATGCAGCTAAAATGAATTTAAAACGAATTTATTAATTTTTGGTAATTTTATAAATGCGAGATTTTTATATTTCTGCAGGCTAAACCGTAGGTGATACAAATTTCTAAATGTCCTTATTATTATTTAAGACGTCGGTCTATGCAGCTAAAATGAGTTTAAATCGAATTTATTAATTTTTGGTAATTTTAAAAAAGACAGATTTTTATAATTGCCAGATTAAAAATGCGAGATTTTTATAATTGCCCAGGCTAAACTGTAGGAGATACAAATTTCTAAATATGCTTATTATGGTTTCAGACGTCGTTCTATGCAGCTAAAATGAATTTAAAACGAATTTTTTAATTTTTGGTAATTTTATAAATGCGAGATTTTTATAATTCCCCAGGCTAAACCGTAGGTGATACAAATTTCTAAATGTCCTTATTATTACTTAAGACGTCGTTCTATTCAGCTAAAATGAGTTTAAATCGAATTTATTAATTTTTGGTAATTTTAAAAAAGAGAGATTTTTATAATTGCCAGATTAAAAATGCGAGATTTTTATAATTGCCCAGGCTAAACTGTAGGAGATACAAATTTCTAAATATGCTTATTATGGTTTCACACGTCGTTCTATGCAGCTAGAATGAATTTAAAACGAATTTATTAATTTTTGGTAATTTTATA
The DNA here is from genome assembly GCA_963082815.1 of Melanotus villosus. Classification (NCBI taxonomy): domain Eukaryota; kingdom Metazoa; phylum Arthropoda; class Insecta; order Coleoptera; family Elateridae; genus Melanotus; species Melanotus villosus. The sequence continues at coordinate 33,922,846 of OY720419.1, read as the reverse complement.
AATGCGAGATTTTTATAATACCCCAGGCTAAACCGTAGGTGATACAAATTTCTAAATGTCCTTATTATTATTTAAGACGTCGTTCTATGCAGCTAAAATGAGTTTAAATCGAATTTATTAATTTTTGGTAATTTTAAAAAAGAGAGATTTTTATAATTGCCAGATTAAAAATGCGAGATTTTTATAATTGCCCAGGCTAAACTGTAGGAGATACAAATTTCTAAATATGCTTATTATGGTTTCAGACGTCGTTCTATGCAGCTAAAATGAATTTAAAACGAATTTATTAATTTTTGGTAATTTTATAAATGCGAGATTTTTATAATTCCCCAGGCTAAACCGTAGGTGATACAAATTTCTAAATGTCCTTATTATTACTTAAGACGTCGTTCTATGCAGCTAAAATGAGTTTAAATCGAATTTATTAATTTTTGGTAATTTTAAAAAAGAGAGATTTTTATAATTGTTGCCCAGGCTAAACTGTAGGAGATACACATTTCTAAATATGCTTATTATGGTTTCAGACGTCGTTCTATCCAGCTTAAATGGGTTTAAATCGAATTTATTAATTTTTGGTAATTTTAAAAAAGAGAGATTTTTATAATTGCCAGATAAAAAATGCGAGATTTTTATAATTGCCCAGGCTAAACTGTAGGTGATACAAATTTCTAAATATGCTTATTATGGTTTCAGACGTCGTTCTATGCAGCTAAAATGAATTTAAAACGAATTTATTAATTTTTGGTAATTTTATAAATGCGAGATTTTTATAATTCTGCAGGCTAAACCGTAGGTGATACAAATTTCTAAATGTCCTTATTATTATTTAAGACGTCGGTCTATGCAGCTAAAATGAGTTTAAATCGAATTTATTAATTTTTGGTAATTTTAAAAAAGACAGATTTTTATAATTGCCAGATTAAAAATGCGAGATTTTTATAATTGCCCAGGCTAAACTGTAGGAGATACAAATTTCTAAATATGCTTATTATGGTTTCAGACGTCGTACTATGCAGCTAAAATGAATTTAAAACGAATTTTTTAATTTTTGGTAATTTTATAAATGCGAGATTTTTATAATTCCCCAGGCTAAACCGTAGGTGATACAAATTTCTAAATGTCCTTATTATGGTTTCAGACGTCGTTCTATGCAGCTAAAATGAATTTAAAACGAATTTATTAATTTTTGGTAATTTTATAAATGCGAGATTTTTATAATTCCAAAGGCTAAACCGTAGGTGATACAAATTTCTAAATGTCCTTATTATTATTTAAGACGTCGTTCTATGCAGCTAAAATGAGTTTAAATCGAATTTACTAATTTTTGGTAATTTTAAAAAAGAGAGATTTTTATAATTGCCAGATAAAAAATGCGAGATTTTTATAATTGCCCAGGCTAAACTGTAGGTGATACAAATTTCTAAATATGCTTATTATGGTTTCAGACGTCGTTCTATGCAGCTAAAATGAATTTAAAACGAATTTATTAATTTTTGGTAATTTTATAAATGCGAGATTTTTATATTTCTGCAGGCTAAACCGTAGGTGATACAAATTTCTAAATGTCCTTATTATTATTTAAGACGTCGGTCTGTGCAGCTAAAATGAGTTTAAATCGAATTTATTAATTTTTTGTAATTTTAAAAAAGACAGATTTTTATAATTGCCAGATTAAAAATGCGAGATTTTTATAATTGCCCAGGCTAAACTGTAGGAGATACAAATTTCTAAATATGCTTATTATGGTTTCAGACGTCGTTCTATGCAGCTAAAATGAATTTAAAACGAATTTTTTAATTTTTGGTAATTTTATAAATGCGAGATTTTTATAATTCCCCAGGCTAAACCGTAGGTGATACAAATTTCTAAATGTCCTTATTATTACTTAAGACGTCGTTCTATGCAGCTAAAATGAGTTTAAATCGAATTTATTAATTTTTGGTAATTTTAAAAAAGAGAGATTTTTATAATTGCCAGATTAAAAATGCGAGATTTTTATAATTGCCCAGGCTAAACTGTAGGAGATACAAATTTCTAAATATGCTTATTATGGTTTCACACGTCGTTCTATGCAGCTAGAATGAATTTAAAACGAATTTATTAATTTTTGGTAATTTTATAAATGCGAGATTTTTATAATACCCCAGGCTAAACCGTAGGTGATACAAATTTCTAAATGTCCTTATTATTATTTAAGACGTCGTTCTATGCAGCTAAAATGAGTTTAAATCGAATTTATTAATTTTTGGTAATTTTAAAAAAGAGAGATTTTTATAATTGCCAGATTAAAAATGCGAGATTTTTATAATTGCCCAGGCTAAACTGTAGGAGATACAAATTTCTAAATATGCTTATTATGGTTTCAGACGTCGTTCTATGCAGCTAAAATGAATTTAAAACGCATTTATTAATTTTTGGTAATTTTATAAATGCGAGATTTTTATAATTCCCCAGGCTAAACCGTAGGTGATACAAATTTCTAAATGTCCTTAGCTAAACCGTAGGAGATACAAATTTCTAAATATGCTTATTATGGTTTCAGACGTCGTTCTATGCAGCTAAAATGAATTTAAAACGAATTTATTAATTTTTGGTAATTTTATAAATGCGAGATTTTTATAATTCCCCAGGCTAAACCGTAGGTGATACAAATTTCTAAATGTCCTTATTATTACTTAAGACGTCGTTCTATGCAGCTAAAATGAGTTTAAATCGAATTTATTAATTTTTGGTAATTTTAAAAAAGAGAGATTTTTATAATTGTTGCCCAGGCTAAACTGTAGGAGATACACATTTCTAAATATGCTTATTATGGTTTCAGACGTCGTTCTATCCAGCTTAAATGGGTTTAAATCGAATTTATTAATTTTTGGTAATTTTAAAAAAGAGAGATTTTTATAATTGCCAGATAAAAAATGCGAGATTTTTATAATTGCCCAGGCTAAACTGTAGGTGATACAAATTTCTAAATATGCTTATTATGGTTTCAGACGTCGTTCTATGCAGCTAAAATGAATTTAAAACGAATTTATTAATTTTTGGTAATTTTATAAATGCGAGATTTTTATAATTCTGCAGGCTAAACCGTAGGTGATACAAATTTCTAAATGTCCTTATTATTATTTAAGACGTCGGTCTATGCAGCTAAAATGAGTTTAAATCGAATTTATTAATTTTTGGTAATTTTAAAAAAGACAGATTTTTATAATTGCCAGATTAAAAATGCGAGATTTTTATAATTGCCCAGGCTAAACTGTAGGAGATACAAATTTCTAAATATGCTTATTAGGGTTTCAGACGTCGTTCTATGCAGCTAAAATGAATTTAAAACGAATTTATTAATTTTTGGTAATTTTATAAATGCGAGATTTTTATAATTCCCCAGGCTAAACCGTAGGTGATACAAATTTCTAAATGTCCTTGTTATTACTTAAGACGTCGTTCTATGCAGCTAAAATGAGTTTAAATCGAATTTATTAATTTTTGGTAATTTTAATAAAGAGAGATTTTTATAATTGCCAGATTAAAAATGCGAGATTTTTATAATTGCCCAGGCTAAACTGTAGGAGATACACATTTCTAAATATGCTTATTATGGTTTCAGACGTCGTTCTATCCAGCTAAAATGGGTCTAAATCGAATTTATTAATTTTTGGTAATTTTAAAAAAGAGAGATTTTTATAATTGCCAGTTTAAAAATTCGAGATTTTTATAATTGCCCAGGCTGAACCGTAGGAGATACAAATTTCTAAATATGCTTATTATGGTTTCAGACGTCGTTCTATACAGCTAAAATGAATTTAAAACGAATTTATTAATTTTTGGTAATTTTATAAATGCGAGATTTTTATAATTCCCCAGGCTAAACCGTAGGTGATAAAAATTTCTAAATGTCCTTATTATTATTTAAGACGTCGTTCTATGCAGCTAAAATGAGTTTAAGCCGAATTTATTAATTTTTGGTAATTTTAAAAAAGAGTGATTTTTATTATTGCCAGATTAAAAATGGGAGATTTTTATAATTGCCCAGGCTAAACTGTAGGAGATACAAATTTCTAAATATGCTTATTATGGTTTCACACGTCGTTCTATGCAGCTAGAATGAATTTAAAACGAATTTATTAATTTTTGGTAATTTTATAAATGCGAGATTTTTATAATACCCCAGGCTAAACCGTAGGTGATACAAATTTCTAAATGTCCTTATTATTATTTAAGACGTCGTTCTATGCAGCTAAAATGAGTTTAAATCGAATTTATTAATTTTTGGTAATTTTAAAAAAGAGAGATTTTTATAATTGCCAGATTAAAAATGCGAGATTTTTATAATTGCCCAGGCTAAACTGTAGGAGATACAAATTTCTAAATATGGTTATTATGGTTTCAGACGTCGTCCTATGCAGCTAAAAAGAGTTTAAATCGAATTTATTAATTTTTGGTAATTTTAAAAAAGAGAGATTTTTATAATTGCCAGATTAAAAATTCGAGATTTTTATAATTGCCCAGTCTAAACCGTATGTGACAAAAATTTCTAAATATGCCTATTATTATTTAAGGCGTCGTTCTATGCAGCTAAAATGAATTTAAAACGAATTTATTAATTTTTGGTAATTTTATAAATGCGAGATTTTTATAATTCCCCAGGCTAAACCGTAGGTGATACAAATTTCTAAATGTCCTTATTAATACTTAAGACGTCGTTCTATGCAGCTAAAATGAGTTTAAATCGAATTTATTAATTTTTGGTAATTTTAAAAAAGAGAGATTTTTATAATTGCCATATTAAAAATGCGAGATTTGTATAATTGCCCAGGCTAAACTGTAGGAGATACACATTTCTAAATATGCTTATTATGGTTTCAGACGTTGTTCTATGCAGTTAAAATGAGTTTAAATCGAATTTATTAATTTTTGGTAATTTTAAAAAAGAGAGATTTTTATAATTGCCAGATTAAAAATGCGAGATTTTTATAATTGCCCAGGCTAAACCGTAGGAGATACAAATTTCTAAATATGCTTATTATGGTTTCAGTCTCTTTCTATGCAGCTAAAATGAATTTGAATCGAATTTATTAATTTTTGGTAATTTTATAAATGCGAGATTTTTATAATTCCCCAGGCTAAACCGTAGGTGATACAAATTTCTAAATGTGCTTATTATTATTTAAGACGTCGTTCTATGCAGCTAAAATGAATTTAAAACGAATTTATTAGTTTTTGGTATTTTTAAAAAAGAGAGATTTTTATAATTGCCAGATTAAAAATTCGAGATTTTTATGATTGCCCAGGCTAAACTGTAGGAGATACAAATTTCTAAATATGCTTATTATGGTTTCAGACGTCGTTCTATGCAGCTAAAATGAATTTAAAACGAATTTATTAATTTTTGGTAATTTTATAAATGCGAGATTTTTATAATTCCCCAGGCTAAACCGTAGGTGATACAAATTTCTAAATGTCCTTATTATTATTATTTAAGACGTCGTTCTATGCAGTTAAAATGAGTTTAAATCGAATTTATTAATTTTTGGTAATTTTAAAAAAGAGAGATTTTTATAATTTCCAGATTAAAAATGCGAGATTTTTATAGTTGCCTAGGCTAAACCGTAGGAGATACAAATTTCTAAATATGCTTATTATGGTTTCAGACGTCGTTCTATGCAGCTAAAATGAATTTAAAACGAATTTATTAATTTTTGGTAATTTTATAAATGCGAGATTTTTATAATTCCCCAGGCTAAACCGTAGGTGATACAAATTTCTAAATGTCCTTATTATTACTTAAGACGTCGTTCTATGCAGCTAAAATGAGTTTAAATCGAATTTACTAATTTTTGGTAATTTTAAAAAAGAGAGATTTTTATAATTGTTGCCCAGGCTAAACTGTAGGAGATACACATTTCTAAATATGCTTATTATGGTTTCAGACGTCGTTCTATCCAGCTTAAATGGGTTTAAATCGAATTTATTAATTTTTGGTAATTTTAAAAAAGAGAGATTTTTATAATTGCCAGATAAAAAATGCGAGATTTTTATAATTGCCCAGGCTAAACTGTAGGTGATACAAATTTCTAAATATGCTTATTATGGTTTCAGACGTCGTTCTATGCAGCTAAAATGAATTTAAAACGAATTTATTAATTTTTGGTAATTTTATAAATGCGAGATTTTTATAATTCTGCAGGCTAAACCGTAGGTGATACAAATTTCTAAATGTCCTTATTATTATTTAAGACGTCGGTCTATGCAGCTAAAATGAGTTTAAATCGAATTTATTAATTTTTGGTAATTTTAAAAAAGACAGATTTTTATAATTGCCAGATTAAAAATGCGAGATTTTTATAATTGCCCAGGCTAAACTGTAGGAGATACAAATTTCTAAATATGCTTATTATGGTTTCAGACGTCGTTCTATGCAGCTAAAATGAATTTAAAACGAATTTTTTAATTTTTGGTAATTTTATAAATGCGAGATTTTTATAATTCCCCAGGCTAAACCGTAGGTGATACAAATTTCTAAATGTCCTTATTATGGTTTCAGACGTCGTTCTATGCAGCTAAAATGAATTTAAAACGAATTTATTAATTTTTGGTAATTTTATAAATGCGAGATTTTTATAATTCCAAAGGCTAAACCGTAGGTGATACAAATTTCTAAATGTCCTTATTATTATTTAAGACGTCGTTCTATGCAGCTAAAATGAGTTTAAATCGAATTTACTAATTTTTGGTAATTTTAAAAAAGAGAGATTTTTATAATTGCCAGATAAAAAATGCGAGATTTTTATAATTGCCCAGGCTAAACTGTAGGTGATACAAATTTCTAAATATGCTTATTATGGTTTCAGACGTCGTTCTATGCAGCTAAAATGAATTTAAAACGAATTTATTAATTTTTGGTAATTTTATAAATGCGAGATTTTTATATTTCTGCAGGCTAAACCGTAGGTGATACAAATTTCTAAATGTCCTTATTATTATTTAAGACGTCGGTCTATGCAGCTAAAATGAGTTTAAATCGAATTTATTAATTTTTTGTAATTTTAAAAAAGACAGATTTTTATAATTGCCAGATTAAAAATGCGAGATTTTTATAATTGCCCAGGCTAAACTGTAGGAGATACAAATTTCTAAATATGCTTATTATGGTTTCAGACGTCGTTCTATGCAGCTAGAATGAATTTAAAACGAATTTATTAATTTTTGGTAATTTTATAAATGCGAGATTTTTATAATACCCCAGGCTAAACCGCAGGTGATACAAATTTCTAAATGTCCTTATTATTATTTAAGACGTCGTTCTATGCAGCTAAAATGAGGTTAAATCGAATTTATTAATTTTTGGTAATTTTAAAAAAGAGAGATTTTTATAATTGCCAGATTAAAAATGCGAGATTTTTATAATTGCCCAGGCTAAACTGTAGGAGATACAAATTTCTAAATATGCTTATTATGGTTTCAGACGTCGTTCTATGCAGCTAAAATGAATTTAAAACGCATTTATTAATTTTTGGTAATTTTATAAATGCGAGATTTTTATAATTCCCCAGGCTAAACCGTAGGTGATACAAATTTCTAAATGTCCTTAGCTAAGCCGTAGGAGATACAAATTTCTAAATATGCTTATTATGGTTTCAGACGTCGTTCTATGCAGCTAAAATGAATTTAAAACGAATTTATTAATTTTTGGTAATTTTATAAATGCGAGATTTTTATAATTCCCCAGGCTAAACCGTAGGTGATACAAATTTCTAAATGTCCTTATTATTACTTAAGACGTCGTTCTATGCAGCTAAAATGAGTTTAAATCGAATTTATTAATTTTTGGTAATTTTAAAAAAGAGAGATTTTTATAATTGTTGCCCAGGCTAAACTGTAGGAGATACACATTTCTAAATATGCTTATTATGGTTTCAGACGTCGTTCTATCCAGCTTAAATGGGTTTAAATCGAATTTATTAATTTTTGGTAATTTTAAAAAAGAGAGATTTTTATAATTGCCAGATAAAAAATGCGAGATTTTTATAATTGCCCAGGCTAAACTGTAGGTGATACAAATTTCTAAATATGCTTATTATGGTTTCAGACGTCGTTCTATGCAGCTAAAATGAATTTAAAACGAATTTATTAATTTTTGGTAATTTTATAAATGCGAGATTTTTATAATTCTGCAGGCTAAACCGTAGATGATACAAATTTCTAAATGTCCTTATTATTATTTAAGACGTCGGTCTATGCAGCTAAAATGAGTTTAAATCGAATTTATTAATTTTTGGTAATTTTAAAAAAGACAGATTTTTATAATTGCCAGATTAAAAATGCGAGATTTTTATAATTGCCCAGGCTAAACTGTAGGAGATACAAATTTCTAAATATGCTTATTATGGTTTCAGACGTCGTTCTATGCAGCTAAAATGAATTTAAAACGAATTTATTAATTTTTGGTAATTTTATAAATGCGAGATTTTTATAATTCCCCAGGCTAAACCGTAGGTGATACAAATTTCTAAATGTCCTTGTTATTACTTAAGACGTCGTTCTATGCAGCTAAAATGAGTTTAAATCGAATTTATTAATTTTTGGTAATTTTAATAAAGAGAGATTTTTATAATTGCCAGATTAAAAATGCGAGATTTTTATAATTGCCCAGGCTAAACTGTAGGAGATACACATTTCTAAATATGCTTATTATGGTTTCAGACGTCGTTCTATCCAGCTAAAATGGGTCTAAATCGAATTTATTAATTTTTGGTAATTTTAAAAAAGAGAGATTTTTATAATTGCCAGATTAAAAATTCGAGATTTTTATAATTGCCCAGGCTGAACCGTAGGAGATACAAATTTCTAAATATGCTTATTATGGTTTCAGACGTCGTTCTATACAGCTAAAATGAATTTAAAACGAATTTATTAATTTTTGGTAATTTTATAAATGCGAGATTTTTATAATTCCCCAGGCTAAACCGTAGGTGATAAAAATTTCTAAATGTCCTTATTATTATTTAAGACGTCGTTCTATGCAGCTAAAATGAGTTTAAGCCGAATTTATTAATTTTTGGTAATTTTAAAAAAGAGAGATTTTTATTATTGCCAGATTAAAAATGGGAGATTTTTATAATTGCCCAGGCTAAACTGTAGGAGATACAAATTTCTAAATATGCTTATTATGGTTTCACACGTCGTTCTATGCAGCTAGAATGAATTTAAAACGAATTTATTAATTTTTGGTAATTTTATAAATGCGAGATTTTTATAATACCCCAGGCTAAACCGTAGGTGATACAAATCTCTAAATGTCCTTATTATTATTTAAGACGTCGTTCTATGCAGCTAAAATGAGTTTAAATCGAATTTATTAATTTTTGGTAATTTTAAAAAAGAGAGATTTTTATAATTGCCAGATTAAAAATGCGAGATTTTTATAATTGCCCAGGCTAAACTGTAGGAGATACAAATTTCTAAATATGGTTATTATGGTTTCAGACGTCGTCCTATGCAGCTAAAAAGAGTTTAAATCGAATTTATTAATTTTTGGTAATTTTAAAAAAGAGAGATTTTTATAATTGCCAGATTAAAAATTCGAGATTTTTATAATTGCCCAGTCTAAACCGTATGTGACAAAAATTTCTAAATATGCCTATTATTATTTAAGGCGTCGTTCTATGCAGCTAAAATGAATTTAAAACGAATTTATTAATTTTTGGTAATTTTATAAATGCGAGATTTTTATAATTCCCCAGGCTAAACCGTAGGTGATACAAATTTCTAAATGTCCTTATTAATACTTAAGACGTCGTTCTATGCAGCTAAAATGAGTTTAAATCGAATTTATTAATTTTTGGTAATTTTAAAAAAGAGAGATTTTTATAATTGCCATATTAAAAATGCGAGATTTTTATAATTGCCCAGGCTAAACTGTAGGAGATACACATTTCTAAATATGCTTATTATGGTTTCAGACGTTGTTCTATGCAGTTAAAATGAGTTTAAATCGAATTTATTAATTTTTGGTAATTTTAAAAAAGAGAGATTTTTATAATTGCCAGATTAAAAATGCGAGATTTTTATAATTGCCCAGGCTAAACCGTAGGAGATACAAATTTCTAAATATGCTTATTATGGTTTCAGTCTCTTTCTATGCAGCTAAAATGAATTTGAATCGAATTTATTAATTTTTGGTAATTTTATAAATGCGAGATTTTTATAATTCCCCAGGCTAAACCGTAGGTGATACAAATTTCTAAATGTGCTTATTATTATTTAAGACGTCGTTCTATGCAGCTAAAATGAATTTAAAACGAATTTATTAGTTTTTGGTAATTTTATAAATGCGAGATTTTTATAATTCCCCAGGCTAAACCGTAGGTGATACAAATTTCTAAATGTCCTTATTATTATTTAAGACGTCGTTCTATGCAGTTAAAATGAGTTTAAATCGAATTTATTAATTTTTGGTAATTTTATAAATGCGAGATTTTTATAATTCCCCAGGCTAAACCGTAGGTGATACAAATTTCTAAATGTCCTTATTATTATTTAAGACGTCGTTCTATGCAGTTAAAATGAGTTTAAATCGAATTTATTAATTTTTGGTAATTTTAAAAAAGAGAGATTTTTATAATTTCCAGATTAAAAATGCGAGATTTTTATAGTTGCCTAGGCTAAACCGTAGGAGATACAAATTTCTAAATATGCTTATTATGGTTTCAGACGTCGTTCTATGCAGCTAAAATGAATTTAAAACGAATTTATTAACTTTTGGTAATTTTATAAATGCGAGATTTTTATAATTCCCCAGGCTAAACCGTAGGTGATACAAATTTCTAAATGTCCTTATTATTACTTAAGACGACGTTCTATGTAGCTAAAATGAGTTTAAATCGAATTTATTAATTTTTGGTAATTTTAAATAAGAGAGATTTTTATAATTGCCAGATTAAAAATGCGAGATTTTTATAATTGCCCAGGTTAAACTGTAGGAGATACAAATTTCTAAATATGCTTATTATGGTTTCAGACGTCGTTCTATGCAGCTAAAAACCGTAGGTGATACAAATTTCTAAATGTCCTTATTATTACTTAAGACGTCGTTCTATGCAGCTAAAATGAGTTTAAATCGAATTTATTAATTTTTGGTAATTTAAAAAAAGACAGATTTTTATAATTGCCAGATTAAAAATGCGAGATTTTTATAATTGCCCAGGCTAAACTGTAGGAGATACAAGTTTCTAAATATGCTTATTATGGTTTCAGACGTCGTTCTATGCAGCTAAAATGAATTTAAAACGAGTTTATTAATTTTTGGTAATTTTATAAATGCGAGATTTTTATAATTCTGCAGGCTAAACCGTAGGTGATACAAATTTCTAAATGTCCTTATTATTACTTAAGACGTCGTTCTATGCAGATAAAATGAGTTTAAATCGAATTTATTAATTTTAAAAAAGAGAGATTTTTATAATTGCCAGATTAAAAATGCGAGATTTTTATAATTGCCCAGGCTAAACTGTAGGAGATACAAATTTCTAAATATGCTTATTATGGTTTCAGACGTCGTTCTATACAGCTAAAATGAATTTAAAACGAATTTATTAATTTTTGGTAATTTTATAAATGCGAGATTTTTATAATTCCCCAGGCTAAACCGTAGGTGATACAAATTTCTAAATGTCCTTATTATTATTTAAGACGTCGTTCTATGCAGCTAAAATGAGTTTAAATCGAATTTATTAATTTTTGGTAATTTTAAAAAAGAGAGATTTTAAAATTGCCCAGGCTAAACTGTAGGAGATACAAATTTCTAAATATTCTTATTATGGTTTCAGACGCCGTTCTATGCAGCTAAAATGAGTTTAAATCGAATTTATTAATTTTTGGTAATTTTAAATGAGAGAGATTTTTATAATTGCCAGATTAAAAATGCGAGATTTTTATAATTGCCCAGGCTAAACTGTAGGAGATACAAATTTCTAAATATGCTTATTATGGTTTCAGACGTCGTTCTATACAGCTAAAATGAATTTAAAACGAATTTATTAATTTTTGGTAATTTTATAAATGAGAGATTTTTATAATTCCCCAGGCTAAACCGTAGGTGATACAAATTTCTAAATGTCCTTGTTATTACTTAAGACGTCGTTCTATGCAGCTAAAATGAATTTAAAACGAATTTATTAATTTTTGGTAATTTTATAAATGCGAGATTTTTATAATTCTGCAGGCTAAACCGTAGGTGATACAAATTTCTAAATGTCCTTATTATTATTTAAGACGTCGGTCTATGCAGCTAAAATGAGTTTAAATCGAATTTATTAATTTTTGGTAATTTTAAAAAAGACAGATTTTTATAATTGCCAGATTAAAAATGCGAGATTTTTATAATTGCCCAGGCTAAACTGTAGGAGATACAAATTTCTAAATATGCTTATTATGGTTTCAGACGTCGTTCTATGCAGCTAAAATGAATTTAAAACGAATTTATTAATTTTTGGTAATTTTATAAATGCGAGATTTTTATAATTCCCCAGGCTAAACCGTAGGTGATACAAATTTCTAAATGTCCTTGTTATTACTTAAGACGTCGTTCTATGCAGCTAAAATGAGTTTAAATCGAATTTATTAATTTTTGGTAATTTTAATAAAGAGAGATTTTTATAATTGCCAGATTAAAAATGCGAGATTTTTTATAATTGCCCAGGCTAAACTGTAGGAGATACACATTTCTAAATATGCTTATTATGGTTTCAGACGTCGTTCTATCCAGCTAAAATGGGTCTAAATCGAATTTATTAATTTTTGGTAATTTTAAAAAAGAGAGATTTTTATAATTGCCAGATTAAAAATTCGAGATTTTTATAATTGCCCAGGCTGAACCGTAGGCGATACAAATTTCTAAATATGCTTATTATGGTTTCAGACGTCGTTCTATACAGCTAAAATGAATTTAAAACGAATTTATTAATTTTTGGTAATTTTATAAATGCGAGATTTTTATAATTCCCCAGGCTAAACCGTAGGTGATAAAAATTTCTAAATGTCCTTATTATTATTTAAGACGTCGTTCTATGCAGCTAAAATGAGTTTAAGCCGTATTTATTAATTTTTGGTAATTTTAAAAAAGAGAGATTTTTATTATTGCCAGATTAAAAATGGGAGATTTTTATAATTGCCCAGGCTAAACTGTAGGAGATACAAATTTCTAAATATGCTTATTATGGTTTCACACGTCGTTCTATGCAGCTAGAATGAATTTAAAACGAATTTATTAATTTTTGGTAATTTTATAAATGCGAGATTTTTATAATACCCCAGGCTAAACCGTAGGTGATACAAATTTCTAAATGTCCTTATTATTATTTAAGACGTCGTTCTATGCAGCTAAAATGAGTTTAAATCGAATTTATTAATTTTTGGTAATTTTAAAAAAGAGAGATTTTTATAATTGCCAGATTAAAAATGCGAGATTTTTATAATTGCCCAGGCTAAACTGTAGGAGATACAAATTTCTAAATATGGTTATTATGGTTTCAGACGTCGTCCTATGCAGCTAAAATGAGTTTAAATCGAATTTATAAATTTTTGGTAATTTTAAAAAAGAGAGATTTTTATAATTGCCAGATTAAAAATTCGAGATTTTTATAATTGCCCAGTCTAAACCGTATGTGACAAAAATTTCTAAATATGCCTATTATTATTTAAGGCGTCGTTCTATGCAGCTAAAATGAATTTAAAACGAATTTATTAATTTTTGGTAATTTTATAAATGCGAGATTTTTATAATTCCCCAGGCTAAACCGTAGGTGATACAAATTTCTAAATGTCCTTATTAATACTTAAGACGTCGTTCTATGCAGCTAAAATGAGTTTAAATCGAATTTATTAATTTTTGGTAATTTTAAAAAAGAGAGATTTTTATAATTGCCATATTAAAAATGCGAGATTTTTATAATTGCCCAGGCTAAACTGTAGGAGATACACATTTCTAAATATGCTTATTATGGTTTCAGACGTTGTTCTATGCAGTTAAAATGAGTTTAAATCGAATTTATTAATTTTTGGTAATTTTAAAAAAGAGAGATTTTTATAATTGCCAGATTAAAAATGCGAGATTTTTATAATTGCCCAGGCTAAACCGTAGGAGATACAAATTTCTAAATATGCTTATTATGGTTTCAGTCTCTTTCTATGCAGCTAAAATGAATTTGAATCGAATTTATTAATTTTTGGTAATTTTATAAATGCGAGATTTTTATAATTCCCCAGGCTAAACCGTAGGTGATACAAATTTCTAAATGTGCTTATTATTATTTAAGACGTCGTTCTATGCAGCTAAAATGAATTTAAAACGAATTTATTAGTTTTTGGTATTTTTAAAAAAGAGAGATTTTTATAATTGCCAGATTAAAAATTCGAGATTTTTATGATTGCCCAGGCTAAACTGTAGGAGATACAAATTTCTAAATATGCTTATTATGGTTTCAGACGTCGTTCTATGCAGCTAAAATGAATTTAAAACGAATTTATTAATTTTTGGTAATTTTATAAATGCGAGATTTTTATAATTCCCCAGGCTAAACCGTAGGTGATACAAATTTCTAAATGTCCTTATTATTATTTAAGACGTCGTTCTATGCAGTTAAAATGAGTTTAAATCGAATTTATTAATTTTTGGTAATTTAAAAAAAGAGAGAATTTTATAATTTCCAGATTAAAAATGCGAGATTTTTATAGTTGCCTAGGCTAAACCGTCGGAGATACAAATTTCTAAATATGCTTATTATGGTTTCAGACGTCGTTCTATGCAGCTAAAACGAATTTAAAACGAATTTATTAATTTTTGGTAATTTTATAAATGCGAGATTTTTATAATTCCCCAGGCTAAACCGTAGGTGATACAAATTTCTAAATGTCCTTATTATTACTTAAGACGACGTTCTATGTAGCTAAAATGAGTTTAAATCGAATTTATTAATTTTTGGTAATTTTAAATAAGAGAGATTTTTATAATTGCCAGATTAAAAATGCGAGATTTTTATAATTGCCCAGGTTAAACTGTAGGAGATACAAATTTCTAAATATGCTTATTATGGTTTCAGACGTCGTTCTATGCAGCTAAAAACCGTAGGTGATACAAATTTCTAAATGTCCTTATTATTACTTAAGACGTCGTTCTATGCAGCTAAAATGAGTTTAAATCGAATTTATTAATTTTTGGTAATTTAAAAAAAGACAGATTTTTATAATTGCCAGATTAAAAATGCGAGATTTTTATAATTGCCCAGGCTAAACTGTAGGAGATACAAGTTTCTAAATATGCTTATTATGGTTTCAGACGTCGTTCTATGCAGCTAAAATGAATTTAAAACGAATTTATTAATTTTTGGTAATTTTATAAATGCGAGATTTTTATAATTCTGCAGGCTAAACCGTAGGTGATACAAATTTCTAAATGTCCTTATTATTACTTAAGACGTCGTTCTATGCAGATAAAATGAGTTTAAATCGAATTTATTAATTTTAAAAAAGAGAGATTTTTATAATTGTCAGATTAAAAATGCGAGATTTTTATAATTGCCCAGGTTAAACTGTAGGAGATACAAATTTCTAAATATGCTTATTATGGTTTCAGACGTCGTTCTATACAGCTAAAATGAATTTAAAACGAATTTATTAATTTTTGGTAAGTTTATAAATGCGAGATTTTTATAATTCCCCAGGCTAAACCGTAGGTGATACAAATTTCTAAATGTCCTTATTATTATTTAAGACGTCGTTCCATGCAGCTAAAATGAGTTTAAATCGAATTTATTAATTTTTGGTAATTTTAAAAAAGAGAGATTTTAAAATTGCCCAGGCTAAACTGTAGGAGATACAAATTTCTAAATATTCTTATTATGGTTTCAGACGCCGTTCTATGCAGCTAAAATGAGTTTAAATCGAATTTATTAATTTTTGGTAATTTTAAATGAGAGAGATTTTTATAATTGCCAGATTAAAAATGCGAGATTTTTATAATTGCCCAGGTTAAACTGTAGGAGAAACATATTTCTAAATATGCTTGGTGATACAAATTTCTAAATGTCCTTATTATTATTTAAGACGTCGTTCTATGCAGCTAAAATGAGTTTAAATCGAATTTATTAATTTTTGGTAATTTTAAAAAAGAGAGATTTTTATAATTGCCAGATAAAAAATGCGAGATTTTTATAATTGCCCAGGCTAAACTGTAGGTGATACAAATTTCTAAATATGCTTATTATGGTTTCAGACGTCGTTCTATGCAGCTAAAATGAATTTAAAACGAATTTATTAATTTTTGGTAATTTTATAAATGCGAGATTTTTATAATTCTGCAGGCTAAACCGTAGGTGATACAAATTCCTAAATGTCTTTATTATTATTTAAGACGTCGGTCTATGCAGCTAAAATGAGTTTAAATCGAATTTATTAATTTTTGGTAATTTTAAAAAAGACAGATTTTTATAATTGCCAGATTAAAAATGCGAGATTTTTATAATTGCCCAGGCTAAACTGTAGGAGATACAAATTTCTAAATATGCTTATTATGGTTTCAGACGTCGTTCTATGCAGCTAAAATGAATTTAAAACGAATTTATTAATTTTTGGTAATTTTATAAATGCGAGATTTTTATAATTCCCCAGGCTGAACCGTAGGAGATACAAATTTCTAAATATTCTTATTATGGTTTCAGACGTCGTTCTATGCAGCTAAAATGAATTTAAAACCAATTTATTAATTTTTGGTAATTTTATAAATGCGAGATTTTTATAATTCCAAAGGCTAAACCGTAGGTGATACAAATTTCTAAATGTCCTTATTATTATTTAAGACGTCGTTCTATACAGCTAAAATGAGTTTAAATCGAATTTACTAATTTTTGGTAATTTTAAAAAAGAGAGATTTTTATAATTGCCAGATAAAAAATGCGAGATTTTTATAATTGCCCAGGCTAAACTGTAGGTGATACAAATTTCTAAATATGCTTATTATGGTTTCAGACGTCGTTCTATGCAGCTAAAATGAATTTAAAACGAATTTATTAATTTTTGGTAATTTTATAAATGCGAGATTTTTATATTTCTGCAGGCTAAACCGTAGGTGATACAAATTTCTAAATGTCCTTATTATTATTTAAGACGTCGGTCTATGCAGCTAAAATGAGTTTAAATCGAATTTATTAATTTTTGGTAATTTTAAAAAAGACAGATTTTTATAATTGCCAGATTAAAAATGCGAGATTTTTATAATTGCCCAGGCTAAACTGTAGGAGATACAAATTTCTAAATATGCTTATTATGGTTTCAGACGTCGTTCTATGCAGCTAAAATGAATTTAAAACGAATTTATTAATTTTTGGTAATTTTATAAATGCGAGATTTTTATAATTCCCCAGGCTAAACCGTAGGTGATACAAATTTCTAAATGTCCTTATTATTACTTAAGACGTCGTTCTATGCAGCTAAAATGAGTTTAAATCGAATTTATTAATTTTTGGTAATTTTAAAAAAGAGAGATTTTTATAATTGTTGCCCAGGCTAAACTGTAGGAGATACACATTTCTAAATATGCTTATTATGCTTTCAGACGTCGTTCTATCCAGCTTAAATGGGTTTAAATCGAATTTATTAATTTTTGGTAATTTTAAAAAAGAGAGATTTTTATAATTGCCAGATTAAAAATTCGAGATTTTTATAATTGCCCAGGCTGAACCGTAGGAGATACAAATTTCTAAATATTCTTATTATGGTTTCAGACGTCGTTCTATGCAGCTAAAATGAATTTAAAACGAATTTATTAATTTTTGGTAATTTTATAAATGCGAGATTTTTATATTTCTGCAGGCTAAACCGTAGGTGATACAAATTTCTAAATGTCCTTATTATTATTTAAGACGTCGTTCTATGCAGCTAAAATGAGTTTAAATCGAATTTATTAATTTTTGGTAATTTTAAAAAAGAGAGATTTTTATAATTGCCAGATTAAAAATTCGAGATTTTTATAATTGCCCAGGCTGAACCGTAGGAGATACAAATTTCTAAATATTCTTATTATGGTTTCAGACGTCGTTCTATGCAGCTAAAATGAATTTAAAACGAATTTATTAATTTTTGGTAATTTTATAAATGCGAGATTTTTATAATTCTGCAGGCTAAACCGTAGGTGATACAAATTCCTAAATGTCTTTATTATTATTTAAGACGTCGGTCTATGCAGCTAAAATGAGTTTAAATCGAATTTATTAATTTTTGGTAATTTTAAAAAAGACAGATTTTTATAATTGCCAGATTAAAAATGCGAGATTTTTATAATTGCCCAGGCTAAACTGTAGGAGATACAAATTTCTAAATATGCTTATTATGGTTTCAGACGTCGTTCTATGCAGCTAAAATGAATTTAAAACGAATTTATTAATTTTTGGTAATTTTATAAATGCGAGATTTTTATAATTCCCCAGGCTAAACCGTAGGTGATACAAATTTCTAAATGTCCTTATTATTACTTAAGACGTCGTTCTATGCAGCTAAAATGAGTTTAAATCGAATTTATTAATTTTTGGTAATTTTAAAAAGGAGAGATTTTTATAATTGTTGCCCAGGCTAAACTGTAGGAGATACACATTTCTAAATATGCTTATTATGGTTTCAGACGTCGTTCTATCCAGCTTAAATGGGTTTAAATCGAATTTATTAATTTTTGGTAATTTTAAAAAAGAGAGATTTTTATAATTGCCAGATTAAAAATTCGAGATTTTTATAATTGCCCAGGCTGAACCGTAGGAGATACAAATTTCTAAATATTCTTATTATGGTTTCAGACGTCGTTCTATGCAGCTAAAATGAATTTAAAACCAATTTATTAATTTTTGGTAATTTTATAAATGCGAGATTTTTATAATTCCAAAGGCTAAACCGTAGGTGATACAAATTTCTAAATGTCCTTATTATTATTTAAGACGTCGTTCTATACAGCTAAAATGAGTTTAAATCGAATTTACTAATTTTTGGTAATTTTAAAAAAGAGAGATTTTTATAATTGCCAGATAAAAAATGCGAGATTTTTATAATTGCCCAGGCTAAACTGTAGGTGATACAAATTTCTAAATATGCTTATTATGGTTTCAGACGTCGTTCTATGCAGCTAAAATGAATTTAAAACGAATTTATTAATTTTTGGTAATTTTATAAATGCGAGATTTTTATATTTCTGCAGGCTAAACCGTAGGTGATACAAATTTCTAAATGTCCTTATTATTATTTAAGACGTCGGTCTATGCAGCTAAAATGAGTTTAAATCGAATTTATTAATTTTTGGTAATTTTAAAAAAGACAGATTTTTATAATTGCCAGATTAAAAATGCGAGATTTTTATAATTGCCCAGGCTAAACTGTAGGAGATACAAATTTCTAAATATGCTTATTATGGTTTCAGACGTCGTTCTATGCAGCTAAAATGAATTTAAAACGAATTTATTAATTTTTGGTAATTTTATAAATGCGAGATTTTTATAATTCCCCAGGCTAAACCGTAGGTGATACAAATTTCTAAATGTCCTTATTATTACTTAAGACGTCGTTCTATGCAGCTAAAATGAGTTTAAATCGAATTTATTAATTTTTGGTAATTTTAAAAAAGAGAGATTTTTATAATTGTTGCCCAGGCTAAACTGTAGGAGATACACATTTCTAAATATGCTTATTATGCTTTCAGACGTCGTTCTATCCAGCTTAAATGGGTTTAAATCGAATTTATTAATTTTTGGTAATTTTAAAAAAGAGAGATTTTTATAATTGCCAGATTAAAAATGCGAGATTTTTATAATTGCCCAGGCTAAACTGTAGGAGATACAAATTTCTAAATATGCTTATTATGGTTTCACACGTCGTTCTATGCAGCTAGAATGAATTTAAAACGAATTTATTAATTTTTGGTAATTTTATAAATGCGAGATTTTTATAATACCCCAGGCTAAACCGTAGGTGATACAAATTTCTAAATGTCCTTATTATTACTTAAGACGTCGTTCTATGCAGCTAAAATGAGTTTAAATCGAATTTATTAATTTTTGGTAATTTTAAAAAAGAGAGATTTTTATTATTGCCAGATTAAAAATGCGAGATTTTTATAATTGCCCAGGCTAAACTGTAGGAGATACAAATTTCTAAATATGCTTATTATGGTTTCACACGTCGTTCTATGCAGCTAGAATGAATTTAAAACGAATTTATTAATTTTTGGTAATTTTATAAATGAGAGATTTTTATAATTCTGCAGGCTGAACCGTAGGTGATACAAATTTCTAAATGTCCTTATTATTATTTAAGACGTCGTTCTATGCAGCTAAAATGAGTTTAAATCGAATTTATTAATTTTTGGTAATTTTAAAAAAGAGAGATTTTTATAATTGAGAGATTAAAAATGCGAGATTTTTATAATTGCCCAGGCTAAACTGTAGGAGATACAAATTTCTAAATATGCTTATTATATTATGGTTTCAGACGTCGTTCTATACAGCTAAAATGAATTTAAAGAGAATTTATTAATTTTTGGTAATTTTATAAATGCCAGATTTTTATAATTCCCCAGGCTAAACCGTAGGTGATAAAAATTTCTAAATGTCCTTATTATTATTTAAGACGTCGTTCTATGCAGCTAAAATGAGTTTAATCCGAATTTATTTATTTTTGGTAATTTTAAAAAAGAGAGATTTTTATTATTGCCAGATTAAAAATGCGAGATTTTTATAATTGCCCAGGCTAAACTGTAGGAGATACAAATTTCTAAATATGCTTATTATGGTTTCACACGTCGTTCTATGCAGCTAGAATGAATTTAAAACGAATTTATTAATTTTTGGTAATTTTATAAATGAGAGATTTTTATAATTCTGCAGGCTGAACCGTAGGTGATACAAATTTCTAAATGTCCTTATTATTATTTAAGACGTCGTTCTATGCAGCTAAAATGAGTTTAAGCCGAATTTATTTATTTTTGGTAATTTTAAAAAAGAGAGATTTTTATTATTGCCAGATTAAAAATGCGAGATTTTTATAATTGCCCAGGCTAAACTGTAGGAGATACAAATTTCTAAATATGCTTATTATGGTTTCACACGTCGTTCTATGCAGCTAGAACGAATTTAAAACGAATTTATTAATTTTTGGTAATTTTATAAATTCGAGATTTTTATAATTCCCCAGGCTAAACCGTAGGTGATACAAATTTCTAAATGTCCTTATTATTATTTAAGACGTCGTTCTATGCAGCTAAAATGAGTTTAAATCGAATTTATTAATTTTTGGTAATTTAAAAAAAGAGATTTTTATAATTGCCAGATTAAAAATGCGAGATTTTTATAATTGCCCAGGCTAAACTGTAGGAGATACAAATTTCTAAATATGCTTATTATGGTTTCACACGTCGTTCTATGCAGCTAGAATGAATTTAAAACGAATTTATTAATTTTTGGTAATTTTATAAATGAGAGATTTTTATAATTCTGCAGGCTGAACCGTAGGTGATACAAATTTCTAAATGTCCTTATTATTATTTAAGACGTCGTTCTATGCAGCTAAAATGAGTTTAAATCGAATTTATTAATTTTTGGTAATTTTAAAAAAGAGAGATTTTTATAATTGCCAGATTAAAAATGCGAGATTTTTATAATTGCCCAGGCTAAACTGTAGGAGATACGCATTTCTAAATATGCTTATTATGGTTTCAGACGTCGTTCTATGCAGCTAAAATGAATTTAAAACGAATTTATTAATTTTTGGTAATTTTATATGTGCGAGATTTTTATAATTCCCCAGGCTAAACCGTAGGTGATACAAATTTCTAATTGTCCTTATTATTATTTAAGACGTCGTTTTATGCAGCTAAAATGAGTTTAAATCGAATTTATTAATTTTTGGTAATTTTAAAAAAGAGAGATTTTTATAATTGCCAGATTAAAAATGCGAGATTTTTATAATTGCCCAGGCTAAACCGTAGGAGATACAAATTTCTAAATATGCTTATTATGGTTTCAGACGTCGTTCTATGCAGCTAAAATGAATTTAAAACGAATTTATTAATTTTTGGTAATTTTATAAATGCGAGATTTTTATAATGGGCAACAGAATTATTTTTTTTAAATTAATGTTTTTTAATGTTTATGCCGTATTAAAAAGACCCAAGACAAAAAAATTTTTTTTTTAATAATTAAGAAGCGTAAAAAAGGTACGGAATTTCAAATGAAAAATTTTCCCGCCAAAACGAGCACGTATTGCTGTGACGTATGTAGCCGAATGCGTCAGCTGCATAGATAACCAATAATAGTCGGCTGTCAGCTGTCAGCAAAACATACGCGAACGTTGTAGCGCGACGCGCGATATTTAACGTGTTTATTTACCTCCTTCACCTGTGAAAATTAACAAGTACTACTTCTACACCAGGCAAAATATTTCTATCTATACCTAATGAATAGGTACATGATACTAACCTTAAATTTTTTCCAGTCACTTTGACACTGCAGAGTCTATTTTATGCATATTACCAGGCAACACCGTTCCGTGCGGCGCGGTACGTCACATGCCGTTTTCGATTTTCCGGCGGTAATTCAAAATTGCTGAGATAATTTTCTATTTTTTTTCGGGGATAAAATTTTTTTTTATTATTTTAAATATTATGTAGCTTATAAGTGACCCCTCAACTACATGTAAAAACGATTTCACTTAATTTATAAAATTCAGTTCTTTAGCCTATTCTGCAGGCTAAACCGTAGGTGATACAAATTTCTAAATGTTCTTATTATTACTCAAGACGTCGTTCTATGCAGCTAAAATGAGTTTAAATCGAATTTATTAAGTTTTGGTAATTTTAATAAAGAGAGATTTTTATAATTGCCAGATTAAAAATGCGAGATTTTTATAATTGCCCAGGCTAAACCGTAGGAGATACAAATTTCTAAATATGCTTATTATGGTTTCAGACGTCGTTCTATGCAGCTAAAATGAATTTAAAACGAATTTATTAATTTTTGGTAATTTTATAAATGCGACATTTTTATAATTCCCCAGGCTAAACCGTAGGTGATACAAATTTCTAAATGTCCTTATTATTACTTAAGACGTCGTTCTATGCAGCTAAAATGAGTTTAAATCGAATTTATTAATTTTTGGTAATTTTAAAAAAGAGAGATTTTTATAATTTCCAGATTAAAAATGCGAGATTTTTATAATTGCCCAGGCTAAACTGTAGGAGATACAAATTACTAAATATGCTTATTATGGTTTCAGACGTCGCTCTATACAGCTATAATGAGTTTAAATCGAATTTATTAATTTTTGGTAATTTTAACCCGTAACCACAGACGGGGGGTCAAATTGACTCCGTCCAGGTAGTAAATTCCTGGTTTCTCCCCACCCCTGTTAGATATACGCCTGTACGTTTAAGTACCTTTTTAGCCCTCAGTATAAAGTCGTCTGCCAAAGCAGTGTGTTTCTCTTGTGACTAGTTATTTTTTTATTGTCTGTTAAAAATTCGTAGGGGTCAAAAAGACGTCAGGTCTGTATATAAGTGATAATTCTAGTTTTAGCATCAAATTGATTTGCGTGTTTTATCTAGGTTGTAACAATGAGTAAGGACGAACAGCCTGGACCATCAAAGAGGGTAAGGTACGGAGATAAAGATTACGAGGAAAAATTGCTGAAATGGTCAGAAGAGGTTAGTTCTGGCGAAAGTGACGTAGAATCAGATGCTGATTATGCTCCAAGCGATCGTGACACCGAGTCTGAAATAGAAGCAGATGAAGATTTTGGGCATAATATAACTGAAGATGAAAAATTACAGCTTGAGGAACCAGATCCCTCTCCTAGCACAAATTATCGCCATGGTAAAAATGGCTACAAATGGTCTAAGGTACCTCGATATTTGAAAAACACGCGTACCCTCAATCATAATATTGTCATAAAATGTCCAGGATTGAAAAATCGTGCTGTTTACAAAGAAAATCCAGAAAATGTGTGGAATACTCTCTTCGATGATGAGATAATTGGCGTCATTCTTCGGTGGACAAATATACGCATGGCTAGAATAAGATTAAAATATAAAAATGAAACTAGAAGTGATCTTCGTGATTTGGATGTCTTAGAGCTTAGGTCTTTCATAGGCTTGCTATTGTTCACTTCAATCTTCAAGTCTAATCATGAAGATTTACGGTCCCTATTCGCTACTGATGGGTCAGGTCGTGACATATTCAGGTGCGTTACAAATGCCAACCGATTTGCAGTCATTCTTTTAGCTCTAAGATTTGACGATCCCGAAACCAGAGTTGAACGTAGAAAGCAGGATATTCTTGCCCCAATTTCAGAAATTTTTAATGCATTTATTCGTAATTGTCAGAATGTTTACACAATAGGTTTTTGTGCATGTGTAGACGAAATGATGGTTTCATTTAGAGGCCGTTCAAAATTCAAAATGTACATGCCCCAAAAACCCTGCAAGTATGGATTAAAAATAATGGCTCTAACGGATGCAAGAAGTGGATATCTACTAAACGCCTATATTTATAGTGGCAAAGATTCGGATGGATATGATTTACCCGACAACCTGAAGAAGTACTCTAAGCCAACCCAAGCTGTACTTAGGCTCGCGAAACCAATTAATGGCACAAATCGAAATATAACGGCCGATAATTGGTTTTCTTCCATAGAGCTGATAGATGCACTGAAGGAAGTAAAACTCACTTATGTAGGAACTCTGAAGAAAAACAAGAGGGAGATTCCACCAGAGTTCCTTCCAAAACGAACAAGGGATGTAGGCTCATCTTTATATGGATATACGAATAACATAACAATGATATCTTATGTGACGAAGAAAAATAAAGCTGTCATACTAGTTTCTTCTGTTCACCACCAAGAGGGCACTGAAGATGGTAAACCAGAAATAATCTCCTATTATAATAATACAAAAGGAGGTGTGGATAGTCTTGATGAAAAATGTAGTATTTATTCATCAGGTCGAAGGACAAGGCGATGGCCTATGGCTATATTTTTCAGAATGGTGGACATTTCTTCTGTAAATTCCTATTTACTTCATCAGTCATACAGAGATAATCCGAAGCTGACCAGGTATGATTTTGTTAAACAATTAGCAATGCAATTGGTTAAACCTGAAATGGAACGCAGATTACAGAATCTTCGCATTACACGTGAAGTCAGGATGTGTATTAGGAGAGTGCTGCAAATAAAAGAAGACAATAATGTTGGTGAAGAAGAAAAATTTGAAGTCAGAAAAGCATGTAGAAGATGCCCTTCGAGTAAAAGAAGAAAGACATCTAATTCTTGCATTATGTGTAAAATTCCCATTTGCATGGAATGCACAAAGAGAGTATGTATAGATTGTGCTGCTTGAGAAACATGGCAAAAAAAAACAGTGGCAGTTTTTTATATTGTAAGTTGTTTTTATAGTATTACCTGTTTTTTATGTTTATTTGGGTTTATATTTACCTATTATGGTACAACATCAGGATATTTTTTTTTATTTTTCTGTGTGCGTTCCATAAGGTGATACTATGTCAAAAATGATGTAAAAAATGCATTCCAAATAAATTTGCTTGTAAGTACACATTGTTTTAGTATAAATCTGTTAAAACGTGTAGACACTAAACATTTAGTGCTCAAATAATATAATTATATTGTCACAGTTGCAAAAATTTTGATTTTTGACGTTATTTTGCATTTTTTAAAATAGGGGTCTTTATGACCACACGTCTGTGGCGGCGTGACATTGTTTGCACGTCTGTGGTTACGGGTTTAAAAAAGAGAGATTTTTATAATTGCCAGATTAAAAATGAGAGATTTTTATAATTGCGCAGGCTAAACTGTAGGAGATACAAATTTCTAAATATGTTTATTATTATTTAAGGCGTCGTTCTATGCAGCTAAAATGAATTTAAAACGAATTTATTAATTTTTGGTAATTTTATAAGTGCGAGATTTTTATAATTGCCAGATTAAAAATGCGAGATTTTTATAATTGCCCAGGCTAAACTGTAGGAGATACGCATTTCTAAATATGCTTATTATGGTTTCAGACGTCGTTCTATGCAGCTAAAATGAATTTAAAACGAATTTATTAATTTTTGGTAATTTTATATGTGCGAGATTTTTATAATTCCCCAGGCTAAACCGTAGGTGATACAAATTTCTAAATGTCCTTATTATTATTTAAGACGTCGTTCTATGCAGCTAAAATGAGTTTAAATCGAATTTATTAATTTTTGGTAATTTTAAAAAAGAGAGATTTTTATAATTGCCAGATTAAAAATGCGAGATTTTTATAATTGCCCAGGCTAAACCGTAGGAGATACAAATTTCTAAATATGCTTATTATGGTTTCAGACGTCGTTCTATGCAGCTAAAATGAATTTAAAACGAATTTATTAATTTTTGGTAATTTTATAAATGCGAGATTTTTATAATGGGCAACAGAATTATTTTTTTTAAATTAATGTTTTTTAATGTTTATGCCGTATTAAAAAGACCCAAGACAAAAAAATTTTTTTTTTAATAATTAAGAAGCGTAAAAAAGGTACGGAATTTCAAATGAAAAATTTTCCCGCCAAAACGAGCACGTATTGCTGTGACGTATGTAGCCGAATGCGTCAGCTGCATAGATAACCAATAATAGTCGGCTGTCAGCTGTCAGCAAAACATACGCGAACGTTGTAGCGCGACGCGCGATATTTAACGTGTTTATTTACCTCCTTCACCTGTGAAAATTAACAAGTACTACTTCTACACCAGGCAAAATATTTCTATCTATACCTAATGAATAGGTACATGATACTAACCTTAAATTTTTTCCAGTCACTTTGACACTGCAGAGTCTATTTTATGCATATTACCAGGCAACACCGATCCGTGCGGCGCGGTACGTCACATGCCGTTTTCGATTTTCCGGCGGTAATTCAAAATTGCTGAGATAATTTTCTATTTTTTTTCGGGGATAAAATTTTTTTTTATTATTTTAAATATTATGTAGCTTATAAGTGACCCCTCAACTACATGTAAAAACGATTTCACTTAATTTATAAAATTCAGTTCTTTAGCCTATTCTGCAGGCTAAACCGTAGGTGATACAAATTTCTAAATGTCCTTATTATTACTCAAGACGTCGTTCTATGCAGCTAAAATGAGTTTAAATCGAATTTATTAAGTTTTGGTAATTTTAAAAAAGAGAGATTTTTATAATTGCCAGATTAAAAATGCGAGATTTTTATAATTGCCCAGGCTAAACCGTAGGAGATACAAATTTCTAAATATGCTTATTATGGTTTCAGACGACGTTCTATGCAGCTAAAGTGAATTTAAAACGAATTTATTAATTTTTGGTAATTTTATAAATGCGACATTTTTATAATTCCCCAGGCTAAACCGTAGGTGATACAAATTTCTAAATGTCCTTATTATTACTTAAGACGTCGTTCTATGCAGCTAAAATGAGTTTAAATCGAATTTATTAATTTTTGGTAATTTTAAAAAAGAGAGATTTTTATAATTTCCAGATTAAAAATGCGAGATTTTTATAATTGCCCAGGCTAAACTGTAGGAGATACAAATTACTAAATATGCTTATTATGGTTTCAGACGTCGCTCTATACAGCTATAATGAGTTTAAATCGAATTTATTAATTTTTGGTAATTTTAAAAAAGAGAGATTTTTATAATTGCCAGATTAAAAATGAGAGATTTTTATAATTGCGCAGGCTAAACTGTAGGAGATACAAATTTCTAAATATGTTTATTATTATTTAAGGCGTCGTTCTATGCAGCTAAAATGAATTTAAAACGAATTTATTAATTTTTGGTAATTTTATAAATGCGAGATTTTTATAATTGCCAGATTAAAAATGCGAGATCTTTATAATTGCCCAGTCTAAACCGTATGTGACAAAAATTTCTAAATATGCCTATTATTATTTAAGGCGTCGTTCTATACAGCTAAAATGAATTTAAAACGAATTTATTAATTTTTGGTAATTTTATAAATGCGAAATTTTTATAATTCCCCAGGCTAAACCGTAGGTGATACAAATTTCTAAATGTGCTTATTATTATTTAAGACGTCGTTCTATGCAGCTAAAATGAGTTTAAATCGAATTTATTAATTTTTAGTAATTTTAAAAAAGAGAGATTTTTATAATTGCCAGATTAAAAATGCGAGATTTTTATAATAGCCCAGGCTAAACTGTAGGAGATACAAATTTCTAAATATGCTTATTATGGTTTCAGACGTCGCTCTATACAGCTATAATGAGTTTAAATCGAATTTATTAATTTTTGGTAATTTTAAAAAAGAGATATTTTTATAATTGCCAGATTAAAAATTCGAGATTTTTATAATTGCCCAGGCTAAACTGTAGGAGATACAAATTTCTAAATATGCTTATTATGGTTTCAGACGTCGTCCTATTATTATTTAAGGCGTCGTTCTATGTAGCTAAAATGAATTTAAAACGAATTTATTAATTTTTGGTAATTTTATAAATGCGAGTTTTTTATAATTGCCCAGGCTAAACCGTAGGTGATACAAATTTCTAAATGTCTTTATTATTATTTAAGACGTCGTTCTATGCAGCTAAAATGAGTTTAAATTGAATTTATTAATTTTTGGTAATTTTAAAAAAGAGAGATTTTTATAATTGCCAGATAAAAAATGCGTGATTATTATAATTGCCCAGGCTAAACTGTAGGTGATACAAATTTCTAAATATGCTTATTATGGTTTCAGACGTCGTTCTATGCAGCTAAAATGAATTTAAAACGAATTTATTAATTTTTGGTAATTTTATAAATGCGAGATTTTTATAATTCTCCAGGCTAAACCGTAGGTGATGCAAATTTCTAAATGTCCTTATTATTATTTAAGACGTCGTTCTATGCAGCTAAAATGAGTTTAAATCGAATTTATTAATTTTTGGTAATTTTAAAAAAGAGAGATTTTTATAATTGCCAGATTAAAAATGCGAGGTTTTTATAATTGCCCAGGCTAAACTGTAGGAGATACAAATTTCTAAATATGCTTATTATGGTTTCAGACGTCGTTCTATGCAGCTAAAATGAATTTAAAACGAATTTATTAATTTTTGGTAATTTTATAAATGCGCGATTTTTATGATTGCCCAGGCTAAACCGTAGGTGATACAAATTTCTAAATGAGCTTATTATTATTTAAGACGTCGTTCTATACAGCTAAAATGAGTTGAAATCGAATTTATTAATTTTTGGTATTTTTAAAGAAGAGAGATTTTTATAATTGCCAGATTAAAAATGCGAGATTTTTATAATTGCCCAGGCTAAACTGTAGGAGATACAAATTTCTAAATATGCTTATTATGGTTTCAGACGTCGTTCTATGCAGCTAAAATGAGTTTAAATCGAATTTCTTAATTTTTTGGTAATTTTAAAAAAGAGAGATTTTTATAATTGCCAGATTAAAAATGCGAGATTTTTATAATTGCCCAGGTTAAACCGTAGGTGATACAAATTTCTAAATGTCCTTATTATTATTTAAGACGTCGTTCTATGCAGCTAAAATGAGTTTAAATCGAATTTATTAATTTTTGGTAATTTTAAAAAAGAGAGATTTTTATAATTGCCAGATAAAAAATGCGAGATTTTTATAATTGCCTAGGCTAAACTGTAGGAGATACAAATTTCTAAATATGCTTATTATGGTTTCAGACGTCGTTCTATGCAGCTAAAATGAATTTAAAACGAATTTATTAATTTTTGGTAATTTTATAAATGCGAGATTTTTATAATTCTGCAGGCTAAACCGTAGGTGATACAAATTTCTAAATGTCGTTATTATTACTTAAGACGTCGTTCTATGCAGCTAAAATGAGTTTAAATCGAATTTATTAATTTTTGGTAATTTTAAAAAAGACAGATTTTTATAATTGCTAGATTAAAAATGCGAGATTTTTATAATTGCCCAGGCTAAACTGTAGGAGATACAAATTTCTAAATATGCTTATTATGGTTTCAGACGTCGTTGTATCCAGCTAAAATGAATTTAAAACGAATTTATTAATTTTTGGTAATTTTATAAATGCGAGATTTTTATAATTCCCCAGGCTAAACCGTAGGTGATACAAATTTCTAAATGTCCTTATTATTATTTAAGACGTCGTTCTATGCAGCTAAAAAGAGTTTAAATCGAATTTATTAATTTTTGGTAATTTTAAAAAAGAGAGATTTTTATAATTGCCAGATTAAAAATGCGAGATTTTTATAATTGCACAGGCTAAACTGTAGGAGATACAAATTTCTAAATATGTTTATTATTATTTAAGGCGTCGTTCTATGCAGCTAAAATGAATTTAAAACGAATTTATTAATTTTTGGTAATTTTATAAATGCGAGATTTTTATAATTGCCAGATTAAAAATGCGAGATTTTTATAATTGCCCAGTCTAAACCGTATGTGACAAAAATTTCTAAATATGCCTATTATTATTTAAGGCGTCGTTCTATACAGCTAAAATGAATTTAAAACGAATTTATTAATTTTTGGTAATTTTATAAATGCGAAATTTTTATAATTCCCCAGGCTAAACCGTAGGTGATACAAATTTCTAAATGTGCTTATTATTATTTAAGACGTCGTTCTATGCAGCTAAAATGAGTTTAAATCGAATTTATTAATTTTTAGTAATTTTAAAAAAGAGAGATTTTTATAATTGCCAGATTAAAAATGCGAGATTTTTATAATTGCCCAGGCTAAACTGTAGGAGATACAAATTTCTAAATATGCTTATTATGGTTTCAGACGTCGCTCTATACAGCTATAATGAGTTTAAATCGAATTTATTAATTTTTGGTAATTTTAAAAAAGAGATATTTTTATAATTGCCAGATTAAAAATTCGAGATTTTTATAATTGCCCAGGCTAAACTGTAGGAGATACAAATTTCTAAATATGCTTATTATGGTTTCAGACGTCGTCCTATTATTATTTAAGGCGTCGTTCTATGCAGCTAAAATGAATTTAAAACGAATTTATTAATTTTTGGTAATTTTATAAATGCGAGTTTTTTATAATTGCCCAGGCTAAACCGTAGGTGATACAAATTTCTAAATGTCTTTATTATTATTTAAGACGTCGTTCTATGCAGCTAAAATGAGTTTAAATCGAATTTATTAATTTTTGGTAATTTTAAAAAAGAGATTTTTATAATTGCCAGATTAAAAATGCGAGGTTTTTATAATTGCCCAGGCTAAACTGTAGGAGATACAAATTTCTAAATATGCTTATTATGGTTTCAGACGTCGTTCTATGCAGCTAAAATGAATTTAAAACGAATTTATTGATTTTTGGTAATTTTATAAATGCGAGATTTTTATAATTCCCCAGGCTAAACCGTAGGAGATACAAATTTCTAAATATGCTTATTATGGTTTCAGACGTCGTTCTATGCAGCTAAAATGAATTTAAAACGAATTTATTAATTTTTGGTAATTTTATAAATGCGAGATTTTTATAATTGCCCAGGCTAAACCGTAGGTGATACAAATTTCTAAATGAGCCTATTATTATTTAAGACGTCGTTCTATACAGCTAAAATGAGTTGAAATCGAATTTATTAATTTTTGGTATTTTTAAAAAAGAGAGATTTTTATAATTGCCAGATAAAAAATGCGAGATTTTTATAATTGCCTAGGCTAAACTGTAGGAGATACAAATTTCTAAATATGCTTATTATGGTTTCAGACGTCGTTCTATGCAGCTAAAATGAATTTAAAACGAATTTATTAATTTTTGGTAATTTTATAAATGCGAGATTTTTATAATTCTGCAGGCTAAACCGTAGGTGATACAAATTTCTAAATGTCCTTATTATTACTTAAGACGTCGTTCTATGCAGCTAAAATGAGTTTAAATCGAATTTATTAATTTTTGGTAATTTTAAAAAAGACAGATTTTTATAATTGCTAGATTAAAAATGCGAGATTTTTATAATTGCCCAGGCTAAACTGTAGGAGATACAAATTTCTAAATATGCTTATTATGGTTTCAGACGTCGTTCTATGCAGCTAAAATGAATTTAAAACGAATTTATTAATTTTTGGTAATTTTATAAATGCGACATTTTTATAATTCCCCAGGCTAAACCGTAGGTGATACAAATTTCTAAATGTCCTTATTATTACTTAAGACGTCGTTCTATGCAGCTAAAATGAGTTTAAATCGAATTTATTAATTTTTGGTAATTTTAAAAAAGAGAGATTTTTATAATTTCCAGATTAAAAATGCGAGATTTTTATAATTGGCCAGGCTAAACTGTAGGAGATACAAATTACTAAATATGCTTATTATGGTTTCAGACGTCGTTGTATCCAGCTAAAATGAATTTAAAACGAATTTATTAATTTTTGGTAATTTTATAAATGCGAGATTTTTATAATTCCCCAGGCTAAACCGTAGGTGATACAAATTTCTAAATGTCCTTATTATTATTTAAGACGTCGTTCTATGCAGCTAAAAAGAGTTTAAATCGAATTTATTAATTTTTGGTAATTTTAAAAAAGAGAGATTTTTATAATTGCCAGATTAAAAATGCGAGATTTTTATAATTGCACAGGCTAAACTGTAGGAGATACAAATTTCTAAATATGTTTATTATTATTTAAGGCGTCGTTCTATGCAGCTAAAATGAATTTAAAACGAATTTATTAATTTTTGGTAATTTTATAAATGCGAGATTTTTATAATTGCCAGATTAAAAATGCGAGATTTTTATAATTGCCCAGTCTAAACCGTATGTGACAAAAATTTCTAAATATGCCTATTATTATTTAAGGCGTCGTTCTATACAGCTAAAATGAATTTAAAACGAATTTATTAATTTTTGGTAATTTTATAAATGCGAAATTTTTATAATTCCCCAGGCTAAACCGTAGGTGATACAAATTTCTAAATGTGCTTATTATTATTTAAGACGTCGTTCTATGCAGCTAAAATGAGTTTAAATCGAATTTATTAATTTTTAGTAATTTTAAAAAAGAGAGATTTTTATAATTGCCAGATTAAAAATGCGAGATTTTTATAATTGCCCAGGCTAAACTGTAGGAGATACAAATTTCTAAATATGCTTATTATGGTTTCAGACGTCGCTCTATACAGCTATAATGAGTTTAAATCGAATTTATTAATTTTTGGTAATTTTAAAAAAGAGATATTTTTATAATTGCCAGATTAAAAATTCGAGATTTTTATAATTGCCCAGGCTAAACTGTAGGGGATACAAATTTCTAAATATGCTTATTATGGTTTCAGACGTCGTCCTATTATTATTTAAGGCGTCGTTCTATGCAGCTAAAATGAATTTAAAACGAATTTATTAATTTTTGGTAATTTTATAAATGCGAGTTTTTTATAATTGCCCAGGCTAAACCGTAGGTGATACAAATTTCTAAATGTCTTTATTATTATTTAAGACGTCGTTCTATGCAGCTAAAATGAGTTTAAATCGAATTTATTAATTTTTGGTAATTTTAAAAAAGAGAGATTTTTATAATTGCCAGATTAAAAATGCGAGGTTTTTATAATTGCCCAGGCTAAACTGTAGGAGATACAAATTTCTAAATATGCTTATTATGGTTTCAGACGTCGTTCTATGCAGCTAAAATGAATTTAAAACGAATTTATTAATTTTTGGTAATTTTATAAATGCGAGATTTTTATAATTCCCCAGGCTAAACCGTAGGAGATACAAATTTCTAAATATGCTTATTATGGTTTCAGACGTCGTTCTATGCAGCTAAAATGAATTTAAAACGAATTTATTAATTTTTGGTAATTTTATAAATGCGAGATTTTTATAATTGCCCAGGCTAAACCGTAGGTGATACAAATTTCTAAATGAGCCTATTATTATTTAAGACGTCGTTCTATACAGCTAAAATGAGTTGAAATCGAATTTATTAATTTTTGGTATTTTTAAAAAAGAGAGATTTTTATAATTGCCAGATTAAAAATGCGAGATTTTTATAATTGCCCAGGCTAAACTGTAGGAGATACAAATTTCTAAATATGCTTATTATGGTTTCAGACGTCGTTCTATGCAGCTAAAATGAGTTTAAATCGAATTTATTAATTTTTGGTAATTTTAAAAAAGAGAGATTTTTATAATTGCCAGATTAAAAATGCGAGATTTTTATAATTGCCCAGGTTAAACCGTAGGTGATACAAATTTCTAAATGTCCTTATTATTATTTAAGACGTCGTTCTATGCAGCTAAAATGAGTTTAAATCGAATTTATTAATTTTTGGTAATTTTAAAAAAGAGAGATTTTTATAATTGCCAGATAAAAAATGCGAGATTTTTATAATTGCCTAGGCTAAACTGTAGGAGATACAAATTTCTAAATATGCTTATTATGGTTTCAGACGTCGTGCTATACAGCTAAACTGAATTTAAAACGAATTTATTAATTTTTGGTAATTTTATAAATGCGAGATTTTTATAATTCCCCAGGCTAAACCGTAGGTGATACAAATTTCTAAATGTTCTTATTATTACTTAAGACGTCGTTCTATGCAGATAAAAAGAGTTTAAATCGAATTTATTAATTTTTGGTAATTTTAAAAAAGAGAGATTTTTATAATTGCCAGATTAAATTTGCGAGATTTTTATAATTGCCCAGTCTAAACCGTATGTGATAAAAATTTCTAAATATGTCTATTATTATTTAAGGCGTCTTTCTATACAGCTAAAATGAGTTTAAATCGAATTTATTAATTTTTGGTAATTTTGTATATGCGAGATTTTTATAATTCCCCAGGCTAAACCGTAGGTGATATAAATTTCTAAATGTGCTTATTATTATTTAAGACGTCGTTCTATGCAGCTAGAATGAATTTAAAACGAATTTATTAATTTTTGGTAATTTTATAAATGCGAGGTTTTTATAATTGCCCAGTCTAAACCGTAGGTGATACAAATTTCTAAATGAGCTTATTATTATTTAAGACGTCGTTCTATGCAGCTAAAATGAATTTAAAACGAATTTATTAATTTTTGGTAATTTTATAAATGCGAGATTTTTATAATTGCCCAGTCTAAACCGTAGGTGATACAAATTTCTAAATGAGCTTATTATTATTTAAGACGTCGTTCTATACAGCTAAAATGAGTTGAAATCGAATTTATTAATTTTTGGTATTTTTAAAAAAGAGAGATTTTTATAATTGCCAGATTAAGAATGCGAGATTTTTATAATTGCCCAGGCTAAACTGTAGGAGATACAAATTTCTAAAAATGCTTATTATGGTTTCAGACGTCGTTCTATGCAGCTAAAATGAGTTTAAATCGAATTTATTAATTTTTGGTAATTTTAAAAAAGAGAGATTTTTATAATTGCCAGATAAAAAATGCGAGATTGCTATAATTGCACAGGCTAAACTATAGGAGATACAAATTTCTAAATATGTTTATTATTATTTAAGGCGTCGTTCTATACAGCTAAAATGAGTTTAAATCGAATTTATTAATTTTTGGTAATTTTATAAATGCGAGATTTTTATAATTGCCCAGGCTAAACCGTAGGAGATACAAATTTCTAAATATGCTTATTATGGTTTCAGACGTCGTTCTATGCAGCTAAAATGAATTTAAAACGAATTTATTAATTTTTGGTAATTTTATAAATGCGAGATTTTTATAATTCTGCAGGCTAAACCGTAGGTGATACAAATTTCTAAATGTCCTTATTATTACTTAAGACGTCGTTCTATGCAGCTAAAATGAGTTTAAATCGAATTTATTAATTTTTGGTAATTTTAAAAAGAGAGATTTTTATAATTGCCAGATTAAAAATGCGAGATTTTTATAATTGCCCAGGCTAAACTGTAGGAGATACAAATTTCTAAATATGCTTATTATGGTTTCAGACGTCGTTCTATGCAGCTAAAATGAGTTTAAATCGAATTTATTAATTTTTGGTAATTTTAAAAAAGAGAGATTTTTATAATTGCCAGATTAAAAATGCGAGATTTTTATAATTGCCCAGGTTAAACCGTAGGTGATACAAATTTCTAAATGTCCTTATTATTATTTAAAACGTCGTTCTATGCAGCTAAAATGAGTTTAAATCGAATTTATTAATTTTTGGTAATTTTATAAATGCGAAATTTTTATAATTCCCCAGGCTAAACCGTAGGTGATACAAATTTCTAAATGTGCTTATTATTATTTAAGACGTCGTTCTATGCAGCTAAAATGAGTTTAAATCGAATTTATTAATTTTTAGTAATTTTAAAAAAGAGAGATTTTTATAATTGCCAGATTAAAAATGCGAGATTTTTATAATTGCCCAGGCTAAACTGTAGGAGATACAAATTTCTAAGTATGCTTATTATGGTTTCAGACGTCGCTCTATACAGCTATAATGAGTTTAAATCGAATTTATTAATTTTTGGTAATTTTAAAAAAGAGATATTTTTATAATTGCCAGATTAAAAATTCGAGATTTTTATAATTGCCCAGGCTAAACTGTAGGAGATACAAATTTCTAAATATGCTTATTATGGTTTCAGACGTCGTCCTATTATTATTTAAGGCGTCGTTCTATGCAGCTAAAATGAATTTAAAACGAATTTATTAATTTTTGGTAACTTTATAAATGCGAGTTTTTTATAATTGCCCAGGCTAAACCGTAGGTGATACAAATTTCTAAATGTCTTTATTATTATTTAAGACGTCGTTCTATGCAGCTAAAATGAGTTTAAATCGAATTTATTAATTTTTGGTAATTTTAAAAAAGAGATTTTTATAATTGCCAGATTAAAAATGCGAGGTTTTTATAATTGCCCAGGCTAAACTGTAGGAGATACAAATTTCTAAATATGCTTATTATGGTTTCAGATGTCGTTCTATGCAGCTAAAATGAATTTAAAACGAATTTATTGATTTTTGGTAATTTTATAAATGCGAGATTTTTATAATTCCCCAGGCTAAACCGTAGGAGATACAAATTTCTAAATATGCTTATTATGGTTTCAGACGTCGTTCTATGCAGCTAAAATGAATTTAAAACGAATTTATTAATTTTTGGTAATTTTATAAATGCGAGATTTTTATAATTGCCCAGGCTAAACCGTAGGTGATACAAATTTCTAAATGAGCCTATTATTATTTAAGACGTCGTTCTATACAGCTAAAATGAGTTGAAATCGAATTTATTAATTTTTGGTATTTTTAAAAAAGAGAGATTTTTATAATTGCCAGATAAAAAATGCGAGATTTTTATAATTGCCTAGGCTAAACTGTAGGAGATACAAATTTCTAAATATGCTTATTATGGTTTCAGACGTCGTTCTATGCAGCTAAAATGAATTTAAAACGAATTTATTAATTTTTGGTAATTTTATAAATGGGAGATTTTTATAATTCTGCAGGCTAAACCGTAGGTGATACAAATTTCTAAATGTCCTTATTATTACTTAAGACGTCGTTCTATGCAGCTAAAATGAGTTTAAATCGAATTTATTAATTTTTGGTAATTTTAAAAAAGACAGATCTTTATAATTGCTAGATTAAAAATGCGAGATTTTTATAATTGCCCAGGCTAAACTGTAGGAGATACAAATTTCTAAATATGCTTATTATGGTTTCAGACGTCGTTCTATGCAGCTAAAATGAATTTAAAACGAATTTATTAATTTTTGGTAATTTTATAAATGCGACATTTTTATAATTCCCCAGGCTAAACCGTAGGTGATACAAATTTCTAAATGTCCTTATTATTACTTAAGACGTCGTTCTATGCAGCTAAAATGAGTTTAAATCGAATTTATTAATTTTTGGTAATTTTAAAAAAGAGAGATTTTTATAATTTCCAGATTAAAAATGCGAGATTTTTATAATTGCCCAGGCTAAACTGTAGGAGATACAAATTACTAAATATGCTTATTATGGTTTCAGACGTCGTTGTATCCAGCTAAAATGAATTTAAAACGAATTTATTAATTTTTGGTAATTTTATAAATGCGAGATTTTTATAATTCCCCAGGCTAAACCGTAGGTGATACAAATTTCTAAATGTCCTTATTATTATTTAAGACGTCGTTCTATGCAGCTAAAAAGAGTTTAAATCGAATTTATTAATTTTTGGTAATTTTAAAAAAGAGAGATTTTTATAATTGCCAGATTAAAAATGCGAGATTTTTATAATTGCACAGGCTAAACTGTAGGAGATACAAATTTCTAAATATGTTTATTATTATTTAAGGCGTCGTTCTATGCAGCTAAAATGAATTTAAAACGAATTTATTAATTTTTGGTAATTTTATAAATGCGAGATTTTTATAATTGCCAGATTAAAAATGCGAGATTTTTATAATTGCCCAGTCTAAACCGTATGTGACAAAAATTTCTAAATATGCCTATTATTATTTAAGGCGTCGTTCTATACAGCTAAAATGAATTTAAAACGAATTTATTAATTTTTGGTAATTTTATAAATGCGAAATTTTTATAATTCCCCAGGCTAAACCGTAGGTGATACAAATTTCTAAATGTGCTTAT
Organism: Melanotus villosus; assembly: GCA_963082815.1. Taxonomy (NCBI): domain Eukaryota; kingdom Metazoa; phylum Arthropoda; class Insecta; order Coleoptera; family Elateridae; genus Melanotus; species Melanotus villosus. The sequence goes on along the minus strand of OY720419.1, from coordinate 33,884,249 downwards.
TATTATTTAAGACGTCGTTCTATGCAGCTAAAATGAGTTTAAATCGAATTTATTAATTTTTAGTAATTTTAAAAAAGAGAGATTTTTATAATTGCCAGATTAAAAATGCGAGATTTTTATAATTGCCCAGGCTAAACTGTAGGAGATACAAATTTCTAAATATGCTTATTATGGTTTCAGACGTCGCTCTATACAGCTATAATGAGTTTAAATCGAATTTATTAATTTTTGGTAATTTTAAAAAAGAGATATTTTTATAATTGCCAGATTAAAAATTCGAGATTTTTATAATTGCCCAGGCTAAACTGTAGGGGATACAAATTTCTAAATATGCTTATTATGGTTTCAGACGTCGTCCTATTATTATTTAAGGCGTCGTTCTATGCAGCTAAAATGAATTTAAAACGAATTTATTAATTTTTGGTAATTTTATAAATGCGAGTTTTTTATAATTGCCCAGGCTAAACCGTAGGTGATACAAATTTCTAAATGTCTTTATTATTATTTAAGACGTCGTTCTATGCAGCTAAAATGAGTTTAAATCGAATTTATTAATTTTTGGTAATTTTAAAAAAGAGAGATTTTTATAATTGCCAGATTAAAAATGCGAGGTTTTTATAATTGCCCAGGCTAAACTGTAGGAGATACAAATTTCTAAATATGCTTATTATGGTTTCAGACGTCGTTCTATGCAGCTAAAATGAATTTAAAACGAATTTATTAATTTTTGGTAATTTTATAAATGCGAGATTTTTATAATTCCCCAGGCTAAACCGTAGGAGATACAAATTTCTAAATATGCTTATTATGGTTTCAGACGTCGTTCTATGCAGCTAAAATGAATTTAAAACGAATTTATTAATTTTTGGTAATTTTATAAATGCGAGATTTTTATAATTGCCCAGGCTAAACCGTAGGTGATACAAATTTCTAAATGAGCCTATTATTATTTAAGACGTCGTTCTATACAGCTAAAATGAGTTGAAATCGAATTTATTAATTTTTGGTATTTTTAAAAAAGAGAGATTTTTATAATTGCCAGATTAAAAATGCGAGATTTTTATAATTGCCCAGGCTAAACTGTAGGAGATACAAATTTCTAAATATGCTTATTATGGTTTCAGACGTCGTTCTATACAGCTAAAATGAATTTAAAACGAATTTATTAATTTTTGGTAATTTTATAAATGCGAGATTTTTATAATTGCCCAGTCTAAACCGTAGGTGATACAAATTTCTAAATGAGCTTATTATTATTTAAGACGTCGTTCTATACAGCTAAAATGAGTTGAAATCGAATTTATTAATTTTTGGTATTTTTAAAAAAGAGAGATTTTTATAATTGCCAGATTAAGAATGCGAGATTTTTATAATTGCCCAGGCTAAACTGTAGGAGATACAAATTTCTAAATATGCTTATTATGGTTACAGACGTCGTTCTATGCAGCTAAAATGAGTTTAAATCGAATTTATTAATTTTTGGTAATTTTAAAAAAGAGAGATTTTTATAATTGCCAGATTAAAAATGCGAGATTTTTATAATTTCCCAGGTTAAACCGTAGGTGATACAAATTTCTAAATGTCCTTATTATTATTTAAGACGTCGTTCTATGCAGCTAAAATGAGTTTAAATCGAATTTATTAATTTTTGGTAATTTTAAAAAAGAGAGATTTTTATAATTGCCAGATAAAAAATGCGAGATTGTTATAATTGCACAGGCTAAACTATAGGAGATACAAATTTCTAAATATGTTTATTATTATTTAAGGCGTCGTTCTATACAGCTAAAATGAGTTTAAATCGAATTTATTAATTTTTGGTAATTTTATAAATGCGAGATTTTTATAATTGCCCAGGCTAAACCGTAGGAGATACAAATTTCTAAATATGCTTATTATGGTTTCAGACGTCGTTCTATGCAGCTAAAATGAATTTAAAACGAATTTATTAATTTTTGGTAATTTTATAAATGCGAGATTTTTATAATTCTGCAGGCTAAACCGTAGGTGATACAAATTTCTAAATGTCCTTATTATTACTTAAGACGTCGTTCTATGCAGCTAAAATGAGTTTAAATCGAATTTATTAATTTTTGGTAATTTTATAAATGCGAGATTTTTATAATTCTGCAGGCTACACCGTAGGTGATACAAATTTCTAAATGTCCTTATTATTACTTAAGACGTCGTTCTATGCAGTTAAAATGAGTTTAAATCGAATTTATTAATTTTTGGTAATTTTAAAAAAGAGAGATTTTTATAATTGCCAGATTAAAAATGCGAGATTTTTATAATTGCCCAGGCTAAACTGTAGGAGATACAAATTTCTAAATATGCTTATTATGGTTTCAGACGTCGTTCTATACAGCTAAAATGAATTTAAACCGAAATTATTAATTTTTGGTAATTTTATAAATGCCAGATTTTTATAATTCCCCAGGCTAAACCGCAGGTGATAAAAATTTCTAAATGTCCTTATTATTATTTAAGACGTCGTTCTATGCAGCTAAAATGAGTTTAAGCCGAATTTATTTATTTTTGGTAATTTTAAAAAAGAGAGATTTTTATTATTGCCAGATTAAAAATGCGAGATTTTTATAATTGCCCAGGCTAAACTGTAGGAGATACAAATTTCTAAATATGCTTATTATGGTTTCACACGTCGTTCTATGCAGTTAGAATGAATTTAAAACGAATTTATTAATTTTTGGTAATTTTATAAATGCGAGATTTTTATAATTCCCCAGGCTAAACCGTAGGTGATACAAATTTCTAAATGTCCTTATTATTATTTAAGACGTCGTTCTATGCAGCTAAAATGAGTTTAGATCGAATTTATAAATTTTTGGTAATTTAAAAAAAAAGAGATTTTTATAATTGCCAGATTAAAAATGCGAGTTTTTTATAATTGCCCAGGCTAAACTGTAGGAGATACAAATTTCTAAATATGCTTATTATGGTTTCAGACGTCGTTCTATACAGCTAAAATGAATTTAAACCGAATTTATTAATTTTTGGTAATTTTATAAATGCCAGATTTTTATAATTCCCCAGGCTAAACCGTAGGAGATACAAATTTCTAAATATGCTTATTATCGTTTCACACGTCGTTCTATGCAGCTAGAATGAATTTAAAACGAATTTATTAATTTTTGGTAATTTTACAAATGCGAGATTTTTATAATTCCTCAGGCTAAACCGTAGGTGATACACATTTCTAAATGTCCTTATTATTATTTAAGACGTCGTTCTATGCAGCTAAAATGAGTTTAAATCGAATTTATTAATTTTTGGTAATTTTAAAAAAGACAGATTTTTATAATTGCCAGATTAAAAATGCCAGATTTTTATAATTGCCCAGGCTAAACTGTAGGAGATACAAATTTCTAAATATGCTTATTATGGTTTCAGACGTCGTTCTATGCAGCTAAAATGAGTTTAAATCGAATTTATTAATTTTTGGTAATTTTAAAAAAGAGAGATTTTTATAATTGCCAGATTAAAAATGCGAGGTTTTTATAATTGCCCAGGCTAAACTGTAGGAGATACAAATTTCTAAATATGCTTATTATGGTTTCAGACGTCGTTCTATGCAGCTAAAATGAGTTTAAATCGAATTTATTAATTTTTGGTAATTTTAAAAAAGAGAGATTTTTATAATTGCCAGATTAAATATGCGAGATTTTTATAATTGCCCAGGCTAAACCGTAGGAGATACAAATTTCTAAATATGCTTATTATGGTTTCAGACGTCGTTCTATGCAGCTAAAATGAATTTAAAACGAATTTATTAATTTTTGGTAATTTTATAAATGCGAGATTTTTATAATGGGCAACAGAATTATTTTTTTTAAATTAATGTTTTTTAATGTTTATGCCGTATTGAAAAGACCCAAGACAAAAAAATTTTTTTTTAATAATTAAGAAGCGTAAAAAAGGTACGGAATTTCAAATGAAAAATTTTCCCGCCAAAACGAGCACGTATTGCTGTGACGTATGTAGCCGAATGCGTCAGCTGCATAGATAACCAATAATAGTCGGCTGTCAGCTGTCAGCAAAACATACGCGAACGTTGTAGCGCGACGCGCGATATTTAACGTGTTTATTTACCTCCTTCACCTGTGAAAATTAACATATTTAGAAATTTGTATCTCCTACAGTTTAGCCTGGGCAATTATAAAAATCTCGCATTTTTAATCTGGCAATTATAAAAATCTGTCTTTTTTAAAATTACCAAAAATTAATAAATTCGGCTTAAACTCATTTTAGCCGCATAGAACGACGTCTTAAATAATAATAAGGACATTTAGAAATTTTTATCACCTACGGTTTAGCCTGGGGAATTATAAAAATCTCGCATTTATAAAATTACCAAAAATTAATAAATTCGTTTTAAATTCATTTTAGCTGCATAGAACGACGTCTGAAACCATAATAAGCATATTTAGAAATTTGTATCTCCTACAGTTTAGCCTGGGCAATTATAAAAATCTCGCATTTTTAATCTGGCAATTATAAAAATCTGTCTTTTTTAAAATTACCAAAAATTAGTAAATTCGATTTAAACTCATTTTAGCTGCATAGAACGACGACATAAGTAATAATAAGGACATTTAGAAATTTGTATCACCTACGGTTTAGCCTGCAGAATTACAAAAATGTCGCATTTATAAAATTACCAAAAATTAATAAATTCGATTTAAATTCATTTTAGCTGCATAGAACGACGTCTGAAACCATAATAAGCATATTTAGAAATTTGTATCTCCTACAGTTTAGCCTGGACAATTATAAAAATCTCGCATTTTTAATCTGGCAATTATAAAAATCTGTCTTTTTTAAAATTACCAAAAATTAATAAATTCGGCTTAAACTCATTTTAGCTGCATAGAACGACGTCTTAAATAATAATAAGGACATTTAGAAATTTTTATCACCTACGGTTTAGCCTGGGGAATTATAAAAATCTCGCATTTATAAAATTACCAAAAATTAATAAATTCGATTTAAACTCATTTTAGCTGCATAGAACGAAGTCTGAAACCATAATAAGCATATTTAGTAATTTGTATCTCCTACAGTTTAGCCTGGGCAATTATAAAAATCTCGCATTTTTAATCTGGAAATTATAAAAATCTCGCATTTATTAAATTACCAAAAATTAATAAATTCGTTTTAAATTCATTTTAGCTGCATAGAACGACGCCTTAAATAATAATAAACATATTTAGAAATTTGTATCTCCTACAGTTTAGCCTGTGCAATTATAAAAATCTCGCATTTTTAATCTGGCAATTATAAAAATCTCTCTTTTTTAAAATTACCAAAAATTAATAAATTCGATTTAAACTCTTTTTAGCTGCATAGAACGACGTCTTAAATAATAATAAGGACATTTAGAAATTTGTATCACCTACGGTTTAGCCTGGGGAATTATAAAAATCTCGCATTTATAAAATTACCAAAAATTAATAAATTCGTTTTAAATTCATTTTAGCTGCATAGAACGACGTCTGAAACCATAATAAGCATATTTAGTAATTTGTATCTCCTACAGTTTAGCCTGGGCAATTATAAAAATCTCGCATTTTTAATCTGGAAATTATAAAAATCTCTCTTTTTTAAAATTACCAAAAATTAATAGATTCGATTTAAACTCATTTTAGCTGTATAGAACGACGTCTTAAATAATAATACGGACATTTAGAAATTTGTATCACCTACGGTTTAGCCTGGGGAATTATAAAAATCGCGCATTTATAAAATTACCAAAAATTAATAAATTCGTTTTAAATTCATTCTAGCTGCATAGAACGACGTGTGAAACCATAATAAGCATATTTAGAAATTTGTATCTCCTACAGTTTAGCCTGGGCAATTATAAAAATCTCGCATTTTTAATCAGGCAATTATAAAAATCTCTCTTTTTTAAAATTACCAAAAATTAATAAATTCGATTTAAACTCATTTTAGCTGCATAGAACGACGCCTTAAGTAATAATAAGGACATTTAGAAATTTGTATCACCTACGGTTTAGCCTGCAGAATTACAAAAATCTCGCATTTATAAAATTACCAAAAATTAATAAATTCGTTTTAAATTCATTTTAGCTGCATAGAACGACGTCTGAAACCATAATAAGCATATTTAGAAATTGGTATCTCCTACAGTTTAGCCTGGGCAATTATAAAAATCTGTCTTTTTTAAAATTACCAAAAATTAATAAATTCGGCTTAAACTCATTTTAGCTGCATAGAACGACGTCTTAAATAATAATAAGGTCATTTAGAAATTTTTATCACCTACGGTTTAGCCTGGGGAATTATAAAAATCTCGCATTTATAAAATAACCAAAAATTAATAAATTCGATTTAAACTCATTTTAGCTGCATAGAACGAAGTCTAAAACCATAATAAGCATATTTAGTAATTTGTATCTCCTACAGTTTAGCCTGGGCAATTATAAAAATCTCGCATTTTTAATCTGGAAATTATAAAAATCTCGCATTTATTAAATTACCAAAAATTAATAAATTCGTTTTAAATTCATTTTAGCTGCATAGAACGACGCCTTAAATAATAATAAACATATTTAGAAATTTGTATCTCCTACAGTTTAGCCTGTGCAATTATAAAAATCTCGCATTTTTAATCTGGCAATTATAAAAATCTCTCTTTTTTAAAATTACCAAAAATTAATAAATTCGATTTAAACTCTTTTTAGCTGCATAGAACGACGTCTTAAATAATAATAAGGACATTTAGAAATTTGTATCACCTACGGTTTAGCCTGGGGAATTATAAAAATCTCGCATTTATAAAATTACCAAAAATTAATAAATTCGTTTTAAATTTATTTTAGCTGGATACAACGACGTCTGAAACCATAATAAGCATATTTAGTAATTTGTATCTCCTACAGTTTAGCCTGGGCAATTATAAAAATCTCGCATTTTTAATCTGGAAATTATAAAAATCTCTCTTTTTTAAAATTACCAAAAATTAATAAATTCGATTTAAACTCATTTTAGCTGCATAGAACGACGTCTTAAATAATAATAAGGACATTTAGAAATTTGTATCACCTACGGTTTAGCCTGGGGAATTATAAAAATCTCGCATTTATAAAATTACCAAAAATTAATAAATTCGTTTTAAATTCATTTTAGCTGCATAGAACGACGTCTGAAACCATAATAAGCATATTTAGTAATTTGTATCTCCTACAGTTTAGCCTGGGCAATTATAAAAATCTCGCATTTTTAATCTGGAAATTATAAAAATCTCCCTTTTTTAAAATTACCAAAAATTAATAAATTCGATTTAAACTCATTTTAGCTGTATAGAACGACGTCTTAAGTAATAATAAGGACATTTAGAAATTTGTATCACCTACGGTTTAGCCTGGGGAATTATAAAAATCTCGCATTTATAAAATTACCAAAAATTAATAAATTCGTTTTAAATTCATTTTAGCTGCATAGAACGACGTCTGAAACCATAATAAGCATATTTAGTAATTTGTATCTCCTACAGTTTAGCCTGGGCAATTATAAAAATCTCGCATTTTTAATCTGGAAATTATAAAAATCTCTCTTTTTTAAAATTACCAAAAATTAATAAATTCGATTTAAACTCATTTTAGCTGCATAGAACGACGTCTTAAATAATAATAAGGACATTTAGAAATTTGTATCACCTACGGTTTAGCCTGGAGAATTATAAATCTCGGATTTATAAAATTACCAAAAATTAATAAATTCGTTTTAAATTCATTTTAGCTGCATAGAACGACGTCTGAAACCATAATAAGCATATTTAGAGATTTGTATCTCCTACAGTTTAACCTGGGCAATTATAAAAATCTCGCATTTTTAATCTGGCAATTATAAAAATCTCTCTTTTTAAAATTACCAAAAATTAATAAATTCGATTTAAACTCATTTTAGCTGCATAGAACGACGTCTTAAATAATAATAAGGACATTTAGAAATTTGTATCACCTACGGTTTAACCTGGGCAATTATAAAAATCTCGCATTTTTAATCTGGCAATTATAAAAATTTCTCTTTTTTAAAATTACCAAAAATTAATAAATTCGATTTAAACTCATTTTAGCTGCATAGAACGACGTCTGAAACCATAATAAGCATATTTAGAAATTTGTATCTCCTACAGTTTAGCCTGGGCAATTATAAAAATCTCGCATTTTTAATCTGGCAATTATAAAGATCTCTCTTTTTTAAAATTACCAAAAATAAATAAATTCGGCTTAAACTCATTTTAGCTGCATAGAACGACGTCTTAAATAATAATAAGGACATTTAGAAATTTTTATCATCTACGGTTTAGCCTGGGGAATTATAAAAATCTGGCATTTATAAAATTACCAAAAATTAATAAATTCGATTTAAATTCATTTTAGCTGTATAGAACGACGTCTGAAACCATAATAAGCATATTTAGAAATTTGTATCTCCTACAGTTTAGCCTGGGCAATTATAAAAATCTCGCATTTTTAATCAGGCAATTATAAAAATCTCTCTTTTTTAAAATTACCAAAAATTAATAAATTCGATTTAAACTCATTTTAGCTGCATAGAACGACGTCTTAAGTAATAATAAGGACATTTAGAAATTTGTACCACCTACGGTTTAGCCTGCAGAATTATAAAAATCTCGCATTTATAAAATTACCAAAAATTAATAAATTCGTTTTAAATTCATTTTAGCTGTATAGAACGACGTCTGAAACCATAATAAGCATATTTAGAAATTTGTATCTCCTACAGTTTAGCCTGGGCAATTATAAAAATCTCGCATTTTTAATCTGGCAATTATAAAAATCTGTCTTTTTTAAAATTACCAAAAATTAGTAAATTCGATTTAAACTCATTTTAGCTGCATAGAACGACGTCTTAAATAATAATAAGGACATTTAGAAATTTGTATCACCTACGGTTTAGCCTGGGGAATTATAAAAATCTCGCATTTATAAAATTACCAAAAATTAATAAATTCGTTTTAAATTCATTTTAGCTGGATACAACGACGTCTGAAACCATAATAAGCATATTTAGTAATTTGTATCTCCTACAGTTTAGCCTGGGCAATTATAAAAATCTCGCATATTTAATCTGGAAATTATAAAAATCTCTCTTTTTTAAAATTACCAAAAATTAATAAATTCGATTTAAACTCATTTTAGCTGCATAGAACGACGTCTTAAATAATAATAAGGACATTTAGAAATTTGTATCACCTACGGTTTAGCCTGGGGAATTATAAAAATCTCGCATTTATAAAATTACCAAAAATTAATAAATTCGTTTTAAATTCATTTTAGCTGCATAGAACGACGTCTGAAACCATAATAAGCATATTTAGTAATTTGTATCTCCTACAGTTTAGCCTGGGCAATTATAAAAATCTCGCATTTTTAATCTGGAAATTATAAAAATCTCCCTTTTTTAAAATTACCAAAAATTAATAAATTCGATTTAAACTCATTTTAGCTGTATAGAACGACGTCTTAAGTAATAATAAGGACATTTAGAAATTTGTATCACCTACGGTTTAGCCTGGGGAATTATAAAAATCTCGCATTTATAAAATTACCAAAAATTAATAAATTCGTTTTAAATTCATTTTAGCTGCATAGAACGACGTCTGAAACCATAATAAGCATATTTAGTAATTTGTATCTCCTACAGTTTAGCCTGGGCAATTATAAAAATCTCGCATTTTTAATCTGGAAATTATAAAAATCTCTCTTTTTTAAAATTACCAAAAATTAATAAATTCGATTTAAACTCATTTTAGCTGCATAGAACGACGTCTTAAATAATAATAAGGACATTTAGAAATTTGTATCACCTACGGTTTAGCCTGGAGAATTATAAATCTCGGATTTATAAAATTACCAAAAATTAATAAATTCGTTTTAAATTCATTTTAGCTGCATAGAACGACGTCTGAAACCATAATAAGCATATTTAGAGATTTGTATCTCCTACAGTTTAACCTGGGCAATTATAAAAATCTCGCATTTTTAATCTGGCAATTATAAAAATCTCTCTTTTTAAAATTACCAAAAATTAATAAATTCGATTTAAACTCATTTTAGCTGCATAGAACGACGTCTTAAATAATAATAAGGACATTTAGAAATTTGTATCACCTACGGTTTAACCTGGGCAATTATAAAAATCTCGCATTTTTAATCTGGCAATTATAAAAATTTCTCTTTTTTAAAATTACCAAAAATTAATAAATTCGATTTAAACTCATTTTAGCTGCATAGAACGACGTCTGAAACCATAATAAGCATATTTAGAAATTTGTATCTCCTACAGTTTAGCCTGGGCAATTATAAAAATCTCGCATTTTTAATCTGGCAATTATAAAGATCTCTCTTTTTTAAAATTACCAAAAATAAATAAATTCGGCTTAAACTCATTTTAGCTGCATAGAACGACGTCTTAAATAATAATAAGGACATTTAGAAATTTTTATCATCTACGGTTTAGCCTGGGGAATTATAAAAATCTGGCATTTATAAAATTACCAAAAATTAATAAATTCGATTTAAATTCATTTTAGCTGTATAGAACGAAGTCTGAAACCATAATAAGCATATTTAGAAATTTGTATCTCCTACAGTTTAGCCTGGGCAATTATAAAAATCTCGCATTTTTAATCAGGCAATTATAAAAATCTCTCTTTTTTAAAATTACCAAAAATTAATAAATTCGATTTAAACTCATTTTAGCTGCATAGAACGACGTCTTAAGTAATAATAAGGACATTTAGAAATTTGTACCACCTACGGTTTAGCCTGCAGAATTATAAAAATCTCGCATTTATAAAATTACCAAAAATTAATAAATTCGTTTTAAATTCATTTTAGCTGCATAGAACGACGTCTGAAACCATAATAAGCATATTTAGAAATTTGTATCTCCTACAGTTTAGCCTGGGCAATTATAAAAATCTCGCATTTTTAATCTGGCAATTATAAAAATCTGCCTTTTTTAAAATTACCAAAAATTAGTAAATTCGATTTAAACTCATTTTAGCTGCATAGAACGACGACATAAGTAATAATAAGGACATTTAGAAATTTGTATCACCTACGGTTTAGCCTGCAGAATTACAAAAATGTCGCATTTATAAAATTACCAAAAATTAATAAATTCGTTTTAAATTCATTTTAGCTGCATAGAACGACGTCTGAAACCATAATAAGCATATTTAGAAATTTGTATCTCCTACAGTTTAGCCTGGGCAATTATAAAAATCTCGCATTTTTAATCTGGCAATTATAAAAATCTGTCTTTTTTAAAATTACCAAAAATTAATAAATTCGGCTTAAACTCATTTTAGCTGCATAGAACGACGTCTTAAATAATAATAAGGACATTTAGAAATTTTTATCACCTACGGTTTAGCCTGGGGAATTATAAAAATCTCGCATTTATAAAATTACCAAAAATTAATAAATTCGTTTTAAATTCATTTTAGCTGCATAGAACGACGTCTGAAACCATAATAAGCATATTTAGAAATTTGTATCTCCTACAGTTTAGCCTGGGCAATTATAAAAAGCTCGCATTTTTAATCTGGCAATTATAAAAATCTGTCTTTTTTAAAATTACCAAAAATTAGTAAATTCGATTTAAACTCATTTTAGCTGCATAGAACGACGACATAAGTAATAATAAGGACATTTAGAAATTTGTATCACCTACGGTTTAGCCTGCAGAATTACAAAAATGTCGCATTTATAAAATTACCAAAAATTAATAAATTCGATTTAAATTCATTTTAGCTGCATAGAACGACGTCTGAAACCATAATAAGCATATTTAGAAATTTGTATCTCCTACAGTTTAGCCTGGGCAATTATAAAAATCTCGCATTTTTAATCTGGCAATTATAAAAATCTGTCTTTTTTAAAATTACCAAAAATTAATAAATTCGGCTTAAACTCATTTTAGCTACATAGAACGACGTCTTAAATAATAATAAGGACATTTAGAAATTTTTATCACCTACGGTTTAGCCTGGGGAATTATAAAAATCTCGCATTTATAAAATTACCAAAAATTAATAAATTCGATTTAAACTCATTTTAGCTGCATAGAACGAAGTCTGAAACCATAATAAGCATATTTAGTAATTTGTATCTCCTACAGTTTAGCCTGGGCAATTATAAAAATCTCGCATTTTTAATCTGGAAATTATAAAAATCTCGCATTTATTAAATTACCAAAAATTAATAAATTCGTTTTAAATTCATTTTAGCTGCATAGAACGACGCCTTAAATAATAATAAAAATATTTAGAAATTTGTATCTCCTACAGTTTAGCCTGTGCAATTATAAAAATCTCGCATTTTTAATCTGGCAATTATAAAAATCTCTCTTTTTTAAAATTACCAAAAATTAATAAATTCGATTTAAACTCTTTTTAGCTGCATAGAACGACGTCTTAAATAATAATAAGGACATTTAGAAATTTGTATCACCTACGGTTTAGCCTGGGGAATAAATTAATAAATTCGATTTAAACTCATTTTAGCTGCATAGAACGACGTCTTAAGTAATAATAAGGACATTTATAAATTTGTATCACCTACGGTTTAGCCTGGGGAATTATAAAAATCTCGCATTTATAAAATTACCAAAAATTAATAAATTCGTTTTAAATTCATTTTAGCTGTATAGAACGACGTCTGAAACCATAATAAGCATATTTAGAAATTTGTATCTCCTACAGTTTAGCCTGGGCAATTATAAAAATCTCGCATTTTTAATCTGGCAATTATAAAAATCTCTCTTTTTTAAAATTACCAAAAATTAATAGATTCGATTTAAACTCATTTTAGCTATATAGAACGACGTCTTAAATAATAATACGGACATTTAGAAATTTGTATCACCTACGGTTTAGCCTGGGGAATTATAAAAATCTCGCATTTATAAAATTACCAAAAATTAATAAATTCGTTTTAAATTCATTCTAGCTGCATAGAACGACGTGTGAAACCATAATAAGCATATTTAGAAATTTGTATCTCCTACAGTTTAGCCTGGGCAATTATAAAAATCTCGCATTTTTAATCAGGCAATTATAAAAATCTCTCTTTTTTAAAATTACCAAAAATTAATAAATTCGATTTAAACTCATTTTAGCTGCATAGAACGACGTCTTAAGTAATAATAAGGACATTTAGAAATTTGTACCACCTACGGTTTAGCCTGCAGAATTATAAAAATCTCGCATTTATAAAATTACCAAAAATTAATAAATTCGTTTTAAATTCATTTTAGCTGTATAGAACGACGTCTGAAACCATAATAAGCATATTTAGAAATTTGTATCTCCTACAGTTTAGCCTGGGCAATTATAAAAATCTCGCATTTTTAATCTGGCAATTATAAAAATCTGTCTTTTTTAAAATTACCAAAAATTAGTAAATTCGATTTAAACTCATTTTAGCTGCATAGAACGACGTCTTAAATAATAATAAGGACATTTAGAAATTTGTATCACCTACGGTTTAGCCTGGGGAATTATAAAAATCTCGCATTTATAAAATTACCAAAAATTAATAAATTCGTTTTAAATTCATTTTAGCTGGATACAACGACGTCTGAAACCATAATAAGCATATTTAGTAATTTGTATCTCCTACAGTTTAGCCTGGGCAATTATAAAAATCTCGCATTTTTAATCTGGAAATTATAAAAATCTCTCTTTTTTAAAATTACCAAAAATTAATAAATTCGATTTAAACTCATTTTAGCTGCATAGAACGACGTCTTAAATAATAATAAGGACATTTAGAAATTTGTATCACCTACGGTTTAGCCTGGGGAATTATAAAAATCTCGCATTTATAAAATTACCAAAAATTAATAAATTCGTTTTAAATTCATTTTAGCTGCATAGAACGACGTCTGAAACCATAATAAGCATATTTAGTAATTTGTATCTCCTACAGTTTAGCCTGGGCAATTATAAAAATCTCGCATTTTTAATCTGGAAATTATAAAAATCTCCCTTTTTTAAAATTACCAAAACTTAATAAATTCGATTTAAACTCATTTTAGCTGCATAGAACGACGTCTGAAACCATAATAAGCATATTTAGAAATTTGTATCTCCTACAGTTTAGCCTGGGCAATTATAAAAATCTCGCATTTTTAATCTGGCAATTATAAAGATCTCTCTTTTAAAATTACCAAAAATTAATAAATTCGATTTAAACTCATTTTAGCTGCATAGAACGACGTCTTAAATAATAATAAGGACATTTAGAAATTTGTATCACCTACGGTTTAGCCTGGGGAATAAATTAATAAATTCGATTTAAACTCATTTTAGCTGCATAGAACGACGTCTTAAGTAATAATAAGGACATTTAGAAATTTGTATCACCTACGGTTTAGCCTGGGGAATTATAAAAATCTCGCATTTATAAAATTACCAAAAATTAATAAATTCGATTTAAACTCATTTTAGCTGCATAGAACGACGTCTGAAACCATAATAAGGATATTTAGAAATTTGTATCTCCTACAGTTTAGCCTGGGCAATTATAAAAATCTCGCATTTTTAATCTGGCAATTATAAAGATCTCTCTTTTTAAAATTACCAAAAATTAATAAATTCGATTTAAACTCATTTTAGCTGCATAGAACGACGTCTTAAATAATAATAAGGACATTTAGAAATTTGTATCACCTACGGTTTAGCCTGGGGAATAAATTAATAAATTCGATTTAAACTCATTTTAGCTGCATAGAACGACGTCTTAAGTAATAATAAGGACATTTATAAATTTGTATCACCTACGGTTTAGCCTGGGGAATTATAAAAATCTCGCATTTATAAAATTACCAAAAATTAATAAATTCGTTTTAAATTCATTTTAGCTGTATAGAACGACGTCTGAAACCATAATAAGCATATTTAGAAATTTGTATCTCCTACAGTTTAGCCTGGGCAATTATAAAAATCTCGCATTTTTAATCTGGCAATTATAAAAATCTCTCTTTTTTAAAATTACCAAAAATTAATAGATTCGATTTAAACTCATTTTAGCTATATAGAACGACGTCTTAAATAATAATACGGACATTTAGAAATTTGTATCACCTACGGTTTAGCCTGGGGAATTATAAAAATCTCGCATTTATAAAATTACCAAAAATTAATAAATTCGTTTTAAATTCATTCTAGCTGCATAGAACGACGTGTGAAACCATAATAAGCATATTTAGAAATTTGTATCTCCTACAGTTTAGCCTGGGCAATTATAAAAATCTCGCATTTTTAATCAGGCAATTATAAAAATCTCTCTTTTTTAAAATTACCAAAAATTAATAAATTCGATTTAAACTCATTTTAGCTGCATAGAACGACGTCTTAAGTAATAATAAGGACATTTAGAAATTTGTATCACCTACGGTTTAGCATGCAGAATTACAAAAATCTCGCATTTATAAAATTACCAAAAATTAATAAATTCGTTTTAAATTCATTTTAGCTGCATAGAACGACGTCTGAAACCATAATAAGCAAATTTAGAAATTTGTATCTCCTACAGTTTAGCCTGGGCAATTATAAAAATCTCGCATTTTTAATCTGGCAATTATAAAAATCTCTCTTTTTTAAAATTACCAAAAATTAATAAATTCGGCTTAAACTCATTTTAGCTGCATAGAACGACGTCTTAAATAATAATAAGGACATTTAGAAATTTTTATCACCTATGGTTTAGTCTGGGGAATTATAAAAATCTGGCATTTATAAAATTACCAAAAATTAATAAATTCGATTTAAATTCATTTTAGCTGTATAGAACGACGTGTGAAACCATAATAAGCATATTTAGAAATTTGTATCTCCTACAGTTTAGCCTGGGCAATTATAAAAATCTCGCATTTTTAATCAGGCAATTATAAAAATCTCTCTGTTTTAAAATTACCAAAAATTAATAAATTCGATTTAAACTCATTTTAGCTGCATAGAACGACGTCTTAAGTAATAATAAGGACATTTAGAAATTTGTATCACCTACGGTTTAGCCTGCTGAATTATAAAAATCTCGCATTTATAAAATTACCAAAAATTAATAAATTCGTTTTAAATTCATTTTAGCTGCATAGAACGACGTCTGAAACCATAATAAGCATATTTAGAAATTTGTATCTCCTACAGTTTAGCCTGGGCAATTATAAAAATCTCGCATTTTCAATCTGGCAATTATAAAAATCTCTCTTTTTTAAAATTACCAAAAATTAATAAATTCGGCTTAAACTCATTTTAGCTGCATAGAACGACGTCATAAGTAATAATAAGGACATTTAGAAATTTGTATCACCTACGGTTTAGCCTGCAGAATTACAAAAATCTCACATTTATAAAATTACCAAAAATTAATAAATTCGTTTTAAATTCATTTTAGCTGCATAGAACGACGTCTGAAACCATAATAAGCATATTTAGAAATTTGTATCTCCTACAGTTTAGCCTGGGCAATTATAAAAATCTCGCATTTTCAATCTGGCAATTATAAAAATCTCTCTTTTTTAAAATTACCAAAAATTAATAAATTCGGCTTAAACTCATTTTAGCTGCATAGAACGACGTCTTAAATAATAATAAGGACATTTAGAAATTTTTATCACCTACGGTTTAGCCCGGGCAATTATAAAAATCTCGCATTTTTAATCTGGCAATTATAAAAATCTGTCTTTTTTAAAATTACCAAAAATTAATAAATTCGATTTAAACACATTTTAGCTGCATAGAACGACGTCATAAGTAATAATAAGGACATTTAGAAATTTGTATCACCTACGGTTTAGCCTGCAGAATTACAAAAATCTCACATTTATAAAATTACCAAAAATTAATAAATTCGTTTTAAATTCATTTTAGCTGCATAGAACGACGTCTGAAACCATAATAAGCATATTTAGAAATTTGTATCTCCTACAGTTTAGTCTGGGCAATTATAAAAATCTCGCATTTTCAATCTGGCAATAATAAAAATCTCTCTTTTTTAAAATTACCAAAAATTAATAAATTCGGCTTAAACTCATTTTAGCTGCATAGAACGACGTCTTAAATAATAATAAGGACATTTAGAAATTTTTATCACCTACGGTTTAGCCTGGGGAATTATAAAAATCTCGCTTTTATAAAATTACCAAAAATTAATAAATTCGATTTAAACTCATTTTAGCTGCATAGAACGACGTCTTAAATAATAATAAGGACATTTAGAAATTTGTATCACCTACGGTTTAACCTGGGCAATTATAAAAATCTCGCATTTTTAATCTGGCAATTATAAAAATTTCTCTTTTTTAAAATTACCAAAAATTAATAAATTCGATTTAAACTCATTTTAGCTGCATAGAACGACGTCTGAAACCATAATAAGCATATTTAGAAATTTGTATCTCCTACAGTTTAGCCTGGGCAATTATAAAAATCTCGCATTTTTAATCTGGCAATTATAAAGATCTCTCTTTTTTAAAATTACCAAAAATAAATAAATTCGGCTTAAACTCATTTTAGCTGCATAGAACGACGTCTTAAATAATAATAAGGACATTTAGAAATTTTTATCATCTACGGTTTAGCCTGGGGAATTATAAAAATCTGGCATTTATAAAATTACCGAAAATTAATAAATTCGATTTAAATTCATTTTAGCTGTATAGAACGACGTCTGAAACCATAATAAGCATATTTAGAAATTTGTATCTCCTACAGTTTAGCCTGGGCAATTATAAAAATCTCGCATTTTTAATCAGGCAATTATAAAAATCTCTCTTTTTTAAAATTACCAAAAATTAATAAATTCGATTTAAACTCATTTTAGCTGCATAGAACGACGTCTTAAGTAATAATAAGGACATTTAGAAATTTGTACCACCTACGGTTTAGCCTGCAGAATTATAAAAATCTCGCATTTATAAAATTACCAAAAATTAATAAATTCGTTTTAAATTCATTTTAGCTGTATAGAACGACGTCTGAAACCATAATAAGCATATTTAGAAATTTGTATCTCCTACAGTTTAGCCTGGGCAATTATAAAAATCTCGCATTTTTAATCTGGCAATTATAAAAATCTGTCTTTTTTAAAATTACCAAAAATTAGTAAATTCGATTTAAACTCATTTTAGCTGCATAGAACGACGTCTTAAATAATAATAAGGACATTTAGAAATTTGTATCACCTACGGTTTAGCCTGGGGAATTATAAAAATCTCGCATTTATAAAATTACCAAAAATTAATAAATTCGTTTTAAATTCATTTTAGCTGGATACGACGACGTCTGAAACCATAATAAGCATATTTAGTAATTTGTATCTCCTACAGTTTAGCCTGGGCAATTATAAAAATCTCGCATTTTTAATCTGGAAATTATAAAAATCTCTCTTTTTTAAAATTACCAAAAATTAATAAATTCGATTTAAACACATTTTAGCTGCATAGAACGACGTCTTAAATAATAATAAGGACATTTAGAAATTTGTATCACCTACGGTTTAGCCTGGGGAATTATAAAAATCTCGCATTTATAAAATTACCAAAAATTAATAAATTCGTTTTAAATTCATTTTAGCTGCATAGAACGACGTCTGAAACCATAATAAGCATATTTAGTAATTTGTATCTCCTACAGTTTAGCCTGGGCAATTATAAAAATCTCGCATTTTTAATCTGGAAATTATAAAAATCTCCCTTTTTTAAAATTACCAAATATTAATAAATTCGATTTAAACTCATTTTAGCTGTATAGAACGACGTCTTAAGTAATAATAAGGACATTTAGAAATTTGTATCACCTACGGTTTAGCCTGGGGAATTATAAAAATCTCGCATTTATAAAATTACCAAAAATTAATAAATTCGTTTTAAATTCATTTTAGCTGCATAGAACGACGTCTGAAACCATAATAAGCATATTTAGTATTTTGTATCTCCTACAGTTTAGCCTGGGCAATTATAAAAATCTCGCATTTTTAATCTGGAAATTATAAAAATCTCTCTTTTTAAAATTACCAAAAATTAATAAATTCGATTTAAACTCATTTTAGCTGCATAGAACGACGTCTTAAATAATAATAAGGACATTTAGAAATTTGTATCACCTACGGTTTAGCCTGGGGAATTATAAAAATCTCGCATTTATAAAATTACCAAAAATTAATAAATTCGTTTTAAATTCATTTTAGCTGCATAGAACGACGTCTGAAACCATAATAAGCATATTTAGTAATTTGTATCTCCTACAGTTTAGCCTGGGCAATTATAAAAATCTCGCATTTTTAATCTGGAAATTATAAAAATCTCCCTTTTTTAAAATTACCAAAAATTAATAAATTCGATTTAAACTCATTTTAGCTGTATAGAACGACGTCTTAAGTAATAATAAGGACATTTAGAAATTTGTATCACCTACGGTTTAGCCTGGAGAATTATAAATCTCGGATTTATAAAATTACCAAAAATTAATAAATTCGTTTTAAATTCATTTTAGCTGCATAGAACGACGTCTGAAACCATAATAAGCATATTTAGAGATTTGTATCTCCTACAGTTTAACCTGGGCAATTATAAAAATCTCGCATTTTTAATCTGGCAATTATAAAAATCTCTCCTTTTAAAATTACCAAAAATTAATAAATTCGATTTAAACTCATTTTAGCTGCATAGAACGACGTCTTAAATAATAATAAGGACATTTAGAAATTTGTATCACCTACGGTTTAACCTGGGCAATTATAAAAATCTCGCATTTTTAATCTGGCAATTATAAAAATTTCTCTTTTTTAAAATTACCAAAAATTAATAAATTCGATTTAAACTCATTTTAGCTGCATAGAACGACGTCTGAAACCATAATAAGCATATTTAGAAATTTGTATCTCCTACAGTTTAGCCTGGGCAATTATAAAAATCTCGCATTTTTAATCTGGCAATTATAAAGATCTCTCTTTTTTAAAATTACCAAAAATAAATAAATTCGGCTTAAACTCATTTTAGCTGCATAGAACGACGTCTTAAATAATAATAAGGACATTTAGAAATTTTTATCATCTACGGTTTAGCCTGGGGAATTATAAAAATCTGGCAATTATAAAATTACCAAAAATTAATAAATTCGATTTAAATTCATTTTAGCTGTATAGAACGACGTCTGAAACCATAATAAGCATATTTAGAAATTTGTATCTCCTACAGTTTAGCCTGGGCAATTATAAAAATCTCGCATTTTTAATCAGGCAATTATAAAAATCTCTCTTTTTTAAAATTACCAAAAATTAATAAATTCGATTTAAACTCATTTTAGCTGCATAGAACGACGTCTTAAGTAATCATAAGGACATTTAGAAATTTGTACCACCTACGGTTTAGCCTGCAGAATTATAAAAATCTCGCATTTATAAAATTACCAAAAATTAATAAATTCGTTTTAAATTCATTTTAGCTGCATAGAACGACGTCTGAAACCATAATAAGCATATTTAGAAATTTGTATCTCCTACAGTTTAGCCTGGGCAATTATAAAAATCTCGCATTTTTAATCTGGCAATTATAAAAATCTGTCTTTTTTAAAATTACCAAAAATTAGTAAATTCGATTTAAACTCATTTTAGCTGCATAGAACGACGACATAAGTAATAATAAGGACATTTAGAAATTTGTATCACCTACGGTTTAGCCTGCAGAATTACAAAAATGTCGCATTTATAAAATTACCAAAAATTAATAAATTCGTTTTAAATTCATTTTAGCTGCATAGAACGACGTCTGAAACCATAATAAGCATATTTAGAAATTTGTATCTCCTACAGTTTAGCCTGGGCAATTATAAAAATCTCGCATTTTCAATCTGGCAATTATAAAAATCTGTCTTTTTTAAAATTACCAAAAATTAATAAATTCGGCTTAAACTCATTTTAGCTGCATAGAACGACGTCTTAAATAATAATAAGGACATTTAGAAATTTTTATCACCTACGGTTTAGCCTGGGGAATTATAAAAATCTCGCATTTATAAAATTACCAAAAATTAATAAATTCGTTTTAAATTCATTTTAGCTGCATAGAACGACGTCTGAAACCATAATAAGCATATTTAGAAATTTGTATCTCCTACAGTTTAGCCTGGGCAATTATAAAAATCTCGCATTTTTAATCTGGCAATTATAAAAATCTGTCTTTTTTAAAATTACCAAAAATTAGTAAATTCGATTTAAACTCATTTTAGCTGCATAGAACGACGACATAAGTAATAATAAGGACATTTAGAAATTTGTATCACCTACGGTTTAGCCTGCAGAATTACAAAAATGTCGCATTTATAAAATTACCAAAAATTAATAAATTCGATTTAAATTCATTTTAGCTGCATAGAACGACGTCTGAAACCATAATAAGCATATTTAGAAATTTGTATCTCCTACAGTTTAGCCTGGACAATTATAAAAATCTCGCATTTTTAATCTGGCAATTATAAAAATCTGTCTTTTTTAAAATTACCAAAAATTAATAAATTCGGCTTAAACTCATTTTAGCTGCATAGAACGACGTCTTAAATAATAATAAGGACATTTAGAAATTTTTATCACCTACGGTTTAGCCTGGGGAATTATAAAAATCTCGCATTTATAAAATTACCAAAAATTAATAAATTCGATTTAAACTCATTTTAGCTGCATAGAACGAAGTCTGAAACCATAATAAGCATATTTAGTAATTTGTATCTCCTACAGTTTAGCCTGGGCAATTATAAAAATCTCGCATTTTTAATCTGGAAATTATAAAAATCTCGCATTTATTAAATTACCAAAAATTAATAAATTCGTTTTAAATTCATTTTAGCTGCATAGAACGACGCCTTAAATAATAATAAACATATTTAGAAATTTGTATCTCCTACAGTTTAGCCTGTGCAATTATAAAAATCTCGCATTTTTAATCTGGCAATTATAAAAATCTCTCTTTTTTAAAATTACCAAAAATTAATAAATTCGATTTAAACTCTTTTTAGCTGCATAGAACGACGTCTTAAATAATAATAAGGACATTTAGAAATTTGTATCACCTACGGTTTAGCCTGGGGAATTATAAAAATCTCGCATTTATAAAATTACCAAAAATTAATAAATTCGTTTTAAATTCATTTTAGCTGCATAGAACGACGTCTGAAACCATAATAAGCATATTTAGTAATTTGTATCTCCTACAGTTTAGCCTGGGCAATTATAAAAATCTCGCATTTTTAATCTGGAAATTATAAAAATCTCTCTTTTTTAAAATTACCAAAAATTAATAGATTCGATTTAAACTCATTTTAGCTGTATAGAACGACGTCTTAAATAATAATACGGACATTTAGAAATTTGTATCACCTACGGTTTAGCCTGGGGAATTATAAAAATCGCGCATTTATAAAATTACCAAAAATTAATAAATTCGTTTTAAATTCATTCTAGCTGCATAGAACGACGTGTGAAACCATAATAAGCATATTTAGTAATTTGTATCTCCTACAGTTTAGCCTGGGCAATTATAAAAATCTCGCATTTTTAATCTGGAAATTATAAAAATCTCTCTTTTTTAAAATTACCAAAAATTAATAGATTCGATTTAAACTCATTTTAGCTGTATAGAACGACGTCTTAAATAATAATACGGACATTTAGAAATTTGTATCACCTACGGTTTAGCCTGGGGAATTATAAAAATCGCGCATTTATAAAATTACCAAAAATTAATAAATTCGTTTTAAATTCATTCTAGCTGCATAGAACGACGTGTGAAACCATAATAAGCATATTTAGAAATTTGTATCTCCTACAGTTTAGCCTGGGCAATTATAAAAATCTCGCATTTTTAATCAGGCAATTATAAAAATCTCTCTTTTTTAAAATTACCAAAAATTAATAAATTCGATTTAAACTCATTTTAGCTGCATAGAACGACTCCTTAAGTAATAATAAGGACATTTAGAAATTTGTATCACCTACGGTTTAGCCTGCAGAATTACAAAAATCTCGCATTTATAAAATTACCGAAAATTAATAAATTCGTTTTAAATTCATTTTAGCTGCATAGAACGACGTCTGAAACCATAATAAGCATATTTAGAAATTTGTATCTCCTACAGTTTAGCCTGGGCAATTATAAAAATCTCGCATTTTTAATCTGGCAATTATAAAAATCTGTCTTTTTTAAAATTACCAAAAATTAATAAATTCGGCTTAAACTCATTTTAGCTGCATAGAACGACGTCTTAAATAATAATAAGGACATTTAGAAATTTTTATCACCTACGGTTTAGCCTGGGGAATTATAAAAATCTCGCATTTATAAAATAACCAAAAATTAATAAATTCGATTTAAACTCATTTTAGCTGCATAGAACGAAGTCTAAAACCATAATAAGCATATTTAGTAATTTGTATCTCCTACAGTTTAGCCTGGGCAATTATAAAAATCTCGCATTTTTAATCTGGAAATTATAAAAATCTCGCATTTATTAAATTACCAAAAATTAATAAATTCGTTTTAAATTCATTTTAGCTGCATAGAACGACGCCTTAAATAATAATAAACATATTTAGAAATTTGTATCTCCTACAGTTTAGCCTGTGCAATTATAAAAATCTCGCATTTTTAATCTGGCAATTATAAAAATCTGTCTTTTTTAAAATTACCAAAAATTAATAAATTCGATTTAAACTCTTTTTAGCTGCATAGAACGACGTCTTAAATAATAATAAGGACATTTAGAAATTTGTATCACCTACGGTTTAGCCTGGGGAATTATAAAAATCTCGCATTTATAAAATTACCAAAAATTAATAAATTCGTTTTAAATTCATTTTAGCTGGATACAACGACGTCTGAAACCATAATAAGCATATTTAGTAATTTGTATCTCCTACAGTTTAGCCTGGGCAATTATAAAAATCTCGCATTTTTAATCTGGAAATTATAAAAATCTCTCTTTTTTAAAATTACCAAAAATTAATAAATTCGATTTAAACTCATTTTAGCTGCATAGAACGACGTCTTAAATAATAATAAGGACATTTAGAAATTTGTATCACCTACGGTTTAGCCTGGGGAATTATAAAAATCTCGCATTTATAAAATTACCAAAAATTAATAAATTCGTTTTAAATTCATTTTAGCTGCATAGAACGACGTCTGAAACCATAATAAGCATATTTAGTAATTTGCATCTCCTACAGTTTAGCCTGGGCAATTATAAAAATCTCGCATTTTTAATCTGGAAATTATAAAAATCTCCCTTTTTTAAAATTACCAAAAATTAATAAATTCGATTTAAACTCATTTTAGCTGTATAGAACGACGTCTTAAGTAATAATAAGGACATTTAGAAATTTGTATCACCTACGGTTTAGCCTGGGGAATTATAAAAATCTCGCATTTATAAAATTACCAAAAATTAATAAATTCGTTTTAAATTCATTTTAGCTGCATAGAACGACGTCTGAAACCATAATAAGCATATTTAGTAATTTGTATCTCCTAGAGTTTAGCCTGGGCAATTATAAAAATCTCGCATTTTTAATCTGGAAATTATAAAAATCTCTCTTTTTTAAAATTACCAAAAATTAATAAATTCGATTTAAACTCATTTTAGCTGCATAGAACGACGTCTTAAATAATAATAAGGACATTTAGAAATTTGTATCACCTACGGTTTAGCCTGGAGAATTATAAATCTCGGATTTATAAAATTACCAAAAATTAATAAATTCGTTTTAAATTCATTTTAGCTGCATAGAACGACGTCTGAAACCATAATAAGCATATTTAGAGATTTGTATCTCCTACAGTTTAACCTGGGCAATTATAAAAATCTCGCATTTTTAATCTGGCAATTACAAAAATCTCTCTTTTTAAAATTACCAAAAATTAATAAATTCGATTTAAACTCATTTTAGCTGCATAGAACGACGTCTTAAATAATAATAAGGACATTTAGAAATTTGTATCACCTACGGTTTAACCTGGGCAATTATAAAAATCTCGCATTTTTAATCTGGCAATTATAAAAATTTCTCTTTTTTAAAATTACCAAAAATTAATAAATTCGATTTAAACTCATTTTAGCTGCATAGAACGACGTCTGAAACCATAATAAGCATATTTACAAATTTGTATCTCCTACAGTTTAGCCTGGGCAATTATAAAAATCTCGCGGTTTTAATCTGGCAATTATAAAGATCTCTCTTTTTTAAAATTACCAAAAATAAATAAATTCGGCTTAAACTCATTTTAGCTGCATAGAACGACGTCTTAAATAATAATAAGGACATTTAGAAATTTTTATCATCTACGGTTTAGCCTGGGGAATTATAAAAATCTGGCATTTATAAAATTACCAAAAATTAATAAATTCGATTTAAATTCATTTTAGCTGTATAGAACGACGTCTGAAACCATAATAAGCATATTTAGAAATTTGTATCTCCTACAGTTTAGCCTGGGCAATTATAAAAATCTCGCATTTTTAATCAGGCAATTATAAAAATCTCTCTTTTTTAAAATTACCAAAAATTAATAAATTCGATTTAAACTCATTTTAGCTGCATAGAACGACGTCTTAAGTAATAATAAGGACATTTAGAAATTTGTACCACCTACGGTTTAGCCTGCAGAATTATAAAAATCTCGCATTTATAAAATTACCAAAAATTAATAAATTCGTTTTAAATTCATTTTAGCTGCATAGAACGACGTCTGAAACCATAATAAGCATATTTAGAAATTTGTATCTCCTACAGTTTAGCCTGGGCAATTATAAAAATCTCGCATTTTTAATCTGGCAATTATAAAAATCTGTCTTTTTTAAAATTACCAAAAATTAGTAAATTCGATTTAAACTCATTTTAGCTGCATAGAACGACGACATAAGTAATAATAAGGACATTTAGAAATTTGTATCACCTACGGTTTAGCCTGCAGAATTACAAAAATGTCGCATTTATAAAATTACCAAAAATTAATAAATTCGTTTTAAATTCATTTTAGCTGCATAGAACGACGTCTGAAACCATAATAAGCATATTTAGAAATTTGTATCTCCTACAGTTTAGCCTGGGCAATTATAAAAATCTCGCATTTTTAATCTGGCAATTATAAAAATCTGTCTTTTTTAAAATTACCAAAAATTAATAAATTCGGCTTAAACTCATTTTAGCTGCATAGAACGACGTCTTAAATAATAATAAGGACATTTAGAAATTTTTATCACCTACGGTTTAGCCTGGGGAATTATAAAAATCTCGCATTTATAAAATTACCAAAAATTAATAAATTCGTTTTAAATTCATTTTAGCTGCATAGAACGACGTCTGAAACCATAATAAGCATATTTAGAAATTTGTATCTCCTACAGTTTAGCCTGGGCAATTATAAAAATCTCGCATTTTTAATCTGGCAATTATAAAAATCTGTCTTTTTTAAAATTACCAAAAATTAGTAAATTCGATTTAAACTCATTTTAGCTGCATAGAACGACGACATAAGTAATAATAAGGACATTTAGAAATTTGTATCACCTACGGTTTAGCCTGCAGAATTACAAAAATGTCGCATTTATAAAATTACCAAAAATTAATAAATTCGATTTAAATTCATTTTAGCTGCATAGAACGACGTCTGAAACCATAATAAGCATATTTAGAAATTTGTATCTCCTACAGTTTAGCCTGGGCAATTATAAAAATCTCGCATTTTTAATCTGGCAATTATAAAAATCTGTCTTTTTTAAAATTACCAAAAATTAATAAATTCGGCTTAAACTCATTTTAGCTGCATAGAACGACGTCTTAAATAATAATAAGGACATTTAGAAATTTTTATCACCTACGGTTTAGCCTGGGGAATTATAAAAATCTCGCATTTATAAAATTACCAAAAATTAATAAATTCGATTTAAACTCATTTTAGCTGCATAGAACGAAGTCTGAAACCATAATAAGCATATTTAGTAATTTGTATCTCCTACAGTTTAGCCTGGGCAATTATAAAAATCTCGCATTTTTAATCTGGAAATTATAAAAATCTCGCATTTATTAAATTACCAAAAATTAATAAATTCGTTTTAAATTCATTTTAGCTGCATAGAACGAC
Organism: Melanotus villosus; assembly: GCA_963082815.1. Taxonomy (NCBI): domain Eukaryota; kingdom Metazoa; phylum Arthropoda; class Insecta; order Coleoptera; family Elateridae; genus Melanotus; species Melanotus villosus. The sequence continues at coordinate 33,857,033 of OY720419.1, read as the reverse complement.
GCCTTAAATAATAATAAAAATATTTAGAAATTTGTATCTCCTACAGTTTAGCCTGTGCAATTATAAAAATCTCGCATTTTTAATCTGGCAATTATAAAAATCTCTCTTTTTTAAAATTACCAAAAATTAATAAATTCGATTTAAACTCTTTTTAGCTGCATAGAACGACGTCTTAAATAATAATAAGGACATTTAGAAATTTGTATCACCTACGGTTTAGCCTGGGGAATTATAAAAATCTCGCATTTATAAAATTACCAAAAATTAATAAATTCGTTTTAAATTCATTTTAGCTGCATAGAACGACGTCTGAAACCATAATAAGCATATTTAGTAATTTGTATCTCCTACAGTTTAGCCTGGGCAATTATAAAAATCTCGCATTTTTAATCTGGAAATTATAAAAATCTCTCTTTTTTAAAATTACCAAAAATTAATAAATTCGATTTAAACTCATTTTAGCTGCATAGAACGACGTCTTAAATAATAATAAGGACATTTAGAAATTTGTATCACCTACGGTTTAGCCTGGGGAATTATAAAAATCTCGCATTTATAAAATTACCAAAAATTAATAAATTCGTTTTAAATTCATTTTAGCTGCATAGAACGACGTCTGAAACCATAATAAGCATATTTAGTAATTTGTATCTCCTACAGTTTAGCCTGGGCAATTATAAAAATCTCGCATTTTTAATCTGGAAATTATAAAAATCTCTCTTTTTTAAAATTACCAAAAATTAATAGATTCGATTTAAACTCATTTTAGCTGTATAGAACGACGTCTTAAATAATAATACGGACATTTAGAAATTTGTATCACCTACGGTTTAGCCTGGGGAATTATAAAAATCGCGCATTTATAAAATTACCAAAAATTAATAAATTCGTTTTAAATTCATTCTAGCTGCATAGAACGACGTGTGAAACCATAATAAGCATATTTAGAAATTTGTATCTCCTACAGTTTAGCCTGGGCAATTATAAAAATCTCGCATTTTTAATCAGGCAATTATAAAAATCTCTCTTTTTTAAAATTACCAAAAATTAATAAATTCGATTTAAACTCATTTTAGCTGCATAGAACGACGCCTTAAGTAATAATGACATTTAGAAATTTGTATCACCTACGGTTTAGCCTGCAGAATTACAAAAATCTCGCATTTATAAAATTACCAAAAATTAATAAATTCGTTTTAAATTCATTTTAGCTGCATAGAACGACGTCTGAAACCATAATAAGCATATTTAGAAATTTGTATCTCCTACAGTTTAGCCTGGGCAATTATAAAAATCTCGCATTTTTAATCTGGCAATTATAAAAATCTGTCTTTTTTAAAATTACCAAAAATTAATAAATTCGGCTTAAACTCATTTTAGCTGCATAGAACGACGTCTTAAATAATAATAAGGACATTTAGAAATTTTTATCACCTACGGTTTAGCCTGGGGAATTATAAAAATCTCGCATTTATAAAATAACCAAAAATTAATAAATTCGATTTAAACTCATTTTAGCTGCATAGAACGAAGTCTAAAACCATAATAAGCATATTTAGTAATTTGTATCTCCTACAGTTTAGCCTGGGCAATTATAAAAATCTCGCATTTTTAATCTGGAAATTATAAAAATCTCGCATTTATTAAATTACCAAAAATTAATAAATTCGTTTTAAATTCATTTTAGCTGCATAGAACGACGCCTTAAATAATAATAAACATATTTAGAAATTTGTATCTCCTACAGTTTAGCCTGTGCAATTATAAAAATCTCGCATTTTTAATCTGGCAATTATAAAAATCTCTCTTTTTTAAAATTACCAAAAATTAATAAATTCGATTTAAACTCTTTTTAGCTGCATAGAACGACGTCTTAAATAATAATAAGGACATTTAGAAATTTGTATCACCTACGGTTTAGCCTGGGGAATTATAAAAATCTCGCATTTATAAAATTACCAAAAATTAATAAATTCGTTTTAAATTCATTTTAGCTGGATACAACGACGTCTGAAACCATAATAAGCATATTTAGTAATTTGTATCTCCTACAGTTTAGCCTGGGCAATTATAAAAATCTCGCATTTTTAATCTGGAAATTATAAAAATCTCTTTTTTAAAATTACCAAAAATTAATAAATTCGATTTAAACTCATTTTAGCTGCATAGAACGACGTCTTAAATAATAATAAGGACATTTAGAAATTTGTATCACCTACGGTTTAGCCTGGGGAATTATAAAAATCTCGCATTTATAAAATTACCAAAAATTAATAAATTCGTTTTAAATTCATTTTAGCTGCATAGAACGACGTCTGAAACCATAATAAGCATATTTAGTAATTTGCATCTCCTACAGTTTAGCCTGGGCAATTATAAAAATCTCGCATTTTTAATCTGGAAATTATAAAAATCTCCCTTTTTTAAAATTACCAAAAATTAATAAATTCGATTTAAACTCATTTTAGCTGTATAGAACGACGTCTTAAGTAATAATAAGGACATTTAGAAATTTGTATCACCTACGGTTTAGCCTGGGGAATTATAAAAATCTCGCATTTATAAAATTACCAAAAATTAATAAATTCGTTTTAAATTCATTTTAGCTGCATAGAACGACGTCTGAAACCATAATAAGCATATTTAGTAATTTGTATCTCCTAGAGTTTAGCCTGGGCAATTATAAAAATCTCGCATTTTTAATCTGGAAATTATAAAAATCTCTCTTTTTTAAAATTACCAAAAATTAATAAATTCGATTTAAACTCATTTTAGCTGCATAGAACGACGTCTTAAATAATAATAAGGACATTTAGAAATTTGTATCACCTACGGTTTAGCCTGGAGAATTATAAATCTCGGATTTATAAAATTACCAAAAATTAATAAATTCGTTTTAAATTCATTTTAGCTGCATAGAACGACGTCTGAAACCATAATAAGCATATTTAGAGATTTGTATCTCCTACAGTTTAACCTGGGCAATTATAAAAATCTCGCATTTTTAATCTGGCAATTATAAAAATCTCTCTTTTTAAAATTACCAAAAATTAATAAATTCGATTTAAACTCATTTTAGCTGCATAGAACGACGTCTTAAATAATAATAAGGACATTTAGAAATTTGTATCACCTACGGTTTAACCTGGGCAATTATAAAAATCTCGCATTTTTAATCTGGCAATTATAAAAATTTCTCTTTTTTAAAATTACCAAAAATTAATAAATTCGATTTAAACTCATTTTAGCTGCATAGAACGACGTCTTAAATAATAATAAGGACATTTAGAAATTTGTATCACCTACGGTTTAGCCTGGGGAATTATAAAAATCTCGCATTTATAAAATTACCAAAAATTAATAAATTCGTTTTAAATTCATTTTAGCTGCATAGAACGACGTCTGAAACCATAATAAGCATATTTAGTAATTTGCATCTCCTACAGTTTAGCCTGGGCAATTATAAAAATCTCGCATTTTTAATCTGGAAATTATAAAAATCTCTCTTTTTTAAAATTACCAAAAATTAATAAATTCGATTTAAACTCATTTTAGCTGTATAGAACGACGTCTTAAGTAATAATAAGGACATTTAGAAATTTGTATCACCTACGGTTTAGCCTGGGGAATAAATTAATAAATTCGATTTAAACTCATTTTAGCTGCATAGAACGACGTCTTAAGTAATAATAAGGACATTTAGAAATTTGTATCCCCTACGGTTTAGCCTGGGGAATTATAAAAATCTCGCATTTATAAAATTACCAAAAATTAATAAATTCGATTTAAACTCATTTTAGCTGCATAGAACGACGTCTGAAACCATAATAAGGATATTTAGAAATTTGTATCTCCTACAGTTTAGCCTGGGCAATTATAAAAATCTCGCATTTTTAATCTGGCAATTATAAAGATCTCTCTTTTTAAAATTACCAAAAATTAATAAATTCGATTTAAACTCATTTTAGCTGCATAGAACGACGTCTTAAATAATAATAAGGACATTTAGAAATTTGTATCACCTACGGTTTAGCCTGGGGAATAAATTAATAAATTCGATTTAAACTCATTTTAGCTGCATAGAACGACGTCTTAAGTAATAATAAGGACATTTAGAAATTTGTATCACCTACGGTTTAGCCTGGGGAATTATAAAAATCTCGCATTTATAAAATTACCAAAAATTAATAAATTCGTTTTAAATTCATTTTAGCTGTATAGAACGACGTCTGAAACCATAATAAGCATATTTAGAAATTTGTATCTCCTACAGTTTAGCCTGGGCAATTATAAAAATCTCGCATTTTTAATCTGGCAATTATAAAAATCTCTCTTTTTTAAAATTACCAAAAATTAATAGATTCGATTTAAACTCATTTTAGCTATATAGAACGACGTCTTAAATAATAATACGGACATTTAGAAATTTGTATCACCTACGGTTTAGCCTGGGGAATTATAAAAATCTCGCATTTATAAAAATACCAAAAATTAATAAATTCGTTTTAAATTCATTCTAGCTGCATAGAACGACGTGTGAAACCATAATAAGCATATTTAGAAATTTGTATCTCCTACAGTTTAGCCTGGGCAATTATAAAAATCTCGCATTTTTAATCAGGAAATTATAAAAATCTCTCTTTTTTAAAATTACCAAAAATTAATAAATTCGATTTAAACTCATTTTAGCTGCATAGAACGACGTCTTAAGTAATAATAAAGACATTTAGAAATTTGTATCACCTACGGTTTAGCATGCAGAATTACAAAAATCTCGCATTTATAAAATTACCAAAAATTAATAAATTCGTTTTAAATTCATTTTAGCTGCATAGAACGACGTCTGAAACCATAATAAGCAAATTTAGAAATTTGTATCTCCTACAGTTTAGCCTGGGCAATTATAAAAATCTCGCATTTTTAATCTGGCAATTATAAAAATCTCTCTTTTTTAAAATTACCAAAAATTAATAAATTCGGCTTAAACTCATTTTAGCTGCATAGAACGACGTCTTAAATAATAATAAGGACATTTAGAAATTTTTATCACCTATGGTTTAGTCTGGGGAATTATAAAAATCTGGCATTTATAAAATTACCAAAAATTAATAAATTCGATTTAAATTCATTTTAGCTGTATAGAACGACGTGTGAAACCATAATAAGCATATTTAGAAATTTGTATCTCCTACAGTTTAGCCTGGGCAATTATAAAAATCTCGCATTTTTAATCAGGCAATTATAAAAATCTCTCTGTTTTAAAATTACCAAAAATTAATAAATTCGATTTAAACTCATTTTAGCTGCATAGAACGACGTCTTAAGTAATAATAAGGACATTTAGAAATTTGTATCACCTACGGTTTAGCCTGCTGAATTATAAAAATCTCGCATTTATAAAATTACCAAAAATTAATAAATTCGTTTTAAATTCATTTTAGCTGCATAGAACGACGTCTGAAACCATAATAAGCATATTTAGAAATTTGTATCTCCTACAGTTTAGCCTGGGCAATTATAAAAATCTCGCATTTTCAATCTGGCAAATATAAAAATCTCTCTTTTTTAAAATTACCAAAAATTAATAAATTCGGCTTAAACTCATTTTAGCTGCATAGAACGACGTCATAAGTAATAATAAGGACATTTAGAAATTTGTATCACCTACGGTTTAGCCTGCAGAATTACAAAAATCTCACATTTATAAAATTACCAAAAATTAATAAATTCGTTTTAAATTCATTTTAGCTGCATAGAACGACGTCTGAAACCATAATAAGCATATTTAGAAATTTGTATCTCCTACAGTTTAGCCTGGGCAATTATAAAAATCTCGCATTTTCAATCTGGCAATTATAAAAATCTCTCTTTTTTAAAATTACCAAAAATTAATAAATTCGGCTTAAACTCATTTTAGCTGCATAGAACGACGTCTTAAATAATAATAAGGGCATTTAGAAATTTTTATCACCTACGGTTTAGCCCGGGCAATTATAAAAATCTCGCATTTTTAATCTGGCAATTATAAAAATCTGTCTTTTTTAAAATTACCAAAAATTAATAAATTCGATTTAAACACATTTTAGCTGCATAGAACGACGTCATAAGTAATAATAAGGACATTTAGAAATTTGTATCACCTACGGTTTAGCCTGCAGAATTACAAAAATCTCACATTTATAAAATTACCAAAAATTAATAAATTCGTTTTAAATTCATTTTAGCTGCATAGAACGACGTCTGAAACCATAATAAGCATATTTAGAAATTTGTATCTCCTACAGTTTAGTCTGGGCAATTATAAAAATCTCGCATTTTCAATCTGGCAATTATAAAAATCTCTCTTTTTTAAAATTACCAAAAATTAATAAATTCGGCTTAAACTCATTTTAGCTGCATAGAACGACGTCTTAAATAATAATAAGGACATTTAGAAATTTTTATCACCTACGGTTTAGCCTGGGGAATTATAAAAATCTCGCATTTATAAAATTACCAAAAATTAATAAATTCGATTTAAACTCATTTTAGCTGCATAGAACGACGTCTGAAACCATAATAAACATATCTAGAAATTTGTATCTCCTACAGTTTAGCCGGGGCAATTATAAAAATCTCGCATTTTTAATCTGGCAATTATAAAAATCTGTCTTTTTTAAAATTACCAAAAATTAATAAATTCGATTTAAACTCATTTTAGCTGCATAGAACGACGTCTGAAACCATAATAAACATATTTAGAAATTTGTATCTCCTACAGTTTAGCCTGGGCAATTATAAAAATCTCGCATTTTTAATCTGGCAATTATAAAAATCTCTCTTTTTTAAAATTACCAAAAATTAATAAATTCGATTTAAACTCATTTTAGCTGCATAGAACGACGTCTTAAGTAATAATAAGGACATTTAGAAATTTGTATCACCTACGGTTTAGCCTGCAGAATTATAAAAATCTCGCATTTATAAAATTAACAAAAATTAATAAATTCGTTTTAAATTCATTTTAGCTGCATAGAGCGACGTCTGAAACCATAATAAGCATATTTAGAAATTTGTATCTCCTACAGTTTAGCCTGGGCAATTATAAAAATCTCGCATTTTTCATCTGGCAATTATAAAAATCTCTCTTTTTTAAAATTACCAAAAATTAATAAATTCGATTTAAACTCATTTTAGCTGCATAGAACGACGTCTTAAGTAATAATAAGGACATTTAGAAATTTGTATCACCTACGGTTTAGCCTGGGGAATTATAAAAATCTCGCATTTATAAAATTACCAAAAATTAATAAATTCGTTTTAAATTCATTTTAGCTGCATAGAACGACGTCTGAAACCATAATAAGAATATTTAGAAATTTGTATCTCCTACAGTTTAGCCTGGGCAATTATAAAAATCTCGCATTTTTAATCTGGCAATTATAAAAATCTCTCTTTTTTAAAATTACCAAAAATAAATAAATTCGGCTTAAACTCATTTTAGCTGCATAGAACGACGTCTTAAGTAATAATAAGGACATTTAGAAATTTGTATCACCTACGGTTTAGCCTGGGGAATTATAAAAATCTCGCATTTATAAAATTACCAAAAATTAATAAATTCGTTTTAAATTCATTTTAGCTGTATAGAACGTCGTCTGAAACCATAATAAGCATATTTAGAAATTTGTATCTCCTACAGTTTAGCCTGGGCAATTATAAAATTCTCGCATTTTTAATCTGGCAATTATAAAAATCTCTCTTTTTTAAAATTACCAAAAATTAATAAATTCGATTTAAACTCATTTTAGCTGCATAGAACGACGTCTTAAATAATAATAAGGACATTTGGAAATTTGTATCACCTACGGTTTAGCCTGGAGAATTATAAATCTCGCATTTATAAAATTACCAAAAATTAATAAATTCGTTTTAAATTCATTTTAGCTGCATAGAACGACGTCTGAAACCATAATAAGCATATTTAGAAATTTGTATCTCCTACAGTTTAACCTGGGCTTATAAAAATCTCGCATTTTTAATCTGGCAATTATAAAAATCTCTCTTTTTAAAATTACCAAAAATTAATAAATTCGATTTAAACTCATTTTAGCTGCATAGAACGACGTCTTAAATAATAATAAGGACATTTAGAAATTTGTATCACCTACGGTTTAGCCTGGGGAATTATAAAAATCTCGCATTTATAAAATTACCAAAAATTAATAAATTCGTTTTAAATTCATTCTAGCTGCATAGAACGACGTCTGAAACCATAATAACCATATTTAGAAATCTGTATCACCTACAGTTTAGCCTGGGCAATTATAAAAATCTCGCATTTTTAATCTGGCAATTATAAAAATCTCTTTTTTAAAATTACCAAAAATAAATAAATTCGATTTAAACTCATTTTAGCTGCATAGAACGACGTCTTAAGTAATAATAAGGACATTTAGAAATTTGTATCACCTACGGTTTAGCCTGGGGAATTATAAAAATCTCGCATTTATAAAATAACCAAAAATTAATAAATTCGATTTAAACTCATTTTAGCTGCATAGAACGAAGTCTAAAACCATAATAAGCATATTTAGTAATTTGTATCTCCTACAGTTTAGCCTGGGCAATTATAAAAATCTCGCATTTTTAATCTGGAAATTATAAAAATCTCTCTTTTTTAAAATTACCAAAAATTAATAAATTCGATTTAAACTCATTTTAGCTGCATAGAACGACGTCTTAAATAATAATAAGGACATTTAGAAATTTGTATCACCTACGGTTTAGCCTGGGGAATTATAAAAATCTCGCATTTATAAAATTACCAAAAATTAATAAATTCGTTTTAAATTCATTTTAGCTGCATAGAACGACGTCTGAAACCATAATAAGCATATTTAGTAATTTGTATCTCCTACAGTTTAGCCTGGGCAATTATAAAAATCTCGCATTTTTAATCTGGAAATTATAAAAATCTCTCTTTTTTAAAATTACCAAAAATTAATAGATTCGATTTAAACTCATTTTAGCTGTATAGAACGACGTCTTAAATAATAATACGGACATTTAGAAATTTGTATCACCTACGGTTTAGCCTGGGGAATTATAAAAATCGCGCATTTATAAAATTACCAAAAATTAATAAATTCGTTTTAAATTCATTCTAGCTGCATAGAACGACGTGTGAAACCATAATAAGCATATTTAGAAATTTGTATCTCCTACAGTTTAGCCTGGGCAATTATAAAAATCTCGCATTTTTAATCAGGCAATTATAAAAATCTCTCTTTTTTAAAATTACCAAAAATTAATAAATTCGATTTAAACTCATTTTAGCTGCATAGAACGACGCCTTAAGTAATAATAAGGACATTTAGAAATTTGTATCACCTACGGTTTAGCCTGCAGAATTACAAAAATCTCGCATTTATAAAATTACCAAAAATTAATAAATTCGTTTTAAATTCATTTTAGCTGCATAGAACGACGTCTGAAACCATAATAAGCATATTTAGAAATTTGCATCTCCTACAGTTTAGCCTGGGCAATTATAAAAATCTCGCATTTTTAATCTGGCAATTATAAAAATCTGTCTTTTTTAAAATTACCAAAAATTAATAAATTCGGCTTAAACTCATTTTAGCTGCATAGAACGACGTCTTAAATAATAATAAGGACATTTAGAAATTTTTATCACCTACGGTTTAGCCTGGGGTATTATAAAAATCTCGCATTTATAAAATAACCAAAAATTAATAAATTCGATTTAAACTCATTTTAGCTGCATAGAACGAAGTCTAAAACCATAATAAGCATATTTAGTAATTTGTATCTCCTACAGTTTAGCCTGGGCAATTATAAAAATCTCGCATTTTTAATCTGGAAATTATAAAAATCTCGCATTTATTAAATTACCAAAAATTAATAAATTCGTTTTAAATTCATTTTAGCTGCATAGAACGACGCCTTAAATAATAATAAACATATTTAGAAATTTGTATCTCCTACAGTTTAGCCTGTGCAATTACAAAAATCTCGCATTTTTAATCTGGCAATTATAAAAATCTCTCTTTTTTAAAATTACCAAAAATTAATAAATTCGATTTAAACTCTTTTTAGCTGGATAGAACGACGTCTTAAATAATAATAAGGACATTTAGAAATTTGTATCACCTACGGTTTAGCCTGGGGAATTATAAAAATCTCGCATTTATAAAATTACCAAAAATTAATAAATTCGTTTTAAATTCATTTTAGCTGCATAGAACGACGTCTGAAACCATAATAAGCATATTTAGTAATTTGTATCTCCTACAGTTTAGCCTGGGCAATTATAAAAATCTCGCATTTTTAATCTGGAAATTATAAATATCTCTCTTTTTTAAAATTACCAAAAATTAATAAATTCGATTTAAACTCATTTTAGCTGCATAGAACGACGTCTTAAATAATAATAAGGACATTTAGAAATTTGTATCACCTACGGTTTAGCCTGGGGAATTATAAAAATCTCGCATTTATAAAATTACCAAAAATTAATAAATTCGTTTTAAATTCATTTTAGCTGCATAGAACGACGTCTGAAACCATAATAAGCATATTTAGTAATTTGCATCTCCTACAGTTTAGCCTGGGCAATTATAAAAATCTCGCATTTTTAATCTGGAAATTATAAAAATCTCTCTTTTTTAAAATTACCAAAAATTAATAAATTCGATTTAAACTCATTTTAGCTGTATAGAACGACGTCTTAAGTAATAATAAGGACATTTAGAAATTTGTATCACCTACGGTTTAGCCTGGGGAATTATAAAAATCTCGCATTTATAAAATTACCAAAAATTAATAAATTCGTTTTAAATTCATTTTAGCTGCATAGAACGACGTCTGAAACCATAATAAGCATATTTAGTAATTTGTATCTCCTACAGTTTAGCCTGGGCAATTATAAAAATCTCGCATTTTTAATCTGGAAATTATAAAAATCTCTCTTTTTTAAAATTACCAAAAATTAATAAATTCGATTTTAACTCATTTTAGCTGCATAGAACGACGTCTTAAATAATAATAAGGACATTTAGAAATTTGTATCACCTACGGTTTAGCCTGGAGAATTATAAATCTCGGATTTATAAAATTACCAAAAATTAATAAATTCGTTTTAAATTCATTTTAGCTGCATAGAACGACGTCTGAAACCATAATAAGCATATTTAGAGATTTGTATCTCCTACAGTTTAACCTGGGCAATTATAAAAATCTCGCATTTTTAATCTGGCAATTATAAAAATTTCTCTTTTTTAAAATTACCAAAAATTAATAAATTCGATTTAAACTCATTTTAGCTGCATAGAACGACGTCTGAAACCATAATAAGCATATTTAGAAATTTGTATCTCCTACAGTTTAGCCTGGGCAATTATAAAAATCTCGCATTTTTAATCTGGCAATTATAAAGATCTCTCTTTTTAAAATTACCAAAAATTAATAAATTCGATTTAAACTCATTTTAGCTGCATAGAACGACGTCTTAAATAATAATAAGGACATTTAGAAATTTGTATCACCTACGGTTTAGCCTGGGGAATAAATTAATAAATTCGATTTAAACTCATTTTAGCTGCATAGAACGAAGTCTAAAACCATAATAAGCATATTTAGTAATTTGTATCTCCTACAGTTTAGCCTGGGCAATTATAAAAATCTCGCATTTTTAATCTGGAAATTATAAAAATCTCTCTTTTTTAAAATTACCAAAAATTAATAAATTCGATTTAAACTCATTTTAGCTGCATAGAGCGACGTCTTAAATAATAATGACATTTAGAAATTTGTATCACCTACGGTTTAGCCTGGGGAATTATAAAAATCTCGCATTTATAAAATTACCAAAAATTAATAAATTCGTTTTAAATTCATTTTAGCTGCATAGAACGACGTCTGAAACCATAATAAGCATATTTAGTAATTTGTATCTCCTACAGTTTAGCCTGGGCAATTATAAAAATCTCGCATTTTTAATCTGGAAATTATAAAAATCTCTCTTTTTTAAAATTACCAAAAATTAATAGATTCGATTTAAACTCATTTTAGCTGTATAGAACGACGTCTTAAATAATAATACGGACATTTAGAAATTTGTATCACCTACGGTTTAGCCTGGGGAATTATAAAAATCGCGCATTTATAAAATTACCAAAAATTAATAAATTCGTTTTAAATTCATTCTAGCTGCATAGAACGACGTGTGAAACCATAATAAGCATATTTAGAAATTTGTATCTCCTACAGTTTAGCCTGGGCAATTATAAAAATCTCGCATTTTTAATCAGGCAATTATAAAAATCTCTCTTTTTTAAAATTACCAAAAATTAATAAATTCGATTTAAACTCATTTTAGCTGCATAGAACGACGCCTTAAGTAATAATAAGGACATTTAGAAATTTGTATCACCTACGGTTTAGCCTGCAGAATTACAAAAATCTCGCATTTATAAAATTACCAAAAATTAATAAATTCGTTTTAAATTCATTTTAGCTGCATAGAACGACGTCTGAAACCATAATAAGCATATTTAGAAATTTGTATCTCCTACAGTTTAGCCTGGGCAATTATAAAAATCTCGCATTTTTAATCTGGCAATTATAAAAATCTGTCTTTTTTAAAATTACCAAAAATTAATAAATTCGGCTTAAACTCATTTTAGCTGCATAGAACGACGTCTTAAATAATAATAAGGACATTTAGAAATTTTTATCACCTACGGTTTAGCCTGGGGTATTATAAAAATCTCGCATTTATAAAATAACCAAAAATTAATAAATTCGATTTAAACTCATTTTAGCTGCATAGAACGAAGTCTAAAACCATAATAAGCATATTTAGTAATTTGTATCTCCTACAGTTTAGCCTGGGCAATTATAAAAATCTCGCATTTTTAATCTGGAAATTATAAAAATCTCGCATTTATTAAATTACCAAAAATTAATAAATTCGTTTTAAATTCATTTTAGCTGCATAGAACGACGCCTTAAATAATAATAAACATATTTAGAAATTTGTATCTCCTACAGTTTAGCCTGTGCAATTATAAAAATCTCGCATTTTTAATCTGGCAATTATAAAAATCTCTCTTTTTTAAAATTACCAAAAATTAATAAATTCGATTTAAACTCTTTTTAGCTGGATAGAACGACGTCTTAAATAATAATAAGGACATTTAGAAATTTGTATCACCTACGGTTTAGCCTGGGGAATTATAAAAATCTCGCATTTATAAAATTACCAAAAATTAATAAATTCGTTTTAAATTCATTTTAGCTGGATACAACGACGTCTGAAACCATAATAAGCATATTTAGTAATTTGTATCTCCTACAGTTTAGCCTGGGCAATTATAAAAATCTCGCATTTTTAATCTGGAAATTATAAAAATCTCTCTTTTTTAAAATTACCAAAAATTAATAAATTCGATTTAAACTCATTTTAGCTGCATAGAACGACGTCTTAAATAATAATAAGGACATTTAGAAATTTGTATCACCTACGGTTTAGCCTGGGGAATTATAAAAATCTCGCATTTATAAAATTACCAAAAATTAATAAATTCGTTTTAAATTCATTTTAGCTGCATAGAACGACGTCTGAAACCATAATAAGCATATTTAGTAATTTGCATCTCCTACAGTTTAGCCTGGGCAATTATAAAAATCTCGCATTTTTAATCTGGAAATTATAAAAATCTCCCTTTTTTAAAATTACCAAAAATTAATAAATTCGATTTAAACTCATTTTAGCTGTATAGAACGACGTCTTAAGTAATAATAAGGACATTTAGAAATTTGTATCACCTACGGTTTAGCCTGGGGAATTATAAAAATCTCGCATTTATAAAATTACCAAAAATTAATAAATTCGTTTTAAATTCATTTTAGCTGCATAGAACGACGTCTGAAACCATAATAAGCATATTTAGTAATTTGTATCTCCTACAGTTTAGCCTGGGCAATTATAAAAATCTCGCATTTTTAATCTGGAAATTATAAAAATCTCTCTTTTTTAAAATTACCAAAAATTAATAAATTCGATTTTAACTCATTTTAGCTGCATAGAACGACGTCTTAAATAATAATAAGGACATTTAGAAATTTGTATCACCTACGGTTTAGCCTGGAGAATTATAAATCTCGGATTTATAAAATTACCAAAAATTAATAAATTCGTTTTAAATTCATTTTAGCTGCATAGAACGACGTCTGAAACCATAATAAGCATATTTAGAGATTTGTATCTCCTACAGTTTAACCTGGGCAATTATAAAAATCTCGCATTTTTAATCTGGCAATTATAAAAATTTCTCTTTTTTAAAATTACCAAAAATTAATAAATTCGATTTAAACTCATTTTAGCTGCATAGAACGACGTCTGAAACCATAATAAGCATATTTAGAAATTTGTATCTCCTACAGTTTAGCCTGGGCAATTATAAAAATCTCGCATTTTTAATCTGGCAATTATAAAGATCTCTCTTTTTAAAATTACCAAAAATTAATAAATTCGATTTAAACTCATTTTAGCTGCATAGAACGACGTCTTAAATAATAATAAGGACATTTAGAAATTTGTATCACCTACGGTTTAGCCTGGGGAATAAATTAATAAATTCGATTTAAACTCATTTTAGCTGCATAGAACGAAGTCTAAAACCATAATAAGCATATTTAGTAATTTGTATCTCCTACAGTTTAGCCTGGGCAATTATAAAAATCTCGCATTTTTAATCTGGAAATTATAAAAATCTCTCTTTTTTAAAATTACCAAAAATTAATAAATTCGATTTAAACTCATTTTAGCTGCATAGAACGACGTCTTAAATAATAATGACATTTAGAAATTTGTATCACCTACGGTTTAGCCTGGGGAATTATAAAAATCTCGCATTTATAAAATTACCAAAAATTAATAAATTCGTTTTAAATTCATTTTAGCTGCATAGAACGACGTCTGAAACCATAATAAGCATATTTAGTAATTTGTATCTCCTACAGTTTAGCCTGGGCAATTATAAAAATCTCGCATTTTTAATCTGGAAATTATAAAAATCTCTCTTTTTTAAAATTACCAAAAATTAATAGATTCGATTTAAACTCATTTTAGCTGTATAGAACGACGTCTTAAATAATAATACGGACATTTAGAAATTTGTATCACCTACGGTTTAGCCTGGGGAATTATAAAAATCGCGCATTTATAAAATTACCAAAAATTAATAAATTCGTTTTAAATTCATTCTAGCTGCATAGAACGACGTGTGAAACCATAATAAGCATATTTAGAAATTTGTATCTCCTACAGTTTAGCCTGGGCAATTATAAAAATCTCGCATTTTTAATCAGGCAATTATAAAAATCTCTCTTTTTTAAAATTACCAAAAATTAATAAATTCGATTTAAACTCATTTTAGCTGCATAGAACGACGCCTTAAGTAATAATAA
Organism: Melanotus villosus; assembly: GCA_963082815.1. Taxonomy (NCBI): domain Eukaryota; kingdom Metazoa; phylum Arthropoda; class Insecta; order Coleoptera; family Elateridae; genus Melanotus; species Melanotus villosus. The sequence goes on along the minus strand of OY720419.1, from coordinate 33,841,556 downwards.
GGACATTTAGAAATTTGTATCACCTACGGTTTAGCCTGCAGAATTACAAAAATCTCGCATTTATAAAATTACCAAAAATTAATAAATTCGTTTTAAATTCATTTTAGCTGCATAGAACGACGTCTGAAACCATAATAAGCATATTTAGAAATTTGTATCTCCTACAGTTTAGCCTGGGCAATTATAAAAATCTCGCATTTTTAATCTGGCAATTATAAAAATCTGTCTTTTTTAAAATTACCAAAAATTAATAAATTCGGCTTAAACTCATTTTAGCTGCATAGAACGACGTCTTAAATAATAATAAGGACATTTAGAAATTTTTATCACCTACGGTTTAGCCTGGGGTATTATAAAAATCTCGCATTTATAAAATAACCAAAAATTAATAAATTCGATTTAAACTCATTTTAGCTGCATAGAACGAAGTCTAAAACCATAATAAGCATATTTAGTAATTTGTATCTCCTACAGTTTAGCCTGGGCAATTATAAAAATCTCGCATTTTTAATCTGGAAATTATAAAAATCTCGCATTTATTAAATTACCAAAAATTAATAAATTCGTTTTAAATTCATTTTAGCTGCATAGAACGACGCCTTAAATAATAATAAACATATTTAGAAATTTGTATCTCCTACAGTTTAGCCTGTGCAATTATAAAAATCTCGCATTTTTAATCTGGCAATTATAAAAATCTCTCTTTTTTAAAATTACCAAAAATTAATAAATTCGATTTAAACTCTTTTTAGCTGGATAGAACGACGTCTTAAATAATAATAAGGACATTTAGAAATTTGTATCACCTACGGTTTAGCCTGGGGAATTATAAAAATCTCGCATTTATAAAATTACCAAAAATTAATAAATTCGTTTTAAATTCATTTTAGCTGGATACAACGACGTCTGAAACCATAATAAGCATATTTAGTAATTTGTATCTCCTACAGTTTAGCCTGGGCAATTATAAAAATCTCGCATTTTTAATCTGGAAATTATAAAAATCTCTCTTTTTTAAAATTACCAAAAATTAATAAATTCGATTTAAACTCATTTTAGCTGCATAGAACGACGTCTTAAATAATAATAAGGACATTTAGAAATTTGTATCACCTACGGTTTAGCCTGGGGAATTATAAAAATCTCGCATTTATAAAATTACCAAAAATTAATAAATTCGTTTTAAATTCATTTTAGCTGCATAGAACGACGTCTGAAACCATAATAAGCATATTTAGTAATTTGCATCTCCTACAGTTTAGCCTGGGCAATTATAAAAATCTCGCATTTTTAATCTGGAAATTATAAAAATCTCCCTTTTTTAAAATTACCAAAAATTAATAAATTCGATTTAAACTCATTTTAGCTGTATAGAACGACGTCTTAAGTAATAATAAGGACATTTAGAAATTTGTATCACCTACGGTTTAGCCTGGGGAATTATAAAAATCTCGCATTTATAAAATTACCAAAAATTAATAAATTCGTTTTAAATTCATTTTAGCTGCATAGAACGACGTCTGAAACCATAATAAGCATATTTAGTAATTTGTATCTCCTACAGTTTAGCCTGGGCAATTATAAAAATCTCGCATTTTTAATCTGGAAATTATAAAAATCTCTCTTTTTTAAAATTACCAAAAATTAATAAATTCGATTTTAACTCATTTTAGCTGCATAGAACGACGTCTTAAATAATAATAAGGACATTTAGAAATTTGTATCACCTACGGTTTAGCCTGGAGAATTATAAATCTGGGATTTATAAAATTACCAAAAATTAATAAATTCGTTTTAAATTCATTTTAGCTGCATAGAACGACGTCTGAAACCATAATAAGCATATTTAGAGATTTGTATCTCCTACAGTTTAACCTGGGCAATTATAAAAATCTCGCATTTTTAATCTGGCAATTATAAAAATTTCTCTTTTTTAAAATTACCAAAAATTAATAAATTCGATTTAAACTCATTTTAGCTGCATAGAACGACGTCTGAAACCATAATAAGCATATTTAGAAATTTGTATCTCCTACAGTTTAGCCTGGGCAATTATAAAAATCTCGCATTTTTAATCTGGCAATTATAAAGATCTCTCTTTTTAAAATTACCAAAAATTAATAAATTCGATTTAAACTCATTTTAGCTGCATAGAACGACGTCTTAAATAATAATAAGGACATTTAGAAATTTGTATCACCTACGGTTTAACCTGGGCAATTATAAAAATCTCGCATTTTTAATCTGGCAATTATAAAAATTTCTCTTTTTTAAAATTACCAAAAATTAATAAATTCGATTTAAACTCATTTTAGCTGCATAGAACGACGTCTGAAACCATAATAAGCATATTTAGAAATTTGTATCTCCTACAGTTTAGCCTGGGCAATTATAAAAATCTCGCATTTTTAATCTGGCAATTATAAAGATCTCTCTTTTTAAAATTACCAAAAATTAATAAATTCGATTTAAACTCATTTTAGCTGCATAGAACGACGTCTTAAATAATAATAAGGACATTTAGAAATTTGTATCACCTACGGTTTAGCCTGGGGAATAAAATAATAAATTCGATTTAAACTCATTTTAGCTGCATAGAACGACGTCTTAAGTAATAATAAGGACATTTAGAAATTTGTATCACCTACGGTTTAGCCTGGGGAATTATAAAAATCTCGCATTTATAAAATTACGAAAAATTAATAAATTCGATTTAAACTCATTTTAGCTGCATAGAACGACGTCTGAAACCATAATAAGCATATTTAGAAATTTGTATCTCCTACAGTTTAGCCTGGGCAATTATAAAAATCTCGCATTTTTAATCTGGCAATTATAAAGATCTCTCTTTTTAAAATTACCAAAAATTAATAAATTCGATTTAAACTCATTTTAGCTGCATAGAACGACGTCTTAAATAATAATAAGGACATTTAGAAATTTGTATCACCTACGGTTTAGCCTGGGGAATAAATTAATAAATTCGATTTAAACTCATTTTAGCTGCATAGAACGACGTCTTAAGTAATAATAAGGACATTTAGAAATTTGTATCACCTACGGTTTAGCCTGGGGAATTATAAAAATCTCGCATTTATAAAATTACCAAAAATTAATAAATTCGTTTTAAATTCATTTTAGCTGTATAGAACGACGTCTGAAACCATAATAAGCATATTTAGAAATTTGTATCTCCTACAGTTTAGCCTGGGCAATTATAAAAATCTCGCATTTTTAATCTGGCAATTATAAAAATCTCTCTTTTTTAAAATTACCAAAAATTAATAGATTCGATTTAAACTCATTTTAGCTGCATAGAACGACGTCTTAAATAATAATAAGGACATTTAGAAATTTGTATCACCTACGGTTTAGCCTGGGGAATAAATTAATAAATTCGATTTAAACTCATTTTAGCTGCATAGAACGACGTCTTAAGTAATAATAAGGACATTTAGAAATTTGTATCACCTACGGTTTAGCCTGGGGAATTATAAAAATCTCGCATTTATAAAATTACCAAAAATTAATAAATTCGTTTTAAATTCATTCTAGCTGCATAGAACGACGTGTGAAACCATAATAAGCATATTTAGAAATTTGTATCTCCTACAGTTTAGCCTGGGCAATTATAAAAATCTCGCATTTTTAATCAGGCAATTATAAAAATCTCTCTTTTTTAAAATTACCAAAAATTAATAAATTCGATTTAAACTCATTTTAGCTGCATAGAACGACGTGTGAAACCATAATAAGCATATTTAGAAATTTGTATCTCCTACAGTTTAGCCTGGGCAATTATAAAAATCTCGCATTTTTAATCAGGCAATTATAAAAATCTCTCTTTTTTAAAATTACCAAAAATTAATAAATTCGGCTTAAACTCATTTTAGCTGCATAGAACGACGTCTTAAATAATAATAAGGACATTTAGAAATTTTTATCACCTATGGTTTAGTCTGGGGAATTATAAAAATCTGGCATTTATAAAATTACCAAAAATTAATAAATTCGATTTAAATTCATTTTAGCTGTATAGAACGACGTGTGAAACCATAATAAGCATATTTAGAAATTTGTATCTCCTACAGTTTAGCCTGGGCAATTATAAAAATCTCGCATTTTTAATCAGGCAATTATAAAAATCTCTCTGTTTTAAAATTACCAAAAATTAATAAATTCGATTTAAACTCATTTTAGCTGCATAGAACGACGTCTTAAGTAATAATAAGGACATTTAGAAATTTGTATCACCTACGGTTTAGCCTGCTGAATTATAAAAATCTCGCATTTATAAAATTACCAAAAATTAATAAATTCGTTTTAAATTCATTTTAGCTGCATAGAACGACGTCTGAAACCATAATAAGCATATTTAGAAATTTGTATCTCCTACAGTTTAGCCTGGGCAATTATAAAAATCTCGCATTTTCAATCTGGCAATTATAAAAATCTCTCTTTTTTAAAATTACCAAAAATTAATAAATTCGGCTTAAACTCATTTTAGCTGCATAGAACGACGTCATAAGTAATAATAAGGACATTTAGAAATTTGTATCACCTACGGTTTAGCCTGCAGAATTACAAAAATCTCACATTTATAAAATTACCAAAAATTAATAAATTCGTTTTAAATTCATTTTAGCTGCATAGAACGACGTCTGAAACCATAATAAGCATATTTAGAAATTTGTATCTCCTACAGTTTAGCCTGGGCAATTATAAAAATCTCGCATTTTCAATCTGGCAATTATAAAAATCTCTCTTTTTTAAAATTACCAAAAATTAATAAATTCGTTTTAAATTCATTTTAGCTGCATAGAACGACGTCTGAAACCATAATAAGCATATTTAGAAATTTGTATCTCCTACAGTTTAGTCTGGGCAATTATAAAAATCTCGCATTTTCAATCTGGCAATTATAAAATCTCTCTTTTTTAAAATTACCAAAAATTAATAAATTCGGCTTAAACTCATTTTAGCTGCATAGAACGACGTCTTAAATAATAATAAGGACATTTAGAAATTTTTATCACCTACGGTTTAGCCTGGGGAATTATAAAAATCTCGCATTTATAAAATTACCAAAAATTAATAAATTCGATTTAAACTCATTTTAGCTGCATAGAACGACGTCTGAAACCATAATAAACATATTTAGAAATTTGTATCTCCTACAGTTTAGCCGGGGCAATTATAAAAATCTCGCATTTTTAATCTGGCAATTATAAAAATCTGTCTTTTTTAAAATTACCAAAAATTAATAAATTCGATTTAAACTCATTTTAGCTGCATAGAACGACGTCTGAAACCATAATAAACATATTTAGAAATTTGTATCTCCTACAGTTTAGCCTGGGCAATTATAAAAATCTCGCATTTTTAATCTGGCAATTATAAAAATCTCTCTTTTTTAAAATTACCAAAAATTAATAAATTCGATTTAAACTCATTTTAGCTGCATAGAACGACGTCTTAAGTAATAATAAGGACATTTAGAAATTTGTATCACCTACGGTTTAGCCTGCAGAATTATAAAAATCTCCCATTTATAAAATTAACAAAAATTAATAAATTCGTTTTAAATTCATTTTAGCTGCATAGAGCGACGTCTGAAACCTTAATAAGCATATTTAGAAATTTGTATCTCCTACAGTTTAGCCTGGGCAATTATAAAAATCTCGCATTTTTAATCTGGCAATTATAAAAATCTCTCTTTTTTAAAATTACCAAAAATTAATAAATTCGATTTAAACTCATTTTAGCTGCATAGAACGACGTCTTAAGTAATAATAAGGACATTTAGAAATTTGTATCACCTACGGTTTAGCCTGGGGAATTATAAAAATCTCGCATTTATAAAATTACCAAAAATTAATAAATTCGTTTTAAATTCATTTTAGCTGCATAGAACGACGTCTGAAACCATAATAAGCATATTTAGAAATTTGTATCTCCTACAGTTTAGCCTGGGCAATTATAAAAATCTCGCATTTTTAATCTGGCAATTATAAAAATCTCTCTTTTTTAAAATTACCAAAAATAAATAAATTCGGCTTAAACTCATTTTAGCTGCATAGAACGACGTCTTAAGTAATAATAAGGACATTTAGAAATTTGTATCACCTACGGTTTAGCCTGGGGAATTATAAAAATCTCGCATTTATAAAATTACCAAAAATTAATAAATTCGTTTTAAATTCATTTTAGCTGTATAGAACGTCGTCTGAAACCATAATAAGCATATTTAGAAATTTGTATCTCCTACAGTTTAGCCTGGGCAATTATAAAATTCTCGCATTTTTAATCTGGCAATTATAAAAATCTCTCTTTTTTAAAATTACCAAAAATTAATAAATTCGATTTAAACTCATTTTAGCTGCATAGAACGACGTCTTAAATAATAATAAGGACATTTAGAAATTTGTATCACCTACGGTTTAGCCTGGAGAATTATAAATCTCGCATTTATAAAATTACCAAAAATTAATAAATTCGTTTTAAATTCATTTTAGCTGCATAGAACGACGTCTGAAACCATAATAAGCATATTTAGAAATTTGTATCTCCTACAGTTTAACCTGGGCTTATAAAAATCTCGCATTTTTAATCTGGCAATTATAAAAATCTCTCTTTTTTAAAATTACCAAAAATAAATAAATTCGGCTTAAACTCATTTTAGCTGCATAGAACGACGTCTTAAGTAATAATAAGGACATTTAGAAATTTGTATCACCTACGGTTTAGCCTGGGGAATTATAAAAATCTCGCATTTATAAAATTACCAAAAATTAATAAATTCGTTTTAAATTCATTCTAGCTGCATAGAACGACGTCTGAAACCATAATAACCATATTTAGAAATTTGTATCACCTACAGTTTAGCCTGGGCAATTATAAAAATCTCGCATTTTTAATCTGGCAATTATAAAAATCTCTCTTTTTTAAAATTACCAAAAATAAATAAATTCGATTTAAACTCATTTTAGCTGCATAGAACGACGTCTTAAATAATAATAAGGACATTTAGAAATTTGTATCACCTACGGTTTAGCCTGGGGAATTATAAAAATCTCGCATTTATAAAATTACCAAAAATTAATAAATTCGTTTTAAATTCATTCTAGCTGCATAGAACGACGTGTGAAACCATAATAAGCATATTTAGAAATTTGTATCTCCTACAGTTTAGCCTGGGCAATTATAAAAATCTCGCATTTTTAATCTGGCAATTATAAAAATCTCTCTTTTTTAAAATTACCAAAAATAAATAAATTCGGCTTAAACTCATTTTAGCTGCATAGAACGACGTCTTAAGTAATAATAAGGACATTTAGAAATTTGTATCACCTACGGTTTAGCCTGGGGAATTATAAAAATCTGGCATTTATAAAATTACCAAAAATTAATAAATTCGTTTTAAATTCATTTTAGCTGCATAGAACGACGTCTGAAACCATAATAAGCATATTTAGAAATTTGTATCTCCTACAGTTTAGCCTGGGCAATTATAAAATTCTCGCATTTTTAATCTGGCAATTATAAAAATCTCTCTTTTTTAAAATTACCAAAAATTAATAAATTCGATTTAAACTCATTTTAGCTGCATAGAACGACGTCTTAAATAATAATAAGGACATTTAGAAATTTGTATCACCTACGGTTTAGCCTGGAGAATTATAAATCTCGCATTTATAAAATTACCAAAAATTAATAAATTCGTTTTAAATTCATTTTAGCTGCATAGAACGACGTCTGAAACCATAATAAGCATATTTAGAAATTTGTATCTCCTACAGTTTAACCTGGGCTTATAAAAATCTCGCATTTTTAATCTGGCAATTATAAAAATCTCTCTTTTTAAAATTACCAAAAATTAATAAATTCGATTTAAACTCATTTTAGCTGCATAGAACTTCGTCTTAAATAATAATAAGGACATTTAGAAATTTGTATCACCTACGGTTTAGCCTGGGGAATTATAAAAATCTCGCATTTATAAAATTACCAAAAATTAATAAATTCGTTTTAAATTCATTCTAGCTGCATAGAACGACGTCTGAAACCATAATAACCATATTTAGAAATTTGTATCACCTACAGTTTAGCCTGGGCAATTATAAAAATCTCGCATTTTTTATCTGGCAATTATAAAAATTTCTCTTTTTTAAAATTACCAAAAATTAATAAATTCGATTTAAACTCATTTTAGCTGCATAGAACGACGTTTTAAATAATAATAAGGACATTTAGAAATTTGTATCACCTACGGTTTAACCTGGGCAATTATAAAAATCTCGCATTTTTAATCTGGCAATTATAAAAATCTCTCTCTTTAAAATTACCAAAAATTAATAAATTCGATTTAAACTCATTTTAGCTGCATAGAACGACGTCTGAAACCATAATAAGCATATTTAGAAATTTGTATCTCCTACAGTTTAGCCTGGGCAATTATAAAATTCTCGCATTTTTAATCTGGCAATTATAAAGATCTCTCTTTTTTAAAATTACCAAAAATTAATAAATTCGATTTAAACTCATTTTAGCTGCATAGAACGACGTCTTAAATAATAATAAGGACATTTAGAAATTTGTATCACCTACGGTTTAGCCTGGGGAATTATAAAAATCTCGCATTTATAAAATTACCAAAAATTAATAAATTCGTTTTAAATTCATTCTAGCTGCATAGAACGACGTGTGAAACCATAATAAGCATATTTTGAAATTTGTATCTCCTACAGTTTAGCCTGGGCAGTTATAAAAATCTTGCATTTTTAATCTGGCAATTATAAAAATCTCTCTTTTTTAAAATTACCAAAAATTAATAAATTCGATTTAAACTCATTTTAGCTGCATAGAACGACGTCTTAAATAATAATAAGGACATTTAGAAATTTGTATCACCTACGGTTTAGCCTGGGGAATTATAAAAATCTGGCATTTATAAAATTACCAAAAATTAATAAATTCGTTTTAAATTCATTCTAGCTGCATAGAACGACGTGTGAAACCATAATAAGCATATTTAGAAATTTGTATCTCCTACAGTTTAGCCTGGGCAATTATAAAAATCTCGCATTTTTAATCTGGCAATAATAAAAATCTCTCTTTTTTAAAATTACCAAAAATAAATAAATTCGGCTTAAACTAATTTTATCTGCATAGAACGACGTCTTAAATAATAATAAGGACATTTAGAAATTTTTATCATCTACGGTTTAGCATGGGGAATTATAAAAATCTGGCATTTATAAAATTACCAAAAATTAATAAATTCGATTTAAATTCATTTTAGCTGTATAGAACGACGTCTGAAACCATAATAAGCATATTTAGAAATTTGTATCTCCTACAGTTTAGCCTGGGCAATTATAAAAATCTCGCATTTTTAATCTGGCAATTATAAAAATCTCTCTTTTTTAAAATTACCAAAAATTAATAAATTCGATTTAAACTCATTTTAGCTGCATAGAACGATGTCTTAAATAATAATAAGGACATTTAGAAATTTGTATCACCTACGGTCTAGCCTGGGGAATTATAAAAATCTCGCATTTATAAAATTACCAAAAATTAATAAATTCGTTTTAAATTCATTCTAGCTGCATAGAACGACGTCTGAAACCATAATAAACATATTTAGAGATTTGTATCTCCTACAGTTTAACCTGGGCAATTATAAAAATCTCGCATTTTTAATCCGGCAATTATAAAAATCTCTCTTTTTAAAATTACCAAAAATTAATAAATTCGATTTAAACTCATTTTAGCTGCATAGAACGACGTCTTAAATAATAATAAGGACATTTAGAAATTTGTATCACCTACGGTTTAACCTGGGCAATTATAAAAATCTCGCATTTTTAATCTGGCAATTATAAAAATTTCTCTTTTTTAAAATTACCAAAAATTAATAAATTCGATTTAAACTCATTTTAGCTGCATAGAACGACGTCTGAAACCATAATAAGCATATTTAGAAATTTGTATCTCCTACAGTTTAGCCTGGGCAATTATAAAAATCTCGCATTTTTAATCTGGCAATTATAAAGATCTCTCTTTTTAAAATTACCAAAAATTAATAAATTCGATTTAAACTCATTTTAGCTGCATAGAACGACGTCTTAAATAATAATAAGGACATTTAGAAATTTGTATCACCTACGGTTTAGCCTGGGGAATAAATTCATAAATTCGATTTAAACTCATTTTAGCTGCATAGAACGACGTCTTAAGTAATAATAAGGACATTTAGAAATTTGTATCACCTACGGTTTAGCCTGGGGAATTATAAAAATCTGGCATTTATAAAATTACCAAAAATTAATAAATTCGATTTAAACTCATTTTAGCTGCATAGAACGACGTCTGAAACCATAATAAGCATATTTAGAAATTTGTATCTCCTACAGTTTAGCCTGGGCAATTATAAAAATCTCGCATTTTTAATCTGGCAATTATAAAGATCTCTCTTTTTAAAATTACCAAAAATTAATAAATTCGATTTAAACTCATTTTAGCTGCATAGAACGACGTCTTAAATAATAATAAGGACATTTAGAAATTTGTATCACCTACGGTTTAGCCTGGGGAATAAATTAATAAATTCGATTTAAACTCATTTTAGCTGCATAGAACGACGTCTTAAGTAATAATAAGGACATTTAGAAATTTGTATCACCTACGGTTTAGCCTGGGGAATTATAAAAATCTCGCATTTATAAAATTACCAAAAATTAATAAATTCGTTTTAAATTCATTTTAGCTGTATAGAACGACGTCTGAAACCATAATAAGCATATTTAGAAATTTGTATCTCCTACAGTTTAGCCTGGGCAATTATAAAAATCTCGCATTTTTAATCTGGCAATTATAAAAATCTCTCTTTTTTAAAATTACCAAAAATTAATAGATTCGATTTAAACTCATTTTAGCTATATAGAACGACGTCTTAAATAATAATACGGACATTTAGAAATTTGTATCACCTACGGTTTAGCCTGGGGAATTATAAAAATCTCGCATTTATAAAATTACCAAAAATTAATAAATTCGTTTTAAATTCATTCTAGCTGCATAGAACGACGTGTGAAACCATAATAAGCATATTTAGAAATTTGTATCTCCTACAGTTTAGCCTGGGCAATTATAAAAATCTCGCATTTTTAATCAGGCAATTATAAAAATCTCTCTTTTTTAAAATTACCAAAAATTAATAAATTCGATTTAAACTCATTTTAGCTGCATAGAACGACGTCTTAAGTAATAATAAGGACATTTAGAAATTTGTATCACCTACGGTTTAGCATGCAGAATTACAAAAATCTCGCATTTATAAAATTACCAAAAATTAATAAATTCGTTTTAAATTCATTTTAGCTGCATAGAACGACGTCTGAAACCATAATAAGCAAATTTAGAAATTTGTATCTCCTACAGTTTAGCCTGGGCAATTATAAAAATCTCGCATTTTTAATCTGGCAATTATAAAAATCTCTCTTTTTTAAAATTACCAAAAATTAATAAATTCGGCTTAAACTCATTTTAGCTGCATAGAACGACGTCTTAAATAATAATAAGGACATTTAGAAATTTTTATCACCTATGGTTTAGTCTGGGGAATTATAAAAATCTGGCATTTATAAAATTACCAAAAATTAATAAATTCGATTTAAATTCATTTTAGCTGTATAGAACGACGTGTGAAACCATAATAAGCATATTTAGAAATTTGTATCTCCTACAGTTTAGCCTGGGCAATTATAAAAATCTCGCATTTTTAATCAGGCAATTATAAAAATCTCTCTGTTTTAAAATTACCAAAAATTAATAAATTCGATTTAAACTCATTTTAGCTGCATAGAACGACGTCTTAAGTAATAATAAGGACATTTAGAAATTTGTATCACCTACGGTTTAGCCTGCTGAATTATAAAAATCTCGCATTTATAAAATTACCAAAAATTAATAAATTCGTTTTAAATTCATTTTAGCTGCATAGAACGACGTCTGAAACCATAATAAGCATATTTAGAAATTTGTATCTCCTACAGTTTAGCCTGGGCAATTATAAAAATCTCGCATTTTCAATCTGGCAATTATAAAAATCTCTCTTTTTTAAAATTACCAAAAATTAATAAATTCGGCTTAAACTCATTTTAGCTGCATAGAACGACGTCATAAGTAATAATAAGGACATTTAGAAATTTGTATCACCTACGGTTTAGCCTGCAGAATTACAAAAATCTCACATTTATAAAATTACCAAAAATTATTAAATTCGTTTTAAATTCATTTTAGCTGCATAGAACGACGTCTGAAACCATAATAAGCATATTTAGAAATTTGTATCTCCTACAGTTTAGCCTGGGCAATTATAAAAATCTCGCATTTTCAATCTGGCAATTATAAAAATCTCTCTTTTTTAAAATTACCAAAAATTAATAAATTCGGCTTAAACTCATTTTAGCTGCATAGAACGACGTCTTAAATAATAATAAGGACATTTAGAAATTTTTATCACCTACGGTTTAGCCCGGGCAATTATAAAAATCTCGCATTTTTAATCTGGCAATTATAAAAATCTGTCTTTTTTAAAATTACCAAAAATTAATAAATTCGATTTAAACACATTTTAGCTGCATAGAACGACGTCATAAGTAATAATAAGGACATTTAGAAATTTGTATCACCTACGGTTTAGCCTGCAGAATTACAAAAATCTCACATTTATAAAATTACCAAAAATTAATAAATTCGTTTTAAATTCATTTTAGCTGCATAGAACGACGTCTGAAACCATAATAAGCATATTTAGAAATTTGTATCTCCTACAGTTTAGTCTGGGCAATTATAAAAATCTCGCATTTTCAATCTGGCAATTATAAAAATCTCTCTTTTTTAAAATTACCAAAAATTAATAAATTCGGCTTAAACTCATTTTAGCTGCATAGAACGACGTCTTAAATAATAATAAGGACATTTAGAAATTTTTATCACCTACGGTTTAGCCTGGGGAATTATAAAAATCTCGCATTTATAAAATTACCAAAAATTAATAAATTCGATTTAAACTCATTTTAGCTGCATAGAACGACGTCTGAAACCATAATAAACATATCTAGAAATTTGTATCTCCTACAGTTTAGCCGGGGCAATTATAAAAATCTCGCATTTTTAATCTGGCAATTATAAAAATCTGTCTTTTTTAAAATTACCAAAAATTAATAAATTCGATTTAAACTCATTTTAGCTGCATAGAACGACGTCTGAAACCATAATAAACATATTTAGAAATTTGTATCTCCTACAGTTTAGCCTGGGCAATTATAAAAATCTCGCATTTTTAATCTGGCAATTATAAAAATCTCTCTTTTTTAAAATTACCAAAAATTAATAAATTCGATTTAAACTCATTTTAGCTGCATAGAACGACGTCTTAAGTAATAATAAGGACATTTAGAAATTTGTATCACCTACGGTTTAGCCTGCAGAATCATAAAAATCTCGCATTTATAAAATTAACAAAAATTAATAAATTCGTTTTAAATTCATTTTAGCTGCATAGAGCGACGTCTGAAACCATAATAAGCATATTTAGAAATTTGTATCTCCTACAGTTTAGCCTGGGCAATTATAAAAATCTCGCATTTTTAATCTGGCAATTATAAAAATCTCTCTTTTTTAAAATTACCAAAAATTAATAAATTCGATTTAAACTCATTTTAGCTGCATAGAACGACGTCTTAAGTAATAATAAGGACATTTAGAAATTTGTATCACCTACGGTTTAGCCTGGGGAATTATAAAAATCTCGCATTTATAAAATTACCAAAAATTAATAAATTCGTTTTAAATTCATTTTAGCTGCATAGAACGACGTCTGAAACCATAATAAGCATATTTAGAAATTTGTATCTCCTACAGTTTAGCCTGGGCAATTATAAAAATCTCGCATTTTTAATCTGGCAATTATAAAAATCTCTCTTTTTTAAAATTACCAAAAATAAATAAATTCGGCTTAAACTCATTTTAGCTGCATAGAACGACGTCTTAAGTAATAATAAGGACATTTAGAAATTTGTATCACCTACGGTTTAGCCTGGGGAATTATAAAAATCTCGCATTTATAAAATTACCAAAAATTAATAAATTCGTTTTAAATTCATTTTAGCTGTATAGAACGTCGTCTGAAACCATAATAAGCATATTTAGAAATTTGTATCTCCTACAGTTTAGCCTGGGCAATTATAAAATTCTCGCATTTTTAATCTGGCAATTATAAAAATCTCTCTTTTAAAATTACCAAAAATTAATAAATTCGATTTAAACTCATTTTAGCTGCATAGAACGACGTCTTAAATAATAATAAGGACATTTAGAAATTTGTATCACCTACGGTTTAGCCTGGAGAATTATAAATCTCGCATTTATAAAATTACCAAAAATTAATAAATTCGTTTTAAATTCATTTTAGCTGCATAGAACGACGTCTGAAACCATAATAAGCATATTTAGAAATTTGTATCTCCTACAGTTTAACCTGGGCTTATAAAAATCTCGCATTTTTAATCTGGCAATTATAAAAATCTCTCTTTTTAAAATTACCAAAAATTAATAAATTCGATTTAAACTCATTTTAGCTGCATAGAACGACGTCTTAAATAATAATAAGGACATTTAGAAATTTGTATCACCTACGGTTTAGCCTGGGGAATTATAAAAATCTCGCATTTATAAAATTACCAAAAATTAATAAATTCGTTTTAAATTCATTCTAGCTGCATAGAACGACGTCTGAAACCATAATAACCATATTTAGAAATTTGTATCACCTACAGTTTAGCCTGGACAATTATAAAAATCTCGCATTTTTAATCTGGCAATTATAAAAATCTCTCTTTTTTAAAATTACCAAAAATAAATAAATTCGGCTTAAACTCATTTTAGCTGCATAGAACGACGTCTTAAGTAATAATAAGGACATTTAGAAATTTGTATCACCTACGGTTTAGCCTGGGGAATTATAAAAATCTCGCATTTATAAAATAACCAAAAATTAATAAATTCGATTTAAACTCATTTTAGCTGCATAGAACGAAGTCTAAAACCATAATAAGCATATTTAGTAATTTGTATCTCCTACAGTTTAGCCTGGGCAATTATAAAAATCTCGCATTTTTAATCTGGAAATTATAAAAATCTCTCTTTTTTAAAATTACCAAAAATTAATAAATTCGATTTAAACTCATTTTAGCTGCATAGAACGACGTCTTAAATAATAATAAGGACATTTAGAAATTTGTATCACCTACGGTTTAGCCTGGGGAATTATAAAAATCTCGCATTTATAAAATTACCAAAAATTAATAAATTCGTTTTAAATTCATTTTAGCTGCATAGAACGACGTCTGAAACCATAATAAGC
Organism: Melanotus villosus; assembly: GCA_963082815.1. NCBI lineage: Eukaryota > Metazoa > Arthropoda > Insecta > Coleoptera > Elateridae > Melanotus > Melanotus villosus. Next base: position 33,826,123 of record OY720419.1, on the reverse strand, counting down.
ATATTTAGTAATTTGTATCTCCTACAGTTTAGCCTGGGCAATTATAAAAATCTCGCATTTTTAATCTGGAAATTATAAAAATCTCTCTTTTTTAAAATTACCAAAAATTAATAGATTCGATTTAAACTCATTTTAGCTGTATAGAACGACGTCTTAAATAATAATACGGACATTTAGAAATTTGTATCACCTACGGTTTAGCCTGGGGAATTATAAAAATCGCGCATTTATAAAATTACCAAAAATTAATAAATTCGTTTTAAATTCATTCTAGCTGCATAGAACGACGTGTGAAACCATAATAAGCATATTTAGAAATTTGTATCTCCTACAGTTTAGCCTGGGCAATTATAAAAATCTCGCATTTTTAATCAGGCAATTATAAAAATCTCTCTTTTTTAAAATTACCAAAAATTAATAAATTCGATTTAAACTCATTTTAGCTGCATAGAACGACGCCTTAAGTAATAATAAGGACATTTAGAAATTTGTATCACCTACGGTTTAGCCTGCAGAATTACAAAAATCTCGCATTTATAAAATTACCAAAAATTAATAAATTCGTTTTAAATTCATTTTAGCTGCATAGAACGACGTCTGAAACCATAATAAGCATATTTAGAAATTTGTATCTCCTACAGTTTAGCCTGGGCAATTATAAAAATCTCGCATTTTTAATCTGGCAATTATAAAAATCTGTCTTTTTTAAAATTACCAAAAATTAATAAATTCGGCTTAAACTCATTTTAGCTGCATAGAACGACGTCTTAAATAATAATAAGGACATTTAGAAATTTTTATCACCTACGGTTTAGCCTGGGGAATTATAAAAATCTCGCATTTATAAAATAACCAAAAATTAATAAATTCGATTTAAACTCATTTTAGCTGCATAGAACGAAGTCTAAAACCATAATAAGCATATTTAGTAATTTGTATCTCCTACAGTTTAGCCTGGGCAATTATAAAAATCTCGCATTTTTAATCTGGAAATTATAAAAATCTCGCATTTATTAAATTACCAAAAATTAATAAATTCGTTTTAAATTCATTTTAGCTGCATAGAACGACGCCTTAAATAATAATAAACATATTTAGAAATTTGTATCTCCTACAGTTTAGCCTGTGCAATTATAAAAATCTCGCATTTTTAATCTGGCAATTATAAAAATCTCTCTTTTTTAAAATTACCAAAAATTAATAAATTCGATTTAAACTCTTTTTAGCTGGATAGAACGACGTCTTAAATAATAATAAGGAAATTTAGAAATTTGTATCACCTACGGTTTAGCCTGGGGAATTATAAAAATCTCGCATTTATAAAATTACCAAAAATTAATAAATTCGTTTTAAATTCATTTTAGCTGGATACAACGACGTCTGAATCCATAATAAGCATATTTAGTAATTTGTATCTCCTACAGTTTAGCCTGGGCAATTATAAAAATCTCGCATTTTTAATCTGGAAATTATAAAAATCTCTCTTTTTTAAAATTACCAAAAATTAATAAATTCGATTTAAACTCATTTTAGCTGCATAGAACGACGTCTTAAATAATAATAAGGACATTTAGAAATTTGTATCACCTACGGTTTAGCCTGGGGAATTATAAAAATCTCGCATTTATAAAATTACCAAAAATTAATAAATTCGTTTTAAATTCATTTTAGCTGCATAGAACGACGTCTGAAACCATAATAAGCATATTTAGTAATTTGCATCTCCTACAGTTTAGCCTGGGCAATTATAAAAATCTCGCATTTTTAATCTGGAAATTATAAAAATCTCCCTTTTTTAAAATTACCAAAAATTAATAAATTCGATTTAAACTCATTTTAGCTGTATAGAACGACGTCTTAAGTAATAATAAGGACATTTAGAAATTTGTATCACCTACGGTTTAGCCTGGGGAATTATAAAAATCTCGCATTTATAAAATTACCAAAAATTAATAAATTCGTTTTAAATTCATTTTAGCTGCATAGAACGACGTCTGAAACCATAATAAGCATATTTAGTAATTTGTATCTCCTACAGTTTAGCCTGGGCAATTATAAAAATCTCGCATTTTTAATCTGGAAATTATAAAAATCTCTCTTTTTTAAAATTACCAAAAATTAATAAATTCGATTTTAACTCATTTTAGCTGCATAGAACGACGTCTTAAATAATAATAAGGACATTTAGAAATTTGTATCACCTACGGTTTAGCCTGGAGAATTATAAATCTCGGATTTATAAAATTACCAAAAATTAATAAATTCGTTTTAAATTCATTTTAGCTGCATAGAACGACGTCTGAAACCATAATAAGCATATTTAGAGATTTGTATCTCCTACAGTTTAACCTGGGCAATTATAAAAATCTCGCATTTTTAATCTGGCAATTATAAAAATCTCTCTTTTTAAAATTACCAAAAATTAATAAATTCGATTTAAACTCATTTTAGCTGCATAGAACGACGTCTTAAATAATAATAAGGACATTTAGAAATTTGTATCACCTACGGTTTAACCTGGGCAATTATAAAAATCTCGCATTTCTAATCTGGCAATTATAAAAATTTCTCTTTTTTAAAATTACCAAAAATTAATAAATTCGATTTAAACTCATTTTAGCTGCATAGAACGACGTCTGAAACCATAATAAGCATATTTAGAAATTTGTATCTCCTACAGTTTAGCCTGGGCAATTATAAAAATCTCGCATTTTTAATCTGGCAATTATAAAGATCTCTCTTTTTAAAATTACCAAAAATTAATAAATTCGATTTAAACTCATTTTAGCTGCATAGAACGACGTCTTAAATAATAATAAGGACATTTAGAAATTTGTATCACCTACGGTTTAGCCTGGGGAATAAATTAATAAATTCGATTTAAACTCATTTTAGCTGCATAGAACGACGTCTTAAGTAATAATAAGGACATTTAGAAATTTGTATCACCTACGGTTTAGCCTGGGGAATTATAAAAATCTCGCATTTATAAAATTACCAAAAATTAATAAATTCGATTTAAACTCATTTTAGCTGCATAGAACGACGTCTGAAACCATAATAAGCATATTTAGAAATTTGTATCTCCTACAGTTTAGTCTGGGCAATTATAAAAATCTCGCATTTTTAATCTGGCAATTATAAAAATCTGTCTTTTTTAAAATTACCAAAAATTAATAAATTCGATTTAAACACATTTTAGCTGCATAGAACGACGTCATAAGTAATAATAAGGACATTTAGAAATTTGTATCACCTACGGTTTAGCCTGCAGAATTACAAAAATCTCACATTTATAAAATTACCAAAAATTAATAAATTCGTTTTAAATTCATTTTAGCTGCATAGAACGACGTCTGAAACCATAATAAGCATATTTAGAAATTTGTATCTCCTACAGTTTAGTCTGGGCAATTATAAAAATCTCGCATTTTCAATCTGGCAATTATAAAAATCTCTCTTTTTTAAAATTACCAAAAATTAATAAATTCGGCTTAAACTCATTTTAGCTGCATAGAACGACGTCTTAAATAATAATAAGGACATTTAGAAATTTTTATCACCTACGGTTTAGCCTGGGGAATTATAAAAATCTCGCATTTATAAAATTACCAAAAATTAATAAATTCGATTTAAACTCATTTTAGCTGCATAGAACGACGTCTGAAACCATAATAAACATATTTAGAAATTTGTATCTCCTACAGTTTAGCCGGGGCAATTATAAAAATCTCGCATTTTTAATCTGGCAATTATAAAAATCTGTCTTTTTTAAAATTACCAAAAATTAATAAATTCGATTTAAACTCATTTTAGCTGCATAGAACGACGTCTGAAACCATAATAAACATATTTAGAAATTTGTATCTCCTACAGTTTAGCCTGGGCAATTATAAAAATCTCGCATTTTTAATCTGGCAATTATAAAAATCTCTCTTTTTTAAAATTACCAAAAATTAATAAATTCGATTTAAACTCATTTTAGCTGCATAGAACGACGTCTTAAGTAATAATAAGGACATTTAGAAATTTGTATCACCTACGGTTTAGCCTGCAGAATTATAAAAATCTCGCATTTATAAAATTAACAAAAATTAATAAATTCGTTTTAAATTCATTTTAGCTGCATAGAACGACGTCTGAAACCATAATAAGCATATTTAGAAATTTGTATCTCCTACAGTTTAGCCTGGGCAATTATAAAAATCTCGCATTTTTAATCTGGCAATTATAAAAATCTCTCTTTTTTAAAATTACCAAAAATAAATAAATTCGGCTTAAACTCATTTTAGCTGCATAGAACGACGTCTTAAGTAATAATAAGGACATTTAGAAATTTGTATCACCTACGGTTTAGCCTGGGGAATTATAAAAATCTCGCATTTATAAAATTACCAAAAATTAATAAATTCGTTTTAAATTCATTTTAGCTGTATAGAACGTCGTCTGAAACCATAATAAGCATATTTAGAAATTTGTATCTCCTACAGTTTAGCCTGGGCAATTATAAAATTCTCGCATTTTTAATCTGGCAATTATAAAAATCTCTCTTTTTTAAAATTACCAAAAATTAATAAATTCGATTTAAACTCATTTTAGCTGCATAGAACGACGTCTTAAATAATAATAAGGACATTTAGAAATTTGTATCACCTACGGTTTAGCCTGGAGAATTATAAATCTCGCATTTATAAAATTACCAAAAATTAATAAATTCGTTTTAAATTCATTTTAGCTGCATAGAACGACGTCTGAAACCATAATAAGCATATTTAGAAATTTGTATCTCCTACAGTTTAACCTGGGCTTATAAAAATCTCGCATTTTTAATCTGGCAATTATAAAAATCTCTCTTTTTAAAATTACCAAAAATTAATAAATTCGATTTAAACTCATTTTAGCTGCATAGAACGACGTCTTAAATAATAATAAGGACATTTAGAAATTTGTATCACCTACGGTTTAGCCTGGGGAATTATAAAAATCTCGCATTTATAAAATTACCAAAAATTAATAAATTCGTTTTAAATTCATTCTAGCTGCATAGAACGACGTCTGAAACCATAATAACCATATTTAGAAATTTGTATCACCTACAGTTTAGCCTGGGCAATTATAAAAATCTCGCATTTTTAATCTGGCAATTATAAAAATCTCTCTTTTTTAAAATTACCAAAAATAAATAAATTCGATTTAAACTCATTTTAGCTGCATAGAACGACGTCTTAAATAATAATAAGGACATTTAGAAATTTGTATCACCTACGGTTTAACCTGGGCAATTATAAAAATCTCGCATTTTTAATCTGGCAATTATAAAAATCTCTCTCTTTAAAATTACCAAAAATTAATAAATTCGATTTAAACTCATTTTAGCTGCATAGAACGACGTCTGAAACCATAATAAGCATATTTAGAAATTTGTATCTCCTACAGTTTAGCCTGGGCAATTATAAAATTCTCGCATTTTTAATCTGGCAATTATAAAAATCTCTCTTTTTTAAAATTACCAAAAATTAATAAATTCGATTTAAACTCATTTTAGCTGCATAGAACGACGTCTTAAATAATAATAAGGACATTTAGAAATTTGTATCACCTACGGTTTAGCCTGGAGAATTATAAAAATCTCGCATTTATAAAATTACCAAAAATTAATAAATTCGTTTTAAATTCATTCTAGCTGTATAGAACGACGTGTGAAACCATAATAAGCATATTTTGAAATTTGTATCTCCTACAGTTTAGCCTGGGCAGTTATAAAAATCTTGCATTTTTAATCTGGCAATTATAAAAATCTCTCTTTTTTAAAATTACCAAAAATTAATAAATTCGATTTAAACTCATTTTAGCTGCATAGAACGACGTCTTAAATAATAATAAGGACATTTAGAAATTTGTATCACCTACGGTTTAGCCTGGGGAATTATAAAAATCTGGCATTTATAAAATTACCAAAAATTAATAAATTCGTTTTAAATTCATTCTAGCTGCATAGAACGACGTGTGAAACCATAATAAGCATATTTAGAAATTTGTATCTCCTACAGTTTAGCCTGGGCAATTATAAAAATCTCGCATTTTTAATCTGGCAATAATAAAAATCTCTCTTTTTTAAAATTACCAAAAATAAATAAATTCGGCTTAAACTCATTTTATCTGCATAGAACGACGTCTTAAATAATAATAAGGACATTTAGAAATTTTTATCATCTACGGTTTAGCATGGGGAATTATAAAAATCTGGCATTTATAAAATTACCAAAAATTAATAAATTCGATTTAAATTCATTTTAGCTGTATAGAACGACGTCTGAAACCATAATAAGCATATTTAGAAATTTGTATCTCCTACAGTTTAGCCTGGGCAATTATAAAAATCTCGCATTTTTAATCTGGCAATTATAAAAATCTCTCTTTTTTAAAATTACCAAAAATTAATAAATTCGATTTAAACTCATTTTAGCTGCATAGAACGATGTCTTAAATAATAATAAGGACATTTAGAAATTTGTATCACCTACGGTCTAGCCTGGGGAATTATAAAAATCTCGCATTTATAAAATTACCAAAAATTAATAAATTCGTTTTAAATTCATTCTAGCTGCATAGAACGACGTGTGAAACCATAATAAGCATATTTAGAAATTTGTATCTCCTACAGTTTAGCCTGGGCAATTATAAAAATCTCGCATTTTTAATCTGGGAATTATAAAAATCTCTCTTTTTTTAAATTACCAAAAATAAATAAATTCGTCTTAAACTCATTTTAGCTGCATAGAACGACGTCTTAAATAATAATAAGGACATTTAGAAATTCGTATCACCTACGGTTTAGCCTGGGGAATTATAAAAATCTCGCATTTATAAAATTACCAAAAATTAATAAATTCGTTTTAAATTCATTTTAGCTGCATAGAACGACGTCTGAAACCATAATAAGCATATTTAGAAATTTGTATCTCCTACAGTTTAGCCTGGGCAATTATAAAAATCTCGCATTTTTAATCTGGCAATTATAAAAATCTCTCTTTTTTAAAATTACCAAAAATTAATAAATTCGATTTAAACTCATTTTAGCTGCATAGAACGATGTCTTAAATAATAATAAGGACATTTAGAAATTTGTATCACCTACGGTCTAGCCTGGGGAATTATAAAAATCTCGCATTTATAAAATTACCAAAAATTAATAAATTCGTTTTAAATTCATTCTAGCTGCATAGAACGACGTGTGAAACCATAATAAGCATATTTAGAAATTTGTATCTCCTACAGTTTAGCCTGGGCAATTATAAAAATCTCGCATTTTTAATCTGGGAATTATAAAAATCTCTCTTTTTTTAAATTACCAAAAATAAATAAATTCGGCTTAAACTCATTTTAGCTGCATAGAACGACGTCTTAAATAATAATAAGGACATTTAGAAATGTTTATCATCTACGGTTTAGCCTGGGGAATTATAAAAATCTGGCATTTATAAAATTACCAAAAATTAATAAATTCGATTTAAATTCATGTTAGCTGTATAGAACGACGTCTGAAACCATAATAAGCATATTTAGAAATTTGTATCTCCTACAGTTTAGCCTGGGCAATTATAAAAATCTCGCATTTTTAATTAGGCAATTATCAAAATCTCTCTTTTTTAAAATTACCAAAAATTAATAAATTCGGCTTAAACTCATTTTAGCTGCATAGAACGACGTCTTAAATAATAATAAGGACATTTAGAAATTTTTATCACCTACGGTTTAGCCTGGGGAATTATAAAAATCTCGCATTTATAAAATTACCAAAAATTAATAAATTCGATTTAAACTCATTCTAGCTGCATAGAACGACGTGTGAAACCATAATAAGCATATTTAGAAATTTGTATCTCCTACAGTTTAGCCTGGGCAATTATAAAAATCTCGCATTTTTAATCTGGGAATTATAAAAATCTCTCTTTTTTTAAATTACCAAAAATAAATAAATTCGGCTTAAACTCATTTTAGCTGCATAGAACGACGTCTTAAATAATAATAAGGACATTTAGAAATTCGTATCACCTACGGTTTAGCCTGGGGAATTATAAAAATCTCGCATTTATAAAATTACCAAAAATTAATAAATTCGTTTTAAATTCATTTTAGCTGCATAGAACGACGTCTGAAACCATAATAAGCATATTTAGAAATTTGTATCTCCTACAGTTTAGCCTGGGCAATTATAAAAATCTCGCATTTTTAATCTGGCAATTATAAAAATCTCTCTTTTTTAAAATTACCAAAAATTAATAAATTCGATTTAAACTCATTTTAGCTGCATAGAACGATGTCTTAAATAATAATGACATTTAGAAATTTGTATCACCTACGGTCTAGCCTGGGGAATTATAAAAATCTCGCATTTATAAAATTACCAAAAATTAATAAATTCGTTTTAAATTCATTCTAGCTGCATAGAACGACGTGTGAAACCATAATAAGCATATTTAGAAATTTGTATCTCCTACAGTTTAGCCTGGGCAATTATAAAAATCTCGCATTTTTAATCTGGGAATTATAAAAATCTCTCTTTTTTTAAATTACCAAAAATAAATAAATTCGGCTTAAACTCATTTTAGCTGCATAGAACGACGTCTTAAATAATAATAAGGACATTTAGAAATGTTTATCATCTACGGTTTAGCCTGGGGAATTATAAAAATCTGGCATTTATAAAATTACCAAAAATTAATAAATTCGATTTAAATTCATGTTAGCTGTATAGAACGACGTCTGAAACCATAATAAGCATATTTAGAAATTTGTATCTCCTACAGTTTAGCCTGGGCAATTATAAAAATCTCGCATTTTTAATTAGGCAATTATCAAAATCTCTCTTTTTTAAAATTACCAAAAATTAATAAATTCGTCTTAAACTCATTTTAGCTGCATAGAACGACGTCTTAAATAATAATAAGGACATTTAGAAATTTTTATCACCTACGGTTTAGCCTGGGGAATTATAAAAATCTCGCATTTATAAAATTACCAAAAATTAATAAATTCGATTTAAACTCATTTTAGCTGCATAGAACGACGTCTGAAACCATAATAAGCATATTTAGAAATTTGTATCTCCTACAGTTTAGCCTGGGCAATTATAAAAATCTCGCATTTTTAATCTGGCAATTATAAAAATCTCTCTTTTTTAAAATTACCAAAAATTAATAAATTCGATTTAAACTCATTTTAGCTGCATAGAACGACGTCTTAAGTAATAATAAGGACATTTAGAAATTTGTATCACCTACGGTTTAGCCTGCAGAATTATAAAAATCTCGCATTTATAAAATTACCAAAAATTAATAAATTCGTTTTAAATTCATTTTAGCTGCATAGAACGGCGTCTGAAACCATAATAAGCATATTTAGAAATTTGTATCTCCTACAGTTTAGCCTGGGCAATTATAAAAATCTCGTATTTTTAATCTGGCAATTATAAAAATCTGTCTTTTTTAAAATTACCAAAAATTAATAAATTCGATTTAAACTCATTTTAGCTGCATAGAACGACGTCTTAAGTAATAATAAGGACATTTAGAAATTTGTATCACCTACGGTTTAGCCTGGGGAATTATAAAAATCTCGCGTTTATAAAATTACCAAAAATTAATAAATTCGTTTTAAATTCATTTTAGCTGCATAGAACGACGTCTGAAACCATAATTAGCATATTTAGAACTTTTGTATCTCCTACAGTTTAGCCTGGGCAATTATAAAAATCTCGCATTTTTAATCTGGCAATAATAAAAATCTCTCTATTTTAAAATTACCAAAAATAAATAAATTCCGCTTAAACTCATTTTAGCTGCATAGAACGACGTCTTAAATAATAATAAGGACATTTAGGAATTTTTATCATCTACGGTTTAGCCTGGGGAATTATAAAAATCTGGCATTTATAAAATTACCAAAAATTAATAAATTCGATTTAAATTCATTTTAGCTGTATAGAACGACGTCTGAAACCATAATAAGCATATTTAGAAATTTGTATCTCCTACAGTTTAGCCTGGGCAATTATAAAAATCTCGCATTTTTAATCTGGCAATTATAAAAATCTGTCTTTTTTAAAATTAACAAAAATTAATAAATTCGATTTAAACTCATTTTAGCTGCATAGAACCACGTCTTAAGTAATAATAAGGACATTTAGAAATTTGTATCACCTACGGTTTAGCCTGCAGAATTATAAAAATCTCGCATTTATAAAATTACCAAAAATTAATAAATTCGTTTTAAATTCATTTTAGCTGCATAGAACGACGTCTGAAACCATAATAAGCATATTTAGAAATTTGTATCTCCTTCGGTTTAGCCTGGGCAATTATAAAAATCTCGCATTTTTAATCCGGCAATTATAAAAATCTGTCTTTTTTAAAATTACCAAAAATTAATAAATTCGATTTAAACTCACTTTAGCTGCATAGAACGACGTCTTAAGTAATAATAAGGACATTTAGAAATTTGTATCACCTACGGTTTAGCCTGCAGAATTATAAAAATCTCGCATTTATAAAATTACCAAAAATTAATAAATTCGTTTTAAATTCATTTTAGCTGCATAGAACGACGTCTGAAACCATAATAAGCATATTTAGAAATTTGTATCTCCTACAGTTTAGCCTGGGCAATTATAAAAATATCGCATTTTTAATCTGGCAATTATAAAAATCTGTCTTTTTTAAAATTACCAAAAATTAATAAATTCGATTTAAACTCATTTTAGCTGCATAGAACGACGTCTTAAGTAATAATAAGGACATTTAGAAATTTGTATCACCTACGGTTTAGCCTGGGGAATTATAAAAATCTCGCATTTATAAAATTACTAAAAATTAATAAATTCGTTTTAAATTCATTTTAGCTGCATAGAACGACGTCTGAAACCATAATAAGCATATTTAGAAATTTGTATCTCCTACAGTTTAGCCTGGGCAATTATAAAAATCTCGCATTTTGAATCTGGCAATTATAAAAATCTCTCTTTTTTAAAATTACCAAAAATTAATAAATTCGATTTAAACTCATTTTAGCTGCATAGAACGACGTCTTAAATAATAATAAGGACATTTAGAAATTTGTATCACCTACGGTTTAGCCTGGGGAATTATAAAAATCTCGCATTTATAAAATTACCAAAAATTAATAAATTCGTTTTAAATTCATTCTAGCTGCATAGAACGACGTGTGAAACCATAATAAGCATATTTTGAAATTTGTATCTCCTACAGTTTAGCCTGGGCAGTTATAAAAATCTCGCATTTTTAATCTGGCAATTATAAAAATCTCTCTTTTTTAAAATTACCAAAAATTAATAAATTCGATTTAAACTCATTTTAGCTGCATAGAACGACGTCTTAAATAATAATAAGGACATTTAGAAATTTGTATCACCTACGGTTTAGCCTGGGGAATTATAAAAATCTGGCATTTATAAAATTACCAAAAATTAATAAATTCGTTTTAAATTCATTCTAGCTGCATAGAACGACGTGTGAAACCATAATAAGCATATTTAGAAATTTGTATCTCCTACAGTTTAGCCTGGGCAATTATAAAAATCTCGCATTTTTAATCTGGCAATAATAAAAATCTCTCTTTTTTAAAATTACCAAAAATTAATAAATTCGGCTTAAACTCATTTTAGCTGTATAGAACGACGTCTTAAGTAATAATAAGGACATTTAGAAATTTGTATCACCTACGGTTTAGCCTGGGGAATTATAAAAATCTCGCATTTATAAAATTACCAAAAATTTATAAATTCGTTTTAAATTCATTCTAGCTGCATAGAACGACGTCTGAAACCATAATAAGCATATTTAGAAATTTGTATCACCTACAGTTTAGCCTGGGCAATTATAAAAATCTCGCATTTTTTATCAGGCAATTATAAAAATTTCTCTTTTTTAAAATTACCAAAAATTAATAAATTCGATTTAAACTCATTTTAGCTGCATAGAACGACGTTTTAAATAATAATAAGGACATTTAGAAATTTGTATCACCTACGGTTTAACCTGGGCAATTATAAAAATCTCGCATTTTTAATCTGGCAATTATAAAAATCTCTCTTTTTTAAAATTACCAAAAATTAATAAATTCGAATTAAACTCATTTTAGCTGCATAGAACGACGTCTGAAACCATAATAAGCATATTTAGAAATTTGTATCTCCTACAGTTTAGCCTGGGCAATTATAAAAATCTCGCATTTTTAATCTGGCAATTATAAAAATCGCTCTCTTTTAAAATTACCAAAAATTAATAAATTCGATTTAAACCCATTTTAGCTGCATAGAACGACGTCTTAAATAATAATAAGGACATTTAGAAATTTGTATCACCTACGGTTTAACCTGGGCAATTATAAAAATCTCGCATTTATAAAATTACCAAAAATTTATAAATTCGTTTTAAATTCATTCTAGCTGCATAGAACGACTTCTGAAACCATAATAAGCATATTTAGAAATTTGTATCACCTACAGTTTAGCCTGGGCAATTATAAAAATCTCGCATTTTTTATCAGGCAATTATAAAAATTTCTCTTTTTTAAAATTACCAAAAATTAATAAATTCGATTTAAACTCATTTTAGCTGCTTAGAACGACGTCTTAAATAATAATAAGGACATTTAGAAATTTTTATCACCTACGGTTTAGCCTGGGGAATTATAAAAATCTCGCATTTATGAAATTACCAAAAATTAATAAATTCGATTTAAATTCATTTTAGCTGCATAGAACGACGTCTGAAACCATAATAAGCATATTTAGAAATTTGTATCTCCTACAGTTTAGCCTGGGCAATTATAAAAATCTCGCATTTTTAATCTGGCAATTATAAAAATCTCTCTTTTTTAAAATTACCAAAAATTAATAAATTCGATTTAAACTCAGTTTAGCTGCATAGAACGACGTCTTAAATAATAATAAGGACATTTAGAAATTTGTATCACCTACGGTTTAGCCTGGGGAATTATAAAAATCTCGCATTTATAAAATTACCAAAAATTAATAAATTCGTTTTAAATTCATTCTAGCTGCATAGAACGACGTGTGAAACCATAATAAGCATATTTAGAAATTTGTATCTCCTACAGTTTAGCCTGGGCAATTATAAAAATCTCGCATTTTTAATCTGGCAATTATAAAAATCTCTCTTTTTTAAAATTGCCAAAAATTAATAAATTCAGCTTAAACTCATTTTAGCTGTATAGAACGACGTCTTAAGTAATAATAAGGACATTTAGAAATTTGTATCACCTACGGTTTAGCCTGGGGAATTATAAAAATCTCGCATTTATAAAATTACCAAAAATTTATAAATTCGTTTTAAATTCATTCTAGCTGCATAGAATGACGTCTGAAACCATAATAAGCATATTTAGAAATTTGTATCACCTACAGTTTAGCCTGGGCAATTATAAAAATCTCGCATTTTTTATCAGGCAATTATAAAAATTTCTCTTTTTTAAAATTACCAAAAATTAATAAATTCGAATTAAACTCATTTTAGCTGCATAGAACGACGTCTGAAACCATAATAAGCATATTTAGAAATGTGTATCTCCTACAGTTTAGCCAAATTCGATTTAAACTCTTTTTAGCTGCATAGAACGACGTCTTAAGTAATAATAAGGACATTTAGAAATTTGTATCACCTACGGTTTAGCCTGGGCAATTATAAAAATCTCGCATTTATAAAATTACCGAAAATTAATAAATTCGTTTTAAATTCATTTTAGCTGCACAGAACGACGCCTTAAATAATAATAGGCATATTTAGAAATTTTTGTCACATACGGTTTAGACTGGGCAATTATAAAAATCTCGCATTTTTAATCTGGCAATTATAAAAATCTCTCTTTTTTAAAATTACCAAAAATTAATAAATTCGAGTTAAACTCAATTTAGCTGCATAGAACGACGTCTTAAATAATAATAAGGACATTCAGGAATTTGTATCACCTACGGTTTAAACTGGGGAATTATAAAAATCTCGCATTTATAAAATTACCAAAAATTAATAAATTCGTTCTAAATTCATTCTAGCTGCATAGAACGACGTGTGAAACCATAATAAGCATATTTAGAAATTTGTATCTCCTACAGTTTAGCCTGGGCAATTATAAAAATCTCGCATTTTTAATCTGGCAATAATAAAAATCTCTCTTTTTTAAAATTACCAAAAATTAATAAATTCGGCTTAAACTCATTTTAGCTGTATAGAACGACGTCTTAAGTAATAATAAGGACATTTAGAAATTTGTATCACCTACGGTTTAGCCTGGGGAATTATAAAAATCTCGCATTTATAAAATTACCAAAAATTTATAAATTCGTTTTAAATTCATTCTAGCTGCATAGAACGACGTCTGAAACCATAATAAGCATATTTAGAAATTTGTATCACCTACAGTTTAGCCTGGGCAATTATAAAAATCTCGCATTTTTTATCAGGCAATTATAAAAATTTCTCTTTTTTAAAATTACCAAAAATTAATAAATTCGATTTAAACTCATTTTAGCTGCATAGAACGACGTTTTAAATAATAATAAGGACATTTAGAAATTTGTATCACCTACGGTTTAACCTGGGCAATTATAAAAATCTCGCATTTTTAATCTGGCAATTATAAAAATCTCTCTTTTTTAAAATTACCAAAAATTAATAAATTCGAATTAAACTCATTTTAGCTGCATAGAACGACGTCTGAAACCATAATAAGCATATTTAGAAATTTGTATCTCCTACAGTTTAGCCTGGGCAATTATAAAAATCTCGCATTTTTAATCTGGCAATTATAAAAATCGCTCTCTTTTAAAATTACCAAAAATTAATAAATTCGATTTAAACCCATTTTAGCTGCATAGAACGACGTCTTAAATAATAATAAGGACATTTAGAAATTTGTATCACCTACGGTTTAACCTGGGCAATTATAAAAATCTCGCATTTATAAAATTACCAAAAATTTATAAATTCGTTTTAAATTCATTCTAGCTGCATAGAACGACTTCTGAAACCATAATAAGCATATTTAGAAATTTGTATCACCTACAGTTTAGCCTGGGCAATTATAAAAATCTCGCATTTTTTATCAGGCAATTATAAAAATTTCTCTTTTTTAAAATTACCAAAAATTAATAAATTCGATTTAAACTCATTTTAGCTGCATAGAACGACGTCTTAAATAATAATAAGGACATTTAGAAATTTTTATCACCTACGGTTTAGCCTGGGGAATTATAAAAACTCGCATTTATGAAATTACCAAAAATTAATAAATTCGATTTAAATTCATTTTAGCTGCATAGAACGACGTCTGAAACCATAATAAGCATATTTAGAAATTTGTATCTCCTACAGTTTAGCCTGGGCAATTATAAAAATCTCGCATTTTTAATCTGGCAATTATAAAAATCTCTCTTTTTTAAAATTACCAAAAATTAATAAATTCGAATTAAACTCATTTTAGCTGTATAGAACGACGTCTTAAGTAATAATAAGGACATTTAGAAATTTGTATCACCTACGGTTTAGCCTGGGGAATTATAAAAATCTCGCATTTATAAAATTACCAAAAATTTATAAATTCGTTTTAAATTCATTCTAGCTGCATAGAACGACGTCTGAAACCATAATAAGCATATTTAGAAATTTGTATCACCTACAGTTTAGCCTGGGCAATTATAAAAATCTCGCATTTTTTATCAGGCAATTATAAAAATTTCTCTTTTTTAAAATTACCAAAAATTAATAAATTCGATTTAAACTCATTTTAGCTGCATAGAACGACGTTTTAAATAATAATAAGGACATTTAGAAATTTGTATCACCTACGGTTTAACCTGGGCAATTATAAAAATCTCGCATTTTTAATCTGGCAATTATAAAAATCTCTCTTTTTTAAAATTACCAAAAATTAATAAATTCGATTTAAACTCATTTTAGCTGCATAGAACGACGTCTTAAATAATAATAAGGACATTTAGAAATTTTTATCACCTACGGTTTAGCCTGGGGAATTATAAAAATCTCGCATTTATGAAATTACCAAAAATTAATAAATTCGATTTAAATTCATTTTAGCTGGATAGAACGACGTCTGAAACCATAATAAGCATATTTAGAAATTTGTATCACCTACAGTTTAGCCTGGGCAATTATAAAAATCTCGCATTTTTTATCAGGCAATTATAAAAATTTCTCTTTTTTAAAATTACCAAAAATTAATAAATTCGATTTAAACTCATTTTAGCTGCATAGAACGACGTCTTAAATAATAATAAGGACATTTAGAAATTTTTATCACCTACGGTTTAGCCTGGGGAATTATAAAAATCTCGCATTTATGAAATTACCAAAAATTAATAAATTCGATTTAAATTCATTTTAGCTGGATAGAACGACGTCTGAAACCATAATAAGCATATTTAGAAATTTGTATCACCTACGGTTTAGTCTGGGGAATTATAAAAATCTCGCATTTATAAAATTACCAAAAATTAATAAATTCGTTTTAAATTCATTCTAGCTGCATAGAACGACGTCTGAAACCATAATAAGCATATTTAGAAATTTGTATCTCCTACGGTTTAGCCTGGGCAATTTTAAAATCTCGCATTTTTAATCAGGCAATTAAAAAATCTCCCTTTTTTAAAATTACCAAAAATTAATAAATTCGATTTAAACTCATTTTAGCTGCATAGAACGACGTCTTACGTAATAATAAGGACATTTAGAAATTTGTATCACCTACGGTTTACCCTGCAGAATTATAAAAATCTCGCATTTATAAAATTACCAAAAATTAATAAATTCGTTTTAAATTCATTTTAGCTGCATAGAACGACGTCTGAAACCATAATAAGCATATTTAGAAATTTGTATCTCCTACAGTTTAGCCTGGGCAGTTATAAAAATCTCGCATTTTTAATCTGGCAATTATAAAAATCTCTCTTTTTTAAAATTACCAAAAATTAATAAATTCGATTTAAACTCATTTTAGCTGCATAGAACGACGTCTTAAATAATAATAAGGACATTTAGAAATTTGTATCACCTACGGTTTAGCCTGGGGAATTATAAAAATCTGGCATTTATAAAATTACCAAAAATTAATAAATTCGTTTTAAATTCATTCTAGCTGCATAGAACGACGTGTGAAACCATAATAAGCATATTTAGAAATTTGTATCTCCTACAGTTTAGCCTGGGCAATTATAAAAATCTCGCATTTTTAATCTGGCAATAATAAAAACCTCTCTTTTTTAAAATTACCAAAAATAAATAAATTCGGCTTAAACTCATTTTAGCAACATAGAACGACGTCTTAAATAATAATAAGGACATTTAGAAATTTTTATCATCTACGGTTTAGCCTGGGGAATTATAAAAATCTGGCATTTATAAAATTACCAAAAATTAATAAATTCGATTTAAATTCATTTTAGCTGTATAGAACGACGTCTGAAACCATAATAAGCATATTTAGAAATTTGTATCTCCGACAGTTTAGCCTGGGCAATTATAAAAATCTCGCATTTTTAATCAGGCAATTATAAAAATCTCTCTTTTTTAAAATTTCCAAAAATTAATAAATTCGATTTAAACTCATTTTAGCTGCATAGAACGACGTCTTAAGTAATAATAAGGACATTTAGAAATTTGTATCACCTACGTTTTAGCCTGCAGAATTATAAAAATCTCGCATTTATAAAATTACCAAAAATTAATAAATTCGTTATAAATTCATTTTAGCTGCATAGAACGACGTCTGAAACCATAATAAGCATATTTAGAAATTTGTATCTCCTACAGTTTAGCCTGGGCAATTATAAAAATCTCGCATTTTTAATCTGGCAATTATAAAAATCTGTCTTTTTTAAAATTACCAAAAATTAATAAATTCGGCTTAAACGCATTTTAGCTGCATAGAACGACGTCTTAAATAATAATAAGGACATTTAGAAATTTTTATCACATACGGTTTAGCCTGGGGAATTATAAAAATCTCGCATTTATAAAATTACCAAAAATTAATAAATTCGATTTAAACTCATTTTAGCTGCATAGAACGACGTCTGAAACCATAATAAACATATTTAGAAATTTGTATCTCCTACGGTTTAGCCTGGGCAATTATAAAAATCTCGCATTCTTAATCCGGCAATTATAAAAATCTGTCTTTTTTAAAATTACCAAAAATTAATAAATTCGATTTAAACTCATTTTAGCTGCATAGAACGACGTCATAAGTAATAATAAGGACATTTAGAAATTTGTATCACCTACGGTTTAGCCTGCAGAATTATAAAAATCTCGCATTTATAAAATTACCAAAAATTAATAAATTCGTTTTAAATTCATTTTAGCTGCATAGAACGACGTCAGAAACCATAATAAGCATATTTATAAATTTGTATCTCCTACAGTTTAGCCTGGGCAATTATAAAAATCTCGCATTTTTAATATGGCAATTATAAAAATCTGTCTTTTTTAAAATTACCAAAAATTAATAAATTCGGCTTAAACTCATTTTAGCTGCATAGAACGACGTCTTAAATAATAATAAGGACATTTCGAAATTTTTATCACCTACGGTTTAGCCTGGGGAATTATAAAAATCTCGCGTTTATAAAATTACCAAAAATTAATAAATTCGATTTAAATTCATTTTAGCTGCATAGAACGTCGTCTGAAACCATAATAAACATATTTAGAAATTTGTATCTCCTACAGTTTAGCCTGGGCAATTATAAAAATCTCGCATTTTTAATCTGGCAATTATAAAAATCTGTCTTTTTTAAAATTACCAAAAATTAATAAATTCTATTTAAACTCATTTTAGCTGCTTAGAACGACGTCTTAAGTAATAATAAGGACATTTAGAAATTTGTATCACCTACGGTTTAGCCTGGGGAATTATAAAAATCTCGCATTTATAAAATTACCAAAAATTAATAAATTCGTTTTAAATTCATTTTAGCTGCATAGAACGACGTCTGAAACCATAATAAGCATATTTAGAAATTTGTATCTCCTACAGTTTAGCCTGGGCAATTATAAAAATCTCTCTTTTTTAAAATTACCAAAAATTAATAAATTCGATTTAAACTCATTTTAGCTGCATAGAACGACGTCTTAAGTAATAATAAGGACATTTAGAAATTTGTATCACCTACGGTTTAGCCTGCAGAATTATAAAAATCTCGCATTTATAAAATTACCAAAAATTAATAAATTCGTTTTAAATTCATTTTAGCTGCATAGAACGCCGTCTGAAACCATAATAAGCATATTTAGAAATTTGTATCTCCTACAGTTTAGCCTGGGCAATTATAAAAATCTCGTATTTTTAATCTGGCAATTATAAAAATCTGTCTTTTTTAAAATTACCAAAAATTAATAAATTCGATTTAAACTCATTTTCGCTGCTTAGAACGACGTCTTAAGTAATAATAAGGACATTTAGTAATTTGTATCACCTACGGTTTAGCCTGGGGAATTATAAAAATCTCGCGTTTATAAAATTACCAAAAATTAATAAATTCGTTTTAAATTCATTTTAGCTGCATAGAACGACGTCTGAAACCATAATTAGCATATTTAGAACTTTTGTATCTCCTACAGTTTAGCCTGGGCAATTATAAAAATCTCGCATTTTTAATCTGGCAATAATAAAAATCTCTCTATTTTAAAATTACCAAAAATAAATAAATTCCGCTTAAACTCATTTTAGCTGCATAGAACGACGTCTTAAATAATAATAAGGACATTTAGGAATTTTTATCATCTACGGTTTAGCCTGGGGAATTATAAAAATCTGGGATTTATAAAATTACCAAAAATTAATAAATTCGATTTAAATTCATTTTAGCTGTATAGAACGACGTCTGAAACCATAATAAGCATATTTAGAAATTTGTATCTCCTACAGTTTAGCCTGGGCAATTATAAAAATCTCGCATTTTTAATCTGGCAATAATAAAAATCTCTCTTTTTTAAAATTACCAAAAATTAATAAATTCGGCTTAAACTCATTTTAGCTGTATAGAACGACGTCTTAAGTAATAATAAGGACATTTAGAAATTTGTATCACCTACGGTTTAGCCTGGGGAATTATAAAAATCTCGCATTTATAAAATTACCAAAAATTTATAAATTCGTTTTAAATTCATTCTAGCTGCATAGAACGACGTCTGAAACCATAATAAGCATATTTAGAAATTTGTATCACCTACAGTTTAGCCTGGGCAATTATAAAAATCTCGCATTTTTTATCAGGCAATTATAAAAATTTCTCTTTTTTAAAATTACCAAAAATTAATAAATTCGATTTAAACTCATTTTAGCTGCATAGAACGACGTTTTAAATAATAATAAGGACATTTAGAAATTTGTATCACCTACGGTTTAACCTGGGCAATTATAAAAATCTCGCATTTTTAATCTGGCAATTATAAAAATCTCTCTTTTTTAAAATTACCAAAAATTAATAAATTCGAATTAAACTCATTTTAGCTGCATAGAACGACGTCTGAAACCATAATAAGCATATTTAGAAATTTGTATCTCCTACAGTTTAGCCTGGGCAATTATAAAAATCTCGCATTTTTAATCTGGCAATTATAAAAATCGCTCTCTTTTAAAATTACCAAAAATTAATAAATTCGATTTAAACCCATTTTAGCTGCATAGAACGACGTCTTAAATAATAATAAGGACATTTAGAAATTTGTATCACCTACGGTTTAACCTGGGCAATTATAAAAATCTCGCATTTATAAAATTACCAAAAATTTATAAATTCGTTTTAAATTCATTCTAGCTGCATAGAACGACTTCTGAAACCATAATAAGCATATTTAGAAATTTGTATCACCTACAGTTTAGCCTGGGCAATTATAAAAATCTCGCATTTTTTATCAGGCAATTATAAAAATTTCTCTTTTTTAAAATTACCAAAAATTAATAAATTCGATTTAAACTCATTTTAGCTGCATAGAACGACGTCTTAAATAATAATAAGGACATTTAGAAATTTTTATCACCTACGGTTTAGCCTGGGGAATTATAAAAACTCGCATTTATGAAATTACCAAAAATTAATAAATTCGATTTAAATTCATTTTAGCTGCATAGAACGACGTCTGAAACCATAATAAGCATATTTAGAAATTTGTATCTCCTACAGTTTAGCCTGGGCAATTATAAAAATCTCGCATTTTTAATCTGGCAATTATAAAAATCTCTCTTTTTTAAAATTACCAAAAATTAATAAATTCGAATTAAACTCATTTTAGCTGTATAGAACGACGTCTTAAGTAATAATAAGGACATTTAGAAATTTGTATCACCTACGGTTTAGCCTGGGGAATTATAAAAATCTCGCATTTATAAAATTACCAAAAATTTATAAATTCGTTTTAAATTCATTCTAGCTGCATAGAACGACGTCTGAAACCATAATAAGCATATTTAGAAATTTGTATCACCTACAGTTTAGCCTGGGCAATTATAAAAATCTCGCATTTTTTATCAGGCAATTATAAAAATTTCTCTTTTTTAAAATTACCAAAAATTAATAAATTCGATTTAAACTCATTTTAGCTGCATAGAACGACGTTTTAAATAATAATAAGGACATTTAGAAATTTGTATCACCTACGGTTTAACCTGGGCAATTATAAAAATCTCGCATTTTTAATCTGGCAATTATAAAAATCTCTCTTTTTTAAAATTACCAAAAATTAATAAATTCGATTTAAACTCATTTTAGCTGCATAGAACGACGTCTTAAATAATAATAAGGACATTTAGAAATTTTTATCACCTACGGTTTAGCCTGGGGAATTATAAAAATCTCGCATTTATGAAATTACCAAAAATTAATAAATTCGATTTAAATTCATTTTAGCTGGATAGAACGACGTCTGAAACCATAATAAGCATATTTAGAAATTTGTATCACCTACAGTTTAGCCTGGGCAATTATAAAAATCTCGCATTTTTTATCAGGCAATTATAAAAATTTCTCTTTTTTAAAATTACCAAAAATTAATAAATTCGATTTAAACTCATTTTAGCTGCATAGAACGACGTCTTAAATAATAATAAGGACATTTAGAAATTTTTATCACCTACGGTTTAGCCTGGGGAATTATAAAAATCTCGCATTTATGAAATTACCAAAAATTAATAAATTCGATTTAAATTCATTTTAGCTGGATAGAACGACGTCTGAAACCATAATAAGCATATTTAGAAATTTGTATCACCTACGGTTTAGTCTGGGGAATTATAAAAATCTCGCATTTATAAAATTACCAAAAATTAATAAATTCGTTTTAAATTCATTCTAGCTGCATAGAACGACGTCTGAAACCATAATAAGCATATTTAGAAATTTGTATCTCCTACGGTTTAGCCTGGGCAATTTTAAAATCTCGCATTTTTAATCAGGCAATTAAAAAATCTCCCTTTTTTAAAATTACCAAAAATTAATAAATTCGATTTAAACTCATTTTAGCTGCATAGAACGACGTCTTACGTAATAATAAGGACATTTAGAAATTTGTATCACCTACGGTTTACCCTGCAGAATTATAAAAATCTCGCATTTATAAAATTACCAAAAATTAATAAATTCGTTTTAAATTCATTTTAGCTGCATAGAACGACGTCTGAAACCATAATAAGCATATTTAGAAATTTGTATCTCCTACAGTTTAGCCTGGGCAGTTATAAAAATCTCGCATTTTTAATCTGGCAATTATAAAAATCTCTCTTTTTTAAAATTACCAAAAATTAATAAATTCGATTTAAACTCATTTTAGCTGCATAGAACGACGTCTTAAATAATAATAAGGACATTTAGAAATTTGTATCACCTACGGTTTAGCCTGGGGAATTATAAAAATCTGGCATTTATAAAATTACCAAAAATTAATAAATTCGTTTTAAATTCATTCTAGCTGCATAGAACGACGTGTGAAACCATAATAAGCATATTTAGAAATTTGTATCTCCTACAGTTTAGCCTGGGCAATTATAAAAATCTCGCATTTTTAATCTGGCAATAATAAAAACCTCTCTTTTTTAAAATTACCAAAAATAAATAAATTCGGCTTAAACTCATTTTAGCAACATAGAACGACGTCTTAAATAATAATAAGGACATTTAGAAATTTTTATCATCTACGGTTTAGCCTGGGGAATTATAAAAATCTGGCATTTATAAAATTACCAAAAATTAATAAATTCGATTTAAATTCATTTTAGCTGTATAGAACGACGTCTGAAACCATAATAAGCATATTTAGAAATTTGTATCTCCGACAGTTTAGCCTGGGCAATTATAAAAATCTCGCATTTTTAATCAGGCAATTATAAAAATCTCTCTTTTTTAAAATTTCCAAAAATTAATAAATTCGATTTAAACTCATTTTAGCTGCATAGAACGACGTCTTAAGTAATAATAAGGACATTTAGAAATTTGTATCACCTACGTTTTAGCCTGCAGAATTATAAAAATCTCGCATTTATAAAATTACCAAAAATTAATAAATTCGTTATAAATTCATTTTAGCTGCATAGAACGACGTCTGAAACCATAATAAGCATATTTAGAAATTTGTATCTCCTACAGTTTAGCCTGGGCAATTATAAAAATCTCGCATTTTTAATCTGGCAATTATAAAAATCTGTCTTTTTTAAAATTACCAAAAATTAATAAATTCGGCTTAAACGCATTTTAGCTGCATAGAACGACGTCTTAAATAATAATAAGGACATTTAGAAATTTTTATCACATACGGTTTAGCCTGGGGAATTATAAAAATCTCGCATTTATAAAATTACCAAAAATTAATAAATTCGATTTAAACTCATTTTAGCTGCATAGAACGACGTCTGAAACCATAATAAACATATTTAGAAATTTGTATCTCCTACGGTTTAGCCTGGGCAATTATAAAAATCTCGCATTCTTAATCCGGCAATTATAAAAATCTGTCTTTTTTAAAATTACCAAAAATTAATAAATTCGATTTAAACTCATTTTAGCTGCATAGAACGACGTCATAAGTAATAATAAGGACATTTAGAAATTTGTATCACCTACGGTTTAGCCTGCAGAATTATAAAAATCTCGCATTTATAAAATTACCAAAAATTAATAAATTCGTTTTAAATTCATTTTAGCTGCATAGAACGACGTCAGAAACCATAATAAGCATATTTATAAATTTGTATCTCCTACAGTTTAGCCTGGGCAATTATAAAAATCTCGCATTTTTAATATGGCAATTATAAAAATCTGTCTTTTTTAAAATTACCAAAAATTAATAAATTCGGCTTAAACTCATTTTAGCTGCATAGAACGACGTCTTAAATAATAATAAGGACATTTCGAAATTTTTATCACCTACGGTTTAGCCTGGGGAATTATAAAAATCTCGCGTTTATAAAATTACCAAAAATTAATAAATTCGATTTAAATTCATTTTAGCTGCATAGAACGTCGTCTGAAACCATAATAAACATATTTAGAAATTTGTATCTCCTACAGTTTAGCCTGGGCAATTATAAAAATCTCGCATTTTTAATCTGGCAATTATAAAAATCTGTCTTTTTTAAAATTACCAAAAATTAATAAATTCTATTTAAACTCATTTTAGCTGCTTAGAACGACGTCTTAAGTAATAATAAGGACATTTAGAAATTTGTATCACCTACGGTTTAGCCTGGGGAATTATAAAAATCTCGCATTTATAAAATTACCAAAAATTAATAAATTCGTTTTAAATTCATTTTAGCTGCATAGAACGACGTCTGAAACCATAATAAGCATATTTAGAAATTTGTATCTCCTACAGTTTAGCCTGGGCAATTATAAAAATCTCTCTTTTTTAAAATTACCAAAAATTAATAAATTCGATTTAAACTCATTTTAGCTGCATAGAACGACGTCTTAAGTAATAATAAGGACATTTAGAAATTTGTATCACCTACGGTTTAGCCTGCAGAATTATAAAAATCTCGCATTTATAAAATTACCAAAAATTAATAAATTCGTTTTAAATTCATTTTAGCTGCATAGAACGCCGTCTGAAACCATAATAAGCATATTTAGAAATTTGTATCTCCTACAGTTTAGCCTGGGCAATTATAAAAATCTCGTATTTTTAATCTGGCAATTATAAAAATCTGTCTTTTTTAAAATTACCAAAAATTAATAAATTCGATTTAAACTCATTTTCGCTGCTTAGAACGACGTCTTAAGTAATAATAAGGACATTTAGTAATTTGTATCACCTACGGTTTAGCCTGGGGAATTATAAAAATCTCGCGTTTATAAAATTACCAAAAATTAATAAATTCGTTTTAAATTCATTTTAGCTGCATAGAACGACGTCTGAAACCATAATTAGCATATTTAGAACTTTTGTATCTCCTACAGTTTAGCCTGGGCAATTATAAAAATCTCGCATTTTTAATCTGGCAATAATAAAAATCTCTCTATTTTAAAATTACCAAAAATAAATAAATTCCGCTTAAACTCATTTTAGCTGCATAGAACGACGTCTTAAATAATAATAAGGACATTTAGTAATTTTTATCATCTACGGTTTAGCCTGGGGAATTATAAAAATCTGGGATTTATAAAATTACCAAAAATTAATAAATTCGATTTAAATTCATTTTAGCTGTATAGAACGACGTCTGAAACCATAATAAGCATATTTAGAAATTTGTATCTCCTACAGTTTAGCCTGGGCAATTATAAAAATCTCGCATTTTTAATCTGGCAATTATAAAAATCTGTCTTTTTTAAAATTACCAAAAATTAATAAATTCGATTTAAACTCATTTTAGCTGCATAGAACGACGTCTGAAACCATAATAAGCATATTTAGAAATTTGTATCTCCTACGGTTTAGCCTGGGCAATTATAAAAATCTCGCATTTTTAATCCGGCAATTATAAAAATCTGTCTTTTTTAAAATTACCAAAAATTAATAAATTCGATTTAAACTCACTTTAGCTGCATAGAACGACGTCTTAAGTAATAATAAGGACATTTAGAAATTTGTATCACCTACGGTTTAGCCTGCAGAATTATAAAAATCTCGCATTTATAAAATTACCAAAAATTAATAAATTCGTTTTAAATTCATTTTAGCTGCATAGAACGACGTCTGAAACCATAATAAGCATATTTAGAAATTTGTATCTCCTACGGTTTAGCCTGGGCAATTATAAAAATCTCGCATTTTTAATCCGGCAATTATAAAAATCTGTCTTTTTTAAAATTACCAAAAATTAATAAATTCGATTTAAACTCACTTTAGCTGCATAGAACGACGTCTTAAGTAATAATAAGGACATTTAGAAATTTGTATCACCTACGGTTTAGCCTGCAGAATTATAAAAATCTCGCATTTATAAAATTACCAAAAATTAATAAATTCGTTTTAAATTCATTTTAGCTGCATAGAACGACGTCTGAAACCATAATAAGCATATTTAGAAATTTGTATCTCCTACAGTTTAGCCTGGGCAATTATAAAAATATCGCATTTTTAATCTGGCAATTATAAAAATCTGTCTTTTTTAAAATTACCAAAAATTAATAAATTCGATTTAAACTCATTTTAGCTGCATAGAACGACGTCTTAAGTAATAATAAGGACATTTAGAAATTTGTATCACCTACGGTTTAGCCTGGGGAATTATAAAAATCTCGCATTTATAAAATTACTAAAAATTAATAAATTCGTTTTAAATTCATTTTAGCTGCATAGAACGACGTCTGAAACCATAATAAGCATATTTAGAAATTTGTATCTCCTACAGTTTAGCCTGGGCAATTATAAAAATCTCGCATTTTTAATCTGGCAATTATAAAAATCTCTCTTTTTTAAAATTACCAAAAATTAATAAATTCGATTTAAACTCATTTTAGCTGCATAGAACGACGTCTTAAATAATAATAAGGACATTTAGAAATTTGTATCACCTACGGTTTAGCCTGGGGAATTATAAAAATCTCGCATTTATAAAATTACCAAAAATTAATAAATTCGTTTTAAATTCATTCTAGCTGCATAGAACGACGTGTGAAACCATAATAAGCATATTTAGAAATTTGTATCTCCTACAGTTTAGCCTGGGCAATTATAAAAATCTCGCATTTTTAATCTGGCAATAATAAAAATCTCTCTTTTTTAAAATTACCAAAAATAAATAAATTCGGCTTAAACTCATTTTAGCAACATAGAACGACGTCTTAAATAATAATAAGGACATTTAGAAATTTTTATCATCTACGGTTTAGCCTGGGGAATTATAAAAATCTGGCATTTATAAAATTACCAAAAATTAATAAATTCGATTTAAATTCATTTTAGCTGTATAGAACGACGTCTGAAACCATAATAAGCATATTTAGAAATTTGTATCTCCGACAGTTTAGCCTGGGCAATTATAAAAATCTCGCATTTTTAATCAGGCAATTATAAAAATCTCTCTTTTTTAAAATTTCCAAAAATTAATAAATTCGATTTAAACTCATTTTAGCTGCATAGAACGACGTCTTAAGTAATAATAAGGACATTTAGAAATTTGTATCACCTACGTTTTAGCCTGCAGAATTATAAAAATCTCGCATTTATAAAATTACCAAAAATTAATAAATTCGTTATAAATTCATTTTAGCTGCATAGAACGACGTCTGAAACCATAATAAGCATATTTAGAAATTTGTATCTCCTACAGTTTAGCCTGGGCAATTATAAAAATCTCGCATTTTTAATCTGGCTATTATAAAAATCTGTCTTTTTTAAAATTACCAAAAATTAATAAATTCGGCTTAAACGCATTTTAGCTGCATAGAACGACGTCTTAAATAATAATAAGGACATTTAGAAATTTTTATCACCTACGGTTTAGCCTGGGGAATTATAAAAATCTCGCGTTTATAAAATTACCAAAAATTAATAAATTCGATTTAAACTCATTTTAGCTGCATAGAACGTCGTCTGAAACCATAATAAACATATTTAGAAATTTGTATCTCCTACAGTTTAGCCTGGGCAATTATAAAAATCTCGCATTTTTAATCTGGCAATTATAAAAATCTGTCTTTTTTAAAATTACCAAAAATTAATAAATTCGATTTAAACTCATTTTAGCTGCTTAGAACGACGTCTTAAGTAATAATAAGGACATTTAGAAATTTGTATCACCTACGGTTTAGCCTGGGGAATTATAAAAATCTCGCATTTATAAAATTACCAAAAATTAATAAATTCGTTTTAAATTCATTTTAGCTGCATAGAACGACGTCTGAAACCATAATAAGCATATTTAGAAATTTGTATCTCCTACAGTTTAGCCTGGGCAATTATAAAAATCTCGCATTTTTAATCTGGCAATTATAAAAATCTCTCTTTTTTAAAATTACCAAAAATTAATAAATTCGATTTAAACTCATTTTAGCTGCATAGAACGACGTCTTAAATAATAATAAGGACATTTAGAAATTTGTATCACCTACGGTTTAGTCTGGGGAATTATAAAAATCTCGCATTTATAAAATTACCAAAAATTAATAAATTCGTTTTAAATTCATTCCAGCTGCATAGAAGAACGACGTGTGAAACCATAATAAGCATATTTAGAAATTTGTATCTCCTACGGTTTAGCCTGGGGAATTATAAAAATCTCGCATTTATAAAATTACCAAAAATTAATAAATTCGATTTAAACTCATTTTAGCTGCATAGAACGACGTCTGAAACCATAATAAACATATTTAGAAATTTGTATCTCTTACAGTTTAGCCTGGGCAACTATAAAAATCTCGCATTTTTAATCTGGCAATTATAAAAATCTCTCTTTTTTAAAATTACCAAAAATTAATAAATTCGATTTAAACTAAGTTTTGCTGCATAGAACGACGTCTTAAATAATAATAAGGACATTTAGAAATTTGTATCACCTACGGTTTAGCCTGGGGAATTATAAAAATCTCGCATTTATAAAATTACCAAAAATTAATAAATTCGTTTTAAATTCATTCTAGCTGCATAGAACGACGTGTGAAACCATAATAAGCATATTTAGAAATTTGTATCTCCTACAGTTTAGCCTGGGCAATTATAAAAATCTCGCATTTTTAATCTGGCAATTATAAAAATCTCTCTTTTTTAAAATTGCCAAAAATTAATAAATTCGGCTTAAACTCATTTTAGCTGTATAGAACGACGTCTTAAGTAATAATAAGGACATTTAGAAATTTGTATCACCTACGGTTTAGCCTGGGGAATTATAAAAATCTCGCATTTATAAAATTACCAAAAATTTATAAATTCGTTTTAAATTCATTCTAGCTGCATAGAATGACGTCTGAAACCATAATAAGCATATTTAGAAATTTGTATCACCTACAGTTTAGCCTGGGCAATTATAAAAATCTCGCATTTTTTATCAGGCAATTATAAAAATTTCTCTTTTTTAAAATTACCAAAAATTAATAAATTCGATTTAAACTCATTTTAGCTGCATAGAACGACGTTTTAAATAATAATAAGGACATTTAGAAATTTGTATCACCTACGGTTTAACCTGGGCAATTATAAAAATCTCGCATTTTTAATCTGGCAATTATAAAAATCTCTCTTTTTTAAAATTACCAAAAATTAATAAATTCGAATTAAACTCATTTTAGCTGCATAGAACGACGTCTGAAACCATAATAAGCATATTTAGAAATGTGTATCTCCTACAGTTTAGCCTGGGCAATTATAAAAATCTCGCATTTTTAATCTGGCAATTATAAAAATCTCTCTTTTTTAAAATTACCAAAAATTAATAAATTCGTTTTAACTCTTTTTAGCTGCATAGAACGACGTCTTAAGTAATAATAAGAACATTTAGAAATTTGTATCACCTACGGTTTAGCCTGGGCAATTATAAAAATCTCGCATTTATAAAATTACCGAAAATTAATAAATTCGTTTTAAATTCATTTTAGCTGCACAGAACGACGCCTTAAATAATAATAGGCATATTTAGAAATTTTTGTCACATACGGTTTAGACTGGGCAATTATAAAAATCTCGCATTTTTAATCTGGCAATTATAAAAATCTCTCTTTTTTAAAATTACCAAAAATTAATAAATTCGAGTTAAACTCAATTTAGCTGCATAGAACGACGTCTGAAACCATAATAAGCATATTTAGAAATGCGTATCTCCTACAGTTTAGCCTGGGCAATTATAAAAATCTCGCATTTTTAATCTGGCAATTATAAAAATCTCTCTTTTTTAAAATTACCAAAAATTAATAAATTCGATTTAAACACATTTTAGCTGCATAGAACGACGTCTGAAACCATAATAAGCATATTTAGAAATTTGTATCTCCTACAGTTTAGCCTGGGCAATTATAAAAATCTCGCATTTTTAATCTGGCAATTATAAAAATCTGTCTTTTTTAAAATTACCAAAAATTAATAAATTCGATTTAAACTCATTTTAGCTGCTTAGAACGACGTCTTAAGTAATAATAAGGACATTTAGAAATTTGTATCACCTACGGTTTAGCCTGGGGAATTATAAAAGTCTCGCATTTATAAAATTACCAAAAATTAATAAATTCGTTTTAAATTCATTTTAGCTGCATAGAACGACGTCTGAAACCATAATAAGCATATTTAGAAATTTGTATCTCCTACAGTTTAGCCTGGGCAATTATAAAAATCTCGCATTTTTAATCTGGCAATTATAAAAATCTCTCTCTTTTAAAATTACCAAAAATTAATAAATTCGATTTAAACTCATTTTAGCTGC
This sequence comes from Melanotus villosus, assembly GCA_963082815.1. NCBI lineage: Eukaryota > Metazoa > Arthropoda > Insecta > Coleoptera > Elateridae > Melanotus > Melanotus villosus. Next base: position 33,795,220 of record OY720419.1, on the reverse strand, counting down.
ATAGAACGACGTCTTAAGTAATAATAAGGACATTTAGAAATTTGTATCACCTACGGTTTAGCCTGCAGAATTATAAAAATCTCGCATTTATAAAATTACCAAAAATTAATAAATTCGTTTTAAATTCATTTTAGCTGCATAGAACGCCGTCTGAAACCATAATAAGCATATTTAGAAATTTGTATCTCCTACAGTTTAGCCTGGGCAATTATAAAAATCTCGTATTTTTAATCTGGCAATTATAAAAATCTCTCTTTTTTAAAATTACCAAAAATTAATAAATTCGATTTAAACTCATTTTAGCTGCATAGAACGACGTCTTAAATAATAATAAGGACATTTAGAAATTTGTATCACCTACGGTTTAGCCTGGGGAATTATAAAAATCTCGCATTTATAAAATTACCAAAAATTAATAAATTCGTTTTAAATTCATTCTAGCTGCATAGAACGACGTGTGAAACCATAATAAGCATATTTTGAAATTTGTATCTCCTACAGTTTAGCCTGGGCAGTTATAAAAATCTCGCATTTTTAATCTGGCAATTATAAAAATCTCTCTTTTTTAAAATTACCAAAAATTAATAAATTCGATTTAAACTCATTTTAGCTGCATAGAACGACGTCTTAAATAATAATAAGGACATTTAGAAATTTGTATCACCTACGGTTTAGCCTGGGGAATTATAAAAATCTGGCATTTATAAAATTACCAAAAATTAATAAATTCGTTTTAAATTCATTCTAGCTGCATAGAACGACGTGTGAAACCATAATAAGCATATTTAGAAATTTGTATCTCCTACAGTTTAGCCTGGGCAATTATAAAAATCTCGCATTTTTAATCTGGCAATAATAAAAACCTCTCTTTTTTAAAATTACCAAAAATAAATAAATTCGGCTTAAACTCATTTTAGCAACATAGAACGACGTCTTAAATAATAATAAGGACATTTAGAAATTTTTATCATCTACGGTTTAGCCTGGGGAATTATAAAAATCTGGCATTTATAAAATTACCAAAAATTAATAAATTCGATTTAAATTCATTTTAGCTGTATAGAACGACGTCTGAAACCATAATAAGCATATTTAGAAATTTGTATCTCCGACAGTTTAGCCTGGGCAATTATAAAAATCTCGCATTTTTAATCAGGCAATTATAAAAATCTCTCTTTTTTAAAATTTCCAAAAATTAATAAATTCGATTTAAACTCATTTTAGCTGCATAGAACGACGTCTTAAGTAATAATAAGGACATTTAGAAATTTGTATCACCTACGTTTTAGCCTGCAGAATTATAAAAATCTCGCATTTATAAAATTACCAAAAATTAATAAATTCGTTATAAATTCATTTTAGCTGCATAGAACGACGTCTGAAACCATAATAAGCATAATTAGAAATTTGTATCTCCTACAGTTTAGCCTGGGCAATTATAAAAATCTCGCATTTTTAATCTGGCAATTATAAAAATCTGTCTTTTTTAAAATTACCAAAAATTAATAAATTCGGCTTAAACGCATTTTAGCTGCATAGAACGACGTCTTAAATAATAATAAGGACATTTAGAAATTTTTATCACATACGGTTTAGCCTGGGGAATTATAAAAATCTCGCATTTATAAAATTACCAAAAATTAATAAATTCGATTTAAACTCATTTTAGCTGCATAGAACGACGTCTGAAACCATAATAAACATATTTAGAAATTTGTATCTCCTACGGTTTAGCCTGGGCAATTATAAAAATCTCGCATTTTTAATCCGGCAATTATAAAAATCTGTCTTTTTTAAAATTACCAAAAATTAATAAATTCGATTTAAACTCATTTTAGCTGCATAGAACGACGTCATAAGTAATAATAAGGACATTTAGAAATTTGTATCACCTACGGTTTAGCCTGCAGAATTATAAAAATCTCGCATTTATAAAATTACCAAAAATTAATAAATTCGTTTTAAATTCATTTTAGCTGCATAGAACGACGTCAGAAACCATAATAAGCATATTTAGAAATTTGTATCTCCTACAGTTTAGCCTGGGCAATTATAAAAATCTCGCATTTTTAATATGGCAATTATAAAAATCTGTCTTTTTTAAAATTACCAAAAATTAATAAATTCGGCTTAAACTCATTTTAGCTGCATAGAACGACGTCTTAAATAATAATAAGGACATTTCGAAATTTTTATCACCTACGGTTTAGCCTGGGGAATTATAAAAATCTCCCGTTTATAAAATTACCAAAAATTAATAAATTCGATTTAAACTCATTTTAGCTGCATAGAACGTCGTCTGAAACCATAATAAACATATTTAGAAATTTGTATCTCCTACAGTTTAGCCTGGGCAATTATAAAAATCTCGCATTTTTAATCTGGCAATTATAAAAATCTGTCTTTTTTAAAATTACCAAAAATTAATAAATTAGATTTAAACTCATTTTAGCTGGTTAGAACGACGTCTTAAGTAATAATAAGGACATTTAGAAATTTGTATCACCTACGGTTTAGCCTGGGGAATTATAAAAATCTCGCATTTATAAAATTACCAAAAATTAATAAATTCGTTTTAAATTCATTTTAGCTGCATAGAACGACGTCTGAAACCATAATAAGCATATTTAGAAATTTGTATCTCCTACAGTTTAGCCTGGGCAATTATAAAAATCTCGCATTTTTAATCTGGCAATTATAAAAATCTCTCTTTTTTAAAATTACCAAAAATTAATAAATTCGATTTAAACTCATTTTAGCTGCATAGAACGACGTCTTAAGTAATAATAAGGACATTTAGAAATTTGTATCACCTACGGTTTAGCCTGCAGAATTATAAAAATCTCGCATTTATAAAATTACCAAAAATTAATAAATTCGTTTTAAATTCATTTTAGCTGCATAGAACGCCGTCTGAAACCATAATAAGCATATTTAGAAATTTGTATCTCCTACAGTTTAGCCTGGGCAATTATAAAAATCTCGTATTTTTAATCTGGCAATTATAAAAATCTGTCTTTTTTAAAATTACCAAAAATTAATAAATTCGATTTAAACTCATTTTAGCTGCTTAGAACGACGTCTTAAGTAATAATAAGGACATTTAGAAATTTGTATCACCTACGGTTTAGCCTGGGGAATTATAAAAATCTCGCGTTTATAAAATTACCAAAAATTAATAAATTCGTTTTAAATTCATTTTAGCTGCATAGAACGACGTCTGAAACCATAATTAGCATATTTAGAACTTTTGTATCTCCTACAGTTTAGCCTGGGCAATTATAAAAATCTCGCATTTTTAATCTGGCAATAATAAAAATCTCTCTATTTTAAAATTACCAAAAATAAATAAATTCCGCTTAAACTCATTTTAGCTGCATAGAACGACGTCTTAAATAATAATAAGGACATTTAGGAATTTTTATCATCTACGGTTTAGCCTGGGGAATTATAAAAATCTGGCATTTATAAAATTACCAAAAATTAATAAATTCGATTTAAATTCATTTTAGCTGTATAGAACGACGTCTGAAACCATAATAAGCATATTTAGAAATTTGTATCTCCTACAGTTTAGCCTGGGCAATTATAAAAATCTCGCATTTTTAATCTGGCAATTATAAAAATCTGTCTTTTTTAAAATTACCAAAAATTAATAAATTCGATTTAAACTCATTTTAGCTGCATAGAACCACGTCTTAAGTAATAATAAGGACATTTAGAAATTTGTATCACCTACGGTTTAGCCTGCAGAATTATAAAAATCTCGCATTTATAAAATTACCAAAAATTAATAAATTCGTTTTAAATTCATTTTAGCTGCATAGAACGACGTCTGAAACCATAATAAGCATATTTAGAAATTTGTATCTCCTACGGTTTAGCCTGGGCAATTATAAAAATCTCGCATTTTTAATCCGGCAATTATAAAAATCTGTCTTTTTTAAAATTACCAAAAATTAATAAATTCGATTTAAACTCACTTTAGCTGCATAGAACGACGTCTTAAGTAATAATAAGGACATTTAGAAATTTGTATCACCTACGGTTTAGCCTGCAGAATTATAAAAATCTCGCATTTATAAAATTACCAAAAATTAATAAATTCGTTTTAAATTCATTTTAGCTGCATAGAACGACGTCTGAAACCATAATAAGCATATTTAGAAATTTGTATCTCCTACAGTTTAGCCTGGGCAATTATAAAAATATCGCATTTTTAATCTGGCAATTATAAAAATCTGTCTTTTTTAAAATTACCAAAAATTAATAAATTCGATTTAAACTCATTTTAGCTGCATAGAACGACGTCTTAAGTAATAATAAGGACATTTAGAAATTTGTATCACCTACGGTTTAGCCTGGGGAAGTATAAAAATCTCGCATTTATAAAATTACTAAAAATTAATAAATTCGTTTTAAATTCATTTTAGCTGTATAGAACGACGGTTGAAACCATAATAAGCATATTTAGAAATTTGTATCTCCTACAGTTTAGCCTGGGCAATTATAAAAATCTCGCATTTTTAATCTGGCAATTATAAAAATCTCTCTTTTGTAAAATTACCAAAAATTAATAAATTCGATTTAAACTCATTTTAGCTGCATAGAACGACGTCTTAAATAATAATAAGGACATTTAGAAATTTGTATCACCTACGGTTTAGCCTGGGGAATTATAAAAATCTCGCATTTATAAAATTACCAAAAATTAATAAATTCGTTTTAAATTCATTCTAGCTGCATAGAACGACGTGTGAAACCATAATAAGCATATTTAGAAATTTGTATCTCCTACAGTTTAGCCTGGGCAATTATAAAAATCTCGCATTTTTAATCTGGCAATAATAAAAATCTCTCTTTTTTAAAATTACCAAAAATAAATAAATTCGGCTTAAACTCATTTTAGCAACATAGAACGACGTCTTAAATAATAATAAGGACATTTAGAAATTTTTATCATCTACGGTTTAGCCTGATGAATTATAAAAATCTGGCATTTATAAAATTACCAAAAATTAATAAATTCGATTTAAATTCATTTTAGCTGTATAGAACGACGTCTGAAACCATAATAAGCATATTTAGAAATTTGTATCTCCGACAGTTTAGCCTGGGCAATTATAAAAATCTCGCATTTTAAATCAGGCAATTATAAAAATCTCTCTTTTTTAAAATTTCCAAAAATTAATAAATTCGATTTAAACTCATTTTAGCTGCATAGAACGACGTCTTAAGTAATAATAAGGACATTTAGAAATTTGTATCACCTACGTTTTAGCCTGCAGAATTATAAAAATCTCGCATTCATAAAATTACCAAAAATTAATAAATTCGTTATAAATTCATTTTAGCTGCATAGAACGACGTCTGAAACCATAATAAGCATATTTAGAAATTTGTATCTCCTACAGTTTAGCCTGGGCAATTATAAAAATCTCGCATTTTTAATCTGGCAATTATAAAAATCTGTCTTTTTTAAAATTACCAAAAATTAATAAATTCGGCTTAAACGCATTTTAGCTGCATAGAACGACGTCTTAAATAATAATAAGGACATTTAGAAATTTTTATCACCTACGGTTTAGCCTGGGGAATTATAAAAATCTCGCATTTATAAAATTACCAAAAATTAATAAATTCGATTTAAACTCATTTTAGCTGTATAGAACGACGTCTGAAACCATAATAAACATATTTAGAAATTTGTATCTCCTACAGTTTAGCCTGGGCAATTATAAAAATCTCGCATTTTTAATCTGGCAATTATAAAAATCTGTCTTTTTTAAAATTACCAAAAATTAATAAATTCTATCTAAACTCATTTTAGCTGCATAGAACGACGTCATAAGTAATAATAAGGACATTTAGAAATTTGTATCACCTACGGTTTAGCCTGCAGAATTATAAAAATCTCGCATTTATAAAATTACCAAAAATTAATAAATTCGTTTTAAATTCATTTTAGCAGCATAGAACGACGTCAGAGACCATAATAAGCATATTTAGAAATTTGTATCTCCTACAGTTTAGCCTGGGCAATTATAAAAATCTCGCATTTTTAATCTGGCAATTATAAAAATCTGTCTTTTTTTAAATTACCAAAAATTAATAAATTCGGCTTAAACTCATTTTAGCTGCATAGAACGACGTCTTAAATAATAATAAGGACATTTCGAAATTTTTATCACCTACGGTTTAGCCTGGGGAATTATAAAAATCTCGCGTTTATAAAATTACCAAAAATTAATAAATTCGATTTAAACTCATTTTAGCTGCATAGAACGTCGTCTGAAACCATAATAAACATATTTAGAAATTTGTATCTCCTACAGTTTAGCCTGGGCAATTATAAAAATCTCGAATTTTTAATCTGGCAATTATAAAAATCTGTCTTTTTTAAAATTACCAAAAATTAATAAATTCGATTTAAACTCATTTTAGCTGCTTAGAACGACGTCTTAAGTAATAATAAGGACATTTAGAAATTTGTATCACCTACGGTTTAGACTGGGGAATTATAAAAATCTCGCATTTATAAAATTACCAAAAATTAATAAATTCGTTTTAAATTCATTTTAGCTGCATAGAACGACGTCTGAAACCATAATAAGCATATTTAGAAATTTGTATCTCCTACAGTTTAGCCTGGGCAATTATAAAAATCTCGCATTTTTAATCTGGCAATTATAAAAATCTCTCTTTTTTAAAATTACCAAAAATTAATAAATTCGATTTAAACTCATTTTAGCTGCATAGAACGACGTCTTAAATAATAATAAGGACATTTAGAAATTTGTATCACCTACGGTTTAGTCTGGGGAATTATAAAAATCTCGCATTTATAAAATTACCAAAAATTAATAAATTCGTTTTAAATTCATTCTAGCTGCATAGAAGAACGACGTGTGAAACCATAATAAGCATATTTAGAAATTTGTATCTCCTACGGTTTAGCCTGGGGAATTATAAAAATCTCGCATTTATAAAATTACCAAAAATTAATAAATTCGATTTAAACTCATTTTAGCTGCATAGAACGACGTCTGAAACCATAATAAACATATTTAGAAATTTGTATCTCCTACAGTTTAGCCTGGGCAACTATAAAAATCTCGCATTTTTAATCTGGCAATTATTAAAATCTCTCTTTTTTAAAATTACCAAAAATTAATAAATTCGATTTAAACTAAGTTTAGCTGCATAGAACGACGTCTTAAATAATAATAAGGACATTTAGAAATTTGTATCACCTACGGTTTAGCCTGGGGAATTATAAAAATCTCGCATTTATAAAATTACCAAAAATTAATAAATTCGTTTTAAATTCATTCTAGCTGCATAGAACGACGTGTGAAACCATAATAAGCATATTTAGAAATTTGTATCTCCTACAGTTTAGCCTGGGCAATTATAAAAATCTCGCATTTTTAATCTGGCAATTATAAAAATCTCTCTTTTTTAAAATTGCCAAAAATTAATAAATTCGGCTTAAACTCATTTTAGCTGTATAGAACGACGTCTTAAGTAATAATAAGGACATTTAGAAATTTGTATCACCTACGGTTTAGCCTGGGGAATTATAAAAATCTCGCATTTATAAAATTACCAAAAATTTATAAATTCGTTTTAAATTCATTCTAGCTGCATTGAATGACGTCTGAAACCATAATAAGCATATTTAGAAATTTGTATCACCTACATTTTATCCTGGGCAATTATAAAAATCTCGCATTTTTTATCAGGCAATTATAAAAATTTCTCTTTTTTAAAATTACCAAAAATTAATAAATTCGATTTAAACTCATTTTAGCTGCATAGAACGACGTTTTAAATAATAATAAGGACATTTAGAAATTTGTATCACCTACGGTTTAACCTGGGCAATTATAAAAATCTCGCATTTTTAATCTGGCAATTATAAAAATCTCTCTTTTTTAAAATTACCAAAAATTAATAAATTCGAATTAAACTCATTTTAGCTGCATAGAACGACGTCTGAAACCATAATAAGCATATTTAGAAATGTGTATCTCCTACAGTTTAGCCTGGGCAATTATAAAAATCTCGCATTTTTAATCTGGCAATTATAAAAATCTCTCTTTTTTAAAATTACCAAAAATTAATAAATTCGATTTAAACTCTTTTTAGCTGCATAGAACGACGTCTTAAGTAATAATAAGAACATTTAGAAATTTGTATCACCTACGGTTTAGCCTGGGCAATTATAAAAATCTCGCATTTATAAAATTACCGAAAATTAATAAATTCGTTTTAAATTCATTTTAGCTGCACAGAACGACGCCTTAAATAATAATAGGCATATTTAGAAATTTTTGTCACATACGGTTTAGACTGGGCAATTATAAAAATCTCGCATTTTTAATCTGGCAATTATAAAAATCTCTCTTTTTTAAAATTACCAAAAATTAATAAATTCGAGTTAAACTCAATTTAGCTGCATAGAACAACGTCTGAAACCATAATAAGCATATTTAGAAATGCGTATCTCCTACAGTTTAGCCTGGGCAATTATAAAAATCTCGCATTTTTAATCTGGCAATTATAAAAATCTGTCTTTTTTAAAATTACCAAAAATTAATAAATTCGATTTAAACTCATTTTAGCTGCTTAGAACGACGTCTTAAGTAATAATAAGGACATTTAGAAATTTGTATCACCTACGGTTTAGCCTGGGGAATTATAAAAATCTCGCATTTATAAAATTACCAAAAATTAATAAATTCGTTTTAAATTCATTTTAGCTGTATAGAACGACGTCTGAAACCATAATAAGCATATTTAGAAATTTGTATCTCCTACAGTTTAGCCTGGGCAATTATAAAAATCTCGCATTTTTAATCTGGCAATTATAAAAATCTCTCTTTTTTAAAATTACCAAAAATTAATAAATTCGATTTAAACTCATTTTAGCTGCATAGAACGACGTCTTAAATAATAATAAGGACATTTAGAAATTTGTATCACCTACGGTTTAGTCTGGGGAATTATAAAAATCTCGCATTTATAAAATTACCAAAAATTAATAAATTCGTTTTAAATTCATTCTAGCTGCATAGAAGAACGACGTGTGAAACCATAATAAGCATATTTAGAAATTTGTATCTCCTACGGTTTAGCCTGGGGAATTATAAAAATCTCGCATTTATAAAATTACCAAAAATTAATAAATTCGATTTAAACTCATTTTAGCTGCACAGAACGACGTCTGAAACCATAATAAACATATTTAGAAATTTGTATCTCCTACAGTTTAGCCTGGGCAATTATAAAAATCTCGCATTTTTAATCTGGCAATTATAAAAATCTCTCTTTTTTAAAATTGCCAAAAATTAATAAATTCGGCTTAAACTCATTTTAGCTGTATAGAACGACGTCTTAAGTAATAATAAGGACATTTAGAAATTTGTATCACCTACGGTTTAGCCTGGGGAATTATAAAAATCTCGCATTTATAAAATTACCAAAAATTTATAAATTCGTTTTAAATTCATTCTAGCTGCATAGAATGACGTCTGAAACCATAATAAGCATATTTAGAAATTTGTATCACCTACAGTTTAGCCTGGGCAATTATAAAAATCTCGCATTTTTTATCAGGCAATTATAAAAATTTCTCTTTTTTAAAATTACCAAAAATTAATAAATTCGATTTAAACTCATTTTAGCTGCATAGAACGACGTTTTAAATAATAATAAGGACATTTAGAAATTTGTATCACCTACGGTTTAACCTGGGCAATTATAAAAATCTCGCATTTTTAATCTGGCAATTATAAAAATCTCTCTTTTTTAAAATTACCAAAAATTAATAAATTCGAATTAAACTCATTTTAGCTGCATAGAACGACGTCTGAAACCATAATAAGCATATTTAGAAATGTGTATCTCCTACAGTTTAGCCTGGGCAATTATAAAAATCTCGCATTTTTAATCTGGCAATTATAAAAATCTCTCTTTTTTAAAATTACCAAAAATTAATAAATTCGATTTAAACTCTTTTTAGCTGCATAGAACGACGTCTTAAGTAATAATAAGAACATTTAGAAATTTGTATCACCTACGGTTTAGCCTGGGCAATTATAAAAATCTCGCATTTATAAAATTACCGAAAATTAATAAATTCGTTTTAAATTCATTTTAGCTGCACAGAACGACGCCTTAAATAATAATAGGCATATTTAGAAATTTTTGTCACATACGGTTTAGACTGGGCAATTATAAAAATCTCGCATTTTTAATCTGGCAATTATAAAAATCTCTCTTTTTTAAAATTACCAAAAATTAATAAATTCGAGTTAAACTCAATTTAGCTGCATAGAACGACGTCTTAAATAATAATAAGGACATTCAGAAATTTGTATCACCTACGGTTTAAACTGGGGAATTATAAAAATCTCGCATTTATAAAATTACCAAAAATTAATAAATTCGTTTTAAATTCATTCTAGCTGCATAGAACGACGTGTGAAACCATAATAAGCATATTTAGAAATTTGTATCTCCTACAGTTTAGCCTGGGCAATTATAAAAATCTCGCATTTTTAATCTGGCAATAATAAAAATCTCTCTTTTTTAAAATTACCAAAAATTAATAAATTCGGCTTAAACTCATTTTAGCTGTATAGAACGACGTCTTAAGTAATAATAAGGACATTTAGAAATTTGTATCACCTACGGTTTAGCCTGGGGAATTATAAAAATCTCGCATTTATAAAATTACCAAAAATTTATAAATTCGATTTAAATTCATTTTAGCTGTATAGAACGACGTCTGAAACCATAATAAGCATGTTATAAAAAAAAGTTGGTATTATGAGGGTTAATCTGGCAATAATAAAAATCTCTCTTTTTTAAAATTACCAAAAATAAATAAATTCGGCTTAAACTCATTTTAGCTGCATAGAACGACGTCTTAAATAATAATAAGGACATTTAGAAATTTTTATCATCTACGGTTTAGCCTGGGGAATTATAAAAATCTCGCATTTATAAAATTACCAAAAATTAATAAATTCGTTTTAAATTCATTCTAGCTGCATAGAACGACGTGTGAAACCATAATAAGCATATTTAGAAATTTGTATCTCCTACAGTTTAGCCTGGGCAATTATAAAAATCTCGCATTTTTAATCTGGCAATAATAAAAATCTCTCTTTTTTAAAATCACCAAAAATTAATAAATTCGGCTTAAACTCATTTTAGCTGTATAGAACGACGTCTTAAGTAATAATAAGGACATTTAGAAATTTGTATCACCTACGGTTTAGCCTGGGGAATTATAAAAATCTCGCATTTATAAAATTACCAAAAATTTATAAATTCGATTTAAATTCATTTTAGCTGTATAGAACGACGTCTGAAACCATAATAAGCATGTTATAAAAAAAAGTTGGTATTATGAGGGTTAATCTGGCAATAATAAAAATCTCTCTTTTTTAAAATTACCAAAAATAAATAAATTCGGCTTAAACTCATTTTAGCTGCATAGAACGACGTCTTAAATAATAATAAGGACATTTAGAAATTTTTATCACCTACGGTTTAGCCTGGGGAATTATAAAAATCTGGCATTTATAAAATTACCAAAAATTAATAAATTCGTTTTAAATTCATTCTAGCTGCATAGAAGAACGACGTGTGAAACCATAATAAGCATATTTAGAAATTTGTATCTCCTACGGTCTAGCCTGGGGAATTATAAAAATCTCGCATTTATAAAATTACCAAAAATTAATAAATTCGATTTAAACTCATTTTAGCTGCATAGAACGACGTCTGAAACCATAATAAACATATTTAGAAATTTGTATCTCCTACAGTTTAGCCTGGGCAACTATAAAAATCTCGCAATTTTTATCTGGCAATTATAAAAGTCTCTCTTTTTTAAAATTGCCAAAAATTAATAAATTCGGCTTAAACTCATTTTAGCTGTATAAAACGACGTCTTAAGTAATAATAAGGACATTTAGAAATTTGTATCACCTACGGTTTAGCCTGGGGAATTATAAAAATCTCGCATTTATAAAATTAACAAAAATTTATAAATTCGTTTTAAATTCATTCTAGCTGCATAGAATGACGTCTGAAACCATAATAAGCATATTTAGAAATTTGTATCACCTACAGTTTAGCCTGGGCAATTATAAAAATCTCGCATTTTTTATCAGGCAATTATAAAAATTTCTCTTTTTTAAAATTACCAAAAATTAATAAATTCGATTTAAACTCATTTTAGCTGCATAGAACGACGTTTTAAATAATAATAAGGACATTTAGAAATTTGTATCACCTACGGTTTAACCTGGGCAATTATAAAAATCTCGCATTTTTAATCTGGCAATTATAAAAATCTCTCTTTTTTAAAATTACCAAAAATTAATAAATTCGAATTAAACTCATTTTAGCTGCATAGAACGACGTCTGAAACCATAATAAGCATATTTAGAAATGTGTATCTCCTACAGTTTAGCCTGGGCAATTATAAAAATCTCGCATTTTTAATCTGGCAATTATAAAAATCTCTCTTTTTTAAAATTACCAAAAATTAATAAATTCGATTTAAACTCTTTTTAGCTGCATAGAACGACGTCTTAAGTAATAATAAGAACATTTAGAAATTTGTATCACCTACGGTTTAGCCTGGGCAATTATAAAAATCTCGCATTTATAAAATTACCGAAAATTAATAAATTCGTTTTAAATTCATTTTAGCTGCACAGAACGACGCCTTAAATAATAATAGGCATATTTAGAAATTTTTGTCACATACGGTTTAGACTGGGCAATTATAAAAATCTCGCATTTTTAATCTGGCAATTATAAAAATCTCTCTTTTTTAAAATTACCAAAAATTAATAAATTCGAGTTAAACTCAATTTAGCTGCATAGAACGACGTCTGAAACCATAATAAGCATATTTAGAAATGCGTATCTCCTACAGTTTAGCCTGGGCAATTATAAAAATCTCGCATTTTTAATCTGGCAATTATAAAAATCTCTCTTTTTTAAAATTACCAAAAATTAATAAATTCGATTTAAACACACTTTAGCTGCATAGAACGACGTCTGAAACCATAATAAGCATATTTAGAAATTTGTATCTCCTACAGTTTAGCCTGGGCAATTATAAAAATCTCGCATTTTTAATCTGGCAATTATAAAAATCTGTCTTTTTTAAAATTACCAAAAATTAATAAATTCGATTTAAACTCATTTTAGCTGCTTAGAACGACGTCTTAAGTAATAATAAGGACATTTAGAAATTTGTATCACCTACGGTTTAGCCTGGGGAATTATAAAAATCTCGCATTTATAAAATTACCAAAAATTAATAAATTCGTTTTAAATTCATTTTAGCTGCATAGAACGACGTCTGAAACCATAATAAGCATATTTAGAAATTTGTATCTCCTACAGTTTAGCCTGGGCAATTATAAAAATCTCGCATTTTTAATCTGGCAATTATAAAAATCTCTCTTTTTTAAAATTACCAAAAATTAATAAATTCGGCTTAAACTCATTTTAGCTGTATAGAACGACGTCTTAAGTAATAATAAGGACATTTAGAAATTTGTATCACCTACGGTTTAGCCTGGGGAATTATAAAAATCTCGCATTTATAAAATTACCAAAAATTTATAAATTCGTTTTAAATTCATTCTAGCTGCATAGAACGACGTCTGAAACCATAATAAGCATATTTAGAAATTTGTATCACCTACAGTTTAGCCTGGGCAATTATAAAAATCTCGCATTTTTTATCAGGCAATTATAAAAATTTCTCTTTTTTAAAATTACCAAAAATTAATAAATTCGATTTAAACTCATTTTAGCTGCATAGAACGACGTGTGAAACCATAATAAGCATATTTAGAAATTTGTATCTCCTACAGTTTAGCCTGGGCAATTATAAAAATCTCGCATTTTTAATCTGGCAATAATAAAAATCTCTCTTTTTTAAAATTACCAAAAATTAATAAATTCGGCTTAAACTCATTTTAGCTGTATAGAACGACGTCTTAAGTAATAATAAGGACATTTAGAAATTTGTATCACCTACGGTTTAGCCTGGGGAATTATAAAAATCTCGCATTTATAAAATTACCAAAAATTTATAAATTCGATTTAAATTCATTTTAGCTGTATAGAACGACGTCTGAAACCATAATAAGCATGTTATAAAAAAAAGTTGGTATTATGAGGGTTAATCTGGCAATAACAAAAATCTCTCTTTTTTAAAATTACCAAAAATAAATAAATTCGGCTTAAACTCATTTTAGCTGCATAGAACGACGTCTTAAATAATAATAAGGACATTTAGAAATTTTTATCACCTACGGTTTAGCCTGGGGAATTATAAAAATCTGGCATTTATAAAATTACCAAAAATTAATAAATTCGTTTTAAATTCATTCTAGCTGCATAGAAGAACGACGTGTGAAACCATAATAAGCATATTTAGAAATTTGTATCTCCTACGGTCTAGCCTGGGGAATTATAAAAATCTCGCATTTATAAAATTACCAAAAATTAATAAATTCGATTTAAACTCATTTTAGCTGCATAGAACGACGTCTGAAACCATAATAAACATATTTAGAAATTTGTATCTCCTACAGTTTAGCCTGGGCAACTATAAAAATCTCGCATTTTTTATCTGGCAATTATAAAAGTCTCTCTTTTTTAAAATTGCCAAAAATTAATAAATTCGGCTTAAACTCATTTTAGCTGTATAAAACGACGTCTTAAGTAATAATAAGGACATTTAGAAATTTGTATCACCTACGGTTTAGCCTGGGGAATTATAAAAATCTCGCATTTATAAAATTACCAAAAATTTATAAATTCGTTTTAAATTCATTCTAGCTGCATAGAATGACGTCTGAAACCATAATAAGCATATTTAGAAATTTGTATCACCTACAGTTTAGCCTGGGCAATTATAAAAATCTCGCATTTTTTATCAGGCAATTATAAAAATTTCTCTTTTTTAAAATTACCAAAAATTAATAAATTCGATTTAAACTCATTTTAGCTGCATAGAACGACGTTTTAAATAATAATAAGGACATTTAGAAATTTGTATCACCTACGGTTTAACCTGGGCAATTATAAAAATCTCGCATTTTTAATCTGGCAATTATAAAAATCTCTCTTTTTTAAAATTACCAAAAATTAATAAATTCGAATTAAACTCATTTTAGCTGCATAGAACGACGTCTGAAACCATAATAAGCATATTTAGAAATGTGTATCTCCTACAGTTTAGCCTGGGCAATTATAAAAATCTCGCATTTTTAATCTGGCAATTATAAAAATCTCTCTTTTTTAAAATTACCAAAAATTAATAAATTCGATTTAAACTCTTTTTAGCTGCATAGAACGACGTCTTAAGTAATAATAAGAACATTTAGAAATTTGTATCACCTACGGTTTAGCCTGGGCAATTATAAAAATCTCGCATTTATAAAATTACCGAAAATTAATAAATTCGTTTTAAATTCATTTTAGCTGCACAGAACGACGCCTTAAATAATAATAGGCATATTTAGAAATTTTTGTCACATACGGTTTAGACTGGGCAATTATAAAAATCTCGCATTTTTAATCTGGCAATTATAAAAATCTCTCTTTTTTAAAATTACCAAAAATTAATAAATTCGAGTTAAACTCAATTTAGCTGCATAGAACGACGTCTGAAACCATAATAAGCATATTTAGAAATGCGTATCTCCTACAGTTTAGCCTGGGCAATTATAAAAATCTCGCATTTTTAATCTGGCAATTATAAAAATCTCTCTTTTTTAAAATTACCAAAAATTAATAAATTCGATTTAAACACACTTTAGCTGCATAGAACGACGTCTGAAACCATAATAAGCATATTTAGAAATTTGTATCTCCTACAGTTTAGCCTGGGCAATTATAAAAATCTCGCATTTTTAATCTGGCAATTATAAAAATCTGTCTTTTTTAAAATTACCAAAAATTAATAAATTCGATTTAAACTCATTTTAGCTGCTTAGAACGACGTCTTAAGTAATAATAAGGACATTTAGAAATTTGTATCACCTACGGTTTAGCCTGGGGAATTATAAAAATCTCGCATTTATAAAATTATAAAAAATTAATAAATTCGTTTTAAATTCATTTTAGCTGCATAGAACGACGTCTGAAACCATAATAAGCATATTTAGAAATTTGTATCTCCTACAGTTTAGCCTGGGCAATTATAAAAATCTCGCATTTTTAATCTGGCAATTATAAAAATCTCTCTTTTTTAAAATTACCAAAAATTAATAAATTCGGCTTAAACTCATTTTAGCTGTATAGAACGACGTCTTAAGTAATAATAAGGACATTTAGAAATTTGTATCACCTACGGTTTAGCCTGGGGAATTATAAAAATCTCGCATTTATAAAATTACCAAAAATTTATAAATTCGTTTTAAATTCATTCTAGCTGCATAGAACGACGTCTGAAACCATAATAAGCATATTTAGAAATTTGTATCACCTACAGTTTAGCCTGGGCAATTATAAAAATCTCGCATTTTTTATCAGGCAATTATAAAAATTTCTCTTTTTTAAAATTACCAAAAATTAATAAATTCGATTTAAACTCATTTTAGCTGCATAGAACGACGTGTGAAACCATAATAAGCATATTTAGAAATTTGTATCTCCTACAGTTTAGCCTGGGCAATTATAAAAATCTCGCATTTTTAATCTGGCAATAATAAAAATCTCTCTTTTTTAAAATTACCAAAAATTAATAAATTCGGCTTAAACTCATTTTAGCTGTATAGAACGACGTCTTAAGTAATAATAAGGACATTTAGAAATTTGTATCACCTACGGTTTAGCCTGGGGAATTATAAAAATCTCGCATTTATAAAATTACCAAAAATTTATAAATTCGATTTAAATTCATTTTAGCTGTATAGAACGACGTCTGAAACCATAATAAGCATGTTATAAAAAAAAGTTGGTATTATGAGGGTTAATCTGGCAATAACAAAAATCTCTCTTTTTTAAAATTACCAAAAATAAATAAATTCGGCTTAAACTCATTTTAGCTGCATAGAACGACGTCTTAAATAATAATAAGGACATTTAGAAATTTTTATCACCTACGGTTTAGCCTGGGGAATTATAAAAATCTGGCATTTATAAAATTACCAAAAATTAATAAATTCGTTTTAAATTCATTCTAGCTGCATAGAAGAACGACGTGTGAAACCATAATAAGCATATTTAGAAATTTGTATCTCCTACGGTCTAGCCTGGGGAATTATAAAAATCTCGCATTTATAAAATTACCAAAAATTAATAAATTCGATTTAAACTCATTTTAGCTGCATAGAACGACGTCTGAAACCATAATAAACATATTTAGAAATTTGTATCTCCTACAGTTTAGCCTGGGCAACTATAAAAATCTCGCATTTTTTATCTGGCAATTATAAAAGTCTCTCTTTTTTAAAATTGCCAAAAATTAATAAATTCGGCTTAAACTCATTTTAGCTGTATAAAACGACGTCTTAAGTAATAATAAGGACATTTAGAAATTTGTATCACCTACGGTTTAGCCTGGGGAATTATAAAAATCTCGCATTTATAAAATTACCAAAAATTTATAAATTCGTTTTAAATTCATTCTAGCTGCATAGAATGACGTCTGAAACCATAATAAGCATATTTAGAAATTTGTATCACCTACAGTTTAGCCTGGGCAATTATAAAAATCTCGCATTTTTTATCAGGCAATTATAAAAATTTCTCTTTTTTAAAATTACCAAAAATTAATAAATTCGATTTAAACTCATTTTAGCTGCATAGAACGACGTTTTAAATAATAATAAGGACATTTAGAAATTTGTATCACCTACGGTTTAACCTGGGCAATTATAAAAATCTCGCATTTTTAATCTGGCAATTATAAAAATCTCTCTTTTTTAAAATTACCAAAAATTAATAAATTCGAATTAAACTCATTTTAGCTGCATAGAACGACGTCTGAAACCATAATAAGCATATTTAGAAATGTGTATCTCCTACAGTTTAGCCTGGGCAATTATAAAAATCTCGCATTTTTAATCTGGCAATTATAAAAATCTCTCTTTTTTAAAATTACCAAAAATTAATAAATTCGATTTAAACTCTTTTTAGCTGCATAGAACGACGTCTTAAGTAATAATAAGAACATTTAGAAATTTGTATCACCTACGGTTTAGCCTGGGCAATTATAAAAATCTCGCATTTATAAAATTACCGAAAATTAATAAATTCGTTTTAAATTCATTTTAGCTGCACAGAACGACGCCTTAAATAATAATAGGCATATTTAGAAATTTTTGTCACATACGGTTTAGACTGGGCAATTATAAAAATCTCGCATTTTTAATCTGGCAATTATAAAAATCTCTCTTTTTTAAAATTACCAAAAATTAATAAATTCGAGTTAAACTCAATTTAGCTGCATAGAACGACGTCTGAAACCATAATAAGCATATTTAGAAATGCGTATCTCCTACAGTTTAGCCTGGGCAATTATAAAAATCTCGCATTTTTAATCTGGCAATTATAAAAATCTCTCTTTTTTAAAATTACCAAAAATTAATAAATTCGATTTAAACACACTTTAGCTGCATAGAACGACGTCTGAAACCATAATAAGCATATTTAGAAATTTGTATCTCCTACAGTTTAGCCTGGGCAATTATAAAAATCTCGCATTTTTAATCTGGCAATTATAAAAATCTGTCTTTTTTAAAATTACCAAAAATTAATAAATTCGATTTAAACTCATTTTAGCTGCTTAGAACGACGTCTTAAGTAATAATAAGGACATTTAGAAATTTGTATCACCTACGGTTTAGCCTGGGGAATTATAAAAATCTCGCATTTATAAAATTACCAAAAATTAATAAATTCGTTTTAAATTCATTTTAGCTGCATAGAACGACGTCTGAAACCATAATAAGCATATTTAGAAATTTGTATCTCCTACAGTTTAGCCTGGGCAATTATAAAAATCTCGCATTTTTAATCTGGCAATTATAAAAATCTCTCTTTTTTAAAATTACCAAAAATTAATAAATTCGGCTTAAACTCATTTTAGCTGTATAGAACGACGTCTTAAGTAATAATAAGGACATTTAGAAATTTGTATCACCTACGGTTTAGCCTGGGGAATTATAAAAATCTCGCATTTATAAAATTACCAAAAATTTATAAATTCGTTTTAAATTCATTCTAGCTGCATAGAACGACGTCTGAAACCATAATAAGCATATTTAGAAATTTGTATCACCTACAGTTTAGCCTGGGCAATTATAAAAATCTCGCATTTTTTATCAGGCAATTATAAAAATTTCTCTTTTTTAAAATTACCAAAAATTAATAAATTCGATTTAAACTCATTTTAGCTGCATAGAACGACGTGTGAAACCATAATAAGCATATTTAGAAATTTGTATCTCCTACAGTTTAGCCTGGGCAATTATAAAAATCTCGCATTTTTAATCTGGCAATAATAAAAATCTCTCTTTTTTAAAATTACCAAAAATTAATAAATTCGGCTTAAACTCATTTTAGCTGTATAGAACGACGTCTTAAGTAATAATAAGGACATTTAGAAATTTGTATCACCTACGGTTTAGCCTGGGGAATTATAAAAATCTCGCATTTATAAAATTACCAAAAATTTATAAATTCGATTTAAATTCATTTTAGCTGTATAGAACGACGTCTGAAACCATAATAAGCATGTTATAAAAAAAAGTTGGTATTATGAGGGTTAATCTGGCAATAACAAAAATCTCTCTTTTTTAAAATTACCAAAAATAAATAAATTCGGCTTAAACTCATTTTAGCTGCATAGAACGACGTCTTAAATAATAATAAGGACATTTAGAAATTTTTATCACCTACGGTTTAGCCTGGGGAATTATAAAAATCTGGCATTTATAAAATTACCAAAAATTAATAAATTCGTTTTAAATTCATTCTAGCTGCATAGAAGAACGACGTGTGAAACCATAATAAGCATATTTAGAAATTTGTATCTCCTACGGTCTAGCCTGGGGAATTATAAAAATCTCGCATTTATAAAATTACCAAAAATTAATAAATTCGATTTAAACTCATTTTAGCTGCATAGAACGACGTCTGAAACCATAATAAACATATTTAGAAATTTGTATCTCCTACAGTTTAGCCTGGGCAACTATAAAAATCTCGCATTTTTTATCTGGCAATTATAAAAGTCTCTCTTTTTTAAAATTGCCAAAAATTAATAAATTCGGCTTAAACTCATTTTAGCTGTATAAAACGACGTCTTAAGTAATAATAAGGACATTTAGAAATTTGTATCACCTACGGTTTAGCCTGGGGAATTATAAAAATCTCGCATTTATAAAATTACCAAAAATTTATAAATTCGTTTTAAATTCATTCTAGCTGCATAGAATGACGTCTGAAACCATAATAAGCATATTTAGAAATTTGTATCACCTACAGTTTAGCCTGGGCAATTATAAAAATCTCGCATTTTTTATCAGGCAATTATAAAAATTTCTCTTTTTTAAAATTACCAAAAATTAATAAATTCGATTTAAACTCATTTTAGCTGCATAGAACGACGTTTTAAATAATAATAAGGACATTTAGAAATTTGTATCACCTACGGTTTAACCTGGGCAATTATAAAAATCTCGCATTTTTAATCTGGCAATTATAAAAATCTCTCTTTTTTAAAATTACCAAAAATTAATAAATTCGAATTAAACTCATTTTAGCTGCATAGAACGACGTCTGAAACCATAATAAGCATATTTAGAAATGTGTATCTCCTACAGTTTAGCCTGGGCAATTATAAAAATCTCGCATTTTTAATCTGGCAATTATAAAAATCTCTCTTTTTTAAAATTACCAAAAATTAATAAATTCGATTTAAACTCTTTTTAGCTGCATAGAACGACGTCTTAAGTAATAATAAGAACATTTAGAAATTTGTATCACCTACGGTTTAGCCTGGGCAATTATAAAAATCTCGCATTTATAAAATTACCGAAAATTAATAAATTCGTTTTAAATTCATTTTAGCTGCACAGAACGACGCCTTAAATAATAATAGGCATATTTAGAAATTTTTGTCACATACGGTTTAGACTGGGCAATTATAAAAATCTCGCATTTTTAATCTGGCAATTATAAAAATCTCTCTTTTTTAAAATTACCAAAAATTAATAAATTCGAGTTAAACTCAATTTAGCTGCATAGAACGACGTCTGAAACCATAATAAGCATATTTAGAAATGCGTATCTCCTACAGTTTAGCCTGGGCAATTATAAAAATCTCGCATTTTTAATCTGGCAATTATAAAAATCTCTCTTTTTTAAAATTACCAAAAATTAATAAATTCGATTTAAACACACTTTAGCTGCATAGAACGACGTCTGAAACCATAATAAGCATATTTAGAAATTTGTATCTCCTACAGTTTAGCCTGGGCAATTATAAAAATCTCGCATTTTTAATCTGGCAATTATAAAAATCAGTCTTTTTTAAAATTACCAAAAATTAATAAATTCGATTTAAACTCATTTTAGCTGCTTAGAACGACGTCTTAAGTAATAATAAGGACATTTAGAAATTTGTATCACCTACGGTTTAGCCTGGGGAATTATAAAAATCTCGCATTTATAAAATTACCAAAAATTAATAAATTCGTTTTAAATTCATTTTAGCTGCATAGAACGACGTCTGAAACCATAATAAGCATATTTAGAAATTTGTATCTCCTACAGTTTAGCCTGGGCAATTATAAAAATCTCGCATTTTTAATCTGGCAATTATAAAAATCTCTCTTTTTTAAAATTACCAAAAATTAATAAATTCGGCTTAAACTCATTTTAGCTGTATAGAACGACGTCTTAAGTAATAATAAGGACATTTAGAAATTTGTATCACCTACGGTTTAGCCTGGGGAATTATAAAAATCTCGCATTTATAAAATTACCAAAAATTTATAAATTCGTTTTAAATTCATTCTAGCTGCATAGAACGACGTCTGAAACCATAATAAGCATATTTAGAAATTTGTATCACCTACAGTTTAGCCTGGGCAATTATAAAAATCTCGCATTTTTTATCAGGCAATTATAAAAATTTCTCTTTTTTAAAATTACCAAAAATTAATAAATTCGATTTAAACTCATTTTAGCTGCATAGAACGACGTTTTAAATAATAATAAGGACATTTAGAAATTTGTATCACCTACGGTTTAACCTGGGCAATTATAAAAATCTCGCATTTTTAATCTGGCAATTATAAAAATCTCTCTTTTTTAAAATTACCAAAAATTAATAAATTCGAATTAAACTCATTTTAGCTGCATAGAACGACGTCTGAAACCATAATAAGCATATTTAGAAATTTGTATCTCCTACAGTTTAGCCTGGGCAATTATAAAAATCTCGCATTTTTAATCTGGCAATTATAAAAATCTCTCTATTTTAAAATTACCAAAAATTAATAAATTCGATTTAAACTCATTTTAGCTGCATAGAACGACGTCTGAAACCATAATAAGCATATTTAGAAATTTGTATCTCCTACGGTTTAGCCTGGGCAATTTTAAAATCTCGCATTTTTAATCAGGCAATTAAAAAATCTCCCTTTTTTAAAATTACCAAAAATTAATAAATTCGATTTAAACTCATTTTAGCTGCATAGAACGACGTCTTACGTAATAATAAGGACATTAAAAATTTGTATCACCTACGGTTTACCCTGCAGAATTATAAAAATCTCGCATTTATAAAATTACCAAAAATTAATAAATTCGTTTTAAATTCATTTTAGCTGCATAGAACGACGTCTGAAACCATAATAAGCATATTTAGAAATTTGTATCTCCTACAGTTTAGCCTGGGCAATTATAAAAATCTCGCATTTTTAATCTGGCAATAATGAAAATCTCTCTTTTTTAAAATTACCAAAAATAAATAAATTCGGCTTAAACTCATTTTAGCTGCATAGAACGACGTCTTAAATAATAATAAGGACATTTAGAAATTTTTATCATCTACGGTTTAGCCTGGGGAATTATAAAAATCTGGCTTTTATAAAATTACCAAAAATTAATAAATTCGATTTAAATTCATTTTAGCTGAATAGAACGACGTCTGAAACCATAATAAGCATATTTAGAAATTTGTATCTCCTACAGTTTAGCCTGGGCAATTATAAAAATCTCGCATTTTTAATCTGGCAATTATAAATATCTGTCTTTTTTAAAATTACCAAAAATTAATAAATTCAATTTAAACTCATTTTAGCTGCATAGAACAACGTCTTAAGTAATAATAAGGACATTTAGAAATTTGTATCACCTACGGTTTAGCCTGCAGAATTATAAAAATCTCGCATTTATAAAATTACCAAAAATTAATAAATTCGTTTTAAATTCATTTTAGCTGCATAGACGACGTCTGAAACCATAATAAGCATATTTAGAAATTTGTATCTCCTACGGTTTAGCCTGGGCAATTATAAAAATCTCGCATTATTAATCTGGCAATTATAAAAATCTGTCTTTTTTAAAATTACCAAAAATTAATAAATTCGATTTAAACTCATTTTAGCTGCATAGAACGACGTCTTAAGTAATAATAAGGACATTTAGAAATTTGTATCACCTACGGTTTAGCCTGGGGAATTATAAAAATCTCGCATTTATGAAATTACCAAAAATTAATAAATTCGATTTAAATTCATTTTAGCTGCATAGAACGACGTCTGAAACCATAATAAGCATATTTAGAAATTTGTATCTCCTACAGTTTAGCCTGGGCAATTATAAAAATCTCGCATTTTTAATCTGGCAATTATAAAAATCTCTCTTTTTTAAAATTACCAAAAATTAATAAATTCGATTTAAACTCATTTTAGCTGCATAGAACGACGCCTTAAATAATAATAAGGACATTTAGAAATTTGTATCCCCTACGGTTTAGTCTGGGGAATTATAAAAATCTCGCATTTATAAAATTACCAAAAATTAATAAATTCGTTTTAAATTCATTCTAGCTGCATAGAACGACGTGTGAAACCATAATAAGCATATTTAGAAATTTGTATCTCCTACAGTTTAGCCTGGGCAATTATAAAAATCTCGCATTTTTAATCTGGCAATAATAAAAATCTCTCTTTTTTAAAATTACCAAAAATAAATAAATTCGGCTTAAACTCATTTTAGCTGCATAGAACGACGTCTTAAATAATAATAAGGACATTTAGAAATTTTTATCACCTACGGTTTAGCCTGGGGAATTATAAAAATCTGGCATTTATAAAATTACCAAAAATTAATAAATTCGGTTTAAATTCATTTTAGCTGTATAGAACGACGTCTGAAACCATAATAAGCATGTTATAAAAAAAAGTTGGTATTATGAGGGTTAATCTGGCAATAATAAAAATCTCTCTTTTTTAAAATTACCAAAAATAAATAAATTCGGCTTAAACTCATTTTAGCTGCATAGAACGACGTCTTAAATAATAATAAGGACATTTAGAAATTTTTATCACCTACGGTTTAGCCTGGGGAATTATAAAAATCTGGCATTTATAAAATTACCAAAAATTAATAAATTCGATTTAAACTCATTTTAGCTGCATAGAACGACGTCTTAAATAATAATAAGGACATTTAGAAATTTTTATCATCTACGGTTTAGCCTGGGGAATTATAAAAATCTGGCATTTATAAAATTACCAAAAATTAATAAATTCGATTTAAATTCATTTTAGCTGAATAGAACGACGTCTGAAACCATAATAAGCATATTTAGAAATTTGTATCTCCTACAGTTTAGCCTGGGCAATTATAAAAATCTCGCATTTTTAATCTGGCAATTATAAATATCTGTCTTTTTTAAAATTACCAAAAATTAATAAATTCAATTTAAACTCATTTTAGCTGCATAGAACAACGTCTTAAGTAATAATAAGGATATTTAGAAATTTGTATCACCTACGGTTTAGCCTGCAGAATTATAAAAATCTCGCATTTATAAAATTACCAAAAATTAATAAATTCGTTTTAAATTCATTTTAGCTGCATAGACGACGTCTGAAACCATAATAAGCATATTTAGAAATTTGTATCTCCTACGGTTTAGCCTGGGCAATTATAAAAATCTCGCATTATTAATCTGGCAATTATAAAAATCTGTCTTTTTTAAAATTACCAAAAATTAATAAATTCGATTTAAACTCATTTTAGCTGCATAGAACGACGTCTTAAGTAATAATAAGGACATTTAGAAATTTGTATCACCTACGGTTTAGCCTGGGGAATTATAAAAATCTCGCATTTATGAAATTACCAAAAATTAATAAATTCGATTTAAATTCATTTTAGCTGCATAGAACGACGTCTGAAACCATAATAAGCATATTTAGAAATTTGTATCTCCTACAGTTTAGCCTGGGCAATTATAAAAATCTCGCATTTTTAATCTGGCAATTATAAAAATCTCTCTTTTTTAAAATTACCAAAAATTAATAAATTCGATTTAAACTCATTTTAGCTGCATAGAACGACGTCTTAAATAATAATAAGGACATTTAGAAATTTGTATCCCCTACGGTTTAGTCTGGGGAATTATAAAAATCTCGCATTTATAAAATTACCAAAAATTAATAAATTCGTTTTAAATTCATTCTAGCTGCATAGAACGACGTGTGAAACCATAATAAGCATATTTAGAAATTTGTATCTCCTACAGTTTAGCCTGGGCAATTATAAAAATCTCGCATTTTTAATCTGGCAATAATAAAAATCTCTCTTTTTTAAAATTACCAAAAATAAATAAATTCGGCTTAAACTCATTTTAGCTGCATAGAACGACGTCTTAAATAATAATAAGGACATTTAGAAATTTTTATCACCTACGGTTTAGCCTGGGGAATTATAAAAATCTGGCATTTATAAAATTACCAAAAATTAATAAATTCGGTTTAAATTCATTTTAGCTGTATAGAACGACGTCTGAAACCATAATAAGCATGTTATAAAAAAAAGTTGGTATTATGAGGGTTAATCTGGCAATAATAAAAATCTCTCTTTTTTAAAATTACCAAAAATAAATAAATTCGGCTTAAACTCATTTTAGCTGCATAGAACGACGTCTTAAATAATAATAAGGACATTTAGAAATTTTTATCACCTACGGTTTAGCCTGGGGAATTATAAAAATCTGGCATTTATAAAATTACCAAAAATTAATAAATTCGATTTAAACTCATTTTAGCTGCATAGAACGACGTCTTAAATAATAATAAGGACATTTAGAAATTTGTATCACCTACGGTTTAGTCTGGGGAATTATAAAAATCTCGCATTTATAAAATTACCAAAAATTAATAAATTCGATTTAAACTCATTTTAGCTGCATAGAACGACGTCTGAAACCATAATAAACATATTTAGAAATTTGTATCTCCTACAGTTTAGCCTGGGCAACTATAAAAATCTCGCATTTTTAATCTGGCAATTATAAAAATCTCTCTTTTTTAAAATTACCAAAAATTAATAAATTCGATTTAAACTCAGTTTAGCTGCATAGAACGACGTCTTAAATAATAATAAGGACATTTAGAAATTTGTATCACCTACGGTTTAGCCTGGGGAATTATAAAAATCTCGCATTTATAAAATTACCAAAAATTAATAAATTCGTTTTAAATTCATTCTAGCTGCATAGAACGACGTGTGAAACCATAATAAGCATATTTAGAAATTTGTATCTCCTACAGTTTAGCCTGGGCAATTATAAAAATCTCGCATTTTTAATCTGGCAATTATAAAAATCTCTCTTTTTTAAAATTGCCAAAAATTAATAAATTCGGCTTAAACTCATTTTAGCTGTATAGAACGACGTCTTAAGTAATAATAAGGACATTTAGAAATTTGTATCACCTACGGTTTAGCCTGGGGAATTATAAAAATCTCGCATTTATAAAATTACCAAAAATTTATAAATTCGTTTTAAATTCATTCTAGCTGCATAGAATGACGTCTGAAACCATAATAAGCATATTTAGAAATTTGTATCACCTACAGTTTAGCCTGGGCAATTATAAAAATCTCGCATTTTTTATCAGGCAATTATAAAAATTTCTCTTTTTTAAAATTACCAAAAATTAATAAATTCGATTTAAACTCATTTTAGCTGCATAGAACGACGTTTTAAATAATAATAAGGACATTTAGAAATTTGTATCACCTACGGTTTAACCTGGGCAATTATAAAAATCTCGCATTTTTAATCTGGCAATTATAAAAATCTCTCTTTTTTAAAATTACCAAAAATTAATAAATTCGAATTAAACTCATTTTAGCTGCATAGAACGACGTCTGAAACCATAATAAGCATATTTAGAAATGTGTATCTCCTACAGTTTAGCCTGGGCAATTATAAAAATCTCGCATTTTTAATCTGGCAATTATAAAAATCTCTCTTTTTTAAAATTACCAAAAATTAATAAATTCGATTTGAACTCTTTTTAGCTGCATAGAACGACGTCTTAAGTAATAATAAGAACATTTAGAAATTTGTATCACCTACGGTTTAGCCTGGGCAATTATAAAAATCTCGCATTTATAAAATTACCGAAAATTAATAAATTCGTTTTAAATTCATTTTAGCTGCACAGAACGACGCCTTAAATAATAATAGGCATATTTAGAAATTTTTGTCACATACGGTTTAGACTGGGCAACTATAAAAATCTCGCATTTTTAATCTGGCAATTATAAAAATCTCTCTTTTTTAAAATTACCAAAAATTAATAAATTCGATTTAAACTCAGTTTAGCTGCATAGAACGACGTCTTAAATAATAATAAGGACATTTAGAAATTTGTATCACCTACGGTTTAGCCTGGGGAATTATAAAAATCTCGCATTTATAAAATTACCAAAAATTAATAAATTCGTTTTAAATTCATTCTAGCTGCATAGAACGACGTGTGAAACCATAATAAGCATATTTAGAAATTTGTATCTCCTACAGTTTAGCCTGGGCAATTATAAAAATCTCGCATTTTTAATCAGGCAATTATAAAAATCTCTCTTTTTTAAAATTGCCAAAAATTAATAAATTCCGCTTAAACTCATTTTAGCTGTATAGAACGACGTCTTAAGTAATAATAAGGACATTTAGAAATTTGTATCACCTACGGTTTAGCCTGGGGAATTATAAAAATCTCGCATTTATAAAATTACCAAAAATTTATAAATTCGTTTTAAATTCATTCTAGCTGCATAGAATGACGTCTGAAACCATAATAAGCATATTTAGAAATTTGTATCACCTACAGTTTAGCCTGGGCAATTATAAAAATCTCGCATTTTTTATCAGGCAATTATAAAAATTTCTCTTTTTTAAAATTACCAAAAATTAATAAATTCGATTTAAACTCATTTTAGCTGCATAGAACGACGTTTTAAATAATAATAAGGACATTTAGAAATTTGTATCACCTACGGTTTAACCTGGGCAATTATAAAAATCTCGCATTTTGAATCTGGCAATTATAAAAATCTCTCTTTTTTAAAATTACCAAAAATTAATAAATTCGAATTAAACTCATTTTAGCTGCATAGAACGACGTCTGAAACCATAATAAGCATATTTAGAAATGTGTATCTCCTACAGTTTAGCCTGGGCAATTATAAAAATCTCGCATTTTTAATCTGGCAATTATAAAAATCTCTCTTTTTTAAAATTACCAAAAATTAATAAATTCGATTTGAACTCTTTTTAGCTGCATAGAACGACGTCTTAAGTAATAATAAGAACATTTAGAAATTTGTATCACCTACGGTTTAGCCTGGGCAATTATAAAAATCTCGCATTTATAAAATTACCGAAAATTAATAAATTCGTTTTAAATTCATTTTAGCTGCACAGAACGACGCCTTAAATAATAATAGGCATATTTAGAAATTTTTGTCACATACGGTTTAGACTGGGCAATTATAAAAATCTCGCATTTTTAATCTGGCAATTATAAAAATCTCTCTTTTTTAAAATTACCAAAAATTAATAAATTCGAGTTAAACTCAATTTAGCTGCATAGAACGACGTCTTAAATAATAATAAGGACATTCAGAAATTTGTATCACCTACGGTTTAAACTGGGGAATTATAAAAATCTCGCATTTATAAAATTACCAAAAATTAATAAATTCGTTTTAAATTCATTCTAGCTGCATAGAACGACGTGTGAAACCATAATAAGCATATTTAGAAATTTGTATCTCCTACAGTTTAGCCTGGGCAATTATAAAAATCTCGCATTTTTAATCTGGCAATAATAAAAATCTCTCTTTTTTAAAATTACCAAAAATTAATAAATTCGGCTTAAACTCATTTTAGCTGTATAGAACGACGTCTTAAGTAATAATAAGGACATTTAGAAATTTGTATCACCTACGGTTTAGCCTGGGGAATTATAAAAATCTCGCATTTATAAAATTACCAAAAATTTATAAATTCGTTTTAAATTCATTCTAGCTGCATAGAACGACGTCTGAAACCATAATAAGCATATTTAGAAATTTGTATCACCTACAGTTTAGCCTGGGCAATTATAAAAATCTCGCATTTTTTATCAGGCAATTATAAAAATTTCTCTTTTTTAAAATTACCAAAAATTAATAAATTCGATTTAAACTCATTTTAGCTGCATAGAACGACGTTTTAAATAATAATAAGGACATTTAGAAATTTGTATCACCTACGGTTTAACCTGGGCAATTATAAAAATCTCGCATTTTTAATCTGGCAATTATAAAAATCTCTCTTTTTTAACATTACCAAAAATTAATAAATTCGAATTAAACTCATTTTAGCTGCATAGAACGACGTCTGAAACCATAATAAGCATATTTAGAAATTTGTATCCCCTACAGTTTAGTCTGGGCAATTATAAAAATCTCGCATTTTTAATCTGGCAATTATAAAAATCTGTCTTTTTTAAAATTACCAAAAATTAATAAATTCAATTTAAACTCATTTTAGCTGCATAGAACAACGTCTTAGGAAATAATAAGGACATTTAGAAATTTGTATCACCTACGGTTTAGCCTGGGCAATTATAAAAATCTCGCATTTTTAATCAGGCAATTATAAAAATCTGTCTTGTTTAAAATTTCCAAAAATTAATAAATTCAATTTAAACTCATTTTAGCTGCATAGAACAACGTCTTAAGAAATAATAAGGACATTTAGAAATTTGTATCACCTACGGTTTAGCCTGCAGAATTATAAAAATCTCGCATTTATAAAATTACCAAAAATTAATAAATTCGTTTTAAATTCATTTTAGCTGCATAGACGACGTCTGAAACCATAATAAGCATATTTAGAAATTTGTATCTCCTACGGTTTAGCCTGGGCAATTATAAAAATCTCGCATTATTAATCTGGCAATTATAAAAATCTGTCTTTTTTAAAATTACCAAAAATTAATAAATTCGATTTAAACTCATTTTAGCTGCATAGAACGACGTCTTAAGTAATAATAAGGACATTTAGAAATTTGTATCACCTACGGTTTAGCCTGGGGAATTATAAAAATCTCGCATTTATGAAATTACCAAAAATTAATAAATTCGATTTAAATTCATTTTAGCTGCATAGAACGACGTCTGAAACCATAATAAGCATATTTAGAAATTTGTATCTCCTACAGTTTAGCCTGGGCAATTATAAAAATCTCGCATTTTTAATCTGGCAATTATAAAAATCTCTCTTTTTTAAAATTACCAAAAATTAATAAATTCGATTTAAACTCATTTTAGCTGCATAGAACGACGTCTTAAATAATAATAAGGACATTTAGAAATTTGTATCCCCTTCGGTTTAGTCTGGGGAATTATAAAAATCTCGCATTTATAAAATTACCAAAAATTAATAAATTCGTTTTAAATTCATTCTAGCTGCATAGAACGACGTGTGAAACCATAATAAGCATATTTAGAAATTTGTATCTCCTACAGTTTAGCCTGGGCAATTATAAAAATCTCGCATTTTTAATCTGGCAATAATAAAAATCTCTCTTTTTTAAAATTACCAAAAATAAATAAATTCGGCTTAAACTCATTTTAGCTGCATAGAACGACGTCTTAAATAATAATAAGGACATTTAGAAATTTTTATCATCTACGGTTTAGCCTGGGGAATTATAAAAATCTGGCATTTATAAAATTACCAAAAATTAATAAATTCGATTTAAATTCATTTTAGCTGTATAGAACGACGTCTGAAACCATAATAAGCATGTTATAAAAAAAAGTTGGTATTATGAGGGTTAATCTGGCAATAATAAAAATCTCTCTTTTTTAAAATTACCAAAAATAAATAAATTCGGCTTAAACTCATTTTAGCTGCATAGAACGACGTCTTAAATAATAATAAGGACATTTAGAAATTTTTATCACCTACGGTTTAGCCTGGGGAATTATAAAAATCTGGCATTTATAAAATTACCAAAAATTAATAAATTCGGTTTAAATTCATTTTAGCTGTATAGAACGACGTCTGAAACCATAATAAGCATATTTAGAAATTTGTATGTCCTACAGTTTAGCCTGGGCAATTATAAAAATCTCGCATTTTTAATCTGGCAATTATAAAGATCTCTCTTTTTTAAAATTACCAAAAATTAATAAATTCGATTTAAACTCATTTTAGCTGCATAGAACGACGTCTTAAGTAATAATAAGGACATTTAGAAATTTGTATCACCTACGGTTTAGCCTGCAGAATTATAAAAATCTCGCATTTATAAAATTACCAAAAATTAATAAATTCGTTTTAAATTCATTCTAGCTGCATAGAACGACGTGTGAAACCATAATAAGCATATTTAGAAATTTGTATCTCCTACAGTTTAGCCTGGGCAATTATAAAAATCTCGCATTTTTAATCTGGCAATAATATAAATCTCTCTTTTTTAAAATTACCAAAAATTAATAAATTCGATTTAAACTCATTTTAGCTGCATAGAACGACGTCTTAAATAATAATAAGGACATTTAGAAATTTGTATCACCTACGGTTTAGCCTGGGGAATTATAAAAATCTCGCATTTATAAAATTACCAAAAATTAATAAATTCGTTTTAAATTCATTCTAGCTGCATAGACCGACGTGTGAAACCATAATAAGCATATTTTGAAATTTGTATCTCCTACAGTTTAGCCTGGGCAGTTATAAAAATCTCGCATTTTTAATCTGGCAATTATAAAAATCTCTCTTTTTTAAAATTACCAAAAATTAATAAATAAGATTTAAACTCATTTTAGCTGCATAGAACGACGTCTTAAATAATAATAAGGACATTTAGAAATTTGTATCACCTACGGTTTAGCCTGGGGAATTATAAAAATCTCGCATTTATAAAATTACCAAAAATTAATAAATTCGTTTTAAATTCATTCTAGCTGCATAGAACGACGTGTGAAACCATAATAAGCATATTTTGAAATTTGTATCTCCTACAGTTTAGCCTGGGCAGTTATAAAAATCTCGCATTTTTAATCTGGCAATTATAAAAATCTCTCTTTTTTAAAATTACCAAAAATTAATAAATAAGATTTAAACTCATTTTAGCTGCATAGAACGACGTCTTAAATAATAATAAGGACATTTAGAAATTTGTATCACCTACGGTTTAGCCTGGGGAATTATAAAAATCTCGCATTTATAAAATTACCAAAAATTAATAAATTCGTTTTAAATTCATTCTAGCTGCATAGAACGACGTGTGAAACCATAATAAGCATATTTTGAAATTTGTATCTCCTACAGTTTAGCCTGGGCAGTTATAAAAATCTCGCATTTTTAATCTGGCAATTATAAAAATCTCTCTTTTTTAAAATTACCAAAAATTAATAAATTCGATTTAAACTCATTTTAGCTGCATAGAACGACGTCTTAAATAATAATAAGGACATTTAGAAATTTGTATCACCTACGGTTTAGCCTGCAGAATTATAAAAATCTCGCATTTATAAAATTAACAAAAATTAATAAATTCGTTTTAAATTCATTTTAGCTGCATAGAACGACGGCTGAAACCATAATAAGCATATTTAGAAATTTGTATCTCCTACAGTTTAGCCTGGGCAATTATAAAAATCTCGCATTTTTAATCTGGCAATTATAAAAATCTCTCTTTTTTAAAATTACCAAAAATTAATAAATTCGATTTAAACTCATTTTAGCTGCATAGAACGATGTCTTAAATAATAATAAGGACATTTAGAAATTTGTATCACCTACGGTCTAGCCTGGGGAATTATAAAAATCTCGCATTTATAAAATTACCAAAAATTAATAAATTCGTTTTAAATTCATTCTAGCTGCATAGAACGACGTGTGAAACCATAATAAGCATATTTAGAAATTTGTATCTCCTACAGTTTAGCCTGGGCAATTATAAAAATCTCGCATTTTTAATCTGGCAATTGTAAAAATCTCTCTTTTTTTAAATTACCAAAAATAAATAAATTCGGCTTAAACTCATTTTAGCTGCATAGAACGACGTCTTAAATAATAATAAGGACATTTAGAAATTTTTATCATCTACGGTTTAGCCTGGGGAATTATAAAAATCTGGCATTTATAAAATTACCAAAAATTAATAAATTCGATTTAAATTCATGTTAGCTGTATAGAACGACGTCTGAAACCATAATAAGCATATTTAGAAATTTGTATCTCCTACAGTTTAGCCTGGGCAATTATAAAAATCTCGCATTTTTAATTAGGCAATTATAAAAATCTCTCTTTTTTAAGATTAAAAAAAATTAATAAATTCGGCTTAAACTCATTTTAGCTGCATAGAACGACGTCTTAAATAATAATAAGGACATTTAGAAATTTTTATCACCTACGGTTTAGCCTGGGGAATTATAAAAATCTCGCATTTATAAAATTACCAAAAATTAATAAATTCGATTTAAACTCATTTTAGCTGCATAGAACGACGTCTTAAGTAATAATAAGGACATTTAGAAATTTGTATCACCTACGGTTTAGCCTGCAGAATTATAAAAATCTCGCATTTATAAAATTACCAAAAATTAATAAATTCGTTTAAATTCATTTTAGCTGCATAGAACGACGTCTGAAACCATAATAAGCATATTTAGAAATTTGTATCTCCTACAGTTTAGCCTGGGCAATTATAAAAATCTCGCATTTTTAATCTGGCAATTATAAAAATCTGTCTTTTTTAAAATTACCAAAAATTAATAAATTCGATTTAAACTCATTTTAGCTGCATAGAACGACGTCTTAAGTAATAATAAGGACATTTAGAAATTTGTATCACCTACGGTTTAGCCTGGGGAATTATAAAAATCTCGCTTTTATAAAATTACCAAAAATTAATAAATTCGTTTTAAATTCATTTTAGCTGCATAGAACGACGTCTGAAACCATAATTAGCATATTTAGAATTTTGTATCTCCTACAGTTTAGCCTGGGCAATTATAAAAATCTCGCATTTTTAATCTGGCAATAATAAAAATCTCTCTATTTTAAAATTACCAAAAATAAATAAATTCCGCTTAAACTCATTTTAGCTGCATAGAACGACGTCTTAAATAATAATAAAAACATTAAGAAATTTTTATCATCTACGGTTTAGCCTGGGGAATTATAAAAATCTGGCATTTATAAAATTACCAAAAATTAATAAATTCGATTTAAATTCATTTTAGCTGTATAGAACGACGTCTGAAACCATAATAAGCATATTTAGAAATTTGTATCTCCTACAGTTTAGCCTGGGCAATTATAAAAATCTCGCATTTTTAATCTGGCAATTATAAAAATCTGTCTTTTTTAAAATTACCAAAAATTAATAAATTCGATTTAAACTCATTTTAGCTGCATAGAACCACGTCTTAAGTAATAATAAGGACATTTAGAAATTTGTATCACCTACGGTTTAGCCTGCAGAATTATAAAAATCTCGCATTTATAAAATTACCAAAAATTAATAAATTCGTTTTAAATTCATTTTAGCTGCATAGAACGACGTCTGAAACCATAATAAGCATATTTAGAAATTTGTATCTCCTACGGTTTAGCCTGGGCAATTATAAAAATCTCGCATTTTTAATCTGGCAATTATAAAAATCTGTCTTTTTTAAAATTACCAAAAATTAAAAAATTCGATTTAAACTCACTTTAGCTGCATAGAACTACGTCTTAAATAATAATAAGGACATTTAGAAATTTGTATCACCTACGGTTTAGCCTGCAGAATTATAAAAATCTCGCATTTATAAAATTACCAAAAATTAATAAATTCGTTTTAAATTCATTTTAGCTGGATAGAACGACGTCTGAAACCATAATAAGCATATTTAGAAATTTGTATCTCCTACAGTTTAGCCTGGGCAATTATAAAAATCTCGCATTTTTAATCTGGCAATTATAAAAATCTGTCTTTTTTAAAATTACCAAAAATTAATAAATTCGATTTAAACTCATTTCAGCTGCATAGAACGACGTCTTAAGTAATAATAAGGACATTTAGAAATTTGTATCACCTACGGTTTAGCCTGGGGAATTATAAAAATCTCGCATTTATAAAATTACTAAAAATTAATAAATTCGTTTTAAATTCATTTTAGCTGGATAGAACGACGTCTGAAACCATAATAAGCATATTTAGAAATTTGTATCTCCTACAGTTTAGCCTGGGCAATTATAAAAATCTCGCATTTTTAATCTGGCAATTATAAAAATCTCTCTTTTTTAAATTTACCAAAAATTAATAAATTCGATTTAAACTCATTTTAGCTGCATAGAACGACGTCTTAAATAATAATAAGGACATTTAGAAATTTGTATCACCTACGGTTTAGCCTGGGGAATTATAAAAATCTGGCATTTATAAAATTACCAAAAATTAATAAATTCGTTTTAAATTCATTCTAGCTGCATAGAACGACGTGTGAAACCATAATAAGCATATTTAGAAATTTGTATCTCCTACAGTTTAGCCTGGGCAATTATAAAAATCTCGCATTTTTAATCTGGCAATAATAAAAATCTCTCTTTTTTAAAATTACCAAAAATAAATAAATTCGACTTAAACTCATTTTAGCTGCATAGAACGACGTCTTAAATAATAATAAGGACATTTAGAAATTTTTATCATCTACGGTTTAGCCTGGGGAATTATAAAAATCTGGCATTTATAAAATTACCAAAAATTAATAAATTCGATTTAAATTCATTTTAGCTGTATAGAACGACGTCTGAAACCATAATAAGCATATTTAGAAATTTGTATCTCCGACAGTTTAGCCTGGGCAATTATAAAAAACTCTCTTTTTTAAAATTTCCAAAAATTAATAAATTCGATTTAAATTCATTTTAGCTGTATAGAACGACGTGTGAAACCATAATAAGCATATTTAGAAATTTGTATCTCCTACAGTTTAGCCTGGGCAATTATAAAAATCTCGCATTCTTAATCTGGCAATAATATAAATCTCTCTTTTTTAAAATTACCAAAAATTAATAAATTCGGCTTAAACTCATTTTAGCTGCATAGAACGACGTCTTAAATAATAATAAGGACATTTAGAAATTTTTATCACCTACGGTTTAGCCTGGGGAATTATAAAAATCTCGCATTTATAAAATTACCAAAAATTAATAAATTCGATTTAAACTCATTTTAGCTGCATAGAACGACGTCTGAAACCATAATAAACATATTTAGAAATTTGTATCTCCTACAGTTTAGCCTGGGCAATTATAAAAATCTCGCATTTTTAATCTGGCAATTATAAAAATCTCTGTTTTTTAAAATTACCAAAAATTAATAAATTCGATTTAAACTCATTTTAGCTGCATAGAACGACGTCTTAAGTAATAATAAGGACATTTAGAAATTTGTATCACCTACGGTTTAGCCTGCAGAATTATAAAAATCTCGCATTTATAAAATTACCAAAAATTAATAAATTCGTTTTAAATTCATTTTAGCTGCATAGAACGACGTCTGAAACCATAATAAGCATATTTAGAAATTTGTATCTCCTACAGTTTAGCCTGGGCAATTATAAAAATCTCGCATTTTTAATCTGGCAATTATAAAAATCTGTCTTTTTTAAAATTACCAAAAATTAATAAATTCGATTTAAACTCATTTTAGCTGCATAGAACGACGTCTTAAGTAATAATAAGGACATTTAGAAATTTGTATCACCTACGGTTTAGCCTGGGGAATTATAAAAATCTCGCTTTTATAAAATTACCAAAAATTAATAAATTCGTTTTAAATTCATTTTAGCTGCATAGAACGACGTCTGAAACCATAATTAGCATATTTAGAATTTTGTATCTCCTACAGTTTAGCCTGGGCAATTATAAAAATCTCGCATTTTTAATCTGGCAATAATAAAAATCTCTCTATTTTAAAATTACCAAAAATAAATAAATTCCGCTTAAACTCATTTTAGCTGCATAGAACGACGTCTTAAATATTAATAAGGACATTTAGAAATTTTTATCATCTACGGTTTAGCCTGGGGAATTATAAAAATCTGGCATTTATAAAATTACCAAAAATTAATAAATTCGATTTAAATTCATTTTAGCTGTATAGAACGACGTCTGAAACCATAATAAGCATATTTAGAAATTTGTATCTCCTACAGTTTAGCCTGGGCAATTATAAAAATCTCGCATTTTTAATCTGGCAATTATAAAAATCTGTCTTTTTTAAAATTACCAAAAATTAATAAATTCGATTTAAACTCATTTTAGCTGCATAGAACCACGTCTTAAGTAATAATAAGGACATTTAGAAATTTGTATCACCTACGGTTTAGCCTGCAGAATTATAAAAATCTCGCATTTATAAAATTACCAAAAATCAATAAATTCGTTTTAAATTCATTTTAGCTGCATAGAACGACGTCTGAAACCATAATAAGCATATTTAGAAATTTGTATCTCCTACGGTTTAGCCTGGGCAATTATAAAAATCTCGCATTTTTAATCTGGCAATTATAAAAATCTGTCTTTTTTAAAATTACCAAAAATTAATAAATTCGATTTAAACTCACTTTAGCTGCATAGAACGACGTCTTAAGTAATAATAAGGACATTTAGAAATTTGTATCACCTACGGTTTAGCCTGCAGAATTATAAAAATCTCGCATTTATAAAATTACCAAAAATTAATAAATTCGTTTTAAATTCATTTTAGCTGCATAGAACGACGTCTGAAACCATAATAAGCATATTTAGAAATTTGTATCTCCTACAGTTTAGCCTGGGCAATTATAAAAATCTCGCATTTTTAATCTGGCAATTATAAAAATCTGTCTTTTTTAAAATTACCAAAAATTAATAAATTCGATTTAAACTCATTTTAGCTGCATAGAACGACGTCTTAAGTAATAATAAGGACATTTAGAAATTTGTATCACCTACGGTTTAGCCTGGGGAATTATAAAAATCTCGCATTTATAAAATTACTAAAAATTAATAAATTCGTTTTAAATTCATTTTAGCTGGATAGAACGACGTCTGAAACCATAATAAGCATATTTAGAAATTTGTATCTCCTACAGTTTAGCCTGGGCAATTATAAAAATCTCGCATTTTTAATCTGGCAATTATAAAAATCTCTCTTTTTTAAATTTACCAAAAATTAATAAATTCGATTTAAACTCATTTTAGCTGCATAGAACGACGTCTTAAATAATAATAAGGACATTTAGAAATTTGTATCACCTACGGTTTAGCCTGGGGAATTATAAAAATCTCGCATTTATAAAATTACCAAAAATTAATAAATTCGTTTTAAATTCATTCTAGCTGCATAGAACGACGTGTGAAACCATAATAAGCATATTTTGAAATTTGTATCTCCTACAGTTTAGCCTGGGCAATTATAAAAATCTCGCATTTTTAATCTGGCAATAATAAAAAT
This sequence comes from Melanotus villosus, assembly GCA_963082815.1. Lineage (NCBI taxonomy): Eukaryota > Metazoa > Arthropoda > Insecta > Coleoptera > Elateridae > Melanotus > Melanotus villosus. Next base: position 33,756,137 of record OY720419.1, on the reverse strand, counting down.
CTCTCTTTTTTAAAATTACCAAAAATAAATAAATTCGGCTTAAACTCATTTTAGCTGCATAGAACGACGTCTTAAATAATAATAAGGACATTTAGAAATTTTTATCATCTACGGTTTAGCCTGGGGAATTATAAAAATCTGGCATTTATAAAATTACCAAAAATTAATAAATTCGATTTAAATTCATTTTAGCTGTATAGAACGACGTCTGAAACCATAATAAGCATATTTAGAAATTTGTATCTCCGACAGTTTAGCCTGGGCAATTATAAAAAACTCTCTTTTTTAAAATTTCCAAAAATTAATAAATTCGATTTAAACTCATTTTAGCTGCATAGAACGACGTCTTAAGTAATAATAAGGACATTTAGAAATTTGTATCACCTACGGTTTAGCCTGCAGAATTATAAAAATCTCGCATTTATAAAATTACCAAAAATTAATAAATTCGTTTTAAATTCATTCTAGCTGCATAGAACGACGTGTGAAACCATAATAAGCATATTTAGAAATTTGTATCTCCTACAGTTTAGCCTGGGCAATTATAAAAATCTCGCATTCTTAATCTGGCAATAATATAAATCTCTCTTTTTTAAAATTACCAAAAATTAATAAATTCGGCTTAAACTCATTTTAGCTGCATAGAACGACGTCTTAAATAATAATAAGGACATTTAGAAATTTTTATCACCTACGGTTTAGCCTGGGGAATTATAAAAATCTCGCATTTATAAAATTACCAAAAATTAATAAATTCGATTTAAACTCATTTTAGCTGCATAGAACGACGTCTGAAACCATAATAAACATATTTAGAAATTTGTATCTCCTACAGTTTAGCCTGGGCAATTATAAAAATCTCGCATTTTTAATCTGGCAATTATAAAAATCTCTGTTTTTTAAAATTACCAAAAATTAATAAATTCGATTTAAACTCATTTTAGCTGCATAGAACGACGTCTTAAGTAATAATAAGGACATTTAGAAATTTGTATCACCTACGGTTTAGCCTGCAGAATTATAAAAATCTCGCATTTATAAAATTACCAAAAATTAATAAATTCGTTTTAAATTCATTTTAGCTGCATAGAACGACGTCTGAAACCATAATAAGCATATTTAGAAGTTTGTATCTCCTACAGTTTAGCCTGGGCAATTATAAAAATCTCGCATTTTTAATCTGGCAATTATAAAAATCTGTCTTTTTTAAAATTACCAAAAATTAATAAATTCGATTTAAACTCATTTTAGCTGCATAGAACGACGTCTTAAGTAATAATAAGGACATTTAGAAATTTGTATCACCTACGGTTTAGCCTGGGGAATTATAAAAATCTCGCTTTTATAAAATTACCAAAAATTAATAAATTCGTTTTAAATTCATTTTAGCTGCATAGAACGACGTCTGAAACCATAATTAGCATATTTAGAATTTTGTATCTCCTACAGTTTAGCCTGGGCAATTATAAAAATCTCGCATTTTTAATCTGGCAATAATAAAAATCTCTCTATTTTAAAATTACCAAAAATAAATAAATTCCGCTTAAACTCATTTTAGCTGCATAGAACGACGTCTTAAATATTAATAAGGACATTTAGAAATTTTTATCATCTACGGTTTAGCCTGGGGAATTATAAAAATCTGGCATTTATAAAATTACCAAAAATTAATAAATTCGATTTAAACTCATTTTAGCTGCATAGAACCACGTCTTAAGTAATAATAAGGACATTTAGAAATTTGTATCACCTACGGTTTAGCCTGCAGAATTATAAAAATCTCGCATTTATAAAATTACCAAAAATCAATAAATTCGTTTTAAATTCATTTTAGCTGCATAGAACGACGTCTGAAACCATAATAAGCATATTTAGAAATTTGTATCTCCTACGGTTTAGCCTGGGCAATTATAAAAATCTCGCATTTTTAATCTTGCAATTATAAAAATCTGTATTTTTTAAAATTACCAAAAATTAATAAATTCGATTTAAACTCACTTTAGCTGCATAGAACGACGTCTTAAGTAATAATAAGGACATTTAGAAATTTGTATCACCTACGGTTTAGCCTGCAGAATTATAAAAATCTCGCATTTATAAAATTACCAAAAATTAATAAATTCGTTTTAAATTCATTTTAGCTGCATAGAACGACGTCTGAAACCATAATAAGCATATTTAGAAATTTGTATCTCCTACAGTTTAGCCTGGGCAATTATAAAAATCTCGCATTTTTAATCTGGCAATTATAAAAATCTGTCTTTTTTAAAATTACCAAAAATTAATAAATTCGATTTAAACTCATTTTAGCTGCATAGAACGACGTCTTAAGTAATAATAAGGACATTTAGAAATTTGTATCACCTACGGTTTAGCCTGGGGAATTATAAAAATCTCGCATTTATAAAATTACTAAAAATTAATAAATTCGTTTTAAATTCATTTTAGCTGGATAGAACGACGTCTGAAACCATAATAAGCATATTTAGAAATTTGTATCTCCTACAGTTTAGCCTGGGCAATTATAAAAATCTCGCATTTTTAATCTGGCAATTATAAAAATCTCTCTTTTTTAAATTTACCAAAAATTAATAAATTCGATTTAAACTCATTTTAGCTGCATAGAACGACGTCTTAAATAATAATAAGGACATTTAGAAATTTGTATCACCTACGGTTTAGCCTGGGGAATTATAAAAATCTCGCATTTATAAAATTACCAAAAATTAATAAATTCGTTTTAAATTCATTCTAGCTGCATAGAACGACGTGTGAAACCATAATAAGCATATTTTGAAATTTGTATCTCCTACAGTTTAGCCTGGGCAATTATAAAAATCTCGCATTTTTAATCTGGCAATAATAAAAATCTCTCTTTTTTAAAATTACCAAAAATAAATAAATTCGGCTTAAACTCATTTTAGCTGCAAAGAACGACGTCTTAAATAATAATAAGGACATTTAGAAATTTTTATCATCTACGGTTTAGCCTGGGGAATTATAAAAATCTGGCATTTATAAAATTACCAAAAATTAATAAATTCGATTTAAATTCATTTTAGCTGTATAGAACGACGTCTGAAACCATAATAAGCATATTTAGAAATTTGTATCTCCTACAGTTTAGCCTGGGCAATTATAAAAATCTCGCATTTTTAATCTGGCAATTATAAAAATCTGTCTTTTTTAAAATTACCGAAAATTAATAAATTCGATTTAAACTCATTTTAGCTGCATAGAACCACGTCTTAAGTAATAATAAGGACATTTAGAAATTTGTATCACCTACGGTTTAGCCTGCAGAATTATAAAAATCTCGCATTTATAAAATTACCAAAAATTAATAAATTCGTTTTAAATTCATTTTAGCTGCATAGAACGACGTCTGAAACCATAATAAGCATATTTAGAAATTTGTATCTCCTACGGTTTAGCCTGGGCAATTATAAAAATCTCGCATTTTTAATCTGGCAATTATAAAAATCTGTCTTTTTTAAAATTACCAAAAATTAATAAATTCGATTTAAACTCACTTTAGCTGCATAGAACGACGTCTTAAGTAATAATAAGGACATTTAGAAATTTGTATCACCTACGGTTTAGCCTGCAGAATTATAAAAATCTCGCATTTATAATATTACCAAAAATTAATAAATTCGTTTTAAATTCATTTTAGCTGCATAGAACGACGTCTGAAACCATAATAAGCATATTTAGAAATTTGTATCTCCTACAGTTTAGCCTGGGCAATTATAAAAATCTCGCATTTTTAATCTGGCAATTATAAAAATCTGTCTTTTTTAAAATTACCAAAAATTAATAAATTCCATTTAAACTCATTTTAGCTGCATAGAACGACGTCTTAAGTAATAATAAGGACATTTAGAAATTTGTATCACCTACGGTTTAGCCTGGGGAATTATAAAAATCTCGCTTTTATAAAATTACCAAAAATTAATAAATTCGTTTTAAATTCATTTTAGCTGCATAGAACGACGTCTGAAACCATAATTAGCATATTTAGAATTTTTTATCTCCTACAGTTTAGCCTGGGCAATTATAAAAATCTCGCATTTTTAATCTGGCAATAATAAAAATCTCTCTATTTTAAAATTACCAAAAATAAATAAATTCCGCTTAAACTCATTTTAGCTGCATAGAACGACGTCTTAAATAATAATAAGGACATTTAGAAATTTTTATCATCTACGGTTTAGCCTGGGGAATTATAAAAATCTGGCATTTATAAAATTACCAAAAATTAATAAATTCGATTTAAATTCATTTTAGCTGTATAGAACGACGTCTGAAACCATAATAAGCATATTTAGAAATTTGTATCTCCTACAGTTTAGCCTGGGCAATTATAAAAATCTCGCATTTTTAATCTGGCAATTATAAAAATCTGTCTTTTTTAAAATTACCAAAAATTAATAAATTCGATTTAAACTCATTTTAGCTGCATAGAACCACGTCTTAAGTAATAATAAGGACGTTTAGAAATTTGTATCACCTACGGTTTAGCCTGCAGAATTATAAAAATCTCGCATTTATAAAATTACCAAAAATTAATAAATTCGTTTTAAATTCATTTTAGCTGCATAGAACGACGTCTGAAACCATAATAAGCATATTTAGAAATTTGTATCTCCTACGGTTTAGCCTGGGCAATTATAAAAATCTCGCATTTTTAATCTGGCAATTATAAAAATCTGTCTTTTTTAAAATTACCAAAAATTAATAAATTCGATTTAAACTCACTTTAGCTGCATAGAACGACGTCTTAAGTAATAATAAGGACATTTAGAAATTTGTATCACCTACGGTTTAGCCTGCAGAATTATAAAAATCTCGCATTTATAAAATTACCAAAAATTAATAAATTCGTTTTAAATTCATTTTAGCTGCATAGAACGACGTCTGAAACCATAATAAGCATATTTAGAAATTTGTATCTCCTACAGTTTAGCCTGGGCAATTATAAAAATCTCGCATTTTTAATCTGGCAATTATAAAAATCTGTCTTTTTTAAAATTACCAAAAATTAATAAATTCGATTTAAACTCATTTTAGCTGCATAGAACGACGTCTTAAGTAATAATAAGGACATTTAGAAATTTGTATCACCTACGGTTTAGCCTGGGGAATTATAAAAATCTCGCATTTATAAAATTACTAAAAATTAATAAATTCGTTTTAAATTCATTTTAGCTGGATAGAACGACGTCTGAAACCATAATAAGCATATTTAGAAATTTGTATCTCCTACAGTTTAGCCTGGGCAATTATAAAAATCTCGCATTTTTAATCTGGCAATTATAAAAATCTCTCTTTTTTAAATTTACCAAAAATTAATAAATTCGATTTAAACTCATTTTAGCTGCATAGAACGACGTCTTAAATAATAATAAGGACATTTAGAAATTTGTATCACCTACGGTTTAGCCTGGGGAATTATAAAAATCTCGCATTTATAAAATTACCAAAAATTAATAAATTCGTTTTAAATTCATTCTAGCTGCATAGAACGACGTGTGAAACCATAATAAGCATATTTTGAAATTTGTATCTCCTACAGTTTAGCCTGGGCAATTATAAAAATCTTGTATTTTTAATCTGGCAATAATAAAAATCTCTCTTTTTTAAAATTACCAAAAATAAATAAATTCGGCTTAAACTCATTTTAGCTGCATAGAACGACGTCTTAAATAATAATAAGGACATTTAGAAATTTTTATCATCTACGGTTTAGCCTGGGGAATTATAAAAATCTGGCATTTATAAAATTACCAAAAATTAATAAATTCGATTTAAATTCATTTTAGCTGTATAGAACGACGTCTGAAACCATAATAAACATATTTAGAAATTTGTATCTCCGACAGTTTAGCCTGGGCAATTATAAAAATCTCTCTTTTTTAAAATTTCCAAAAATTAATAAATTCGATTTAAACTCATTTTAGCTGCATAGAACGACGTCTTAAATAATAATAAGGACATTTAGAAATTTGTATCACCTACGGTTTAGCCTGGGGAATTATAAAAATCTGGCATTTATAAAATTAACAAAAATTAATAAATTCGTTTTAAATTCATTCTAGCTGCATAGAACGACGTGTGAAACCATAATAAGCATATTTAGAAATTTGTATCTCCTACAGTTTAGCCTGGGCAATTATAAAAATCTCGCATTTTTAATCTGGCAATAATAAAAATCTCTCTTTTTTAAAATTACCAAAAATAAATAAATTCGGCTTAAACTCATTTTAGCTGCATAGAACGACGTCTTAAATAATAATAAGGACATTTAGAAATTTTTATCATCTACGGTTTAGCCTGGGGAATTATAAAAATCTGGCATTTATAAAATTACCAAAAATTAATAAATTCGATTTAAATTCATTTTAGCTGTATAGAACGACGTCTGAAGCCATAATAAGCATATTTAGAAATTTGTATCTCCGACAGTTTAGCCTGGGCAATTATAAAAATCTCTCTTTTTTAAAATTTCCAAAAATTAATAAATTCGATTTAAACTCATTTTAGCTGCATAGAACGACGTCTTAAGTAATAATAAGGTCATTTAGAAATTTGTATCACCTACGGTTTAGCCTGCAGAATTATAAAAATCTCGCATTTATAAAATTACCAAAAATTAATAAATTCGTTTTAAATTCATTCTAGCTGCATAGAACGACGTGTGAAACCATAATAAGCATATTTAGAAATTTGTATCTCCTACAGTTTAGCCTGGGCAATTATAAAAATCTCGCATTTTTAATCTGGCAATAATATAAATCTCTCTTTTTTAAAATTACCAAAAATTAATAAATTCGGCTTAAACTCATTTTAGCTGCATAGAACGACGTCTTAAATAATAATAAGGACATTTAGAAATTTTTATCACCTACGGTTTAGCCTGGGGAATTATAAAAATCTCGCATTTATAAAATTACCAAAAATTAATAAATTCGATTTAAACTCATTTTAGCTGCATAGAACGACGTCTGAAACCATAATAAACATATTTAGAAATTTGTATCTCCTACAGTTTAGCCTGGGCAATTATAAAAATCTCGCATTTTTAATCTGGCAATTATAAAAATCTCTCTTTTTTAAAATTACCAAAAATTAATAAATTCGATTTAAACTCATTTTAGCTGCATAGAACGACGTCTTAAATAATAATAAGGACATTTAGAAATTTGTATCACCTACGGTTTAGCCTGCAGAATTATAAAAATCTCGCATTTATAAAATTACCAAAAATTAATAAATTCGTTTTAAATTCATTCTAGCTGCATAGAACGACGTGTGAAACCATAATAAGCATATTTAGAAATTTGTATCTCCTACAGTTTAGCCTGGGCAATTATAAAAATCTCGCATTTTTAATCTGGCAATAATAAAAATCTCTCTTTTTTAAAATTACCAAAAATTAATAAATTCGGCTTAAACTCATTTTAGCTGCATAGAACGACGTCTTAAGTAATAAAAAGGACATTTAGAAATTTTTATCACCTACGGTTTAGCCTGCAGAATTATAAAAATCTTGCATTTATAAAATTACCAAAAATTAATAAATTCGTTTTAAATTCATTTTAGCTTCATAGAACGACGTCTGAAACCATAATAAGCATATTTAGAAATTTGTATCTCCTACGGTTTAGCTAAGGACATTTAGAAATTTGTATCACCTACGGTTTAGCCTGGGGAATTATAAAAATCTCGCATTTATAAAATTACCAAAAATTAATAAATTCGTCTTAAATTCATTTTAGCTGCATAGAACGACGTCTGAAACCATAATAAGCATATTTAGAAATTTGTATCTCCTACAGTTTAGCCTGGGCAATTATAAAAATCTCGAATTTTTAATCTGGCAATTATAAAAATCTCTCTTTTTTAAAAATACCAAAAATTAATAAATTCGATTTAAACTCATTTTAGCTGTATAGAACGAGGTCTTAAATAATAAAAAACTCATTTAGAAATTTGTATCACCTACGGTTTAGCCTGGGCAATTATAAAAATCTCGCATTTATAAAATTACCAAAAATTAATAAATTCGTTTTAAATTCATTCTAGCTGCATAGAACGACGTCTGAAACCATAATAAGCATATTTAGAAATTTGTATCTCCTACAGTTTAGCCTGGGCAATTATAAAAATCTCGCATTTTTAATCTGGCAATAATAAAAATCTCTCTTTTTTAAAATTACCCAAAATTAATAAATTCGGCTTAAACTCATTTTAGCTGCATAGAACGACGTCTTAAATAATAATAAGGACATTTAGAAATTTTAATCACCTACGGTTTAGCCTGGGGAATTATAAAAATCTCGCATTTATAAAATTACCAAAAATTAATAAATTCGATTTAAACTCATTTTAGCTGCATAGAACGACGTCTGAAACCATAATAAACATATTTAGAAATTTGTATCTCCTACAGTTTAGCCTGGGCAACTATAAAAATCTCGCATTTTTAATCTGGCAATTATAAAAATCTCTCTTTTTTAAAATTACCAAAAATTAATAAATTCGATTTAAACTCTTTTTAGCTGCATAGAACGACGTCTTAAGTAATAATAAGGACATTTAGAAATTTGTATCACCTACGGTTTAGCCTGGGCAATTATAAAAATCTCGCATTTATAAAATTACCAAAAATTAATAAATTCGATTTAAACTCATTTTAGCTGCATAGAACGACGTCTGAAACCATAATAAACATATTTAGAAATTTGTATCTCCTACAGTTTAGCCTGGGCAATTATAAAAATCTCGCATTTTTAATCTGGCAATTATAAAAATCTCTCTTTTTTAAAATTACCAAAAATTAATAAATTCGAGTTAAACTCAATTTAGCTGCATAGAACGACGTCTTAAATAATAATAAGGACATTCAGAAATTTGTATCACCTACGGTTTAAACTGGGGAATTATAAAAATCTCGCTTTTATAAAATTACCAAAAATTAATAAATTCGTTTTAAATTCATTCTAGCTGCATAGAACGACGTGTGAAACCATAATAAGCATATTTAGAAATTTGTATCTCCTACAGTTTAGCCTGGGCAATTATAAAAATCTCGCATTTTTAATCTGGCAATAATAAAAATCTCTCTTTTTTAAAATTACCAAAAATTAATAAATTCGGCTTAAACTCATTTTAGCTGTATAGAACGACGTCTTAAGTAATAATAAGGACATTTAGAAATTTGTATCACCTACGGTTTAGCCTGGGGAATTATAAAAATCTCGCATTTATAAAATTACCAAAAATTTATAAATTCGTTTTAAATTCATTCTAGCTGCATAGAACGACGTCTGAAACCATAATAAGCATATTTAGAAATTTGTATCACCTACAGTTTAGCCTGGGCAATTATAAAAATCTCGCATTTTTAATCTGGCAATAATAAAAATTTCTCTTTTTTAAAATTACCAAAAATTAATAAATTCGATTTAAACTCATTTTAGCTGCATAGAACGACGTTTTAAATAATAATAAGGACATTTAGAAATTTGTATCACCTACGGTTTAACCTGGGCAATTATAAAAATCTCGCATTTTTAATCTGGCAATTATAAAAATCTCTCTTTTTAAAATTACCAAAAAATAATAAATTCGATTTAAACTCATTTTAGCTGCATAGAACGACGTCTTAAATAATAATAAGGACATTTAGAAATTTGTATCACCTACGGTTTAGCCTGGGGAATTATAAAAATCTCGGATTTATTAAATTCCCAAAAATTAATAAATTCGTTTTAAATTCAGTTTAGCTGTATAGCACGACGTCTGAAACCATAATAAGCATATTTAGAAATTTGTATCACCTACAGTTTAGCCTAGGCAATTATAAAAATCTCGCATTTTTTATCTAGCAATTATAAAAATCTCTCTCTTTTAAAATTACCAAAAATTAATAAATTCGATTTAAACCCATTTTAGCTGCATAGAACGACGTCTTAAATAATAATAAGGACATTTAGAAATTTGTATCACCTACGGTTTAACCTGGGCAATTATAAAAATCTCGCATTTTTAATCTGGCAATTATAAAAATCTCTCTTTTTTAAAATTACCAAAAATTAATAAATTCGATTTAAACTCATTTTAGCTGCATAGAACGACATCTGAAACCATAATAAGCATATTTAGAAATTTGTATCTCCTACGGTTTAGCCTGGGCAATTTTAAAATCTCGCATTTTTAATCAGGCAATTAAAAAATCTCCCTTTTTTAAAATTACCAAAAATTAATAAATTCGATTTAAACTCATTTTAGCTGCATAGAACGACGTCTTATGTAATAATAAGGACATTTAGAAATTTGTATCACCTACGGTTTACCCTGCAGAATTATAAAAATCTCGCATTTATAAAATTACCAAAAATTAATAAATTCGTTTTAAATTCATTTTAGCTGCATAGAACGACGTCTGAAACCATAATAAGCATATTTAGAAATTTGTATCTCCTACAATTTAGCCTGGGCAATTATAAAAATCTCGCATTTTTAATCTGGCAATAATGAAAATCTCTCTTTTTTAAAATTACCAAAAATAAATAAATTCGGCTTAAACTCATTTTAGCTGCATAGAACGACGTCTTAAATAATAATAAGGACATTTAGAAATTTTTATCATCTACGGTTTAGCCTGGGGAATTATAAAAATCTGGCATTTATAAAATTACCAAAAATTAATAAATTCGATTTAAATTCATTTTAGCTGAATAGAACGACGTCTGAAACCATAATAAGCATATTTAGAAATTTGTATCTCCTACAGTTTAGCCTGGGCAATTATAAAAATCTCGCATTTTTAATCTGGCAATTATAAAAATCTGTCTTTTTTAAAATTACCAAAAATTAATAAATTCAATTTAAACTCATTTTAGCTGTATAGAACAACGTCTTAAGTAATAATAAGGACATTTAGAAATTTGTATCACCTACGGTTTAGCCTGCAGAATTATAAAAATCTCGCATTTATAAAATTACCAAAAATTAATAAATTCGTTTTAAATTCATTTTAGCTGCATAGAACGACGTCTGAAACCATAATAAGCATATTTAGAAATGTGTATCTCCTACGGTTTAGCCTGGGCAATTATAAAAATCTCGCATTTTTAATCTGGCAATTATAAAAATCTGTCTTTTTTAAAATTACCAAAAATTAATAAATTCGATTTAATAGCTATTAAGACAACAAGTGTTTTATAGAAGGTTTAAAAATCAAGGTCGTAGTTCAAATCCGAGCGAACGAAGTGAGCCGAGGATTTGATAGACCGAGATTTTTAAACTATAAAACACGAGTTGTCTTCAAGATTTTTTCTAACACTAATTATCTTAAATTTTCTTTCACTAACATATTATTAGAAATTTTAATAAATTATTATTTGCGACGCATCATAATACACAAAATGCAAGATTGCTAGGCAACGATGTATTTAAAGGCCTATAAAATACGTTGTCATTGACGACGTATTTTATAGAGAAACCGTATTTTAAAGGAAACATAACAAGTGAGCTCTTATGCACCATAGAAACAGTATAAGATATTAGTGTTAGAAAAACTCATTTTAGCTGCATAGAACGACGTCTTAAGTAATAATAAGGACATTTAGAAATTTGTATCACCTACGGTTTAGCCTGGGGAATTATAAAAATCTCGCATTTATGAAATTACCAAAAATTAATAAATTCGATTTAAATTCATTTTAGCTGCATAGAACGACGTCTGAAACCATAATAAGCATATTTAGAAATTTGTATCTCCTACAGTTTAGCCTGGGCAATTATAAAAATCTCGCATTTTTAATCTGGCAATTATAAAAATCTGTCTTTTTTAAAATTACCAAAAATTAATAAATTCGATTTAAACTCATTTTAGCTGCATAGAACGACGTCATAAGTAATAATAAGGACATTTAGAAATTTGTATCACCTACGGTTTAGCCTGGGGAATTATAAAAATCTCGCATTTATAAAATTACCAAAAATTAATAAATTCGTTTTAAATTCATTCTAGCTGAATAGAACGACGTGTGAACCATAATAAGCATATTTAGAAATTTGTATCTCCAACAGTTTAGCCTGGGCAATTATAAAAATCTCGCATTTTTAATCTGGCAATTATAAAAATCTGTCTTTTTTAAAATTACCAAAAATTAATAAATTCGATTTAAACTCATTTTAGCTGCATAGAACGACGTCATAAGTAATAATAAGGACATTTAGAAATTTGTATCACCTACGGTTTAGCCTGGGGAATTATAAAAATCTCGCATTTATGAAATTACCAAAAATTAATAAATTCGATTTAAATTCATTTTAGCTGCATAGAACGACGTCTTAAATAATAAAAAGGACATTTAGAAATTTGTATCACATACGGTTTAGCCTGGGGAATTATAAAAATCTCGCATTTATAAAATTACCAAAAATTAATAAATTCGTTTTAAATTCATTCTAGCTGCATAGAACGACGTGTGAACCATAATAAGCATATTTAGAAATTTGTATCTCCTACAGTTTAGCCTGGGCAATTATAAAAATCTCGCATTTTTAATCTGGCAATAATAAAAATCTCTCTTTTTTAAAATTACCAAAAATAAATAAATTCGGCTTAAACTCATTTTAGCTGCATAGAACGACGTCTTAAATAATAATAAGGACATTTAGAAATTTTTATCATCTACGGTTTAGCCTGGGGAATTATAAAAATCTGGCATTTATAAAATTACCAAAAATTAATAAATTCGATTTAAATTCATTTTAGCTGTATAGAACGACGTCTGAAACCATAATAAGCATATTTAGAAATTTGTATCTCCTACAGTTTAGCCTGGGCAATTATAAAAATCTCGCATTTTTAATCTGGCAATAATAAAAATCTCTCTTTTTTAAAATTACCAAAAATAAATAAATTCGGCTTAAACTCATTTTAGCTGCATAGAACGACGTCTCAAGTAATAATAAGGACATTTAGAAATTTGTATCACCTACGGTTTAGTCTGCAGAATTATAAAAATCTAGCATTTATAAAATTACCAAAAATTAATAAATTCGTTTTAAATTCATTTTAGCTGCATAGAACGACGTCTGAAACCATAATAAGCATATTTAGAAATTTGTATCTCCTACAGTTTAGCCTGGGCAATTATAAAAATCTCGCATTTTTAATCTGGCAATTATAAAAATCTCTCTTTTTTAAAATTACCAAAAATTAATAAATTCGATTTAAACTCATTTTAGCTGCATAGAACGACGTCTTAAATAATAAAAAGGACATTTAGAAATTTGTATCACATACGGTTTAGCCTGGGGAATTATAAAAATCTCGCATTTATAAAATTACCAAAAATTAATAAATTCGTTTTAAATTCATTCTAGCTGCATAGAACGACGTGTGAACCATAATAAGCATATTTAGAAATTTGTATCTCCTACAGTTTAGCCTGGGCAATTATAAAAATCTCGCATTTTTAATCTGGCAATAATAAAAATCTCTCTTTTTTAAAATTACCAAAAATAAATAAATTCGGCTTAAACTCATTTTAGCTGCATAGAACGACGTCTTAAATAATAATAAGGACATTTAGAAATTTTTATCATCTACGGTATAGCCTGGGGAATTATAAAAATCTGGCATTTATAAAATTACCAAAAATTAATAAATTCGATTTAAATTCATTTTAGCTGTATAGAACGACGTCTGAAACCATAATAAGCATATTTAGAAATTTGTATCTCCTACAGTTTAGCCTGGGCAATTATAAAAATCTCGCATTTTTATCTGGCAATAATAAAAATCTCTCTTTTTTAAAATTACCAAAAATAAATAAATTCGGCTTAAACTCATTTTAGCTGCATAGAACGACGTCTTAAGTAATAATAAGGACATTTAGAAATTTGTATCACCTACGGTTTAGCCTGGGGAATTATAAAAATCTCGCATTTATAAAATTACCAAAAATTAATAAATTCGATTTAAATTCATTTTAGCTGCATAGAACGACGTCTGAAACCATAATAAGCATATTTAGAAATTTGTATCTCCTACAGTTTAGCCTGGGCAATTATAAAAATCTCGCATTTATGAAATTACCAAAAATTAATAAATTCGATTTAAATTCATTTTAGCTGCATAGAACGACGTCTGAAACCATAATAAGCATATTTAGAAATTTGTATCTCCTACAGTTTAGCCTGGGCAATTATAAAAATCTCGCAGTTTTAATCTGGCAATTATAAAAATCTCTCTTTTTTAAAATTACCAAAAATTAATAAATTCGATTTAAACTCATTTTAGCTGCATAGAACGACGTCTTAAGTAATAATAAGGACATTTAGAAATTTGTATCACCTACGGTTTAGCCTGGGGAATTATAAAAATCTCGCATTTATAATATTACCAAAAATTAATAAATTCGATTTAAACTCATTTTAGCTGCATAGAACGACGTCTGAAACCATAATAAACATATTTAGAAATTTGTATCTCCTACAGTTTAGCCTGGGCAATTATAAAAATCTCGCATTTTTAATCTGGCAATTATAAAAATCTCTCTTTTTTAAAATTACCAAAAATTAATAAATTCGATTTAAACTCATTTTAGCTGCATAGAACGACGTCTTAAGTAATAATAAGAACATTTAGAAATTTGTATCACCTACGGTTTAGCCTGCAGAATTATAAAAATCTCGCATTTATAAAATTACCAAAAATTAATAAATTCGTTTTAAATTCATTTTAGCTGCATAGAACGACGTCTGAAACCATAATAAGCATATTTAGAAATTTGTATCTCCTACAGTTTAGCCTGGGCAATTATAAAAATCTCGCATTTTTAATCTGGCAATTTTAGAAATAGCTAAATTTAGTAGTAGGTTTTAAATTCTTCTTAAACTCGTTTCAATCATGTAGTTGGCTTGCTTTCTATCTAAAAAGCACAGTTAGAAGTTCGTAACACAAACGGTTTAGCATCAGGAATTTTAAAAGTCAAGAATTATAAAAATAGCTAAATTTAGTAGTAGGGTTTAAATTCTACTTATGCTGGTATCAATCATGTAGATGTCTTGCTTTCTGCCTAAAAAGCACATTTACAAGTTCGTAACACAAATGGTTTAGCCCCAGGAATTTTAAAAATCGTGAATTTTAAAAATAGGTAAATTTAGTAGTAGAATTTAAATTCTACTTATGCTGGTATCAATCATTTAGATAGCTTGCTTTCTGCCTAAAAAGCACATTTAGAAGTTCGTAACACAAACGGGTTAGCCTCGGGAATTTTAAAAATCGTGAATTTTAAAAATAGCTAAATTTAGTAGTAGGGTTTAAATTCTACTTATGCTGGTATCAATCATGTAGATGGCTTGCTTTCTGCCTAAAAAGCACATTTAGAAGTTCGTAACACAAACGGTTTAGCCTCAGGAATTTTAAAAATCGAGAATTTTAAAAATAGGTAAATTTAGTAGTAGGTTTTAAATTCTTCTTAAACTCGTTTCAATCACGTAGATGGCTTGCTTTCTGTCTAAAAAGCACATTTAGAAGTTCGTAGCACAAACGGTTTAGTTCCAGGAATTTTAATAATCGAGAATTTTAAAAATAGATAAATTTAGTAGTAGATTTTAAATTCTTCTTAAACTCGTTTTAATCATGTAGATAGCTTGCTTTCTGTGTAAAATGCATATTAAGAAGTTCGTAACACAAACGGTTTAGCCTCGGGAATTTTAAAAATCGTGAATTTTAAAAATAGCTAAATTTAGTAGTAGGGTTTAAATTCTTCTTAAACTCGTTTCAATCACGTAGATGGCTTGCTTTCTGTCTAAAAATCACATTTAGAAGTTCGTAGCACAAACGGTTTAGCCCCAGGAATTTTAAAAATCGAGAATTTTAAAAATAGCTAAATTTAGTAGTAGGTTTTAAATTCTTCTTAAACTCGTTTCAATCATGTAGATGGCTTGCTTTCTGTCTAAAAAGCACATTGAGAAGTTCGTAGCACAAACGGTTTAGCCCCAGGAATTTTAAAAATCGAGAATTTTAAAAATAAATAAATTTAGTAGTATATTTTAAATTCTTCTTAAACTCGTTTCAATCATGTTGCTCGCTTGCTTTCTATCTAAAAAGCACATTTCGAAGTTCGTAACACAAACGGTTTAGCATCAGGAATATTAAAAGTCAAGAATTTTAAAAATAGCTAAATTTAGTAGTAGGGTATAAATTCTACTTATGCTGGTATCAATCATGTAGATGGCTTGCTTTCTGCCTAAAAAGCTCATGTAGAAGTTCGAAACACAAACGGGTTAGCCTCGGGAATTTTAAAAATCGTTAATTTTAAAAATAGCTAAATTTAGTAGTAGGGTTTAAATTCGACTTATGCTGGTATCAATCACGTAGATGGCTTGTTTTCTGCCTGCTCAAGTAGAAGTTCGTAACACAAACGGTTTAGCCTCAGGAATTTTAAAAATCGTGAATTTTAAAAATAGGTAAATTTAGTAGTAGAATTTAAATTCTACTTATGCTGGTATCAATCATTTAGATAGCTTGCTTTCTGCCTAAAAAGCACATTTAGAAGTTCGTAGCACAAACGGTTTAGCCCCAGGAATTTTAAAAATCGAGAATTTTAAAAATAAATAAATTTAGTAGTAGATTTTAAATTCTTCTTAAAATCGTTTCAATCATGTAGCTAGCTTGCTTTCTATCTAAAAAGCACATTTCGAAGTTCGTAACACAAACGGTTTAGCATCAGGAATATTAAAATTCAAGAACTTTAAAAATAGCTAAATTTAGTAGTAGGGTATAAATTCTACTTATGCTGGTATCAATCATATAGATGGCTTGCTTTCTGCCTAAAAAGTTCAGGTAGAAGTTCGTAACACAAACGGGTTAGCCTCGGGAATTTTAAAAATCGTGAATTTTAAAAATAGCTAAATTTAGTAGTAGGGTTTAAATTCTACTTATGCTGGTATCAATCACGTAGATGGCTTGTTTTCTGCCTGCTCAAGTAGAAGTTCGTAATACAAACGGTTTAGCCTCAGGAATTTTAAAAATCGTGAATTTTAAAAATAGCTAAATTTAGTAGTAGAATTTAAATTCTTCTTATGCTGGTATCAATCATGTAGATAGCTTGCTTTCTGCCTAAAAAGCACATTTAGAAGTTCGTAAGACAAACGGCTTAGCCTCAGGAATTTTAAAAATCGAGAACTTTAAAAATAGCTAAATTTAGTAGTAGGTTTTAAATTCTTCTTAAACTCGTTTCAATAATGTAGTTGGCTTGCTTTCTATCTAAAAAGCACATTTAGAAATTCGTAACACAAACGGTTTAGCATCAGGAATTTTAAAAGTCAAGAACTTTAAAAATAGCTAAATTTAGTAGTAGGGTTTAAATTCTACTTATGCTGGTATAAATCATGTAGATGGCTTGCTTTCTGCCTAAAAAGCACATTTAGAAGTTCGTAAGACAAACGGCTTAGCCTCAGGAATTTTAAAAATCGAGAACTTTAAAAATAGCTAAATTTAGTAGTAGGTTTTAAATTCTCCTTAAACTCGTTTCAATCTTGTAGCTAGCTTGCTTTCTATCTAAAAAGCACATTTAGAAGTTCGTAACACAAACGGTTTAGCCTCAGGGATTTTAAAAGTCGAGAACTTTAAAAAGAGCTAAATTTAGTAGTAGGTTTTAAATTCTTCTTAAACTCGTTTCAATCATGTAGCTGGCTTGCTTTCTATCTAAAAAGCACATTTAGAAGTTCGTAACACAAACGGTTTAGCATCAGGAATTTTAAAAGTCAAGAACTTTAAAAATAGCTAAATTTAGTAGTAGGGTTTAAATTCTCCTTAAACTCATTTCAATCATGTAGATAGCTTGCTTTCGGTGTAAAATTCATATTAAGAGGTGCGTAACATAAACGGTTTAGCCTCGGGAATTTTAAAAATCGTGAATTTTAAAAATAGCTAAATTTAGTAGTAGGGTTTAACTTTTACTTATGCTGGTATCAATCATGTAGATGGCTTGCTTTCTGCCTAAAAAGCACGTCTAGAAGTTAGTAACACAAACGGTTTAGCCTCAGGAATTTTAAAAATCGAGAATTTTAAAAATAGCTAATTTTAGTAGTAGGTTTTAAATTCTTTTTAAACTCGTTTCAGTCATGTAGATAGCTTGCTTTCTGTGTAAAATGCATATTAAGAAGTTCGTAACACAAACGGTTTAGCCTCAGGAATTTTAAAAATCGAGAATTTTAAAAATAGCTAAATTTATTAGTAGGGTTTAAATTCTACTTATGCTGGTATCAATCATGTAGATGGCTTGCTTTCTGCCTAAAAAGCACTTTTAGAAGTTCGTAACACAAACAGTTTAGCCTCGGGAATTTTAAAAGTCAAGAATTTTAAAAATAGCTAAATTTATTAGTAGGGTTTAATTTCTACTTATGCTGGTATCAATCATGTTGATGGCTTGCTTTCTGCCTAAAAAGCACATTTAGAAGTTCGTAACACAAACGGTTTAGCCTCAGGAATTTTAAAAATCGAGAATTTTATAAATAGCTAAATTTAGTAGTAGGTTTTAAATTCTTCTTAAACACGTTTCAATCATGTAGATGGCTTGCTTTCTGTCTAAAAAGCACATTTAGAAGTTCGTAGCACCAACGGTTTAGCCCCAGGAATTTTAAAAATCGATAATTTTAAAAATAGCTAAATTTAGTAGTAGGTTTTAAATTCTACTTATGCTGGTATCAATCATGTAGATGGCTTGCTTTCTGATTAAAAAGCTCATGTAGAAGTTCGTAACACAAACGGTTTAGCCTCGGGAATTTTAAAAATCGTGAATTTTAAAAATAGCTAAATTTAGTAGTAGGGTTTAAATTCTACTTATGCTGGTATCAATCATGTAGTTGGCTTGCTTTCTGCCTAAAAAGCACATTTAGAAGTTCGTAACACAAACGGGTTAGCCTCGGGAATTTTAAAAATCGTGAATTTTAAAAATAGCTAAATTTAGTAGTAGGGTCTAAATTCTACTTATGCTGGTATCAATCATGTAGATGGCTTGCTTTCTGATTAAAAAGCTCATGTAGAAGTTCGTAACACAAACGGTTTAGCCTCGGGAATTTTAAAAATCGTGAATTTTAAAAATAGCTAAATTTAGTAGTAGGGTTTAAATTCTACTTATGCTGGTATCAATCATGTAGATGGCTTGCTTTCTGCCTAAAAAGCACATTTAGAAGTTCGTAACACAAACGGTTTAGCCTCAGGAATTTTAAAAATCGAGAATTTTAAAAATAGGTAAATTTAGTAGTAGGTTTTAAATTCTTCTTAAACTCGTTTCAATCACGTAGATGGCTTGCTTTCTGTCTAAAAAGCACATTTAGAAGTTCGTAGCACAAACGGTTTAGTCCCAGGAATTTTAATAATCGAGAATTTTAAAAATAGATAAATTTAGTAGTAGATTTTAAATTCTTCTTAAACTCGTTTCAATCATGTAGCTAGCTTGCTTTCTATCTAAAAAGCACATTTCGAAGTTCGTAACACAAACGGTTTAGCATCAGGAATATTAAAATTCAAGAACTTTAAAAATAGCTAAATTTAGTAGTAGGGTATAAATTCTACTTATGCTGGTATCAATCATATAGATGGCTTGCTTTCTGCCTAAAAAGTTCAGGTAGAAGTTCGTAACACAAACGGGTTAGCCTCGGGAATTTTAAAAATCGTGAATTTTAAAAATAGCTAAATTTAGTAGTAGGGTTTAAATTCTACTTATGCTGGTATCAATCACGTAGATGGCTTGTTTTCTGCCTGCTCAAGTAGAAGTTCGTAACACAAACGGTTTAGCCTCAGGAATTTTAAAAATCGTGAATTTTAAAAATAGCTAAATTTAGTAGTAGAATTTAAATTCTTCTTATGCTGGTATCAATCATGTAGATAGCTTGCTTTCTGCCTAAAAAGCACATTTAGGAGTTCGTAAGACAAACGGCTTAGCCTCAGGAATTTTAAAAATCGAGAACTTTAAAAATAGCTAAATTTAGTAGTAGGTTTTAAATTCTTCTTAAACTCGTTTCAATAATGTAGTTGGCTTGCTTTCTATCTAAAAAGCACATTTAGAAATTCGTAACACAAACGGTTTAGCATCAGGAATTTTAAAAGTCAAGAACTTTAAAAATAGCTAAATTTAGTAGTAGGGTTTAAATTCTACTTATGCTGGTATAAATCATGTAGATGGCTTGCTTTCTGCCTAAAAAGCTCATTTAGAAGTTCGTAACACAAACGGTTTAGCCTCAGGAATTTTAAAAATCGAGAATTTTAAAAATAGCTAATTTTAGTAGTAGGTTTTAAATTCTCCTTAAACTCGTTTCAATCTTGTACTCGTAGCTAGCTTGCTTTCTATCTAAAAAGCACATTTAGAAGTTCGTAACACAAACGGTTTAGCCTCAGGGATTTTAAAAGTCGAGAACTTTAAAAAGAGCTAAATTTAGTAGTAGGTTTTAAATTCTTCTTAAACTCGTTTCAATCATGTAGTTGGCTTGCTTTCTATCTAAAAAGCACATTTAGAAGTTCGTAACACAAACGGTTTAGCATCAGGAATTTTAAAAGTCAAGAACTTTAAAAATAGCTAAATTTAGTAGTAGGGTTTAAATTCTCCTTAAACTCATTTCAATCATGTAGATAGCTTGCTTTCTGTGTAAAATGCATATTAAGAAGTTCGTAACACAAACGGTTTAGCCTCAGGAATTTTAAAAATCGAGAATTTTAAAAATAGCTAAATTTATTAGTAGGGTTTAAATTCTACTTATGCTGGTATCAATCATGTAGATGGCTTGCTTTCTGCCTAAAAAGCACTTTTAGAAGTTCGTAACACAAACAGTTTAGCCTCGGGAATTTTAAAAGTCAAGAATTTTAAAAATAGCTAAATTTATTAGTAGGGTTTAATTTCTACTTATGCTGGTATCAATCATGTTGATGGCTTGCTTTCTGCCTAAAAAGCACATTTAGAAGTTCGTAACACAAACGGTTTAGCCTCAGGAATTTTAAAAATCGAGAATTTTATAAATAGCTAAATTTAGTAGTAGGTTTTAAATTCTTCTTAAACACGTTTCAATCATGTAGATGGCTTGCTTTCTGTCTAAAAAGCACATTTAGAAGTTCGTAGCACCAACGGTTTAGCCCCAGGAATTTTAAAAATCGATAATTTTAAAAATAGCTAAATTTAGTAGTAGGTTTTAAATTCTACTTATGCTGGTATCAATCATGTAGATGGCTTGCTTTCTGATTAAAAAGCTCATGTAGAAGTTCGTAACACAAACGGTTTAGCCTCGGGAATTTTAAAAATCGTGAATTTTAAAAATAGCTAAATTTAGTAGTAGGGTTTAAATTCTACTTATGCTGGTATCAATCATGTAGTTGGCTTGCTTTCTGCCTAAAAAGCACATTTAGAAGTTCGTAACACAAACGGGTTAGCCTCGGGAATTTTAAAAATCGTGAATTTTAAAAATAGCTAAATTTAGTAGTAGGGTCTAAATTCTACTTATGCTGGTATCAATCATGTAGATGGCTTGCTTTCTGATTAAAAAGCTCATGTAGAAGTTCGTAACACAAACGGTTTAGCCTCGGGAATTTTAAAAATCGTGAATTTTAAAAATAGCTAAATTTAGTAGTAGGGTTTAAATTCTTCTTAAACTCGTTTCAATCACGTAGATGGCTTGCTTTCTGTCTAAAAAGCACATTTAGAAGTTCGTAGCACAAACGGTTTAGTCCCAGGAATTTTAATAATCGAGAATTTTAAAAATAGATAAATTTAGTAGTAGATTTTAAATTCTTCTTAAACTCGTTTCAATCATGTAGCTAGCTTGCTTTCTATCTAAAAAGCACATTTCGAAGTTCGTAACACAAACGGTTTAGCATCAGGAATATTAAAATTCAAGAACTTTAAAAATAGCTAAATTTAGTAGTAGGGTATAAATTCTACTTATGCTGGTATCAATCATATAGATGGCTTGCTTTCTGCCTAAAAAGTTCAGGTAGAAGTTCGTAACACAAACGGGTTAGCCTCGGGAATTTTAAAAATCGTGAATTTTAAAAATAGCTAAATTTAGTAGTAGGGTTTAAATTCTACTTATGCTGGTATCAATCACGTAGATGGCTTGTTTTCTGCCTGCTCAAGTAGAAGTTCGTAACACAAACGGTTTAGCCTCAGGAATTTTAAAAATCGTGAATTTTAAAAATAGCTAAATTTAGTAGTAGAATTTAAATTCTTCTTATGCTGGTATCAATCATGTAGATAGCTTGCTTTCTGCCTAAAAAGCACATTTAGGAGTTCGTAAGACAAACGGCTTAGCCTCAGGAATTTTAAAAATCGAGAACTTTAAAAATAGCTAAATTTAGTAGTAGGTTTTAAATTCTTCTTAAACTCGTTTCAATAATGTAGTTGGCTTGCTTTCTATCTAAAAAGCACATTTAGAAATTCGTAACACAAACGGTTTAGCATCAGGAATTTTAAAAGTCAAGAACTTTAAAAATAGCTAAATTTAGTAGTAGGGTTTAAATTCTACTTATGCTGGTATAAATCATGTAGATGGCTTGCTTTCTGCCTAAAAAGCTCATTTAGAAGTTCGTAACACAAACGGTTTAGCCTCAGGAATTTTAAAAATCGAGAATTTTAAAAATAGCTAATTTTAGTAGTAGGTTTTAAATTCTCCTTAAACTCGTTTCAATCTTGTACTCGTAGCTAGCTTGCTTTCTATCTAAAAAGCACATTTAGAAGTTCGTAACACAAACGGTTTAGCCTCAGGGATTTTAAAAGTCGAGAACTTTAAAAAGAGCTAAATTTAGTAGTAGGTTTTAAATTCTTCTTAAACTCGTTTCAATCATGTAGTTGGCTTGCTTTCTATCTAAAAAGCACATTTAGAAGTTCGTAACACAAACGGTTTAGCATCAGGAATTTTAAAAGTCAAGAACTTTAAAAATAGCTAAATTTAGTAGTAGGGTTTAAATTCTCCTTAAACTCATTTCAATCATGTAGATAGCTTGCTTTCTGTGTAAAATGCATATTAAGAAGTTCGTAACACAAACGGTTTAGCCTCAGGAATTTTAAAAATCGAGAATTTTAAAAATAGCTAAATTTATTAGTAGGGTTTAAATTCTACTTATGCTGGTATCAATCATGTAGATGGCTTGCTTTCTGCCTAAAAAGCACTTTTAGAAGTTCGTAACACAAACAGTTTAGCCTCGGGAATTTTAAAAGTCAAGAATTTTAAAAATAGCTAAATTTATTAGTAGGGTTTAATTTCTACTTATGCTGGTATCAATCATGTTGATGGCTTGCTTTCTGCCTAAAAAGCACATTTAGAAGTTCGTAACACAAACGGTTTAGCCTCAGGAATTTTAAAAATCGAGAATTTTAAAAATAGCTAAATTTAGTAGTAGGTTTTAAATTCTTCTTAAACACGTTTCAATCATGTATATGGCTTGCTTTCTGTCTAAAAAGCACATTTAGAAGTTCGTAGCACCAACGGTTTAGCCCCAGGAATTTTAAAAATCGATAATTTTAAAAATAGCTAAATTTAGTAGTAGGTTTTAAATTCTACTTATGCTGGTATCAATCATGTAGATGGCTTGCTTTCTGATTAAAAAGCTCATGTAGAAGTTCGTAACACAAACGGTTTAGCCTCGGGAATTTTAAAAATCGTGAATTTTAAAAATAGCTAAATTTAGTAGTAGGGTTTAAATTCTACTTATGCTGGTATCAATCATGTAGTTGGCTTGCTTTCTGCCTAAAAAGCACATTTAGAAGTTCGTAACACAAACGGGTTAGCCTCGGGAATTTTATAAATCGTGAATTTTAAAAATAGCTAAATTTAGTAGTAGGGTCTAAATTCTACTTATGCTGGTATCAATCATGTAGATGGCTTGCTTTCTGATTAAAAAGCTCATGTAGAAGTTCGTAACACAAACGGTTTAGCCACGGGAATTTTAAAAATCGTGAATTTTAAAAATAGCTAAATTTAGTAGTAGGGTTTAAATTCTACTTATGCTGGTATCAATCATGTAGATGGCTTGCTTTCTGCCTAAAAAGCACATTTAGAAGTTCGTAACACAAACGGTTTAGCCTCAGGAATTTTAAAAATCGAGAATTTTAAAAATAGGTAAATTTAGTAGTAGGTTTTAAATTCTTCTTAAACTCGTTTCAATCACGTAGATGGCTTGCTTTCTGTCTAAAAAGCACATTTAGAAGTTCGTAGCACAAACGGTTTAGTCCCAGGAATTTTAATAATCGAGAATTTTAAAAATAGATAAATTTAGTAGTAGATTTTAAATTCTTCTTAAACTCGTTTCAATCAAGTAGCTAGCTTGCTTTCTATCTAAAAAGCACATTTCGAAGTTCGTAACACAAACGGTTTAGCATTAGGAATATTAAAATTCAAGAACTGTAAAAATAGCTAAATTTAGTAGTAGGGTATAAATTCTACTTATGCTGGTATCAATCATATAGATGGCTTGCTTTCTGCCTAAAAAGTTCAGGTAGAAGTTCGTAACACAAACGGGTTAGCCTCGGGAATTTTAAAAATCGTGAATTTTAAAAATAGCTAAATTTAGTAGTAGGGTTTAAATTCTACTTATGCTGGTATCAATCACGTAGATGGCTTGTTTTCTGCCTGCTCAAGTAGAAGTTCGTAACACAAACGGTTTAGCCTCAGGAATTTTAAAAATCGTGAATTTTAAAAATAGCTAAATTTAGTAGTAGAATTTAAATTCTTCTTATGCTGGTATCAATCATGTAGATAGCTTGCTTTCTGCCTAAAAAGCACATTTAGAAGTTCGTAAGACAAACGGCTTAGCCTCAGGAATTTTAAAAATCGAGAACTTTAAAAATAGCTAAATTTAGTAGTAGGTTTTAAATTCTTCTTAAACTCGTTTCAATAATGTAGTTGGCTTGCTTTCTATCTAAAAAGCACATTTAGAAATTCGTAACACAAACGGTTTAGCATCAGGAATTTTAAAAGTCAAGAACTTTAAAAATAGCTAAATTTAGTAGTAGGGTTTAAATTCTACTTATGCTAGTATAAATCATGTAGATGGCTTGCTTTCTGCCTAAAAAGCTCATTTAGAAGTTCGTAACACAAACGGTTTAGCCTCAGGAATTTTAAAAATCGAGAATTTTAAAAATAGCTAATTTTAGTAGTAGGTTTTAAATTCTCCTTAAACTCGTTTCAATCTTGTAGCTAGCTTGCTTTCTATCTAAAAAGCACATTTAGAAGTTCGTAACACAAACGGTTTAGCCTCAGGGATTTTAAAAGTCGAGAACTTTAAAAAGAGCTAAATTTAGTAGTAGGTTTTAAATTCTTCTTAAACTCGTTTCAATCATGTAGTTGTCTTGCTTTCTATCTAAAAAGCACATTTAGAAGTTCGTAACACAAACGGTTTAGCATCAGGAATTTTAAAAGTCAAGAACTTTAAAAATAGCTAAATTTAGTAGTAGGGTTTAAATTCTCCTTAAACTCATTTCAATCATGTAGATAGCTTGCTTTCTGTGTAAAATGCATATTAAGAAGTTCGTAACACAAACGGTTTTGCCTCAGGAATTTTAAAAGTCAAGAACTTTAAAAATAGCTCAATTTAGTAGTAGGGTTTAAATTCTACTTATGCTGGTATAAATCATGTAGATGGCTTGCTTTCTGCCTAAAAAGCACATTTAGAAGTTCGTAACACAAACGGTTTAGCCTCAGGAATTTTAAAAATCGAGAATTTTAAAAATAGCTAATTTTAGTAGTAGGTTTTAAATTCTTTTTGAACTCGTTTCAGTCATGTAGATAGCTTGCTTTCTGTGTAAAATGCATATTAAGAAGTTCGTAACACAAACGGTTTAGCCTCAGGAATTTTAAAAATCGAGAATTTTAAAAATAGCTAAATTTATTAGTAGGGTTTAAATTCTACTTATGCTGGTATCAATTATGTAGATGGCTTGCTTTCTGACTAAAAAGCACATTTAGAAGTTCGTAACACAAACGGTTTAGCCTCGTGAATTTTAAAAGTCAAGAATTTTAAAAATAGCTAAATTTAGTAGTAGGGTTCAAATTCTACTTATGCTGGTATCAATCATGTTGATGGCTTGCTTTCTACCTAAAAAGCACATTTAGAAGTTCGTAACACAAACGGTTTAGCCTCAGGAATTTTAAAAATCGAGAACTTTAAAAATAGGTAAATTTAGTAGTAGTGTTCAAATTCTACTTATGCTGGTATCAATCATGTTGATGGCTTGCTTTCTGTGTAAAATTCATATTAAGAAGTTCGTAACACAAACGGTTTAGCCTCGGGAATTTTAAAAATCGTGAATTTTAAAAATAGCTAAATTTAGTAGTAGGGTTTAAATTCTACTTATGCTGGTATCAATCATGTAGATGGCTTGCTTTCTGCCTAAAAAGCACATTTAGAAGTTAGTAACACAAACGGTTTAGCCTCAGCAATTTTAAAAATCGAGAATTTTAAAAATAGCTAATTTTAGTAGTAGGTTTTAAATTCTTTTTAAACTCGTTTCAGTCTTGTAGATAGCTTGCTTTCTGTGTAAAATGCATATTAAGAAATTCGTAACACAAACGGTTTAGCCTCAGGGATTTGAAAAATCGAGAATTTTAAAAATAGCTAAATTTATTAGTAGGGTTTAAATTCTACTTATGCTGGTATCAATTAATTAGATGGCTTGCTTTCTGCCTAAAAAGCACATTTAGAAGTTCGTAACACAAACGGTTTAGCCTCGTGAATTTTAAAAGTCAAGAATTTTAAAAATAGCTAAATTTCGTAGTAGGGTTCAAATTCTACTTATGCTGGTATCAATCATGTTGATGGCTTGCTTTCTGCCTAAAAAGCACATTTAGAAGTTCGTAACACAAACGGTTTAACCTCAGGAATTTTAAAAATCGAGAATTTTAAAAATAGCTAAATTTAGTAGTAGGTTTTAAATTCTTCTTAAACACGTTTCAATCATGTAGATGGCTTGCTTTCTGTCTAAAAAGCACATTTAGAAATTCCTGGCACAAACGGTTTAGCCCCAGGAATTTTAAAAATCGATAATTTTAAAAATAGCTAAATTTAGTAGTAGGTTTTAAATTCTTCTTAAACTCGTTTCAATCATGTAGATAGCTTGCTTTCTGTGTAAATTCATATTAAAAAGTTCGTAACACAAACCGTTTAGCCTCGGGAATTTTAAAAATCGTGAATTTTAAAAATAGCTAAATTTAGTAGTAGGGTTTAAATTCTACTTATGCTGGTATCAATCATGTAGATGGCTTGATTTCTGCCTAAAAAGCACATTTAGAAGTTCGTAACACAAACGGTTTAGCCTCAGGAATTTTAAAAATCGAGAATTTTAAAAATAGCTAAATTTAGTAGTAGGTTTTAAATTCTTCTTAAACTCGTTTCAATCATGTAGCTAGCTTGCTTACTATCTTATAAGCACATTTGGAAGTTCGTAACACAAACGGTTTAGCCTCAGGAATTTTAAAAATCGAGAACTTTAAAAATAGCGAAATTTAGTAGTAGGTTTTAAATTCTTCTTAAACTCGTTTCAATCATGTAGCTAGCTTGCTTTCTATTTAAAAAGCACATTTAGAAGTTCGTAACACAAACGGTTTAGCCTCAGGAATTTTAAAAATCGTAAATTTAAAAATAGCTAAATTTAGTAGTAGGGTTTAAATTCTACTTATGCTGGTATCAATCATGTTGATGGCTTGCTTTCTGCCTAAAAAGCACATTTAGAAGTTCGTAACACAAACGGTTTAGCCTCAAGAATTTTAAAAATCGAGAATTTTAAAAATAGCTAAATTTAGTAGTAGGTTTTAAATTCTTCTTAAACTCGTTTCAATCATGTAGATAGCTTGCTTTCTGTGTAAATTCATATTAAGAAGTTCGTAACACAAACCGTTTAGCCTCGGGAATTGTAAAAATCGTGAATTTTAAAAATAGCTAAATTTAGTAGTAGGGTTTAAATTCTACTTATGCTGGTATCAATCATGTAGATGGCTTGATTTCTGCCTAAAAAGCACATTTAGAAGTTCGTAACACAAACGGTTTAGCCTCAGGAATTTTAAAAATCGAGAATTTTAAAAATAGCTAAATTTAGTAGTAGGTTTTAAATTCTTCTTAAACTCGTTTCAATCATGTAGCTAGCTTGCTTACTATCTTATAAGCACATTTAGAAGTTCGTAACACAAACGGTTTAGCCTCAGGAATTTTAAAAATCGAGAACTTTAAAAATAGCGAAATTTAGTAGTAGGTTTTAAATTCTTCTTAAACTCGTTTCAATCATGTAGCTAGCTTGCTTTCTATTTAAAAAGCACCTTTAGAAGTTCGTAACACAAACGGTTTAGCCTCAGGAATTTTAAAAATCGTAAATTTAAAAATAGCTAAATTTAGTAGTAGGGTTTAAATTCTACTTATGCTGGTATCAATCATGTTGATGGCTTGCTTTCTGCCTAAAAAGCACATTTAGAAGTTCGTAACACAAACGGTTTAGCCTCAAGAATTTTAAAAATCAAGAATTTTAAAAATAGCTAAATTTAGTAGTAGGTTTTAAATTCTTCTTAAACCCGTTTCAATCATGTAGATGGCTTGCTTTCTGTCTAAAAAGCACATTTAGAAGTTCGTAGCACCAACGGTTTAGCCCCAGGAATTTTAAAAATCGATAATTTTAAAAATAGCTAAATTTAGTAGTATCTATTAAATTCTACTTATGCTGGTATCAATCATGTAGATGGCTTGCTTTCTGCCTAAAAAGCTC
This sequence comes from Melanotus villosus, assembly GCA_963082815.1. Lineage (NCBI taxonomy): Eukaryota > Metazoa > Arthropoda > Insecta > Coleoptera > Elateridae > Melanotus > Melanotus villosus. The sequence continues at coordinate 33,727,368 of OY720419.1, read as the reverse complement.
ATGTAGAAGTGCGTAACACAAACGGGTTAGCCTCGGGAATTTTAAAAATCGTGAATTTTAAAAATAGCTAAATTTAGTAGTAGGGTTTAAATTCTACTTATGCTGTTATCAATCATGTAGATGGCTTGATTTCTGCCTAAAAAGCACATTTAGAAGTTCGTAACACAAACGGTTTAGCCTCAGGAATTTTAAAAATCGAGAATTTTAAAAATAGCTAAATTTAGTAGTAGGTTTTAAATTCTTCTTAAACTCGTTTCAATCATGTAGCTAGCTTGCTTTCTATCTAAAAAGCACATTTAGAAGTTCGTAACACAAACGGTTTAGCCTCAGGAATTTTAAAAATCGAGAACTTTAAAAATAGCTAAATTTAGTAGTAGGTTTTAAATTCTTCTTAAACTCGTTTCAATCATGTAGCTAGCTTGCTTTCTATCTAAAAAGCACATTTAGAAGTTCGTAACACAAACGGTTTAGTCTCAGGAATTTTAAAAATCGTAAATTTAAAAATAGCTAAATTTAGTAGTAGGGTTTAAATTCTACTTATGCTGGTATCAATCATGTTGATGGCTTGCTTTCTGCCTAAAAAGCACATTTAGAAGTTCGTAACACAAACGGTTTAGCCTCAGGAATTTTAAAAATCGAGAATTTTAAAAATAGCTAAATTTAGTAGTAGGTTTTAAATTCTTCTTAAACACGTTTCAATCATGTAGATGGCTTGCTTTCTGTCTAAAAAGCACATTTAGAAGTTCGTAGCACCAACGGTTTAGCCCCAGGAATTTTAAAAATCGATAATTTTAAAAATAGCTAAATTTAGTAGTAGGTTTTAAATTCTACTTATGCTGGTATCAATCATGTAGATGGCTTGCTTTCTGCCTAAAAAGCTCATGTAGAAGTGCGTAACACAAACGGGTTAGCCTCGGGAATTTTAAAAATCGTGAATTTTAAAAATAGCTAAATTTAGTAGTAGGGTTTAAATTCGACTTATGCTGGTATCAATCACGTAGATGGCTTGTTTTCTGCCTGCTCAAGTAGAAGTTCGTAACACAAACGGTTTAGCCTCGGGAATTTTAAAAATCGTGAATTTTAAAAATAGCTAAATTTAGTAGTAGAATTTAAATTCTACTTATGCTGGTATCAATCATTTAGATAGCTTGCTTTCTGCCTAAAAAGCACATTTAGAAGTTCGTAGCACAAACGGTTTAGCCCCAGGAATTTTAAAAATCGAGAATTTTAAAAATAAATAAATTTAGTAGTAGATTTTAAATTCTTCTTAAACTCGTTTCAATCTTGTAGCTAGCTTGCTTTCTATCTAAAAAGCACATTTCGAAGTTCGTAACACAAACGGTTTAGCATCAGGAATATTAAAAGTCAAGAATTTTAAAAATAGCTAAATTTAGTAGTAGGGTTTAAATTCTACTTATGCTGGTATCAATCACGTAGATGGCTTGTTTTCTGCCTGCTCAAGTAAAAGTTCGTAACACAAACGGTTTAGCCCCAGGAATTTTAAAAATCGATAATTTTAAGAATAGCTAAATTTAGTAGTAGGTTTTAAATTCTTCTTAAACTCGTTTCAATCATGTAGCTAGCTTATTTTCTATCTAAAAAGCACATTTCGAAGTTAGTAAAACAAACGGTTTAGCCTCAGGAATTTTAAAAATCGAGAATATTAAAAATAGCTAATTTTAGTAGTAGGTTTTAAATTCTCCTTAAACTCGTTTCAATCATGTAGATAGCTTGCTTTCTGTGTAAAATTCATATTAAGAAGTTCGTAACACAAACCGTTTAGCCTCGGGAATTTTAAAAATCGTGAATTTTAAAAATAGCTAAATTTAGTAGTAGGGTTTAAATTCTACTTATGCTGGTATCAATCATGTAGATGGCTTGATTTCTGCCTATAAAGCACATTTAGAAGTTCGTAACACAAACGGTTTAGCCTCGTGAATTTTAAAAGTCAAGAATTTTAAAAATAGCTAAATTTCGTAGTAGGGTTCAAATTCTACTTATGCTGGTATCAATTAATTAGATGGCTTGCTTTCTGCCTAAAAAGCACATTTAGAAGTTCGTAACACAAACGGTTTAGCCTCGTGAATTTTAAAAGTCAAGAATTTTAAAAATAGCTAAATTTCGTAGTAGGGTTCAAATTCTACTTATGCTGGTATCAATCATGTTGATGGCTTGCTTTCTGCCTAAAAAGCACATTTAGAAGTTCGTAACACAAACGGTTTAACCTCAGGAATTTTAAAAATCGAGAATTTTAAAAATAGCTAAATTTATTAGTAGGGTTTAAATTCTACTTATGCTGGTATCAATTAATTAGATGGCTTGCTTTCTGCCTAAAAAGCACATTTAGAAGTTCGTAACACAAACGGTTTAGCCTCGTGAATTTTAAAAGTCAAGAATTTTAAAAATAGCTAAATTTCGTAGTAGGGTTCAAATTCTACTTATGCTGGTATCAATCATGTTGATGGCTTGCTTTCTGCCTAAAAAGCACATTTAGAAGTTCGTAACACAAACGGTTTAACCTCAGGAATTTTAAAAATCGAGAATTTTAAAAATAGCTAAATTTAGTAGTAGGTTTTAAATTCTTCTTAAACACGTTTCAATCATGTAGATGGCTTGCTTTCTGTCTAAAAAGCACATTTAGAAATTCCTGGCACAAACGGTTTAGCCCCAGGAATTTTAAAAATCGATAATTTTAAAAATAGCTAAATTTAGTAGTAGGTTTTAAATTCTTCTTAAACTCGTTTCAATCATGTAGATAGCTTGCTTTCTGTGTAAATTCATATTAAAAAGTTCGTAACACAAACCGTTTAGCCTCGGGAATTTTAAAAATCGTGAATTTTAAAAATAGCTAAATTTAGTAGTAGGGTTTAAATTCTACTTATGCTGGTATCAATCATGTAGATGGCTTGATTTCTGCCTAAAAAGCACATTTAGAAGTTCGTAACACAAACGGTTTAGCCTCAGGAATTTTAAAAATCGAGAATTTTAAAAATAGCTAAATTTAGTAGTAGGTTTTAAATTCTTCTTAAACTCGTTTCAATCATGTTGCTAGCTTGCTTACTATCTTATAAGCACATTTGGAAGTTCGTAACACAAACGGTTTAGCCTCAGGAATTTTAAAAATCGAGAACTTTAAAAATAGCGAAATTTAGTAGTAGGTTTTAAATTCTTCTTAAACTCGTTTCAATCATGTAGCTAGCTTGCTTTCTATTTAAAAAGCACATTTAGAAGTTCGTAACACAAACGGTTTAGCCTCAGGAATTTTAAAAATCGTAAATTTAAAAATAGCTAAATTTAGTAGTAGGGTTTAAATTCTACTTATGCTGGTATCAATCATGTTGATGGCTTGCTTTCTGCCTAAAAAGCACATTTAGAAGTTCGTAACACAAACGGTTTAGCCTCAAGAATTTTAAAAATCGAGAATTTTAAAAATAGCTAAATTTAGTAGTAGGTTTTAAATTCTTCTTAAACTCGTTTCAATCATGTAGATAGCTTGCTTTCTGTGTAAATTCATATTAAGAAGTTCGTAACACAAACCGTTTAGCTTCGGGAATTGTAAAAATCGTGAATTTTAAAAATAGCTAAATTTAGTAGTAGGGTTTAAATTCTACTTATGCTGGTATCAATCATGTAGATGGCTTGATTTCTGCCTAAAAAGCACATTTAGAAGTTCGTAACACAAACGGTTTAGCCTCAGGAATTTTAAAAATCGAGAATTTTAAAAATAGCTAAATTTAGTAGTAGGTTTTAAATTCTTCTTAAACTCGTTTCAATCATGTAGCTAGCTTGCTTACTATCTTATAAGCACATTTAGAAGTTCGTAACACAAACGGTTTAGCCTCAGGAATTTTAAAAATCGAGAACTTTAAAAATAGCGAAATTTAGTAGTAGGTTTTAAATTCTTCTTAAACTCGTTTCAATCATGTAGCTAGCTTGCTTTCTATTTAAAAAGCACATTTAGAAGTTCGTAACACAAACGGTTTAGCCTCAGGAATTTTAAAAATCGTAAATTTAAAAATAGCTAAATTTAGTAGTAGGGTTTAAATTCTACTTATGCTGGTATCAATCATGTTGATGGCTTGCTTTCTGCCTAAAAAGCACATTTAGAAGTTCGTAACACAAACGGTTTAGCCTCAAGAATTTTAAAAATCAAGAATTTTAAAAATAGCTAAATTTAGTAGTAGGTTTTAAATTCTTCTTAAACCCGTTTCAATCATGTAGATGGCTTGCTTTCTGTCTAAAAAGCACATTTAGAAGTTCGTAGCACCAACGGTTTAGCCCCAGGAATTTTAAAAATCGATAATTTTAAAAATAGCTAAATTTAGTAGTATCTATTAAATTCTACTTATGCTGGTATCAATCATGTAGATGGCTTGCTTTCTGCCTAAAAAGCTCATGTAGAAGTGCGTAACACAAACGGGTTAGCCTCGGGAATTTTAAAAATCGTGAATTTTAAAAATAGCTAAATTTAGTAGTAGGGTTTAAATTCTACTTATGCTGTTATCAATCATGTAGATGGCTTGATTTCTGCCTAAAAAGCACATTTAGAAGTTCGTAACACAAACGGTTTAGCCCCAGGAATTTTAAAAATCGAGAATTTTAAAAATAGCTAAATTTAGTAGTAGGTTTTAAATTCTTCTTAAACTCGTTTCAATCATGTAGCTAGCTTGCTTTCTATCTAAAAAGCACATTTAGAAGTTCGTAACACAAACGGTTTAGCCTCAGGAATTTTAAAAATCGAGAACTTTAAAAATAGCTAAATTTAGTAGTAGGTTTTAAATTCTTCTTAAACTCGTTTCAATCATGTAGCTAGCTTGCTTTCTATCTAAAAAGCACATTTAGAAGTTCGTAACACAAACGGTTTAGTCTCAGGAATTTTAAAAATCGTAAATTTAAAAATAGCTAAATTTAGTAGTAGGGTTTAAATTCTACTTATGCTGGTATCAATCATGTTGATGGCTTGCTTTCTGCCTAAAAAGCACATTTAGAAGTTCGTAACACAAACGGTTTAGCCTCAGGAATTTTAAAAATCGAGAATTTTAAAAATAGCTAAATTTAGTAGTAGGTTTTAAATTCTTCTTAAACACGTTTCAATCATGTATATGGCTTGCTTTCTGTCTAAAAAGCACATTTAGAAGTTCGTAGCACCAACGGTTTAGCCCCAGGAATTTTAAAAATCGATAATTTTAAAAATAGCTAAATTTAGTAGTAGGTTTTAAATTCTACTTATGCTGGTATCAATCATGTAGATGGCTTGCTTTCTGCCGAAAAAGCTCATGTAGAAGTGCGTAACACAAACGGGTTAGCCTCGGGAATTTTAAAAATCGTGAATTTTAAAAATAGCTAAATTTAGTAGTAGGGTTTAAATTCGACTTATGCTGGTATCAATCACGTAGATGGCTTGTTTTCTGCCTGCTCAAGTAGAAGTTCGTAACACAAACGGTTTAGCCTCGGGAATTTTAAAAATCGTGAATTTTAAAAATAGCTAAATTTAGTAGTAGAATTTAAATTCTACTTATGCTGGTATCAATCATTTAGATAGCTTGCTTTCTGCCTAAAAAGCACATTTAGAAGTTCGTAGCACAAACGGTTTAGCCTCAGGAATTTTAAAAATCGAGAACTTTAAAAATAGCTAAATTTAGTAGTAGGTTTTAAATTCTTCTTAAACTCGTTTCAATCATGTAGCTAGCTTGCTTTCTATCTAAAAAGCACATTTCGAAGTTCGTAACACAAACGGTTTAGCATCAGGAATATTAAAAGTCAAGAATTTTAAAAATAGCTAAATTTAGTAGTAGGGTTTAAATTCTACTTATGCTGGTATCAATCACGTAGATGGCTTGTTTTCTGCCTGCTCAAGTAAAAGTTCGTAACACAAACGGTTTAGCCCCAGGAATTTTAAAAATCGATAATTTTAAGAATAGCTAAATTTAGTAGTAGGTTTTAAATTCTTCTTAAACTCGTTTCAATCATGTAGCTAGCTTATTTTCTATCTAAAAAGCACATTTCGAAGTTAGTAACACAAACGGTTTAGCCTCAGGAATTTTAAAAATCGAGAATATTAAAAATAGCTAATTTTAGTAGTAGGTTTTAAATTCTCCTTAAACTCGTTTCAATCATGTAGATAGCTTGCTTTCTGTGTAAAATTCATATTAAGAAGTTCGTAACACAAACCGTTTAGCCTCGGGAATTTTAAAAATCGTGAATTTTAAAAATAGCTAAATTTAGTAGTAGGGTTTAAATTCTACTTATGCTGGTATCAATCATGTAGATGGCTTGATTTCTGCCTATAAAGCACATTTAGAAGTTAGTAACACAAACGGTTTAGCCTCAGCAATTTTAAAAATCGAGAATTTTAAAAATAGCTAATTTTAGTAGTAGGTTTTAAATTCTTTTTAAACTCGTTTCAGTCATGTAGAAGCTTGCTTTCTGTGTAAAATGCATATTAAGAAGTTCGTAACACAAACGGTTTAGCCTCAGGGATTTTAAAAATCGAGAATTTTAAAAATAGCTAAATTGATTAGTAGGGTTTAAATTCTACTTATGCTGGTATCAATTATGTAGATGGCTTGCTTTCTGTCTAAAAAGCACATTTAGAAGTTCGTAACACAAACGGTTTAGCCTCGTGAATTATAAAAGTCAAGAATATTAAAAATAGCTAAATTTAGTAGTAGGGTTCAAATTCTACTTATGCTGTTATCAATCATGTTGATGGCTTGCTTTCTGCCTAAAAAGCACATTTAGAAGTTCGTAACACAAACGGTTTAACCTCAGGAATTTTAAAAATCGAGAATTTTAAAAATAGCTAAATTTAGTAGTAGGTTTTAAATTCTTCTTAAACACGTTTCAATCATGTAGATGGCTTGCTTTCTGTCTAAAAAGCACATTTAGAAATTCCTGGCACAAACGGTTTAGCCCCAGGAATTTTAAAAATCGATAATTTTAAAAATAGCTAAATTTAGTAGTAGGTTTTAAATTCTTCTTAAACTCGTTTCAATCATGTAGCTAGCTTGTTTTCTATCTAAAAAGCACATTTCGAAGTTCGTAACACAAACGGTTTAGCCCCAGGAATTTTAAAAATCGAGAATTTTAAAAATAGCTAATTTTAGTAATAGGTTTTAAATTCTCCTTAAACTCGATTCAATCATGTAGATAGCTTGCTTTCTGTGTAAAATTCATATTAAGAAGTTCGTAACACAAACCGTTTAGCCTCGGGAATTTTAAAAATCGTGAATTTTAAAAATAGCTAAATTTAGTAGTAGGGTTTAAATTCTACTTATGCTGGTATCAATCATGTAGATGGCTTGATTTCTGCCTAAAAACCACATTTAGAAGTTCGTAACACAAACGGTTTAGCCTCAGGAATTTTAAAAATCGAGAATTTTAAAAATAGCTAAATTTAGTAGTAGGTTTTAAATTCTTCTTAAACTCGTTTCAATCATGTAGCTAGCTTGCTTTCTATCTAAAAAGCACATTTAGAAGTTCGTAACACAAACGGTTTAGCATCAGGAATTTTAAAAGTCAAGAACTTTAAAAATAGCTAAATTTAGTAGTAGGGTTTAAATTCTACTTATGCTGGTATCAATCATGTAGATGGCTTGCTTTCTGCCTAAAAAGCACATTTAGAAGTTCGTAACACAAACGGTTTAGCCTCAGGAATTGTAAAAAACGAGAATTTTAAAAATAGCTAATTTTAGTAGTAGGTTTTAAATTCTCCTTAAACTCGTTTCAATCATGTAGATAGCTTGCTTTCTGTGTAAAATTCATATTAAGAAGTGTGTAACACAAACGGTTTAGCCTCGGGAATTTTAAAAATCGTGAATTTTAAAAATAGCTAAATTTAGTAGTAGGGTTTAAATTCTACTTATGCTGGTATCAATCATGTAGATGGCTTGCTTTCTGCCTAAAAAGCACATTTAGAAGTTAGTAACACAGACGGTTTAGCCTCAGCAATTTTAAAAATCGTGAATTTTAAAAATAGCTAAATTTAGTAGTAGGTTTTAAATTCTTCTTAAACTCGTTTCAATCATGTAGCTAGCCTGCTTTCTATCTAAAAAGCACATTTAGAAGTTCGTAACACAAACGGTTTAGCCTCAGGAATTTTAAAAATCGAGAATTTTAAAAATAGCTAAATTTAGTAGTAGGTTTTAAATTCTTCTTAAACTCGTTTCAATCATGTAGCTAGCCTGCTTTCTATCTAAAAAGCACATTTAGAAGTTCGTAACACAAACGGTTTAGCCTCAGGAATTTTAAAAATCGAGAATTTTAAAAATAGCTAAATTTAGTAGTATGTTTTAAATTCTTCTTAAACTCGTTTCAATCATGTAGCTAGCTTTCTTTCTATCTAAGAAGCACATTTAGAAGTTCGTAACACAAACGGTTTAGCATCAGGAATATTAAAAGTCAAGAATTTTAAAAATAGCTAAATTTGGTAGTAGGGTATAAATGAGGCTAAACCGTTTGTGTTACGAAACTCTAAATGTGCTTTTTAGGCAGAAAGCAAGCCATCTACATGATTGATACCAGCATAAGTAGAATTTAAACCCTACTACTAAATTTAGCTATTTTTAAAATTCACGATTTTTAAAATTCCCGAGGCTAAACCGTTTGTGTTACGAACTTCTTAATATCCATTTTACACAGAAAGCAAGCTATCTGCATGATTGAAACGAGTTTAAGAAGAATTTAAAACCTACTACTAAAATTAGCTATTTTTAATATTCCCGATTTTTAAAATTCCTGAGGCCAAACCGTTTGTGTTACGAACTTCTAAATGTGCTTTTTATGCAGAAAGCAAGCCATCTACATGGTTGATACCCAATAAGTAGAATTTAAACCCTACTACTAAATTTAGCTATTTTTAAAATTCACGATTTTTAAAATTCCCGAGGCTAAACCGTTTGTGTTACGAACTTCTACATGAGCCTTTTAGGCAGAAAGCAAGCCATCTACATGATTGATACCAGCATAAGTAGAATTTAAACCCTACTACTAAATTTAGCTATTTTTAAAATTCTTGACTTTTAAAATTCCTGATGCTAAACCGTTTGTGTTACGAACTTCTAAATGTGCTTTTTAAATAGAAAGCAAGCCAACTACATGATTGAAACGAGTTTAAGAAGAATTTAAAACCTACTACTAAATTTAGCTATTTTTAAAATTCTCGATTTTTAAAATCCCTGAGGCTAAACCGTTTGTGTTACGAACTTCTAAATGTGCTTTTTAGATAGAAAGCAAGCTAGCTACATGATTGAAACGAGTTTAAGATGAATTTAAAACCTACTACTAAATTTTGCGATTTTTAAAATTCACGATTTTTAAAATTCCTGAGGCTAAACCGTTTGTGTTACGAACTTCTACATGTGCTTTTTAGATAGAAAGCAAGCTAGCTACATGATTGAAACGAGTTTAAGATGAATTTAAAACCTACTACTAAATTTTGCTATTTTTAAAATTCTCGATTTTTAAAATCCCTGAGGCTAAACCGTTTGTGTTACGAACTTCTAAATGTGCTTTTTAGATAGAAAGCAAGCTAGCTACATGATTGAAACGAGTTTAAGATGAATTTAAAACCTACTACTAAATTTTGCTATTTTTAAAATTCTCGATTTTTAAAATCCCTGAGGCTAAACCGTTTGTTTTACGAACTTCTAAATGTGCTTTTTAGATAGAAAGCAAGCCATCTACATGATTGAAACGAGTTTAAGAAGAATTTAAAACCTACTACTAAATTTAGCAATTTTTAAAGTTCTCGATTTTTAAAATTCCTGGGGCTAAACCGTTTGTGCTACGAACTTCTAAATGTGCTTTTTAGACAGAAATCAAGCCATCTACATGATTGAAACGTGTTTAAGAAGAATTTAAAACCTACTACTAAATAGCTACTTTTAAAATTCTCGATTTTTAAAATTCCTGAGGCTAAACCGTTTGTGTTACGTACTTCTAAATGTGGTTTTTAGGCAGAAAGCTAGCCATCAACATGATTGATACCAGCATAAGTAGAATTTAAACCCTGCTACTAAATTTAGCTATTTTTAAAATTCTTGACTTTTAAAATTCCCGAGGCTAAACCGTTTGTGTTACGAACTTCTAAATGTCCTTTTTAGGCAGAAAGCAAGCCATCTACATGATTGATACCAGCTTAAGTAGAATTTAAACCCTACTAATAAATTTAGCTATTTTTAAAATTCTCGATTTTTAAAATTCCTGAGGCTAAACCGTTTGTGTTACGAACTTCTTAACATGCATTTTACACAGAAAGCAAGCTATCTGCATGACCGACACGAGTTTAAAAAGAATTTAAAACCTACTTCTAAAATTAGCTATTTTTAAAATTCTCGATTTTTAAAATTTCTGAGGCTAAACCGTTTGTGTTACGAACTTCTAAATGTGCTTTTTAGCTACATGATTGAAACGAGTTTAAGAAGAATTTAAAACCTACTACTAAATTTAGCTATTTTTAAAATTCTCGATTTTTAAAATCCCTGAGGCTAAACCGTTTGTGTTACGAACTTCTAAATGTGCTTTTTAGACAGAAAGCAAGATATCTACATGATTGAAACGAGTTTAAGAAGAATTTAAAACCTACTACTAAATTTAGCTATTTTTAAAATTCACGATTTTTAAAATTCCTGAGGCTAAACCGTTTGTGTTACGAACTCCTACATAAGCTTTTTGGGCAGAAAACAAGGCATCTACGTGATTGATACCAGCATAAGTAGAATTTAAACCCTACTACTAAATTTAGCTATTTTTAATGTTCACGATTTTTAAAATTCCCGACGCTAACCCGTTTGTGTTACGAACTTCTGCATGAGCTTTTTAGGCAGAAAGCAAGCCATCTACATGATTGATACCAGCATAAGTAGAATTTATACCCTACTACTAAATTTAGCTATTTTTAAAATTCTTGACTTTTAATATCCCTGATGCTAAACCGTTTGTGTTACGAACTTCTAAATGTGCTTTTTAGATAGAAAGCAAGCTAGCTACATGACTGAAACGAGTTTAAGAAGAATTTAAAACCTTCTACTAAATTTAGCTATTTTTAAAATTCTCGATTTTTAAAATTCCTGGGGCTAAACCGTTTGTGCTACGAACTTCTAAATGTGCTTTTTAGACAGAAAGCAAGCCATCTACATGATTGAAACGATTTTAAGAAGAATTTAAAACCTACTACTAAATTTAGCTATTTTTAAAATTCTCGCTTTTTAAAATTCCTGAGGCTAAACCGTTGTGTTACGAACTTCTGAATGTGCTTTTTAGGCAGAAAGCAAACCATCAACATGATTGATACCAGCATAAGTAGAATTTAAACCCTACTAATAAATTTAGCTATTTTTAAAATTCTTGACTTTTAAAATTCCCGAGGCTAAACCATTTGTGTTACGAACTTCTAAATGTGATTTTTAGGCAGAAAGCAAGCCATCTACATGATTGATACCAGCATAAGTAGAATTTAAACCCTACTAATAAATTTAGATATTTTTAAAATTCTCGACTTTTAAAATTCCTGAGGCTAAACCGTTTGTGTTACGAACTTCTTAATATGCATATTACCAAGAAAGCAAGCTATCTACATGACTGAAACGAGTTTAAAAAGAATTAAAAACTTACTACTAAAATTAGCTATTTTTAAAATTCTCGATTTTTAAAATTCTCGATTTTTAAAATTCCTGAGGCTAAACCGTTTGTGTTACGAACTTCTAAATGTGCTTTTTAGGCAGAAAGCAAGGCATCTACATGATTGATACCAGCATAAGTAGAATTTAAACCCTACTACTAAATTTAGCTATTTTTAAAATTCACGATTTTTAAAATTCCCGAGGCTAAACCGTTTGTGTAACGAACTTCTTAATATGCATTTTACACAGAAAGCAAGCTATCTACATGATTGAAACAAGTTTAAGAAGAATTTAAAACCTACTACTAAAATTAGCTGTTTTTAATATTCTCGATTTTTAAAATTCCTGAGGCTAAACCGTTTGTGTTACGAACTTCTAAATGTGCTTTTTAGGCAGAAAGCAAGCCATCTACATGATTGATACCAGCATAAGTAGAATTTAAACCCTACTACTAAATTTAGCTATTTTTAAAATTCACGATATTTAAAATTCTCGAGGCTAAACCGTTTGTGTTACGAACTTCTACATGAGCTTTTTAGGCAGAAAGCAAGCCATCAACATGATTGATACCAGCATAAATAGAATTTAAACCGTACTACTACTAAATTTAGCTATTTTTAAAATTCTTGACTTTTAAAATTCCTGATGCTAAACCGTTTGTGTTACGAACTTCTAAATGTGCTTTTTAGATAGAAAGCAAGCTAGCTACATGATTGAAACGAGTTTAAGAAGAATTTAAAACCTACTACTAAATTTAGCTATTTTTAAAATTCTCGTTTTTTAAAATTCCTGGGGCTAAACCGTTTGTGCTACGAACTTCTAAATGTGCTTTTTATACAGAAAGCAAGCTATCTACTGATTGAAACGAGTTTAAGAAGAATTTAAAACCTACTAGTAAATTTAGCTATTTTTAAAATTCTCGATTTTTAAAATTCCTGAGGCCAAACCGTTTGTGTTACGAACTTCTAAATGTGCTTTTTACATAGAAAGCAAGCTAACTACATGATTGAAACGAGCTTAAGAAGAATTTAAAACCTACTACTAAATTTAGCTATTTTTAAAATTCTAAATTGTTAAAGTTCCTGGGGCTAAACCGTTTGTGCTACGAACTTCTAAATGTGCTTTTTAGACAGAAAGGAAGTTATCTACATGATTGAAACGAGTTTAAGAAGAATTTAAAACCTACTACAAAATTTAGCTATTTTTATAATTCTCGATTTTTAAAATTCCTGGGGCTAAACCGTTTGTGTTACGAACTTCTAAATGTGCTTTTTAGATAGAAAGCAAGCTAGCTACATGATTGAAACGAGTTTAAGATGAATTTAAAACCTACTACTAAATTTTGCTATTTTTAAAATTCTCGATTTTTAAAATCCCTGAGGCTAAACCGTTTGTTTTACGAACTTCTAAATGTGCTTTTTAGATAGAAAGCAAGCCATCTACATGATTGAAACGAGTTTAAGAAGAATTTAAAACCTACTACTAAATTTAGCAATTTTTAAAGTTCTCGATTTTTAAAATTCCTGGGGCTAAACCGTTTGTGCTACGAACTTCTAAATGTGCTTTTTAGACAGAAATCAAGCCATCTACATGATTGAAACGTGTTTAAGAAGAATTTAAAACCTACTACTAAATAGCTACTTTTAAAATTCTCGATTTTTAAAATTCCTGAGGCTAAACCGTTTGTGTTACGTACTTCTAAATGTGGTTTTTAGGCAGAAAGCTAGCCGTCAACATGATTGATACCAGCATAAGTAGAATTTAAACCCTGCTACTAAATTTAGCTATTTTTAAAATTCTTGACTTTTAAAATTCCCGAGGCTAAACCGTTTGTGTTACGAACTTCTAAATGTCCTTTTTAGGCAGAAAGCAAGCCATCTACATGATTGATACCAGCTTAAGTAGAATTTAAACCCTACTAATAAATTTAGCTATTTTTAAAATTCTCGATTTTTAAAATTCCTGAGGCTAAACCGTTTGTGTTACGAACTTCTTAACATGCATTTTACACAGAAAGCAAGCTATCTGCATGACCGACACGAGTTTAAAAAGAATTTAAAACCTACTTCTAAAATTAGCTATTTTTAAAATTCTCGATTTTTAAAATTTCTGAGGCTAAACCGTTTGTGTTACGAACTTCTAAATGTGCTTTTTAGCTACATGATTGAAACGAGTTTAAGAAGAATTTAAAACCTACTACTAAATTTAGCTATTTTTAAAATTCTCGATTTTTAAAATCCCTGAGGCTAAACCGTTTGTGTTACGAACTTCTAAATGTGCTTTTTAGACAGAAAGCAAGATATCTACATGATTGAAACGAGTTTAAGAAGAATTTAAAACCTACTACTAAATTTAGCTATTTTTAAAATTCACGATTTTTAAAATTCCTGAGGCTAAACCGTTTGTGTTACGAACTCCTACATAAGCTTTTTGGGCAGAAAACAAGGCATCTACGTGATTGATACCAGCATAAGTAGAATTTAAACCCTACTACTAAATTTAGCTATTTTTAATGTTCACGATTTTTAAAATTCCCGACGCTAACCCGTTTGTGTTACGAACTTCTGCATGAGCTTTTTAGGCAGAAAGCAAGCCATCTACATGATTGATACCAGCATAAGTAGAATTTATACCCTACTACTAAATTTAGCTATTTTTAAAATTCTTGACTTTTAATATCCCTGATGCTAAACCGTTTGTGTTACGAACTTCTAAATGTGCTTTTTAGATAGAAAGCAAGCTAGCTACATGACTGAAACGAGTTTAAGAAGAATTTAAAACCTTCTACTAAATTTAGCTATTTTTAAAATTCTCGATTTTTAAAATTCCTGGGGCTAAACCGTTTGTGCTACGAACTTCTAAATGTGCTTTTTAGACAGAAAGCAAGCCATCTACATGATTGAAACGATTTTAAGAAGAATTTAAAACCTACTACTAAATTTAGCTATTTTTAAAATTCTCGCTTTTTAAAATTCCTGAGGCTAAACCGTTGTGTTACGAACTTCTGAATGTGCTTTTTAGGCAGAAAGCAAACCATCAACATGATTGATACCAGCATAAGTAGAATTTAAACCCTACTAATAAATTTAGCTATTTTTAAAATTCTTGACTTTTAAAATTCCCGAGGCTAAACCATTTGTGTTACGAACTTCTAAATGTGATTTTTAGGCAGAAAGCAAGCCATCTACATGATTGATACCAGCATAAGTAGAATTTAAACCCTACTAATAAATTTAGATATTTTTAAAATTCTCGACTTTTAAAATTCCTGAGGCTAAACCGTTTGTGTTACGAACTTCTTAATATGCATATTACCAAGAAAGCAAGCTATCTACATGACTGAAACGAGTTTAAAAAGAATTAAAAACTTACTACTAAAATTAGCTATTTTTAAAATTCTCGATTTTTAAAATTCTCGATTTTTAAAATTCCTGAGGCTAAACCGTTTGTGTTACGAACTTCTAAATGTGCTTTTTAGGCAGAAAGCAAGGCATCTACATGATTGATACCAGCATAAGCAGAATTTAAACCCTACTACTAAATTTAGCTATTTTTAAAATTCACGATTTTTAAAATTCCCGAGGCTAAACCGTTTGTGTAACGAACTTCTTAATATGCATTTTACACAGAAAGCAAGCTATCTACATGATTGAAACAAGTTTAAGAAGAATTTAAAACCTACTACTAAAATTAGCTGTTTTTAATATTCTCGATTTTTAAAATTCCTGAGGCTAAACCGTTTGTGTTACGAACTTCTAAATGTGCTTTTTAGGCAGAAAGCAAGCCATCTACATGATTGATACCAGCATAAGTAGAATTTAAACCCTACTACTAAATTTAGCTATTTTTAAAATTCACGATATTTAAAATTCTCGAGGCTAAACCGTTTGTGTTACGAACTTCTACATGAGCTTTTTAGGCAGAAAGCAAGCCATCAACATGATTGATACCAGCATAAATAGAATTTAAACCGTACTACTACTAAATTTAGCTATTTTTAAAATTCTTGACTTTTAAAATTCCTGATGCTAAACCGTTTGTGTTACGAACTTCTAAATGTGCTTTTTAGATAGAAAGCAAGCTAGCTACATGATTGAAACGAGTTTAAGAAGAATTTAAAACCTACTACTAAATTTAGCTATTTTTAAAATTCTCGTTTTTTAAAATTCCTGGGGCTAAACCGTTTGTGCTACGAACTTCTAAATGTGCTTTTTATACAGAAAGCAAGCTATCTACTGATTGAAACGAGTTTAAGAAGAATTTAAAACCTACTAGTAAATTTAGCTATTTTTAAAATTCTCGATTTTTAAAATTCCTGAGGCCAAACCGTTTGTGTTACGAACTTCTAAATGTGCTTTTTACATAGAAAGCAAGCTAACTACATGATTGAAACGAGCTTAAGAAGAATTTAAAACCTACTACTAAATTTAGCTATTTTTAAAATTCTAAATTGTTAAAGTTCCTGGGGCTAAACCGTTTGTGCTACGAACTTCTAAATGTGCTTTTTAGACAGAAAGGAAGTTATCTACATGATTGAAACGAGTTTAAGAAGAATTTAAAACCTACTACAAAATTTAGCTATTTTTATAGTTCTCGATTTTTAAAATTCCTGGGGCTAAACCGTTTGTGCTACGAACTTCTCAATGTGCTTTTTAGACAGAAAGCAAGCTGTCTACATGATTGAAACGAGTTTAAGAAGAATTTAAAACCTACTACTAAATTTAGCCATTTTTAAAATTCTCGATTCTTAAAATTCCTGAGGCTAAACCGTTTGTGTTACGAGCTTCTAAATGTGCTTTTTAGGCAGAAAGCAAGCCATCTACATGATTGATACCAGCATAAGTAGAATTTAAACCCTACTACTAAATTTAGCTATTTTTAAAATTCTTGACTTTTAAAATTCCTGATGCTAAACCGTTAGTGTTACGAACTTCTAAATGTGCTTTTTAGATAGAAAGCAAGCCAACTACATGATTAAAACGAGTTTAAGAAGAATTTAAAATCTACTACTAAATTTGGCTATTTTTAAAATTCTCGATTTTTAAAATTCCTGAGGCTAAACCGTTTGTGTTACGAACTTCTAAATGTGCTTTTTAGATAGAAAGCAAGCTAGCTACATGATTGAAACGAGTTTAAGAAGAATTTAAAACCAACTACTAAATTTAGCTATTTTTAAAATTCTCGATTTTTAAAATTCCTGAGGCTAAACCGTTTGTGTTACGAACTTCTAAATGTGCTTTTTAGGCAGAAATCAAGCCATCTACATGATTGATACCAGCATAAGTAGAATTTAAACCCTACTACTAAATTTAGCTATTTTTAAAATTCACGATTTTTAAAATTCCCGAGGCTAAACCGTTTGTGTTACGAACTTCTAAATGTGCTTTTTAGGCAGAAAGCAAGCCATCTACATGATTGATACCAGCATAAGTAGAATTTAAACCCTACTACTAAATTTAGCTATTTTTAAAGTTCTTGACTTTTAAAATTCCTGATGCTAAACCGTTTGTGTTACGAACTTCTAAATGTGCTTTTTAGGCAGAAATCAAGCCATCTACATGATTGATACCAGCATAAGTAGAATTTAAACCCTACTACTAAATTTAGCTATTTTTAAAATTTACGATTTTTAAAATTCCTGAGGCTAAACCGTTTGTGTTACGAACTTCTAAATGTGCTTTTTAGATAGAAAGCAAGCTAGCTACATGATTGAAACGAGTTTAAGAAGAATTTAAAACCTACTACTAAATTTAGCTATTTTTAAAGTTCTCGATTTTTAAAATTCCTGAGGCTAAACCGTTTGTGTTACGAACTTCTAAATGTGCTTTTTAGATAGAAAGCAAGCTATCTACATGATTGAAACGAGTTTAAGGAGAATTTAAAACCTACTACTAAAATTAGCTATTTTTAAAATTCTCGTTTTTTTACAATTCCTGAGGCTGAACCGTTTGTGTTACGAACTTCTAAATGTGCTTTTTAGGCAGAAAGCAAGCCATCCACATGATTGATACCAACATAAGTAGACTTTAAACCCTACTACTAAATTTAGCTATTTTTAAAGTTCTTGACTTTTAAAATTCCTGATGCTAAACCGTTTGTGTTACGAACTTCTAAATGTGCTTTTTAGGCAGAAATCAAGCCATCTACATGATTGATACCAGCATAAGTAGAATTTAAACTCTACTACTAAATTTAGCTATTTTTAAAATTTACGATTTTTAAAATTCCTGAGGCTAAACCGTTTGTGTTACGAACTTCTAAATGTGCTTTTTAGATAGAAAGCAAGCTAGCTACATGATTGAAACGAGTTTAAGAAGAATTTAAAACCTACTACTAAATTTAGCAATTTTTAAAATTCTCGATTTTTAAAATTCCTGAGGCTAAACCGTTTGTGTTACGAACTTCTAAATGTGCTTTTTAGGCAGAAATCAAGCCATCTACATGATTGATACCAGCATAAGTAGAATTTAAACCCTACTACTAAATTTAGCTATTTTTAAAATTCACGATTTTTAAAATTCCCGAGGCTAAACCGTTTGTGCTACGAACTTCTAAATGTGCTTTTTAGACAGAAAGCAAGCCATCTGCATGATTGAAACGAGTTTAAGTAGAATTTAAAACCCACTACTAAATTTAGCTATTTTTCAAATTCTCGATTCTTAAAATTCCTGAAGCTAAACCGTTTGTGTTACGAACTTCTAAATGTGCTTTTTAGGCAGAAAGCAAGCCATCTACATGATTGATAGCAGCATAAGTAGAATTTAAACCTTACTACTAAATTTAGATATTTTTAAAATTCTTGACTTTTAAAATTCCCGATTCTAAACCGTTTGTGTTACGAACTTCTAAATGTGCTTTTTAGGCAGAAAGCAAGCCATCTACATGAATGATACCAGCATAAGTAGAATTTAAACCCTACTAACAAATTTAGCTATTTTTAAAATTCTCGATTTTTAAAATTCCTGAGGCTAAACCGTTTGTGTTACGAACTTCTTAATATGCGTTTTACACAGAAAGCAAGCTATCTACATGATTGAAACGAGTTTAAAAAGAATTTAAAACCTACTACTAAAATTAGCTATTTTTAAAATTCTCGATTTTTAAAATTCCTGAAGCTAAACCGTTTGTGCTACGAACTTCTAAATGTGCTTTTTAGGCAGAAATCAAGCCATCTACATGATTGATACCAGCATAAGTAGAATTTAAAACCTACTACTAAATTTAGCCATTTTTAAAATTCTCGATTCTTAAAATTCCTGAGGCTAAACCGTTTGTGTTACGAGCTTCTAAATGTGCTTTTTAGGCAGAAAGCAAGCCATCTACATGATTGATACCAGCATAAGTAGAATTTAAACCCTACTACTAAATTTAGCTATTTTTAAAATTCTTGACTTTTAAAATTCCTGATGCTAAACCGTTAGTGTTACGAACTTCTAAATGTGCTTTTTAGATAGAAAGCAAGCCAACTACATGATTAAAACGAGTTTAAGAAGAATTTAAAATCTACTACTAAATTTGGCTATTTTTAAAATTCTCGATTTTTAAAATTCCTGAGGCTAAACCGTTTGTGTTACGAACTTCTAAATGTGCTTTTTAGATAGAAAGCAAGCTAGCTACATGATAGAAACGAGTTTAAGAAGAATTTAAAACCTACTACTAAATTTAGCTATTTTTAAAGTTCTCGATTTTTAAAATTCCTGAGGCTAAACCGTTTGTGTTACGAACTTCTAAATGTGCTTTTTAGATAGAAAGCAAGCTAGCTACATGATTGAAACGAGTTTAAGAAGAATTTAAAACCTACTACTAAATTTAGCTATTTTTAAAATTCTCGATTTTTAAAATTCCTGAGGCTAAACCGTTTGTGTTACGAACTTCTAAATGTGCTTTTTAGGCAGAAATCAAGCCATCTACATGATTGATACCAGCATAAGTAGAATTTAAACCCTACTACTAAATTTAGCTATTTTTAAAATTCACGATTTTTAAAATTCCCGAGGCTAAACGGTTTGTGTTACGAACTTCTTAATATGAATTTTACACAGAAAGCAAGCTATCTACATGATTGAAACGAGTTTAAGGAGAATTTAAAACCTACTACTAAAATTATCTATTTTTAAAATTCTCGATTTTTAAAATTCCTGAGGCTAAACCGTTTGTGCTACGAACTTCGAAATGTGCTTTTTAGATAGAAAGCAAGCTAGCTACATGATTGAAACGAGTTTAAGAAGAATTTAAAACCTACTACTAAATTTAGCTATTTTTAAAATTATCGATTTTTAAAATTCCTGGGGCTAAACCGTTTGTGTTACGAACTTCTACTTGAGCAGGCAGAAAACAAGCCATCTACGTGATTGATACCAGCATAAGTAGAATTTAAACCTTACTACTAAATTTAGCTATTTTTAAAATTCTTGACTTTTAATATTCCTGATGCTAAACCGTTTGTGTTACGAACTTCGAAATGTGCTTTTTAGATAGAAAGCAAGCTAGCTACATGATTGAAACGAGTTTAAGAAGAATTTAAAATCTACTACTAAATTTATTTATTTTTAAAATTCTCGATTTTTAAAATTCCTGGGGCTAAACCGTTTGTGCTACGAACTTCTAACTGTGCTTTTTAGGCAGAAAGCAAGCTATCTAAATGATTGATACCAGCATAAGTAGAATTTAAATTATACTACTAAATTTAGCTATTTTTAAAATTCACGATTTTTAAAATTCCTGAGGCTAAACCGTTTGTGTTACGAACTTCTACTTGAGCAGGCAGAAAACAAGCCATCTACGTGATTGATACCAGCATAAGTCGAATTTAAACCCTACTACTAAATTTAGCTATTTTTAAAATTATCGATTTTTAAAATTCCTGGGGCTAAACCGTTGGTGCTATGAACTTCTAAATGTGCTTTTTAGACAGAAAGCAAGCCATCTACATGATTGATACCAGCATAAGTAGAATTTAAAACCTACTACTAAATTTAGCTATTTTTAAAATTATCGATTTTTAAAATTCCTGGGGCTAAACCGTTGGTGCTATGAACTTCTAAATGTGCTTTTTAGACAGAAAGCAAGCCATCTACATGATTGAAACGTGTTTAAGAAGAATTTAAAACCTACTACTAAATTTAGCTATTTTTAAAATTCTCGATTTTTAAAATTCCTGAGGCTAAACCGTTTGTGTTACGAACTTCTAAATGTGCTTTTTAGGCAGAAAGCAAGCCATCAACATGATTGATACCAGCATAAGTAGAATTTAAACCCTACTACTAAATTTAGCTATTTTTAAAATTTACGATTTTTAAAATTCCTGAGGCTAAACCGTTTCTGTTACGAACTTCTAAATGTGCTTTTTAGATAGAAAGCAAGCTGTCTACATGATTGAAACGAGTTTAAGAAGAATTTAAAACCTACTACTAAATTTAGCCATTTTTAAAATTCTCGATTCTTAAAATTCCTGAGGCTAAACCGTTTGTGTTACGAGCTTCTAAATGTGCTTTTTAGGCAGAAAGCAAGCCATCTACATGATTGATACCAGCATAAGTAGAATTTAAACCCTACTACTAAATTTAGCTATTTTTAAAATTCTTGACTTTTAAAATTCCTGATGCTAAACCGTTAGTGTTACGAACTTCTAAATGTGCTTTTTAGATAGAAAGCAAGCCAACTACATGATTAAAACGAGTTTAAGAAGAATTTAAAATCTACTACTAAATTGGGCTATTTTTAAAATTCTCGATTTTTAAAATTCCTGAGGCTAAACCGTTTGTGTTACGAACTTCTAAATGTGCTTTTTAGATAGAAAGCAGGCTAGCTACATGATTGAAACGAGTTTAAGAAGAATTTAAAACCAACTACTAAATTTAGCTATTTTTAAAATTCTCGATTTTTAAAATTCCTGAGGCTAAACCGTTTGTGTTACGAACTTCTACATGAGCTTTTTAGGCAGAAAACAAGCCATCTACGTGATTGATACCAGCATAAGTAGAATTTAAACCATACTACTAAATTTAGCTATTTTAAAAATTCTCGATTTTTAAAATTCCTGGGGCTAAACCGTTTGTGCTACGAACTTCTAAATGTGCTTTTTAGACAGAAAGCAAGCCATCTACATGATTGAAACGAGTTTAAGTAGAATTTAAAACCCACTACTAAATTTAGCTATTTTTCAAATTCTCGATTCTTAAAATTCCTGAAGCTAAACCGTTTGTGTTACGAACTTCTAAATGTGCTTTTTAGGCAGAAAGCAAGCCATCTACATGATTGATAGCAGCATAAGTAGAATTTAAACCCTACTACTAAATTTAGATATTTTTAAAATTCTTGACTTTTAAAATTCCCGATTCTAAACCGTTTGTGTTACGAACTTCTAAATGTGCTTTTTAGGCAGAAAGCAAGCCATCTACATGAATGATACCAGCATAAGTAGAATTTAAACCCTACTAATAAATTTAGCTATTTTTAAAATTCACGATTTTTAAAATTGCCGAGGCTAACCCGTTTGTGTTACGAACTTCTACCTGCGCTTTTTAGGCATAAAGCAAGCCATCTATATGATTGATACCAGCATAAGTTCGTAACACAAACGGTTAAGCCCCAGGAATTTTAAAAATCGAGAATTTTAAAAATAGCTAAATTTAGTAGTAGAATTTAAATTCTTCTTATGCTGGTATCAATCATGTAGATAGCTTGCTTTCTGCCTAAAAAGCACATTTAGAAGTTCGTAAGACAAACGGCTTAGCCTCAGGAATTTTAAAAATCGAGAACTTTAAAAATAGCTAAATTTAGTAGTAGGTTTTAAATTCTACTTATGCTGGTATAAATCATGTAGATGGCTTGCTTTCTGCCTAAAAAGCTCATTTAGAAGTTCGTAACACAAACGGTTTAGCCTCAGTAATTTTAAAAATCGAGAATTTTAAAAATAGCTAATTTTAGTAGTAGGTTTTAAATTCTCCTTAAACTCGTTTCAATCATGTAGCTAGCTTGCTTTCTATCTAAAAACGACATTTAGAAGTTCGTAACACAAACGGTTTAGCCTCAGGAATTTTAAAAATCGAGAACTTTAAAAATAGCTAAATTTAGTAGTAGGTTTTAAATTCTTCTTAAACTCATTTCAATCATGTAGTTGGCTTGCTTTCTATCTAAAAAGCACATTTAGAAGTTCGTAACACAAACGGTTTAGCCTCAGGAATTTTAAAAATCGAGAACTTTAAAAATAGCTAAATTTAGTAGTAGGTTTTAAATTCTTCTTAAACTCGTTTCAATCATGTAGTTGGCTTGCTTTCTATCTAAAAAGCACATTTAGAAGTTCGTAACACAAACGGTTTAGCCTCAGGAATTTTAAAAATCGAGAACTTTAAAAATAGCTAAATTTAGTAGTAGGTTTTAAATTCTTCTTAAACTCATTTCAATCATGTAGTTGGCTTGCTTTCTATCTAAAAAGGACATTTAGAAATTCGTAACACAAACGGTTTAGCATCAGGAATTTTAAAAGTCAAGAACTTTAAAAATAGCTAAATTTAGTAGTAGGGTTTAAATTCTACTTATGCTGGTATAAATCATGTAGATGGCTTGCTTTCTGCCTAAAAAGCTCATTTAGAAGTTCGTAACACAAACGGTTTAGCCTCAGTAATTTTAAAAATCGAGAATTTTAAAAATAGCTAATTTTAGTAGTAGGTTTTAAATTCTCCTTAAACTCGTTTCAATCATGTAGCTAGCTTGCTTTCTATCTAAAAACGACATTTAGAAGTTCGTAACACAAACGGTTTAGCCTCAGGAATTTTAAAAATCGAGAACTTTAAAAATAGCTAAATTTAGTAGTAGGTTTTAAATTCTTCTTAAACTCATTTCAATCATGTAGTTGGCTTGCTTTCTATCTAAAAAGCACATTTAGAAGTTCGTAACACAAACGGTTTAGCCTCAGGAATTTTAAAAATCGAGAACTTTAAAAATAGCTAAATTTAGTAGTAGGTTTTAAATTCTTCTTAAACTCGTTTCAATCATGTAGTTGGCTTGCTTTCTATCTAAAAAGCACATTTAGAAGTTCGTAACACAAACGGTTTAGCCTCAGGAATTTTAAAAATCGAGAACTTTAAAAATAGCTAAATTTAGTAGTAGGTTTTAAATTCTTCTTAAACTCGTTTCAATCATGTAGTTGGCTTGCTTTCTATCTAAAAAGCACATTTAGAAGTTCGTAACACAAACGGTTTAGCATCAGGAATATTAAAAGTCAAGAATTTTAAAAATAGCTAAATTTAGTAGTAGGTTATAAATTCTATTTATGCTGGTATCAATCATGTAGATGGCTTGCTTTCTGCCTAAAAAGCTCATGCAGAAGTTCGTAACACAAACGGGTTAGCGTCGGGAATTTTAAAAATCGTGAACATTAAAAATATCTAAATTTAGTAGTAGGGTTTAAATTCTACTTATGCTGGTATCAATCACGTAGATGCCTTGTTTTCTGCCTAAAAAGCTTATGTAGGAGTTCGTAACACAAACGGTTTAGCCTCAGGAATTTTAAAAATCGTGAATTTTAAAAATAGCTAAATTTAGTAGTAGGTTTTAAATTCTTCTTAAACTCGTTTCAGTCATGTAGATATCTTGATTTCTGTCTAAAAAGCACATTTAGAAGTTCGTAACACAAATGGTTTAGCCTCAGGGATTTTAAAAATCGAGAATTTTAAAAATAGCTAAATTTAGTAGTAGGTTTTAAATTCTTCTTAAACTCGTTTCAATCATGTAGCTAGCCTGCTTTCTATCTAAAAAGCACATTTAGAAGTTCGTAACTCAAACGGTTTAGCCTCAGGAATTTTAAAAATCGAGAATTTTAAAAATAGCTAATTTTAGTAGTAGGCTTTAAATTCTTCTTAAACTCGTTTCAATCATGTAGATAGCTTGCTTTCTGTGTAACATGCATATTAAGAAGTTCGTAACACAAACGGTTTAGCCTCTGGAATTTTAAAAATCGTGAATTTTAAAAATAGCTAAATTTAGTAGTAGGTTTTAAATTCTTTTTAAACTCGTTTCAATCATGTAGATAGCTTGCTTTCTGTGTAAAATGCATATTAAGAAGTTCGTAACACAAACGGTTTAGCCTCAGGAATTTTAAAAATCGAGAATTTTGAAAATAGCTAAATTTAGTAGTAGGTTTTAAATTCTTCTTATGCTGGTATCAAGCATGTAGATGGCTTGCTTTCTGCCTAAAAAGCTCATGTAGAAGTTCGTAACACAAACGGTTTAGCCTCGGGAATTTTAAAAATCGTGAACATTAAAAATAGCTAAATTTAGTAGTAGGGTTTAAATTCTACTTATGCTGGTATCAATCACGTAGATGCCTTGTTTTCTGCCTAAAAAGCTTATGTAGGAGTTCGTAACACAAACGGTTTAGCCCCAGGAATTTTAAAAATCGTGAATTTTAAAAATAGCTAAATTTAGTAGTAGGTTTTAAATTCTTCTTAAACTCGTTTCAATCATGTAGATATCTTGCTTTCTGTCTAAAAAGCACATTTAGAAGTTCGTACCACAAACGGTTTGGCCTCAGGGATTTTAAAAATCGAGAACTTTAAAAATAGCTAAATTTAGTAGTAGGTTTTAAATTCTTCTTAAACTCGTTTCAGTCATGTAGCTAGCCTGCTTTCTATCTAAAAAGCACATTTAGAAGTTCGTAACACAAACGGTTTAGCCTCAGGAATTTTAAAAATCGAGAATTTTAAAAATAGCTAAATTTAGTAGTAGGTTTTAAATTCTTCTTAAACTCGTTTCAATCATGTAGCTAGCTTGCTTTCTATCTAAGAAGCACATTTAGAAGTTCGTAACACAAACGGTTTAGCATCAGGAATATTAAAAGTCTAGAATTTTAAAAATAGCTAAATTTGGTAGTAGGGTATAAATGAGGCTAAACCGTTTGTGTTACGAAACTCTAAATGTGCTTTTTAGGCAGAAAGCAAGCCATCTACATGATTGATACCAGCATAAGTAGAATTTAAACCCTACTACTAAATTTAGCTATTTTTAAAATTCACGATTTTTAAAATTCCCGAGGCTAAACCGTTTGTGTTACGAACTTCTTAATATCCATTTTACACAGAAAGCAAGCTATCTGCATGATTGAAACGAGTTTAAGAAGAATTTAAAACCTACTACTAAAATTAGCTATTTTTAATATTCCCGATTTTTAAAATTCCTGAGGCCAAACCGTTTGTGTTACGAACTTCTAAATGTGCTTTTTATGCAGAAAGCAAGCCATCTACATGGTTGATACCAGCATAAGTAGAATTTAAACCCTACTACTAAATTTAGCTATTTTTAAAATTCACGATTTTTAAAATTCCCGAGGCTAAACCGTTTGTGTTACGAACTTCTACATGAGCCTTTTAGGCAGAAAGCAAGCCATCTACATGATTGATACCAGCATAAGTAGAATTTAAACCCTACTACTAAATTTAGCTATTTTTAAAATTCTTGACTTTTAAAATTCCTGATGCTAAACCGTTTGTGTTACGAACTTCTAAATGTGCTTTTTAAATAGAAAGCAAGCCAACTACATGATTGAAACGAGTTTAAGAAGAATTTAAAACCTACTACTAAATTTAGCTATTTTTAAAATTCTCGATTTTTAAAATCCCTGAGGCTAAACCGTTTGTGTTACGAACTTCTAAATGTGCTTTTTAGATAGAAAGCAAGCTAGCTACATGATTGAAACGAGTTTAAGATGAATTTAAAACCTACTACTAAATTTTGCGATTTTTAAAATTCACGATTTTTAAAATTCCTGGGGCTAAACCGTTTGTGTTACGAACTTCTACATGTGCTTTTTAGATAGAAAGCAAGCTAGCTACATGATTGAAACGAGTTTAAGATGAATTTAAAACCTACTACTAAATTTTGCTATTTTTAAAATTCTCGATTTTTAAAATCCCTGAGGCTAAACCGTTTGTGTTACGAACTTCTAAATGTGCTTTTTAGATAGAAAGCAAGCTAGCTACATGATTGAAACGAGTTTAAGATGAATTTAAAACCTACTACTAAATTTTGCTATTTTTAAAATTCTCGATTTTTAAAATCCCTGAGGCTAAACCGTTTGTTTTACGAACTTCTAAATGTGCTTTTTAGATAGAAAGCAAGCCATCTACATGATTGAAACGTGTTTAAGAAGAATTTAAAACCTACTACTAAATAGCTACTTTTAAAATTCTCGATTTTTAAAATTCCTGAGGCTAAACCGTTTGTGTTACGAACTTCTAAATGTGGTTTTTAGGCAGAAAGCTAGCCATCAACATGATTGATACCAGCATAAGTAGAATTTAAACCCTACTACTAAATTTAGCTATTTTTAAAATTCTTGACTTTTAAAATTCCCGAGGCTAAACCGTTTGTGTTACGAACTTCTAAATGTCCTTTTTAGGCAGAAAGCAAGCCATCTACATGATTGATACCAGCTTAAGTAGAATTTAAACCCTACTAATAAATTTAGCTATTTTTAAAATTCTCGATTTTTAAAATTCCTGAGGCTAAACCGTTTGTGTTACGAACTTCTTAACATGCATTTTACACAGAAAGCAAGCTATCTGCATGACCGACACGAGTTTAAAAAGAATTTAAAACCTACTTCTAAAATTAGCTATTTTTAAAATTCTCGATTTTTAAAATTTCTGAGGCTAAACCGTTTGTGTTACGAACTTCTAAATGTGCTTTTTAGCTACATGATTGAAACGAGTTTAAGAAGAATTTAAAACCTACTACTAAATTTAGCTATTTTTAAAATTCTCGATTTTTAAAATCCCTGAGGCTAAACCGTTTGTGTTACGAACTTCTAAATGTGCTTTTTAGACAGAAAGCAAGATATCTACATGATTGAAACGAGTTTAAGAAGAATTTAAAACCTACTACTAAATTTAGCTATTTTTAAAATTCACGATTTTTAAAATTCCTGAGGCTAAACCGTTTGTGTTACGAACTCCTACATAAGCTTTTTGGGCAGAAAACAAGGCATCTACGTGATTGATACCAGCATAAGTAGAATTTAAACCCTACTACTAAATTTAGCTATTTTTAATGTTCACGATTTTTAAAATTCCCGACGCTAACCCGTTTGTGTTACGAACTTCTGCATGAGCTTTTTAGGCAGAAAGCAAGCCATCTACATGATTGATACCAGCATAAGTAGAATTTATACCCTACTACTAAATTTAGCTATTTTTAAAATTCTTGACTTTTAATATTCCTGATGCTAAACCGTTTGTGTTACGAACTTCTAAATGTGCTTTTTAGATAGAAAGCAAGCTAGCTACATGACTGAAACGAGTTTAAGAAGAATTTAAAACCTTCTACTAAATTTAGCTATTTTTAAAATTCTCGATTTTTAAAATTCCTGGGGCTAAACCGTTTGTGCTACGAACTTCTAAATGTGCTTTTTAGACAGAAAGCAAGCCATCTACATGATTGAAACGATTTTAAGAAGAATTTAAAACCTACTACTAAATAAAGCTATTTTTAAAATTCTCGCTTTTTAAAATTCCTGAGGCTAAACCGTTTGTGTTACGAACTTCTGAATGTGCTTTTTAGGCAGAAAGCAAACCATCAACATGATTGATACCAGCATAAGTAGAATTTAAACCCTACTAATAAATTTAGCTATTTTTAAAATTCTTGACTTTTAAAATTCCCGAGGCTAAACCATTTGTGTTACGAACTTCTAAATGTGATTTTTAGGCAGAAAGCAAGCCATCTACATGATTGATACCAGCTAAAGTAGAATTTAAACCCTACTAATAAATTTAGATATTTTTAAAATTCTCGACTTTTAAAATTCCTGAGGCTAAACCGTTTGTGTTACGAACTTCTTAATATGCATATTACACAGAAAGCAAGCTATCTACATGACTGAAACGAGTTTAAAAAGAATTTAAAACTTACTACTAAAATTAGCTATTTTTAAAATTCTCGATTTTTAAAATTCTCGATTTTTAAAATTCCTGAGGCTAAACCGTTTGTGCTACGAACTTCTAAATGTGCTTTTTAGGCAGAAAGCAAGCCATCCACATGATTGATACCAACATAAGTAGACTTTAAACCCTACTACTAAATTTAGCTATTTTTAAAGTTCTTGACTTTTAAAATTTCTGATGCTAAACCGTTTGTGCTACGAACTTCTAAATGTGCTTTTTAGGCAGAAATCAAGCCATCTACATGATTGATACCAGCATAAGTAGAATTTAAACTCTACTACTAAATTTAGCTATTTTTAAAATTTACGATTTTTAAAATTCCTGAGGCTAAACCGTTTGTGTTACGAACTTCTAAATGTGCTTTTTAGATAGAAAGCAAGCTAGCTACATGATTGAAACGAGTTTAAGAAGAATTTAAAACCTACTACTAAATTTAGCTATTTTTAAAGTTCTCGATTTTTAAAATTCCTGAGGTTAAACCGTTTGTGTTACGAACTTCTAAATGTGCTTTTTAGATAGAAAGCAAGCTATCTACATGATTGAAACGAGTTTAAGGAGAATTTAAAACCTACTACTAAAATTAGCTATTTTTAAAATTCTCGTTTTTTTACAATTCCTGAGGCTAAACCGTTTGTGCTACGAACTTCTAAATGTGCTTTTTAGGCAGAAATCAAGCCATCTACATGATTGATACCAGCATAAGTAGAATTTAAACCCTACTACTAAATTTAGCTATTTTTAAAATTCACGATTTTTAAAATTCCCGAGGCTAAACCGTTTGTGCTACGAACTTCTAAATGTGCTTTTTAGACAGAAAGCAAGCCATCTACATGATTGAAACGAGTTTAAGTAGAATTTAAAACCCACTACTAAATTTAGCTATTTTTCAAATTCTCGATTCTTAAAATTCCTGAAGCTAAACCGTTTGTGTTACGAACTTCTAAATGTGCTTTTTAGGCAGAAAGCAAGCCATCTACATGATTGATAGCAGCATAAGTAGAATTTAAACCCTACTACTAAATTTAGATATTTTTAAAATTCTTGACTTTTAAAATTCCCGATTCTAAACCGTTTGTGTTACGAACTTCTAAATGTGCTTTTTAGGCAGAAAGCAAGCCATCTACATGAATGATACCAGCATAAGTAGAATTTAAACCCTACTAATAAATTTAGCTATTTTTAAAATTCTCGATTTTTAAAATTCCTGAGGCTAAACCGTTTTTGTTACGAACTTCTTAATATGCGTTTTACACAGAAAGCAAGCTATCTAATGATTGAAACGAGTTTAAAAAGAATTTAAAACCTACTACTAAAATTAGCTATTTTTAAAATTCTCGATTTTTAAAATTCCTGAAGCTAAACCGTTTGTGCTACGAACTTCTAAATGTGCTTTTTAGGCAGAAATCAAGCCATCTACATGATTGATACCAGCATAAGTAGAATTTAAACCCTACTACTAAATTTAGCTATTTTTAAAATTCACGATTTTTAAAATTCCCGAAGCTAAACCGTTTGTGTTACGAACTTCTAAATGTGCTTTTTAGGCAGAAAGCAAGCCGTCTACATGATTGATACCAGCATAAGTAGAATTTAAACCCTACTACTAAATTTAGCTATTTTTAAAGTTCTTGACTTTTAAAATTCCTGATGCTAAACCGTTTGTGTTACGAACTTCTAAATGTGCTTTTTAGGCAGAAATCAAGCCATCTACATGATTGATACCAGCATAAGTAGAATTTAAACCCTACTACTAAATTTAGCTATTTTTAAAATTTACGATTTTTAAAATTCCTGAGGCTAAACCGTTTGTGTTACGAACTTCTAAATGTGCTTTTTAGATAGAAAGCAAGCTAGCTACATGATTGAAACGAGTTTAAGAAGAATTTAAAAGCTACTACTAAATTTAGCTATTTTTAAAGTTCTCGATTTTTAAAATTCATGAGGTTAAACCGTTTGTGTTACGAACTTCTAAATGTGCTTTTTAGATAGAAAGCAAGCTATCTACATGATTGAAACGAGTTTAAGGAGAATTTAAAACCTACTACTAAAATTAGCTATTTTTAAAATTCTCGTTTTTTTACAATTCCTGAGGCTAAACCGTTTGTGTTACGAACTTCTAAATGTGCTTTTTAGGCAGAAAGCAAGCCATCCACATGATTGATACCAACATAAGTAGACTTTAAACCCTACTACTAAATTTAGCTATTTTTAAAGTTCTTGACTTTTAAAATTCCTGATGCTAAACCGTTTGTGTTACGAACTTCTAAATGTGCTTTTTAGGCAGAAATCAAGCCATCTACATGATTGATACCAGCATAAGTAGAATTTAAACTCTACTACTAAATTTAGCTATTTTTAAAATTTACGATTTTTAAAATTCCTGAGGCTAAACCGTTTGTGTTACGAACTTCTAAATGTGCTTTTTAGATAGAAAGCAAGCTAGCTACATGATTGAAACGAGTTTAAGAAGAATTTAAAACCTACTACTAAATTTAGCTATTTTTAAAGTTCTCGATTTTTAAAATTCCTGAGGCTAAACCGTTTGTGTTACGAACTTCTAAATGTGCTTTTTAGATAGAAAGCAAGCTAGCTACATGATTGAAACGAGTTTAAGAAGAATTTAAAACCTACTACTAAATTTAGCTATTTTTAAAATTCTCGATTTTTAAAATTCCTGGGGCTAAACCGTTTGTGTTACGAACTTCTAAATGTGCTTTTTAGGCAGAAATCAAGCCATCTACATGATTGATACCAGCATAAGTAGAATTTAAACCCTAATACTAAATTTAGCTATTTTTAAAATTCACGATTTTTAAAATTCCCGAGGCTAAACGGTTTGTGTTACGAACTTCTTAATATGAATTTTACACAGAAAGCAAGCTATCTACATGATTGAAACGAGTTTAAGTAGAATTTAAAACCTACTACTAAAATTATCTATTTTTAAAATTCTCGATTTTTAAAATTCCTGAGGCTAAACCGTTTGTGTTACGAACTTCTACTTGAGCAGGCAGAAAACAAGCCATCTACGTGATTGATACCAGCATAAGTAGAATTTAAACCCTACTACTAAATTTAGCTATTTTTAAAATTCTTGACTTTTAATATTCCTGATGCTAAACCGTTTGTGTTACGAACTTCGAAATGTGCTTTTTAGATAGAAAGCAAGCTAGCTACATGATTGAAACGAGTTTAAGAAGAATTTAAAATCTACTACTAAATTTATTTATTTTTAAAATTCTCGATTTTTAAAATTCCTGGGGCTAAACCGTTTGTGCTACGAACTTCTAAATGTGCTTTTTAGGCAGAAAGCAAGCTATCTAAATGATTGATACCAGCATAAGTAGAATTTAAATTATACTACTAAATTTAGCTATTTTTAAAATTCACGATTTTTAAAATTCCTGAGGCTAAACCGTTTGTGTTACGAACTTCTACTTGAGCAGGCAGAAAACAAGCCATCTACGTGATTGATACCAGCATAAGTCGAATTTAAACCCTACTACTAAATTTAGCTATTTTTAAAATTATCGATTTTTAAAATTCCTGGGGCTAAACCGTTGGTGCTATGAACTTCTAAATGTGCTTTTTAGACAGAAAGCAAGCCATCTACATGATTGATACCAGCATAAGTAGAATTTAAAACCTACTACTAAATTTAGCTATTTTTAAAATTATCGATTTTTAAAATTCCTGGGGCTAAACCGTTGGTGCTATGAACTTCTAAATGTGCTTTTTAGACAGAAAGCAAGCCATCTACATGATTGAAACGTGTTTAAGAAGAATTTAAAACCTACTACTAAATTTAGCTATTTTTAAAATTCTCGATTTTTAAAATTCCTGAGGCTAAACCGTTTGTGTTACGAACTTCTAAATGTGCTTTTTAGGCAGAAAGCAAGCCATCAACATGATTGATACCAGCATAAGTAGAATTTAAACCCTACTACTAAATTTAGCTATTTTTAAAATTTACGATTTTTAAAATTCCTGAGGCTAAACCGTTTCTGTTACGAACTTCTAAATGTGCTTTTTAGATAGAAAGCAAGCTGTCTACATGATTGAAACGTGTTTAAGAAGAATTTAAAACCTACTACTAAATTTAGCCATTTTTAAAATTCTCGATTCTTAAAATTCCTGAGGCTAAACCGTTTGTGTTACGAGCTTCTAAATGTGCTTTTTAGGCAGAAAGCAAGCCATCTACATGATTGATACCAGCATAAGTAGAATTTAAACCCTACTACTAAATTTAGCTATTTTTAAAATTCTTGACTTTTAAAATTCCTGATGCTAAACCGTTAGTGTTACGAAACTTCTAAATGTGCTTTTTAGATAGAAAGCAAGCCAACTACATGATTAAAACGAGTTTAAGAAGAATTTAAAATCTACTACTAAATTGGGCTATTTTTAAAATTCTCGATTTTTAAAATTCCTGAGGCTAAACCGTTTGTGTTACGAACTTCTAAATGTGCTTTTTAGATAGAAAGCAAGCTAGCTACATGATTGAAACGAGTTTAAGAAGAATTTAAAACCAACTACTAAATTTAGCTATTTTTAAAATTCTCGATTTTTAAAATTCCTGAGGCTAAACCGTTTGTGTTACGAACTTCTACATGAGCTTTTTAGGCAGAAAACAAGCCATCTACGTGATTGATACCAGCATAAGTAGAATTTAAACCCTACTACTAAATTTAGCTATTTTAAAAATTCTCGATTTTTAAAATTCCTGGGGCTAAACCGTTTGTGCTACGAACTTCTAAATGTGCTTTTTAGACAGAAAGCAAGCCATCTACATGATTGAAACGAGTTTAAGTAGAATTTAAAACCCACTACTAAATTTAGCTATTTTTCAAATTCTCGATTCTTAAAATTCCTGAAGCTAAACCGTTTGTGTTACGAACTTCTAAATGTGCTTTTTAGGCAGAAAGCAAGCCATCTACATGATTGATAGCAGCATAAGTAGAATTTAAACCCTACTACTAAATTTAGATATTTTTAAAATTCTTGACTTTTAAAATTCCCGATTCTAAACCGTTTGTGTTACGAACTTCTAAAGGTGCTTTTTAGGCAGAAAGCAAGCCATCTACATGAATGATACCAGCATAAGTAGAATTTAAACCCTACTAATAAATTTAGCTATTTTTAAAATTTACGATTTTTAAAATTCCTTAGGCTAAACCGTTTGTGTTACGAACTTCTAAATGTGATTTTTAGATAGAAAGCAAGCTAGCTACATGATTGAAACGAGTTTAAGAAGAATTTAACACCTACTACTAAATTTAGCTATTTTTAAAGTTCTCGATTTTTAAAATTCCTGAGGCTAAACCGTTTGTGTTACGAACTTCTAAATGTGCTTT
The DNA here is from genome assembly GCA_963082815.1 of Melanotus villosus. Classification (NCBI taxonomy): domain Eukaryota; kingdom Metazoa; phylum Arthropoda; class Insecta; order Coleoptera; family Elateridae; genus Melanotus; species Melanotus villosus. The sequence continues at coordinate 33,693,453 of OY720419.1, read as the reverse complement.
TTAGCTAGAAAGCAAGCTATCTACATGATTGAAACGAGTTTAAGGAGAATTTAAAACCTACTACTAAAATTAGCTATTTTTAAAATTCTCGTTTTTTACAATTCCTGAGGCTAAACCGTTTGTGTTACGAACTTCTAAATGTGCTTTTTAGATAGAAAGCAAGCTAGCTACATGATTGAAACGAGTTTAAGAAGAATTTAAAACCTACTACTAAATTTAGCTATTTTTAAAATTCTCGATTTTTAAAATTCCTGAGGCTAAACCGTTTGTGTTACGAACTTCTAAATGTGCTTTTTAGGCAGAAATCAAGCCATCTACATGATTGATACCAGCATAAGTAGAATTTAAACCCTACTACTAAATTTAGCTATTTTTAAAATTCACGATTTTTAAAATTCCCGAGGCTAAACGGTTTGTGTTACGAACTTCTTAATATGAATTTTACACAGAAAGCAAGTTATCTACATGATTGAAACGAGTTTAAGGAGAATTTAAAACCTACTACTAAAATTAGCTATTTTTAAAATTCACGATTTTTAAAATTCCTGGGGCTTAACCGTTTGTGTTACGAACTTATGCTGGTATCAATCATATAGATGGCTTGCTTTATGCCTAAAAAGCGCAGGTAGAAGTTCGTAACACAAACGGGTTAGCCTCGGGAATTTTAAAAATCGTGAATTTTAAAAATAGCTAAATTTAGTAGTAGGGTTTAAATTGTACTTATGCTGGTATCAATCACGTAGATGGCTTGTTTTCTGCCTGCTCAAGTAGAAGTTCGTAACACAAACGGTTTAGCCTCAGGAATTTTAAAAATCGTGAATTTTAAAAATAGCTAAATTTAGTAGTAGAATTTAAATTCTTCTTATGCTGGTATCAATCATGTAGATAGCTTGCTTTCTGCCTAAAAAGCACATTTAGAAGTTCGTAAGACAAACGGCTTAGCCTCAGGAATTTTAAAAATCGAGAACTTTAAAAATAGCTAAATTTAGTAGTAGGTTTTAAATTCTTCTTAAACTCGTTTCAATAATGTGGTTGGCTTGCTTTCTATCTAAAAAGGACATTTAGAAATTCGTAACACAAACGGTTTGGCATCAGGAATTTTAAAAGTCAAGAACTTTAAAAATAGCTAAATTTAGTAGTAGGGTTTAAATTCTACTTATGCTGGTATAAATCATGTAGATGGCTTGCTTTCTGCCTAAAAAGGTCATTTAGAAGTTCGTAACACAAACGGTTTAGCCTCAGGAATTTTAAAAATCGAGAATTTTAAAAATAGCTAATTTTAGTAGTAGGTTTTAAATTCTCCTTAAACTCGTTTCAATCATGTAGCTAGCTTGATTTCTATCTAAAAAGCACATTTAGAAGTTCGTAACACAAACGGTTTAGCCTCAGGAATTTTATAAATCGAGAACTTTAAAAATAGCTAAATTTAGTAGTAGGTTTTAAATTCTTCTTAAACTCGTTTCAATCATGTAGTTGGCTTGCTTTCTATCTAAAAAGCACATTTAGAAGTTCGTAACACAAACGGTTTTGCCTCAGGAATTTTAAAAATCGAGAACTTTAAAAATAGCTTAATTTAGTAGTAGGTTTTAAATTCTTCTTCATGTAGTTGGCTTGCTTTCTATCTAAAAAGCACATTTAGAAGTTCGTAACACAAACGGTTTAGCCTCAGGAATTTTAAAAATCGAGAACTTTAAAAATAGCTAAATTTAGTAGTAGGTTTTAAATTCTTCTTAAACTCGTTTCAATCATGTAGTTGGCTTGCTTTCTATCTAAAAAGCACATTTAGAAGTCCGTAACACAAACGGTTTAGCATCAGGAATTTTAAAAGTCAAGAACTTTAAAAATAGCTAAATTTAGTAGTAGGGTTTAAATTCTACTTATGCTGGTATCAATCATGTAGATGGCTTGCTTTCTGCCTAAAAAGCACATTTAGAAGTTAGTAACACAAACGGTTTAGCCTCAGCAATTTTAAAAATCGAGAATTTTAAAAATAGCTAATTTTAGTAGTAGGTTTTAAATTCTTTTTAAACTCGTTTCAGTCATGTAGATAGCTTGCTTTCTGTGTAAAATGCATATTAAGAAGTTCGTAACACAAACGGTTTCGCCTCAGGGATTTGAAAAATCGAGAATTTTAAAAATAGCTAAATTTATTAGTAGGGTTTAAATTCTACTTATGCTATTATCAATTATGTAGATGGCTTGCTTTCTGCCTAAAAAGCACATTTAGAAGTTCGTAACACAAACGGTTTAGCCTCGTGAATTTTAAAAGTCAAGAATTTTAAAAATAGCTAAATTTAGTAGTAGGGTTTAAATTCTACTTATGCTGGTATCAATCATGTTGATGGCTTGCTTTCTGCCTAAACAGCACATTTAGAAGTTCGTAACACAAACGGTTTAACCTCAGGAATTTTAAAAATCGAGAATTTTAAAAATAGCTAAATTTAGTAGTAGGTTTTATATTCTTCTTAAACACGTTTCAATCATGTAGATGGCTTGCTTTCTGTCTAAAAAGCACATTTAGAAATTCCTGGCACAAACGGTTTAGCCCCAGGAATTTTAAAAATCGATAATTTTAAAAATAGCTAAATTTAGTAGTAGGTTTTAAATTCTTCTTAAACTCGTTTCAATCATGTAGCTAGCTTGCTTTCTATCTAAAAAGCACATTTCGAAGTTCGTAACACAAACGGTTTAGCCTCAGGAATTTTAAAAATCGAGAATTTTAAAAATAGCTAATTTTAGTAGTAGGATTTAAATTCTCCTTAAACTCGTTTCAAGCATGTAGATAGCTTGCTTTCTATGTAAAATTCATATTAAGAAGGTCGTAACACAAACCGTTTAGTCTCGGGAATTTTAAAAATCGTGAATTTTAAAAATAGCTAAATTTAGTAGTAGGGTTTAAATTCTACTTATGCTGGTATCAATCATGTAGATGGCTTGATTTCTGCCTAAAAAGCACATTTAGAAGTTCGTAACACAAACGGTTTAGCCTCAGGAATTTTAAAAATCGAGAATTTTAAAAATAGCTAAATTTAGTAGTAGGTTTTAAATTCTTCTTAAACTCGTTTCAATCATGTAGCTAGCTTGCTTTCTATCTAAAAAGCACATTTAGAAGTTCGTAACACAAACGGTTTAGCCTCAGGAATTTTAAAAATCGAGAAGTTTAAAAATAGCTAAATTTAGTAGTAGGTTTTAAATTCTTCTTAAACTCGTTTCAATCATGTAGCTAGCTTTCTTTCTATCTAAAAAGCACATTTAGAAGTTCGTAACACAAACGGTTTAGCCTCAGGAATTTTAAAAATCGTAAATTTTAAAAATAGCTAAATTTAGTAGTAGGGTTTAAATTCTACTTATGCTGGTATCAATCATGTTGATGGCTTGCTTTCTGCCTAAAAAGCACATTTAGAAGTTCGTAACACAAACGGTTTAGCCTCAGGAATTTTAAAAATCGAGAATTTTAAAAATAGCTAAATTTAGTAGTAGGTTTTAAATTCTTCTTAAACACGTTTCAATCATGTAGATGGCTTGCTTTCTGTCTAAAAAGCACATTTAGAAGTTCGTAGCACCAACGGTTTAGCCCCAGGAATTTTAAAAATCGATAATTTTAAAAATAGCTAAATTTAGTAGTAGGTTTTAAATTCTACTTATGCTGGTATCAATCATGTAGATGGCTTGCTTTCTGCCTAAAAGCTCATGTAGAAGTGCGTAACACAAACGGGTTAGCCTCGGGAATTTTAAAAATCGTGAATTTTAAAAATAGCTAAATTTAGTAGTAGGGTTTAAATTCGACTTATGCTGGTATCAATCACGTAGATGGCTTATTTTCTGCCTGCTCAAGTAGAAGTTCGTAACACAAACGGTTTAGCCTCAGGAATTTTAAAAATCGTGAATTTTAAAAATAGCTAAATTTAGTAGTAGATATTAAATTCTACTTATGCTGGTATCAATCATTTAGATAGCTTGCTTTCTGCCTAAAAAGCACATTTAGAAGTTCGTAGCACAAACGGTTTAGCCCCAGGAATTTTAAAAATCGAGAATTTTAAAAATAAATAAATTTAGTAGTAGATTTTAAATTCTTCTTAAACTCGTTTCAATCATGTAGCTAGCTTGCTTTCTATCTAAAAAGCACATTTCGAAGTTCGTAACACAAACGGTTTAGCATCAGGAATATTAAAAGTCAAGAATTTTAAAAATAGCTAAATTTAGTAGTAGGGTTTAAATTCTACTTATGCTGGTATCAATCACGTAGATGGCTTGTTTTCTGCCTGCTCAAGTAGAAGTTCGTAACACAAACGGTTTAGCCCCAGGAATTTTAAAAATCGATAATTTTAAAAATAGCTAATTTTAGTAGTAGGTTTTAAATTCTCCTTAAACTCGATTCAATCATGTAGATAGCTTGCTTTCTCTGTAAAATTCATATTAAGAAGTTCGTAACACAAACCGTTTAGCCTCGGGAATTTTAAAAATCGTGAATTTTAAAAATAGCTAAATTTAGTAGTAGGGTTTAAATTCTACTTATGCTGGTATCAATCATGTAGATGGCTTGATTTCTGCCTAAAAAGCACATTTAGAAGTTCGTAACACAAACGGTTTAGCCTCAGGAATTTTAAAAATCGAGAATATTAAAAATAGCTAATTTTAGTAGTAGGTTTTAAATTCTCCTTAAACTCGTTTCAATCATGTAGATAGCTTGCTTTCTGCCTAAAAAGCACATTTAGAAGTTCGTAACACAAACCGTTTAGCCTCAGGAATTGTAAAAAACGAGAATTTTAAAAATAGCTAATTTTAGTAGTAGGTTTTAAATTCTCCTTAAACTCGTTTCAATCATGTAGATAGCTTGCTTTCTATCTAAAAAGCACATTTAGAAGTTCGTAACACAAACGGTTTAGCCTCAGGAATTTTAAAAATCGAGAACTTTAAAAATAGCTAAATTTAGTAGTAGGTTTTTAATTCTTCTTAAACTCGTTTCAATCATGTAGCTAGCTTGCTTTCTATCTAAAAAGCACATTTAGAAGTTCGTAACACAAACGGTTTAGCCTCAGGAATTTTAAAAATCGAGAACTTTAAAAATAGCTAAATTTTGTAGTAGGTTTTAAATTTTTCTTAAACTCGTTTCAATCATGTAGCTAACTTGCTTTCTATCTAAAAAGCACATTTCGAAGTTCGTAACACAAACGGTTTAGCCCCAGGAATTTTAAAAATCGAGAATTTTAAAAATAGCTAATTTTAGTAGTAGGTTTTAAATTCTCCTTAAACTCGATTCAATCATGTAGATAGCTTGCTTTCTGTGTAAAATTCATATTAAGAAGTTCGTAACACAAACCGTTTAGCCTCGGGAATTTTAAAAATCGTGAATTTTAAAAATAGCTAAATTTAGTAGTAGGGTTTAAATTCTACTTATGCTGGTATCAATCATGTAGATGGCTTGCTTTCTGCCTAAAAAGCACATTTAGAAGTTAGTAACACAAACGGTTTAGCCTCAGCAATTTTAAAAATCGAGAATTTTAAAAATAGCTAATTTTAGTAGTAGGTTTTAAATTCTTTTTAAACTCGTTTCAGTCATGTAGATAGCTTGCTTTCTGTGTAAAATGCATATTAAGAAGTTCGTAACACAAACGGTTTAGCCTCAGGGATTTTAAAAATCGAGAATTCTAAAAATAGCTAAATTTATTAGTAGGGTTTAAATTTTACTTATGCTGGTATCAATTATGTAGATGTTTTGCTTTCTGCCTAAAAAGCACATTTAGAAGTTCGTAACACAAACGGTTTAGCCTCGTGAATTTTAAAAGTCAAGAACTTTAAAAATAGCTAAATTTAGTAGTAGATTTTAAATTCTTCTTAAACTCGTTTCAATCATGTAGCTAGCTTGCTTTCTATCTAAAAAGCACATTTCGAAGTTCGTAACACAAACGGTTTAGCATCAGGAATATTAAAAGTCAAGAATTTTAAAAATAGCTAAATTTAGTTGTAGGGTTTAAATTCTACTTATGCTGGTATCAATCACGTAGATGGCTTGTTTTCTGCCTGCTCAAGTAGAAGTTCGTAACACAAACGGTTTAGCCCCAGGAATTTTAAAAATCGATAACTTTAAAAATAGCTAAATTTAGTAGTAGGTTTTAAATTCTTCTTAAACTCGTTTCAATCATGTAGCTAGCTTATTTTCTATCTAAAAAGCACATTTCGAAGTTCGTAACACAAACGGTTTAGCCTCAGGAATTTTAATAATCGAGAATATTAAAAATAGCTAATTTTAGTAGTAGGTTTTAAATTCTCCTTAAACTCGTTTCAATCATGTAGCTAGCTTGCTTTCTATCTAAAAAGCACATTTAGAAGTTCGTAACACAAACGGTTTAGCCTCAGGAATTTTAAAAATCGTAAATTTTAAAAATAGCTAAATTTAGTAGTAGGGTTTAAATTCTACTTATGCTGGTATCAATCATGTAGATGGCTTGCTTTCTGCCTAAAAAGCACATTTAGAAGTTCGTAACACAAACCGTTTAGCCTCAGGAATTGTAAAAAACGAGAATTTTAAAAATAGCTAATTTTAGTAGTAGGTTTTAAATTCTCCTTAAACTCGTTTCAATCATGTAGATAGCTTGCTTTCTATCTAAAAAGCACATTTAGAAGTTCGTAACACAAACGGTTTAGCCTCAGGAATTTTAAAAATCGAGAACTTTAAAAATAGCTAAATTTAGTAGTAGGTTTTAAATTCTTCTTAAACTCGTTTCAATCATGTAGCTAGCTTGCTTTCTATCTAAAAAGCACATTTAGAAGTTCGTAACACAAACGGTTTAGCCCCAGGAATTTTAAAAATCGAGAACTTTAAAAATAGCTAAATTTTGTAGTAGGTTTTAAATTCTTCTTAAACTCGTTTCAATCATGTAGCTAGCTTGCTTTCTATCTAAAAAGCACATTTCGAAGTTCGTAACACAAACGGTTTAGCCTCAGGAATTTTAAAAATCGAGAATTTTAAAAATAGCTAATTTTAGTAGTAGGATTTAAATTCTCCTTAAACTCGTTTCAAGCATGTAGATAGCTTGCTTTCTATGTAAAATTCATATTAAGAAGGTCGTAACACAAACCGTTTAGTCTCGGGAATTTTAAAAATCGTGAATTTTAAAAATAGCTAAATTTAGTAGTAGGGTTTAAATTCTACTTATGCTGGTATCAATCATGTAGATGGCTTGATTTCTGCCTAAAAAGCACATTTAGAAGTTCGTAACACAAACGGTTTAGCCTCAGGAATTTTAAAAATCGAGAATTTTAAAAATAGCTAAATTTAGTAGTAGGTTTTAAATTCTTCTTAAACTCGTTTCAATCATGTAGCTAGCTTGCTTTCTATCTAAAAAGCACATTTAGAAGTTCGTAACACAAACGGTTTAGCCTCAGGAATTTTAAAAATCGAGAAGTTTAAAAATAGCTAAATTTAGTAGTAGGTTTTAAATTCTTCTTAAACTCGTTTCAATCATGTAGCTAGCTTTCTTTCTATCTAAAAAGCACATTTAGAAGTTCGTAACACAAACGGTTTAGCCTCAGGAATTTTAAAAATCGTAAATTTTAAAAATAGCTAAATTTAGTAGTAGGGTTTAAATTCTACTTATGCTGGTATCAATCATGTTGATGGCTTGCTTTCTGCCTAAAAAGCACATTTAGAAGTTCGTAACACAAACGGTTTAGCCTCAGGAATTTTAAAAATCGAGAATTTTAAAAATAGCTAAATTTAGTAGTAGGTTTAAATTCTTCTTAAACACGTTTCAATCATGTAGATGGCTTGCTTTCTGTCTAAAAAGCACATTTAGAAGTTCGTAGCACCAACGGTTTAGCCCCAGGAATTTTAAAAATCGATAATTTTAAAAATAGCTAAATTTAGTAGTAGGTTTTAAATTCTACTTATGCTGGTATCAATCATGTAGATGGCTTGCTTTCTGCCTAAAAGCTCATGTAGAAGTGCGTAACACAAACGGGTTAGCCTCGGGAATTTTAAAAATCGTGAATTTTAAAAATAGCTAAATTTAGTAGTAGGGTTTAAATTCGACTTATGCTGGTATCAATCACGTAGATGGCTTATTTTCTGCCTGCTCAAGTAGAAGTTCGTAACACAAACGGTTTAGCCTCAGGAATTTTAAAAATCGTGAATTTTAAAAATAGCTAAATTTAGTAGTAGATATTAAATTCTACTTATGCTGGTATCAATCATTTAGATAGCTTGCTTTCTGCCTAAAAAGCACATTTAGAAGTTCGTAGCACAAACGGTTTATCCCCAGGAATTTTAAAAATCGAGAATTTTAAAAATAAATAAATTTAGTAGTAGATTTTAAATTCTTCTTAAACTCGTTTCAATCATGTAGCTAGCTTGCTTTCTATCTAAAAAGCACATTTCGAAGTTCGTAACACAAACGGTTTAGCATCAGGAATATTAAAAGTCAAGAATTTTAAAAATAGCTAAATTTAGTAGTAGGGTTTAAATTCTACTTATGCTGGTATCAATCACGTAGATGGCTTGTTTTCTGCCTGCTCAAGTAGAAGTTCGTAACACAAACGGTTTAGCCCCAGGAATTTTAAAAATCGATAATTTTAAAAATAGCTAATTTTAGTAGTAGGTTTTAAATTCTCCTTAAACTCGATTCAATCATGTAGATAGCTTGCTTTCTCTGTAAAATTCATATTAAGAAGTTCGTAACACAAACCGTTTAGCCTCGGGAATTTTAAAAATCGTGAATTTTAAAAATAGCTAAATTTAGTAGTAGGGTTTAAATTCTACTTATGCTGGTATCAATCATGTAGATGGCTTGATTTCTGCCTAAAAAGCACATTTAGAAGTTCGTAACACAAACGGTTTAGCCTCAGGAATTTTAAAAATCGAGAATATTAAAAATAGCTAATTTTAGTAGTAGGTTTTAAATTCTCCTTAAACTCGTTTCAATCATGTAGATAGCTTGCTTTCTGCCTAAAAAGCACATTTAGAAGTTCGTAACACAAACCGTTTAGCCTCAGGAATTGTAAAAAACGAGAATTTTAAAAATAGCTAATTTTAGTAGTAGGTTTTAAATTCTCCTTAAACTCGTTTCAATCATGTAGATAGCTTGCTTTCTATCTAAAAAGCACATTTAGAAGTTCGTAACACAAACGGTTTAGCCTCAGGAATTTTAAAAATCGAGAACTTTAAAAATAGCTAAATTTAGTAGTAGGTTTTTAATTCTTCTTAAACTCGTTTCAATCATGTAGCTAGCTTGCTTTCTATCTAAAAAGCACATTTAGAAGTTCGTAACACAAACGGTTTAGCCTCAGGAATTTTAAAAATCGAGAACTTTAAAAATAGCTAAATTTTGTAGTAGGTTTTAAATTTTTCTTAAACTCGTTTCAATCATGTAGCTAACTTGCTTTCTATCTAAAAAGCACATTTCGAAGTTCGTAACACAAACGGTTTAGCCCCAGGAATTTTAAAAATCGAGAATTTTAAAAATAGCTAATTTTAGTAGTAGGTTTTAAATTCTCCTTAAACTCGATTCAATCATGTAGATAGCTTGCTTTCTGTGTAAAATTCATATTAAGAAGTTCGTAACACAAACCGTTTAGCCTCGGGAATTTTAAAAATCGTGAATTTTAAAAATAGCTAAATTTAGTAGTAGGGTTTAAATTCTACTTATGCTGGTATCAATCATGTAGATGGCATGATTTCTGCCTAAAAAGCACATTTAGAAGTTCGTAACACAAACGGTTTAGCTTCAGGGATTTTAAAAATCGAGAATTTTAAAAATAGCTAAATTTAGTAGTAGGTTTTAAATTCTTCTTAAACTCATTTCAATCATGTAGCTAGCTTGCTTTCTATCTAAAAAGCACATTTAGAAGTTCGTAACACAAACGGTTTAGCCTCAGGAATTTTAAAAATCGAGAACTTTAAAAATAGCTAAATTTAGTTGTAGGTTTTAAATTCTTGTTAAACTCGTTTCAATCATGTAGCTAGCTTGCTTTCTATCTAAAAAGCACATTTAGAAGTTCGTAACACAAACGGTTTAGCATCAGGAATTTTAAAAGTCAAGAACTTTAAAAATAGCTAAATTTAGTAGTAGGGTTTAAATTCTACTTATGCTGGTATCAATCATGTAGATGGCTTGCTTTCTGCCTAAAAAGCACATTTAGAAGTTCGTAACACAAACGGTTTAGCCTCAGGAATTGTAAAAAACGAGAATTTTAAAAATAGCTAATTTTAGTAGTAGGTTTTAAATTCTCCTTAAACTCGTTTCAATCATGTAGATAGCTTGCTTTCTGTGTAAAATTCATATTAAGAAGTGTGTAACCCAAACGGTTTAGCCTCGGGAATTTTAAAAATCGTGAATTTTAAAAATAGCTAAATTTAGTAGTAGGGTTTAAATTCTACTTATGCTGGTATCAATCATGTAGATGGCTTGCTTTCTGCCTAAAAAGCACATTTAGAAGTTAGTAACACAAACGGTTTAGCCTCAGCAATTTTAAAAATCGAGAATTTTAAAAATAGCTAATTTTAGTAGTAGGTTTTAAATTCTTTTTAAACTCGTTTCAGTCATGTAGATAGCTTGCTTTCTGTGTAAAATGCATATTAAGAAGTTCGTAACACAAACGGTTTAGCCTCAGGGATTTTAAAAATCGAGAATTCTAAAAATAGCTAAATTTATTAGTAGGGTTTAAATTCTACTTATGCTGGTATCAATTATGTAGATGTTTTGCTTTCTGCCTAAAAAGCACATTTAGAAGTTCGTAACACAAACGGTTTAGCCTCGTGAATTTTAAAAGTCAAGAACTTTAAAAATAGCTAAATTTAGTAGTAGATTTTAAATTCTTCTTAAACTCGTTTCAATCATGTAGCTAGCTTGCTTTCTATCTAAAAAGCACATTTCGAAGTTCGTAACACAAACGGTTTAGCATCAGGAATATTAAAAGTCAAGAATTTTAAAAATAGCTAAATTTAGTAGTAGGGTTTAAATTCTACTTATGCTGGTATCAATCACGTAGATGGCTTGTTTTCTGCCTGCTCAAGTAGAAGTTCGTAACACAAACGGTTTAGCCCCAGGAATTTTAAAAATCGATAATTTTAAAAATAGCTAAATTTAGTGGTAGGTTTTAAATTCTTCTTAAACTCGTTTCAATCATGTAGCTAGCTTATTTTCTATCTAAAAAGCACATTTCGAAGTTCGTAACACAAACGGTTTAGCCTCAGGAATTTTAATAATCGAGAATATTAAAAATAGCTAATTTTAGTAGTAGGTTTTAAATTCTCCTTAAACTCGTTTCAATCATGTAGCTAGCTTGCTTTCTATCTAAAAAGCACATTTAGAAGTTCGTAACACAAACGGTTTAGCCTCAGGAATTTTAAAAATCGTAAATTTTAAAAATAGCTAAATTTAGTAGTAGGGTTTAAATTCTACTTATGCTGGTATCAATCATGTAGATGGCTTGCTTTCTGCCTAAAAAGCACATTTAGAAGTTCGTAACACAAACCGTTTAGCCTCAGGAATTGTAAAAAACGAGAATTTTAAAAATAGCTAATTTTAGTAGTAGGTTTTAAATTCTCCTTAAACTCGTTTCAATCATGTAGATAGCTTGCTTTCTATCTAAAAAGCACATTTAGAAGTTCGTAACACAAACCTAGCTTGCTTTCTATCTAAAAAGCACATTTAGAAGGTCGTAACACAAACGGTTTAGCCTCAGGAATTTTAAAAATCGAGAACTTTAAAAATAGCTAAATTTAGTAGTAGGTTTTAAATTCTTCTTAAACTCGTTTCAATCATGTAGCTAGCTTGCTTTCTATCTAAAAAGCACATTTAGAAGTTCGTAACACAAACGGTTTAGCCTCAGGAATTTTAAAAATCGTAAATTTTAAAAATAGCTAAATTTAGTAGTAGGGTTTAAATTCTACTTATGCTGGTATCAATCATGTAGATGGCTTGCTTTCTGCCTAAAAAGCACATTTAGAAGTTCGTAACACAAACCGTTTAGCCTCAGGAATTGTAAAAAACGAGAATTTTAAAAATAGCTAATTTTAGTAGTAGGTTTTAAATTCTCCTTAAACTCGTTTCAATCATGTAGATAGCTTGCTTTCTATCTAAAAAGCACATTTAGAAGTTCGTAACACAAACGGTTTAGCCTCAGGAATTTTAAAAATCGAGAACTTTAAAAATAGCTAAATTTAGTAGTAGGTTTTAAATTCTTCTTAAACTCGTTTCAATCATGTAGCTAGCTTGCTTTCTATCTAAAAAGCACATTTAGAAGTTCGTAACACAAACGGTTTAGCCCCAGGAATTTTAAAAATCGAGAACTTTAAAAATAGCTAAATTTTGTAGTAGGTTTTAAATTCTTCTTAAACTCGTTTCAATCATGTAGCTAGCTTGCTTTCTATCTAAAAAGCACATTTAGAAGTTCGTAACACAAACGGTTTAGCATCAGGAATTTTAAAAGTCAAGAACTTTAAAAATAGCTAAATTTAGTAGTAGGGTTTAAATTCTACTTATGCTGGTATCAATCATGTAGATGGCTTGCTTTCTGCCTAAAAAGCACATTTAGAAGTTCGTAACACAAACGGTTTAGCCTCAGGAATTGTAAAAAACGAGAATTTTAAAAATAGCTAATTTTAGTAGTAGGTTTTAAATTCTCCTTAAACTCGTTTCAATCATGTAGATAGCTTGCTTTCTGTGTAAAATTCATATTAAGAAGTGTGTAACCCAAACGGTTTAGCCTCGGGAATTTTAAAAATCGTGAATTTTAAAAATAGCTAAATTTAGTAGTAGGGTTTAAATTCTACTTATGCTGGTATCAATCATGTAGATGGCTTGCTTTCTGCATAAAAAGCACATTTAGAAGTTAGTAACACAAACGGTTTAGCCTCAGCAATTTTAAAAATCGAGAATTTTAAAAATAGCTAATTTTAGTAGTAGGTTTTAAATTCTTTTTAAACTCGTTTCAGTCATGTAGATAGCTTGCTTTCTGTGTAAAATGCATATTAAGAAGTTCGTAACACAAACGGTTTAGCCTCAGGGATTTTAAAAATCGAGAATTTTAAAAATAGCTAAATTTATTAGTAGGGTTTAAATTCTACTTATGCTGGTATCAATTATGTAGATGTTTTGCTTTCTGCCTAAAACGCACATTTAGAAGTTCGTAACACAAACGGTTTAGCCTGGTGAATTTTAAAAGTCATGAACTTTAAAAATAGCTAAATTTAGTAGTAGATTTTAAATTCTTCTTAAACTCGTTTCAATCATGTAGCTAGCTTGCTTTCTATCTAAAAAGCACATTTCGAAGTTCGTAACACAAACGGTTTAGCATCAGGAATATTAAAAGTCAAGAATTTTAAAAATAGCTAAATTTAGTAGTAGGGTTTAAATTCTACTTATGCTGGTATCAATCACGTAGATGGCTTGTTTTCTGCCTGCTCAAGTAGAAGTTCGTAACACAAACGGTTTAGCCCCAGGAATTTTAAAAATCGATAATTTTAAAAATAGCTAAATTTAGTAGTAGGTTTTAAATTCTTCTTAAACTCGTTTCAATCATGTAACTAGCTTGCTTTCTATCTAAAAAGCACATTTCGAAGTTCGTAACACAAACGGTTTAGCCTCAGGAATTTTAAAAATCGAGAATTTTAAAAATAGCTAATTTTAGTAGTAGGTTTTAAATTCTTCTTAACCTCGTTTCAATCATGTAGTTGGCTTGCTTTCTATCTAAAAAGCACATTAAGAAGTTCGTAACACAAACGGTTTAGCATCAGGTATTTTAAAAGTCAAGAATTTTAAAAATAGCTAAATTTAGTAGTAGTACTGTTTAAATTCTATTTATGCTGGTATCAGTCATGTAGATGGCTTGCTTTCTGAATAAAAAGCTCATGTAGAAGTTCGTAACACAAACGGTTTCGCCTCGGGAATTTTAAAAATCGTGAATTTTAAAAATAGCTAAATTTATTAGTAGGGTTTAAATTCTACTTATGCTGGTATCAATCATGTAGATGGCTTGCTTTCTGCCTAAAAAGCACATTTAGAAGTTCGTAACACAAACGGTTTAGAATCGGGAATTTTAAAAGTCAAGAATTTTAAAAATATCTAAATTTAGTAGTAGGGTTTAAATTCTACTTATGCTGCCATCAATCATGTAGATGGCTTGCTTTCTGCCTAAAAAGCACATTTAGAAGTTCGTAACACAAACGGTTTAGCCTCAGGAATTTTAAGAATCGAGAATTTGAAAAATAGCTAAATTTAGTAGTGGGTTTTAAATTCTACTTAAACTCGTTTCAATCATGTAGATGGCTTGCTTTCTGTCTAAAAAGCACATTTAGAAGTTCGTAGCACAAACGGTTTAGCCCCAGGAATTTTAAAAAACGAGAATTTTTAAAATAGCTAAATTTAGTAGTAGGGTTTAAATTCTACTGATGCTGGTATCAATCACGTAGATGGCTTGTTTTCTGCCTAAAAAGCTCATGTAGAAGTTCGTAACACAAACGGTTTTGCCTCACGAATTTTAAAAATCGGGAATTTTAAAAATAGCTAAATTTAGTAGTTGGTTTTAAATTCTTCTTAAACTCGTTTCAATCATGTAGCTAGCTTGCTTTCTATCTACAAAGCACATTTAGAAGTTCGTAACACAAACGGTTTAGCCTCAGGAATTTTAAAAATCGAGAATTTTAAAAATAGCCAAATTTAGTAGTAGATTTTAAATTCTTCTTAAACTCGTTTTAATCATGTAGTTGGCTTGCTTTCTATCTAAAAAGCACATTTAGAAGTTCGTAACACTAACGGTTTAGCATCAGGAATTTTAAAAGTCAAGAATTTTAAAAATAGCTAAATTTACTAGTAGGGTTTAAATTCTACTTATGCTGGTATCAATCATGTAGATGGCTTGCTTTCTGCCTAAAAAGCACATTTAGAAGCTCGTAACACAAACGGTTTAGCCTCAGGAATTTTAAGAATCGAGAATTTTAAAAATGGATAAATTTAGTAGTAGGTTTTAAATTCTTCTTAAACTCGTTTCAATCATGTAGACAGCTTGCTTTCTGTCTAAAAAGCACATTTAGAAGTTCGTAGCGCAAACGGTTTAGCCCCAGGAATTTTAAAAATCGAGAATTATAAAAATAGCTAAATTTAGTAGTAGGTTTTAAATTCTTCTTAAACTCGTTTCAATCATGTAGATAACTTCCTTTCTGTCTAAAAAGCTCATTTAGAAGTTCGTAGCACAAACGGTTTAGCCCCAGGAACTTTAACAATTTAGAATTTTAAAAATAGCTAAATTTAGTAGTAGGTTTTAAATTCTTCTTAAACTCGTTTCAATCATGTAGATGGCTTGCTTTCTGTCTAAAACGCACATTTAGAAATTCCTGGCACAAACGGTTTAGCCCCAGGAATTTTAAAAATCGATAATTTTAAAAATAGCTAAATTTAGTAGTAGGTTTTAAATTCTTCTTAAACTCGTTTCAATCATGTAGCTAGCTTGCTTTCTATCTAAAAAGCACATTTCGAAGTTCGCAACACAAACGGTTTAGCTCCAGGAATTTTAAAAATCGAGAATTTTAAAAATAGCTAATTTTAGTAGTAGGTTTTAAATTCTCCTTAAACTCGTTTCAATCATGTAGATAGCTTGCTTTCTGTGTAAAATTCATATTAAGAAGTTCGTAACACAAACCGTTTAGTCTCGGGAATTTTAAAAATCGTGAATTTTAAAAATAGCTAAATTTAGTAGTAGGGTTTAAATTCTACTTATGCTGGTATCAATCATGTAGATGGCTTGATTTCTGCCTAAAAAGCTCATTTAGAAGTTCGTAACACAAACGGTTTAGCCTCAGGAATTTTAAAAATCGAGAATTTTAAAAATAGCTAAATTTAGTAGTAGGTTTTAAATTCTTCTTAAACTCGTTTCAATCATGTAGCTAGCTTGCTTTCTATCTAAAAAGCACATTTAGAAGTTCGTAACACAAACGGTTTAGCCTCAGGAATTTTAAAAATCGAGAACTTTAAAAATAGCTAAATTTAGTAGTAGGTTTTAAATTCTTCTTAAACTCGTTTCAATCATGTAGCTAGCTTGCTTTCTATCTAAAAAGCACATTTAGAAGTTCGTAACGCAAACGGTTTAGCCTCAGGAATTTTAAAAATCGTAAATTTTAAAAATAGCTAAATTTAGTAGTAGAGTTTAAATTCTACTTATGCTGGTATCAATCATGTAGATGGCTTGATTTCTGCCTAAAAAGCACATTTAGAAGTTCGTAACACAAACGGTTTAGCATCAGGAATTTTAAAAGTCAAGAACTTTAAAAATAGCTAAATTTAGTAGTAGGGTTTAAATTCTACTTATGTTAGTATCAATCATGTGGATGGCTTGCTTTCTGCCTAAAAAGCACATTTAGAAGTTTCGTAACACAAACGGTTTAGCCTCAGGAATTGTAAAAAACGAGAATTTTAAAAATAGCTAATTTTAGTAGTAGGTTTTAAATTCTCCTTAAACTCGTTTCAATCATGTAGATAGCTTGCTTTCTATCTAAAAAGCACATTTAGAAGTTCGTATCACAAACGGTTTAGCCTCAGGAATTTTAAAAATTGAGAAATTTAAAAATAGCTAAATTTAGTAGTAGGTTTTAAATTCTTCTTAAACTCGTTTCAATCATGTAGCTAGCTTGCTTTCTATCTAAAAAGCACATTTAGAACTTCGTAACACAAACGGTTTAGCCGCAGGAATTTTAAAAATCGTAAAATTTAAAAATAGCTAAATTTAGTAGTAGGGTTTAAATTCTACTTATGCTGGTATCAATCATGTAGATGGCTTGATTTCTGCCTAGAAAGCACATTTAGAAGTTCGTAACACAAACGGTTTAGCATCAGGAATTTTAAAAGTCAAGAACTTTAAAAATAGCTGAATTTAGTAGTAGGGTTTAAATTCTACTTATGCTGGTATCAATCATGTAGATGGCTTGCTTTCTGCCTAAAAAGCACATTTAGAAGTTCGTAACACAAACGGTTTAGCCTCGGGAATTTTAAAAATCGTGAATTTTAAAAATAGCTAAATTTAGTAGTAGGGTTTAAATTCTACTTATGCTGGTATCAATCATGTAGATGGCTTGATTTCTGCCTAAAAAGCACATTTAGAACTTCGTAACACAAACGGTTTAGCCTCAGGAATTTTAAAAATCGAGAATTTTAAAAATAGCTAATTTTAGTAGTAGGCTTTAAATTCTTTTTAAACTCGTTTCAATCATGTAGATAGCTTGCTTTCTGTGTAAAACGCATATTAAGAAGTTCGTAACACAAACGGTTTAGCCTCAGGAATTTTAAAAATCGAGAATTTTAAAAATAGCTAAATTTATTAGTAGGGTTTAAATTCTACTTATGCTGGTATCAATCATGTAGATGGCTTGCTTTCTGCCTAAAAAGCACATTTAGAAGTTCGTAACACAAACGGTTTAGCCTCGGGAATTTTAAAAATCGTGAATTTTAAAAATAGCTAAATTTAGTAGTAGGGTTTAAATTCTACTTATGCTGGTATCAATCATGTAGATGGCTTGATTTCTGCCTAAAAAGCACATTTAGAAGTTCGTAACACAAACGGTTTAGCCTCAGGAATTTTAAAAATCGAGAATTTTAATAATAGCTAATTTTAGTAGTGGGTTTTAAATTCTTTTTAAACTCGTTTCAATCACGTAGATAGCTTGCTTTCTGTGTAAACGCATATTAAGAAGTTCGTAACACAAACGGTTTAGCCTCAGGAATTTTAAAAATCGAGAATTTTAAAAATAGCTAAATTTATTAGTAGGGTTTAAATTCTACTTATGCTGGTATCAATCATGTAGATGGCTTGCTTTCTGCCTAAAAAGCACATTTAGAAGTTCGTAACACAAACGGTTTAGAATCGGGAATTTTAAAAGTCAAGAATTTTAAAAATATCTAAATTTAGTAGTAGGGTTTAAATTCTACTTATGCTGCTATCAATCATGTAGATGGCTTGCTTTCTGCCTAAAAAGCACATTTAGAAGTTCGTAACACAAACGGTTTAGCCTCAGGAATTTTAAGAATCGAGAATTTGAAAAATAGCTAAATTTAGTAGTGGGTTTTAAATTCTACTTAAACTCGTTTCAATCATGTAGATGGCTTGCTTTCTGTCTAAAAAGCACATTTAGAAGTTCGTAGCACAAACGGTTTAGCCCCAGGAATTTTAAAAATCGAGAATTTTTAAAATAGCTAAATTTAGTAGTAGGGTTTAAATTCTACTTATGCTGGTATCAATCACGTAGATGGCTTGTTTTCTGCCTAAAAAGCTCATGTAGATGTTCGTAACACAAACGGTTTAGCCTCAGGAATTTTAAAAATCGAGAATTTTAAAAATAGCTAAATTTAGTAGTTGGTTTTAAATTCTTCTTAAACTCGTTTCAATCATGTAGCTAGCTTGCTTTCTATCTAAAAAGCACATTTAGAAGTTCGTAACACAAACGGTTTAGCCTCAGGAATTTTAAAAATCGAGAATTTTAAAAATAGCCAAATTTAGTAGTAGATTTTAAATTCTTCTTAAACTCGTTTTAATCATGTAGTTGGCTTGCTTTCTATCTAAAAAGCACATTTAGAAGTTCGTAACACTAACGGTTTAGCATCAGGAATTTTAAAAGTCAAGAATTTTAAAAATAGCTAAATTTAGTAGTAGGGTTTAAATTCTACTTATGCTGGTATCAATCATGTAGATGGCTTGCTTTCTGCCTAAAAAGCACATTTAGAAGCTCGTAACACAAACGGTTTAGCCTCAGGAATTTTAAGAATCGAGAATTTTAAAAATGGCTAAATTTAGTAGTAGGTTTTAAATTCTTCTTAAACTCGTTTCAATCATGTAGACAGCTTGCTTTCTGTCTAAAAAGCACATTTAGAAGTTCGTAGCGCAAACAGTTTAGCCCCAGGAATTTAAAAAATCGAGAATTATAAAAATAGCTAAATTTAGTAGTAGGTTTTAAATTCTTCTTGAACTCGTTTCAATCATGTAGACAGCTTGCTTTCTGTCTAAAAAGCACATTTAGAAGTACGTAACACAAACGGTTTAGCCTCAGGAATTTTAAAAATCGAGAATTTTAAAAATAGCCAAATTTAGTAGTAGATTTTAAATTCTTCTTAAACTCGTTTTAATCATGTAGTTGGCTTGCTTTCTATCTAAAAAGCACATTTAGAAGTTCGTAACACTAACGGTTTAGCATCAGGAATTTTAAAAGTCAAGAATTTTAAAAATAGCTAAATTTAGTAGTAGGGTTTAAATTCTACTTATGCTGGTATCAATCATGTAGATGGCTTGCTTTCTGCCTAAAAAGCACATTTAGAAGCTCGTAGCGCAAACGGTTTAGCCCCAGGAATTTTAAAAATCGAGAATTAAAAAAATAGCTAAATTTAGTAGTAGGTTTTAAATTCTTCTTAAACTCGTTTCAATCATGTAGACAGCTTGCTTTCTGTCTAAAAAGCACATTTAGAAGTTCGTAGCACAAACGGTTTAGCCCCAGGAACTTTAACAATTTAGAATTTTAAAAATAGCTAAATTTAGTAGTAGGTTTTAAATTCTTCTTAAGCTCGTTTCAATCATGTAGTTAGCTTGCTTTCTATGCAAAAAGCACATTTAGAAGTTCGTAACACAAACGGTTTGGCCTCGGGAATTTTAAAAATCGTGAATTTTAAAAATAGCTAAATTTAGTAGAAGGGTTTAAATTCTACTTATGCTGGTATCAATCATGTAGATGGCTTGCTTTCTGCCTCAAAAGCTCATGTAGAAGTTCGTAACACAAACGGGTTAGCCTCGGGAATTTTAAAAATCGTGAATTTTAAAAATAGCTAAATTTAGTAGTAGGGTTTAAATTCTACTTATGCTGGTATCAATCACGTAGATGGCTTGTTTTCTGCCTAAAAAGCTCATGTAGAAGTTTGTAACACAAACGGTTTAGCCTCAGGAATTTTAAAAATCGTGAATTTTAAAAATAGCTAAATTTAGTAGTAGGTTTTAAATTCTTCTTAATCTCGTTTCAATCATGTAGTTGGCTTGCTTTCTATCTAAAAAGCGCATTTAGAAGTTCGTAACACAAACGGTTTAGCATCAGGAATTTTAAAAGTCAAGAATTTTAAAAATAGCTAAATTTAGTAGTAGTACTGTTTAAATTCTATTTATGCTGGTATCAATCATGTAGATGGTTTGATTTCTGCCTAAAAAGCTCATGTAGAAGTTCGTAACACAGACGGTTTAGCCTCGAGAATTTTAAAAATCGTGAATTTTAAAAATAGCTAAATTTAGTAGTAGGGTTTAAATTCTACTTATGCTGGTATCAATCATGTAGATGCCTTGCTTTCTGCCTAAAAAGCGCATTTAGAAGTTCGTAACACAAACGGTTTAGCCTCAGGAATTTTAAAAATCGAGAATTTTAAAAATAGCTAATTTTAGTAGTAGGCTTTAAATTCTTCTTAAACTCGTTTCAATCATGTAGCTAGCTTGCTTTCTATCTAAAAAGCACATTTAGAAGTTCGTAACACAAACGGTTTAGCCTCAGGAATTTTAAAAATCGAGAATTTTAAAAATAGCCAAATTTAGTAGTAGATTTTAAATTCTTCTTAAACTCGTTTCAGTCATGTAGATAGCTTGCTTTCTGTGTAATATGCATATTAAGAAATTCGTAACACAAACGGTTTAGCCTCAGGAATTTTAAAAGTCGAGAATTTTAAAAATATCTAAATTTATTAGTAGGGTTTAAATTCTACTTATGCTGGTTTCAATCATGTAGATGGCTTGCTTTCTGCCTAAAAAGCACATTTAGAAGTTCGTAACACAAATGGTTTAGCCTCGGGAATTTTAAAAGTCAAGAATTTAAAAAATAGCTAATTTTAGTAGTAGGCTTTAAATTCTTCTTAAACTCGTTTCAATCATGTAGCTAGCTTGCTTTCTATCTAAAAAGCACATTTAGAAGTTCGTAACACAAACGGTTTAGCCTCAGGAATTTTAAAAATCGAGAATTTTAAAAATAGCCAAATTTAGTAGTAGATTTTAAATTCTTCTTAAACTCGTTTCAATCATGTAGTTGGCTTGCTTTCTATCTAAAAAGCACATTTCGAAGTTCGTAACACTAACGGTTTAGCATCAGGAATTTTAAAAGTCAAGAACTTTAAAAAAGCTAAATTTAGTAGTAGGGTTTAAATTCTACTTATGCTGGTATCAATCATGTAGATGGCTTGCTTTCTGCCTAAAAAGCACATTTAGAAGCTCGTAACACAAACGGTTTAGCCTCAGGAATTTTAAGAATCGAGAATTTTAAAAATAGCTAAATTTAGTAGTAGGTTTTAAATTCTTCTTAAACTCGTTTCAATCATGTAGATGACTTCCTTTCTGTCTAAAAAGCACATTTAGAAGTTCGTAGCACAAACGGTTTAGCCCCAGGAACTTTAACAATTTAGAATTTTAAAAAAGCGAAATTTAGTAGTAGGTTTTAAATTCTTCTTAAGCTCGTTTCAATCATGTAGATATCTTGCTTTCTGTCTAAAAAGCACATTTAGAAGTTCGTAACACAAACGGTTTAGCCTCAGGGATTTTAAAAATCGAGAATTTTAAAAATAGCTAAATTTAGTAGTAGGTTTTAAATTCTTCTTAAACTCGTTTCAATCATGTAGACAGCTTGCTTTCTGTCTAAAAAGCACATTTAGAAGTTTGTAGCGCAAACGGTTTAGCCCCAGGAATTTTAAAAATCGAGAATTATAAAAATAGCTAAATTTAGTAGTAGGTTTTAAATTCTTCTTAAACTCGTTTCCATCATGTAGATGACTTCCTTTCTGTCTAAAAAGCACATTTAGAAGTTCGTAGCACAAACGGTTTAGCCCCAGGAACTTTAACAATTTAGAATTTTAAAAAAGCGAAATTTAGTAGTAGGTTTTAAATTCTTCTTAAGCTCGTTTCAATCATGTAGATATCTTGCTTTCTGTCTAAAAAGCACATTTAGAAGTTCGTAACACAAACGGTTTAGCCTCAGGGATTTTAAAAATCGAGAATTTTAAAAATAGCTAAATTTAGTAGTAGGTTTTAAATTCTTCTTAAACTCGTTTCAATCATGTAGCTAGCCTGCTTTCTATCTAAAAAGCACATTTAGAAGTTCGTAACACAAACGGTTTAGCCTCAGGAATTTTAAAAATCGAGAACTTTAAAAATTGCTAAATGTAGTAGTAGGTTTTAAATTTTTCTTAAACTCGTTTCAATCACGTAGTTGGCTTGCTTTCTATCTAAAAAGCACATTTAGAAGTTCGTAACACAAACGGTTTAGCATCAGGAATTTTAAAACTCAAGAATTTTAAAAATAGCTAAATTTAGTAGTAGGGAGTAAATTCTACTTATGCTGGTATCAATCATGTAGATGGGTTGCCTTCTGCCTAAAAAGCACATTTAGAAGTTCGTAACACAAACGGTTTAGCCTCAGGAATTTTAAAAATCGAGAATTTTAAAAATAGCTACTTTTAGTAGTAGGCTTTAAAATCTTCTTAAACTCGTTTCAATCATGTAGATAGCTTGCTTTCTGTGTAACATGCATATTAAGAAGTTCGTAACACAAACGGTTTAGCCTCTGGAATTTTAAAAATCGTGAATTTTAAAAATAGCTAAATTTAGTAGTAGGTTTGAAATTCTTTTTAAACTCGTTTCAATCATGTAGACAGCTTGCTTTCTGTCTAAAAAGCACATTTAGAAGTTCGTAGCGCAAACGGTTTAGCCCCAGGAATTTTAAAAATCGAGAATTATAAAAATAGCTAAATTTAGTAGTAGGTTTTAAATTCTTCTTAAACTCGTTTCCATCATGTAGATGACTTCCTTTCTGTCTAAAAAGCACATTTAGAAGTTCGTAGCACAAACGGTTTAGCCCCAGGAACTTTAACAATTTAGAATTTTAAAAAAGCGAAATTTAGTAGTAGGTTTTAAATTCTTCTTAAGCTCGTTTCAATCATGTAGATATCTTGCTTTCTGTCTAAAAAGCACATTTAGAAGTTCGTAACACAAACGGTTTAGCCTCAGGGATTTTAAAAATCGAGAATTTTAAAAATAGCTAAATTTAGTAGTAGGTTTTAAATTCTTCTTAAACTCGTTTCAATCATGTAGCTAGCCTGCTTTCTATCTAAAAAGCACATTTAGAAGTTCGTAACACAAACGGTTTAGCCTCAGGAATTTTAAAAATCGAGAACTTTAAAAATTGCTAAATGTAGTAGTAGGTTTTAAATTTTTCTTAAACTCGTTTCAATCACGTAGTTGGCTTGCTTTCTATCTAAAAAGCACATTTAGAAGTTCGTAACACAAACGGTTTAGCATCAGGAATTTTAAAACTCAAGAATTTTAAAAATAGCTAAATTTAGTAGTAGGGAGTAAATTCTACTTATGCTGGTATCAATCATGTAGATGGGTTGCCTTCTGCCTAAAAAGCACATTTAGAAGTTCGTAACACAAACGGTTTAGCCTCAGGAATTTTAAAAATCGAGAATTTTAAAAATAGCTACTTTTAGTAGTAGGCTTTAAAATCTTCTTAAACTCGTTTCAATCATGTAGATAGCTTGCTTTCTGTGTAACATGCATATTAAGAAGTTCGTAACACAAACGGTTTAGCCTCTGGAATTTTAAAAATCGTGAATTTTAAAAATAGCTAAATTTAGTAGTAGGTTTGAAATTCTTTTTAAACTCGTTTCAATCATGTAGATAGCTTGCTTTCTGTGTAAAATGCATATTAAGAAGTTCGTAACACAAACGGTTTAGCCTCAGGAATTTTAAAAATTGGGAATTTTAAAAATAGCTAAATTTAGTAGTAGGTTTTAAATTCTTCTTAAACTCGTTTCAATCATGTAGATATCTTGCTTTCTGTCTATAAAGCACATTTAGAAGTTCGTAGCACAAACGGTTTAGCCCCAGGAATTTTAAAAATCGAGAATTTTAAAAATAGCTAAATTTAGTAGTAGGTTTTAAATTCTTCTTAAACACGTTTCAATCATGTAGATGGCTTGCTTTCTGTCTAAAAAGCACATTTAGAAGTTCGTAGCACAAACGGTTTAGCCCCAGGTATTTTAAAAATCGAGAACTTTAAAAATAGCTAAATTTAGTAGTGGGTTTTAAATTCTTCTTAAACTCGTTTCAATCATGTAGATGGCTTGCGTTCTATCTAAAAAGCACATTTAGAAGTTCGTAACACAAACGGTTTAGCATCAGGAATATTAAAAGTCAAGAATTTTTAAAAATCGTGAATTTTAAAAATAGCTAAATTTAGTAGTAGGGTTTAAATTCTACTTATGCTGGTATCAATCATGTAGATGGCTTGCTTTCTGCCTAAAAAGCACATTTACAAGTTCGTAACACAAACGGTTTAGCCCCAGGTATTTTAAAAATCGAGAATTTTAAAAATAGCTAATTTTTGTAGTAGGTTTTAAATTCTTTTTAAACTCGTTTCAATCATGTAGATAGCTTACTTTCTGTGTAAAATGCATATTAAGAAATTCGTAACATAAACGGTTTAGCCTCAGGAATTTTAAAAATCGAGAACTTAAAAAAAAAGCTAAATTTATTAGTAGAGTTTAAATTCTACTTATGCTGGTATCAATCATGTAGATGGCTTGCTTTCTGCCTAAAAAGCACATTTAGAAGTTCGTAACACAAACGGTATAGCCTCGGGAATTTTCAAAGTCAAGAATTTTAAAAATAGCTAAATTTAGTAGTGGTGTTTAAATTCTACTTATGCTGGTATCAATCATGTAGATGGCTTGCTTTCTGCATAAAAAGCACATTTAGAAGTTCGTAACACAAACGGTTTAGCCTCAGGAATTTTAAGAATCGAGAATTTTAAAAATAGCTAAATTTAGTAGTAGGTTTTAAATTCTTCTTAAACTCGTTTCAATCATGTAGATGGCTTGCTTTCTGTCTAAAAAGCACATTTAGAAGTTCGTAGCACAAACGGTTTAGCCCCAGGAATTTTAAAAATCGAGAATTTTAAAAATAAATAAATTTAGTAGTAGATTTTAAATTCTTCTTAAACTCGTTTCAATCATGTAGCTAGCTTGCTTTCTATCTAAAAAGCACATTTCGAAGTTCGTAACACAAACGGTTTAGCATCAGGAATATTAAAAGTCAAGAATTTTAAAAATAGCTAAATTTAGTAGTAGGGTATAAATTCTACTTATGCTGGTATCAATCATGTAGATGGCTTGCTTTCTGCCTAAAATGCTCATGTAGAAGTTCGTAACACAAACGGGTTAGCCTCGGGAATTTTAAAAATCGTGAATTTTAAAAATAGCTAAATTTAGTAGTAGGTTTTAAATTCTTCTTAAAGTCGTTTCAATCATGTAGCTAGCTTGCTTTCTATCTAAAAAGCACATTTAGAAGTTCGTAACACAAACGGTTTTGCATCAGGAATTATAAAAGTCAAGAATTTTAAAAATAGCTAAATTTAGTAGTAGGGTTTAAATTCTACTTATGCTGGTATCAGTCACGTAGATGGCTTGTTTTCTGCCTGAAAAGCTCATGTAGAAGTTTGTAACACAAACGGTTTAGCCTCAGGAATTTTAAAAATCGTGAATTTTAAAAATAGCTAAATTTAGTAGTAGGTTTTAAATTCTTCTTAAAGTCGTTTCAATCATGTAGCTAGCTTGCTTTCTATCTAAAAAGCACATTTAGAAGTTCGTAACACAAACGGTTTAGCCTCAGGAAT
This sequence comes from Melanotus villosus, assembly GCA_963082815.1. Lineage (NCBI taxonomy): Eukaryota > Metazoa > Arthropoda > Insecta > Coleoptera > Elateridae > Melanotus > Melanotus villosus. Next base: position 33,667,787 of record OY720419.1, on the reverse strand, counting down.
TTTAAAAATCGAGAATTTTAAAAATAGCTAAATTTAGGAGTAGGTTTTAAATTCTTCTTAAACTCGTTTCAATCATGTAGCTAGCTTGCTTTCTATCTAAAAAGCACATTTAGAAGTTCGTAACACAAACGGTTCAGCATCAGGCATTTTAAAAGTCAAGAATTATAAAAATAGCTAAATTTAGTAGTAGGGTTTAAATTCTACTTATGCTGGTATCAATCATGTAGATGGCTTGCTTTCTGCCTAAAAAGCACTTTTAGAAGTTCGTAACACAAACGGTTTAGCCTCAGGAATTTTAAAAATCGTGAATTTTAAAAATAGCTAAATTTAGTAGTAGGCTTTAAATTCTTCTTAAAGTCGTTTCAATCATGTAGCTAGCTTGCTTTCTATCTAAAAAGCACATTTAGAAGTTCGTAACACAAACGGTTTAGCCCCAGGAATTTTAAAAATCGAGAATTTAAAAAATAGCTAAATTAAGTAGTAGGTTTTAAATTCTTCTTAAACTCGTTTCAATCATGTAGTTGGCTTGCTTTCTATCTAAAAAGCACATTTAGAAGTTCGTAACACAAACGGTTCAGCATCAGGCATTTTAAAAGTCAAGAATTATAAAAATAGCTAAATTTAGTAGTAGGGTTTAAATTCTACTTATGCTGGTATCAATCATGTAGATGGCTTGCTTTCTGCCTAAAAAGCACATTTAGAAGTTCGTAACACAAACGGTTTAGCCTCAGGAATTTTAAAAATCGAGAATTTTAAAAATAGCTAATTTTAGTAGTAGGTTTTAAATTCTTCTTAAACTCGTTTCAATCATGTAGATAGCTTGCTTTCTGTGTAAAATGCATATTAAGAAGTTCGTAACACAAACGGTTTAGCCTCAGGAATTTTAAAAATCGAGAACTTTAAAAAAAAGCTAAATTTATTAGTAGGGTTTAAATTCTACTTATGCTGGTATCAATCATGTAGATGGCTTGCTTTCTGCCTAAAAAGGACATTTAGAAGTTCGTAACACAAACGGTTTAGCCTCAGGAATTTTAAGAATCGAAAATTTTAAAAATAGCTAAATTTAGTAGTAGGTTTTAAATTCTTCTTAAACTCGTTTCAATCATGTAGATGGCTTTCTTTCTGTCTAAAAAGCACATTTAGAAGTTCGTAGCACAAACGGTTTAGCCCCAGGAATTTTAAAAATCGAGAATTTTAAAAATAGATAAATTTAGTAGTAGATTTTAAATTCTTCTTAAACTCGTTTCAATCATGTAGCTAGCTTGCTTTCAATCTAAAAAGCACATTTCGAAGTTCGTAACACAAACGGTTTAGCATCAGGAATATTAAAAGTCAAGAATTTTAAAAATAGCTAAATTTAGTAGTAGGGTTTAAATTCTACTTATGCTGGTATCAATCATGTTGATGGCTAGCTTTCTGCCTAAAAAGCACATTTAGAAGTTCGTAACACAAACGGTTTAGCCTCAGGAATTTTAAAAATCGATAATTTTAAAAATAGCTAAATTTAGTAGTAGGTTTTAAATTCTTCTTAAACTCGTTTCAATCATGTAGATGGCTTTCTTTCTGTCTAAAAAGCACATTTAGAAGTTCGTAGCACAAACGGTTTAGCCCCAGGAATTTTAAAAATCGAGAATTTTAAAAATAGATAAATTTAGTAGTAGGGTTTAAATTCTACTTATGCTGGTATCAATCATGTAGATGCCTTGTTTTCTGCCTAAAAAGCACATTTAGAAGTTCGTAACACAAACGGTTTAGCCTCAGGAATTTTAAGAATCGAAAATTTTAAAAATAGCTAAATTTAGTAGTAGGTTTTAAATTCTTCTTAAACTCGTTTCAATCATGTAGATGGCTTTCTTTCTGTCTAAAAAGCACATTTAGAAGTTCGTAGCACAAACGGTTTAGCCCCAGGAATTTTAAAAATCGAGAATTTTAAAAATAGATAAATTTAGTAGTAGATTTTAAATTCTTCTTAAACTCGTTTCAATCATGTAGCTAGCTTGCTTTCTATCTAAAAAGCACATTTCGAAGTTCGTAACACAAACGGTTTAGCATCAGGAATGTTAAAAGTCAAGAATTTTTAAAAATCGTGAATTTTAAAAATAGCTAAATTTAGTAGTAGTGTTTAAATTCTACTTATGCTGGTATCAATCATGTAGATAGCTTGCTTTCTATGTAAAATGCATATTAAGAAGTTCGTAACACAAACGGTTTAGCCTCAGGAATTTTAAAAATCGAGAACTTTAAAAAAAAGCTAAATTTATTAGTAGAGTTTAAATTCTACTTATGCTGGTATCAATCATGTAGATGGCTTGCTTTCTGCCTAAAAAGCACATTTAGAAGTTCGTAACACAAACGGTTTAGCCTCGGGAATTTTAAAAGTCAAGAATTTTAAAAATAGCTAAATTTAGTAGTGGGGTTTAAATTCTACTTATGCTGGTATCAATCATGTAGATGGCTTGCTTTCTGCCTAAAAAGCACATTTAGAAGTTCGTAACACAAACGGTTTAGCCTCAGGAATTTGAAGAATCGAGAATTTTAAAAATAGCTAAATTTAGTAGTAGGTTTTAAATTCTTCTTAAACTCGTTTCAATCATGTAGTTGGCTTGCTTTCTATATAAAAAGCACATTTAGAAGTTCGTAACACAAACGGTTGAGCATCAGGAAATTTAAAAGTCAAGAATTATAAAAATAGCTAAATTTAGTAGTAGGGTTTAAATTCTACTTATGCTGGTATCAATCATGTAGATGGCTTGCTTTCTGCCTAAAAAGCACATTTAGAAGTTTGTAACACAAACGGTTTAGCATCAGGAAAATTAAAAGTCAAGAATTTTAAAAATAGCTAAATTTAGTAGTAGGGTATAAATTCTACTTATGCTGGTATCAATCATGTAGATGGCTTGCTTTCTGCCTAAAAAGCTCATGTAGAAGTTTGTAACACAAACGGGTTAGCCTCGGGAATTTTAAAAATCGTGAATTTTAAAAATAGCTAAATTTAGTAGTAGGGTTTAAATTCTACTTATGCTGGTATCAATCACGTAGATGGCTTGTTTTCTGCCTGCTCAAGTAGAAGTTCGTAACACAAACGGTTTAGCCTCAGGAATTTTAAAAATCGTGAATTTTAAAAATAGCTAAATTTAGTAGTAGAATTTAAATTCTACTTATGCTGGTATCAATCATGTAGATGGCTTGCTTTCTGCCTAAAAAGCACATTTAGAAGTTAGTAACACAAACGGTTTAGCCTCAGCAATTTTAAAAATCGAGAATTTTAAAAATAGCTAATTTAAGTAGTAGGTGTTAAATTCTTTTTAAACTCGTTTCAGTCATGTAGATAGATTTCTATATAAAAAGCACATTTAGAAGTTCGTAACACAAACGGTTGAGCATCAGGAAATTTAAAAGTCAAGAATTATAAAAATAGCTAAATTTAGTAGTAGGGTTTAAATTCTACTTATGCTGGTATCAATCATGTAGATGGCTTGCTTTCTGCCTAAAAAGCACATTTAGAAGTTTGTAACACAAACGGTTTAGCATCAGGAAAATTAAAAGTCAAGAATTTTAAAAATAGCTAAATTTAGTAGTAGGGTATAAATTCTACTTATGCTGGTATCAATCATGTAGATGGCTTGCTTTCTGCCTAAAAAGCTCATGTAGAAGTTTGTAACACAAACGGGTTAGCCTCGGGAATTTTAAAAATCGTGAATTTTAAAAATAGCTAAATTTAGTAGTAGGGTTTAAATTCTACTTATGCTGGTATCAATCACGTAGATGGCTTGTTTTCTGCCTGCTCAAGTAGAAGTTCGTAACACAAACGGTTTAGCCTCAGGAATTTTAAAAATCGTGAATTTTAAAAATAGCTAAATTTAGTAGTAGAATTTAAATTCTACTTATGCTGGTATCAATCATGTAGATGGCTTGCTTTCTGCCTAAAAAGCACATTTAGAAGTTAGTAACACAAACGGTTTAACCTCAGGAATTTTAAAAATCGTAAATTTTAAAAATAGCTAAATTTAGTAGTAGGGTTTAAATTCTACTTATGCTGGTATCAATTATGTAGATGGCTTGCTTTCTGCCTAAAAAGCACATTTAGAAGTTCGTAACACAAACGGTTTAGCCTCGTGAATTTTAAAAGTCAAGAATTTTAAAAATAGCTAAATTTAGTAGTAGGGTTCAAATTCTACTTATGCTGGTATCAATCATGTTGATGGCTTGCTTTCTGCCTAAAAAGCACATTTAGAAGTTCGTAACACAAACGGTTTAACCTCAGGAATTTTAAAAATCGTAAATTTTAAAAATAGCTAAATTTAGTAGTAGGGTTTAAATTCTACTTATGCTGGTATCAATCATGTAGATGGCTTGATTTCTGCCTAAAAAGCACATTTAGAAGTTCGTAACACAAACGGTTTAGCATCATGAATTTTAAAAGTCAAGAACTTTAAAAATAGCTAAATTTAGTAGTAGGGTTTAAATTCTACTTATGCTGGTATCAATCATGTAGATGGCTTGCTTTCTGCCTAAAAAGCACATTTAGAAGTTTGTAACACAAACGGTTTAGCCCCAGGAATTGTAAAAAACGAGAATTTTAAAAATAGCTAATTTTAGTAGTAGGTTTTAAATTCTTCTTAAGCTCGTTTCAATCATGTAGATAGCTTGCTTTCTATCTAAAAAGCACATTTAGAAGTTCGTAACACAAACGGTTTAGCCTCAGGAATTTTAAAAATCGAGAACTTTAAAAATAGCTAAATTTAGTAGTAGGGTTTAAATTCTACTTATGCTGGTATCAATCATGTAGATGGCTTGCTTTCTGCCTAAAAAGCACATTTAGAAGTTCGTAACACAAACGGTTTAGCCTCGGGAATTTTAAAAATCGTGAATTTTAAAAATAGCTACATTTAGTAGTAGGGTTTAAATTCTACTTATGCTGGTATCAATCATGTAGATGGCTTGATTTCTGCCTAAAAAGCACATTTAGAAGTTCGTAACACAAACGGTTTAGCCTCAGGAATTTTAAAAATCGAGAATTTTAAAAATAGCTAATTTTAGTAGTAGGTGTTAAATTCTTTTTAAACTCGTTTCAGTCATGTAGATAGCTTGCTTTCTGTGTAAAATGCAAATTAAGAAGTTCGTATCACAAACGGTTTAGCCTCAGGGATTTTAAAAATCGAGAATTTTAAAAATAGCTAAATTTATTAGTAGGGTTTCAATTCTACTTATGCTGGTATCAATTATGTAGATGGCTTGCTTTCTGCCTAAAAAGCACATTTAGAAGTTCGTAACACAAACGGTTTAGCCTCGTGAATTTTAAAAGTCAAGAATTTTAAAAATAGCTAAATTTAGTAGTAGGGTTCAAATTCTACTTATGCTGGTATCAATCATGTTGATGGCTTGCTTTCTGCCTAAAAAGCACATTTAGAAGTTCGTAACACAAACGGTTTAACCTCAGGAATTTTAAAAATCGATAATTTTAAAAATAGCTAAATTTAGTAGTAGGTTTTAAATTCTTCTTAAACTCGTTTCAATCATGTATCTAGCTTGCTTTCTATCTAAAAAGAACATTTAGAAGTTCGTAACACAAACGGTTTAGCCTCAGGAATTTTAAAAATCGTAAATTTTAAAAATAGCTAAATTTAGTAGTAGGGTTTAAATTCTACTTATGCTGGTATCAATCATGTAGATGGCTTGATTTCTGCCTAAAAAGCACATTTAGAAGTTCGTAACACAAACGGTTTAGCATCATGAATTTTAAAAGTCAAGAACTTTAAAAATAGCTAAATTTAGTAGTAGGGTTTAAATTCTACTTATGCTGGTATCAATCATGTAGATGGCTTGCTTTCTGCCTAAAAAGCACATTTAGAAGTTTGTAACACAAACGGTTTAGCCCCAGGAATTGTAAAAAACGAGAATTTTAAAAATAGCTAATTTTAGTAGTAGGTTTTAAATTCTTCTTAAGCTCGTTTCAATCATGTAGATAGCTTGCTTTCTATCTAAACAGCACATTTAGAAGTTCGTAACACAAACGGTTTAGCCTCAGGAATTTTAAAAATCGAGAACTTTAAAAATAGCTAAATTTAGTAGTAGGGTTAAAATTCTACTTATGCTGGTATCAATCATGTAGATGGCTTGCTTTCTGCCTAAAAAGCACATTTAGAAGTTCGTAACACAAACGGTTTAGCCTCGGGAATTTTAAAAATCGTGAATTTTAAAAATAGCTACATTTAGTAGTAGGGTTTAAATTCTACTTATGCTGGTATCAATCATGTAGATGGCTTGATTTCTGCCTAAAAAGCACATTTAGAAGTTCGTAACACAAACGGTTTAGCCTCAGGAATTTTAAAAATCAGGAATATTAAAAATAGCTAATTTTAGTAGTAGGTTTTAAATTCTTTTTAAACTCGTTTCAATCATGTAGATAGCTTGCTTTCTGTGTAAAACGCATATTAAGAAGTTCGTAACACAAACGGTTTAGCCTCAGGAATTTTAAAAATCGAGAATTTTAAAAATAGCTAAATTTATTAGTAGGGTTTAAATTCTACTTATGCTGGTATCAATCATGTAGATGGCTTGCTTTCTGCCTAAAAAGCACATTTAGAAGTTCGTAACACAAACGGTTTAGAATCGGGAATTTTAAAAGTCAAGAATTTTAAGAATATCTAAATTTAGTAGTAGGGTTTAAATTCTACTTATGCTGCTATCAATCATGTCGATGGCTTGCTTTCTGCCTAAAAAGCACATTTAGAAGTTCGTAACACAAACGGTTTAGAATCGGGAATTTTAAAAGTCAAGAATTTTAAGAATATCTAAATTTAGTAGTAGGGTTTAAATTCTACTTATGCTGCTATCAATCATGTAGATGGCTTGCTTTCTGCCTAAAAAGCACATTTAGAAGTTCGTAACACAAACGGTTTAGCCTCAGGACTTTTAAAAATCGAGAATTTTAAAAATAGCTAAATTTAGTAGTAGGTTTTAAATTCTTCTTAAACTCGTTTCAATCATGTAGCTAGCTTGCTTTCTATCTAAAAAGCACATTTAGAAGTTCGTAACACAAACGGTTTAGCATCAGGAATATTAAAAGTCAAGAATTTTAAAAATAGCTAAATTTAGTAGTAGGGTATAAATTCTACTTATGCTGGTATCAATCATGTAGATGGCTTGCTTTCTGCCTCAAAAGCTCATGTAGAAGTTCGTAACACAAACTGGTTAGCCTCGGGAATTTTAAAAATCGTGAATTTTAAAAATATCTAAATTTAGTAGTAGGGTTTAAATTCTACTTATGCTGGTATCAATCACGTAGATGGCTTGTTTTCTGCCTAAAAAGCTCATGTAGAAGTTCGTAACACAAACGGTTTAGCCTCAGGAATTTTAAAAATCGTGAATTTTAAAAATAGCTAAATTTAGTGGTAGGTTTTAAATTCTTCTTAAACTCGTTTCAATCAAGTAGCTAGCTTGCTTTCTATCTAAAAAGCACATTTAGAAGTTCGTAACACAAACGGTTTAGCCTCAGGAATTTTAAAAATCGAGAATATTAAATACAGCTAATTTTAGTAGTAGGTTTGAAATTCTTCTTAAACTCGTTTCAATCATGTAGATAGCTTGCTTTCTGTGTAAAATGCATATTAAGAAGTTCGTAACACAAACGGTTTAGCCTCGCGAATTTTAAAAATCGTGAATTTTAAAAATAGCTAAATTTAGTAGTAGGGTTTAAATTCTACTTATGCTGGTATCAATCATGTAGATGCCTTGTTTTCTGCCTAAAAAGCACATTTAGAAGTTCGTAACAAAAACGGTTTAGCCTCAGGAATTTTAAAAATCGAGAATTTTAAAAGTAGCTAAATTTAGTAGTAGGGTTTAAATTCTTCTTAAACAAGTTTCAATCATGTAGATGGCTTGCTTTCTGTCTAAAAAGCACATTTAGAAGTTCGTAGCACAAACGGTTTAGCCCCAGGAATTTTAAAAATCGAGAACTTTAAAAATAGCTGAATTTAGTAGTAGGTTTTAAATTCATCTTAAACTCGTTTCAATCATGTAGATGGCTTGCTTTCTATCTAAAAAGCACATTTCGAAGTTCGTAACACAAACGGTTTAGCATCAGGAATATTAAAAGTCAAGAATTTTAAAAATAGCTAAATTTAGTAGTAGGGTTTAAATTCTACTTATGCTGGTATCAATCATGTTGATGGCTAGCTTTCTGCCTAAAAAGCACATTTAGAAGTTCGTAACACAAACGGTTTAGCCTCAGGAATTTTAAAAATCGATAATTTTAAAAGTAGCTAAATTTAGTAGTAGGGTTTAAATTCTTCTTAAACAAGTTTCAATCATGTAGATGGCTTGCTTTCTGTCTAAAAAGCACATTTAGAAGTTCGTAGCACAAACGGTTTAGCCCCAGGAATTTTAAAAATCGAGAACTTTAAAAATAGCTGAATTTAGTAGTAGGTTTTAAATTCATCTTAAACTCGTTTCAATCATGTAGATGGCTTGCTTTCTATCTAAAAAGCACATTTAGAAGTTCGTAACACAAACGGTTTAGCATCAGGAATATTAAAAGTCAAGAATTTTTAAAAATCGTGAATTTTAAAAATAGCTAAATTTAGTAGTAGTGTTTAAATTCTACTTATGCTGGTATCAATCATGTAGATGGCTTGCTTTCTGCCTAAAAAGCACATTTACAAGTTCGTAACACAAACGGTTTAGCCTCGGGAATTTTAAAAGTCAAGAATTTTAAAAATAGCTAAATTTAGTAGTGGGGTTTAAATTCTACTTATGCTGGTATCAATCATGTAGATGGCTTGCTTTCTGCCTAAAAAGCACATTTAGAAGTTCGTAACACAAACGGTTTAGCCTCAGGAATTTGAAGAATCGAGAATTTTAAAAATAGCTAAATTTAGTAGTAGGTTTTAAATTCTTCTTAAACTCGTTTCAATCATGTAGTTGGCTTGCTTTCTATATAAAAAGCACATTTAGAAGTTCGTAACACAAACGGTTGAGCATCAGGAAATTTAAAAGTCAAGCATTATAAAAATAGCTAAATTTAGTAGTAGGGTTTCAATTCTACTTATGCTGGTATCAATCATGTAGATGGCTTGCTTTCTGCCTAAAAAGCACATTTAGAAGTTTGTAACACAAACGGTTTAGCATCAGGAAAATTAAAAGTCAAGAATTTTAAAAATAGCTAAATTTAGTAGTAGGGTATAAATTCTACTTATGCTGGTATCAATCATGTAGATGGCTTGCTTTCTGCCTAAAAAGCTCATGTAGAAGTTTGTAACACAAACGGGTTAGCCTCGGGAATTTTAAAAATCGTGAATTTTAAAAATAGCTAAATTTAGTAGTAGGGTTTAAATTCTACTTATGCCGGTATCAATCACGTAGATGGCTTGTTTTCTGCCTGCTCAAGTAGAAGTTCGTAACACAAACGGTTTAGCCTCAGGAATTTTAAAAATCGTGAATTTTAAAAATAGCTAAATTTAGTAGTAGAATTTAAATTCTACTTATGCTGGTATCAATCATGTAGATGGCTTGCTTTCTGCCTAAAAAGCACATTTAGAAGTTAGTAACACAAACGGTTTAGCCTCAGCAATTTTAAAAATCGAGAATTTTAAAAATAGCTAATTTTAGTAGTAGGTGTTAAATTCTTTTTAAACTCGTTTCAGTCATGTAGATAGCTTGCTTTCTGTGTAAAATGCAAATTAAGAAGTTCGTATCACAAACGGTTTAGCCTCAGGGATTTTAAAAATCGAGAATTTTAAAAATAGCTAAATTTATTAGTAGGGTTTCAATTCTACTTATGCTGGTATCAATTATGTAGATGGCTTGCTTTCTGCCTAAAAAGGACATTTAGAAGTTCGTAACACAAACGGTTTAGCCTCGTGAATTTTAAAAGTCAAGAATTTTAAAAATAGCTAAATTTAGTAGTAGGGTTCAAATTCTACTTATGCTGGTATCAATCATGTTGATGGCTTGCTTTCTGCCTAAAAAGCACATTTAGAAGTTCGTAACACAAACGGTTTAACCTCAGGAATTTTAAAAATCGATAATTTTAAAAATAGCTAAATTTAGTAGTAGGTTTTAAATTCTTCTTAAACTCGTTTCAATCATGTATCTAGCTTGCTTTCTATCTAAAAAGAACATTTAGAAGTTCGTAACACAAACGGTTTAGCCTCAGGAATTTTAAAAATCGTAAATTTTAAAAATAGCTAAATTTAGTAGTAGGGTTTAAATTCTACTTATGCTGGTATCAATCATGTAGATGGCTTGATTTCTGCCTAAAAAGCACATTTAGAAGTTCGTAACACAAACGGTATAGCATCATGAATTTTAAAAGTCAAGAACTTTAAAAATAGCTAAATTTAGTAGTAGGGTTTAAATTCTACTTATGCTGGTATCAATCATGTAGATGGCTTGCTTTCTGCCTAAAAAGCACATTTAGAAGTTTGTAACACAAACGGTTTAGCCCCAGGAATTGTAAAAAACGAGAATTTTAAAAATAGCTAATTTTAGTAGTAGGTTTTAAATTCTTCTTAAGCTCGTTTCAATCATGTAGATAGCTTGCTTTCTATCTAAAAAGCACATTTAGAAGTTCGTAACACAAACGGTTTAGCCTCAGGAATTTTAAAAATCGAGAACTTTAAAAATAGCTAAATTTAGTAGTAGGGTTTAAATTCTACTTATGCTGGTATCAATCATGTAGATGGCTTGCTTACTGCCTAAAAAGCACATTTAGAAGTTCGTAACACAAACGGTTTAGCCTCGGGAATTTTAAAAATCGTGAATTTTAAAAATAGCTACATTTAGTAGTAGGGTTTAAATTCTACTTATGCTGGTATCAATCATGTAGATGGCTTGATTTCTGCCTAAAAAGCACATTTAGAAGTTCGTAACACAAACGGTTTAGCCTCAGGAATTTTAAAAATCAGGAATATTAAAAATAGCTAATTTTAGTAGTAGGTTTTAAATTCTTTTTAAACTCGTTTCAATCATGTAGATAGCTTGCTTTCTGTGTAAAACGCATATTAAGAAGTTCGTAACACAAACGGTTTAGCCTCAGGAATTTTAAAAATCGAGAATTTTAAAAATAGCTAAATTTATTAGTAGGGTTTAAATTCTACTTATGCTGGTATCAATCATGTAGATGGCTTGCTTTCTGCCTAAAAAGCACATTTAGAAGCTCGTAACACAAACGGTTTAGAATCGGGAATTTTAAAAGTCAAGAATTTTAAGAATATCTAAATTTAGTAGTAGGGTTTAAATTCTACTTATGCTGCTATCAATCATGTCGATGGCTTGCTTTCTGCCTAAAAAGCACATTTAGAAGTTCGTAACACAAACGGTTTAGAATCGGGAATTTTAAAAGTCAAGAATTTTAAGAATATCTTAATTTAGTAGTAGGGTTTAAATTCTACTTATGCTGCTATCAATCATGTAGATGGCTTGCTTTCTGCCTAAAAAGCACATTTAGAAGTTCGTAACACAAACGGTTTAGCCTCAGGACTTTTAAAAATCGAGAATTTTAAAAATAGCTAAATTTAGTAGTAGGTTTTAAATTCTTCTTAAACTCGTTTCAATCATGTAGCTAGCTTGCTTTCTATCTAAAAAGCACATTTAGAAGTTCGTAACACAAACGGTTTAGCATCAGGAATATTAAAAGTCAAGAATTTTAAAAATAGCTAAATTTAGTAGTAGGGTATAAATTCTACTTATGCTGGTATTAATCATGTAGATGGCTTGCTTTCTGCCTCAAAAGCTCATGTAGAAGTTCGTAACACAAACTGGTTAGCCTCGGGAATTTTAAAAATCGTGAATTTTAAAAATAGCTAAATTTAGTAGTAGGGTTTAAATTCTACTTATGCTGGTATCAATCACGTAGATGGCTTGTTTTCTGCCTAAAAAGCTCATGTAGAAGTTCGTAACACAAACGGTTTAGCCTCAGGAATTTTAAAAATCGTGAATTTTAAAAATAGCTAAATTTAGTGGTAGGTTTTAAATTCTTCTTAAACTCGTTTCAATCAAGTAGCTAGCTTGCTTTCTATCTAAAAAGCACATTTAGAAGTTCGTAACACAAACGGTTTAGCCTCAGGAATTTTAAAAATCGAGAATATTAAATACAGCTAATTTTAGTAGTAGGTTTGAAATTCTTCTTAAACTCGTTTCAATCATGTAGATAGCTTGCTTTCTGTGTAAAATGCATATTAAGAAGTTCGTAACACAAACGGTTTATCCTCGGGAATTTTAAAAATCGTGAATTTTAAAAATAGCTAAATTTAGTAGTAGGGTTTAAATTCTACTTATGCTGGTATCAATCATGTAGATGCCTTGTTTTCTGCCTAAAAAGCACATTTAGAAGTTCGTAACAAAAACGGTTTAGCCTCAGGAATTTTAAAAATCGAGAATTTTAAAAATAGCTAAATTTATTAGTAGGGTTTAAATTCTTCTTAAACTCGTTTCAGTCATGTAGCTAGCTTTCTTTCTATCTAAAAAGCACATTTAGAAGTTCGTAACACAAACGGTTTAGCATCAGGAATATTAAAAGTCAAGAATTTTAAAAATAGCTAAATTTAGTAGTAGGGTATAAATTCTACTTATGCTGGTGTCAATCATGTAGATGGCTTGCTTTCTGCCTAAAAAGCTCATGCAGAAGTTCGTAACACAAACGGGTTAGCGTCGGGAATTTTAAAAATCGTGAACATTAAAAATAGCTAAATTTAGTAGTAGGGTTTAAATTCTACTTATGCTGGTATCAATCACGTAGATGCCTTGTTTTCTGCCTAAAAAGCTTATGTAGGAGTTCGTAACACAAACGGTTTAGCCTCAGGAATTTTAAAAATCGTGAATTTTAAAAATAGCTAAATTTAGTAGTAGGTTTTAAATTCTTCTTAAACTAGTTTCAATCATGTAGATATCTTGTTTTTTGTCTAAAAAGCACATTTAGAAGTTCGTAACACAAACGGTTTAGCCTCAGGGATTTTAAAAATCGAGAATTTTAAAAATAGCTAAATTTAGTAGTAGGTTTTAAATTCTTCTTAAACTCGTTTCAATCATGTAGCTAGCCTGCTTTCTATCTAAAAAGCACATTTAGAAGTTCGTAACACAAACGGTTTAGCCTCAGGAATTTTAAAAATCGAGAACTTTAAGGTTTAGCCTCAGGAATTTTAAGAATCGAGAATTTTAAAAATAGCCAAATTTAGTAGTAGATTTTAAATTCTTCTTAAACTCGTTTCAATCATGAAGTTGGCTTGCTTTCTATATAAAAAGCACATTTAGAAGTTCGTAACACTAACGGTTTAGCATCAGGAATTTTAAAAGTCAAGAATTTTAAAAATAGCTAATTTTAGTAGTAGGTTTTAAATTCTCCTTAAACTCGTTTCAATCATGTAGATAGCTTGATTTCTGCCTAAAAAGCACATTTAGAAGTTCGTAACACAAACGGTTTAGCCTCAGGAATTTTAAAAATCGAGAATTTTAAAAATAGCTACATTTAGTAGTAGGGTTTAAATTCTACTTATGCTGGTATCAATCACGTAGATGGCTTGTTTTCTGCCTAAAAAGCTCATGTAGAAGTTCGTAACACAAACGGTTTAGCCTCAGGAATTTTAAAAATCGAGAATTTTAAAGATAGCTAAATTTAGTAGTTGGTTTTGAATTCTTCTTAAACTCGTTTCAATCATGTAGCTAGCTTGCTTTCTATCTAAAAAGCACATTTAGAAGTTCGTAACACAAACGGTTTAGCCTCAGGAATTTTAAAAATCGAGAATTTTAAAAATAGCCAAATTTAGTAGTAGATTTTAAATTCTTCTTAAACTCGTTTCAATCATGAAGTTGGCTTGCTTTCTATCTAAAAAGCACATTTAGAAGTTCGTAACACTAACGGTTTAGCATCAGGAATTTTAAAAGTCAAGAATTTTAAAAATAGCTAATTTTAGTAGTAGGTTTTAAATTCTCCTTAAACTCGTTTCAATCATGTAGATAGCTTGCTTTCTGTGTAAAATTCATATTAAGAAGTTCGTAACACAAACGGTTTAGCCTCAGGAATTTTAAAAATCGAGAATTTTAAAAATAGCTAAATTTAGTAGTAGGTTTTAAATTCTTCTTAAACTCGCTTCAATCATGTAGCTAGCTTGCTTTCTAACTAAAAAGCACATTTAGAAGTTCGTAACACAAACGGTTTAGCCTCAGGAATTATAAAAATCGAGAACTTTGATAATAGCTAAATTTAGTAGTAGGTTTTAAATTCTTCTTAAACTCGTTTCAATCATGTAGCTAGCTTGCTTTCTATCTAAAAAGCACATTTAGAAGTTCGTAACACAAACGGTTTAGCCTCAGGAATTTTAAAAATCGTAAATTTTAAAAATAGCTAAATTTAGTAGTAGGGTTTAAATTCTACTTATGCTGGTATCAATCATGTAGATGGCTTGATTTCTACCTAAAAAGCACATTTAGAAGTTCGTAACACAAACGGTTTAGCATCAGGAATTTTAAAAGTCAAGAACTTTAAAAATAGTTAAATTTAGTAGCAGGGTTTAAATTCTACTTATGCTGGTATCAATCATGTAGATGGCTTGCTTTCTGCCTAAAAAGCACATTTAGAAGTTAGTAACACAAACGGTTTAGCCTCAGCAATTTTAAAAATCGAAAATTTTAAAAATAGCTAATTTTAGTAGTAGGTTTTAAATTCTTTTTAAACTCTTTTCAGTCATGTAGATAGCTTGCTTTCTGTGTAAAATGCATATTAAGAAGTTCGTAACACAAACGGTTTAGCCTCAGGTATTTTAAAAATCGAGAATTTTAAAAATAGCTAAATTTATTAGTAGGGTTTAAATTCTCCTTATGCTGGTATCAATCATGTTGATGGCTTGCTTTCTGCCTAAAGAGCACATTTAGAAGTTCGTAACACAAACGGGTTAGCCTCAGGAATTTTAAAAATCGAGAATTTAAAAAATAGCTAATTTTAGTAGTAGGTTTTAAATTCTTTTTAAACTCGTTTCAATCATGTAGCTAGCTTGCTTTCTATCTAAAAAGCACATTTCGAAGTTCGTAACAAAAACGGTTTAGCCTCAGGAATTTTAAAAATCGAGAATTTTAAAAATAGCTAATTTTAGTAGTAGGTCTCAAATTCTCCTTAAACTCGTTTCAATCATGTAGATAGCTTGCTTTCTGTGTAAAATTCATATTAAGAAGTTCGTAACACAAACGGTTTATCCTCGGGAATTTTAAAAATCGTGAATTTTAAAAATAGCTAAATTTAGTAGTAGGGTTTAAATTCTACTTATGCTGGTATCAATCATGTAGATGGCTTGATTTCTGCCTAAAAAGCACATTTAGAAGTTCGTAACGCAAACGGTTTAGCCTCAGGAATTTTAAAAATCGAGAATTTTAAAAATAGCTAAATTTATTAGTAGGGTTTAAATTCTACTTATGCTGGTATCAATCATGTAGATGGCTTGCTTTCTGCCTAAAAAGCACATTTAGAAGTTCGTAACACAAACGGTTTAGCCTCGGGAATTTTAAAAGCCAAGAATTTTAAAAATAGCTAAATTTAGTAGTAGGGTTTAAATTCTACTTATGCTGGTATCAATCATGTAGATGGCTTGCTTTCTGCCTAAAAAGCACATTTAGAAGTTCGTAACACAAACGGTTTAGCCTCAGGAATTTTTAGAATCGAGAATTTGAAAAATAGCTAAATTTAGTAGTGGGTTTTAAATTCTATTTAAACTCGTTTCAATCATGTAGATGGCTTGCTTTCTGTCTAAAAAGCAAATTTAGAAGTTCGTAGCACAAACGGTTTAGCCCCAGGAATTTTAAAAATCGAGAATTTTAAAAATAGCTAAATTTAGTAGTAGGGTTTAAATTCTACTTATGCTGGTATCAATCACGTAGATGGCTTGTTTTCTGACTAAAAAGCTCATGTAGAAGTTCGTAACACAAACGGTTTAGCCTCAGGAATTTTAAAACTCGAGAATTTTAAAAATAGCTAAATTTAGTAGATGGTTTTAAATTCTTCTTAAACTCGTTTCAATCATGTAGCTAGCATGCTTTCTATCTAAAAAGCACATTTAGAAGTTCGTAACACAAACGGTTTAGCCTCAGGAATTTTAAAAATCGAGAATTATAAAAATAGCCAATTTTAGTAGTAGATTTTAAATTCTTCTTAAACTCGTTTCAATCATGTAGTTGGCTTGCTTTCTATCTAAAAAGCACATTTAGAAGTTCGTAACACTAACGGTTTAGCATCAGGAATTTTAAAAGTCAAGAATTTTAAAAATAACTAAATTTAGTAGTAGGGTTTAAATTCTACTTATGCTGGTATCATTCATGTAGATGGCTTGCTTTCTGCCTAAAAAGCACATTTAGAAGCTCGTAACACAAACGGTTTAGCCTCAGGAATTTTAAGAATCGAGAATTTTAAAAATGGCTAAATTTAGTAGTAGGTTTTAAATTCTTCTTAAACTCGTTTCAATCATGTAGATAACTTCCTTTCTGTCTAAAAAGCACATTTAGAAGTTCGTAGCACAAACGGTGTAGCCCCAGGAACTTTAACAATTTAGAATTTTAAAAATAGCTAAATTTAGTAGTAGGTTTTAAATTCTTCTTAAGCACGTTTCAATCATGTAGTTAGCTTGCTTTCTATGTAAAAAGCACATTTAGAAGTTCGTAACACAAACGGTTTGGCCTCAGGAATTTTAAAAATCGTGAATTTTAAAAATAGCTAAATTTAGTAGTAGGGTTTAAATTCTACTTATGCTGGTATCAATCATGTAGATGGCTTGATTTCTGCCTAAAAAGCACATTTAGAAGTTCGTAACACAAACGGTTTAGCCTCAGGAATTTTAAAAATCGAGAATTTTAAAAATAGCTAAATTTAGTAGTAGGTTTTAAATTCTTCTTAAACTCGTTTCAATCATGTAGCTAGGTTGCTTTCTATCTAAAAAGCACATTTAGAAGTTCGTAACACAAACGGTTTAGCCTCAGGAATTTTAAAAATCGTAAATTTTAAAAATAGCTAAATTTAGTAGTAGGGTTTAAATTCTACTTATGCTGGTATCAATCATGTAGATGGCTTGATTTCTGCCTAAAAAGCACATTTGGAAGTTCGTAACACAAACGGTTTAGCATCAGGAATTTTAAAAGTCAAGAACTTTAAAAATAGCTAAATTTAGTAGCAGGGTTTAAATTCTACTTATGCTGGTATCATCATGTAGATGGCTTGCTTTCTGCCTAAAAAGCACATTTAGAAGTTCGTAACACAAACGGTTTAGCCTCAGGAATTGTAAAAAACGAGAATTTTAAAAATAGCTAATTTTAGTAGTAGGTTTTAAATTCTCCTTAAACTCGTTTCAATCATGTAGATAGCTTGCTTTCTGTGTAAAATTCATATTAAGAAGTTCGTAACACAAACGGTTTAGCCTCGGGAAGTTTAAAAATCGTGAATTTTAAAAATAGCTAAATTTAGTAGTAGGGTTTAAATTCTACTTATGCTGGTATCAATCATGTAGATGGCTTGCTTTCTGCCTAAAAAGCACATTTAGAAGTCTGTAACACAAACGGTTTAGCCTCAGGAATTTTAAAAATCGAGAATTTTAAAAATAGCTAATTTTAGTAGTAGGTTTTAAATTCTTTTTAAACTCGTTTCAATCATGTAGCTAGCTTGCTTTCTATCTAAAAAGCACATTTCGAAGTTCGTAACACAAACGGTTTAGCCTCAGGAATTTTAAAAATCGAGACTTTTAAAAATAGCCAAATTTAGTAGTAGATTTTAAAGTCTTCTTAAACTCGTTTCAATCATGTAGCTAGCTTGCTTTCTATCTAAAAAGCACATTTAGAAGTTCGTAACACAAACGGTTTAGCCTCAGGAATTTTAAAAATCGAGAATTTTAAAGATAGCTAAATTTAGTACTGGGTTTTAAATTCTATTTAAACTCGTTTCAATCATGTAGATGGCTTGCTTTCTGTCTAAAAAGCACATTTAGAAGTTCGTAACACAAACGGTTTAGCCTCGGGAATTTTAAAAGTCAAGAATTTTAAAAATAGCTAAATTTAGTAGTAGGGCTTAAATTCTACTTATGCTGTAATCAATCATGTAGATGGCTTGCTTTCTGACTAAAAAGCACATTTAGAAGTTCGTAACACAAACGGTTTAGCCTCAGGAATTTTAAGAATCGAGAATTTGAAAAATAGCTAAATTTAGTAGTGGGTTTTAAATTCTATTTAAACCCGTTTCAATCATGTAGATGGCTTGCTTTCTGTCTAAAAAGCACATTTAGAAGTTCGTAGCACAAACGGTTTAGCCCCAGGAATTTTAAAAATCGAGAATTTTAAAAATAGCTAAATTTAGTAGTAGGGTTTAAATTCTACTTATGCTGGTATCAATCACGTAGATGGCTTGTTTTCTGCCTAAAAAGCTCATGTAGAAGTTCGTAACACAAACGGTTTAGCCTCAGGAATTTTAAAACTCGAGAATTTTAAAAATAGCTAAATTTAGTAGTAGATTTTAAATTCTTCTTAAACTCGTTTCAATCATGTAGCTAGCTTGCTTTCTATCTAAAAAGCACATTTAGAAGTTCGTAACACAAACGGTTTAGCCTCAGGAATTTTAAAAATCGAGAATTTTAAAGATAGCTAAATTTAGTACTGGGTTTTAAATTCTATTTAAACTCGTTTCAATCATGTAGATGGCTTGCTTTCTGTCTAAAAAGCACATTTAGAAGTTCGTAACACAAACGGTTTAGCCTCGGGAATTTTAAAAGTCAAGAATTTTAAAAATAGCTAAATTTAGTAGTAGGGCTTAAATTCTACTTATGCTGTAATCAATCATGTAGATGGCTTGCTTTCTGACTAAAAAGCACATTTAGAAGTTCGTAACACAAACGGTTTAGCCTCAGGAATTTTAAGAATCGAGAATTTGAAAAATAGCTAAATTTAGTAGTGGGTTTTAAATTCTATTTAAACCCGTTTCAATCATGTAGATGGCTTGCTTTCTGTCTAAAAAGCACATTTAGAAGTTCGTAGCACAAACGGTTTAGCCCCAGGAATTTTAAAAATCGAGAATTTTAAAAATAGCTAAATTTAGTAGTAGGGTTTAAATTCTACTTATGCTGTAATCAATCATGTAGATGGCTTGCTTTCTGACTAAAAAGCACATTTAGAAGTTCGTAACACTAACGGTTTAGCCTCAGGAATTTTAAGAATCGAGAATTTGAAAAATAGCTAAATTTAGTAGTGGGTTTTAAATTCTATTTAAACCCGTTTCAATCATGTAGATGGCTTGCTTTCTGTCTAAAAAGCACATTTAGAAGTTCGTAGCACAAACGGTTTAGCCCCAGGAATTTTAAAAATCGAGAATTTTAAAAATAGCTAAATTTAGTAGTAGGGTTTAAATTCTACTTATGCTGGTATCAATCACGTAGATGGCTTGTTTTCTGCCTAAAAAGCTCATGTAGAAGTTCGTAACACAAACGGTTTAGCCTCAGGAATTTTAAAACTCGAGAATTTTAAAAATAGCCAAATTTAGTAGTAGATCTTAAATTCTTCTTAAACTCGTTTCAATCATGTAGCTAGCTTGCTTT
This sequence comes from Melanotus villosus, assembly GCA_963082815.1. Classification (NCBI taxonomy): domain Eukaryota; kingdom Metazoa; phylum Arthropoda; class Insecta; order Coleoptera; family Elateridae; genus Melanotus; species Melanotus villosus. The sequence continues at coordinate 33,648,237 of OY720419.1, read as the reverse complement.
CTATCTAAAAAATACGTTTAGAAGTTCGTAACACAAACGGTTTAGCCTCAGGAATTTTAAAAATCGAGAACTTTAAAAACAGCTAAATTTAGTAGTAGGTTTTAAATTCTTCTTAAACTCGTTTCAATCATGTAGCTAGCTTGCTTTCTATCTAAAAAGCACATTTAGAAGTTCGTAACACAAACGGTTTAGCCTCAGGAATTTTAAAAATCGAGAATTTTAAAAATAGCTAAATTTAGTAGTAGGTTTTAAATTCTTCTTAAACTCGTTTCAATCATGTATCTAGCTTGCTTTCTATCTAAAAAGCACATTTAGAAGTTCGTAACACAAACGGTTTAGCCTCAGGAATTTTAAAAATCGAGAACTTTAAAAATTGCTAAATTTAGTAGTAGGATTTAAATTCTTCTTAAACTCGTTTCAATCATGTAGCTAGCTTGCTTTCTATCTAAAAAGCACATTTAGAAGTTCGTAACACAAACGGTTTAGCCTCAGGAATTTTAAAAATCGTAAATTTTAAAAATAGCTAAATTTAGTAGTACGTTTTAAATTCTTCTTAAACTCGTTTCAATCATGTAGCTAGCTTGCTTTCTATCTAAAAAGCACATTTAGAAGTTCGTAACACAAACGGTTTAGCCTCAGGAATTTTAAAAATCGAGAATTTTAAAAATAGCTAAATTTAGTAGTAGGTTTTAAATTCTTCTTAAACTCGTTTCAATCATGTAGCTAGCTTGCTTTCTATCTAAAAAGCACATTTAGAAGTTCGTAACACAAACGGTTTAGCCTCGGGAATTTTAAAAATCGTGTTTTTTAAAAATAGCTAAATTTAGTAGTAGGGTTTAAATTCTACTTATGCTCGTATCAATCATGTAGATGGCTTGATTTCTGCCTAAAAAGCACATTTAGAAGTTCGTAACACAAACGGTTTAGCCTCAGGAATTTTAAAAATCGAGAATTTTAAAAATAGCCAAATTCAGTAGTAGATTTTAAATTCTTCTTAAACTCGTTTCAATCATGTAGTTGGCTTGCTTTCTATCTAAAAAGCACATTTAGAAGTTCGTAACACTAACGGTTTAGCATCAGGAATTTTAAAAGTCAAGAATTTTAAAAATAGCTAATTTTAGTAGTAGGTTCTAAATTCTCCTTAAACTCGTTTCAATCATGTAGATAGCTTGCTTTCTGTGTAAAATTCATATTAAGAAGTTCGTAACACAAACCGTTTAGCCTCGGGAATTTTAAAAATCGTGAATTTTAAAAATAGCTAAATTTAGTAGTAGGGTTTAAATTCTACTTATGCTGGTATCAATCATGTAGATGGCTTGATTTCTGCCTAAAAAGCACATTTAGAAGTTCGTAACACAAACGGTTTAGCCTCAGGAATTTTAAAAATCGAGAACTTTAAAAATAGCTAAATTTAGTAGTAGCGTTTAAATTCTTCTTAAACTCGTTTCAATCATGTAGCTAGCTTGCTTTCTATCTAAAAAGCACATTTAGAAGTTCGTAACACAAACGGTTTAGCCTCAGGAATTTTAAAAATCGAGAACTTTAAAAATAGCTAAATTTAGTAGTAGGTTTTAAATTCTTCTTAAACTCGTTTCAATCATGTAGCTAGCTTGCTTTCTATCTAAAAAGCACATTTAGAAGTTCGTAACACAAACGGTTTAGCCTCAGGAATTTTAAAAATCGTAAATTTTAAAAATAGCTAAATTTAGTAGTAGGGTTTAAATTCTACTTATGCTGGTATCAATCATGTAGATGGCTTGATTTCTGCCTAAAAAGCACATTTAGAAGTTCGTAACACAAACGGTTTAGCGTCAGGAGTTTTAAAAGTCAAGAACTTTAAATATAGCTAAATTTAGTAGCAGGGTTTAAATTCTACTTCGGCTGGTATCAATCATGTAGATGGCTTGCTTTCTGCCTAAAAAGCACATTTAGAAGTTCGTAACACAATCGGTTTAGCCTCAGGAATTGTAAAAAACGAGAATTTTAAAAATAGCTAATTTTAGTAGTAGGTTTTAAATTCTCCTTAAACTCGTTTCAATCATGTAGATAGCTTGCTTTCTGTGTAAAATTCATATTAAGAAGTTCGTAACACAAACGGTTTATCCTCGGGAATATTAAAAATCGTGAATTTTAAAAATAGCTAAATTTAGTAGTAGGGTTTAAATTCTACTTATGCTGGTATCAATCATGTAGATGGCTTGCTTTCTGCCTAAAAAGCAAATTTAGAAGTTAGTAACACAAACGGTTTAGCCTCAGCAATTTTAAAAATCGAAAATTTTAAAAATAGCTAATTTTAGTAGTAGGTTTTAAATTCTTTTTAAACTCGTTTCAGTCATGTAGATAGCTTGTTTTCTGTGTAAAATGCATGTTAAGAAGTTCGTAACACAAACGGTTTAGCCTCAGGTATTTTAAAAATCGAGAATTTTAAAAATAGCTAAATTTTTTAGTAGGGTTTAAATTCTACTTATGCTGGTATCAATCATGTTGATGGCTTGCTTTCTGCCTAAAGAGCACATTTAGAAGTTCGTAACACAAACGGTTTAGCCTCAGGAATCTTAAAAATCGAGAATTTAAAAAATAGCTAAATTTAGTAGTAGGTTTTAAATTCTTCTTAAACACGTTTCAATCATGTAGATGGCTTGCTTTCTGTCTAAAAAGCACATTTAGAAATTCCTGGCACAAACGGTTTAGCCCCAGGAATTTTAAAAATCGATAATTTTAAAAATAGCTAATTTTAGTAGTAGGTTTTAAATTCTTTTTAAACTCGTTTCAATCATGTAGCTAGCTTGCTTTCTATCTAAAAAGCACATTTCGAAGTTCGTAGCACAAACGGTTTAGCCTCAGGAATTTTGAAAATCGAGAATTTTAAAAATAGCTAATCTTAGTAGTAGGTTTCAAATTCTCCTTAAACTCGTTTCAATCATGTAGGTAGCTTGCTTTCTGTGTAAAATTCATATTAAGAAGTTCGTAACACACACGGTTTAGCCTCAGGAATTTTAAAAATCGTGAATTTTAAAAATAGCTAAATTTAGTAGTAGGGTTTAAATTCTACTTATGCTGGTATCAATCATGTAGATGGCTTGATTTCTGCCTAAAAAGCACATTTAGAAGTTCGTAACACAAACGGTTTAGCCTCAGGAATTTTAAAAATCGAGAATTTTAAAAATAGCTAATTTTAGTAGTAGGTTTTAAATTCTTTTTAAACTCGTTTCAATCATGTGGATAGCTGGCTTTGTGTGTAAAACGCATATTAAGAAGTTCGTAACACAAACGGTTTAGCCTCAGGAATTTTAAAAATCGAGAATTTTAAAAATAGCTAAATTTATTAGTAGGGTTTAAATTCTACTTATTCTGGTTTCAATCATGTAGCTGGCTTGCTTTCTGCCTAAAAAGCACATTTAGAAGTTCGTAACACAAACGGTTTAGCCTCGGGAATTTTAAAAGTCAAGAATTTTAAAAATAGCTAAATTTAGTAGTAGGGTTTAAATTCTACTTATGCTGGTATCAATCATGTAGATGGCTTGCTTTCTGCCTAAAAAGCACATTTAGAAGTTCGTAACACAAACGGTTTAGCCTCAGGAATTTTAAGAATCGAGAATTTGAAAAATAGCTAAATTTAGTAGTGGGTTTTAAATTCTACTTAAACTCGTTTCAATCATGTAGATGGCTTGCTTTCTGTCTAAAAAGCACATTCAGAAGTTCGTAGCACAAACGGTTTAGCCCCAGGAACTTTAAAAATCGAGAATTTTAAAAATAGCTAAATTTAGTAGTAGGGTTTAAATTCTACTTATGCTGGTATCAATAACGTAGATGGCTCGTTTTCTGCCTAAAAAGCTCATGTAGAAGTTCGTAACACAAACGGTTTAGCCTCAGGAATTTTAAAAATCGAGAATTTTAAAAATAGCTAAATTTAGTAGTAGATTTTAAATTCTTCTTAAACTCGTTTCAATCATGTAGCTAGCTTGCTTTCTATCTAAAAAGCACATTTAGAAGTTCGTAACACAAACGGTTTAGCCTCAGGAATTTTAAAAATCGAGAACTTTAAAAATAGCTAAATTTAGTAGTAGGTTTTAAATTCTTCTTAAACTCGTTTCAATCATGTAGCTAGCTTGCTTTCTATCTAAAAAGCACATTTAAAAATTCGTAACACAAACGGTTTAGCCGCAGGAATTTAAAAAATCGTAAATTTTAAAAATAGCTAAATTTAGTAGTAGGGTTTAAATTCTACTTATGCTGGTATCAATCATGTAGATGGCTTGATTTCTGCCTAAAAAGCACATTTAGAAGTTCGTAACACAAACGGTTTAGCATCAAGAATTTTAAAAGTCAAGAACTTTAGAAATAGCTAAATTTAGTAGTAGGGTTTAAATTCTACTTATGCTGGTATCAATCATGTAGATGGCTTGCTTTCTGCCTAAAAAGCACATTTAGAAGTTCGTAACACAAACGGTTTAGCCTCAGGAATTCTAAAAATCGAGAATTTTAAAAATAGCTAAATTTAGTAGTTGGTTTTAAATTCTTCTTAAACTCGTTTCAATCATGTAGCTAGCTTGCTTTCTATATAAAAAGCACATTTAGAAGTTCGTAACACAAAGGGTTTAGCCTCAGGAATTTTAAAAATCGAGAATTTTAAAAATAGCCAAATTTAGTAGTAGATTTTAAATTCTTCTTAAACTCGTTTCAATCATGTAGTTGGCTTGCTTTCTATCTAAAAAGCACATTTAGAAGTTCGTAACACTAACGGTTTAGCATCAGGAATTTTAAAAGTCAAGAATTTTAAAAATAGCTAATTTTAGTAGTAGGTTTCAAATTCTCCTTAAACTCGTTTCAATCATGTAGATAGCTTGCTTTCTGTGTAAAATTCATATTAAGAAGTTCGTAACACAAACGGTTTAGCCTCAGGAATTTTAAAAATCGAGAATTTTAAAAATAGCCAAATTTAGTAGTAGGTTTTAAATTCTTCTTAAACACGTTTCAATCATGTAGATGGCTTGCTTTCTGTCTAAAAAGCACATTTAGAAATTCCTGGCACAAATGGTTTAGCCCCAGGAATTTTAAAAATCGATAATTTTAAAAATAGCTAATTTTAGTAGTAGGTTTTAAATTCTTTTTAAACTCGTTTCAATCATGTAGCTTGCTTGCTTTCTATCTAAAAAGCACATTTCGAAGTTCGTAACACAAACGGTTTAGCCTCGGGAATTTTAAAAGTCAAGAATTTTAGAAATAGCTAAATTTAGTAGTAGGGTTTAAATTCTACTTATGCTGGTATCAATCATGTAGATGGCTTGCTTTCTGCCTAAAAAGCACATTTAGAAGTTCGTAACACAATCGGTTTAGCCTCAGGAATTGTAAAAAACGAGAATTTTAAAAATAGCTAATTTTAGTAGTAGGTTTTAAATTCTCCTTAAACTCGTTTCAATCATGTAGATAGCTTGCTTTCTGTGTAAAATTCATATTAAGAAGTTCGTAACACAAACGGTTTATCCTCGGGAATATTAAAAATCGTGAATTTTAAAAATAGCTAAATTTATTAGTAGGTTTAAATTCTACTTATGCTGGTTTCAATCATGTAGATGGCATGCTTTCTGCCTAAAAAGCACATTTAGAAGTTCGTAACTCAAACGGTTTAGCCTCGGGAATTTTAAAAGTCAAGAATTTTAGAAATAGCTAAATTTAGTAGTAGGGTTTAAATTCTACTTATGCTGGTATCAATCATGTAGATGGCTTGCTTTCTGCCTAAAAAGCACATTTAGAAGTTCGTAACACAATCGGTTTAGCCTCAGGAATTGTAAAAAACGAGAATTTTAAAAATAGCTAATTTTAGTAGTAGGTTTTAAATTCTCCTTAAACTCGTTTCAATCATGTAGATAGCTTGCTTTCTGTGTAAAATTCATATTAAGAAGTTCGTAACACAAACGGTTTATCCTCGGGAATATTAAAAATCGTGAATTTTAAAAATAGCTAAATTTAGTAGTAGGGTTTAAATTCTACTTATGCTGGTATCAATCATGTAGATGGCTTGCTTTCTGCCTAAAAAGCAAATTTAGAAGTTAGTAACACAAACGGTTTAGCCTCAGCAATTTTAAAAATCGAAAATTTTAAAAATAGCTAATTTTAGTAGTAGGTTTTCAAATTCTTTTTAAACTCGTTTCAGTCATGTAGATAGCTTGTTTTCTGTGTAAAATGCATGTTAAGAAGTTCGTAACACAAACGGTTTAGCCTCAGGTATTTTAAAAATCGAGAATTTTAAAAATAGCTAAATTTTTTAGTAGGGTTTAAATTCTACTTATGCTGGTATCAATCATGTTGATGGCTTGCTTTCTGCCTAAAGAGCACATTTAGAAGTTCGTAACACAAACGGTTTAGCCTCAGGAATCTTAAAAATCGAGAATTTAAAAAATAGCTAAATTTAGTAGTAGGTTTTAAATTCTTCTTAAACACGTTTCAATCATGTAGATGGCTTGCTTTCTGTCTAAAAAGCACATTTAGAAATTCCTGGCACAAACGGTTTAGCCCCAGGAATTTTAAAAATCGATAATTTTAAAAATAGCTAATTTTAGTAGTAGGTTTTAAATTCTTTTTAAACTCGTTTCAATCATGTAGCTAGCTTGCTTTCTATCTAAAAAGCACATTTCGAAGTTCGTAGCACAAACGGTTTAGCCTCAGGAATTTTGAAAATCGAGAATTTTAAAAATAGCTAATTTTAGTAGTAGGTTTCAAATTCTCCTTAAACTCGTTTCAATCATGTAGGTAGCTTGCTTTCTGTGTAAAATTCATATTAAGAAGTTCGTAACACACACGGTTTAGCCTCAGGAATTTTAAAAATCGTGAATTTTAAAAATAGCTAAATTTAGTAGTAGGGTTTAAATTCTACTTATGCTGGTATCAATCATGTAGATGGCTTGATTTCTGCCTAAAACGCACATTTAGAAGTTCGTAACACAAACGGTTTAGCCTCAGGAATTTTAAAAATCGAGAATTTTAAAAATAGCTAATTTTAGTAGTAGGTTTTAAATTCTTTTTAAACTCGTTTCAATCATGTAGATAGCTGGCTTTGTGTGTAAAACGCATATTAAGAAGTTCGTAACACAAACGGTTTAGCCTCAGGAATTTTAAAAATCGAGAATTTTAAAAATAGCTAAATTTATTAGTAGGGTTTAAATTCTACTTATTCTGGTTTCAATCATGTAGCTGGCTTGCTTTCTGCCTAAAAAGCACATTTAGAAGTTCGTAACACAAACGGTTTAGCCTCGGGAATTTTAAAAGTCAAGAATTTTAAAAATAGCTAAATTTAGTAGTAGGGTTTAAATTCTACTTATGCTGGTATCAATCATGTAGATGGCTTGCTTTCTGCCTAAAAAGCACATTTAGAAGTTCGTAACACAAACGGTTTAGCCTCAGGAATTTTAAGAATCGAGAATTTGAAAAATAGCTAAATTTAGTAGTGGGTTTTAAATTCTACTTAAACTCGTTTCAATCATGTAGATGGCTTGCTTTCTGTCTAAAAAGCACATTCAGAAGTTCGTAGCACAAACGGTTTAGCCCCAGGAACTTTAAAAATCGAGAATTTTAAAAATAGCTAAATTTAGTAGTAGGGTTTAAATTCTACTTATGCTGGTATCAATAACGTAGATGGCTCGTTTTCTGCCTAAAAAGCTCATGTAGAAGTTCGTAACACAAACGGTTTAGCCTCAGGAATTTTAAAAATCGAGAATTTTAAAAATAGCTAAATTTAGTAGTAGATTTTAAATTCTTCTTAAACTCGTTTCAATCATGTAGCTAGCTTGCTTTCTATCTAAAAAGCACATTTAGAAGTTCGTAACACAAACGGTTTAGCCTCAGGAATTTTAAAAATCGAGAACTTTAAAAATAGCTAAATTTAGTAGTAGGTTTTAAATTCTTCTTAAACTCGTTTCAATCATGTAGCTAGCTTGCTTTCTATCTAAAAAGCACATTTAAAAATTCGTAACACAAACGGTTTAGCCGCAGGAATTTAAAAAATCGTAAATTTTAAAAATAGCTAAATTTAGTAGTAGGGTTTAAATTCTACTTATGCTGGTATCAATCATGTAGATGGCTTGATTTCTGCCTAAAAAGCACATTTAGAAGTTCGTAACACAAACGGTTTAGCATCAGGAATTTTAAAAGTCAAGAACTTTAGAAATAGCTAAATTTAGTAGTAGGGTTTAAATTCTACTTATGCTGGTATCAATCATGTAGATGGCTTGCTTTCTGCCTAAAAAGCACATTTAGAAGTTCGTAACACAAACGGTTTAGCCTCAGGAATTTTAAAAATCGAGAATTTTAAAAATAGCTAAATTTAGTAGTTGGTTTTAAATTCTTCTTAAACTCGTTTCAATCATGTAGCTAGCTTGCTTTCTATATAAAAAGCACATTTAGAAGTTCGTAACACAAAGGGTTTAGCCTCAGGAATTTTAAAAATCGAGAATTTTAAAAATAGCCAAATTTAGTAGTAGATTTTAAATTCTTCTTAAACTCGTTTCAATCATGTAGTTGGCTTGCTTTCTATCTAAAAAGCACATTTAGAAGTTCGTAACACTAACGGTTTAGCATCAGGAATTTTAAAAGTCAAGAATTTTAAAAATAGCTAATTTTAGTAGTAGGTTTCAAATTCTCCTTAAACTCGTTTCAATCATGTAGATAGCTTGCTTTCTGTGTAAAATTCATATTAAGAAGTTCGTAACACAAACGGTTTAGCCTCAGGAATTTTAAAAATCGAGAATTTTAAAAATAGCCAAATTTAGTAGTAGGTTTTAAATTCTTCTTAAACACGTTTCAATCATGTAGATGGCTTGCTTTCTGTCTAAAAAGCACATTTAGAAATTCCTGGCACAAATGGTTTAGCCCCAGGAATTTTAAAAATCGATAATTTTAAAAATAGCTAATTTTAGTAGTAGGTTTTAAATTCTTTTTAAACTCGTTTCAATCATGTAGCTTGCTTGCTTTCTATCTAAAAAGCACATTTCGAAGTTCGTAACACAAACGGTTTAGCCTCAGGAATTTTAAAAATCAAGAATTTTAAAAATAGATAATTTTAGTAGTAGGTTTCAAATTCTCCTTAAACTCGTTTCAATCATGTAGATAGCTTGCTTTCTGTGTAAAATTCATATTAAGAAGTTCGTAACACAAACGGTTTAGCCTCAGGAATTTTAAAAATCGTGAATTTTAAAAATAGCTAAATTTAGTAGTAGGGTTTAAATTCTACTTATGCTGGTATCAATCATGTAGATGGCTTGATTTCTGCCTAAAAAGCACATTTAGAAGTTCGTAACACAAACGGTTTAGCCTCAGGAATTTTAAAAATCGAGAATTTTAAAAATAGCTAATTTTAGTAGTATGTTTTAAATCCTTTTTAAACTCGCTTCAATCATGTAGATAGCTTGCTTTCTGTGTAAAACGCATATTAAGAAGTTCGTAACACAAACGGTTTAGCCTCAGGAATTTTAAAAATCGAGAATTTTAAAAATAGCTAAATTTATTAGTAGGTTTAAATTCTACTTATGCTGGTTTCAATCATGTAGATGGCATGCTTTCTGCCTAAAAAGCACATTTAGAAGTTCGTAACTCAAACGGTTTAGCCTCGGGAATTTTAAAAGTCAAGAATTTTAGAAATAGCTAAATTTAGTAGTAGGGTTTAAATTCTACTTATGCTGGTATCAATCATGTAGATGGATTGCTTTCTGCCTAAAAAGCACATTTAGAAGTTCGTAACACAAACGGTTTAGCCTCAGTAATTTTAAAAATCGAGAATTTTAAAAATAGCTAAATTTAGTAGTTGGTTTTAAATTCTTCTTAAACTCGTTTCAATCATGTAGCTAGCTTGCTTTCTATATAAAAAGCACATTTAGAAGTTCGTAACACAAACGGTTTAGCCTCAGGAATTTTAAAAATCGTGAATTTTAAAAATAGCTAAATTTAGTAGTAGGGTTTAAATTCTACTTATGCTGGTATCAATCATGTAGATGGCTTGATTTCTGCCTAAAAAGCACATTTAGAAGTTCGTAACACAAACGGTTTAGCCCCAGGAATTTTAAAAATCGAGGATTTTAAAAATAGCTAATTTTAGTAGTAGGTTTTAAATTCTTTTTAAACTCGTTTCAATCATGTAGATAGCTTGCTTTGTGTGTAAAACGCATATTAAGAAGTTCGTAACACAAACGGTTTAGCCTCAGGAATTTAAAGAATCGAGAATTTGAAAAATAGCTAAATTTAGTAGTGGGTTTTAAATTCTACTTAAACTCGTTTCAATGATGTAGATGGCTTGCTTTCTGTCTAAAAAGCACATTCAGAAGTTCGTAGCACAAACGGTTTAGCCCCAGGAACTTTAAAAATCGAGAATTTTAAAAATAGCTAAATTTAGTAGTAGGGTTTAAATTCTACTTATGCTGGTATCAATCATGTAGATGGCTTGCTTTCTGTCTAAAAAGCACATTCAGAAGTTCGTAACACAAACGGTTTAGACTCAGGAATTTTAAAAATCGAGAACTTTAAAAATAGCTAAATTTAGTAGTAGGTTTTAAATTCTTCTTAAACTCGTTTCAATCATGTAGCTAGCTTGCTTTCTATCTAAAAAGCACATTTAGAAATTCGTAACACAAACGGTTTAGCCGCAGGAATTTTAAAAATCGTAAATTTTAAAAATAGCTAAATTTAGTAGTAGGGTTTAAATTCTACTTATGCTGGTATCAATCATGTAGATGGCTTGATTTCTGCCTAAAAAGCACATTTAGAAGTTCGTAACACAAACGGTTTAGCATCAGGAATTTTAAAAGTCAAGAACTTTAGAAATAGCTAAATTTAGTAGTAGGGTTTAAATTCTACTTATGCTGGTATCAATCATGTAGATGGCTTGCTTTCTGCCTAAAAAGCACATTTAGAAGTTCGTAACACAAACGGTTTAGCCTCAGGAATTTTAAAAATCGAGAATTTTAAAAATAGCTAAATTTAGTAGTTGGTTTTAAATTCTTCTTAAACTCGTTTCAATCATGTAGCTAGCTTGCTTTCTATATAAAAAGCACATTTAGAAGTTCGTAACACAAACGGTTTAGCCTCAGGAATTTTAAAAATCGAGAATTTTAAAAATAGCCAAATTTAGTAGTAGATTTTAAATTCTTCTTAAACTCGTTTCAATCATGTAGTTGGCTTGCTTTCTATATAAAAAGCACATTTAGAAGTTCGTAACACTAACGGTTTAGCATCAGGAATTTTAAAAATAGCTAATTTTAGTAGTAGGTTTCAAATTCTCCTTAAACTCGTTTCAATCATGTAGATAGCTTGCTTTCTGTGTAAAATTCATATTAAGAAGTTCGTAACACAAACGGTTTAGCCTCAGGAATTTTAAAAATCGAGAATTTTAAAAATAGCCAAATTTAGTAGTAGGTTTTAAATTCTTCTTAAACACGTTTCAATCATGTAGATGGCTTGCTTTCTGTCTAAAAAGCACATTTAGAAATTCCTGGCACAAATGGTTTAGCCCCAGGAATTTTAAAAATCGATAATTTTAAAAATAGCTAATTTTAGTAGTAGGTTTTAAATTCTTTTTAAACTCGTTTCAATCATGTAGCTAGCTTGCTTTCTATCTAAAAAGCACATTTCGAAGTTCGTAAAACAAACGGTATAGCCTCAGGAATTTTAAAAATCGAGAATTTTAAAAATAGCTAATTTTAGTAGTAGGTTTCAAATTCTCCTTAAACTTGTTTCAATCATGTAGATAGCTTGCTTTCTGTGTAAAATTCATATTAAGAAGTTCGTAACACAAACGGTTTAGCCTCAGGAATTTTAAAAATCGTGAATTTTAAAAATAGCTAAATTTAGTAGTAGGGTTTAAATTCTACTTATGCTGGTATCAATCATGTAGATGGCTTGATTTCTGCCTAAAAAGCACATTTAGAAGTTCGTAACACAAACGGTTTAGCCTCAGGAATTTTAAAAATCGAGAATTTTAAAAATAGCTAATTTTAGTAGTAGGTTTTAAATTCTTTTTAAACTCGTTTCAATCATGTAGATAGCTTGCTTTCTGTGTAAAACGCATATTAAGAAGTTCGTAACACAAACGGTTTAGCCTCAGGAATTTTAAAAATCGAGAATTTTAAAAATAGCTAAATTTATTAGTAGGTTTAAATTCTACTTATGCTGGTTTCAATCATGTAGATGGCATGCTTTCTGCCTAAAAAGCACATTTAGAAGTTCGTAACACAAACGGTTTAGCCTCAGGAATTTTAAAAATCGAGAATTTTAAAAATAGCTAATTTTAGTAGTAGGTTTCAAATTCTCCTTAAACTCGTTTCAATCATGTAGATAGCTTGCTTTCTGTGTAAAATTCATATTAAGAAGTTCTTAACACAAACGGTTTAGCCTCAGGAATTTTAAAAATCGAGAATTTTAAAAATAACCAAATTTAGTAGTAGGTTTTAAATTCTTCTTAAACACGTTTCAATCATGTAGATGGCTTGCTTTCTGTCTAAAAAGCACATTTAGAAATTCCTGGCACAAATGGTTTAGCCCCAGGAATTTTAAAAATCGAGAATTTTAAAAATAGCTAATTTTAGTAGTAGGTTTCAAATTCTCCTTAAACTCGTTTCAATCACGTAGATACCTTGCTTTCTGTGTAAAATTCATATTAAGAAGTTCGTAACACAAACGGTTTAGCCTCAGGAATTTTAAAAATCGTGAATTTTAAAAATAGCTAAATTTAGTAGTAGGGTTTAAATTCTACTTATGCTGGTATCAATCATGTAGATGGCTTGCTTTCTGTCTAAAAAGCACATTTAGAAGTTCGTAACACAAACGGTTTAGCCTCAGGAATTTTAAAAATCGAGAATTTTAAAAATAGCTAATTTTAGTAGTAGGTTTCAAATTCTCCTTAAACTCGTTTCAATTATGTAGATAGCTTGCTTTCTGTGTAAAATTCATATTAAGAAGTTCGTAACACAAACGGTTTAGCCTCAGGAATTTTAAAAATCGTGAATTTTAAAAATAGCTAAATTTAGTAGTAGGGTTTAAATTCTACTTATGCTGGTATCAATCATGTAGATGGCTTGATTTCTGCCTAAAAAGCACATTTAGAAGTTCGTAACACAAACGGTTTAGCCTTGGGAATTTTAAAAGTCAAGAATTTTAAAAATAGCTAAATTTAGTAGTAGGGTTTAAATTCTACTTATGCTGGTATCAATCATGTAGATGGCTTGCTTTCTGCCTAAAAAGCACATTTAGAAGTTCGTAACACAAACGGTTTAGCCTCAGGAATTTTAAGAATCGAGAATTTGAAAAATAGCTAAATTTAGTAGTGGGTTTTAAATTCTACTTAAACTCGTTTCAATCATGTAGATGGCTTGCTTTCTGTCTAAAAAGCACATTTAGAAGTTTGTAGCACAAACGGTTTAGCCCCAGGAATTTTAAAAATCGAGAATTTTAAAAATAGCTAATTTTAGTAGTAGGGTTTAAATTCTACTTATGCTGGTATTAATCACGTAGATGGCTTGTTTTCTGCCTAAAAAGCTCATGTAGAAGTTCGTAACACAAACGGTTTAGCCTCAGGAATTTTAAAAATCGAGAATTTTAAAAATAGCTAAATTTAGTAGTTGGTTTTGAATTCTTCTTAAACTCGTTTCAATCATGTAGCTAGCTTGCTTTCTATCTAAAAAGCACATTTAGAAGTTCGTAACACAAACGGTTTAGCCTCAGGCATTTTAAAAATCGAGAATTTTAAAAATAGCCAAATTTAGTAGTAGATTTTAAATTCTTCTTAAACTCGTTTCAATCATGTAGTTGGCTTGCTTTCTATCTAAAAAGCACATTTAGAAGTGCGTAACACTAACGGTTTAGCATCAGGAATTTTAAAAGTCAAGAATTTTAAAAATAGCTAATTTTAGTAGTAGGTTTTAAATTCTCCTTAAACTCGTTTCAATCATGTAGATAGCTTACTTTCTGTGTAAAATTCATATTAAGAAGTTCGTAACACAAACCGTTTAGCCTCGGGAATTTTAAAAATCGTGAATTTTAAAAATAGCTAAATTTAGTAGTAGGGTTTAAATTCTACTTATGCTCGTATCAATCATGTAGATGGCTTGATTTCTGCCTAAAAAGCACATTTAGAAGTTCGTAACACAAACCGTTTAGCCTCGGGAATTTTAAAAATCGTGAATTTTAAAAATAGCTAAATTTAGTAGTAGGGTTTAAATTCTACTTATGCTCGTATCAATCATGTAGATGGCTTGCTTTCTGCCTAAAAAGCAAATTTAGAAGTTAGTAACACAAACGGTTTAGCCTCAGCAATTTTAAAAATCGAAAATTTTAAAAATAGCTAATTTTAGTAGTAGGTTTTAAATTCTTTTTAAACTCGTTTCAGTCATGTAGATAGCTTGTTTTCTGTGTAAAATGCATGTTAAGAAGTTCGTAACACAAACGGTTTAGCCTCAGGTATTTTAAAAATCGAGAATTTTAAAAATAGCTAAATTTTTTAGTAGGGTTTAAATTCTACTTATGCTGGTATCAATCATGTTGATGGCTTGCTTTCTGCCTAAAGAGCACATTTAGAAGTTCGTAACACAAACGGTTTAGCCTCAGGAATCTTAAAAATCGAGAATTTAAAAAATAGCTAAATTTAGTAGTAGGTTTTAAATTCTTCTTAAACACGTTTCAATCATGTAGATGGCTTGCTTTCTGTCTAAAAAGCACATTTAGAAATTCCTGGCACAAACGGTTTAGCCCCAGGAATTTTAAAAATCGATAATTTTAAAAATAGCTAATTTTAGTAGTAGGTTTTAAATTCTTTTTAAACTCGTTTCAATCATGTAGCTAGCTTGCTTTCTATCTAAAAAGCACATTTCGAAGTTCGTAGCGCAAACGGTTTAGCCTCAGGAATTTTGAAAATCGAGAATTTTAAAAATAGCTAATTTTAGTAGTAGGTTTCAAATTCTCCTTAAACTCGTTTCAATCATGTAGGTAGCTTGCTTTCTGTGTAAAATTCATATTAAGAAGTTCGTAACACACACGGTTTAGCCTCAGGAATTTTAAAAATCGTGAATTTTAAAAATAGCTAAATTTAGTAGTAGGGTTTAAATTCTACTTATGCTGGTATCAATCATGTAGATGGCTTGATTTCTGCCTAAAAAGCACATTTAGAAGTTCGTAACACAAACGGTTTAGCCTCAGGAATTTTAAAAATCGAGAATTTTAAAAATAGCTAATTTTAGTAGTAGGTTTTAAATTCTTTTTAAACTCGTTTCAATCATGTAGATAGCTGGCTTTGTGTGTAAAACGCATATTAAGAAGTTCGTAACACAAACGGTTTAGCCTCAGGAATTTTAAAAATCGAGAATTTTAAAAATAGCTAAATTTATTAGTAGGGTTTAAATTCTACTTATTCTGGTTTCAATCATGTAGCTGGCTTGCTTTCTGCCTAAAAAGCACATTTAGAAGTTCGTAACACAAACGGTTTAGCCTCGGGAATTTTAAAAGTCAAGAATTTTAAAAATAGCTAAATTTAGTAGTAGGGTTTAAATTCTACTTATGCTGGTATCAATCATGTAGATGGCTTGCTTTCTGCCTAAAAAGCACATTTAGAAGTTCGTAACACAAACGGTTTAGCCTCAGGATTTTAAGAATCGAGAATTTGAAAAATAGCTAAATTTAGTAGTGGGTTTTAAATTCTACTTAAACTCGTTTCAATCATGTAGATGGCTTGCTTTGTGTGTAAAACGCATATTAAGAAGTTCGTAACACAAACGGTTTAGCCTCAGGAATTTTAAGAATCGAGAATTTGAAAAATAGCTAATTTTAGTAGTAGGTTTTAAATTCTTTTTAAACTCGTTTCAATCATGTAGATAGCTGGCTTTGTGTGTAAAACGCATATTAAGAAGTTCGTAACACAAACGGTTTAGCCTCAGGAATTTTAAAAATCGAGAATTTTAAAAATAGCTAAATTTATTAGTAGGGTTTAAATTCTACTTATTCTGGTTTCAATCATGTAGCTGGCTTGCTTTCTGCCTAAAAAGCACATTTAGAAGTTCGTAACACAAACGGTTTAGCCTCAGGAATTTTAAAAATCGAGAATTTTAAAAATAGCTAATTTTAGTAGTAGGTTTTAAATTCTTTTTAAACTCGTTTCAATCATGTAGATAGCTGGCTTTGTGTGTAAAACGCATATTAAGAAGTTCGTAACACAAACGGTTTAGCCTCAGGAATTTTAAAAATCGAGAATTTTAAAAATAGCTAAATTTATTAGTAGGGTTTAAATTCTACTTATTCTGGTTTCAATCATGTAGCTGGCTTGCTTTCTGCCTAAAAAGCACATTTAGAAGTTCGTAACACAAACGGTTTAGCCTCGGGAATTTTAAAAGTCAAGAATTTTAAAAATAGCTAAATTTAGTAGTAGGGTTTAAATTCTACTTATGCTGGTATCAATCATGTAGATGGCTTGCTTTCTGCCTAAAAAGCACATTTAGAAGTTCGTAACACAAACGGTTTAGCCTCAGGATTTTAAGAATCGAGAATTTGAAAAATAGCTAAATTTAGTAGTGGGTTTTAAATTCTACTTAAACTCGTTTCAATCATGTAGATGGCTTGCTTTGTGTGTAAAACGCATATTAAGAAGTTCGTAACACAAACGGTTTAGCCTCAGGAATTTTAAGAATCGAGAATTTGAAAAATAGCTAATTTTAGTAGTAGGTTTTAAATTCTTTTTAAACTCGTTTCAATCATGTAGATAGCTGGCTTTGTGTGTAAAACGCATATTAAGAAGTTCGTAACACAAACGGTTTAGCCTCAGGAATTTTAAAAATCGAGAATTTTAAAAATAGCTAAATTTATTAGTAGGGTTTAAATTCTACTTATTCTGGTTTCAATCATGTAGCTGGCTTGCTTTCTGCCTAAAAAGCACATTTAGAAGTTCGTAACACAAACGGTTTAGCCTCGGGAATTTTAAAAGTCAAGAATTTTAAAAATAGCTAAATTTAGTAGTAGGGTTTAAATTCTACTTATGCTGGTATCAATCATGTAGATGGCTTGCTTTCTGCCTAAAAAGCACATTTAGAAGTTCGTAACACAAACGGTTTAGCCCCAGGAACTTTAAAAATCGAGAATTTTAAAAATAGCTAAATTTAGTAGTAGGGTTTAAATTCTACTTATGCTGGTATCAATAACGTAGATGGCTCGTTTTCTGCCTAAAAAGCTCATGTAGAAGTTCGTAACACAAACGGTTTAGCCTCAGGAATTTTAAAAATCGAGAATTTTAAAAATAGCTAAATTTAGTAGTAGATTTTAAATTCTTCTTAAACTCGTTTCAATCATGTAGCTAGCTTGCTTTCTATCTAAAAAGCACATTTAGAAGTTCGTAACACAAACGGTTTAGCCTCAGGAATTTTAAAAATCGAGAACTTTAAAAATAGCTAAATTTAGTAGTAGGTTTTAAATTCTTCTTAAACTCGTTTCAATCATGTAGCTAGCTTGCTTTCTATCTAAAAAGCACATTTAAAAATTCGTAACACAAACGGTTTAGCCGCAGGAATTTAAAAAATCGTAAATTTTAAAAATAGCTAAATTTAGTAGTAGGGTTTAAATTCTACTTATGCTGGTATCAATCATGTAGATGGCTTGATTTCTGCCTAAAAAGCACATTTAGAAGTTCGTAACACAAACGGTTTAGCATCAAGAATTTTAAAAGTCAAGAACTTTAGAAATAGCTAAATTTAGTAGTAGGGTTTAAATTCTACTTATGCTGGTATCAATCATGTAGATGGCTTGCTTTCTGCCTAAAAAGCACATTTAGAAGTTCGTAACACAAACGGTTTAGCCTCAGGAATTTTAAAAATCGAGAATTTTAAAAATAGCTAAATTTAGTAGTTGGTTTTAAATTCTTCTTAAACTCGTTTCAATCATGTAGCTAGCTTGCTTTCTATATAAAAAGCACATTTAGAAGTTCGTAACACAAAGGGTTTAGCCTCAGGAATTTTAAAAATCGAGAATTTTAAAAATAGCCAAATTTAGTAGTAGATTTTAAATTCTTCTTAAACTCGTTTCAATCATGTAGTTGGCTTGCTTTCTATCTAAAAAGCACATTTAGAAGTTCGTAACACTAACGGTTTAGCATCAGGAATTTTAAAAGTCAAGAATTTTAAAAATAGCTAATTTTAGTAGTAGGTTTCAAATTCTCCTTAAACTCGTTTCAATCATGTAGATAGCTTGCTTTCTGTGTAAAATTCATATTAAGAAGTTCGTAACACAAACGGTTTAGCCTCAGGAATTTTAAAAATCGAGAATTTTAAAAATAGCCAAATTTAGTAGTAGGTTTTAAATTCTTCTTAAACACGTTTCAATCATGTAGATGGCTTGCTTTCTGTCTAAAAAGCACATTTAGAAATTCCTGGCACAAATGGTTTAGCCCCAGGAATTTTAAAAATCGATAATTTTAAAAATAGCTAATTTTAGTAGTAGGTTTTAAATTCTTTTTAAACTCGTTTCAATCATGTAGCTTGCTTGCTTTCTATCTAAAAAGAACATTTCGAAGTTCGTAACACAAACGGTTTAGCCTCAGGAATTTTAAAAATCAAGAATTTTAAAAATAGATAATTTTAGTAGTAGGTTTCAAATTCTCCTTAAACTCGTTTCAATCATGTAGATAGCTTGCTTTCTGTGTAAAATTCATATTAAGAAGTTCGTAACACAAACGGTTTAGCCTCAGGAATTTTAAAAATCGTGAATTTTAAAAATAGCTAAATTTAGTAGTAGGGTTTAAATTCTACTTATGCTGGTATCAATCATGTAGATGGCTTGATTTCTGCCTAAAAAGCACATTTAGAAGTTCGTAACACAAACGGTTTAGCCTCAGGAATTTTAAAAATCGAGAATTTTAAAAATAGCTAATTTTAGTAGTATGTTTTAAATCCTTTTTAAACTCGCTTCAATCATGTAGATAGCTTGCTTTCTGTGTAAAACGCATATTAAGAAGTTCGTAACACAAACGGTTTAGCCTCAGGAATTTTAAAAATCGAGAATTTTAAAAATAGCTAAATTTATTAGTAGGTTTAAATTCTACTTATGCTGGTTTCAATCATGTAGATGGCATGCTTTCTGCCTAAAAAGCACATTTAGAAGTTCGTAACTCAAACGGTTTAGCCTCGGGAATTTTAAAAGTCAAGAATTTTAGAAATAGCTAAATTTAGTAGTAGGGTTTAAATTCTACTTATGCTGGTATCAATCATGTAGATGGCTTGCTTTCTGCCTAAAAAGCACATTTAGAAGTTCGTAACACAATCGGTTTAGCCTCAGGAATTGTAAAAAACGAGAATTTTAAAAATAGCTAATTTTAGTAGTAGGTTTTAAATTCTCCTTAAACTCGTTTCAATCATGTAGATAGCTTGCTTTCTGTGTAAAATTCATATTAAGAAGTTCGTAACACAAACGGTTTATCCTCGGGAATATTAAAAATCGTGAATTTTAAAAATAGCTAAATTTAGTAGTAGGGTTTAAATTCTACTTATGCTGGTATCAATCATGTAGATGGCTTGCTTTCTGCCTAAAAAGCAAATTTAGAAGTTAGTAACACAAACGGTTTAGCCTCAGCAATTTTAAAAATCGAAAATTTTAAAAATAGCTAATTTTAGTAGTAGGTTTTCAAATTCTTTTTAAACTCGTTTCAGTCATGTAGATAGCTTGTTTTCTGTGTAAAATGCATGTTAAGAAGTTCGTAACACAAACGGTTTAGCCTCAGGTATTTTAAAAATCGAGAATTTTAAAAATAGCTAAATTTTTTAGTAGGGTTTAAATTCTACTTATGCTGGTATCAATCATGTTGATGGCTTGCTTTCTGCCTAAAGAGCACATTTAGAAGTTCGTAACACAAACGGTTTAGCCTCAGGAATCTTAAAAATCGAGAATTTAAAAAATAGCTAAATTTAGTAGTAGGTTTTAAATTCTTCTTAAACACGTTTCAATCATGTAGATGGCTTGCTTTCTGTCTAAAAAGCACATTTAGAAATTCCTGGCACAAACGGTTTAGCCCCAGGAATTTTAAAAATCGATAATTTTAAAAATAGCTAATTTTAGTAGTAGGTTTTAAATTCTTTTTAAACTCGTTTCAATCATGTAGCTAGCTTGCTTTCTATCTAAAAAGCACATTTCGAAGTTCGTAGCACAAACGGTTTAGCCTCAGGAATTTTGAAAATCGAGAATTTTAAAAATAGCTAATTTTAGTAGTAGGTTTCAAATTCTCCTTAAACTCGTTTCAATCATGTAGGTAGCTTGCTTTCTGTGTAAAATTCATATTAAGAAGTTCGTAACACACACGGTTTAGCCTCAGGAATTTTAAAAATCGTGAATTTTAAAAATAGCTAAATTTAGTAGTAGGGTTTAAATTCTACTTATGCTGGTATCAATCATGTAGATGGCTTGATTTCTGCCTAAAAAGCACATTTAGAAGTTCGTAACACAAACGGTTTAGCCTCAGGAATTTTAAAAATCGAGAATTTTAAAAATAGCTAATTTTAGTAGTAGGTTTTAAATTCTTTTTAAACTCGTTCCAATCATGTAGATAGCTGGCTTTGTGTGTAAAACGCATATTAAGAAGTTCGTAACACAAACGGTTTAGCCTCAGGAATTTTAAAAATCGAGAATTTTAAAAATAGCTAAATTTATTAGTAGGGTTTAAATTCTACTTATTCTGGTTTCAATCATGTAGCTGGCTTGCTTTCTGCCTAAAAAGCACATTTAGAAGTTCGTAACACAAACGGTTTAGCCTCGGGAATTTTAAAAGTCAAGAATTTTAAAAATAGCTAAATTTAGTAGTAGGGTTTAAATTCTACTTATGCTGGTATCAATCATGTAGATGGCTTGCTTTCTGCCTAAAAAGCACATTTAGAAGTTCGTAACACAAACGGTTTAGCCTCAGGAATTTTAAGAATCGAGAATTTGAAAAATAGCTAAATTTAGTAGTGGGTTTTAAATTCTACTTAAACTCGTTTCAATCATGTAGATGGCTTGCTTTCTGTCTAAAAAGCACATTCAGAAGTTCGTAGCACAAACGGTTTAGCCCCAGGAACGTTAAAAATCGAGAATTTTAAAAATAGCTAAATTTAGTAGTAGGGTTTAAATTCTACTTATGCTGGTATCAATAACGTAGATGGCTCGTTTTCTGCCTAAAAAGCTCATGTAGAAGTTCGTAACACAAACGGTTTAGCCTCAGGAATTTTAAAAATCGAGAATTTTAAAAATAGCTAAATTTAGTAGTAGATTTTAAATTCTTCTTAAACTCGTTTCAATCATGTAGCTAGCTTGCTTTCTATCTAAAAAGCACATTTAGAAGTTCGTAACACAAACGGTTTAGCCTCAGGAATTTTAAAAATCGAGAACTTTAAAAATAGCTAAATTTAGTAGTAGGTTTTAAATTCTTCTTAAACTCGTTTCAATCATGTAGCTAGCTTGCTTTCTATCTAAAAAGCACATTTAAAAATTCGTAACACAAACGGTTTAGCCGCAGGAATTTAAAAAATCGTAAATTTTAAAAATAGCTAAATTTAGTAGTAGGGTTTAAATTCTACTTATGCTGGTATCAATCATGTAGATGGCTTGATTTCTGCCTAAAAAGCACATTTAGAAGTTCGTAACACAAACGGTTTAGCATCAGGAATTTTAAAAGTCAAGAACTTTAGAAATAGCTAAATTTAGTAGTAGGGTTTAAATTCTACTTATGCTGGTATCAATCATGTAGATGGCTTGCTTTCTGCCTAAAAAGCACATTTAGAAGTTCGTAACACAAACGGTTTAGCCTCAGGAATTTTAAAAATCGAGAATTTTAAAAATAGCTAAATTTAGTAGTTGGTTTTAAATTCTTCTTAAACTCGTTTCAATCATGTAGCTAGCTTGCTTTCTATATAAAAAGCACATTTAGAAGTTCGTAACACAAAGGGTTTAGCCTCAGGAATTTTAAAAATCGAGAATTTTAAAAATAGCCAAATTTAGTAGTAGATTTTAAATTCTTCTTAAACTCGTTTCAATCATGTAGTTGGCTTGCTTTCTATCTAAAAAGCACATTTAGAAGTTCGTAACACTAACGGTTTAGCATCAGGAATTTTAAAAGTCAAGAATTTTAAAAATAGCTAATTTTAGTAGTAGGTTTCAAATTCTCCTTAAACTCGTTTCAATCATGTAGATAGCTTGCTTTCTGTGTAAAATTCATATTAAGAAGTTCGTAACACAAACGGTTTAGCCTCAGGAATTTTAAAAATCGAGAATTTTAAAAATAGCCAAATTTAGTAGTAGGTTTTAAATTCTTCTTAAACACGTTTCAATCATGTAGATGGCTTGCTTTCTGTCTAAAAAGCACATTTAGAAATTCCTGGCACAAATGGTTTAGCCCCAGGAATTTTAAAAATCGATAATTTTAAAAATAGCTAATTTTAGTAGTAGGTTTTAAATTCTTTTTAAACTCGTTTCAATCATGTAGCTTGCTTGCTTTCTATCTAAAAAGCACATTTCGAAGTTCGTAACACAAACGGTTTAGCCTCAGGAATTTTAAAAATCAAGAATTTTAAAAATAGATAATTTTAGTAGTAGGTTTCAAATTCTCCTTAAACTCGTTTCAATCATGTAGATAGCTTGCTTTCTGTGTAAAATTCATATTAAGAAGTTCGTAACACAAACGGTTTAGCCTCAGGAATTTTAAAAATCGTGAATTTTAAAAATAGCTAAATTTAGTAGTAGGGTTTAAATTCTACTTATGCTGGTATCAATCATGTAGATGGCTTGATTTCTGCCTAAAAAGCACATTTAGAAGTTCGTAACACAAACGGTTTAGCCTCAGGAATTTTAAAAATCGAGAATTTTAAAAATAGCTAATTTTAGTAGTATGTTTTAAATCCTTTTTAAACTCGCTTCAATCATGTAGATAGCTTGCTTTCTGTGTAAAACGCATATTAAGAAGTTCGTAACACAAACGGTTTAGCCTCAGGAATTTTAAAAATCGAGAATTTTAAAAATAGCTAAATTTATTAGTAGGTTTAAATTCTACTTATGCTGGTTTCAATCATGTAGATGGCATGCTTTCTGCCTAAAAAGCACATTTAGAAGTTCGTAACTCAAACGGTTTAGCCTCGGGAATTTTAAAAGTCAAGAATTTTAGAAATAGCTAAATTTAGTAGTAGGGTTTAAATTCTACTTATGCTGGTATCAATCATGTAGATGGATTGCTTTCTGCCTAAAAAGCACATTTAGAAGTTCGTAACACAAACGGTTTAGCCTCAGTAATTTTAAAAATCGAGAATTTTAAAAATAGCTAAATTTAGTAGTTGGTTTTAAATTCTTCTTAAACTCGTTTCAATCATGTAGCTAGCTTGCTTTCTATATAAAAAGCACATTTAGAAGTTCGTAACACAAACGGTTTAGCCTCAGGAATTTTAAAAATCGTGAATTTTAAAAATAGCTAAATTTAGTAGTAGGGTTTAAATTCTACTTATGCTGGTATCAATCATGTAGATGGCTTGATTTCTGCCTAAAAAGCACATTTAGAAGTTCGTAACACAAACGGTTTAGCCCCAGGAATTTTAAAAATCGAGGATTTTAAAAATAGCTAATTTTAGTAGTAGGTTATAAATTCTTTTTAAACTCGTTTCAATCATGTAGATAGCTTGCTTTGTGTGTAAAACGCATATTAAGAAGTTCGTAACACAAACGGTTTAGCCTCAGGAATTTAAAGAATCGAGAATTTGAAAAATAGCTAAATTTAGTAGTGGGTTTTAAATTCTACTTAAACTCGTTTCAATGATGTAGATGGCTTGCTTTCTGTCTAAAAAGCACATTCAGAAGTTCGTAGCACAAACGGTTTAGCCCCAGGAACTTTAAAAATCGAGAATTTTAAAAATAGCTAAATTTAGTAGTAGGGTTTAAATTCTACTTATGCTGGTATCAATCATGTAGATGGCTTGCTTTCTGTCTAAAAAGCACATTCAGAAGTTCGTAACACAAACGGTTTAGACTCAGGAATTTTAAAAATCGAGAACTTTAAAAATAGCTAAATTTAGTAGTAGGTTTTAAATTCTTCTTAAACTCGTTTCAATCATGTAGCTAGCTTGCTTTCTATCTAAAAAGCACATTTAGAAATTCGTAACACAAACGGTTTAGCCGCAGGAATTTTAAAAATCGTAAATTTTAAAAATAGCTAAATTTAGTAGTAGGGTTTAAATTCTACTTATGCTGGTATCAATCATGTAGATGGCTTGATTTCTGCCTAAAAAGCACATTTAGAAGTTCGTAACACAAACGGTTTAGCATCAGGAATTTTAAAAGTCAAGAACTTTAGAAATAGCTAAATTTAGTAGTAGGGTTTAAATTCTACTTATGCTGGTATCAATCATGTAGATGGCTTGCTTTCTGCCTAAAAAGCACATTTAGAAGTTCGTAACACAAACGGTTTAGCCTCAGGAATTTTAAAAATCGAGAATTTTAAAAATAGCTAAATTTAGTAGTTGGTTTTAAATTCTTCTTAAACTCGTTTCAATCATGTAGCTAGCTTGCTTTCTATATAAAAAGCACATTTAGAAGTTCGTAACACAAACGGTTTAGCCTCAGGAATTTTAAAAATCGAGAATTTTAAAAATAGCCAAATTTAGTAGTAGATTTTAAATTCTTCTTAAACTCGTTTCAATCATGTAGTTGGCTTGCTTTCTATCTAAAAAGCACATTTAGAAGTTCGTAACACTAACGGTTTAGCATCAGGAATTTTAAAAATAGCTAATTTTAGTAGTAGGTTTCAAATTCTCCTTAAACTCGTTTCAATCATGTAGATAGCTTGCTTTCTGTGTAAAATTCATATTAAGAAGTTCGTAACACAAACGGTTTAGCCTCAGGAATTTTAAAAATCGAGAATTTTAAAAATAGCCAAATTTAGTAGTAGGTTTTAAATTCTTCTTAAACACGTTTCAATCATGTAGATGGCTTGCTTTCTGTCTAAAAAGCACATTTAGAAATTCCTGGCACAAATGGTTTAGCCCCAGGAATTTTAAAAATCGATAATTTTAAAAATAGCTAATTTTAGTAGTAGGTTTTAAATTCTTTTTAAACTCGTTTCAATCATGTAGCTAGCTTGCTTTCTATCTAAAAAGCACATTTCGAAGTTCGTAAAACAAACGGTATAGCCTCAGGAATTTTAAAAATCGAGAATTTTAAAAATAGCTAATTTTAGTAGTAGGTTTCAAATTCTCCTTAAACTTGTTTCAATCATGTAGATAGCTTGCTTTCTGTGTAAAATTCATATTAAGAAGTTCGTAACACAAACGGTTTAGCCTCAGGAATTTTAAAAATCGTGAATTTTAAAAATAGCTAAATTTAGTAGTAGGGTTTAAATTCTACTTATGCTGGTATCAATCATGTAGATGGCTTGATTTCTGCCTAAAAAGCACATTTAGAAGTTCGTAACACAAACGGTTTAGCCTCAGGAATTTTAAAAATCGAGAATTTTAAAAATAGCTAATTTTAGTAGTGGGTTTTAAATTCTTTTTAAACTCGTTTCAATCATGTAGATAGCTTGCTTTCTGTGTAAAACGCATATTAAGAAGTTCGTAACACAAACGGTTTAGCCTCAGGAATTTTAAAAATCGAGAATTTTAAAAATAGCTAAATTTATTAGTAGGTTTAAATTCTACTTATGCTGGTTTCAATCATGTAGATGGCATGCTTTCTGCCTAAAAAGCACATTTAGAAGTTCGTAACACAAACGGTTTAGCCTCAGGAATTTTAAAAATCGAGAATTTTAAAAATAGCTAATTTTAGTAGTAGGTTTCAAATTCTCCTTAAACTCGTTTCAATCATGTAGATAGCTTGCTTTCTGTGTAAAATTCATATTAAGAAGTTCTTAACACAAACGGTTTAGCCTCAGGAATTTTAAAAATCGAGAATTTTAAAAATAGCCAAATTTAGTAGTAGGTTTTAAATTCTTCTTAAACACGTTTCAATCATGTAGATGGCTTGCTTTCTGTCTAAAAAGCACATTTAGAAATTCCTGGCACAAATGGTTTAGCCCCAGGAATTTTAAAAATCGAGAATTTTAAAAATAGCTAATTTTAGTAGTAGGTTTCAAATTCTCCTTAAACTCGTTTCAATCACGTAGATACCTTGCTTTCTGTGTAAAATTCATATTAAGAAGTTCGTAACACAAACGGTTTAGCCTCAGGAATTTTAAAAATCGTGAATTTTAAAAATAGCTAAATTTAGTAGTAGGGTTTAAATTCTACTTATGCTGGTATCAATCATGTAGATGGCTTGCTTTCTGTCTAAAAAGCACATTTAGAAGTTCGTAACACAAACGGTTTAGCCTCAGGAATTTTAAAAATCGAGAATTTTAAAAATAGCTAATTTTAGTAGTAGGTTTCAAATTCTCCTTAAACTCGTTTCAATTATGTAGATAGCTTGCTTTCTGTGTAAAATTCATATTAAGAAGTTCGTAACACAAACGGTTTAGCCTCAGGAATTTTAAAAATCGTGAATTTTAAAAATAGCTAAATTTAGTAGTAGGGTTTAAATTCTACTTATGCTGGTATCAATCATGTAGATGGCTTGATTTCTGCCTAAAAAGCACATTTAGAAGTTCGTAACACAAACGGTTTAGCCTTGGGAATTTTAAAAGTCAAGAATTTTAAAAATAGCTAAATTTAGTAGTAGGGTTTAAATTCTACTTATGCTGGTATCAATCATGTAGATGGCTTGCTTTCTGCCTAAAAAGCACATTTAGAAGTTCGTAACACAAACGGTTTAGCCTCAGGAATTTTAAGAATCGAGAATTTGAAAAATAGCTAAATTTAGTAGTGGGTTTTAAATTCTACTTAAACTCGTTTCAATCATGTAGATAGCTTGCTTTCTGTGTAAAATTCATATTAAGAAGTTCGTAACACAAACGGTTTAGCCTCAGGAATTTTAAAAATCGTGAATTTTAAAAATAGCTAAATTTAGTAGTAGGGTTTAAATTCTACTTATGCTGGTATCAATCATGTAGATGGCTTGATTTCTGCCTAAAAAGCACATTTAGAAGTTCGTAACACAAACGGTTTAGCCTCAGGAATTTTAAAAATCGAGAATTTTAAAAATAGCTAATTTTAGTAGTATGTTTTAAATCCTTTTTAAACTCGCTTCAATCATGTAGATAGCTTGCTTTCTGTGTAAAACGCATATTAAGAAGTTCGTAACACAAACGGTTTAGCCTCAGGAATTTTAAAAATCGAGAATTTTAAAAATAGCTAAATTTATTAGTAGGTTTAAATTCTACTTATGCTGGTTTCAATCATGTAGATGGCATGCTTTCTGCCTAAAAAGCACATTTAGAAGTTCGTAACTCAAACGGTTTAGCCTCGGGAATTTTAAAAGTCAAGAATTTTAGAAATAGCTAAATTTAGTAGTAGGGTTTAAATTCTACTTATGCTGGTATCAATCATGTAGATGGATTGCTTTCTGCCTAAAAAGCACATTTAGAAGTTCGTAACACAAACGGTTTAGCCTCAGTAATTTTAAAAATCGAGAATTTTAAAAATAGCTAAATTTAGTAGTTGGTTTTAAATTCTTCTTAAACTCGTTTCAATCATGTAGCTAGCTTGCTTTCTATATAAAAAGCACATTTAGAAGTTCGTAACACAAACGGTTTAGCCTCAGGAATTTTAAAAATCGTGATTTTTAAAAATAGCTAAATTTAGTAGTAGGGTTTAAATTCTACTTATGCTGGTATCAATCATGTAGATGGCTTGATTTCTGCCTAAAAAGCACATTTAGAAGTTCGTAACACAAACGGTTTAGCCCCAGGAATTTTAAAAATCGAGGATTTTAAAAATAGCTAATTTTAGTAGTAGGTTTTAAATTCTTTTTAAACTCGTTTCAATCATGTAGATAGCTTGCTTTGTGTGTAAAACGCATATTAAGAAGTTCGTAACACAAACGGTTTAGCCTCAGGAATTTAAAGAATCGAGAATTTGAAAAATAGCTAAATTTAGTAGTGGGTTTTAAATTCTACTTAAACTCGTTTCAATGATGTAGATGGCTTGCTTTCTGTCTAAAAAGCACATTCAGAAGTTCGTAGCACAAACGGTTTAGCCCCAGGAACTTTAAAAATCGAGAATTTTAAAAATAGCTAAATTTAGTAGTAGGGTTTAAATTCTACTTATGCTGGTATCAATCATGTAGATGGCTTGCTTTCTGTCTAAAAAGCACATTCAGAAGTTCGTAACACAAACGGTTTAGACTCAGGAATTTTAAAAATCGAGAACTTTAAAAATAGCTAAATTTAGTAGTAGGTTTTAAATTCTTCTTAAACTCGTTTCAATCATGTAGCTAGCTTGCTTTCTATCTAAAAAGCACATTTAGAAATTCGTAACACAAACGGTTTAGCCGCAGGAATTTTAAAAATCGTAAATTTTAAAAATAGCTAAATTTAGTAGTAGGGTTTAAATTCTACTTATGCTGGTATCAATCATGTAGATGGCTTGATTTCTGTCTAAAAAGCACATTTAGAAGTTCGTAACACAAACGGTTTAGCATCAGGAATTTTAAAAGTCAAGAACTTTAGAAATAGCTAAATTTAGTAGTAGGGTTTAAATTCTACTTATGCTGGTATCAATCATGTAGATGGCTTGCTTTCTGCCTAAAAAGCACATTTAGAAGTTCGTAACACAAACGGTTTAGCCTCAGGAATTTTAAAAATCGAGAATTTTAAAAATAGCTAAATTTAGTAGTTGGTTTTAAATTCTTCTTAAACTCGTTTCAATCATGTAGCTAGCTTGCTTTCTATATAAAAAGCACATTTAGAAGTTCGTAACACAAACGGTTTAGCCTCAGGAATTTTAAAAATCGAGAATTTTAAAAATAGCCAAATTTAGTAGTAGATTTTAAATTCTTCTTAAACTCGTTTCAATCATGTAGTTGGCTTGCTTTCTATCTAAAAAGCACATTTAGAAGTTCGTAACACTAACGGTTTAGCATCAGGAATTTTAAAAATAGCTAATTTTAGTAGTAGGTTTCAAATTCTCCTTAAACTCGTTTCAATCATGTAGATAGCTTGCTTTCTGTGTAAAATTCATATTAAGAAGTTCGTAACACAAACGGTTTAGCCTCAGGAATTTTAAAAATCGAGAATTTTAAAAATAGCCAAATTTAGTAGTAGGTTTTAAATTCTTCTTAAACACGTTTCAATCATGTAGATGGCTTGCTTTCTGTCTAAAAAGCACATTTAGAAATTCCTGGCACAAATGGTTTAGCCCCAGGAATTTTAAAAATCGATAATTTTAAAAATAGCTAATTTTAGTAGTAGGTTTTAAATTCTTTTTAAACTCGTTTCAATCATGTAGCTAGCTTGCTTTCTATCTAAAAAGCACATTTCGAAGTTCGTAAAACAAACGGTATAGCCTCAGGAATTTTAAAAATCGAGAATTTTAAAAATAGCTAATTTTAGTAGTAGGTTTCAAATTCTCCTTAAACTTGTTTCAATCATGTAGATAGCTTGCTTTCTGTGTAAAATTCATATTAAGAAGTTCGTAACACAAACGGTTTAGCCTCAGGAATTTTAAAAATCGTGAATTTTAAAAATAGCTAAATTTAGTAGTAGGGTTTAAATTCTACTTATGCTGGTATCAATCATGTAGATGGCTTGATTTCTGCCTAAAAAGCACATTTAGAAGTTCGTAACACAAACGGTTTAGCCTCAGGAATTTTAAAAATCGAGAATTTTAAAAATAGCTAATTTTAGTAGTGGGTTTTAAATTCTTTTTAAACTCGTTTCAATCATGTAGATAGCTTGCTTTCTGTGTAAAACGCATATTAAGAAGTTCGTAACACAAACGGTTTAGCCTCAGGAATTTTAAAAATCGAGAATTTTAAAAATAGCTAAATTTATTAGTAGGTTTAAATTCTACTTATGCTGGTTTCAATCATGTAGATGGCATGCTTTCTGCCTAAAAAGCACATTTAGAAGTTCGTAACACAAACGGTTTAGCCTCAGGAATTTTAAAAATCGAGAATTTTAAAAATAGCTAATTTTAGTAGTAGGTTTCAAATTCTCCTTAAACTCGTTTCAATCATGTAGATAGCTTGCTTTCTGTGTAAAATTCATATTAAGAAGTTCTTAACACAAACGGTTTAGCCTCAGGAATTTTAAAAATCGAGAATTTTAAAAATAGCCAAATTTAGTAGTAGGTTTTAAATTCTTCTTAAACACGTTTCAATCATGTAGATGGCTTGCTTTCTGTCTAAAAAGCACATTTAGAAATTCCTGGCACAAATGGTTTAGCCCCAGGAATTTTAAAAATCGAGAATTTTAAAAATAGCTAATTTTAGTAGTAGGTTTCAAATTCTCCTTAAACTCGTTTCAATCACGTAGATACCTTGCTTTCTGTGTAAAATTCATATTAAGAAGTTCGTAACACAAACGGTTTAGCCTCAGGAATTTTAAAAATCGTGAATTTTAAAAATAGCTAAATTTAGTAGTAGGGTTTAAATTCTACTTATGCTGGTATCAATCATGTAGATGGCTTGCTTTCTGTCTAAAAAGCACATTTAGAAGTTCGTAACACAAACGGTTTAGCCTCAGGAATTTTAAAAATCGAGAATTTTAAAAATAGCTAATTTTAGTAGTAGGTTTCAAATTCTCCTTAAACTCGTTTCAATTATGTAGATAGCTTGCTTTCTGTGTAAAATTCATATTAAGAAGTTCGTAACACAAACGGTTTAGCCTCAGGAATTTTAAAAATCGTGAATTTTAAAAATAGCTAAATTTAGTAGTAGGGTTTAAATTCTACTTATGCTGGTATCAATCATGTAGATGGCTTGATTTCTGCCTAAAAAGCACATTTAGAAGTTCGTAACACAAACGGTTTAGCCTTGGGAATTTTAAAAGTCAAGAATTTTAAAAATAGCTAAATTTAGTAGTAGGGTTTAAATTCTACTTATGCTGGTATCAATCATGTAGATGGCTTGCTTTCTGCCTAAAAAGCACATTTAGAAGTTCGTAACACAAACGGTTTAGCCTCAGGAATTTTAAGAATCGAGAATTTGAAATATAGCTAAATTTAGTAGTGGGTTTTAAATTCTACTTAAACTCGTTTCAATCATGTAGATGGCTTGCTTTCTGTCTAAAAAGCACATTTAGAAGTTCGTAGCACAAACGGTTTAGCCCCAGGAATTTTAAAAATCGAGAATTTTAAAAATAGCTAATTTTAGTAGTAGGGTTTAAATTCTACTTATGCTGGTATTAATCACGTAGATGGCTTGTTTTCTGCCTAAAAAGCTCATGTAGAAGTTCGTAACACAAACGGTTTAGCCTCAGGAATTTTAAAAATCGAGAATTTTAAAAATAGCTAAATTTAGTAGTTGGTTTTGAATTCTTCTTAAACTCGTTTCAATCATGTAGCTAGCTTGCTTTCTATCTAAAAAGCACATTTAGAAGTTCGTAACACAAACGGTTTAGCCTCAGGCATTTTAAAAATCGAGAATTTTAAAAATAGCCAAATTTAGTAGTAGATTTTAAATTCTTCTTAAACTCGTTTCAATCATGTAGATAGCTTACTTTCTGTGTAAAATTCATATTAAGAAGTTCGTAACACAAACCGTTTAGCCTCGGGAATTTTAAAAATCGTGAATTTTAAAAATAGCTAAATTTAGTAGTAGGGTTTAAATTCTACTTATGCTCGTATCAATCATGTAGATGGCTTGATTTCTGCCTAAAAAGCACATTTAGAAGTTCGTAACACAAACGGTTTAGCCTCAGGAATTTTAAAAATCGAGAATTTTAAAAATAGCTAAATTTAGTAGTAGATTTTAAATTCTTCTTAAACTCGTTTCAATCATGTATCTAGCTTGCTTTCTATCTAAAAAGCACATTTAGAAGTTCGTAACACAAACGGTTTAGCCTCAGGAATTTTAAAAATCGAGAACTTTAAAAATAGCTAAATTTAGTAGTAGGTTTTAAATTCTTCTTAAACTCGTTTCAATCATGTAGCTAGCTTGCTTTCTATCTAAAAAGCACATTTAGAAGTTCGTAACACAAACGGTTTAGCCGCAGGAATTTTAAAAATCGTAAATTTTAAAAATAGCTAAATTTAGTAGTAGGGTTTAAATTCTACTTATGCTGGTATCAATCATGTAGATGGCTTGATTTCTGCCTAAAAAGCACATTTAGAAGTTCGTAACACAAACGGTTTAGCATCAGGAATTTTAAAAGTCAAGAACTTTAGAAATAGCTAAATTTAGTAGTAGGGTTTAAATTCTACTTATGCTCGTATCAATCATGTAGATGGCTTGATTTCTGCCTAAAAAGCACATTTAGAAGTTCGTAACACAAACGGTTTAGCCTCAGGAATTTTAAAAATCGAGAATTTTAAAAATAGCTAAATTTAGTAGTAGATTTTAAATTCTTCTTAAACTCGTTTCAATCATGTAGCTAGCTTGCTTTCTATCTAAAAAGCACATTTAGAAGTTCGTAACACAAACGGTTTAGCCTCAGGAATTTTAAAAATCGAGAACTTTAAAAATAGCTAAATTTAGTAGTAGGTTTTAAATTCTTCTTAAACTCGTTTCAATCATGTAGCTAGCTTGCTTTCTATCTAAAAAGCACATTTAGAAGTTCGTAACACAAACGGTTTAGCCGCAGGAATTTTAAAAATCGTAAATTTTAAAAATAGCTAAATTTAGTAGTAGGGTTTAAATTCTACTTATGCTGGTATCAATCATGTAGATGGCTTGCTTTCTGCCTAAAAAGCACATTTAGAAGTTCGTAACACAAACGGTTTAGCCTCAGGAATTTTAAAAATCGAGAATTTTAAAAATAGCTAAATTTAGTAGTTGGTTTTAAATTCTTCTTAAACTCGTTTCAATCATGTAGCTAGCTTGCTTTCTATATAAAAAGCACATTTAGAAGTTCGTAACACAAACGGTTTAGCCTCAGGAATTTTAAAAATCGAGAATTTTAAAAATAGCCAAATTTAGTAGTAGATTTTAAATTCTTCTTAAACTCGTTTCAATCATGTAGTTGGCTTGCTTTCTATCTAAAAAGCACATTTAGAAGTTCGTAACACTAACGGTTTAGCATCAGGAATTTTAAAAGTCATGAATTTTAAAAATAGCTAATTTTAGTAGTAGGTTTCAAATTCTCCTTAAACTCGTTTCAATCATGTAGATAGCTTGCTTTCTGTGTAAAATTCATATTAAGAAGTTCGTAACACAAACGGTTTAGCCTCAGGAATTTTAAAAATCGAGAATTTTAAAAATAGCCAAATTTAGTAGTAGGTTTTAAATTCTTCTTAAACACGTTTCAATCATGTAGATGGCTTGCTTTCTGTCTAAAAAGCACATTTAGAAATTCCTGGCACAGATGGTTTAGCCCCAGGAATTTTAAAAATCGATAATTTTAAAAATAGCTAATTTTAGTAGTAGGTTTTAAATTCTTTTTAAACTAGTTTCAATCATGTAGCTAGCTTGCTTTCTATCTAAAAAGCACATTTCGAAGTTCGTAAGACAAACGGTTTAGCCTCAGGAATTTTAAAAATCGAGAATTTTAAAAATAGCTAATTTTAGTAGTAGGTTTCAAAATCTCCTTAAACTCGTTTCAATCATGTAGATAGCTTGCTTTCTCTGTAAAATTCATATTAAGAAGTTCGTAACACAAACGGTTTAGCCTCACGAATTTTAAAAATCGTGAATTTTAAAAATAGCTAAATTTAGTAGTAGGGTTTAAATTCTACTTATGCTGGTATCAATCATGTAGATGGCTTGATTTCTGCCTAAAAAGCACATTTAGAAGTTCGTAACACAAACGGTTTAGCCTCAGGAATTTTAAAAATCGAGAATTTTAAAAATAGCTAATTTTAGTAGTAGGTTTTAAATTCTTTTTAAACTCGTTTCAATCATGTAGATAGCTTGCTTTCTGTGTAAAACGCATATTAAGAAGTTCGTAACACAAACGGTTTAGCCTCGGGAATATTAAAAATCGTGAATTTTAAAAATAGCTAAATTTAGTAGTAGGGTTTAAATTCTACTTATGCTGGTATCAATCATGTAGATGGCTTGCTTTCTGCCTAAAAAGCAAATTTAGAAGTTAGTAACACAAACGGTTTAGCCTCAGCAATTTTAAAAATCGAAAATTTTAAAAATAGCTAATTTTAGTAGTAGGTTTTAAATTCTTTTTAAACTCGTTTCAGTCATGTAGATAGCTTGTTTTCTGTGTAAAATGCATGTTAAGAAGTTCGTAACACAAACGGTTTAGCCTCAGGTATTTTAAAAATCGAGAATTTTAAAAATAGCTAAATTTTTTAGTAGGGTTTAAATTCTACTTATGCTGGTATCAATCATGTTGATGGCTTGCTTTCTGCCTAAAGAGCACATTTAGAAGTTCGTAACACAAACGGTTTAGCCTCAGGAATCTTAAAAATCGAGAATTTAAAAAATAGCTAAATTTAGTAGTAGGTTTTAAATTCTTCTTAAACACGTTTCAATCATGTAGATGGCTTGCTTTCTGTCTAAAAAGCACATTTAGAAATTCCTGGCACAAACGGTTTAGCCCCAGGAATTTTAAAAATCGATAATTTTAAAAATAGCTAATTTTAGTAGTAGGTTTTAAATTCTTTTTAAACTCGTTTCAATCATGTAGCTAGCTTGCTTTCTATCTAAAAAGCACATTTCGAAGTTCGTAGCACAAACGGTTTAGCCTCAGGAATTTTGAAAATCGAGAATTTTAAAAATAGCTAATTTTAGTAGTAGGTTTCAAATTCTCCTTAAACTCGTTTCAATCATGTAGGTAGCTTGCTTTCTGTGTAAAATTCATATTAAGAAGTTCGTAACACAAACGGTTTAGCCTCAGGAATTTTAAAAATCGTGAATTTTAAAAATAGCTAAATTTAGTAGTAGGGTTTAAATTCTACTTATGCTGGTATCAATCATGTAGATGGCTTGATTTCTGCCTAAAAAGCACATTTAGAAGTTCGTAACACAAACGGTTTAGCCTCAGGAATTTTAAAAATCGAGAATTTTAAAAATAGCTAATTTTAGTAGTAGGTTTTAAATTCTTTTTAAACTCGTTTCAATCATGTAGATAGCTGGCTTTGTGTGTAAAACGCATATTAAGAAGTTCGTAACACAAACGGTTTAGCCTCAGGAATTTTAAAAATCGAGAATTTTAAAAATAGCTAAATTTATTAGTAGGGTTTAAATTCTACTTATTCTGGTTTCAATCATGTAGCTGGCTTGCTTTCTGCCTAAAAAGCACATTTAGAAGTTCGTAACACAAACGGTTTAGCATCGGGAATTTTAAAAGTCAAGAATTTTAAAAATAGCTAAATTTAGTAGTAGGGTTTAAATTCTACTTATGCTGGTATCAATCATGTAAGATGGCTTGCTTTCTGCCTAAAAAGCACATTTAGAAGTTCGTAACACAAACGGTTTAGCCTCAGGAATTTTAAGAATCGAGAATTTGAAAAATAGCTAAATTTAGTAGTGGGTTTTAAATTCTACTTAAACTCGTTTCAATCATGTAGATGGCTTGCTTTCTGTCTAAAAAGCACATTCAGAAGTTCGTAGCACAAACGGTTTAGCCCCAGGAACTTTAAAAATCGAGAATTTTAAAAATAGCTAAATTTAGTAGTAGGGTTTAAATTCTACTTATGCTGGTATCAATAACGTAGATGGCTCGTTTTCTGCCTAAAAAGCTCATGTAGAAGTTCGTAACACAAACGGTTTAGCCTCAGGAATTTTAAAAATCGAGAATTTTAAAAATAGCTAAATTTAGTAGTAGATTTTAAATTCTTCTTAAACTCGTTTCAATCATGTAGCTAGCTTGCTTTCTATCTAAAAAGCACATTTAGAAGTTCGTAACACAAACGGTTTAGCCTCAGGAATTTTAAAAATCGAGAACTTTAAAAATAGCTAAATTTAGTAGTAGGTTTTAAATTCTTCTTAAACTCGTTTCAATCATGTAGCTAGCTTGCTTTCTATCTAAAAAGCACATTTAAAAATTCGTAACACAAACGGTTTAGCCGCAGGAATTTAAAAAATCGTAAATTTTAAAAATAGCTAAATTTAGTAGTAGGGTTTAAATTCTACTTATGCTGGTATCAATCATGTAGATGGCTTGATTTCTGCCTAAAAAGCACATTTAGAAGTTCGTAACACAAACGGTTTAGCATCAGGAATTTTAAAAGTCAAGAACTTTAGAAATAGCTAAATTTAGTAGTAGGGTTTAAATTCTACTTATGCTGGTATCAATCATGTAGATGGCTTGCTTTCTGCCTAAAAAGCACATTTAGAAGTTCGTAACACAAACGGTTTAGCCTCAGGAATTTTAAAAATCGAGAATTTTAAAAATAGCTAAATTTAGTAGTTGGTTTTAAATTCTTCTTAAACTCGTTTCAATCATGTAGCTAGCTTGCTTTCTATATAAAAAGCACATTTAGAAGTTCGTAACACAAAGGGTTTAGCCTCAGGAATTTTAAAAATCGAGAATTTTAAAAATAGCCAAATTTAGTAGTAGATTTTAAATTCTTCTTAAACTCGTTTCAATCATGTAGTTGGCTTGCTTTCTATCTAAAAAGCACATTTAGAAGTTCGTAACACTAACGGTTTAGCATAAGGAATTTTAAAAGTCAAGAATTTTAAAAATAGCTAATTTTAGTAGTAGGTTTCAAATTCTCCTTAAACTCGTTTCAATCATGTAGATAGCTTGCTTTCTGTGTAAAATTCATATTAAGAAGTTCGTAACACAAACGGTTTAGCCTCAGGAATTTTAAAAATCGAGAATTTTAAAAATAGCCAAATTTAGTAGTAGGTTTTAAATTCTTCTTAAACACGTTTCAATCATGTAGATGGCTTGCTTTCTGTCTAAAAAGCACATTTAGAAATTCCTGGCACAAATGGTTTAGCCCCAGGAATTTTAAAAATCGATAATTTTAAAAATAGCTAATTTTAGTAGTAGGTTTTAAATTCTTTTTAAACTCGTTTCAATCATGTAGCTTGCTTGCTTTCTATCTAAAAAGCACATTTCGAAGTTCGTAACACAAACGGTTTAGCCTCAGGAATTTTAAAAATCAAGAATTTTAAAAATAGCTAATTTTAGTAGTAGGTTTCAAATTCTCCTTAAACTCGTTTCAATCATGTAGATAGCTTGCTTTCTGTGTAAAATTCATATTAAGAAGTTCGTAACACAAACGGTTTAGCCTCAGGAATTTTAAAAATCGTGAATTTTAAAAATAGCTAAATTTAGTAGTAGGGTTTAAATTCTACTTATGCTGGTATCAATCATGTAGATGGCTTGCTTTCTGTCTAAAAAGCACATTTAGAAATTCCTGGCACAAATGGTTTAGCCCCAGGAATTTTAAAAATCGAGAATTTTAAAAATAGCTAATTTTAGTAGTAGGTTTTAAATTCTTTTTAAACTCGCTTCAATCATGTAGATAGCTTGCTTTCTGTGTAAAACGCATATTAAGAAGTTCGTAACACAAACGGTTTAGCCTCAGGAATTTTAAAAATCGAGAATTTTAAAAATAGCTAAATTTATTAGTAGGTTTAAATTCTACTTATGCTGGTTTCAATCATGTAGATGGCATGCTTTCTGCCTAAAAAGCACATTTAGAAGTTCGTAACTCAAACGGTTTAGCCTCGGGAATTTTAAAAGTCAAGAATTTTAGAAATAGCTAAATTTAGTAGTAGGGTTTAAATTCTACTTATGCTGGTATCAATCATGTAGATGGCTTGCTTTCTGCCTAAAAAGCACATTTAGAAGTTCGTAACACAAACGGTTTAGCCTCAGTAATTTTAAAAATCGAGAATTTTAAAAATAGCTAAATTTAGTAGTTGGTTTTAAATTCTTCTTAAACTCGTTTCAATCATGTAGCTAGCTTGCTTTCTATATAAAAAGCACATTTAGAAGTTCGTAACACAAACGGTTTAGCCTCAGGAATTTTAAAAATCGTGAATTTTAAAAATAGCTAAATTTAGTAGTAGGGTTTAAATTCTACTTATGCTGGTATCAATCATGTAGATGGCTTGATTTCTGCCTAAAAAGCACATTTAGAAGTTCGTAACACAAACGGTTTAGCCCCAGGAATTTTAAAAATCGAGGATTTTAAAAATAGCTAATTTTAGTAGTAGGTTTTAAATTCTTTTTAAACTCGTTTCAATCATGTAGATAGCTTGCTTTGTGTGTAAAACGCATATTAAGAAGTTCGTAACACAAACGGTTTAGCCTCAGGAATTTTAAGAATCGAGAATTTGAAAAATAGCTAAATTTAGTAGTGGGTTTTAAATTCTACTTAAACTCGTTTCAATGATGTAGATGGCTAGCTTTCTGTCTAAAAAGCACATTCAGAAGTTCGTAGCACAAACGGTTTAGCCCCAGGAACTTTAAAAATCGAGAATTTTAAAAATAGCTAAATTTAGTAGTAGGGTTTAAATTCTACTTATGCTGGTATCAATCATGTAGATGGCTTGCTTTCTGTCTAAAAAGCACATTCAGAAGTTCGTAACACAAACGGTTTAGCCTCAGGAATTTTAAAAATCGAGAACTTTAAAAATAGCTAAATTTAGTAGTAGGTTTTAAATTCTTCTTAAACTCGTTTCAATCATGTAGCTAGCTTGCTTTCTATCTAAAAAGCACATTTAGAAATTCGTAACACAAACGGTTTAGCCGCAGGAATTTTAAAAATCGTAAATTTTAAAAATAGCTAAATTTAGTAGTAGGGTTTAAATTCTACTTATGCTGGTATCAATCATGTAGATGGCTTGATTTCTGCCTAAAAAGCACATTTAGAAGTTCGAAACACAAACGGTTTAGCATCAGGAATTTTAAAAGTCAAGAACTTTAGAAATAGCTAAATTTAGTAGTAGGGTTTAAATTCTACTTATGCTGGTATCAATCATGTAGATGGCTTGCTTTCTGCCTAAAAAGCACATTTAGAAGTTCGTAACACAAACGGTTTAGCCTCAGGAATTTTAAAAATCGAGAATTTTAAAAATAGCTAAATTTAGTAGTTGGTTTTAAATTCTTCTTAAACTCGTTTCAATCATGTAGCTAGCTTGCTTTCTATATAAAAAGCACATTTAGAAGTTCGTAACACAAACGGTTTAGCCTCAGGAATTTTAAAAATCGAGAATTTTAAAAATAGCCAAATTTAGTAGTAGATTTTAAATTCTTCTTAAACTCGTTTCAATCATGTAGTTGGCTTGCTTTCTATCTAAAAAGCACATTTAGAAGTTCGTAACACTAACGGTTTAGCATCAGGAATTTTAAAAGTCAAGAATTTTAAAAATAGCTAATTTTAGTAGTAGGTTTCAAATTCTCCTTAAACTCGTTTCAATCATGTAGATAGCTTGCTTTCTGTGTAAAATTCATATTAAGAAGTTCGTAACACAAACGGTTTAGCCTCAGGAATTTTAAAAATCGAGAATTTTAAAAATAGCCAAATTTAGTAGTAGGTTTTAAATTCTTCTTAAACACGTTTCAATCATGTAGATGGCTTGCTTTCTGTCTAAAAAGCACATTTAGAAATTCCTGGCACAAATGGTTTAGCCCCAGGAATTTTAAAAATCGATAATTTTAAAAATAGCTAATTTTAGTAGTAGGTTTTAAATTCTTTTTAAACTCGTTTCAATCATGTAGCTAGCTTGCTTTCTATCTAAAAAGCACATTTCGAAGTTCGTAAAACAAACGGTATAGCCTCAGGAATTTTAAAAATCGAGAATTTTAAAAATAGCTAATTTTAGTAGTAGGTTTCAAATTCTCCTTAAACTTGTTTCAATCATGTAGATAGCTTGCTTTCTGTGTAAAATTCATATTAAGAAGTTCGTAACACAAACGGTTTAGCCTCAGGAATTTTAAAAATCGAGAATTTTAAAAATAGCTAATTTTAGTAGTAGGTTTCAAATTCTCCTTAAACTCGTTTCAATCATGTAGATAGCTTGCTTTCTGTGTAAAATTCATATTAAGAAGTTCTTAACACAAACGGTTTAGCCTCAGGAATTTTAAAAATCGAGAATTTTAAAAATAGCCAAATTTAGTAGTAGGTTTTAAATTCTTCTTAAACACGTTTCAATCATGTAGATGGCTTGCTTTCTGTCTAAAAAGCACATTTAGAAATTCCTGGCACAAATGGTTTAGCCCCAGGAATTTTAAAAATCGAGATTTTAAAAATAGCTAATTTTAGTAGTAGGTTTCAAATTCTCCTTAAACTCGTTTCAATCACGTAGATAGCTTGCTTTCTGTGTAAAATTCATATTAAGAAGTTCGTAACACAACCGGTTTAGCCTCAGGAATTTTAAAAATCGTGAATTTTAAAAATAGCTAAATATAGTGGTAGGGTTTAAATTCTACTTATGCTGGTATCAATCATGTAGATGGCTTGCTTTCTGTCTAAAAAGCACATTTAGAAGTTCGTAACACAAACGGTTTAGCCTCAGGAATTTTAAAAATCGAGAATTTTAAAAATAGCTAATTTTAGTAGTAGGTTTCAAATTCTCCTTAAACTCGTTTCAATTATGTAGATAGCTTGCTTTCTGTGTAAAACGCATATTAAGAAGTTCGTAACACAAACGGTTTAGCCTCAGGAATTTTAAAAATCGAGAATTTTAAAAATAGCTAAATTTATTAGTAGGGTTAAAATTCTACTTATGCTGGTTTCAATCATGTAGATGACATGCTTTCTGCCTAAAAAGCACATTTAGAAGTTCGTAACACAAACGGTTTAGCCTTGGGAATTTTAAAAGTCAAGAATTTTAAAAATAGCTAAATTTAGTAGTAGGGTTTAAATTCTACTTATGCTGGTATCAATCATGTAGATGGCTTGCTTTCTGCCTAAAAAGCACATTTAGAAGTTCGTAACACAAACGGTTTAGCCTCAGGAATTTTAAGAATCGAGAATTTGAAAAATAGCTAAATTTAGTAGTGGGTTTTAAATTCTACTTAAACTCGTTTCAATCATGTAGATGGCTTGCTTTCTGTCTAAAAAGCACATTTAGAAGTTCGTAGCACAAACGGTTTAGCCCCAGGAATTTTAAAAATCGAGAATTTTAAAAATAGCTAATTTTAGTAGTAGGGTTTAAATTCTACTTATGCTGGTATTAATCACGTAGATGGCTTGTTTTCTGCCTAAAAAGCTCATGTAGAAGTTCGTAACACAAACGGTTTAGCCTCAGGAATTTTAAAAATCGAGAATTTTAAAAATAGCTAATTTTAGTAGTAGGTTTCAAATTCTCCTTAAACTCGTTTCAATTATGTAGATAGCTTGCTTTCTGTGTAAAACGCATATTAAGAAGTTCGTAACACAAACGGTTTAGCCTCAGGAATTTTAAAAATCGAGAATTTTAAAAATAGCTAAATTTATTAGTAGGGTTAAAATTCTACTTATGCTGGTTTCAATCATGTAGATGGCATGCTTTCTGCCTAAAAAGCACATTTAGAAGTTCGTAACACAAACGGTTTAGCCTTGGGAATTTTAAAAGTCAAGAATTTTAAAAATAGCTAAATTTAGTAGTAGGGTTTAAATTCTACTTATGCTGGTATCAATCATGTAGATGGCTTGCTTTCTGCCTAAAAAGCACATTTAGAAGTTCGTAACACAAACGGTTTAGCCTCAGGAATTTTAAGAATCGAGAATTTGAAAAATAGCTAAATTTAGTAGTTGGTTTTGAATTCTTCTTAAACTCGTTTCAATCATGTAGCTAGCTTGCTTTCTATCTAAAAAGCACATTTAGAAGTTCGTAACACAAACGGTTTAGCCTCAGGAATTTTAAAAATCGAGAATTTTAAAAATAGCCAAATTTAGTAGTAGATTTTAAATTCTTCTTAAACTCGTTTCAATCATGTAGTTGGCTTGCTTTCTATCTAAAAAGCACATTTAGAAGTTCGTAACACTAACGGTTTAGCATCAGGAATTTTAAAAGTCAAGAATTTTAAAAATAGCTAATTTTAGTAGTAGGTTTTAAATTCTCCTTAAACTCGTTTCAATCATGTAGATAGCTTGCTTTCTGTGTAAAATTCATATTAAGAAGTTCGTAACACAAACCGTTTAGCCTCGGGAATTTTAAAAATCGTGAATTTTAAAAATAGCTAAATTTAGTAGTAGGGTTTAAATTCTACTTATGCTCGTATCAATCATGTAGATGGCTTGATTTCTGCCTAAAAAGCACATTTCGAAGTTCGTAACACAAACGGTTTAGCCTCAGGAATTTTAAAAATCAAGAATTTTAAAAATAGCT
This sequence comes from Melanotus villosus, assembly GCA_963082815.1. Lineage (NCBI taxonomy): Eukaryota > Metazoa > Arthropoda > Insecta > Coleoptera > Elateridae > Melanotus > Melanotus villosus. Next base: position 33,606,021 of record OY720419.1, on the reverse strand, counting down.
AATTTTAGTAGTAGGTTTCAAATTCTCCTTAAACTCGTTTCAATCATGTAGATAGCTTGCTTTCTGTGTAAAATTCATATTAAGAAGTTCGTAACACAAACGGTTTAGCCTCAGGAATTTTAAAAATCGTGAATTTTAAAAATAGCTAAATTTAGTAGTAGGGTTTAAATTCTACTTATGCTGGTATCAATCATGTAGATGGCTTGCTTTCTGTCTAAAAAGCACATTTAGAAATTCCTGGCACAAATGGTTTAGCCCCAGGAATTTTAAAAATCGAGAATTTTAAAAATAGCTAATTTTAGTAGTAGGTTTTAAATTCTTTTTAAACTCGCTTCAATCATGTAGATAGCTTGCTTTCTGTGTAAAACGCATATTAAGAAGTTCGTAACACAAACGGTTTAGCCTCAGGAATTTTAAAAATCGAGAATTTTAAAAATAGCTAAATTTATTAGTAGGTTTAAATTCTACTTTTGCTGGTTTCAATCATGTAGATGGCATGCTTTCTGCCTAAAAAGCACATTTAGAAGTTCGTAACTCAAACGGTTTAGCCTCGGGAATTTTAAAAGTCAAGAATTTTAGAAATAGCTAAATTTAGTAGTAGGGTTTAAATTCTACTTATGCTGGTATCAATCATGTAGATGGCTTGCTTTCTGCCTAAAAAGCACATTTAGAAGTTCGTAACACAAACGGTTTAGCCTCAGTAATTTTAAAAATCGAGAATTTTAAAAATAGCTAAATTTAGTAGTTGGTTTTAAATTCTTCTTAAACTCGTTTCAATCATGTAGCTAGCTTGCTTTCTATATAAAAAGCACATTTAGAAGTTCGTAACACAAACGGTTTAGCCTCAGGAATTTTAAAAATCGTGAATTTTAAAAATAGCTAAATTTAGTAGTAGGGTTTAAATTCTACTTATGCTGGTATCAATCATGTAGATGGCTTGATTTCTGCCTAAAAAGCACATTTAGAAGTTCGTAACACAAACGGTTTAGCCCCAGGAATTTTAAAAATCGAGGATTTTAAAAATAGCTAATTTTAGTAGTAGGTTTTAAATTCTTTTTAAACTCGTTTCAATCATGTAGATAGCTTGCTTTGTGTGTAAAACGCATATTAAGAAGTTCGTAACACAAACGGTTTAGCCTCAGGAATTTTAAGAATCGAGAATTTGAAAAATAGCTAAATTTAGTAGTGGGTTTTAAATTCTACTTAAACTCGTTTCAATGATGTAGATGGCTTGCTTTCTGTCTAAAAAGCACATTCAGAAGTTCGTAGCACAAACGGTTTAGCCCCAGGAACTTTAAAAATCGAGAATTTTAAAAATAGCTAAATTTAGTAGTAGGGTTTAAATTCTACTTATGCTGGTATCAATCATGTAGATGGCTTGCTTTCTGTCTAAAAAGCACATTCAGAAGTTCGTAACACAAACGGTTTAGCCTCAGGAATTTTAAAAATCGAGAACTTTAAAAATAGCTAAATTTAGTAGTAGGTTTTAAATTCTTCTTAAACTCGTTTCAATCATGTAGCTAGCTTGCTTTCTATCTAAAAAGCACATTTAGAAATTCGTAACACAAACGGTTTAACCGCAGGAATTTTAAAAATCGTAAATTTTAAAAATAGCTAAATTTAGTAGTAGGGTTTAAATTCTACTTATGCTGGTATCAATCATGTAGATGGCTTGATTTCTGCCTAAAAAGCACATTTAGAAGTTCGTAACACAAACGGTTTAGCATCAGGAATTTTAAAAGTCAAGAACTTTAGAAATAGCTAAATTTAGTAGTAGGGTTTAAATTCTACTTATGCTGGTATCAATCATGTAGATGGCTTGCTTTCTGCCTAAAAAGCACATTTAGAAGTTCGTAACACAAACGGTTTAGCCTCAGGAATTTTAAAAATCGAGAATTTTAAAAATAGCTAAATTTAGTAGTTGGTTTTAAATTCTTCTTAAACTCGTTTCAATCATGTAGCTAGCTTGCTTTCTATATAAAAAGCACATTTAGAAGTTCGTAACACAAACGGTTTAGCCTCAGGAATTTTAAAAATCGAGAATTTTAAAAATAGCCAAATTTAGTAGTAGATTTTAAATTCTTCTTAAACTCGTTTCAATCATGTAGTTGGCTTGCTTTCTATCTAAAAAGCACATTTAGAAGTTCGTAACACTAACGGTTTAGCATCAGGAATTTTAAAAGTCAAGAATTTTAAAAATAGCTAATTTTAGTAGTAGGTTTCAAATTCTCCTTAAACTCGTTTCAATCATGTAGATAGCTTGCTTTCTGTGTAAAATTCATATTAAGAAGTTCGTAACACAAACGGTTTAGCCTCAGGAATTTTAAAAATCGAGAATTTTAAAAATAGCCAAATTTAGTAGTAGGTTTTAAATTCTTCTTAAACACGTTTCAATCATGTAGATGGCTTGCTTTCTGTCTAAAAAGCACATTTAGAAATTCCTGGCACAAATGGTTTAGCCCCAGGAATTTTAAAAATCGATAATTTTAAAAATAGCTAATTTTAGTAGTAGGTTTTAAATTCTTTTTAAACTCGTTTCAATCATGTAGCTAGCTTGCTTTCTATCTAAAAAGCACATTTCGAAGTTCGTAAAACAAACGGTATAGCCTCAGGAATTTTAAAAATCGAGAATTTTAAAAATAGCTAATTTTAGTAGTAGGTTTCAAATTCTCCTTAAACTTGTTTCAATCATGTAGATAGCTTGCTTTCTGTGTAAAATTCATATTAAGAAGTTCGTAACACAAACGGTTTAGCCTCAGGAATTTTAAAAATCGAGAATTTTAAAAATAGCTAATTTTAGTAGTAGGTTTCAAATTCTCCTTAAACTCGTTTCAATCATGTAGATAGCTTGCTTTCTGTGTAAAATTCATATTAAGAAGTTCTTAACACAAACGGTTTAGCCTCAGGAATTTTAAAAATCGAGAATTTTAAAAATAGCCAAATTTAGTAGTAGGTTTTAAATTCTTCTTAAACACGTTTCAATCATGTAGATGGCTTGCTTTCTGTCTAAAAAGCACATTTAGAAATTCCTGGCACAAATGGTTTAGCCCCAGGAATTTTAAAAATCGAGATTTTAAAAATAGCTAATTTTAGTAGTAGGTTTCAAATTCTCCTTAAACTCGTTTCAATCACGTAGATAGCTTGCTTTCTGTGTAAAATTCATATTAAGAAGTTCGTAACACAACCGGTTTAGCCTCAGGAATTTTAAAAATCGTGAATTTTAAAAATAGCTAAATATAGTGGTAGGGTTTAAATTCTACTTATGCTGGTATCAATCATGTAGATGGCTTGCTTTCTGTCTAAAAAGCACATTTAGAAGTTCGTAACACAAACGGTTTAGCCTCAGGAATTTTAAAAATCGAGAATTTTAAAAATAGCTAATTTTAGTAGTAGGTTTCAAATTCTCCTTAAACTCGTTTCAATTATGTAGATAGCTTGCTTTCTGTGTAAAACGCATATTAAGAAGTTCGTAACACAAACGGTTTAGCCTCAGGAATTTTAAAAATCGAGAATTTTAAAAATAGCTAAATTTATTAGTAGGGTTAAAATTCTACTTATGCTGGTTTCAATCATGTAGATGACATGCTTTCTGCCTAAAAAGCACATTTAGAAGTTCGTAACACAAACGGTTTAGCCTTGGGAATTTTAAAAGTCAAGAATTTTAAAAATAGCTAAATTTAGTAGTAGGGTTTAAATTCTACTTATGCTGGTATCAATCATGTAGATGGCTTGCTTTCTGCCTAAAAAGCACATTTAGAAGTTCGTAACACAAACGGTTTAGCCTCAGGAATTTTAAGAATCGAGAATTTGAAAAATAGCTAAATTTAGTAGTGGGTTTTAAATTCTACTTAAACTCGTTTCAATCATGTAGATGGCTTGCTTTCTGTCTAAAAAGCACATTTAGAAGTTCGTAGCACAAACGGTTTAGCCCCAGGAATTTTAAAAATCGAGAATTTTAAAAATAGCTAATTTTAGTAGTAGGGTTTAAATTCTACTTATGCTGGTATTAATCACGTAGATGGCTTGTTTTCTGCCTAAAAAGCTCATGTAGAAGTTCGTAACACAAACGGTTTAGCCTCAGGAATTTTAAAAATCGAGAATTTTAAAAATAGCTAATTTTAGTAGTAGGTTTCAAATTCTCCTTAAACTCGTTTCAATTATGTAGATAGCTTGCTTTCTGTGTAAAACGCATATTAAGAAGTTCGTAACACAAACGGTTTAGCCTCAGGAATTTTAAAAATCGAGAATTTTAAAAATAGCTAAATTTATTAGTAGGGTTAAAATTCTACTTATGCTGGTTTCAATCATGTAGATGGCATGCTTTCTGCCTAAAAAGCACATTTAGAAGTTCGTAACACAAACGGTTTAGCCTTGGGAATTTTAAAAATCGAGAATTTTAAAAATAGCCAAATTTAGTAGTAGATTTTAAATTCTTCTTAAACTCGTTTCAATCATGTAGTTGGCTTGCTTTCTATCTAAAAAGCACATTTAGAACTTCGTAACACTAACGGTTTAGCATCAGGAATTTTAAAAGTCAAGAATTTTAAAAATAGCTAATTTTAGTAGTAGGTTTTAAATTCTCCTTAAACTCGTTTCAATCATGTAGATAGCTTGCTTTCTGTGTAAAATTCATATTAAGAAGTTCGTAACACAAACCGTTTAGCCTCGGGAATTTTAAAAATCGTGAATTTTAAAAATAGCTAAATTTAGTAGTAGGGTTTAAATTCTACTTATGCTCGTATCAATCATGTAGATGGCTTGATTTCTGCCTAAAAAGCACATTTAGAAGTTCGTAACACAAACGGTTTAGCCTCAGGAATTTTAAAAATCGAGAATTTTAAAAATAGCTAAATTTAGTAGTAGATTTTAAATTCTTCTTAAACTCGTTTCAATCATGTAGCTAGCTTGCTTTCTATCTAAAAAGCACATTTAGAAGTTCGTAACACAAACGGTTTAGCCTCAGGAATTTTAAAAATCGAGAACTTTAAAAATAGCTAAATTTAGTAGTAGGTTTTAAATTCTTCTTAAACTCGTTTCAATCATGTAGCTAGCTTGCTTTCTATCTAAAAAGCACATTTAGAAGTTCGTAACACAAACGGTTTAGCCGCAGGAATTTTAAAAATCGTAAATTTTAAAAATAGCTAAATTTAGTAGTAGGATTTAAATTCTACTTATGCTGGTATCAATCATGTAGATGGCTTGATTTCTGCCTAAAAAGCACATTTAGAAGTTCGTAACACAAACGGTTTAGCATCAGGAATTTTAAAAGTCAAAACTTTAGAAATAGCTAAATTTAGTAGTAGATTTTAAATTCTTCTTAAACTCGTTTCAATCATGTAGCTAGCTTGCTTTCTATCTAAAAAGCACATTTAGAAGTTCGTAACACAAACGGTTTAGCCTCAGGAATTTTAAAAATCGAGAACTTTAAAAATAGCTAAATTTAGTAGTAGATTTTAAATTCTTCTTAAACTCGTTTCAATCATGTAGCTAGCTTGCTTTCTATCTAAAAAGCACATTTAGAAGTTCGTAACACAAACGGTTTAGCCTCAGGAATTTTAAAAATCGAGAACTTTAAAAATAGCTAAATTTAGTAGTAGGTTTTAAATTCTTCTTAAACTCGTTTCAATCATGTAGCTGGCTTGCTCTCTATCTAAAAAGCACATTTAGAAGTTCGTAACACAAACGGTTTAGCCGCAGGAATTTTAAAAATCGTAAATTTTAAAAATAGCTAAATTTAGTAGTAGGGTTTAAATTCTACTTATGCTCGTATCAATCATGTAGATGGCTTGATTTCTGCCTAAAAAGCACATTTAGAAGTTCGTAACACAAACGGTTTAGCCTCAGGAATTTTAAAAATCGAGAATTTTAAAAATAGCTAAATTTAGTAGTAGATTTTAAATTCTTCTTAAACTCGTTTCAATCATGTAGCTAGCTTGCTTTCTATCTAAAAAGCACATTTAGAAGTTCGTAACACAAACGGTTTAGCCTCAGGAATTTTAAAAATCGAGAACTTTAAAAATAGCTAAATTTAGTAGTAGGTTTTAAATTCTTCTTAAACTCGTTTCAATCATGTAGCTAGCTTGCTTTCTATCTAAAAAGCACATTTAGAAGTTCGTAACACAAACGGTTTAGCCGCAGGAATTTTAAAAATCGTAAATTTTAAAAATAGCTAAATTTAGTAGTAGGATTTAAATTCTACTTATGCTGGTATCAATCATGTAGATGGCATGCTTTCTGCCTAAAAAGCACATTTAGAAGTTCTTAACTCAAACGGTTTAGCCTCGGGAATTTTAAAAGTCAAGAATTTTAGAAATAGCTAAATTTAGTAGTAGGGTTTAAATTCTACTTATGCTGGTATCAATCATGTAGATGGCTTGCTTTCTGCCTAAAAAGCACATTTAGAAGTTCGTAACACAAACGGTTTAGCCTCAGTAATTTTAAAAATCGAGAATTTTAAAAATAGCTAAATTTAGTAGTTGGTTTTAAATTCTTCTTAAACTCGTTTCAATCATGTAGCTAGCTTGCTTTCTGTATAAAAAGCACATTTAGAAGTTCGTAACACAAACGGTTTAGCCTCAGGAATTTTAAAAATCGTGAATTTTAAAAATAGCTAAATTTAGTAGTAGGGTTTAAATTCTACTTATGCTGGTATCAATCATGTAGATGGCTTGATTTCTGCCTAAAAAGCACATTTAGAAGTTCGTAACACAAACGGTTTAGCCCCAGGAATTTTAAAAATCGAGGATTTTAAAAATAGCTAATTTTAGTAGTAGGTTTTAAATTCTTTTTAAACTCGTTTCAATCATGTAGATAGCTTGCTTTGTGTGTAAAACGCATATTAAGAAGTTCGTAACACAAACGGTTTAGCCTCAGAAATTTTAAGAATCGAGAATTTGAAAAATAGCTAAATTTAGTAGTGGGTTTTAAATTCTACTTAAACTCGTTTCAATGATGTAGATGGCTTGCTTTCTGTCTAAAAAGCACATTCAGAAGTTCGTAGCACAAACGGTTTAGCCCCAGGAACTTTAAAAATCGAGAATTTTAAAAATAGCTAAATTTAGTAGTAGGGTTTAAATTCTACTTATGCTGGTATCAATCATGTAGATGGCTTGCTTTCTGTCTAAAAAGCACATTCAGAAGTTCGTAACACAAACGGTTTAGCCTCAGGAATTTTAAAAATCGAGAACTTTAAAAATAGCTAAATTTAGTAGTAGGTTTTAAATTCTTCTTAAACTCGTTTCAATCATGTAGCTAGCTTGCTTTCTATCTAAAAAGCACATTTAGAAATTCGTAACACAAACGGTTTAGCCGCAGGAATTTTAAAAATCGTAAATTTTAAAAATAGCTAAATTTAGTAGTAGGGTTTAAATTCTACTTATGCTGGTATCAATCATGTAGATGGCTTGATTTCTGCCTTAAAAGCACATTTAGAAGTTCGTAACACAAACGGTTTAGCATCAGGAATTTTAAAAGTCAAGAACTTTAGAAATAGCTAAATTTAGTAGTAGGGTTTAAATTCTACTTATGCTGGTATCAATCATGTAGATGGCTTGCTTTCTGCCCAAAAAGCACATTTAGAAGTTCGTAACACAAACGGTTTAGCCTCAGGAATTTTAAAAATCGAGAATTTTAAAAATAGCTAAATTTAGTAGTTGGTTTTAAATTCTTCTTAAACTCGTTTCAATCATGTAGCTAGCTTGCTTTCTATATAAAAAGCACATTTAGAAGTTCGTAACACAAACGGTTTAGCCTCAGGAATTTTAAAAATCGAGAATTTTAAAAATAGCCAAATTTAGTAGTAGATTTTAAATTCTTCTTAAACTCGTTTCAATCATGTAGTTGGCTTGCTTTCTATCTAAAAAGCACATTTAGAAGTTCGTAACACTAACGGTTTAGCATCAGGAATTTTAAAAGTCAAGAATTTTAAAAATAGCTAATTTTAGTAGTAGGTTTCAAATTCTCCTTAAACTCGTTTCAATCATGTAGATAGCTTGCTTTCTGTGTAAAATTCATATTAAGAAGTTCGTAACACAAACGGTTTAGCCTCAGGAATTTTAAAAATCGAGAATTTTAAAAATAGCCTAATTTAGTAGTAGGTTTTAAATTCTTCTTAAACACGTTTCAATCATGTAGATGGCTTGCTTTCTGTCTAAAAAGCACATTTAGAAATTCCTGGCACAAATGGTTTAGCCCCAGGAATTTTAAAAATCGATAATTTTAAAAATAGCTAATTTTAGTAGTAGGTTTTAAATTCTTTTTAAACTCGTTTCAATCATGTAGCTAGCTTGCTTTCTATCTAAAAAGCACATTTCGAAGTTCGTAAAACAAACGGTATAGCCTCAGGAATTTTAAAAATCGAGAATTTTAAAAATAGCTAATTTTAGTAGTAGGTTTCAAATTCTCCTTAAACTTGTTTCAATCATGTAGATAGCTTGCTTTCTGTGTAAAATTCATATTAAGAAGTTCGTAACACAAACGGTTTAGCCTCAGGAATTTTAAAAATCGTGAATTTTAAAAATAGCTAAATTTAGTAGTAGGGTTTAAATTCTACTTATGCTGGTATCAATCATGTAGATGGCTTGATTTCTGCCTAAAAAGCACATTTAGAAGTTCGTAACACAAACGGTTTAGCCTCAGGAATTTTAAAAATCGAGAATTTTAAAAATCGAGAATTTTAAAAATAGCCAAATTTAGTAGTAGATTTTAAATTCTTCTTAAACTCGTTTCAATCATGTAGTTGGCTTGCTTTCTATCTAAAAAGCACATTTAGAACTTCGTAACACTAACGGTTTAGCATCAGGAATTTTAAAAGTCAAGAATTTTAAAAATAGCTAATTTTAGTAGTAGGTTTTAAATTCTCCTTAAACTCGTTTCAATCATGTAGATAGCTTGCTTTCTGTGTAAAATTCATATTAAGAAGTTCGTAACACAAACCGTTTAGCCTCGGGAATTTTAAAAATCGTGAATTTTAAAAATAGCTAAATTTAGTAGTAGGGTTTAAATTCTACTTATGCTCGTATCAATCATGTAGATGGCTTGATTTCTGCCTAAAAAGCACATTTAGAAGTTCGTAACACAAACGGTTTAGCCTCAGGAATTTTAAAAATCGAGAATTTTAAAAATAGCTAAATTTAGTAGTAGATTTTAAATTCTTCTTAAACTCGTTTCAATCATGTAGCTAGCTTGCTTTCTATCTAAAAAGCACATTTAGAAGTTCGTAACACAAACGGTTTAGCCTCAGGAATTTTAAAAATCGAGAACTTTAAAAATAGCTAAATTTAGTAGTAGGTTTTAAATTCTTCTTAAACTCGTTTCAATCATGTAGCTAGCTTGCTTTCTATCTAAAAAGCACATTTAGAAGTTCGTAACACAAACGGTTTAGCCGCAGGAATTTTAAAAATCGTAAATTTTAAAAATAGCTAAATTTAGTAGTAGGATTTAAATTCTACTTATGCTGGTATCAATCATGTAGATGGCTTGATTTTTGCCTAAAAAGCACATTTAGAAGTTCGTAACACAAACGGTTTAGCATCAGGAATTTTAAAAGTCAAAACTTTAGAAATAGCTAAATTTAGTAGTAGATTTTAAATTCTTCTTAAACTCGTTTCAATCATGTAGCTAGCTTGCTTTCTATCTAAAAAGCACATTTAGAAGTTCGTAACACAAACGGTTTAGCCTCAGGAATTTTAAAAATCGAGAACTTTAAAAATAGCTAAATTTAGTAGTAGATTTTAAATTCTTCTTAAACTCGTTTCAATCATGTAGCTAGCTTGCTTTCTATCTAAAAAGCACATTTAGAAGTTCGTAACACAAACGGTTTAGCCTCAGGAATTTTAAAAATCGAGAACTTTAAAAATAGCTAAATTTAGTAGTAGGTTTTAAATTCTTCTTAAACTCGTTTCAATCATGTAGCTGGCTTGCTTTCTATCTAAAAAGCACATTTAGAAGTTCGTAACACAAACGGTTTAGCCGCAGGAATTTTAAAAATCGTAAATTTTAAAAATAGCTAAATTTAGTAGTAGGGTTTAAATTCTACTTATGCTCGTATCAATCATGTAGATGGCTTGATTTCTGCCTAAAAAGCACATTTAGAAGTTCGTAACACAAACGGTTTAGCCTCAGGAATTTTAAAAATCGAGAATTTTAAAAATAGCTAAATTTAGTAGTAGATTTTAAATTCTTCTTAAACTCGTTTCAATCATGTAGCTAGCTTGCTTTCTATCTAAAAAGCACATTTAGAAGTTCGTAACACAAACGGTTTAGCCTCAGGAATTTTAAAAATCGAGAACTTTAAAAATAGCTAAATTTAGTAGTAGGTTTTAAATTCTTCTTAAACTCGTTTCAATCATGTAGCTAGCTTGCTTTCTATCTAAAAAGCACATTTAGAAGTTCGTAACACAAACGGTTTAGCCGCAGGAATTTTAAAAATCGTAAATTTTAAAAATAGCTAAATTTAGTAGTAGGATTTAAATTCTACTTATGCTGGTATCAATCATGTAGATGGCATGCTTTCTGCCTAAAAAGCACATTTAGAAGTTCTTAACTCAAACGGTTTAGCCTCGGGAATTTTAAAAGTCAAGAATTTTAGAAATAGCTAAATTTAGTAGTAGGGTTTAAATTCTACTTATGCTGGTATCAATCATGTAGATGGCTTGCTTTCTGCCTAAAAAGCACATTTAGAAGTTCGTAACACAAACGGTTTAGCCTCAGTAATTTTAAAAATCGAGAATTTTAAAAATAGCTAAATTTAGTAGTTGGTTTTAAATTCTTCTTAAACTCGTTTCAATCATGTAGCTAGCTTGCTTTCTATATAAAAAGCACATTTAGAAGTTCGTAACACAAACGGTTTAGCCTCAGGAATTTTAAAAATCGTGAATTTTAAAAATAGCTAAATTTAGTAGTAGGGTTTAAATTCTACTTATGCTGGTATCAATCATGTAGATGGCTTGATTTCTGCCTAAAAAGCACATTTAGAAGTTCGTAACACAAACGGTTTAGCCCCAGGAATTTTAAAAATCGAGGATTTTAAAAATAGCTAATTTTAGTAGTAGGTTTTAAATTCTTTTTAAACTCGTTTCAATCATGTAGATAGCTTGCTTTGTGTGTAAAACGCATATTAAGAAGTTCGTAACACAAACGGTTTAGCCTCAGAAATTTTAAGAATCGAGAATTTGAAAAATAGCTAAATTTAGTAGTGGGTTTTAAATTCTACTTAAACTCGTTTCAATGATGTAGATGGCTTGCTTTCTGTCTAAAAAGCACATTCAGAAGTTCGTAGCACAAACGGTTTAGCCCCAGGAACTTTAAAAATCGAGAATTTTAAAAATAGCTAAATTTAGTAGTAGGGTTTAAATTCTACTTATGCTGGTATCAATCATGTAGATGGCTTGCTTTCTGTCTAAAAAGCACATTCAGAAGTTCGTAACACAAACGGTTTAGCCTCAGGAATTTTAAAAATCGAGAACTTTAAAAATAGCTAAATTTAGTAGTAGGTTTTAAATTCTTCTTAAACTCGTTTCAATCATGTAGCTAGCTTGCTTTCTATCTAAAAAGCACATTTAGAAATTCGTAACACAAACGGTTTAGCCGCAGGAATTTTAAAAATCGTAAATTTTAAAAATAGCTAAATTTAGTAGTAGGGTTTAAATTCTACTTATGCTGGTATCAATCATGTAGATGGCTTGATTTCTGCCTTAAAAGCACATTTAGAAGTTCGTAACACAAACGGTTTAGCATCAGGAATTTTAAAAGTCAAGAACTTTAGAAATAGCTAAATTTAGTAGTAGGGTTTAAATTCTACTTATGCTGGTATCAATCATGTAGATGGCTTGCTTTCTGCCCAAAAAGCACATTTAGAAGTTCGTAACACAAACGGTTTAGCCTCAGGAATTTTAAAAATCGAGAATTTTAAAAATAGCTAAATTTAGTAGTTGGTTTTAAATTCTTCTTAAACTCGTTTCAATCATGTAGCTAGCTTGCTTTCTATATAAAAAGCACATTTAGAAGTTCGTAACACAAACGGTTTAGCCTCAGGAATTTTAAAAATCGAGAATTTTAAAAATAGCCAAATTTAGTAGTAGATTTTAAATTCTTCTTAAACTCGTTTCAATCATGTAGTTGGCTTGCTTTCTATCTAAAAAGCACATTTAGAAGTTCGTAACACTAACGGTTTAGCATCAGGAATTTTAAAAGTCAAGAATTTTAAAAATAGCTAATTTTAGTAGTAGGTTTCAAATTCTCCTTAAACTCGTTTCAATCATGTAGATAGCTTGCTTTCTGTGTAAAATTCATATTAAGAAGTTCGTAACACAAACGGTTTAGCCTCAGGAATTTTAAAAATCGAGAATTTTAAAAATAGCCAAATTTAGTAGTAGGTTTTAAATTCTTCTTAAACACGTTTCAATCATGTAGATGGCTTGCTTTCTGTCTAAAAAGCACATTTAGAAATTCCTGGCACAAATGGTTTAGCCCCAGGAATTTTAAAAATCGATAATTTTAAAAATAGCTAATTTTAGTAGTAGGTTTTAAATTCTTTTTAAACTCGTTTCAATCATGTAGCTAGCTTGCTTTCTATCTAAAAAGCACATTTCGAAGTTCGTAAAACAAACGGTATAGCCTCAGGAATTTTAAAAATCGAGAATTTTAAAAATAGCTAATTTTAGTAGTAGGTTTCAAATTCTCCTTAAACTTGTTTCAATCATGTAGATAGCTTGCTTTCTGTGTAAAATTCATATTAAGAAGTTCGTAACACAAACGGTTTAGCCTCAGGAATTTTAAAAATCGTGAATTTTAAAAATAGCTAAATTTAGTAGTAGGGTTTAAATTCTACTTATGCTGGTATCAATCATGTAGATGGCTTGATTTCTGCCTAAAAAGCACATTTAGAAGTTCGTAACACAAACGGTTTAGCCTCAGGAATTTTAAAAATCGAGAATTTTAAAAATAGCTAATTTTAGTAGTAGGTTTTAAATTCTTTTTAAACTCGTTTCAATTATGTAGATAGCTTGCTTTCTGTGTAAAACGCATATTAAGAAGTTCGTAACACAAACGGTTTAGCCTCAGGAATTTTAAAAATCGAGAATTTTAAAAATAGCTAAATTTATTAGTAGGTTTAAATTCTACTTATGCTGGTTTCAATCATGTAGATGGCATGCTTTCTGCCTAAAAAGCACATTTAGAAGTTCGTAACACAAACGGTTTAGCCTCAGGAATTTTAAAAATCGAGAATTTTAAAAATAGCTAATTTTAGTAGTAGGTTTCAAATTCTCCTTAAACTCGTTTCAATCATGTAGATAGCTTGCTTTCTGTGTAAAATTCATATTAAGAAGTTCTTAACACAAACGGTTTAGCCTCAGGAATTTTAAAAATCGAGAATTTTAAAAATAGCCAAATTTAGTAGTAGGTTTTAAATTCTTCTTAAACACGTTTCAATCATGTAGATGGCTTGCTTTCTGTCTAAAAAGCACATTTAGAAATTCCTGGCACAAATGGTTTAGCCCCAGGAATTTTAAAAATCGAGAATTTTAAAAATAGCTAATTTTAGTAGTAGGTTTCAAATTCTCCTTAAACTCGTTTCAATCACGTAGATAGCTTGCTTTCTGTGTAAAATTCATATTAAGAAGTTCGTAACACAACCGGTTTAGCCTCAGGAATTTTAAAAATCGTGAATTTTAAAAATAGCTAAATTTAGTAGTAGGGTTTAAATTCTACTTATGCTGGTATCAATCATGTAGATGGCTTGCTTTCTGTCTAAAAAGAACATTTAGAAGTTCGTAACACAAACGGTTTAGCCTCAGGAATTTTAAAAATCGAGAATTTTAAAAATAGCTAATTTTAGTAGTAGGTTTCAAATTCTCCTTAAACTCGTTTCAATTATGTAGATAGCTTGCTTTCTGTGTAAAATTCATATTAAGAAGTTCGTAACACAAACGGTTTAGCCTCAGGAATTTTAAAAATCGTGAATTTTAAAAATAGCTAAATTTAGTAGTAGGGTTTAAATTCTACTTATGCTGGTATCAATCATGTAGATGGCTTGATTTCTGCCTAAAAAGCACATTTAGAAGTTCGTAACACAAACGGTTTAGCCTCAGGAATTTTAAAAATCGAGAATTTTAAAAATAGCTAATTTTAGTAGTAGGTTTTAAATTCTTTTTAAACTCGTTTCAATCATGTAGATAGCTTGCTTTCTGTGTAAAACGCATATTAAGAAGTTCGTAACACAAACGGTTTAGCCTCAGGAATTTTAAAAATCGAGAATTTTAAAAATAGCTAAATTTATTAGTAGGGTTAAAATTCTACTTATGCTGGTTTCAATCATGTAGATGGCATGCTTTCTGCCTAAAAAGCACATTTAGAAGTTCGTAACACAAACGGTTTAGCCTTGGGAATTTTAAAAGTCAAGAATTTTAAAAATAGCTAAATTTAGTAGTAGGGTTTAAATTCTACTTATGCTGGTATCAATCATGTAGATGGCTTGCTTTCTGCCTAAAAAGCACATTTAGAAGTTCGTAAGAATCGAGAATTTGAAAAATAGCTAAATTTAGTAGTGGGTTTTAAATTCTACTTAAACTCGTTTCAAACATGTAGATGGCTTGCTTTCTGTCTAAAAAGCACATTTAGAAGTTCGTAGCACAAACGGTTTAGCCCCTGGAATTTTAAAAATCGAGAATTTTAAAAATAGCTAATTTTAGTAGTAGGGTTTAAATTCTACTTATGCTGGTATTAATCACGTAGATGGCTTGTTTTCTGCCTAAAAAGCTCATGTAGAAGTTCGTAACACAAACGGTTTAGCCTCAGGAATTTTAAAAATCGAGAATTTTAAAAATAGCTAAATTTAGTAGTTGGTTTTGAATTCTTCTTAAACTCGTTTCAATCATGTAGCTAGCTTGCTTTCTATCTAAAAAGAACATTTAGAAGTTCGTAACACAAACGGTTTAGCCTCAGGAATTTTAAAAATCGAGAATTTTAAAAATAGCCAAATTTAGTAGTAGATTTTAAATTCTTCTTAAACTCGTTTCAATCATGTAGTTGGCTTGCTTTCTATCTAAAAAGCACATTTAGAAGTTCGTAACACTAACGGTTTAGCATCAGGAATTTTAAAAGTCAAGAATTTTAAAAATAGCTAATTTTAGTAGTAGGTTTTAAATTCTCCTTAAACTCGTTTCAATCATGTAGATAGCTTGCTTTCTGTGTAAAATTCATATTAAGAAGTTCGTAACACAAACCGTTTAGCCTCGGGAATTTTAAAAATCGTGAATTTTAAAAATAGCTAAATTTAGTAGCAGGGTTTAAATTCTACTTATGCTCGTATCAATCATGTAGATGGCTTGATTTCTGCCTAAAAAGCACATTTAGAAGTTCGTAACACAAACGGTTTAGCATCAGGAATTTTAAAAGTCAAGAACTTTAGAAATAGCTAAATTTAGTAGTAGGGTTTAAATTCTACTTATGCTGGTATCAATCATGTAGATGGCTTGCTTTCTGCCCAAAAAGCACATTTAGAAGTTCGTAACACAAACGGTTTAGCCTCAGGAATTTTAAAAATCGAGAATTTTAAAAATAGCCAAATTTAGTAGTAGGTTTTAAATTCTTCTTAAACACGTTTCAATCATGTAGATGGCTTGCTTTCTGTCTAAAAAGCACATTTAGAAATTCCTGGCACAAATGGTTTAGCCCCAGGAATTTTAAAAATCGATAATTTTAAAAATAGCTAATTTTAGTAGTAGGTTTTAAATTCTTTTTAAACTCGTTTCAATCATGTAGCTAGCTTGCTTTCTATCTAAAAAGCACATTTCGAAGTTCGTAAAACAAACGGTATAGCCTCAGGAATTTTAAAAATCGAGAATTTTAAAAATAGCTAATTTTAGTAGTAGGTTTCAAATTCTCCTTAAACTTGTTTCAATCATGTAGATAGCTTGCTTTCTGTGTAAAATTCATATTAAGAAGTTCGTAACACAAACGGTTTAGCCTCAGGAATTTTAAAAATCGTGAATTTTAAAAATAGCTAAATTTAGTAGTAGGGTTTAAATTCTACTTATGCTGGTATCAATCATGTAGATGGCTTGATTTCTGCCTAAAAAGCACATTTAGAAGTTCGTAACACAAACGGTTTAGCCTCAGGAATTTTAAAAATCGAGAATTTTAAAAATAGCTAATTTTAGTAGTAGGTTTTAAATTCTTTTTAAACTCGTTTCAATTATGTAGATAGCTTGCTTTCTGTGTATAACGCATATTAAGAAGTTCGTAACACAAACGGTTTAGCCTCAGGAATTTTAAAAATCGAGAATTTTAAAAATAGCTAAATTTATTAGTAGGTTTAAATTCTACTTATGCTGGTTTCAATCATGTAGATGGCATGCTTTCTGCCTAAAAAGCACATTTAGAAGTTCGTAACACAAACGGTTTAGCCTCAGGAATTTTAAAAATCGAGAATTTTAAAAATAGCTAATTTTAGTAGTAGGTTTCAAATTCTCCTTAAACTCGTTTCAATCATGTAGATAGCTTGCTTTCTGTGTAAAATTCATATTAAGAAGTTCTTAACACAAACGGTTTAGCCTCAGGAATTTTAAAAATCGAGAATTTTAAAAATAGCCAAATTTAGTAGTAGGTTTTAAATTCTTCTTAAACACGTTTCAATCATGTAGATGGCTTGCTTTCTGTCTAAAAAGCACATTTAGAAATTCCTGGCACAAATGGTTTAGCCCCAGGAATTTTAAAAATCGAGAATTTTAAAAATAGCTAATTTTAGTAGTAGGTTTCAAATTCTCCTTAAACTCGTTTCAATCACGTAGATAGCTTGCTTTCTGTGTAAAATTCATATTAAGAAGTTCGTAACACAACCGGTTTAGCCTCAGGAATTTTAAAAATCGTGAATTTTAAAAATAGCTAAATTTAGTAGTAGGGTTTAAATTCTACTTATGCTGGTATCAATCATGTAGATGGCTTGCTTTCTGTCTAAAAAGCACATTTAGAAGTTCGTAACACAAACGGTTTAGCCTCAGGAATTTTAAAAATCGAGAATTTTAAAAATAGCTAATTTTAGTAGTAGGTTTCAAATTCTCCTTAAACTCGTTTCAATTATGTAGATAGCTTGCTTTCTGTGTAAAATTCATATTAAGAAGTTCGTAACACAAACGGTTTAGCCTCAGGAATTTTAAAAATCGTGAATTTTAAAAATAGCTAAATTTAGTAGTAGGGTTTAAATTCTACTTATGCTGGTATCAATCATGTAGATGGCTTGATTTCTGCCTAAAAAGCACATTTAGAAGTTCGTAACACAAACGGTTTAGCCTCAGGAATTTTAAAAATCGAGAATTTTAAAAATAGCTAATTTTAGTAGTAGGTTTTAAATTCTTTTTAAACTCGTTTCAATCATGTAGATAGCTTGCTTTCTGTGTAAAACGCATATTAAGAAGTTCGTAACACAAACGGTTTAGCCTCAGGAATTTTAAAAATCGAGAATTTTAAAAATAGCTAAATTTATTAGTAGGGTTAAAATTCTACTTATGCTGGTTTCAATCATGTAGATGGCATGCTTTCTGCCTAAAAAGCACATTTAGAAGTTCGTAACACAAACGGTTTAGCCTTGGGAATTTTAAAAGTCAAGAATTTTAAAAATAGCTAAATTTAGTAGTAGGGTTTAAATTCTACTTATGCTGGTATCAATCATGTAGATGGCTTGCTTTCTGCCTAAAAAGCACATTTAGAAGTTCGTAAGAATCGAGAATTTGAAAAATAGCTAAATTTAGTAGTGGGTTTTAAATTCTACTTAAACTCGTTTCAAACATGTAGATGGCTTGCTTTCTGTCTAAAAAGCACATTTAGAAGTTCGTAGCACAAACGGTTTAGCCCCTGGAATTTTAAAAATCGAGAATTTTAAAAATAGCTAATTTTAGTAGTAGGGTTTAAATTCTACTTATGCTGGTATTAATCACGTAGATGGCTTGTTTTCTGCCTAAAAAGCTCATGTAGAAGTTCGTAACACAAACGGTTTAGCCTCAGGAATTTTAAAAATCGAGAATTTTAAAAATAGCTAAATTTAGTAGTTGGTTTTGAATTCTTCTTAAACTCGTTTCAATCATGTAGCTAGCTTGCTTTCTATCTAAAAAGAACATTTAGAAGTTCGTAACACAAACGGTTTAGCCTCAGGAATTTTAAAAATCGAGAATTTTAAAAATAGCCAAATTTAGTAGTAGATTTTAAATTCTTCTTAAACTCGTTTCAATCATGTAGTTGGCTTGCTTTCTATCTAAAAAGCACATTTAGAAGTTCGTAACACTAACGGTTTAGCATCAGGAATTTTAAAAGTCAAGAATTTTAAAAATAGCTAATTTTAGTAGTAGGTTTTAAATTCTCCTTAAACTCGTTTCAATCATGTAGATAGCTTGCTTTCTGTGTAAAATTCATATTAAGAAGTTCGTAACACAAACCGTTTAGCCTCGGGAATTTTAAAAATCGTGAATTTTAAAAATAGCTAAATTTAGTAGCAGGGTTTAAATTCTACTTATGCTCGTATCAATCATGTAGATGGCTTGATTTCTGCCTAAAAAGCACATTTAGAAGTTCGTAACACAAACGGTTTAGCATCAGGAATTTTAAAAGTCAAGAACTTTAGAAATAGCTAAATTTAGTAGTAGGGTTTAAATTCTACTTATGCTGGTATCAATCATGTAGATGGCTTGCTTTCTGCCCAAAAAGCACATTTAGAAGTTCGTAACACAAACGGTTTAGCCTCAGGAATTTTAAAAATCGAGAATTTTAAAAATAGCTAAATTTAGTAGTGGGTTTTAAATTCTACTTAAACTCGTTTCAATGATGTAGATGGCTTGCTTTCTGTCTAAAAAGCACATTCAGAAGTTCGTAGCACAAACGGTTTAGCCCCAGGAACTTTAAAAATCGAGAATTTTAAAAATAGCTAAATTTAGTAGTAGGGTTTAAATTCTACTTATGCTGGTATCAATCATGTAGATGGCTTGCTTTCTGTCTAAAAAGCACATTCAGAAGTTCGTAACACAAACGGTTTAGCCTCAGGAATTTTAAAAATCGAGAACTTTAAAAATAGCTAAATTTAGTAGTAGGTTTTAAATTCTTCTTAAACTCGTTTCAATCATGTAGCTAGCTTGCTTTCTATCTAAAAAGCACATTTAGAAATTCGTAACACAAACGGTTTAGCCGCAGGAATTTTAAAAATCGTAAATTTTAAAAATAGCTAAATTTAGTAGTAGGGTTTAAATTCTACTTATGCTGGTATCAATCATGTAGATGGCTTGATTTCTGCCTTAAAAGCACATTTAGAAGTTCGTAACACAAACGGTTTAGCATCAGGAATTTTAAAAGTCAAGAACTTTAGAAATAGCTAAATTTAGTAGTAGGGTTTAAATTCTACTTATGCTGGTATCAATCATGTAGATGGCTTGCTTTCTGCCCAAAAAGCACATTTAGAAGTTCGTAACACAAACGGTTTAGCCTCAGGAATTTTAAAAATCGAGAATTTTAAAAATAGCTAAATTTAGTAGTTGGTTTTAAATTCTTCTTAAACTCGTTTCAATCATGTAGCTAGCTTGCTTTCTATATAAAAAGCACATTTAGAAGTTCGTAACACAAACGGTTTAGCCTCAGGAATTTTAAAAATCGAGAATTTTAAAAATAGCCAAATTTAGTAGTAGATTTTAAATTCTTCTTAAACTCGTTTCAATCATGTAGCTGGCTTGCTTTCTATCTAAAAAGCACATTTAGAAGTTCGTAACACAAACGGTTTAGCCGCAGGAATTTTAAAAATCGTAAATTTTAAAAATAGCTAAATTTAGTAGTAGGGTTTAAATTCTACTTATGCTCGTATCAATCATGTAGATGGCTTGATTTCTGCCTAAAAAGCACATTTAGAAGTTCGTAACACAAACGGTTTAGCCTCAGGAATTTTAAAAATCGAGAATTTTAAAAATAGCTAAATTTAGTAGTAGATTTTAAATTCTTCTTAAACTCGTTTCAATCATGTAGCTAGCTTGCTTTCTATCTAAAAAGCACATTTAGAAGTTCGTAACACAAACGGTTTAGCCTCAGGAATTTTAAAAATCGAGAACTTTAAAAATAGCTAAATTTAGTAGTAGGTTTTAAATTCTTCTTAAACTCGTTTCAATCATGTAGCTAGCTTGCTTTCTATCTAAAAAGCACATTTAGAAGTTCGTAACACAAACGGTTTAGCCGCAGGAATTTTAAAAATCGTAAATTTTAAAAATAGCTAAATTTAGTAGTAGGATTTAAATTCTACTTATGCTGGTATCAATCATGTAGATGGCATGCTTTCTGCCTAAAAAGCACATTTAGAAGTTCTTAACTCAAACGGTTTAGCCTCGGGAATTTTAAAAGTCAAGAATTTTAGAAATAGCTAAATTTAGTAGTAGGGTTTAAATTCTACTTATGCTGGTATCAATCATGTAGATGGCTTGCTTTCTGCCTAAAAAGCACATTTAGAAGTTCGTAACACAAACGGTTTAGCCTCAGTAATTTTAAAAATCGAGAATTTTAAAAATAGCTAAATTTAGTAGTTGGTTTTAAATTCTTCTTAAACTCGTTTCAATCATGTAGCTAGCTTGCTTTCTATATAAAAAGCACATTTAGAAGTTCGTAACACAAACGGTTTAGCCTCAGGAATTTTAAAAATCGTGAATTTTAAAAATAGCTAAATTTAGTAGTAGGGTTTAAATTCTACTTATGCTGGTATCAATCATGTAGATGGCTTGATTTCTGCCTAAAAAGCACATTTAGAAGTTCGTAACACAAACGGTTTAGCCCCAGGAATTTTAAAAATCGAGGATTTTAAAAATAGCTAATTTTAGTAGTAGGTTTTAAATTCTTTTTAAACTCGTTTCAATCATGTAGATAGCTTGCTTTGTGTGTAAAACGCATATTAAGAAGTTCGTAACACAAACGGTTTAGCCTCAGAAATTTTAAGAATCGAGAATTTGAAAAATAGCTAAATTTAGTAGTGGGTTTTAAATTCTACTTAAACTCGTTTCAATGATGTAGATGGCTTGCTTTCTGTCTAAAAAGCACATTCAGAAGTTCGTAGCACAAACGGTTTAGCCCCAGGAACTTTAAAAATCGAGAATTTTAAAAATAGCTAAATTTAGTAGTAGGGTTTAAATTCTACTTATGCTGGTATCAATCATGTAGATGGCTTGCTTTCTGTCTAAAAAGCACATTCAGAAGTTCGTAACACAAACGGTTTAGCCTCAGGAATTTTAAAAATCGAGAACTTTAAAAATAGCTAAATTTAGTAGTAGGTTTTAAATTCTTCTTAAACTCGTTTCAATCATGTAGCTAGCTTGCTTTCTATCTAAAAAGCACATTTAGAAATTCGTAACACAAACGGTTTAGCCGCAGGAATTTTAAAAATCGTAAATTTTAAAAATAGCTAAATTTAGTAGTAGGGTTTAAATTCTACTTATGCTGGTATCAATCATGTAGATGGCTTGATTTCTGCCTTAAAAGCACATTTAGAAGTTCGTAACACAAACGGTTTAGCATCAGGAATTTTAAAAGTCAAGAACTTTAGAAATAGCTAAATTTAGTAGTAGGGTTTAAATTCTACTTATGCTGGTATCAATCATGTAGATGGCTTGCTTTCTGCCCAAAAAGCACATTTAGAAGTTCGTAACACAAACGGTTTAGCCTCAGGAATTTTAAAAATCGAGAATTTTAAAAATAGCTAAATTTAGTAGTTGGTTTTAAATTCTTCTTAAACTCGTTTCAATCATGTAGCTAGCTTGCTTTCTATATAAAAAGCACATTTAGAAGTTCGTAACACAAACGGTTTAGCCTCAGGAATTTTAAAAATCGAGAATTTTAAAAATAGCCAAATTTAGTAGTAGATTTTAAATTCTTCTTAAACTCGTTTCAATCATGTAGTTGGCTTGCTTTCTATCTAAAAAGCACATTTAGAAGTTCGTAACACTAACGGTTTAGCATCAGGAATTTTAAAAGTCAAGAATTTTAAAAATAGCTAATTTTAGTAGTAGGTTTCAAATTCTCCTTAAACTCGTTTCAATCATGTAGATAGCTTGCTTTCTGTGTAAAATTCATATTAAGAAGTTCGTAACACAAACGGTTTAGCCTCAGGAATTTTAAAAATCGAGAATTTTAAAAATAGCCAAATTTAGTAGTAGGTTTTAAATTCTTCTTAAACACGTTTCAATCATGTAGATGGCTTGCTTTCTGTCTAAAAAGCACATTTAGAAATTCCTGGCACAAATGGTTTAGCCCCAGGAATTTTAAAAATCGATAATTTTAAAAATAGCTAATTTTAGTAGTAGGTTTTAAATTCTTTTTAAACTCGTTTCAATCATGTAGCTAGCTTGCTTTCTATCTAAAAAGCACATTTCGAAGTTCGTAAAACAAACGGTATAGCCTCAGGAATTTTAAAAATCGAGAATTTTAAAAATAGCTAATTTTAGTAGTAGGTTTCAAATTCTCCTTAAACTTGTTTCAATCATGTAGATAGCTTGCTTTCTGTGTAAAATTCATATTAAGAAGTTCGTAACACAAACGGTTTAGCCTCAGGAATTTTAAAAATCGTGAATTTTAAAAATAGCTAAATTTAGTAGTAGGGTTTAAATTCTACTTATGCTGGTATCAATCATGTAGATGGCTTGATTTCTGCCTAAAAAGCACATTTAGAAGTTCGTAACACAAACGGTTTAGCCTCAGGAATTTTAAAAATCGAGAATTTTAAAAATAGCTAATTTTAGTAGTAGGTTTTAAATTCTTTTTAAACTCGTTTCAATTATGTAGATAGCTTGCTTTCTGTGTAAAACGCATATTAAGAAGTTCGTAACACAAACGGTTTAGCCTCAGGAATTTTAAAAATCGAGAATTTTAAAAATAGCTAAATTTATTAGTAGGTTTAAATTCTACTTATGCTGGTTTCAATCATGTAGATGGCATGCTTTCTGCCTAAAAAGCACATTTAGAAGTTCGTAACACAAACGGTTTAGCCTCAGGAATTTTAAAAATCGAGAATTTTAAAAATAGCTAATTTTAGTAGTAGGTTTCAAATTCTCCTTAAACTCGTTTCAATCATGTAGATAGCTTGCTTTCTGTGTAAAATTCATATTAAGAAGTTCTTAACACAAACGGTTTAGCCTCAGGAATTTTAAAAATCGAGAATTTTAAAAATAGCCAAATTTAGTAGTAGGTTTTAAATTCTTCTTAAACACGTTTCAATCATGTAGATGGCTTGCTTTCTGTCTAAAAAGCACATTTAGAAATTCCTGGCACAAATGGTTTAGCCCCAGGAATTTTAAAAATCGAGAATTTTAAAAATAGCTAATTTTAGTAGTAGGTTTCAAATTCTCCTTAAACTCGTTTCAATCACGTAGATAGCTTGCTTTCTGTGTAAAATTCATATTAAGAAGTTCGTAACACAACCGGTTTAGCCTCAGGAATTTTAAAAATCGTGAATTTTAAAAATAGCTAAATTTAGTAGTAGGGTTTAAATTCTACTTATGCTGGTATCAATCATGTAGATGGCTTGCTTTCTGTCTAAAAAGCACATTTAGAAGTTCGTAACACAAACGGTTTAGCCTCAGGAATTTTAAAAATCGAGAATTTTAAAAATAGCTAATTTTAGTAGTAGGTTTCAAATTCTCCTTAAACTCGTTTCAATCATGTAGATAGCTTGCTTTCTGTGTAAAACGCATATTAAGAAGTTCGTCACACAAACGGTTTAGCCTCAGGAATTTTAAAAATCGAGAATTTTAAAAATAGCTAAATTTATTAGTAGGGTTAAAATTCTACTTATGCTGGTTTCAATCATGTAGATGGCATGCTTTCTGCCTAAAAAGCACATTTAGAAGTTCGTAACACAAACGGTTTAGCCTTGGGAATTTTAAAAGTCAAGAATTTTAAAAATAGCTAAATTTAGTAGTAGGGTTTAAATTCTACTTATGCTGGTATCAATCATGTAGATGGCTTGCTTTCTGCCTAAAAAGCACATTTAGAAGTTCGTAAGAATCGAGAATTTGAAAAATAGCTAAATTTAGTAGTGGGTTTTAAATTCTACTTAAACTCGTTTCAAACATGTAGATGGCTTGCTTTCTGTCTAAAAAGCACATTTAGAAGTTCGTAGCACAAACGGTTTAGCCCCTGGAATTTTAAAAATCGAGAATTTTAAAAATAGCTAATTTTAGTAGTAGGGTTTAAATTCTACTTATGCTGGTATTAATCACGTAGATGGCTTGTTTTCTGCCTAAAAAGCTCATGTAGAAGTTCGTAACACAAACGGTTTAGCCTCAGGAATTTTAAAAATCGAGAATTTTAAAAATAGCTAAATTTAGTAGTTGGTTTTGAATTCTTCTTAAACTCGTTTCAATCATGTAGCTAGCTTGCTTTCTATCTAAAAAGAACATTTAGAAGTTCGTAACACAAACGGTTTAGCCTCAGGAATTTTAAAAATCGAGAATTTTAAAAATAGCCAAATTTAGTAGTAGATTTTAAATTCTTCTTAAACTCGTTTCAATCATGTAGTTGGCTTGCTTTCTATCTAAAAAGCACATTTAGAAGTTCGTAACACTAACGGTTTAGCATCAGGAATTTTAAAAGTCAAGAATTTTAAAAATAGCTAATTTTAGTAGTAGGTTTTAAATTCTCCTTAAACTCGTTTCAATCATGTAGATAGCTTGCTTTCTGTGTAAAATTCATATTAAGAAGTTCGTAACACAAACCGTTTAGCCTCGGGAATTTTAAAAATCGTGAATTTTAAAAATAGCTAAATTTAGTAGCAGGGTTTAAATTCTACTTATGCTCGTATCAATCATGTAGATGGCTTGATTTCTGCCTAAAAAGCACATTTAGAAGTTCGTAACACAAACGGTTTAGCATCAGGAATTTTAAAAGTCAAGAACTTTAGAAATAGCTAAATTTAGTAGTAGGGTTTAAATTCTACTTATGCTGGTATCAATCATGTAGATGGCTTGCTTTCTGCCCAAAAAGCACATTTAGAAGTTCGTAACACAAACGGTTTAGCCTCAGGAATTTTAAAAATCGAGAATTTTAAAAATAGCTAAATTTAGTAGTGGGTTTTAAATTCTACTTAAACTCGTTTCAATGATGTAGATGGCTTGCTTTCTGTCTAAAAAGCACATTCAGAAGTTCGTAGCACAAACGGTTTAGCCCCAGGAACTTTAAAAATCGAGAATTTTAAAAATAGCTAAATTTAGTAGTAGGGTTTAAATTCTACTTATGCTGGTATCAATCATGTAGATGGCTTGCTTTCTGTCTAAAAAGCACATTCAGAAGTTCGTAACACAAACGGTTTAGCCTCAGGAATTTTAAAAATCGAGAACTTTAAAAATAGCTAAATTTAGTAGTAGGTTTTAAATTCTTCTTAAACTCGTTTCAATCATGTAGCTAGCTTGCTTTCTATCTAAAAAGCACATTTAGAAATTCGTAACACAAACGGTTTAGCCGCAGGAATTTTAAAAATCGTAAATTTTAAAAATAGCTAAATTTAGTAGTAGGGTTTAAATTCTACTTATGCTGGTATCAATCATGTAGATGGCTTGATTTCTGCCTTAAAAGCACATTTAGAAGTTCGTAACACAAACGGTTTAGCATCAGGAATTTTAAAAGTCAAGAACTTTAGAAATAGCTAAATTTAGTAGTAGGGTTTAAATTCTACTTATGCTGGTATCAATCATGTAGATGGCTTGCTTTCTGCCCAAAAAGCACATTTAGAAGTTCGTAACACAAACGGTTTAGCCTCAGGAATTTTAAAAATCGAGAATTTTAAAAATAGCTAAATTTAGTAGTTGGTTTTAAATTCTTCTTAAACTCGTTTCAATCATGTAGCTAGCTTGCTTTCTATATAAAAAGCACATTTAGAAGTTCGTAACACAAACGGTTTAGCCTCAGGAATCTTAAAAATCGAGAATTTTAAAAATAGCCAAATTTAGTAGTAGATTTTAAATTCTTCTTAAACTCGTTTCAATCATGTAGCTGGCTTGCTTTCTATCTAAAAAGCACATTTAGAAGTTCGTAACACAAACGGTTTAGCCGCAGGAATTTTAAAAATCGTAAATTTTAAAAATAGCTAAATTTAGTAGTAGGGTTTAAATTCTACTTATGCTCGTATCAATCATGTAGATGGCTTGATTTCTGCCTAAAAAGCACATTTAGAAGTTCGTAACACAAACGGTTTAGCCTCAGGAATTTTAAAAATCGAGAATTTTAAAAATAGCTAAATTTAGTAGTAGATTTTAAATTCTTCTTAAACTCGTTTCAATCATGTAGCTAGCTTGCTTTCTATCTAAAAAGCACATTTAGAAGTTCGTAACACAAACGGTTTAGCCTCAGGAATTTTAAAAATCGAGAACTTTAAAAATAGCTAAATTTAGTAGTAGGTTTTAACTTCTTCTTAAACTCGTTTCAATCATGTAGCTAGCTTGCTTTCTATCTAAAAAGCACATTTAGAAGTTCGTAACACAAACGGTTTAGCCGCAGGAATTTTAAAAATCGTAAATTTTAAAAATAGCTAAATTTAGTAGTAGGATTTAAATTCTACTTATGCTGGTATCAATCATGTAGATGGCATGCTTTCTGCCTAAAAAGCACATTTAGAAGTTCTTAACTCAAACGGTTTAGCCTCGGGAATTTTAAAAGTCAAGAATTTTAGAAATAGCTAAATTTAGTAGTAGGGTTTAAATTCTACTTATGCTGGTATCAATCATGTAGATGGCTTGCTTTCTGCCTAAAAAGCACATTTAGAAGTTCGTAACACAAACGGTTTAGCCTCAGTAATTTTAAAAATCGAGAATTTTAAAAATAGCTAAATTTAGTAGTTGGTTTTAAATTCTTCTTAAACTCGTTTCAATCATGTAGCTAGCTTGCTTTCTATATAAAAAGCACATTTAGAAGTTCGTAACACAAACGGTTTAGCCTCAGGAATTTTAAAAATCGTGAATTTTAAAAATAGCTAAATTTAGTAGTAGGGTTTAAATTCTACTTATGCTGGTATCAATCATGTAGATGGCTTGATTTCTGCCTAAAAAGCACATTTAGAAGTTCGTAACACAAACGGTTTAGCCCCAGGAATTTTAAAAATCGAGGATTTTAAAAATAGCTAATTTTAGTAGTAGGTTTTAAATTCTTTTTAAACTCGTTTCAATCATGTAGATAGCTTGCTTTGTGTGTAAAACGCATATTAAGAAGTTCGTAACACAAACGGTTTAGCCTCAGAAATTTTAAGAATCGAGAATTTGAAAAATAGCTAAATTTAGTAGTGGGTTTTAAATTCTACTTAAACTCGTTTCAATGATGTAGATGGCTTGCTTTCTGTCTAAAAAGCACATTCAGAAGTTCGTAGCACAAACGGTTTAGCCCCAGGAACTTTAAAAATCGAGAATTTTAAAAATAGCTAAATTTAGTAGTAGGGTTTAAATTCTACTTATGCTGGTATCAATCATGTAGATGGCTTGCTTTCTGTCTAAAAAGCACATTCAGAAGTTCGTAACACAAACGGTTTAGCCTCAGGAATTTTAAAAATCGAGAACTTTAAAAATAGCTAAATTTAGTAGTAGGTTTTAAATTCTTCTTAAACTCGTTTCAATCATGTAGCTAGCTTGCTTTCTATCTAAAAAGCACATTTAGAAATTCGTAACACAAACGGTTTAGCCGCAGGAATTTTAAAAATCGTAAATTTTAAAAATAGCTAAATTTAGTAGTAGGGTTTAAATTCTACTTATGCTGGTATCAATCATGTAGATGGCTTGATTTCTGCCTTAAAAGCACATTTAGAAGTTCGTAACACAAACGGTTTAGCATCAGGAATTTTAAAAGTCAAGAACTTTAGAAATAGCTAAATTTAGTAGTAGGGTTTAAATTCTACTTATGCTGGTATCAATCATGTAGATGGCTTGCTTTCTGCCCAAAAAGCACATTTAGAAGTTCGTAACACAAACGGTTTAGCCTCAGGAATTTTAAAAATCGAGAATTTTAAAAATAGCTAAATTTAGTAGTTGGTTTTAAATTCTTCTTAAACTCGTTTCAATCATGTAGCTAGCTTGCTTTCTATATAAAAAGCACATTTAGAAGTTCGTAACACAAACGGTTTAGCCTCAGGAATTTTAAAAATCGAGAATTTTAAAAATAGCCAAATTTAGTAGTAGATTTTAAATTCTTCTTAAACTCGTTTCAATCATGTAGTTGGCTTGCTTTCTATCTAAAAAGCACATTTAGAAGTTCGTAACACTAACGGTTTAGCATCAGGAATTTTAAAAGTCAAGAATTTTAAAAATAGCTAATTTTAGTAGTAGGTTTCAAATTCTCCTTAAACTCGTTTCAATCATGTAGATAGCTTGCTTTCTGTGTAAAATTCATATTAAGAAGTTCGTAACACAAACGGTTTAGCCTCAGGAATTTTAAAAATCGAGAATTTTAAAAATAGCCAAATTTAGTAGTAGGTTTTAAATTCTTCTTAAACACGTTTCAATCATGTAGATGGCTTGCTTTCTGTCTAAAAAGCACATTTAGAAATTCCTGGCACAAATGGTTTAGCCCCAGGAATTTTAAAAATCGATAATTTTAAAAATAGCTAATTTTAGTAGTAGGTTTTAAATTCTTTTTAAACTCGTTTCAATCATGTAGCTAGCTTGCTTTCTATCTAAAAAGCACATTTCGAAGTTCGTAAAACAAACGGTATAGCCTCAGGAATTTTAAAAATCGAGAATTTTAAAAATAGCTAATTTTAGTAGTAGGTTTCAAATTCTCCTTAAACTTGTTTCAATCATGTAGATAGCTTGCTTTCTGTGTAAAATTCATATTAAGAAGTTCGTAACACAAACGGTTTAGCCTCAGGAATTTTAAAAATCGTGAATTTTAAAAATAGCTAAATTTAGTAGTAGGGTTTAAATCTACTTATGCTGGTATCAATCATGTAGATGGCTTGATTTCTGCCTAAAAAGCACATTTAGAAGTTCGTAACACAAACGGTTTAGCCTCAGGAATTTTAAAAATCGAGAATTTTAAAAATAGCTAATTTTAGTAGTAGGTTTTAAATTCTTTTTAAACTCGTTTCAATTATGTAGATAGCTTGCTTTCTGTGTAAAACGCATATTAAGAAGTTCGTAACACAAACGGTTTAGCCTCAGGAATTTTAAAAATCGAGAATTTTAAAAATAGCTAAATTTATTAGTAGGTTTAAATTCTACTTATGCTGGTTTCAATCATGTAGATGGCATGCTTTCTGCCTAAAAAGCACATTTAGAAGTTCGTAACACAAACGGTTTAGCCTCAGGAATTTTAAAAATCGAGAATTTTAAAAATAGCTAATTTTAGTAGTAGGTTTCAAATTCTCCTTAAACTCGTTTCAATCATGTAGATAGCTTGCTTTCTGTGTAAAATTCATATTAAGAAGTTCTTAACACAAACGGTTTAGCCTCAGGAATTTTAAAAATCGAGAATTTTAAAAATAGCCAAATTTAGTAGTAGGTTTTAAATTCTTCTTAAACACGTTTCAATCATGTAGATGGCTTGCTTTCTGTCTAAAAAGCACATTTAGAAATTCCTGGCACAAATGGTTTAGCCCCAGGAATTTTAAAAATCGAGAATTTTAAAAATAGCTAATTTTAGTAGTAGGTTTCAAATTCTCCTTAAACTCGTTTCAATCACGTAGATAGCTTGCTTTCTGTGTAAAATTCATATTAAGAAGTTCGTAACACAACCGGTTTAGCCTCAGGAATTTTAAAAATCGTGAATTTTAAAAATAGCTAAATTTAGTAGTAGGGTTTAAATTCTACTTATGCTGGTATCAATCATGTAGATGGCTTGCTTTCTGTCTAAAAAGCACATTTAGAAGTTCGTAACACAAACGGTTTAGCCTCAGGAATTTTAAAAATCGAGAATTTTAAAAATAGCTAATTTTAGTAGTAGGTTTCAAATTCTCCTTAAACTCGTTTCAATTATGTAGATAGCTTGCTTTCTGTGTAAAATTCATATTAAGAAGTTCGTAACACAAACGGTTTAGCCTCAGGAATTTTAAAAATCGTGAATTTTAAAAATAGCTAAATTTAGTAGTAGGGTTTAAATTCTACTTATGCTGGTATCAATCATGTAGATGGCTTGATTTCTACCTAAAAAGCACATTTAGAAGTTCGTAACACAAACGGTTTAGCCTCAGGAATTTTAAAAATCGAGAATTTTAAAAATAGCTAATTTTAGTAGTAGGTTTTAAATTCTTTTTAAACTCGTTTCAATCATGTAGATAGCTTGCTTTCTGTGTAAAACGCATATTAAGAAGTTCGTAACACAAACGGTTTAGCCTCAGGAATTTTAAAAATCGAGAATTTTAAAAATAGCTAAATTTATTAGTAGGGTTAAAATTCTACTTATGCTGGTTTCAATCATGTAGATGGCATGCTTTCTGCCTAAAAAGCACATTCAGAAGTTCGTAGCACAAACGGTTTAGCCCCAGGAACTTTAAAAATCGAGAATTTTAAAAATAGCTAAATTTAGTAGTAGGGTTTAAATTCTACTTATGCTGGTATCAATCATGTAGATGGCTTGCTTTCTGTCTAAAAAGCACATTCAGAAGTTCGTAACACAAACGGTTTAGCCTCAGGAATTTTAAAAATCGAGAACTTTAAAAATAGCTAAATTTAGTAGTAGGTTTTAAATTCTTCTTAAACTCGTTTCAATCATGTAGCTAGCTTGCTTTCTATCTAAAAAGCACATTTAGAAATTCGTAACACAAACGGTTTAGCCGCAGGAATTTTAAAAATCGTAAATTTTAAAAATAGCTAAATTTAGTAGTAGGGTTTAAATTCTACTTATGCTGGTATCAATCATGTAGATGGCTTGATTTCTGCCTTAAAAGCACATTTAGAAGTTCGTAACACAAACGGTTTAGCATCAGGAATTTTAAAAGTCAAGAACTTTAGAAATAGCTAAATTTAGTAGTAGGGTTTAAATTCTACTTATGCTGGTATCAATCATGTAGATGGCTTGCTTTCTGCCCAAAAAGCACATTTAGAAGTTCGTAACACAAACGGTTTAGCCTCAGGAATTTTAAAAATCGAGAATTTTAAAAATAGCTAAATTTAGTAGTTGGTTTTAAATTCTTCTTAAACTCGTTTCAATCATGTAGCTAGCTTGCTTTCTATATAAAAAGCACATTTAGAAGTTCGTAACACAAACGGTTTAGCCTCAGGAATTTTAAAAATCGAGAATTTTAAAAATAGCCAAATTTAGTAGTAGATTTTAAATTCTTCTTAAACTCGTTTCAATCATGTAGTTGGCTTGCTTTCTATCTAAAAAGCACATTTAGAAGTTCGTAACACTAACGGTTTAGCATCAGGAATTTTAAAAGTCAAGAATTTTAAAAATAGCTAATTTTAGTAGTAGGTTTCAAATTCTCCTTAAACTCGTTTCAATCATGTAGATAGCTTGCTTTCTGTGTAAAATTCATATTAAGAAGTTCGTAACACAAACGGTTTAGCCTCAGGAATTTTAAAAATCGAGAATTTTAAAAATAGCCAAATTTAGTAGTAGGTTTTAAATTCTTCTTAAACACGTTTCAATCATGTAGATGGCTTGCTTTCTGTCTAAAAAGCACATTTAGAAATTCCTGGCACAAATGGTTTAGCCCCAGGAATTTTAAAAATCGATAATTTTAAAAATAGCTAATTTTAGTAGTAGGTTTTAAATTCTTTTTAAACTCGTTTCAATCATGTAGCTAGCTTGCTTTCTATCTAAAAAGCACATTTCGAAGTTCGTAAAACAAACGGTATAGCCTCAGGAATTTTAAAAATCGAGAATTTTAAAAATAGCTAATTTTAGTAGTAGGTTTCAAATTCTCCTTAAACTTGTTTCAATCATGTAGATAGCTTGCTTTCTGTGTAAAATTCATATTAAGAAGTTCGTAACACAAACGGTTTAGCCTCAGGAATTTTAAAAATCGTGAATTTTAAAAATAGCTAAATTTAGTAGTAGGGTTTAAATCTACTTATGCTGGTATCAATCATGTAGATGGCTTGATTTCTGCCTAAAAAGCACATTTAGAAGTTCGTAACACAAACGGTTTAGCCTCAGGAATTTTAAAAATCGAGAATTTTAAAAATAGCTAATTTTAGTAGTAGGTTTTAAATTCTTTTTAAACTCGTTTCAATTATGTA
Organism: Melanotus villosus; assembly: GCA_963082815.1. Taxonomy (NCBI): domain Eukaryota; kingdom Metazoa; phylum Arthropoda; class Insecta; order Coleoptera; family Elateridae; genus Melanotus; species Melanotus villosus. Next base: position 33,573,859 of record OY720419.1, on the reverse strand, counting down.
GATAGCTTGCTTTCTGTGTAAAACGCATATTAAGAAGTTCGTAACACAAACGGTTTAGCCTCAGGAATTTTAAAAATCGAGAATTTTAAAAATAGCTAAATTTATTAGTAGGTTTAAATTCTACTTATGCTGGTTTCAATCATGTAGATGGCATGCTTTCTGCCTAAAAAGCACATTTAGAAGTTCGTAACACAAACGGTTTAGCCTCAGGAATTTTAAAAATCGAGAATTTTAAAAATAGCTAATTTTAGTAGTAGGTTTCAAATTCTCCTTAAACTCGTTTCAATCATGTAGATAGCTTGCTTTCTGTGTAAAATTCATATTAAGAAGTTCTTAACACAAACGGTTTAGCCTCAGGAATTTTAAAAATCGAGAATTTTAAAAATAGCCAAATTTAGTAGTAGGTTTTAAATTCTTCTTAAACACGTTTCAATCATGTAGATGGCTTGCTTTCTGTCTAAAAAGCACATTTAGAAATTCCTGGCACAAATGGTTTAGCCCCAGGAATTTTAAAAATCGAGAATTTTAAAAATAGCTAATTTTAGTAGTAGGTTTCAAATTCTCCTTAAACTCGTTTCAATCACGTAGATAGCTTGCTTTCTGTGTAAAATTCATATTAAGAAGTTCGTAACACAACCGGTTTAGCCTCAGGAATTTTAAAAATCGTGAATTTTAAAAATAGCTAAATTTAGTAGTAGGGTTTAAATTCTACTTATGCTGGTATCAATCATGTAGATGGCTTGCTTTCTGTCTAAAAAGCACATTTAGAAGTTCGTAACACAAACGGTTTAGCCTCAGGAATTTTAAAAATCGAGAATTTTAAAAATAGCTAATTTTAGTAGTAGGTTTCAAATTCTCCTTAAACTCGTTTCAATTATGTAGATAGCTTGCTTTCTGTGTAAAATTCATATTAAGAAGTTCGTAACACAAACGGTTTAGCCTCAGGAATTTTAAAAATCGTGAATTTTAAAAATAGCTAAATTTAGTAGTAGGGTTTAAATTCTACTTATGCTGGTATCAATCATGTAGATGGCTTGATTTCTACCTAAAAAGCACATTTAGAAGTTCGTAACACAAACGGTTTAGCCTCAGGAATTTTAAAAATCGAGAATTTTAAAAATAGCTAATTTTAGTAGTAGGTTTTAAATTCTTTTTAAACTCGTTTCAATCATGTAGATAGCTTGCTTTCTGTGTAAAACGCATATTAAGAAGTTCGTAACACAAACGGTTTAGCCTCAGGAATTTTAAAAATCGAGAATTTTAAAAATAGCTAAATTTATTAGTAGGGTTAAAATTCTACTTATGCTGGTTTCAATCATGTAGATGGCATGCTTTCTGCCTAAAAAGCACATTTAGAAGTTCGTAACACAAACGGTTTAGCCTTGGGAATTTTAAAAGTCAAGAATTTTAAAAATAGCTAAATTTAGTAGTAGGGTTTAAATTCTACTTATGCTGGTATCAATCATGTAGATGGCTTGCTTTCTGCCTAAAAAGCACATTTAGAAGTTCGTAAGAATCGAGAATTTGAAAAATAGCTAAATTTAGTAGTGGGTTTTAAATTCTACTTAAACTCGTTTCAAACATGTAGATGGCTTGCTTTCTGTCTAAAAAGCACATTTAGAAGTTCGTAGCACAAACGGTTTAGCCCCTGGAATTTTAAAAATCGAGAATTTTAAAAATAGCTAATTTTAGTAGTAGGGTTTAAATTCTACTTATGCTGGTATTAATCACGTAGATGGCTTGTTTTCTGCCTAAAAAGCTCATGTAGAAGTTCGTAACACAAACGGTTTAGCCTCAGGAATTTTAAAAATCGAGAATTTTAAAAATAGCTAAATTTAGTAGTTGGTTTTGAATTCTTCTTAAACTCGTTTCAATCATGTAGCTAGCTTGCTTTCTATCTAAAAAGAACATTTAGAAGTTCGTAACACAAACGGTTTAGCCTCAGGAATTTTAAAAATCGAGAATTTTAAAAATAGCCAAATTTAGTAGTAGATTTTAAATTCTTCTTAAACTCGTTTCAATCATGTAGTTGGCTTGCTTTCTATCTAAAAAGCACATTTAGAAGTTCGTAACACTAACGGTTTAGCATCAGGAATTTTAAAAGTCAAGAATTTTAAAAATAGCTAATTTTAGTAGTAGGTTTTAAATTCTCCTTAAACTCGTTTCAATCATGTAGATAGCTTGCTTTCTGTGTAAAATTCATATTAAGAAGTTCGTAACACAAACCGTTTAGCCTCGGGAATTTTAAAAATCGTGAATTTTAAAAATAGCTAAATTTAGTAGCAGGGTTTAAATTCTACTTATGCTCGTATCAATCATGTAGATGGCTTGATTTCTGCCTAAAAAGCACATTTAGAAGTTCGTAACACAAACGGTTTAGCATCAGGAATTTTAAAAGTCAAGAACTTTAGAAATAGCTAAATTTAGTAGTAGGGTTTAAATTCTACTTATGCTGGTATCAATCATGTAGATGGCTTGCTTTCTGCCCAAAAAGCACATTTAGAAGTTCGTAACACAAACGGTTTAGCCTCAGGAATTTTAAAAATCGAGAATTTTAAAAATAGCTAAATTTAGTAGTGGGTTTTAAATTCTACTTAAACTCGTTTCAATGATGTAGATGGCTTGCTTTCTGTCTAAAAAGCACATTCAGAAGTTCGTAGCACAAACGGTTTAGCCCCAGGAACTTTAAAAATCGAGAATTTTAAAAATAGCTAAATTTAGTAGTAGGGTTTAAATTCTACTTATGCTGGTATCAATCATGTAGATGGCTTGCTTTCTGTCTAAAAAGCACATTCAGAAGTTCGTAACACAAACGGTTTAGCCTCAGGAATTTTAAAAATCGAGAACTTTAAAAATAGCTAAATTTAGTAGTAGGTTTTAAATTCTTCTTAAACTCGTTTCAATCATGTAGCTAGCTTGCTTTCTATCTAAAAAGCACATTTAGAAATTCGTAACACAAACGGTTTAGCCGCAGGAATTTTAAAAATCGTAAATTTTAAAAATAGCTAAATTTAGTAGTAGGGTTTAAATTCTACTTATGCTGGTATCAATCATGTAGATGGCTTGATTTCTGCCTTAAAAGCACATTTAGAAGTTCGTAACACAAACGGTTTAGCATCAGGAATTTTAAAAGTCAAGAACTTTAGAAATAGCTAAATTTAGTAGTAGGGTTTAAATTCTACTTATGCTGGTATCAATCATGTAGATGGCTTGCTTTCTGCCCAAAAAGCACATTTAGAAGTTCGTAACACAAACGGTTTAGCCTCAGGAATTTTAAAAATCGAGAATTTTAAAAATAGCTAAATTTAGTAGTTGGTTTTAAATTCTTCTTAAACTCGTTTCAATCATGTAGCTAGCTTGCTTTCTATATAAAAAGCACATTTAGAAGTTCGTAACACAAACGGTTTAGCCTCAGGAATTTTAAAAATCGAGAATTTTAAAAATAGCCAAATTTAGTAGTAGATTTTAAATTCTTCTTAAACTCGTTTCAATCATGTAGTTGGCTTGCTTTCTATCTAAAAAGCACATTTAGAAGTTCGTAACACTAACGGTTTAGCATCAGGAATTTTAAAAGTCAAGAATTTTAAAAATAGCTAATTTTAGTAGTAGGTTTCAAATTCTCCTTAAACTCGTTTCAATCATGTAGATAGCTTGCTTTCTGTGTAAAATTCATATTAAGAAGTTCGTAACACAAACGGTTTAGCCTCAGGAATTTTAAAAATCGAGAATTTTAAAAATAGCCAAATTTAGTAGTAGGTTTTAAATTCTTCTTAAACACGTTTCAATCATGTAGATGGCTTGCTTTCTGTCTAAAAAGCACATTTAGAAATTCCTGGCACAAATGGTTTAGCCCCAGGAATTTTAAAAATCGATAATTTTAAAAATAGCTAATTTTAGTAGTAGGTTTTAAATTCTTTTTAAACTCGTTTCAATCATGTAGCTAGCTTGCTTTCTATCTAAAAAGCACATTTCGAAGTTCGTAAAACAAACGGTATAGCCTCAGGAATTTTAAAAATCGAGAATTTTAAAAATAGCTAATTTTAGTAGTAGGTTTCAAATTCTCCTTAAACTTGTTTCAATCATGTAGATAGCTTGCTTTCTGTGTAAAATTCATATTAAGAAGTTCGTAACACAAACGGTTTAGCCTCAGGAATTTTAAAAATCGTGAATTTTAAAAATAGCTAAATTTAGTAGTAGGGTTTAAATTCTACTTATGCTGGTATCAATCATGTAGATGGCTTGATTTCTGCCTAAAAAGCACATTTAGAAGTTCGTAACACAAACGGTTTAGCCTCAGGAATTTTAAAAATCGAGAATTTTAAAAATAGCTAATTTTAGTAGTAGGTTTTAAATTCTTTTTAAACTCGTTTCAATTATGTAGATAGCTTGCTTTCTGTGTAAAACGCATATTAAGAAGTTCGTAACACAAACGGTTTAGCCTCAGGAATTTTAAAAATCGAGAATTTTAAAAATAGCTAAATTTATTAGTAGGTTTAAATTCTACTTATGCTGGTTTCAATCATGTAGATGGCATGCTTTCTGCCTAAAAAGCACATTTAGAAGTTCGTAACACAAAGGGTTTAGCCTCAGGAATTTTAAAAATCGAGAATTTTAAAAATAGCTAATTTTAGTAGTAGGTTTCAAATTCTCCTTAAACTCGTTTCAATCATGTAGATAGCTTGCTTTCTGTGTAAAATTCATATTAAGAAGTTCTTAACACAAACGGTTTAGCCTCAGGAATTTTAAAAATCGAGAATTTTAAAAATAGCCAAATTTAGTAGTAGGTTTTAAATTCTTCTTAAACACGTTTCAATCATGTAGATGGCTTGCTTTCTGTCTAAAAAGCACATTTAGAAATTCCTGGCACAAATGGTTTAGCCCCAGGAATTTTAAAAATCGAGAATTTTAAAAATAGCTAATTTTAGTAGTAGGTTTCAAATTCTCCTTAAACTCGTTTCAATCACGTAGATAGCTTGCTTTCTGTGTAAAATTCATATTAAGAAGTTCGTAACACAACCGGTTTAGCCTCAGGAATTTTAAAAATCGTGAATTTTAAAAATAGCTAAATTTAGTAGTAGGGTTTAAATTCTACTTATGCTGGTATCAATCATGTAGATGGCTTGCTTTCTGTCTAAAAAGCACATTTAGAAGTTCGTAACACAAACGGTTTAGCCTCAGGAATTTTAAAAATCGAGAATTTTAAAAATAGCTAATTTTAGTAGTAGGTTTCAAATTCTCCTTAAACTCGTTTCAATTATGTAGATAGCTTGCTTTCTGTGTAAAATTCATATTAAGAAGTTCGTAACACAAACGGTTTAGCCTCAGGAATTTTAAAAATCGTGAATTTTAAAAATAGCTAAATTTAGTAGTAGGGTTTAAATTCTACTTATGCTGGTATCAATCATGTAGATGGCTTGATTTCTGCCTAAAAAGCACATTTAGAAGTTCGTAACACAAACGGTTTAGCCTCAGGAATTTTAAAAATCGAGAATTTTAAAAATAGCTAATTTTAGTAGTAGGTTTTAAATTCTTTTTAAACTCGTTTCAATCATGTAGATAGCTTGCTTTCTGTGTAAAACGCATATTAAGAAGTTCGTAACACAAACGGTTTAGCCTCAGGAATTTTAAAAATCGAGAATTTTAAAAATAGCTAAATTTATTAGTAGGGTTAAAATTCTACTTATGCTGGTTTCAATCATGTAGATGGCATGCTTTCTGCCTAAAAAGCACATTTAGAAGTTCGTAACACAAACGGTTTAGCCTTGGGAATTTTAAAAGTCAAGAATTTTAAAAATAGCTAAATTTAGTAGTAGGGTTTAAATTCTACTTATGCTGGTATCAATCATGTAGATGGCTTGCTTTCTGCCTAAAAAGCACATTTAGAAGTTCGTAAGAATCGAGAATTTGAAAAATAGCTAAATTTAGTAGTGGGTTTTAAATTCTACTTAAACTCGTTTCAAACATGTAGATGGCTTGCTTTCTGTCTAAAAAGCACATTTAGAAGTTCGTAGCACAAACGGTTTAGCCCCTGGAATTTTAAAAATCGAGAATTTTAAAAATAGCTAATTTTAGTAGTAGGGTTTAAATTCTACTTATGCTGGTATTAATCACGTAGATGGCTTGTTTTCTGCCTAAAAAGCTCATGTAGAAGTTCGTAACACAAACGGTTTAGCCTCAGGAATTTTAAAAATCGAGAATTTTAAAAATAGCTAAATTTAGTAGTTGGTTTTGAATTCTTCTTAAACTCGTTTCAATCATGTAGCTAGCTTGCTTTCTATCTAAAAAGCACATTTAGAAGTTCGTAACACAAACGGTTTAGCCTCAGGAATTTTAAAAATCGAGAATTTTAAAAATAGCCAAATTTAGTAGTAGATTTTAAATTCTTCTTAAACTCGTTTCAATCATGTAGTTGGCTTGCTTTCTATCTAAAAAGCACATTTAGAAGTTCGTAACACTAACGGTTTAGCATCAGGAATTTTAAAAGTCAAGAATTTTAAAAATAGCTAATTTTAGTAGTAGGTTTTAAATTCTCCTTAAACTCGTTTCAATCATGTAGATAGCTTGCTTTCTGTGTAAAATTCATATTAAGAAGTTCGTAACACAAACCGTTTAGCCTCGGGAATTTTAAAAATCGTGAATTTTAAAAATAGCTAAATTTAGTAGTAGGGTTTAAATTCTACTTATGCTCGTATCAATCATGTAGATGGCTTGATTTCTGCCTAAAAAGCACATTTAGAAGTTCGTAACACAAACGGTTTAGCCTCAGGAATTTTAAAAATCGAGAATTTTAAAAATAGCTAAATTTAGTAGTAGATTTTAAATTCTTCTGAAACTCGTTTCAATCATGTAGCTAGCTTGCTTTCTATCTAAAAAGCACATTTAGAAGTTCGTAACACAAACGGTTTAGCCTCAGGAATTTTAAAAATCGAGAACTTTAAAAATAGCCAAATTTAGTAGTAGATTTTAAATTCTTCTTAAACTCGTTTCAATCATGTAGTTGGCTTGCTTTCTATCTAAAAAGCACATTTAGAAGTTCGTAACACAAACGGTTTAGCCGCAGGAATGTTAAAAATCGTAAATTTTAAAAATAGCTAAATTTAGTAGTAGGATTTAAATTCTACTTATGCTGGTATCAATCATGTAGATGGCTTGATTTCTGCCTAAAAAGCACATTTAGAAGTTCGTAACACAAACGGTTTAGCATCAGGAATTTTAAAAGTCAAGAACTTTAGAAATAGCTAAATTTAGTAGTAGGGTTTAAATTCTACTTATGCTGGTATCAATCATGTAGATGGCTTGCTTTCTGCCTAAAAAGCACATTTAGAAGTTCGTAACACAAACGGTTTAGCCTCAGGAATTTTAAAAATCGAGAATTTTAAAAATAGCTAAATTTAGTAGTTGGTTTTAAATTCTTCTTAAACTCGTTTCAATCATGTAGCTAGCTTGCTTTCTATATAAAAAGCACATTTAGAAGTTCGTAACACAAACGGTTTAGCCTCAGGAATTTTAAAAATCGAGAATTTTAAAAATAGCCAAATTTAGTAGTAGATTTTAAATTCTTCTTAAACTCGTTTCGATCATGTAGTTGGCTTGCTTTCTATCTAAAAAGCACATTTAGAAGTTCGTAACACTAACGGTTTAGCATCAGGAATTTTAAAAGTCATGAATTTTAAAAATAGCTAATTTTAGTAGTAGGTTTCAAATTCTCCTTAAACTCGTTTCAATCATGTAGATAGCTTGCTTTCTGTGTAAAATTCATATTAAGAAGTTCGTAACACAAACGGTTTAGCCTCAGGAATTTTAAAAATCGAGAATTTTAAAAATAGCCAAATTTAGTAGTAGGTTTTAAATTCTTCTTAAACACGTTTCAATCATGTAGATGGCTTGCTTTCTGTCTAAAAAGCACATTTAGAAATTCCTGGCACAAATGGTTTAGCCCCAGGAATTTTAAAAATCGATAATTTTAAAAATAGCTAATTTTAGTAGTAGGTTTTAAATTCTTTTTAAACTAGTTTCAATCATGTAGCTAGCTTGCTTTCTATCTAAAAAGCACATTTCGAAGTTCGTAAGACAAACGGTTTAGCCTCAGGAATTTTAAAAATCGAGAATTTTAAAAATAGCTAATTTTAGTAGTAGGTTTCAAATTCTCCTTAAACTCGTTTCAATCATGTAGATAGCTTGCTTTCTCTGTAAAATTCATATTAAGAAGTTCGTAACACAAACGGTTTAGCCTCACGAATTTTAAAAATCGTGAATTTTAAAAATAGCTAAATTTAGTAGTAGGGTTTAAATTCTACTTATGCTGGTATCAATCATGTAGATGGCTTGATTTCTGCCTAAAAAGCACATTTAGAAGTTCGTAACACAAACGGTTTAGCCTCAGGAATTTTAAAAATCGAGAATTTTAAAAATAGCTAATTTTAGTAGTAGGTTTTAAATTCTTTTTAAACTCGTTTCAATCATGTAGATAGCTTGCTTTCTCTGTAAAATTCATATTAAGAAGTTCGTAACACAAACGGTTTAGCCTCACGAATTTTAAAAATCGTGAATTTTAAAAATAGCTAAATTTAGTAGTAGGGTTTAAATTCTACTTATGCTGGTATCAATCATGTAGATGGCATGCTTTCTGCCTAAAAAGCACATTTAGAAGTTCGTAATACAAACGGTTTAGCGTCGGGCATTTTAAAAGTCAAGAATTTTAAAAATAGCTAAATTTAGTAGAAGGGTTTAAATTCTACTTATGCTGGTATCAATCATGTAGATGGCTTGCTTTCTGTCTAAAAAGCACATTTAGAAGTTCGTAACACAAACGGTTTAGCCTCAGGAATTTTAAGAATCGAGAATTTGAAAAATAGCTAAATTTAGTAGTGGGTTTTAAATTCTACTTAAACTCGTTTCAATCATGTAGATGGCTTGCTTTCTGTCTAAAAAGCACATTTAGAAGTTCGTAGCACAAACGGTTTAGCCCCAGGAATTTTAAAAATCGAGAATTTTAAAAATAGCTAAATTTAGTAGTAGGGTTTAAATTCTACTTATGCTGGTATCAATCACGTAGATGGCTTGTTTTCTGCCTAAAAAGCTCATGTAGAAGTTCGTAACACAAACGGTTTAGCCTCAGGAATTTTAAAAATCGAGAATTTTAAAAATAGCTAAATTTAGTAGTTGGTTTTGAATTCTTCTTAAACTCGTTCCAATCATGTAGCTAGCTTGCTTTCTATCTAAAAACACATTTAGAAGTTCGTAACACAAACGGTTTAGCCTCAGGAATTTTAAAAATCGAGAATTTTAAAAATAGCCAAGTTTAGTAGTAGATTTTAAATTCTTCTTAAACTCGTTTCAATCATGTAGTTGGCTTGCTTTCTATCTAAAAAGCACATTTAGAAGTTCGTAACACAAACGGTTTAGCCTCAGGAATTTTAAAAATCGAGAATTTTAAAAATAGCTAAATTTAGTAGTAGGTTTTAAATTCTTCTTAAACTCGTTTCAATCATGTAGCTAGCTTGCTTTCTATCTAAAAAGCACATTTAGAAGTTCGTAACACAAACGGTTTAGCCTCAGGAATTTTAAAAATCAAGAATTTTAAAAATAGCTAAATTTAGTAGTAGGGTTTAAATTCTACTTATGCTGGTATCAATCATGTAGATGGCTTGCTTTCTGCCTAAAAAGCACATTTAGAAGTTCGTAACACAAACGGTTTAGCCTCAGGAATTTTAAGAATCGAGAATTTGAAAAATAGCTAAATTTAGTAGTGGGTTTTAAATTCTACTTAAACTCGTTTCAATCATGTAGATGGCTTGCTTTCTGTCTAAAAAGCACATTTAGAAGTTCGTAGCACAAACGGTTTAGCCCCAGGAATTTTAAAAATCGAGAATTTTAAAAATAGCTAAATTTAGTAGTAGGGTTTAAATTCTACTTATGCTGGTATCAATCACGTAGATGGCTTGTTTTCTGCCTAAAAAGCTCATGTAGAAGTTCGTAACACAAACGGTTTAGCCTCAGGAATTTTAAAAATCGAGAATTTTAAAAATAGCTAAATTTAGTAGTTGGTTTTGAATTCTTCGTAAACTCGTTTCAATCATGTAGCTAGCTTGCTTTCTATCTAAAAAGCTCATGTAGAAGTTCGTAACACAACCGGTTTAGCCTCGGGAATTTTAAAAATCGTGAACATTAAAAATAGCTAAATTTAGTAGTAGGGTTTAAATTCTACTTATGCTGGTATCAATCACGTAGATGCCTTGTTTTCTGCCTAAAAAGCTTATGTAGGACTTCGTAACACAAACGGTTTAGCCTCAGGAATTTTAAAAATCGTGAATTTTAAAAATAGCTAAATTTAGTAGTAGGTTTTAAATTCTTCTTAAACTCGTTTCAATCATGTAGATATCTTGCTTTCTGTCTAAAAAGCACATTTAGAAGTTCGTAACACAAACGGTTTAGCCTCGGGGATTTTAAAAATCGAGAATTTTAAAAATAGCTAAATTTAGTAGTAGGTTTTAAATTCTTCTTCAACTCGTTTCAATCATGTAGCTAGCCTGCTTTCTATCTAAAAAGCACATTTAGAAGTTCGTAACACAAACGGTTTAGCCTCAGGAATTTTAAAAATCGAGAACTTTAAAAATTGCTAAATTTAGTAGTAGGTTTTAAATTCTTCTTAAACTCGTTTCAGTCATGTAGCTAGCTTGCTTTCTATCTAAAAAGCACATTTAGAAGTTCGTAACACAAACGGTTTAGCATCAGGAATATTAAAAGTCAAGAATTTTAAAAATAGCTAAATTTAGTAGTAGGGTATAAATTCTACTTATGCTGGTATCAATCATGTAGATGGCTTGCTTTCTGCCTAAAAATCTCATGCAGAAGTTCGTAACACAAACGGGTTAGCGTCGGGAATTTTAAAAATCGTGAACATTAAAAATAGCTAAATTTAGTAGTAGGGTTTAAATTCTACTTATGCTGGTATCAATCACGTAGATGCCTTGTTTTCTGCCTAAAAAGCTTATGTAGGAGTTCGTAACACAAACGGTTTAGCCTCAGGAATTTTAAAAATCGTGAATTTTAAAAATAGCTAAATTTAGTAGTAGGTTTTAAATTCTTCTTAAACTCATTTCAATCATGTAGTTGGCTTGCTTTCTATCTAAAAAGCACATTTAGAAATTCTTAACACAAACGGTTTAGCATCAGGAATTTTAAAAGTCAAGAACTTTAAAAATAGCTAAATTTAGTAGTATTGTTTAAATTCTACTTATGCTGGTATCAATCATGTAGATGGCTTGATTTCTGCCTAAAAAGCACATTTAGAAGTTCGTAACACAAACGGTTTATCCTCAGGAATTTTAAAAATCGAGAATTTTAAAAATAGCGAATTTTTGTAGTAGGTTTTAAATTCTTTTTAAACTCGTTTCAATCATGTAGATAGCTTGCTTTCTGTGTAAAACGCATATTAAGAAGTTCGTAACACAAACGGTTTAGCCTCAGGAATTTTAAAAATCGAGAGTTTTAAAAATAGCTAAATTTATTAGTAGGGTTTAAATTCTACTTATGCTGGTATCAATCATGTAGATGACTTGCTTTCTGCCTAAAAAGCACATTTAGAAGTTCGTAACACAAACGGTTTAGCCTCAGGAATTTTAAGAATCGAGAATTTTAAAAATGGCTAAATTTAGTAGTGGGTTTTAAATTCTTCTTAAACTCGTTTCAATCATGTAGACAGCTTCCTTTCTGTCTAAAAAGCACATTTAGAAGTTCGTAACACTAACGGTTTAGCATCAGGAATTTTAAAAGTCAAGAATTTTAAAAATAGCTAAATTTAGTAGTAGGGTTTAAATTCTACTTATGCTGGTATCAATCATGTAGATGGCTTGCTTTCTGCCTAAAAAGCACATTTAGAAGCTCGTAACACAAACGGTTTAGCCTCAGGAATTTTAAGAATCGAGAATTTTAAAAATGGCTAAATTTAGTAGTGGGTTTTAAATTCTTCTTAAACTCGTTTCAATCATGTAGACAGCTTCCTTTCTGTCTAAAAAGCACATTTAGAAGTTCGTAGCGCAAACGGTTTAGCCCCAGGAATTTTAAAAATCGAGAATTATAAAAATAGCTAAATTTAGTAGTAGGTTTTAAATTCTTCTTAAACTCGTTTCAATCATGTAGATAACTTCCTTTCTGTCTAAAAAGCACATTTAGAAGTTCGTAGCACAAACGGTTTAGCCCCACTAACTTTAACAATTTAGAATTTTAAAAATAGCTAAATTTAGTAGTAGGTTTTAAATTCTTCTTAAGCTCGTTTCAATCAAGTAGTTAGCTTGCTTTCTATGTAAAAGGCACATTTAGAAGTTCGTAACACAAACGGTTTGGCCTCAGGAATTTTAAAAATCGAGAATTTTAAAAATAGCTAAATTTAGTAGTAGGTTTTAAATTCTTCTTAAACTCGTTTCAGTCATGTAGCTAGCTTGCTTTCTATTTAAAAAGCACATTTAGAAGTTCGTAACACAAACGGTTTAGCATCAGGAATATTAAAAGTCAAGAATTTTAAAAATAGCTAAATTTAGTAGTAGGGTATAAATTCTACTTATGCTGGTATTAATCATGTAGATGGCTTGCTTTCTGCCTAAAAATCTCATGCAGAAGTTCGTAACACAAACGGGTTAGCGTCGGGAATTTTAAAAATCGTGAACATTAAAAATAGCTAAATTTAGTAGTAGGGTTTAAATTCTACTTATGCTGGTATCAATCACGTAGATGCCTTGTTTTCTGCCTAAAAAGCTTATGTAGGAGTTCGTAACACAAACGGTTTAGCCTCAGGAATTTTAAATATCGTGAATTTTAAAAATAGCTAAATTTAGTAGTAGGTTTTAAATTCTTCTTAAACTCGTTTCAATCATGTAGATATCTTGCTTTCTGTCTAAAAAGCACATTTAGAAGTTCGTAACACAAACGGTTTAGCCTCAGGGATTTTAAAAATCGAGAATTTTAAAAATAGCTAAATTTAGTAGTAGGTTTTAAATTCTTCTTAAACTCGTTTCAATCATGTAGTTAGCCTGCTTTCTATCTAAAAAGCACATTTAGAAGTTCGTAACACAAACGGTTTAGCCTCAGGAATTTTAAAAATCGAGAATTTTAAAAATAGCTAATTTTAGTAGTAGGCTTCAAATTCTTCTTAAACTCGTTTCAAACATGTAGATAGCTTGCTTTCTGTGTAACATGCATATTAAGAAGTTCGTAACACAAACGGTTTAGCCTCTGGAATTTTAAAAATCAGGAATTTTAAAAATAGCTAAATTTAGTAGTAGGTTTTAAATTCTTTTTAAACTCGTTTCAATCATGTAGATAGCTTGCTTTCTGTGTAAAATGCACATTTAGAAGTTCGTAGCACAAACGGTTTAGCCCCAGGAATTTTAAAAAACGAGAATTTTAAAAATAGCTAAATTTAGTAGTAGGTTTTAAATTCTACTTATGCTGGTATCAATCACGTAGATGGCTTGCTTTCTGCCTAAAAAGCTCATGTAGAAGTTCGTAACACAACCGGTTTAGCCTCGGGAATTTTAAAAATCGCGAACATTAAAAATAGCTAAATTTAGTAGTAGGGTTTAAATTCTACTTATGCTGGTATCAATCACGTAGATGCCTTGTTTTCTGCCTAAAAAGCTTATGTAGGACTTCGTAACACAAACGGTTTAGCCTCAGGAATTTAAAAATCGTGAATTTTAAAAATAGCTAAATTTAGTAGTAGGTTTTAAATTCTTCTTAAAATCGTTTCAATCATGTAGATATCTTGCTTTCTGTCTAAAAAGCACATTTAGAAGTTCGTAACACAAACGGTTTAGCCTCGGGGATTTTAAAAATCGAGAATTTTAAAAATAGCTAAATTTAGTAGTAGGTTTTAAATTCTTCTTCAACTCGTTTCAATCATGTAGCTAGCCTGCTTTCTATCTAAAAAGCACATTTAGAAGTTCGTAACACAAACGGTTTAGCCTCAGGAATTTTAAAAATCGAGAACTTTAAAAATTGCTAAATTTAGTAGTAGGTTTTAAATTCTTCTTAAACTCGTTTCAGTCATGTAGCTAGCTTGCTTTCTATCTAAAAAGCACATTTAGAAGTTCGTAACACAAACGGTTTAGCATCAGGAATATTAAAAGTCAAGAATTTTAAAAATAGCTAAATTTAGTAGTAGGGTATAAATTCTACTTATGCTGGTATCAATCATGTAGATGGCTTGCTTTCTGCCTAAAAATCTCATGCAGAAGTTCGTAACACAAACGGGTTAGCGTCGGGAATTTTAAAAATCGTGAACATTAAAAATAGCTAAATTTAGTAGTAGGGTTTAAATTCTACTTATGCTGGTATCAATCACGTAGATGCCTTGTTTTCTGCCTAAAAAGCTTATGTAGGAGTTCGTAACACAAACGGTTTAGCCACAGGAATTTTAAAAATCGTGAATTTTAAAAATAGCTAAATTTAGTAGTAGGTTTTAAAATCTTCTTAAACTCGTTTCAATCATGTATATATCTTGCTTTCTGTCTAAAAAGCACATTTAGAAGTTCGTAACACAAACGGTTTAGCCTCAGGGATTTTAAAAATCGAGAATTTTAAAAATAGCTAAATTTAGTAGTAGGTTTTAAATTCTTCTTAAACTCGTTTCAATCATGTAACTAGCCTGCTTTCTATCTAAAAAGCACATTTAGAAGTTCGTAACACAAACGGTTTAGCCTCAGGAATTTTAAAAATCGAGAATTTTAAACATAGCTAATTTTAGTAGTAGGCTTTAAATTCTTCTTAAACTCGTTTCAATCATGTAGATAGCTTGCTTTCTGTGTAACATGCATATTAAGAAGTTCGTAACACAAACGGTTTAGGCTCAGGAATTTTAAAAATCGAGAACTTTAAAAATTGCTAAATTTAGTAGTAGGTTTTAAATTCTTCTTAAACTCGTTTCAGTCATGTAGCTAGCTTGCTTTCTATCTAAAAAGCACATTTAGAAGTTCGTAACACAAACGGTTTAGCATCAGGAATATTAAAAGTCAAGAATTTTAAAAATAGCTAAATTTAGTAGTAGGGTATAAATTCTACTTATGCTGGTATCAATCATGTAGATGGCTTGCTTTCTGCCTAAAAATCTCATGCAGAAGTTCGTAACACAAACGGGTTAGCGTCGGGAATTTTAAAAATCGTGAACATTAAAAATAGCTAAATTTAGTAGTAGGGTTTAAATTCTACTTATGCTGGTATCAATCACGTAGATGCCTTGTTTTCTGCCTAAAAAGCTTATGTAGGAGTTCGTAACACAAACGGTTTAGCCTCAGGAATTTTAAAAATCGTGAATTTTAAAAATAGCTAAATTTAGTAGTAGGTTTTAAATTCTTCTTAAACTCGTTTCAATCATGTAACTAGCCTGCTTTCTATCTAAAAAGCACATTTAGAAGTTCGTAACACAAACGGTTTAGCCTCAGGAATTTTAAAAACCGAGAATTTTAAAAATAGCTAATTTTAGTAGTAGGCTTTAAATTCTTCTTAAACTCGTTTCAATCATGTAGATAGCTTGCTTTCTGTGTAACATGCATAGTAAGAAGTTCGTAACACAAACGGTTTAGCCTCTGGAATTTTAAAAATCAGGAATTTTAAAAATAGCTAAATTTAGTAGTAGGTTTTAAATTCTTTTTAAACTCGTTTCAATCATGTAGATAGCTTGCTTTCTGTGTAAAATGCATATTAAGAAGTTCGTAACACAAACGGTTTAGCCTCAGGAATTTTAAAAATCGAGAATTTGAAAAATAGCTAAATTTAGTAGTGGGTTTTAAATTCTACTTAAACTCGTTTCAATCATGTAGATGGCTTGGTTTCTGTCTGAAAAGCACATTTAGAAGTTCTTAGCACAAACGGTTTAGGCCCAGGAATTTTAAAAATCGAGAATTTTTAAAATAGCTAAATTTAGTAGTAGGGTTTAAATTCTACTTATGCTGGTATCAATCACGTAGATGGCTTGTTTTCTGCCTAAAAAGCTCATGTAGAAGTTCGTAACACAAACGGTTTAGCCTCAGGAATTTTAAAAATCGAGAATTTTAAAAATAGCCAAATTTAGTAGTAGATTTTAAATTCTTCTTAAACTCGTTTTAATCATGTAGTTGGCTTGCTTTCTCTCTAAAAAGCACATTTAGAAGTTCGTAACACTAACGGTTTAGCATCAGGAATTTTAAAAGTCAAGAATTTTAAAAATAGCTAAATTTAGTAGTAGGGTTTAAATTCTACTTATGCTGGTATCAATCATGTAGATGGCTTGCTTTCTGCCTAAAAAGCACATTTAGAAGCTCGTAACACAAACGGTTTAGCCTCAGGAATTTTAAGAATCGAGAATTTTAAAAATGGCTAAATTTAGTAGTGGGTTTTAAATTCTTCTTAAACTCGTTTCAATCATGTAGACAGCTTGCTTTCTGTCTAAAAAGCACATTTAGAAGTTCGTAGCGCAAACGGTTTAGCCCCAGGAATTTTAAAAATCGAGAATTATAAAAATAGCTAAATTTAGTAGTAGGTTTTAAATTCTTCTTAAACTCGTTTCAATCATGTAGATAACTTCCTTTCTGTCTAAAAAGCACATTTAGAAGTTCGTAGCACAAACGGTTTAGCCCCACTAACTTTAACAATTTAGAATTTTAAAAATAGCTAAATTTAGTAGTAGGTTTTAAATTCTTCTTAAGCTCGTTTCAATCATGTAGTTAGCTTGCTTTCTATGTAAAAGGCACATTTAGAAGTTCGTAACACAAACGGTTTGGCCTCAGGAATTTTAAAAATCGAGAATTTTAAAAATAGCTAAATTTAGTAGTAGGTTTTAAATTCTTCTTAAACTCGTTTCAGTCATGTAGCTAGCTTGCTTTCTATTTAAAAAGCACATTTAGAAGTTCGTAACACAAACGGTTTAGCATCAGGAATATTAAAAGTCAAGAATTTTAAAAATAGCTAAATTTAGTAGTAGGGTATAAATTCTACTTATGCTGGTATTAATCATGTAGATGGCTTGCTTTCTGCCTAAAAATCTCATGCAGAAGTTCGTAACACAAACGGGTTAGCGTCGGGAATTTTAAAAATCGTGAACATTAAAAATAGCTAAATTTAGTAGTAGGGTTTAAATTCTACTTATGCTGGTATCAATCACGTAGATGCCTTGTTTTCTGCCTAAAAAGCTTATGTAGGAGTTCGTAACACAAACGGTTTAGCCTCAGGAATTTTAAATATCGTGAATTTTAAAAATAGCTAAATTTAGTAGTAGGTTTTAAATTCTTCTTAAACTCGTTTCAATCATGTAGATATCTTGCTTTCTGTCTAAAAAGCACATTTAGAAGTTCGTAACATAAACGGTTTAGCCTCAGGGATTTTAAAAATCGAGAATTTTAAAAATAGCTAAATTTAGTAGTAGGTTTTAAATTCTTCTTAAACTCGTTTCAATCATGTAGTTAGCCTGCTTTCTATCTAAAAAGCACATTTAGAAGTTCGTAACACAAACGGTTTAGCCTCAGGAATTTTAAAAATCGAGAATTTTAAAAATAGCTAATTTTAGTAGTAGGCTTCAAATTCTTCTTAAACTCGTTTCAATCATGTAGATAGCTTGCTTTCTGTGTAACATGCATATTAAGAAGTTCGTAACACAAACGGTTTAGCCTCTGGAATTTTAAAAATCAGGAATTTTAAAAATAGCTAAATTTAGTAGTAGGTTTTAAATTCTTTTTAAACTCGTTTCAATCATGTAGATAGCTTGCTTTCTGTGTAAAATGCATATTAAGAAGTTCGTAACACAAACGGTTTAGCCTCAGGAATTTTAAAAATCGAGTATTTTAAAAATAGCTAAATTTAGTAGTAGGTTTTAAATTCTTCTTAAACTCGTTTCAATCATGTAGATAGCTAGCTTTCTGTCTAAAAAGCACATTTAGAAGTTCGTAGCACAAACGGTTTAGCCCCAGGAATTTTAAAAAACGAGAATTTTAAAAATAGCTAAATTTAGTAGTAGGTTTTAAATTCTACTTATGCTGGTATCAATCACGTAGATGGCTTGCTTTCTGCCTAAAAAGCTCATGTAGAAGTTCGTAACACAACCGGTTTAGCCTCGGGAATTTTAAAAATCGCGAACATTAAAAATAGCTAAATTTAGTAGTAGGGTTTAAATTCTACTTATGCTGGTATCAATCACGTAGATGCCTTGTTTTCTGCCTAAAAAGCTTATGTAGGACTTCGTAACACAAACGGTTTAGCCTCAGGAATTTAAAAATCGTGAATTTTAAAAATAGCTAAATTTAGTAGTAGGTTTTAAATTCTTCTTAAAATCGTTTCAATCATGTAGATATCTTGCTTTCTGTCTAAAAAGCACATTTAGAAGTTCGTAACACAAACGGTTTAGCCTCGGGGATTTTAAAAATCGAGAATTTTAAAAATAGCTAAATTTAGTAGTAGGTTTTAAATTCTTCTTCAACTCGTTTCAATCATGTAGCTAGCCTGCTTTCTATCTAAAAAGCACATTTAGAAGTTCGTAACACAAACGGTTTAGCCTCAGGAATTTTAAAAATCGAGAACTTTAAAAATTGCTAAATTTAGTAGTAGGTTTTAAATTCTTCTTAAACTCGTTTCAGTCATGTAGCTAGCTTGCTTTCTATCTAAAAAGCACATTTAGAAGTTCGTAACACAAACGGTTTAGCATCAGGAATATTAAAAGTCAAGAATTTTAAAAATAGCTAAATTTAGTAGTAGGGTATAAATTCTACTTATGCTGGTATCAATCATGTAGATGGCTTGCTTTCTGCCTAAAAATCTCATGCAGAAGTTCGTAACACAAACGGGTTAGCGTCGGGAATTTTAAAAATCGTGAACATTAAAAATAGCTAAATTTAGTAGTAGGGTTTAAATTCTACTTATGCTGGTATCAATCACGTAGATGCCTTGTTTTCTGCCTAAAAAGCTTATGTAGGAGTTCGTAACACAAACGGTTTAGCCACAGGAATTTTAAAAATCGTGAATTTTAAAAATAGCTAAATTTAGTAGTAGGTTTTAAAATCTTCTTAAACTCGTTTCAATCATGTATATATCTTGCTTTCTGTCTAAAAAGCACATTTAGAAGTTCGTAACACAAACGGTTTAGCCTCAGGGATTTTAAAAATCGAGAATTTTAAAAATAGCTAAATTTAGTAGTAGGTTTTAAATTCTTCTTAAACTCGTTTCAATCATGTAACTAGCCTGCTTTCTATCTAAAAAGCACATTTAGAAGTTCGTAACACAAACGGTTTAGCCTCAGGAATTTTAAAAATCGAGAATTTTAAACATAGCTAATTTTAGTAGTAGGCTTTAAATTCTTCTTAAACTCGTTTCAATCATGTAGATAGCTTGCTTTCTGTGTAACATGCATATTAAGAAGTTCGTAACACAAACGGTTTAGGCTCAGGAATTTTAAAAATCGAGAACTTTAAAAATTGCTAAATTTAGTAGTAGGTTTTAAATTCTTCTTAAACTCGTTTCAGTCATGTAGCTAGCTTGCTTTCTATCTAAAAAGCACATTTAGAAGTTCGTAACACAAACGGTTTAGCATCAGGAATATTAAAAGTCAAGAATTTTAAAAATAGCTAAATTTAGTAGTAGGGTATAAATTCTACTTATGCTGGTATCAATCATGTAGATGGCTTGCTTTCTGCCTAAAAATCTCATGCAGAAGTTCGTAACACAAACGGGTTAGCGTCGGGAATTTTAAAAATCGTGAACATTAAAAATAGCTAAATTTAGTAGTAGGGTTTAAATTCTACTTATGCTGGTATCAATCACGTAGATGCCTTGTTTTCTGCCTAAAAAGCTTATGTAGGAGTTCGTAACACAAACGGTTTAGCCTCAGGAATTTTAAAAATCGTGAATTTTAAAAATAGCTAAATTTAGTAGTAGGTTTTAAATTCTTCTTAAACTCGTTTCAATCATGTAACTAGCCTGCTTTCTATCTAAAAAGCACATTTAGAAGTTCGTAACACAAACGGTTTAGCCTCAGGAATTTTAAAAACCGAGAATTTTAAAAATAGCTAATTTTAGTAGTAGGCTTTAAATTCTTCTTAAACTCGTTTCAATCATGTAGATAGCTTGCTTTCTGTGTAACATGCATATTAAGAAGTTCGTAACACAAACGGTTTAGCCTCTGGAATTTTAAAAATCAGGAATTTTAAAAATAGCTAAATTTAGTAGTAGGTTTTAAATTCTTTTTAAACTCGTTTCAATCATGTAGATAGCTTGCTTTCTGTGTAAAATGCATATTAAGAAGTTCGTAACACAAACGGTTTAGCCTCAGGAATTTTAAAAATCGAGAATTTGAAAAATAGCTAAATTTAGTAGTGGGTTTTAAATTCTACTTAAACTCGTTTCAATCATGTAGATGGCTTGGTTTCTGTCTGAAAAGCACATTTAGAAGTTCTTAGCACAAACGGTTTAGGCCCAGGAATTTTAAAAATCGAGAATTTTTAAAATAGCTAAATTTAGTAGTAGGGTTTAAATTCTACTTATGCTGGTATCAATCACGTAGATGGCTTGTTTTCTGCCTAAAAAGCTCATGTAGAAGTTCGTAACACAAACGGTTTAGCCTCAGGAATTTTAAAAATCGAGAATTTTAAAAATAGCCAAATTTAGTAGTAGATTTTAAATTCTTCTTAAACTCGTTTTAATCATGTAGTTGGCTTGCTTTCTCTCTAAAAAGCACATTTAGAAGTTCGTAACACTAACGGTTTAGCATCAGGAATTTTAAAAGTCAAGAATTTTAAAAATAGCTAAATTTAGTAGTAGGGTTTAAATTCTACTTATGCTGGTATCAATCATGTAGATGGCTTGCTTTCTGCCTAAAAAGCACATTTAGAAGCTCGTAACACAAACGGTTTAGCCTCAGGAATTTTAAGAATCGAGAATTTTAAAAATGGCTAAATTTAGTAGTGGGTTTTAAATTCTTCTTAAACTCGTTTCAATCATGTAGACAGCTTGCTTTCTGTCTAAAAAGCACATTTAGAAGTTCGTAGCGCAAACGGTTTAGCCCCAGGAATTTTAAAAATCGAGAATTATAAAAATAGCTAAATTTAGTAGTAGGTTTTAAATTCTTCTTAAACTCGTTTCAATCATGTAGATAACTTCCTTTCTGTCTAAAAAGCACATTTAGAAGTTCGTAGCACAAACGGTTTAGCCCCACTAACTTTAACAATTTAGAATTTTAAAAATAGCTAAATTTAGTAGTAGGTTTTAAATTCTTCTTAAGCTCGTTTCAATCATGTAGTTAGCTTGCTTTCTATGTAAAAGGCACATTTAGAAGTTCGTAACACAAACGGTTTGGCCTCAGGAATTTTAAAAATCGAGAATTTTAAAAATAGCTAAATTTAGTAGTAGGTTTTAAATTCTTCTTAAACTCGTTTCAGTCATGTAGCTAGCTTGCTTTCTATTTAAAAAGCACATTTAGAAGTTCGTAACACAAACGGTTTAGCATCAGGAATATTAAAAGTCAAGAATTTTAAAAATAGCTAAATTTAGTAGTAGGGTATAAATTCTACTTATGCTGGTATTAATCATGTAGATGGCTTGCTTTCTGCCTAAAAATCTCATGCAGAAGTTCGTAACACAAACGGGTTAGCGTCGGGAATTTTAAAAATCGTGAACATTAAAAATAGCTAAATTTAGTAGTAGGGTTTAAATTCTACTTATGCTGGTATCAATCACGTAGATGCCTTGTTTTCTGCCTAAAAAGCTTATGTAGGAGTTCGTAACACAAACGGTTTAGCCTCAGGAATTTTAAATATCGTGAATTTTAAAAATAGCTAAATTTAGTAGTAGGTTTTAAATTCTTCTTAAACTCGTTTCAATCATGTAGATATCTTGCTTTCTGTCTAAAAAGCACATTTAGAAGTTCGTAACACAAACGGTTTAGCCTCAGGGATTTTAAAAATCGAGAATTTTAAAAATAGCTAAATTTAGTAGTAGGTTTTAAATTCTTCTTAAACTCGTTTCAATCATGTAGTTAGCCTGCTTTCTATCTAAAAAGCACATTTAGAAGTTCGTAACACAAACGGTTTAGCCTCAGGAATTTTAAAAATCGAGAATTTTAAAAATAGCTAATTTTAGTAGTAGGCTTCAAATTCTTCTTAAACTCGTTTCAATCATGTAGATAGCTTGCTTTCTGTGTAACATGCATATTAAGAAGTTCGTAACACAAACGGTTTAGCCTCTGGAATTTTAAAAATCAGGAATTTTAAAAATAGCTAAATTTAGTAGTAGGTTTTAAATTCTTTTTAAACTCGTTTCAATCATGTAGATAGCTTGCTTTCTGTGTAAAATGCATATTAAGAAGTTCGTAACACAAACGGTTTAGCCTCAGGAATTTTAAAAATCGAGTATTTTAAAAATAGCTAAATTTAGTAGTAGGTTTTAAATTCTTCTTAAACTCGTTTCAATCATGTAGATAGCTAGCTTTCTGTCTAAAAAGCACATTTAGAAGTTCGTAGCACAAACGGTTTAGCCCCAGGAATTTAAAAAAACGAGAATTTTAAAAATAGCTAAATTTAGTAGTAGGTTTTAAATTCTACTTATGCTGGTATCAATCACGTAGATGGCTTGCTTTCTGCCTAAAAAGCTCATGTAGAAGTTCGTAACACAACCGGTTTAGCCTCGGGAATTTTAAAAATCGTGAACATTAAAAATAGCTAAATTTAGTAGTAGGGTTTAAATTCTACTTATGCTGGTATCAATCACGTAGATGCCTTGTTTTCTGCCTAAAAAGCTTATGTAGGACTTCGTAACACAAACGGTTTAGCCTCAGGAATTTAAAAATCGTGAATTTTAAAAATAGTTAAATTTAGTAGTAGGTTTTAAATTCTTCTTAAAATCGTTTCAATCATGTAGATATCTTGCTTTCTGTCTAAAAAGCACATTTAGAAGTTCGTAACACAAACGGTTTAGCCTCGGGGATTTTAAAAATCGAGAATTTTAAAAATAGCTAAATTTAGTAGTAGGTTTTAAATTCTTCTTCAACTCGTTTCAATCATGTAGCTAGCCTGCTTTCTATCTAAAAAGCACATTTAGAAGTTCGTAACACAAACGGTTTAGCCTCAGGAATTTTAAAAATCGAGAACTTTAAAAATTGCTAAATTTAGTAGTAGGTTTTAAATTCTTCTTAAACTCGTTTCAGTCATGTAGCTAGCTTGCTTTCTATCTAAAAAGCACATTTAGAAGTTCGTAACACAAACGGTTTAGCATCAGGAATATTAAAAGTCAAGAATTTTAAAAATAGCTAAATTTAGTAGTAGGGTATAAATTCTACTTATGCTGGTATCAATCATGTAGATGGCTTGCTTTCTGCCTAAAAATCTCATGCAGAAGTTCGTAACACAAACGGGTTAGCGTCGGGAATTTTAAAAATCGTGAACATTAAAAATAGCTAAATTTAGTAGTAGGGTTTAAATTCTACTTATGCTGGTATCAATCACGTAGATGCCTTGTTTTCTGCCTAAAAAGCTTATGTAGGAGTTCGTAACACAAACGGTTTAGCCACAGGAATTTTAAAAATCGTGAATTTTAAAAATAGCTAAATTTAGTAGTAGGTTTTAAAATCTTCTTAAACTCGTTTCAATCATGTATATATCTTGCTTTCTGTCTAAAAAGCACATTTAGAAGTTCGTAACACAAACGGTTTAGCCTCAGGGATTTTAAAAATCGAGAATTTTAAAAATAGCTAAATTTAGTAGTAGGTTTTAAATTCTTCTTAAACTCGTTTCAATCATGTAACTAGCCTGCTTTCTATCTAAAAAGCACATTTAGAAGTTCGTAACACAAACGGTTTAGCCTCAGGAATTTTAAAAATCGAGAATTTTAAACATAGCTAATTTTAGTAGTAGGCTTTAAATTCTTCTTAAACTCGTTTCAATCATGTAGATAGCTTGCTTTCTGTGTAACATGCATATTAAGAAGTTCGTAACACAAACGGTTTAGGCTCAGGAATTTTAAAAATCGAGAACTTTAAAAATTGCTAAATTTAGTAGTAGGTTTTAAATTCTTCTTAAACTCGTTTCAGTCATGTAGCTAGCTTGCTTTCTATCTAAAAAGCACATTTAGAAGTTCGTAACACAAACGGTTTAGCATCAGGAATATTAAAAGTCAAGAATTTTAAAAATAGCTAAATTTAGTAGTAGGGTATAAATTCTACTTATCCTGGTATCAATCATGTAGATGGCTTGCTTTCTGCCTAAAAATCTCATGCAGAAGTTCGTAACACAAACGGGTTAGCGTCGGGAATTTTAAAAATCGTGAACATTAAAAATAGCTAAATTTAGTAGTAGGGTTTAAATTCTACTTATGCTGGTATCAATCACGTAGATGCCTTGTTTTCTGCCTAAAAAGCTTATGTAGGAGTTCGTAACACAAACGGTTTAGCCTCAGGAATTTTAAAAATCGTGAATTTTAAAAATAGCTAAATTTAGTAGTAGGTTTTAAATTCTACTTAAACTCGTTTCAATCATGTAACTAGCCTGCTTTCTATCTAATAAGCACATTTAGAAGTTCGTAACACAAACGGTTTAGCCTCAGGAATTTTAAAAACCGAGAATTTTAAAAATAGCTAATTTTAGTAGTAGGCTTTAAATTCTTCTTAAACTCGTTTCAATTATGTAGATAGCTTGCTTTCTGTGTAACATGCATATTAAGAAGTTCGTAACACAAACGGTTTAGCCTCTGGAATTTTAAAAATCAGGAATTTTAAAAATAGCTAAATTTAGTAGTAGGTTTTAAATTCTTTTTAAACTCGTTTCAATCATGTAGATAGCTTGCTTTCTGTGTAAAATGCATATTAAGAAGTTCGTAACACAAACGGTTTAGCCTCAGGAATTTTAAAAATCGAGAATTTTAAAAATAGCTAAATTTAGTAGTAGGTTTTAAATTCTTCTTAAACTCGTTTCAATCATGTAGATAGCTAGCTTTCTGTCTAAAAAGCACATTTAGAAGTTCGTAGCACAAAAGGTTTAGCCCCAGGAATTTTAAAAAACGAGAATTTTAAAAATAGCTAAATTTAGTAGTAGGTTTTAAATTCTACTTATGCTGGTATCAATCATGTAGATGGCTTGCTTTCTGCCTAAAAAGCTCATGTAGAAGTTCGTAACACAACCGGTTTAGCCTCGGGAATTTTAAAAATCGTGAACATTAAAAATAGCTAAATTTAGTAGTAGGGTTTAAATTCTACTTATGCTGGTATCAATCACGTAGATGCCTTGTTTTCTGCCTAAAAAGCTTATGTAGGAGTTCGTAACACAAACGGTTTAGCCTCAGGAATTTTAAGAATCGAGAATTTTAAAAATGGCTAAATTTAGTAGTGGGTTTTAAATTCTTCTTAAACTCGTTTCAATCATGTAGACAGCTTGCTTTATGTGTAAAAAGCACATTTAGAAGTTCGTAGCGCAAACGGTTTAGCCCCAGGAATTTTAAAAATCGAGAATTATAAAAATAGCTAAATTTAGTAGTAGGTTTTAAATTCTTCTTAAACTCGTTTCAATCATGTAGATAACTTCCTTTCTGTCTAAAAAGCACATTTAGAAGTTCGTAGCACAAACGGTTTAGCCCCAGGAACTTTAACAATTTAGAATTTTAAAAATAGCTAAATTTAGTAGTAGGTTTTAAATTCTTCTTAAGCTCGTTTCAATCTTGTAGTTAGCTTGCTTTCTATGTAAAAAGCACATTTAGAAGTTCGTAACACAAACGGTTTGGCCTCAGGAATTTTAAAAATCGAGAATTTTAAAAATAGCTAAATTTAGTAGTAGGTTTTAAATTCTTCTTAAACTCGTTTCAATCAGTAGATAGCTTGCTTTCTGTCTAAAAAGCACATTTAGAAGTTCGTAGCACAAACGGTTTAGCCCCAGGAATTTTAAAAAACGAGAATTTTAAAAATAACTAAATTTAGTAGTAGGTTTTAAATTCTTCTTAAACTCGTTTCAATCATGTAGCTAGCTTGCTTTCTATCTAAAGAGCACATTTAGAAGTTCGTAACACAAACGGTTTAGCATCAGGAATATTAAAAGTCAAGAATTTTAAAAATAGCTAAATTTAGTAGTAGGGTATAAATTCTACTTATGCTGGGATCAATCATGTAGATGGCTTGCTTTCTGCCTCAAAAGCTCATGTAGAAGTTCGTAACACAAACGGGTTAGCCTCGGGAATTTTAAAAATCGTGAATTTTAAAAATAGCTAAATTTAGTAGTAGGGTTTAAATTCTACTTATGCTGGTATCAATCACGTAGATGGCTTGTTTTCTGCCTAAAAAGCTCATGTAGAAGTTCGTAACACAAACGGTTTAGCCTCAGGAATTTTAAAAATCGTGAATTTTAAAAATAGCTAAATTTAGTAGTAGGTTTTAAATTCTTCTTAAGCTCGTTTCAATCAAGTAGCTAGCTTGCTTTCTATCTAAAAAGCACATTTAGAAGTTCTTAACACAAACAGTTTAGCCTCAGGAATTTTAAAAATTAAGAATTTTAAAAATAGCTAAATTTAGTAGTAGGTTTTAAATTCTTCTTAACCTCGTTTCAATCATGTAGTTGGCTTGCTTTCTATCTAAAAAGCACATTTAGAAGTTCGTAACACAAACGGTTTAGCATCAGGAATTTTAAAAGTCAAGAATTCTAAAAATAGCTAAATTTAGTAGTAGTACTGTTTAAATTCTATTTATGCTGGTATCAATCATGTAGATGGCTTGCTTTCTGCCTAAAAAGCTCATGTAGAAGTTCGTAACACAAACTGTTTAGCCTCGAGAATTTTAAAAATCGTGAATTTTAAAAATAGCTAAATTTAGTAGTAGGGTTTAAATTCTACTTATGCTGGTATCAATCATGTAGATGGCTTGCTTTCTGCCTAAAAAGCACATTTAGAAGTTCGTAACACAAACGGTTTAGCCTCAGGAGTTTTAAAAATCGAGAATATTAAAAACAGCTAATTTTAGTAGTAGGTTTTAAATTCTTCTTAAACTCGTTTCAGTCATGTAGATAGCTTGCTTTCTGTGTAATATGCATATTAAGAAGTTCGTAACACAAACGGTTTAGCCTCAGGAATTTTAAAATTCGAGAATTTTAAAAATATCTAAATTTATTAGTAGGGTTTAAATTCTTCTTAAACTCGTTTCAATCATGTAGATATCTTGCTTTCTGTCTAAAAAGCACATTTAGAAGTTCGTAACACAAACGGTTTAGCCTCAGGGATTTTAAAAATCGAGAATTTTAAAAATAGCTAAATTTAGTAGTAGGTTTTAAATTCTTCTTAAACTCGTTTCAATCATGTAGCTAGCCTGCTTTCTATCTAAAAAGCACATTTAGAAGTTTGTAACACAAACGGTTTAGCCTCAGGAATTTTAAAAATCGAGAACTTTAAAAATTGCTAAATGTAGTAGTAGGTTTTAAATTCTTCTTAAACTCGTTTCAATCATGTAGTTGGCTTGCTTTCTATCTAAAAAGCACATTTAGAAGTTCGTAACACAAACGGTTTAGCATCAGGAATTTTAAAAGTCAAGAATTTTAAAAATAGCTAAATTTAGTAGTATGAAGTAAATTCTACTTATGCTGGTATCAATCATGTAGATGGCTTGCCTTCTGCCTAAAAAGCACATTTAGAAGTTCGTAACACAAACGGTTTAGCCTCAGGAATTTTAAAAATCGAGAATTTTAAAAATAGCTAATTTAAGTAGTAGGCTTTAAATTCTTCTTAAACTCGTTTCAATCATGTAGATAGCTTGCTTTCTGTGTAACATGCATATTAAGAAGTTCGTAACACAAACGGTTTAGCCTCTGGAATTTTAAAAATCGTGAATTTTAAAAATAGCTAAATTTAGTAGTAGGTTTTAAATTCTTTTTAAACTCGCTTAAATTATATAGATAGCTTGCTTTCTGTGTAAAATGCATATTAAGAAGTTCGTAACACAAACGGTTTAGCCTCAGGAATTTTAAAAATCCAGAATTTTAAAAATAGCTAAATTTAGTAGTAGGTTTTAAATTCTACTTATGCTGGTATCAATCATGTAGATGGCTTGCTTTCTGCCTAAAAAGCACATTTAGAAGTTCGTAGCACAAACGGTTTAGCCCCAGGAATTTAAAAAAACGAGAATTTTAAAAATAGCTAAATTTAGTAGTAGGTTTTAAACTTTTGAAACGAGTTTAAAAAGAATTTAAAACCTACTACTAAATTTAGCTATTTTTAAAATTCGCGATTTTTAAAATTCCAGAGGCTAAACCGTTTGTGTTACGAACTTCTTAATATGCATGTTACACAGAAAGCAAGCTATCTACATGATTGAAATGAGTTTAAGAAGAATTTAAAGCCTACTACTAAAATTAGCTATTTTTAAAATTCTCGATTTTTAAAATTCCAGAGGCTAAACCGTTTGTGTTACGAACTTCTTAATATGCATGTTACACAGAAAGCAAGCTATCTACATGATTGAAATGAGTTTAAGAAGAATTTAAAGCCTACTACTAAAATTAGCTATTTTTAAAATTCGCGATTTTTAAAATTCCAGAGGCTAAACCGTTTGTGTTACGAACTTCTTAATATGCATGTTACACAGAAAGCAAGCTATCTACATGATTGAAATGAGTTTAAGAAGAATTTAAAGCCTACTACTAAAATTAGCTATTTTTAAAATTCTCGATTTTTAAAATTCCAGGGGCTAAACCGTTTGTGTTACGAACTTCTTAATATGCATGTTACACAGAAAGCAAGCTATCTACATGATTGAAATGAGTTTAAGAAGAATTTAAAGCCTACTACTAAAATTAGCTATTTTTAAAATTCTCGATTTTTAAAATTCCTGAGGCTAAACCGTTTGTGTTACGAACTTCTAAATGTGCTTTTTAGGCAGAAGGCAAGCCATCTACATGATTGATACCAGCATAAGTAGAATTTACTCCATACTACTAAATTTAGCTATTTTTAAAATTCTTGACTTTTAAAATTCCTGATGCTAAACCGTTTGTGTTACGAACTTCTAAATGTGCATTTTAGGTAGAAATCAAGCCAACTACATGATTGAAACGAGTTTAAGAAGAATTTAAAACCTACTACTAAATTTAGCTATTTTTAAAATTCGCGATTTTTAAAATTCCAGAGGCTAAACCGTTTGTGTTACGAACTTCTTAATATGCATGTTACACAGAAAGCAAGCTATCTACATGATTGAAATGAGTTTAAGAAGAATTTAAAGCCTACTACTAAAATTAGCTATTTTTAAAATTCTCGATT
Source organism: Melanotus villosus (assembly GCA_963082815.1). Lineage (NCBI taxonomy): Eukaryota > Metazoa > Arthropoda > Insecta > Coleoptera > Elateridae > Melanotus > Melanotus villosus. Next base: position 33,544,627 of record OY720419.1, on the reverse strand, counting down.
TTTAAAATTCCTGAGGCTAAACCGTTTGTGTTACGAACTTCTAAATGTGCTTTTTAGGCAGAAGGCAAGCCATCTACATGATTGATACCAGCATAAGTAGAATTTACTCCATACTACTAAATTTAGCTATTTTTAAAATTCTTGACTTTTAAAATTCCTGATGCTAAACCGTTTGTGTTACGAACTTCTAAATGTGCATTTTAGGTAGAAATCAAGCCAACTACATGATTGAAACGAGTTTAAGAAGAATTTAAAACCTACTACTACATTTAGCAATTTTTAAAGTTCTCGATTTTTAAAATTCCTGAGGCTAAACCGTTTGTGTTACGAACTTCTAAATGTGCTTTTTAGATAGAAAGCAGGCTAGCTACATGATTGAAACGAGTTTAAGAAGAATTTAAAGCCTACTACTAAAATGAGCTATTTTTAAAATTCTCGATTTTTAAAATTCCTGAGGCTAAACCGTTTGTGTTACGAACTTCTAAATGTGCTTTTTAGATAGAAAGCAGGCTAGCTACATGATTGAAACGAGTTTAAGAAGAATTTAAAACCTACTACTAAATTTAGCTATTTTTAAAATTCTCGTTTTTTAAAATTCCTGGGGCTAAACCGTTTGTGCTACGAACTTCTAAATGTGCTTTTTAGACAGAAAGCAAGCTATCTACTGATTGAAACGAGTTTAAGAAGAATTTAAAACCTACTACTAAATTTAGCTATTTTTAAAATTCTCGATTTTTAAAATTCCTGAGGCCAAACCGTTTGTGTTACGAACTTCTAAATGTGCTTTTTACATAGAAAGCAAGCTAACTACATGATTGAAACGAGCTTAAGAAGAATTTAAAACCTACTACTAAATTTACCTATTTTTAAAATTCTAAATTGTTAAAGTTCCTGGGGCTAAACCGTTTGTGCTACGAACTTCTAAATGTGCTTTTTAGACAGAAAGGAAGTTATCTACATGATTGAAACGAGTTTAAGAAGAATTTAAAACCTACTACTAAATTTAGCTATTTTTATAATTCTCGATTTTTAAAATTCCTGGGGCTAAACCGTTTGCGCTACGAACTTCTAAATGTGCTTTTTAGACAGAAAGCAAGCTGTCTACATGATTGAAACGAGTTTAAGAAGAATTTAAAACCCACTACTAAATTTAGCCATTTTTAATATTCTCGATTCTTAAAATTCCTGAGGCTAAACCGTTTGTGTTACGAACTCCTACATAAGCTTTTTAGGCAGAAAACAAGGCATCTACGTGATTGATACCAGCATAAGTAGAATTTAAACCCTACTACTAAATTTAGCTATTTTTAATGTTCACGATTTTTAAAATTCCCGACGCTAACCCGTTTGTGTTAAGAACTTCTGCATGAGATTTTTAGGCAGAAAGCAAGCCATCTACATGATTGATACCAGCATAAGTAGAATTTATACCCTACTACTAAATTTAGCTATTTTTAAAATTCTTGACTTTTAATATTCCTGATGCTAAACCGTTTGTGTTACGAACTTCTAAATGTGCTTTTTAGATAGAAAGCAAGCTAGCTACATGACTGAAACGAGTTTAAGAAGAATTTAAAACCTACTACTAAATTTAGCTATTTTTAAAATTCTCGATTTTTAAAATTCCTGGGGCTAAACCGTTTGTGCTACGAACTTCTAAATGTGCTTTTTAGACAGAAAGCAAGCCATCTACATGATTGAAACGATTTTAAGAAGAATTTAAAACCTACTACTAAATTTAGCTATTTTTAAAATTCTCGATTTTTAAAATTCCTGAGGCTAAACCGTTTGTGTTACGAACTTCTGAATGTGCTTTTTAGGCAGAAAGCAATCCATCAACATGATTGATACCAGCATAAGTAGAATTTAAACCCTACTAATAAATTTAGCTATTTTTAAAATTCTTGACTTTTAAAATTCCCGAGGCTAAACCATTTGTGTTACGAACTTCTAAATGTGCTTTTTAGGCAGAAAGCAAGCCATCTACATGATTGATACCAGCATAAGTAGAATTTAAACCCTACTAATAAATTTAGATATTTTTAAAATTCTCGAATTTTAAAATTCCTGAGGCTAAACCGTTTGTGTTACGAACTTCTTAATATGCATATTACACAGAAAGCAAGCTATCTACATGACTGAAACGAGTTTAAAAAGAATTTAAAACTTACTACTAAAATTAGCTATTTTTAAAATTCTCGATTTTTAAAATTCCTGAGGCTAAACCGTTTGTGTTACGAACTTCTAAATGTGCTTTTTAGGCAGAAAGCAAGCCATCTACATGATTGATACCAGCATAAGTAGAATTTAAACCCTACTACTAAATTTAGCTATTTTTAAAATTCACGATTTTTAAAATTCCCGAGGCTAAACCGTTTGTGTTACGAACTTCTTAATATGCATTTTACACAGAAAGCAAGCTATCTACATGATTGAAACGAGTTTAAGAAGAATTTAAAACCTACTACTAAAATTAGCTGTTTTTAATATTCTCGATTTTTAAAATTCCTGAGGCTAAACCGTTTGTGTTACGAACTTCTAAATGTGCTTTTTAGGCAGAAAGCAAGCCATCTACATGATTGATACCAGCATAAGTAGAATTTAAACCCTACTACTAAATTTAGCTATTTTTAAAATTCACGATTTTTAAAATTCTCGAGGCTAAACAGTTTGTGTTACGAACTTCTACATGAGCTTTTTAGGCAGAAAGCAAGCCATCTACATGATTGATACCAGCATAAATAGAATTTAAACAGTACTACTACTAAATTTAGCTATTTTTAGAATTCTTGACTTTTAAAATTCCTGATGCTAAACCGTTTGTGTTACGAACTTCTATTTTTAAAATTCTCGTTTTTTAAAATTCCTGGGGCTAAACCGTTTGTGCTACGAACTTCTAAATGTGCTTTTTAGACAGAAAGCAAGCTATCTACATGATTGAAACGAGTTTAAGAAGAATTTAAAACCTACTACTAAATTTAGCTATTTTTAAAATTCTGGATTTTTTTAATTCCTGAGGCTAAACCGTTTGTGTTACGAACTTCTTAATATGCATTTTACACAGAAAGCCAGCTATCTACATGATTGAAACGAGTTTAAAAAGAATTTAAAACCTACTACTAAATTTAGCTATTTTTAAAATTCACGAATTTTAAAATTCCAGAGGCTAAACCGTTTGTGTTACGAACTTCTTAATATGCATGTTACACAGAAAGCAAGCTATCTACATGATTGAAATGAGTTTAAGAAGAATTTAAAGCCTACTACTAAAATTAGCTATTTTTAAAATTCTTGATTTTTAAAATTCCTGAGGCTAAACCGTTTGTGTTACGAACTTCTAAATGTGCTTTTTAGGCAGAAGGCAAGCCATCTACATGATTGATACCAGCATAAGTAGAATTTACTCCATACTACTAAATATAGCTATTTTTAAAATTCTTGACTTTAAAAATTCCTGATGCTAAACCGTTTGTGTTACGAACTTCTAAATGTGCATTTTAGATAGAAATCAAGCCAACTACATGATTGAAACGAGTTTAAGAAGAATTTAAAACCTACTACTACATTTAGCAATTTTTAAAGTTCTCGATTTTTAAAATTCCTGAGGCTAAACCGTTTGTGTTACGAACTTCTAAATGTGCTTTTTAGATAGAAAGCAGGCTAGCTACATGATTGAAACGAGTTTAAGAAGAATTTAAAACCTACTACTAAATTTAGCTATTTTTAAAATTCTCGATTTTTAAAATCCCTGAGGCTAAACCGTTTGTGTTACGAACTTCTAAATGTGCTTTTTAGACAGAAAGCAAGCCATCTACATGATTGAAACGATTTTAAGAAGAATTTAAAACCTAGTACTACATTTAGCAATTTTTAAAGTTCTCGATTTTTCAAATTCCTGGGGCTAAACCGTTTGTGCTACGAACTTCTAAATGTGCTTTTTAGACAGAAAGCAAGCCATCTACATGATTGAAACGATTTTAAGAAGAATTTAAAACCTACTACTAAATTTAGCTATTTTTAAAATTCTCGATTTTTAAAATTCCTGAGGCTAAACCGTTTGTGTTACGAACTTCTGAATGTGCTTTTTAGGCAGAAAGCAATCCATCAACATGATTGATACCAGCATAAGTAGAATTTAAACCCTACTACTAAATTTAGCTATTTTTAAAATTCTTGACTTTTAAAATTCCCGAGGCTAAACCATTTGTGTTACGAACTTCTAAATGTGCTTTTTAGGCAGAAAGCAAGCCATCTACATGATTGATACCAGCATAAGTAGAATTTAAACCCTACTAATAAATTTAGATATTTTTAAAATTCTCGAATTTTAAAATTCCTGAGGCTAAACCGTTTGTGTTACGAACTTCTTAATATGCATATTACACAGAAAGCAAGCTATCTACATGACTGAAACGAGTTTAAAAAGAATTTAAAACTTACTACTAAAATTAGCTATTTTTAAAATTCTCGATTTTTAAAATTCCTGAGGCTAAACCGTTTGTGTTACGAACTTCTAAATGTGCTTTTTAGGCAGAAAGCAAGCCATCTACATGATTGATACCAGCATAAGTAGAATTTAAACCCTACTACTAAATTTAGCTATTTTTAAAATTCACGATTTTTAAAATTCCCGAGGCTAAACCGTTTGTGTTACGAACTTCTTAATATGCATTTTACACAGAAAGCAAGCTATCTACATGATTGAAACGAGTTTAAGAAGAATTTAAAACCTACTACTAAAATTAGCTGTTTTTAATATTCTCGATTTTTAAAATTCCTGAGGCTAAACCGTTTGTGTTACGAACTTCTAAATGTGCTTTTTAGGCAGAAAGCAAGCCATCTACATGATTGATACCAGCATAAGTAGAATTTAAACCCTACTACTAAATTTAGCTATTTTTAAAATTCACGATTTTTAAAATTCTCGAGGCTAAACAGTTTGTGTTACGAACTTCTACATGAGCTTTTTAGGCAGAAAGCAAGCCATCTACATGATTGATACCAGCATAAATAGAATTTAAACAGTACTACTACTAAATTTAGCTATTTTTAGAATTCTTGACTTTTAAAATTCCTGATGCTAAACCGTTTGTGTTACGAACTTCTATTTTTAAAATTCTCGTTTTTTAAAATTCCTGGGGCTAAACCGTTTGTGCTACGAACTTCTAAATGTGCTTTTTAGACAGAAAGCAAGCTATCTACATGATTGAAACGAGTTTAAGAAGAATTTAAAACCTACTACTAAATTTAGCTATTTTTAAAATTCTGGATTTTTTTAATTCCTGAGGCTAAACCGTTTGTGTTACGAACTTCTTAATATGCATTTTACACAGAAAGCCAGCTATCTACATGATTGAAACGAGTTTAAAAAGAATTTAAAACCTACTACTAAATTTAGCTATTTTTAAAATTCACGAATTTTAAAATTCCAGAGGCTAAACCGTTTGTGTTACGAACTTCTTAATATGCATGTTACACAGAAAGCAAGCTATCTACATGATTGAAATGAGTTTAAGAAGAATTTAAAGCCTACTACTAAAATTAGCTATTTTTAAAATTCTCGATTTTTAAAATTCCTGAGGCTAAACCGTTTGTGTTACGAACTTCTAAATGTGCTTTTTAGGCAGAAGGCAAGCCATCTACATGATTGATACCAGCATAAGTAGAATTTACTCCATACTACTAAATTTAGCTATTTTTAAAATTCTTGACTTTAAAAATTCCTGATGCTAAACCGTTTGTGTTACGAACTTCTAAATGTGCATTTTAGATAGAAATCAAGCCAACTACATGATTGAAACGAGTTTAAGAAGAATTTAAAACCTACTACTACATTTAGCAATTTTTAAAGTTCTCGATTTTTAAAATTCCTGAGGCTAAACCGTTTGTGTTACGAACTTCTAAATGTGCTTTTTAGATAGAAAGCAGGCTAGCTACATGATTGAAACGAGTTTAAGAAGAATTTAAAACCTACTACTAAATTTAGCTATTTTTAAAATTCTCGATTTTTAAAATCCCTGAGGCTAAACCGTTTGTGTTACGAACTTCTAAATGTGCTTTTTAGACAGAAAGCAAGCCATCTACATGATTGAAACGATTTTAAGAAGAATTTAAAACCTAGTACTAAATTTAGCAATTTTTAAAGTTCTCGATTTTTAAAATTCCTGGGGCTAAACCGTTTGTGCTACGAACTTCTAAATGTGCTTTTTAGACAGAAAGCAAGCCATCTACATGATTGAAACGATTTTAAGAAGAATTTAAAACCTACTACTAAATTTAGCTATTTTTAAAATTCTCGATTTTTAAAATTCCTGAGGCTAAACCGTTTGTGTTACGAACTTCTGAATGTGCTTTTTAGGCAGAAAGCAATCCATCAACATGATTGATACCAGCATAAGTAGAATTTAAACCCTACTACTAAATTTAGCTATTTTTAAAATTCTTGACTTTTAAAATTCCCGAGGCTAAACCATTTGTGTTACGAACTTCTAAATGTGCTTTTTAGGCAGAAAGCAAGCCATCTACATGATTGATACCAGCATAAGTAGAATTTAAACCCTACTAATAAATTTAGATATTTTTAAAATTCTCGAATTTTAAAATTCCTGAGGCTAAACCGTTTGTGTTACGAACTTCTTAATATGCATATTACACAGAAAGCAAGCTATCTACATGACTGAAACGAGTTTAAAAAGAATTTAAAACTTACTACTAAAATTAGCTATTTTTAAAATTCTCGATTTTTAAAATTCCTGAGGCTAAACCGTTTGTGTTACGAACTTCTAAATGTGCTTTTTAGGCAGAAAGCAAGCCATCTACATGATTGATACCAGCATAAGTAGAATTTAAACCCTACTACTAAATTTAGCTATTTTTAAAATTCACGATTTTTAAAATTCCCGAGGCTAAACCGTTTGTGTTACGAACTTCTTAATATGCATTTTACACAGAAAGCAAGCTATCTACATGATTGAAACGAGTTTAAGAAGTATTTAAAACCTACTACTACAATTAGCTGTTTTTAATATTCTCGATTTTTAAAATTCCTGAGGCTAAACCGTTTGTGTTACGAACTTCTTAATATGCATATTACACAGAAAGCAAGCTATCTACATGACTGAAACGAGTTTAAAAAGAATTTAAAACTTACTACTAAAATTAGCTATTTTTAAAATTCTCGATTTTTAAAATTCCTGAGGCTAAACCGTTTGTGTTACGAACTTCTAAATGTGCTTTTTAGGCAGAAAGCAAGCCATCTACATGATTGATACCAGCATAAGTAGAATTTAAACCCTACTACTAAATTTAGCTATTTTTAAAATTCACGATTTTTAAAATTCCCGAGGCTAAACCGTTTGTGTTACGAACTTCTTAATATTCATTTTACACAGAAAGCAAGCTATCTACATGATTGAAACGAGTTTAAGAAGAATTTAAAACCTACTACTAAAATTAGCTGTTTTTAATATTCTCGATTTTTAAAATTCCTGAGGCTAAACCGTTTGTGTTACGAACTTCTAAATGTGCTTTTTAGGCAGAAAGCAAGCCATCTACATGATTGATACCAGCATAAGTAGAATTTAAACCCTACTACTAAATTTAGCTATTTTTAAAATTCACGATTTTTAAAATTCTCGAGGCTAAACAGTTTGTGTTACGAACTTCTACATGAGCTTTTTAGGCAGAAAGCAAGCCATCTACATGATTGATACCAGCATAAATAGAATTTAAACAGTACTACTACTAAATTTAGCTATTTTTAGAATTCTTGACTTTTAAAATTCCTGATGCTAAACCGTTTGTGTTACGAACTTCTATTTTTAAAATTCTCGTTTTTTAAAATTCCTGGGGCTAAACCGTTTGTGCTACGAACTTCTAAATGTGCTTTTTAGACAGAAAGCAAGCTATCTACATGATTGAAACGAGTTTAAGAAGAATTTAAAACCTACTACTAAATTTAGCTATTTTTAAAATTCTGGATTTTTTTAATTCCTGAGGCTAAACCGTTTGTGTTACGAACTTCTTAATATGCATTTTACACAGAAAGCCAGCTATCTACATGATTGAAACGAGTTTAAAAAGAATTTAAAACCTACTACTAAATTTAGCTATTTTTAAAATTCACGAATTTTAAAATTCCAGAGGCTAAACCGTTTGTGTTACGAACTTCTTAATATGCATGTTACACAGAAAGCAAGCTATCTACATGATTGAAATGAGTTTAAGAAGAATTTGAAGCCTACTACTAAAATTAGCTATTTTTAAAATTCTCGTTTTTTAAAATTCCTGAGGCTAAACCGTTTGTGTTACGAACTTCTAAATGTGCTTTTTAGGCAGAAGGCAAGCCATCTACATGATTGATACCAGCATAAGTAGAATTTACTCCATACTACTAAATTTAGCTATTTTTAAAATTCTTGACTTTAAAAATTCCTGATGCTAAACCGTTTGTGTTACGAACTTCTAAATGTGCATTTTAGATAGAAATCAAGCCAACTACATGATTGAAACGAGTTTAAGAAGAATTTAAAACCTACTACTACATTTAGCAATTTTTAAAGTTCTCGATTTTTAAAATTCCTGAGGCTAAACCGTTTGTGTTACGAACTTCTAAATGTGCTTTTTAGATACAAAGCAGGCTAGCTACATGATTGAAACGAGTTTAAGAAGAATTTAAAACCTACTACTAAATTTAGCTATTTTTAAAATTCTCGATTTTTAAAATCCCTGAGGCTAAACCGTTTGTGTTACGAACTTCTAAATGTGCTTTTTAGACAGAAAGCAAGCCATCTACATGATTGAAACGATTTTAAGAAGAATTTAAAACCTACTACTACATTTAGCAATTTTTAAAGTTCTCGATTTTTAAAATTCCTGGGGCTAAACCGTTTGTGCTACGAACTTCTAAATGTGCTTTTTAGACAGAAAGCAAGCCATCTACATGATTGAAACGATTTTAAGAAGAATTTAAAACCTACTACTAAATTTAGCTATTTTTAAAATTCTCGATTTTTAAAATTCCTGAGGCTAAACCGTTTGTGTTACGAACTTCTGAATGTGCTTTTTAGGCAGAAAGCAATCCATCAACATGATTGATACCAGCATAAGTAGAATTTAAACCCTACTACTAAATTTAGCTATTTTTAAAATTCTTGACTTTTAAAATTCCCGAGGCTAAACCATTTGTGTTACGAACTTCTAAATGTGCTTTTTAGGCAGAAAGCAAGCCATCTACATGATTGATACCAGCATAAGTAGAATTTAAACCCTACTAATAAATTTAGATATTTTTAAAATTCTCGAATTTTAAAATTCCTGAGGCTAAACCGTTTGTGTTACGAACTTCTTAATATGCATATTACACAGAAAGCAAGCTATCTACATGACTGAAACGAGTTTAAAAAGAATTTAAAACTTACTACTAAAATTAGCTATTTTTAAAATTCTCGATTTTTAAAATTCCTGAGGCTAAACCGTTTGTGTTACGAACTTCTAAATGTGCTTTTTAGGCAGAAAGCAAGCCATCTACATGATTGATACCAGCATAAGTAGAATTTAAACCCTACTACTAAATTTAGCTATTTTTAAAATTCACGATTTTTAAAATTCCCGAGGCTAAACCGTTTGTGTTACGAACTTCTTAATATGCATTTTACACAGAAAGCAAGCTATCTACATTATTGAAACGAGTTTAAGAAGAATTTAAAACCTACTACTACAATTAGCTGTTTTTAATATTCTCGATTTTTAAAATTCCTGAGGCTAAACCGTTTGTGTTACGAACTTCTAAATGTGCTTTTTAGGCAGAAAGCAAGCCATCTACATGATTGATACCAGCATAAGTAGAATTTAAACCCTACTACTAAATTTAGCTATTTTTAAAATTCACGATTTTTAAAATTCTCGAGGCTAAACAGTTTGCGTTACGAACTTCTACATGAGCTTTTTAGGCAGAAAGCAAGCCATCTACATGATTGATACCAGCATAAATAGAATTTAAACAGTACTACTACTAAATTTAGCTATTTTTAGAATTCTTGACTTTTAAAATTCCTGATGCTAAACCGTTTGTGTTACGAACTTCTATTTTTAAAATTCTCGTTTTTTAAAATTCCTGGGGCTAAACCGTTTGTGCTACGAACTTCTAAATGTGCTTTTTAGACAGAAAGCAAGCTATCTACATGATTGAAACGAGTTTAAGAAGAATTTAAAACCTACTACTAAATTTAGCTATTTTTAAAATTCTGGATTTTTTTAATTCCTGATGCTAAACCGTTTGTGTTACGAACTTCTTAATATGCATTTTACACAGAAAGCAAGCTATCTACATGATTGAAACGAGTTTAAAAAGAATTTAAAACCTACTACTAAATTTAGCTATTTTTAAAATTCACGAATTTTAAAATTCCAGAGGCTAAACCGTTTGTGTTACGAACTTCTTAATATGCATGTTACACAGAAAGCAAGCTATCTACATGATTGAAATGAGTTTAAGAAGAATTTAAAGCCTACTACTAAAATTAGCTATTTTTAAAATTCTCGATTTTTAAAATTCCTGAGGCTAAACCGTTTGTGTTACGAACTTCTAAATGTGCTTTTTAGGCAGAAGGCAAGCCATCTACATGATTGATACCAGCATAAGTAGAATTTACTCCATACTACTAAATTTAGCTATTTTTAAAATTCTTGACTTTAAAAATTCCTGATGCTAAACCGTTTGTGTTACGAACTTCTAAATGTGCATTTTAGATAGAAATCAAGCCAACTACATGATTGAAACGAGTTTAAGAAGAATTTAAAACCTACTACTACATTTAGCAATTTTTAAAGTTCTCGATTTTTAAAATTCCTGAGGCTAAACCGTTTGTGTTACGAACTTCTAAATGTGCTTTTTAGATAGAAAGCAGGCTAGCTACATGATTGAAACGAGTTTAAGAAGAATTTAAAACCTACTACTAAATTTAGCTATTTTTAAAATTCTCGATTTTTAAAATCCCTGAGGCTAAACCGTTTGTGTTACGAACTTCTAAATGTGCTTTTTAGACAGAAAGCAAGCCATCTACATGATTGAAACGTGTTTAAGAAGAATTTAAACCCTACTACTAAATTTAGCTATTTTTAAAATTCTTGACTTTTAAAATTCCCGAGGCTAAACCGTTTGTGTTACGAACTTCTAAATGTCCTTTTTATGCAGAAAGCAAGCCATCTACATGATTGATACCAGCTTAAGTAGAATTTAAACCCTACTAATAAATTTAGCTATTTTTAAAATTCTCGATTTTTAAAATTCCTGAGGCTAAACCGTTTGTGTTACGAACTTCTTGACATGCATTTTACACAGAAAGCAAGCTATCTGCATGACTGACACGAGTTTAAAAAGAATTTAAAACCTACTTCTAAAATTAGCTATTTTTAAAATTCTCGAGTTTTAAAATTTCTGAGGCTAAACCGTTTGTGTTACGAACTTCTAAATGTGCTTTTTAGGCAGAAAGCAAGCCATCTACATGATTGATACCAGCATAAGTAGAATTTAAACCCTACTACTAAATTTAGCTATTTTTAAAATTCACGATTTTTAAAATTCCCGAGGCTAAACCGTTTGTGTTACGAACTTCTTAATATCCATTTTACACAGAAAGCAAGATATCTACATGATTGAAACGAGTTTAAGAAGAATTTAAAACCTACTACTAAATTTAGCTATTTTTAAAATTCACGATTTTTAAAATTCCTGAGGCTAAACCGTTTGTGTTACGAACTCCTACATAAGCTTTTTAGGCAGAAAACAAGGCATCTACGTGATTGATACCAGCATAAGTAGAATTTAAACCCTACTACTAAATTTAGCTATTTTTAATGTTCACGATTTTTAAAATTCCCGAGGCTAAACCGGTTGTGTTACGAACTTCTACATGAGCTTTTTAGGCAGAAAGCAAGCCATCTACATGATTGATACCAGCATAAGTAGAATTTAAAACCTACTACTAAATTTAGCTATTTTTAAAATTCTCGTTTTGTAAAATTCCTGGGGCTAAACCGTTTGTGCTACGAACTTCTAAATGTGCTTTTTAGACAGAAAACAAGCTATCTACATGATTGAAACGAGTTTAAGAAGAATTTAAATCCTACTACTAAAATTAGCTATTTTTAAAATTCTCGATTTTTAAAATTCCTGAGGCTAAACGGTTTGTGTTACGAACTTCTAAATGTGCTTTTTAGGCAGAAAGCAAGCCATCTACAAGATTGATACCAGCATAAGTAGAATTTAAAACCTACTACTAAATTTAGCTATTTTTAAAATTCTCGTTTTTTAAAATTCCTGGGGCTAAACCGTTTATGCTACGAACTTCTAAATGTGCTTTTTAGACAGAAAGCAAGCTATCTACATGATTGAAACGAGTTTAAGAAGAATTTAAAACCTACTACTAAATTTAGCTATTTTTAAAATTCTGGATTTTTAAAATTCCTGAGGCTAAACCGTCTGTGTTACGAACTTCTTAATATGCATTTTACACAGAAAGCAAGCTATCTATGTGATTGAAACGAGTTTAAAAAGAATTTAAAACCTACTACTAAATTTAGCTATTTTTAAAATTCACGATTTTTAAAATTCCAGAGGCTAAACCGTTTGTGTTACGAACTTCTTAATATGCATGTTACACAGAAAGCAAGCTATCTACATGATTGAAACGAGTTTAAGAAGAATTTAAAGCCTACTACTTAAATTAGCTATTTTTAAAATTCTCGATTTTTAAAATTCCTGAGGCTAAACCGTTTGTGTTACGAACTTCTAAATGTGCTTTTTAGGCAGAAGGCAAGCCATCTACATGATTGATACCAGCATAAGTAGAATTTACTTCATACTACTAAATTTAGCTATTTTTAAAATTCTTGACTTTTAAAATTCCTGATGCTAAACCGTTTGTGTTACGAACTTCTAAATGTGCTTTTTAGATAGAAAGCAAGCCAACTACATGATTGAAACGAGTTTAAGAAGAATTTAAAACCTACTACTACATTTAGCAATTTTTAAAGTTCTCGATTTTTAAAATTCCTGAGGCTAAACCGTTTGTGTTACGAACTTCTAAATGTGCTTTTTAGATAGAAAGCAGGGTAGCTACATGATTGAAACGAGTTTAAGAAGAATTTTAAACCTACTACTAAATTTAGCTATTTTTAAAATTCTCGATTTTTAAAATCCCTGAGGCTAAACCGTTTGTGTTATGAACTTCTAAATGTGCTTTTTAGACAGAAAGCAAGATATCTACATGATTGAAACGAGTTTAAGAAGAATTTAAAACCTACTACTAAATTTATCTATTTTTAAAATTCACGATTTTTAAAATTCCTGAGGCTAAACCGTTTGTGTTACGAACTCCTACATAAGCTTTTTAGGCAGAAAACAAGGCATCTACGTGATTGATACCAGCATAAGTAGAATTTAAACCCTACTACTAAATTTAGCTATTTTTAATGTTCACGATTTTTAAAATTCCCGAGGCTAAACCGGTTGTGTTACGAACTTCTACATGAGCTTTTTAGGCAGAAAGCAAGCAATCTACATGATTGATACCAGCATAAGTAGAATTTAAAACCTACTACTAAATTTAGCTATTTTTAAAATTCTCGTTTTTTAAAATTCCTGGGGCTAAACCGTTTGTGCTACGAACTTCTAAATGTGCTTTTTAGACAGAAAGCAAGCTATCGACATGATTGAAACGAGTTTAAGAAGAATTTAAAACCTACTACTAAATTTAGCTATTTTTAAAATTCTCGATTTTTAAAATTCCTGAGGCTAAACCGTTTGTGTTACGAACTTCTTAATATGCATGTTACACAGAAAGCAAGCTATCTACATGATTGAAATGAGTTTAAGAAGAATTTAAAGCCTACTACTAAAATTAGCTATTTTTAAAATTCTCGATTTTTAAAATTCCTGAGGCTAAACCGTTTGTGTTACGAACTTCTAAATGTGCTTTTTAGGCAGAAGGCAAGCCATCTACATGATTGATACCAGCATAAGTAGAATTTACTCCATACTACTAAATTTAGCTATTTTTAAAATTCTTGACTTTAAAAATTCCTGATGCTAAACCGTTTGTGTTACGAACTTCTAAATGTGCATTTTAGATAGAAATCAAGCCAACTACATGATTGAAACGAGTTTAAGAAGAATTTAAAACCTACTACTACATTTAGCAATTTTTAAAGTTCTCGATTTTTAAAATTCCTGAGGCTAAACCGTTTGTGTTACGAACTTCTAAATGTGCTTTTTAGATAGAAAGCAGGCTAGCTACATGATTGAAACGAGTTTAAGAAGAATTTAAAACCTACTACTAAATTTAGCTATTTTTAAAATTCTCGATTTTTAAAATCCCTGAGGCTAAACCGTTTGTGTTACGAACTTCTAAATGTGCTTTTTAGACAGAAAGCAAGCCATCTACATGATTGAAACGTGTTTAAGAAGAATTTAAACCCTACTACTAAATTTAGCTATTTTTAAAATTCTTGACTTTTAAAATTCCCGAGGCTAAACCGTTTGTGTTACGAACTTCTAAATGTCCTTTTTATGCAGAAACCAAGCCATCTACATGATTGATACCAGCTTAAGTAGAATTTAAACCCTACTAATAAATTTAGCTATTTTTAAAATTCTCGATTTTTAAAATTCCTGAGGCTAAACCGTTTGTGTTACGAACTTCTTGACATGCATTTTACACAGAAAGCAAGCTATCTGCATGACTGACACGAGTTTAAAAAGAATTTAAAACCTACTTCTAAAATTAGCTATTTTTAAAATTCTCGAGTTTTAAAATTTCTGAGGCTAAACCGTTTGTGTTACGAACTTCTAAATGTGCTTTTTAGGCAGAAAGCAAGCCATCTACATGATTGATACCAGCATAAGTAGAATTTAAACCCTACTACTAAATTTAGCTATTTTTAAAATTCACGATTTTTAAAATTCCCGAGGCTAAACCGTTTGTGTTACGAACTTCTTAATATCCATTTTACACAGAAAGCAAGATATCTACATGATTGAAACGAGTTTAAGAAGAATTTAAAACCTACTACTAAATTTAGCTATTTTTAAAATTCACGATTTTTAAAATTCCTGAGGCTAAACCGTTTGTGTTACGAACTCCTACATAAGCTTTTTAGGCAGAAAACAAGGCATCTACGTGATTGATACCAGCATAAGTAGAATTTAAACCCTACTACTAAATTTAGCTATTTTTAATGTTCACGATTTTTAAAATTCCCGAGGCTAAACCGGTTGTGTTACGAACTTCTACATGAGCTTTTTAGGCAGAAAGCAAGCCATCTACATGATTGATACCAGCATAAGTAGAATTTAAAACCTACTACTAAATTTAGCTATTTTTAAAATTCTCGTTTTTTAAAATTCCTGGGGCTAAACCGTTTGTGCTACGAACTTCTAAATGTGCTTTTTAGACAGAAAACAAGCTATCTACATGATTGAAACGAGTTTAAGAAGAATTTAAATCCTACTACTAAAATTAGCTATTTTTAAAATTCTCGATTTTTAAAATTCCTGAGGCTAAACGGTTTGTGTTACGAACTTCTAAATGTGCTTTTTAGGCAGAAAGCAAGCCATCTACAAGATTGATACCAGCATAAGTAGAATTTAAAACCTACTACTAAATTTAGCTATTTTTAAAATTCTCGTTTTTTAAAATTCCTGGGGCTAAACCGTTTATGCTACGAACTTCTAAATGTGCTTTTTAGACAGAAAGCAAGCTATCTACATGATTGAAACGAGTTTAAGAAGAATTTAAAACCTACTACTAAATTTAGCTATTTTTAAAATTCTGGTATTTTAAAATTCCTGAGGCTAAACCGTCTGTGTTACGAACTTCTTAATATGCATTTTACACAGAAAGCAAGCTATCTATGTGATTGAAACGAGTTTAAAAAGAATTTAAAACCTACTACTAAATTTAGCTATTTTTAAAATTCACGATTTTTAAAATTCCAGAGGCTAAACCGTTTGTGTTACGAACTTCTTAATATGCATGTTACACAGAAAGCAAGCTATCTACATGATTGAAACGAGTTTAAGAAGAATTTAAAGCCTACTACTTAAATTAGCTATTTTTAAAATTCTCGATTTTTAAAATTCCTGAGGCTAAACCGTTTGTGTTACGAACTTCTAAATGTGCTTTTTAGGCAGAAGGCAAGCCATCTACATGATTGATACCAGCATAAGTAGAATTTACTTCATACTACTAAATTTAGCTATTTTTAAAATTCTTGACTTTTAAAATTCCTGATGCTAAACCGTTTGTGTTACGAACTTCTAAATGTGCTTTTTAGATAGAAAGCAAGCCAACTACATGATTGAAACGAGTTTAAGAAGAATTTAAAACCTACTACTACATTTAGCAATTTTTAAAGTTCTCGATTTTTAAAATTCCTGAGGCTAAACCGTTTGTGTTACGAACTTCTAAATGTGCTTTTTAGATAGAAAGCAGGGTAGCTACATGATTGAAACGAGTTTAAGAAGAATTTAAAACCTACTACTAAATTTAGCTATTTTTAAAATTCTCGATTTTTAAAATCCCTGAGGCTAAACCGTTTGTGTTATGAACTTCTAAATGTGCTTTTTAGACAGAAAGCAAGATATCTACATGATTGAAACGAGTTTAAGAAGAATTTAAAACCTACTACTAAATTTATCTATTTTTAAAATTCACGATTTTTAAAATTCCTGAGGCTAAACCGTTTGTGTTACGAACTCCTACATAAGCTTTTTAGGCAGAAAACAAGGCATCTACGTGATTGATACCAGCATAAGTAGAATTTAAACCCTACTACTAAATTTAGCTATTTTTAATGTTCACGATTTTTAAAATTCCCGAGGCTAAACCGGTTGTGTTACGAACTTCTACATGAGCTTTTTAGGCAGAAAGCAAGCAATCTACATGATTGATACCAGCATAAGTAGAATTTAAAACCTACTACTAAATTTAGCTATTTTTAAAATTCTCGTTTTTTAAAATTCCTGGGGCTAAACCGTTTGTGCTACGAACTTCTAAATGTGCTTTTTAGACAGAAAGCAAGCTATCGACATGATTGAAACGAGTTTAAGAAGAATTTAAAACCTACTACTAAATTTAGCTATTTTTAAAATTCTCGATTTTTAAAATTCCTGAGGCTAAACCGTTTGTGTTACGAACTTCTTAATATGCATTTTACACAGAAAGCAAGCTATCTACATGATTGAAACGAGTTTAAAAAGAATTTAAAACCTACTACTAAATTTAGCTATTTTTAAAATTCCTGATTTTTAAAATTCCAGAGGCTAAACCGTTTGTGTTACGAACTTCTTAATATGCATGTTACACAGAAAGTAAGCTATCTACATGATTGAAACGAGTTTAAGAAGAATTTAAAGCCTACTACTAAAATTAGCTATTTTTAAAATTCTCGATTTTTTAAATTCCTGAGGCTAAACCGTTTGTGTTACGAACTTCTAAATGTGCTTTTTAGATAGAAAGCAGGCTAGCTACATGATTGAAACGAGTTGAAGAAGAATTTAAAACCTACTACCAAATTTAGCTATTTTTAAAATTCACGATTTTTAAAATTCCTGAAGCTAAACCGTTTGTGTTACGAACTCCTACATAAGCTTTTTAGGCAGAAAACAAGGCAGCTACGTGATTGATACCAGCATAAGTAGAATTTAAACCCTACTACTAAATTTAGCTATTTTTAATGTTCACGATTTTTAAAATTCCCTACGCTAAGCCGTTTGTGTTACGAACTTCTGCATGAGATTTTTAGGCAGAAAGCAAGCCATCTACATGATTGATACCAGCATAAGTAGAATTTATACCCTACTACTAAATTTAGCTATTTTTAAAATTCTTGACTTTTAATATTCCTGATGTTAAACCGTTTGTGTTACGAACTTCTAAATGTGCTTTTTAGATAGAAAGCAAGCTAGCTACATGACTGAAACGAGTTTAAGAAGAATTTAAAACCTACTACTAAATTTAGCTATTTTTAAAATTCTCGATTTTTAAAATTCCTGGGGCTAAACCGTTTGTGCTACGAACTTCTAAATGTGCTTTTTAGACAGAAAGCAAGCCATCTACATGATTGAAACGATTTTAAGAAGAATTTAAAACCTACTACTAAATTTAGCTATTTTTAAAATTCTTGACTTTTAAAATTCCTGATGCTAAACCGTTTGTGTTACGAACTTCTAAATGTGCCTTTTAGATAGAAAGCAAGCCAACTGCATGATTGAAACGAGTTTAAGAAGAATTTAAAACCTACTACTAAATTTAGCTATTTTTAAAATTCTCGTTTTTTAAAATTCCTGGGGCTAAACCGTTTGTGCTACGAACTTCTAAATGTGCTTTTTAGACAGAAAACAAGCTATCTACATGATTGAAACGAGTTTAAGAAGAATTTAAATCCTACTACTAAAATTAGCTATTTTTAAAATTCTCGATTTTTAAAATTCCTGAGGCTAAACGGTTTGTGTTACGAACTTCTAAATGTGCTTTTTAGGCAGAAAGCAAGCCATCTACATGATTGATACCAGCATAAGTAGAATTTAAAACCTACTACTAAATTTAGCTATTTTTAAAATTCTTGACTTTAAAAATTCCTGATGCTAAACCGTTTGTGTTACGAACTTCTAAATGTGCATTTTAGATAGAAATCAAGCCAACTACATGATTGAAACGAGTTTAAGAAGAATTTAAAACCTACTACTACATTTAGCAATTTTTAAAGTTCTCGATTTTTAAAATTCCTGAGGCTAAACCGTTTGTGTTACGAACTTCTAAATGTGCTTTTTAGATAGAAAGCAGGCTAGCTACATGATTGAAACGAGTTTAAGAAGAATTTAAAACCTACTACTAAATTTAGCTATTTTTAAAATTCTCGATTTTTAAAATCCCTGAGGCTAAACCGTTTGTGTTACGAACTTCTAAATGTGCTTTTTAGACAGAAAGCAAGCCATCTACATGATTGAAACGTGTTTAAGAAGAATTTAAACCCTACTACTAAATTTAGCTATTTTTAAAATTCTTGACTTTTAAAATTCCCGAGGCTAAACCGTTTGTGTTACGAACTTCTAAATGTCCTTTTTATGCAGAAACCAAGCCATCTACATGATTGATACCAGCTTAAGTAGAATTTAAACCCTACTAATAAATTTAGCTATTTTTAAAATTCTCGATTTTTAAAATTCCTGAGGCTAAACCGTTTGTGTTACGAACTTCTTGACATGCATTTTACACAGAAAGCAAGCTATCTGCATGACTGACACGAGTTTAAAAAGAATTTAAAACCTACTTCTAAAATTAGCTATTTTTAAAATTCTCGAGTTTTAAAATTTCTGAGGCTAAACCGTTTGTGTTACGAACTTCTAAATGTGCTTTTTAGGCAGAAAGCAAGCCATCTACATGATTGATACCAGCATAAGTAGAATTTAAACCCTACTACTAAATTTAGCTATTTTTAAAATTCACGATTTTTAAAATTCCCGAGGCTAAACCGTTTGTGTTACGAACTTCTTAATATCCATTTTACACAGAAAGCAAGATATCTACATGATTGAAACGAGTTTAAGAAGAATTTAAAACCTACTACTAAATTTAGCTATTTTTAAAATTCACGATTTTTAAAATTCCTGAGGCTAAACCGTTTGTGTTACGAACTCCTACATAAGCTTTTTAGGCAGAAAACAAGGCATCTACGTGATTGATACCAGCATAAGTAGAATTTAAACCCTACTACTAAATTTAGCTATTTTTAATGTTCACGATTTTTAAAATTCCCGAGGCTAAACCGGTTGTGTTACGAACTTCTACATGAGCTTTTTAGGCAGGAAGCAAGCCATCTACATGATTGATACCAGCATAAGTAGAATTTAAAACCTACTACTAAATTTAGCTATTTTTAAAATTCTCGTTTTTTAAAATTCCTGGGGCTAAACCGTTTGTGCTACGAACTTCTAAATGTGCTTTTTAGACAGAAAACAAGCTATCTACATGATTGAAACGAGTTTAAGAAGAATTTAAATCCTACTACTAAAATTAGCTATTTTTAAAATTCTCGATTTTTAAAATTCCTGAGGCTAAACGGTTTGTGTTACGAACTTCTAAATGTGCTTTTTAGGCAGAAAGCAAGCCATCTACAAGATTGATACCAGCATAAGTAGAATTTAAAACCTACTACTAAATTTAGCTATTTTTAAAATTCTCGTTTTTTAAAATTCCTGGGGCT
The DNA here is from genome assembly GCA_963082815.1 of Melanotus villosus. Classification (NCBI taxonomy): domain Eukaryota; kingdom Metazoa; phylum Arthropoda; class Insecta; order Coleoptera; family Elateridae; genus Melanotus; species Melanotus villosus. Next base: position 33,524,362 of record OY720419.1, on the reverse strand, counting down.
AAACCGTTTATGCTACGAACTTCTAAATGTGCTTTTTAGACAGAAAGCAAGCTATCTACATGATTGAAACGAGTTTAAGAAGAATTTAAAACCTACTACTAAATTTAGCTATTTTTAAAATTCTGGTATTTTAAAATTCCTGAGGCTAAACCGTCTGTGTTACGAACTTCTTAATATGCATTTTACACAGAAAGCAAGCTATCTATGTGATTGAAACGAGTTTAAAAAGAATTTAAAACCTACTACTAAATTTAGCTATTTTTAAAATTCACGATTTTTAAAATTCCAGAGGCTAAACCGTTTGTGTTACGAACTTCTTAATATGCATGTTACACAGAAAGCAAGCTATCTACATGATTGAAACGAGTTTAAGAAGAATTTAAAGCCTACTACTTAAATTAGCTATTTTTAAAATTCTCGATTTTTAAAATTCCTGAGGCTAAACCGTTTGTGTTACGAACTTCTAAATGTGCTTTTTAGGCAGAAGGCAAGCCATCTACATGATTGATACCAGCATAAGTAGAATTTACTTCATACTACTAAATTTAGCTATTTTTAAAATTCTTGACTTTTAAAATTCCTGATGCTAAACCGTTTGTGTTACGAACTTCTAAATGTGCTTTTTAGATAGAAAGCAAGCCAACTACATGATTGAAACGAGTTTAAGAAGAATTTAAAACCTACTACTACATTTAGCAATTTTTAAAGTTCTCGATTTTTAAAATTCCTGAGGCTAAACCGTTTGTGTTACGAACTTCTAAATGTGCTTTTTAGATAGAAAGCAGGGTAGCTACATGATTGAAACGAGTTTAAGAAGAATTTAAAACCTACTACTAAATTTAGCTATTTTTAAAATTCTCGATTTTTAAAATCCCTGAGGCTAAACCGTTTGTGTTATGAACTTCTAAATGTGCTTTTTAGACAGAAAGCAAGATATCTACATGATTGAAACGAGTTTAAGAAGAATTTAAAACCTACTACTAAATTTATCTATTTTTAAAATTCACGATTTTTAAAATTCCTGAGGCTAAACCGTTTGTGTTACGAACTCCTACATAAGCTTTTTAGGCAGAAAACAAGGCATCTACGTGATTGATACCAGCATAAGTAGAATTTAAACCCTACTACTAAATTTAGCTATTTTTAATGTTCACGATTTTTAAAATTCCCGAGGCTAAACCGGTTGTGTTACGAACTTCTACATGAGCTTTTTAGGCAGAAAGCAAGCAATCTACATGATTGATACCAGCATAAGTAGAATTTAAAACCTACTACTAAATTTAGCTATTTTTAAAATTCTCGTTTTTTAAAATTCCTGGGGCTAAACCGTTTGTGCTACGAACTTCTAAATGTGCTTTTTAGACAGAAAGCAAGCTATCGACATGATTGAAACGAGTTTAAGAAGAATTTAAAACCTACTACTAAATTTAGCTATTTTTAAAATTCTCGATTTTTAAAATTCCTGAGGCTAAACCGTTTGTGTTACGAACTTCTTAATATGCATTTTACACAGAAAGCAAGCTATCTACATGATTGAAACGAGTTTAAAAAGAATTTAAAACCTACTACTAAATTTAGCTATTTTTAAAATTCCTGATTTTTAAAATTCCAGAGGCTAAACCGTTTGTGTTACGAACTTCTTAATATGCATGTTACACAGAAAGTAAGCTATCTACATGATTGAAACGAGTTTAAGAAGAATTTAAAGCCTACTACTAAAATTAGCTATTTTTAAAATTCTCGATTTTTTAAATTCCTGAGGCTAAACCGTTTGTGTTACGAACTTCTAAATGTGCTTTTTAGATAGAAAGCAGGCTAGCTACATGATTGAAACGAGTTGAAGAAGAATTTAAAACCTACTACCAAATTTAGCTATTTTTAAAATTCACGATTTTTAAAATTCCTGAAGCTAAACCGTTTGTGTTACGAACTCCTACATAAGCTTTTTAGGCAGAAAACAAGGCAGCTACGTGATTGATACCAGCATAAGTAGAATTTAAACCCTACTACTAAATTTAGCTATTTTTAATGTTCACGATTTTTAAAATTCCCTACGCTAAGCCGTTTGTGTTACGAACTTCTGCATGAGATTTTTAGGCAGAAAGCAAGCCATCTACATGATTGATACCAGCATAAGTAGAATTTATACCCTACTACTAAATTTAGCTATTTTTAAAATTCTTGACTTTTAATATTCCTGATGTTAAACCGTTTGTGTTACGAACTTCTAAATGTGCTTTTTAGATAGAAAGCAAGCTAGCTACATGACTGAAACGAGTTTAAGAAGAATTTAAAACCTACTACTAAATTTAGCTATTTTTAAAATTCTCGATTTTTAAAATTCCTGGGGCTAAACCGTTTGTGCTACGAACTTCTAAATGTGCTTTTTAGACAGAAAGCAAGCCATCTACATGATTGAAACGATTTTAAGAAGAATTTAAAACCTACTACTAAATTTAGCTATTTTTAAAATTCTTGACTTTTAAAATTCCTGATGCTAAACCGTTTGTGTTACGAACTTCTAAATGTGCCTTTTAGATAGAAAGCAAGCCAACTGCATGATTGAAACGAGTTTAAGAAGAATTTAAAACCTACTACTAAATTTAGCTATTTTTAAAATTCTCGTTTTTTAAAATTCCTGGGGCTAAACCGTTTGTGCTACGAACTTCTAAATGTGCTTTTTAGACAGAAAACAAGCTATCTACATGATTGAAACGAGTTTAAGAAGAATTTAAATCCTACTACTAAAATTAGCTATTTTTAAAATTCTCGATTTTTAAAATTCCTGAGGCTAAACGGTTTGTGTTACGAACTTCTAAATGTGCTTTTTAGGCAGAAAGCAAGCCATCTACATGATTGATACCAGCATAAGTAGAATTTAAAACCTACTACTAAATTTAGCTATTTTTAAAATTCTCGTTTTTTAAAATTCCTGGGGCTAAACCGTTTATGCTACGAACTTCTAAATGTGCTTTTTAGACAGAAAGCAAGCTATCTACATGATTGAAACGAGTTTAAGAAGAATTTAAAACCTACTACTAAATTTAGCTATTTTTAAAATTCTGGATTTTTAAAATTCCTGAGGCTAAACCGTTTGTGTTACGAACTTCTTAATATGCATTTTACACAGAAAGCAAGCTATCTATATGATTGAAACGAGTTTAAAAAGAATTTAAAACCTACTACTAAATTTAGCTATTTCTAAAATTCACGATTTTTAAAATTCCAGAGGCTAAACCGTTTGTGTTACGAACTTCTTAATATGCATGTTACACAGAAAGCAAGCCATCTACATGATTGAAACGAGTTTAAGAAGAATTTAAAGCCTACTACTTAAATTAGCTATTTTTAAAATTCTCGATTTTTAAAATTCCTGAGGCTAAACCGTTTGTGTTACGAACTTCTAAATGTGCTTTTTAGGCAGAAGGCAAGCCATCTACATGATTGATACCAGCATAAGTAGAATTTACTTCATACTACTAAATTTAGCTATTTTTAAAGTTCTTGACTTTTAAAATTCCTGATGCTAAACCGTTTGTGTTACGAACTTCTAAATGTGCTTTTTAGATAGAAAGCAAGCCAACTACATGATTGAAACGAGTTTAAGAAGAATTTAAAACCTACTACTACATTTAGCAATTTTTAAAGTTCTCGATTTTTAAAATTCCTGAGGCTAAACCGTTTGTGTTACGAACTTCTAAATGTGCTTTTTAGATAGAAAGCAGGGTAGCTACATGATTGAAACGAGTTTAAGAAGAATTTAAAACCTACTACTAAATTTAGCTATTTTTAAAATTCCCGATTTTTAAAATCCCTGAGGCTAAACCGTTTGTGTTATGAACTTCTAAATGTGCTTTTTAGACAGAAAGCAAGATATCTACATGATTGAAACGAGTTTAAGAAGAATTTAAAACCTACTACTAAATTTATCTATTTTTAAAATTCACGATTTTTAAAATTCCTGAGGCTAAACCGTTTGTGTTACGAACTCCTACATAAGCTTTTTAGGCAGAAAACAAGGCATCTACGTGATTGATACCAGCATAAGTAGAATTTAAACCCTACTACTAAATTTAGCTATTTTTAATGTTCACGATTTTTAAAATTCCCGAGGCTAAACCGGTTGTGTTACGAACTTCTACATGAGCTTTTTAGGCAGAAAGCAAGCAATCTACATGATTGATACCAGCATAAGTAGAATTTAAAACCTACTACTAAATTTAGCTATTTTTAAAATTCTCGTTTTTTAAAATTCCTGGGGCTAAACCGTTTGTGCTACGAACTTCTAAATGTGCTTTTTAGACAGAAAGCAAGCTATCTACATGATTGAAACGAGTTTAAGAAGAATTTAAAACCTACTACTAAATTTAGCTATTTTTAAAATTCTCGATTTTTAAAATTCCTGAGGCTATACCGTTTGTGTTACGAACTTCTTAATATGCATTTTACACAGAAAGCAAGCTATCTACATGATTGAAACGAGTTTAAAAAGAATTTAAAACCTACTACTAAATTTAGCTATTTTTAAAATTCCTGATTTTTAAAATTCCAGAGGCTAAACCGTTTGTGTTACGAACTTCTTAATATGCATGTTACACAGAAAGTAAGCTATCTACATGATTCAAACGAGTTTAAGAAGAATTTAAAGCCTACTACTAAAATTAGCTATTTTTAAAATTCTCGATTTTTTAAATTCCTGAGGCTAAACCGTTTGTGTTACGAACTTCTAAATGTGCTTTTTAGATAGAAAGCAGGCTAGCTACATGATTGAAACGAGTTTAGGAAGAATTTAAAACCTACTACTAAATATAGCTATTTTTAAAATTCTCGATTTTTAAAATCCCTGAGGCTAAACCGTTTGTGTTACGAACTTCTAAATGTGCTTTTTAGACAGAAAGCAAGATATCTACATGATTGAAACGAGTTGAAGAAGAATTTAAAACCTACTACTAAATTTAGCTATTTTTAAAATTCACGATTTTTACAATTCCTGAGGCTAAACCGTTTGTGTTACGAACTCCTACATAAGCTTTTTAGGCAGAAAACAAGGCAGCTACGTGATTGATACCAGCATAAGTAGAATTTAAACCCTACTAATAAATTTAGCTATTTTTAAAATTCTTGACTTTTAAAATTCCCGAGGCTAAACCATTTGTGTTACGAACTTCTAAATGTGCTTTTTAGGCAGAAAGCAAGCCATCTACATGATTGATACCAGCATAAGTAGAATTTAAACCCTACTAATAAATTTAGATATTTTTAAAATTCTCGAATTTTAAAATTCCTGAGGCTAAACCGTTTGTGTTACGAACTTCTTAATATGCATATTACACAGAAAGCAAGCTATCTACATGACTGAAACGAGTTAAAACTTACTACTCAAATTAGCTATTTTTAAAATTCTCGATTTTTAAAATTCCTGAGGCTAAACCGTTTGTGTTACGAACTTCTAAATGTGCTTTTTAGGCAGAAAGCAAGGCATCTACATGATTGATACCAGCATAAGTAGAATTTAAACCCTACTACTAAATTTAGCTATTTTTAAAATTCACGATTTATTATAAAAATCTCGCATTTATAAAATTACCAAAAATTAATAAATTCGATTTAAACTCATTTTAGCTGCATAGAACGACGTCTTAAGTAATAATAAGGACATTTAGAAATTTGTATCACCTACGGTTTAGCCTGCAGAATTGTAAAAATCTCGCATTTATAAAATTACCAAAAATTAATAAATTCGTTTTAAATTCATTTTAGCTGCATAGAACGACGTCTGGAACCATAATAAGCATATTTAGAAATTTGTATCTCCTACAGTTTAGCCTGGGCAATTATAAAAATCTCGCATTTTTAATCTAGCAATTATAAAAATCTGCCTTTTTTAAAATTACCAAAAATTAATAAATTCGGCTTAAACTCATTTTAGCTGCATAGAACGACGTCTTAAATAATAATAAGGACATTTAGAAATTTTTATCACCTACGGTTTAGCCTGGGGAATTATAAAAATCTCGCATTTATAAAATTACCAAAAATTAATAAATTAGGTTTAAACTCATTTTAGCTGCATAGAACGACGTCTGAAACCATAATAAACATATTTAGAAATTTGTATCTCCTACAGTTTAGCCTGGGCAATTATAAAAATCTCGCATTTTTAATCTGGCAATTATAAAAATCTCTCTTTTTAAAATTACCAAAAATTAATAAATTTAATTTAAACTCATTTTAGCTGCATAGAACGACGTCTTAAGTAATAATAAGGACATTTAGAAATTTGTATCACCTACAGTTTAGCCTGCAGAATTATAAAAATCTCGCATTTATAAAATTAACAAAAATTAATAAATTCGTTTTAAATTCATTTTAGCTGCATAGAACGACGTCTGAAACCATAATAAGCATATTTAGAAATTTGTATCTCCTACAGTTTAGCCTGGGCAATTATAAAAATCTCGCATTTTTAATCTGGCAATTATAAAAATCTGTCTTTTATAAAATTACCAAAAATTAATAAATACAATTTAAACTCATTTTAGCTGCATAGAACGACGTCTTAAGTAATAATAAGGACATTTAGAAATTTGTATTACCTACGGTTTAGCCTGGGGAATTATAAAAATCTCGCATTTATAAAATTACCAAAAATTAATAAATTCGTTTTAAATTCATCTTAGCTGCATAGAACGACGTCTGGAACCATAATAAGCATATTTAGAAATTTGTATCTCCTACAGTTTAGCCTGGGCAATTATAAAAATCTCGCATTTTTAATCTGGCAATTATAAAAATCTGCCTTTTTTAAAATTACCAAAAATTAATAAATTCGGCTTAAACTCATTTTAGCTGCATAGAACGACGTCTTAAATAATAATAAGGACATTTAGAAATTTTTATCACCTACGGTTTAGCCTGGGGAATTATAAAAATCTCGCATTTATAAAATTACCAAAAATTAATAAATTCGATTTAAACTCATTTTAGCTGCATAGAACGACGTCTGAAACCTTAATAAACATATTTAGAAATTTGTATCTCCTACAGTTTCGCCTGCGCAATTATAAAAATCTCGCATTTTTAATCTGGCAATTATAAAAATCTGTCTTTTTTAAAATTACCAAAAATTAATAAATTCGATTTAAACTCATTTTAGCTGCATAGAACGACGTCATAAGTAATAATAAGGACATTTAGAAATTTGTATCACCTACGGTTTAGCCTGCAGAATTATAAAAATCTCGCATTTATAAAATTACCAAAAATTAATAAATTCGTTTTAAATTCATTTTAGCTGCATAGAACGACGTCTGAAACCATAATAAGCATATTTAGAAATTTGTATCTCCTACAGTTTAGCCTGGGCAATTATAAAAATCTCGCATTTTTAATCTGGCAATTATAAAAATCTGTCTTTTTTAAAATTACCAAAAATTAATAAATTCGGCTTAAACTCATTTTAGCTGCATAGAACGACGTCTTAAATAATAATAAGGACATTTAGAAATTTTTATCACCTACGGTTTAGCCTGGGGAATTATAAAAATCTCGCATTTATAAAATTACCAAAAATTAATAAATTAGGTTTAAACTCATTTTAGCTGCATAGAACGACGTCTGAAACCATAATAAACATATTTAGAAATTTGTATCTCCTACAGTTTAGCCTGGGCAATTATAAAAATCTCGCATTTTTAATCTGGCAATTATAAAAATCTCTCTTTTTTAAAATTACCAAAAATTAATAAATTTAATTTAAACTCATTTTAGCTGCATAGAACGACGTCTTAAGTAATAATAAGGACATTTAGAAATTTGTATCACCTACAGTTTAGCCTGCAGAATTATAAAAATCTCGCATTTATAAAATTAACAAAAATTAATAAATTCGTTTTAAATTCATTTTAGCTGCATAGAACGACGTCTGAAACCATAATAAGCATATTTAGAAATTTGTATCTCCTACAGTTTAGCCTGGGCAATTATAAAAATCTCGCATTTTTAATCTGGCAATTATAAAAATCTGCCTTTTTTAAAATTACCAAAAATTAATAAATTCGGCTTAAACTCATTTTAGCTGCATAGAACGACGTCTTAAATAATAATAAGGACATTTAGAAATTTTTATCACCTACGGTTTAGCCTGGGGAATTATAAAAATCTCGCATTTATAAAATTACCAAAAATTAATAAATTCGATTTAAACTCATTTTAGCTGCATAGAACGACGTCTGAAACCTTAATAAACATATTTAGAAATTTGTTTCTCCTACAGTTTAGCCTGGGCAATTATAAAAATCTCGCATTTTTAATCTGGCAATTATAAAAATCTGTCTTTTTTAAAATTACCAAAAATTAATAAATTCGATTTTAACTCATTTTAGCTGCATAGAACGACGTCTGAAACCTTAATAAACATATTTAGAAATTTGTATCTCCTACAGTTTCGCCTGCGCAATTATAAAAATCTCGCATTTTTAATCTGGCAATTATAAAAATCTGTCTTTTTTAAAATTACCAAAAATTAATAAATTCGATTTAAACTCATTTTAGCTGCATAGAACGACGTCATAAGTAATAATAAGGACATTTAGAAATTTGTATCACCTACGGTTTAGCCTGCAGAATTATAAAAATCTCGCATTTATAAAATTACCAAAAATTAATAAATTCGTTTTAAATTCATTTTAGCTGCATAGAACGACGTCTGAAACCATAATAAGCATATTTAGAAATTTGTATCTCCTTCAGTTTAGCCTGGGCAATTATAAAAATCTCGCATTTTTAATCTGGCAATTATAAAAATCTGTCTTTTTTAAAATTACCAAAAATTAATAAATTCGGCTTAAACTCATTTTAGCTGCATAGAACGACGTCTTAAATAATAATAAGGACATTTAGAAATTTTTATCACCTACGGTTTAGCCTGGGGAATTATAAAAATCTCGCATTTATAAAATTACCAAAAATTAATAAATTCGTTTTAAATTCATTTTAGCTGCATAGAACGACGTCTGAAACCATAATAAACATATTTAGAAATTTGTATCTCCTACAGTTTAGCCTGGGCAATTATAAAAATCTCGCATTTTTAATCTGGCAATTATAAAAATCTCTCTTTTTTAAAATTACCAAAAATTAATAAATTTAATTTAAACTCATTTTAGCTGCATAGAACGACGTCTTAAGTAATAATAAGGACATTTAGAAATTTGTATCACCTACAGTTTAGCCTGCAGAATTATAAAAATCTCGCATTTATAAAATTAACAAAAATTAATAAATTCGTTTTAAATTCATTTTAGCTGCATAGAACGACGTCTGAAACCATAATAAGCATATTTAGAAATTTGTATCTCCTACAGTTTAGCCTGGGCAATTATAAAAATCTCGCATTTTTAATCTGGCAATTATAAAAATCTGTCTTATAAAATTACCAAAAATTAATAAATACAATTTAAACTCATTTTAGGTGCATAGAACGACGTCTTAAGTAATAATAAGGACATTTAGAAATTTGTATTACCTACGGTTTAGCCTGGGGAATTATAAAAATCTCGCATTTATAAAATTACCAAAAATTAATAAATTCGTTTTAAATTCATCTTAGCTGCATAGAACGACGTCTGAAACCATAATAAGCATATTTAGAAATTTGTATCTCCTACAGTTTAGCCTGGGCAATTATAAAAATCTCGCATTTTTAATCTGGCAATTATAAAAATCTCTCTTTTTTAAAATTACCAAAAATTAATAAATTCGATTTAAACTCATTTTAGCTGCATAGAACGATGTCTTAAATAAATGCGTTTAAGCCGAATTTATTAATTTTTGGTAATTTTAAAAAAGGCAGATTTTTATAATTGCCAGATTAAAAATGCGAGATTTTTATAATTGCCCAGGCTAAACTGTAGGAGATACAAATTTCTAAATATGCTTATTATGGTTTCAGACGTCGTTCTATGCAGCTAAAATGAATTTAAAACGAATTTATTAATTTTTGTTAATTTTATAAATGCGAGATTTTTATAATTCTGCAGGCTAAACTGTAGGTGATACAAATTTCTAAATGTCCTTATTATTACTTAAGACGTCGTTCTATGCAGCTAAAATGAGTTTAAGCCGTATTTATTAATTTTTGGTAATTTTAAAAAAGGCAGATTTTTATAATTGCCAGATTAAAAATGCGAGATTTTTATAATTGCCCAGGCTAAACTGTAGGAGATACAAATTTCTAAATATGCTTATTATGGTTTCAGACGTCGTTCTATGCAGCTAAAATGAGTTTAAATCGAATTTATTAATTTTTGGTAATTTTATAAATGCGAGATTTTTATAATTCCCCAGGCTAAACCGTAGGTGATAAAAATTTCTAAATGTCCTTATTATTATTTAAGACGTCGTTCTATGCAGCTAAAATGAGTTTAAGCCGAATTTATTAATTTTTGGTAATTTTAAAAAAGACAGATTTTTATAATTGCCAGATTAAAAATGCGAGATTTTTATAATTGCCCAGGCTAAACTGTAGGAGATACAAATTTCTAAATATGCTTATTATGGTTTCAGACGTCGTTCTATGCAGCTAAAATGAATTTAAAACGAATTTATTAATTTTTGGTAATTTTATAAATGCGAGATTTTTATAATTCTGCAGGCTAAACCGTAGGTGATACAAATTTCTAAATGTCCTTATTATTACTTAAGACGTCGTTCTATGCAGCTAAAATGAGTTTAAATCGAATTTATTAATTCTTGGTAATTTTAAAAAAGAGAGATTTTTATAATTGCCAGATTAAAAATGCGAGATTTTTATAATTGCCCAGGCTAAACTGTAGGAGATACAAATTTCTAAATATGCTTATTATGGTTTCAGACGTCGTTCTATGCAGCTAAGATGAATTTAAAACGAATTTATTAATTTTTGGTAATTTTATAAATGCGAGATTTTTATAATTCCCCAGGCTAAACCGTAGGTGATACAAATTTCTAAATGTCCTTATTATTACTTAAGACGTCGTTATATGCAGCTAAAATGAGTTTAAATCGAATTTATTAATTTTTGGTAATTTTAAAAAAGACAGATTTTTATAATTGCCAGATTAAAAATGCGAGATTTTTATAATTGCCCAGGTTAAACTGTAGGAGATACAAATTTCTAAATATGCTTATTATGGTTTCAGACGTCGTTCTATGCAGCTAAAATGAATTTAAAACGAATTTATTAATTTTTGTTAATTTTTTAAATGCGAGATTTTTATAATTCCCCAGGCTAAACCGTAGGTGATAAAAATTTCTAAATGACCTTATTATTACTTAAGACGTCGTTCTATGCAGCTAAAATGAGTTTAAATTAAATTTATTAATTTTTGGTAATTTTAAAAAAGAGAGATTTTTATAATTGCCAGATTAAAAATGCGAGATTTTTATAATTGCCCAGGCTAAACTGTAGGAGATACAAATTTCTAAATATGTTTATTATGGTTTCAGACGTCGTTCTATGCAGCTAAAATGAGTTTAAATCGAATTTATTAATTTTTGGTAATTTTATAAATGCGAGATTTTTATAATTCCCCAGGCTAAACCGTAGGTGATAAAAATTTCTAAATGACCTTATTATTATTTAAGACGTCGTTCTATGCAGCTAAAATGAGTTTAAGCCGAATTTAGTAATTTTTGGTAATTTTAAAAAAGGCAGATTTTTATAATTGCCAGATTAAAAATGCGGGATTTTTATAATTGCCCAGGCTAAACTGTAGGAGATACAAATTTCTAAATGTCCTTATTATTACTTAAGACGTCGTTCTATGCAGCTAAAATGAGTTTAAATCGAATTTATTAATTTTTGGTAATTTTATAAATGCGAGATTTTTATAATTCCCCAGGCTAAACCGTAGGTGATACAAATTTCTAAATGTCCTTATTATTACTTAAGACGTCGTTCTATGCAGCTAAAATGAGTTTAAATCGAATTTCTTAATTTTTGGTAATTTTAAAAAAGACAGATTTTTATAATTGCCAGATTAAAAATGCGAGATTTTTATAATTGCCCAGGCTAAACTGTAGGAGATACAAATTTCTAAATATGCTTATTATGATTTCAGACGTCGTTCTATGCAGCTAAAATGAATTTAAAACGAATTTATTAATTTTTGGTAATTTTATAAATGCGAGATTTTTATAATTCCCCAGGCTAAACCGTAGGTGATAAAAATTTCTAAATGTCCTTATTATTATTTAAGACGTCGTTCTATGCAGCTAAAATGAGTTTAAGCCGAATTTATTAATTTTTGGTAATTTTAAAAAAGGCAGATTTTTATAATTGCCAGATTATAAATGCGAGATTTTTATAATTGCCCAGGCTAAACTGTAGGAGATACAAATTTCTAAATATGCTTATTATGGTTTCAGACGTCGTTCTATGCAGCTAAAATGAATTTAAAACGAATTTATTAATTTTTGGTAATTTTATAAATGCGAGATTTTTATAATTCCCCAGGCTAAACCGTAGGTGATAAAAATTTCTAAATGTCCTTATTATTATTTAAGACGTCGTTCTATTCAGCTAAAATGAGTTTAAGCCGAATTTATTAATTTTTGGTAATTTTAAAAAAGGCAGATTTTTATAATTGCCAGATTAAAAATGCGAGATTTTTATAATTGCCCAGGCTAAACTGTAGGAGATACAAATTTCTAAATATGTTTATTATGGTTTCAGACGTCGTTCTATGCAGCTAAAATGAATTTAAAACGAATTTATTAATTTTTGGTAATTTTATAAATGCGAGATTTTTATAATTCCCCAGGCTAAACCGTAGGTGATAAAAATTTCTCAATGTCCTTATTATTATTTAAGACGTCGTTCTATGCAGCTAAAATGAGTTTAAGCCGAATTTATTAATTTTTGGTAATTTTAAAAAAGACAGATTTTTATAATTGCCAGATTAAAAATGCGAGATTTTTATAATTGCCCAGGCTAAACTGTAGGAGATACAAATTTCTAAATATGCTTATTATGGTTTCAGACGTCGTTCTATGCAGCTAAAATGAATTTAAAACGAATTTGTTAATTTTTGGTAATTTTATAATTGCGAGATTTTTATAATTCTGCAGGCTAAACCGTAGGTGATACAAATTTCTAAATGTCCTTATTATTACTTATGACGTCGTTCTATGCAGCTAAAACGAGTTTAAATCGAATTTATTAATTTTTGGTAATTTTAAAAAAGACAGATTTTTATAATTGCCAGATTAAAAATGCGAGATTTTTATAATTGCTCAGGCTAAACTGTAAGAGATACAAATTTCTAAATATGCTTATTATGGTTTCAGACGTCGTTCTATGCAGCTAAAATGAATTTAAAACGAATTTATTAATTTTTGGTAATTTTATAAATGCGAGATTTTTATAATTCCCCAGGCTAAACCGTAGGTGATAAAAATTTCTAAATGTCCTTATTATTAGTTAAGACGTCGTTCTATGCAGCTAAAATGAGTTTAAGCCGAATTTATTAATTTTTGGTAATTTTAAAAAAGGCAGATTTTTATAATTGCCAGATTAAAAATGCGAGATTTTTATAATTGCCCAGGCTAAACTGTAGGAGATACAAATTTCTAAATATGCTTATTATGGTTTCAGACGTCGTTCTATGCAGCTAAAATGAATTTAAAACGAATTTATTAATTTTTGGTAATTTTATAAATGCGAGATTTTTATAATTCTGCAGGCTAAACCGTAGGTGATACAAATTTCTAAATGTCCTTATTATTACTTATGACGTCGTTCTATGCAGCTAAAATGAGTTTAAATCGAATTTATTAATTTTTGGTAATTTTAAAAAAGACAGATTTTTATAATTGCCAGATTAAAAATGCGAGATTTTTATAATTGCTCAGGCTAAACTGTAGGAGAAACAAATTTCTAAATATGTTTATTAAGGTTTCAGACGTCGTTCTATGCAGCTAAAATCAGTTTAAATCGAATTTATTAATTTTTGGTAATTTTATAAATGCGAGATTTTTATAATTCCCCAGGCTAAACCGTAGGTGATAAAAATTTCTAAATGTCCTTATTATTATTTAAGACGTCGTTCTATGCAGCTAAAATGAGTTTAAGCCGAATTTATTAATTTTTGGTAATTTTAAAAAAGGCAGATTTTTATAATTGCCAGATTAAAAATGGGAGATTTTTATAATTGCCCAGGCTAAACTGTAGGAGATACAAATTTCTAAATATGCTTATTATGGTTTCAGACGTCGTTCTATGCAGCTAAAATGAATTTAAAACGAATTTATTAATTTTTGGTAATTTAATAAATGCGAGATTTTTATAATTCTGCAGGCTAAACCGTAGGTGATACAAATTTCTAAATGTCCTTATTATTACTTAAGACGTCGTTCTATACAGCTAAAATGAGTTTAAATCGAATTTATTAATTTTTGGTAATTTTATAAATGCGAGATTTTTATAATTCCCCAGGCTAAACCGTAGGTGATACAAATTTCTAAATGTCCTTATTATTTCTTAAGACGTCGTTCTATGCAGCTAAAATGAGTTTAAATCGAATTTCTTAATTTTTGGTAATTTTAAAAAAGACAGATTTTTATAATTGTCAGATTAAAAATGCGAGATTTTTATAATTGCCCAGGCTAAACTGTAGGAGATACAAATTTCTAAATATGCTTATTATGATTTCAGACGTCGTTCTATGCAGCTAAAATGAATTTAAAACGAATTTATTAATTTTTGGTAATTTTATAAATGCGAGATTTTTATAATTCCCCAGGCTAAACCGTAGGTGATAAAAATTTCTAAATGTCCTTATTATTATTTAAGACGTCGTTCTATGCAGCTAAAATGAGTATAAGCCGAATTTATTAATTTTTGGTAATTTTAAAAAAGGCAGATTTTTATAATTGCCAGATTAAAAATGCGAGATTTTTATAATTGCCCAGGCTAAACTGTAGGAGATACAAATTTCTAAATATGCTTATTATGGTTTCAGACGTCGTTCTATACAGCTAAAATGAATTTAAAACGAATTTATTAATTTTTGGTAATTTTATAAATGCGAGATTTTTATAATTCTGCAGGCTAATCCGTAGGTGATACAAATTTCTAAATGTCCTTATTATTACTTAAGACGTCGTTCTATGCAGCTAAAATGAGTTTAAATCGAATTTATTAATTTTTGGTAATTTTATAAATGCGAGATTTTTATAATTCCCCAGGCTAAACCGTAGGTGATACAAATTTCTAAATGTCCTTATTATTACTTAAGACGTCGTTCTATGCAGCTAAAATGAGTTTAAATCGAATTTCTTAATTTTTGGTAATTTTAAAAAAGACAGATTTTTATAATTGCCAGATTAAAAATGCGAGATTTTTATAATTGCCCAGGCTAAACTGTAGGAGATACAAATTTCTAAATATGCTTATTATGATTTCAGACGTCGTTCTATGCAGCTAAAATGAATTTAAAACGAATTTATTAATTTTTGTTAATTTTATAAATGCCAGATTTTTATAATTCTGCAGGCTAAACTGTAGGTGATACAAATTTCTAAATGTCTTTATGATTACTTAAGACGTCGTTCTATGCAGCTAAAATGAGTTTAAATTAAATTTATTAATTTTTGGTAATTTTAAAAAAGCGAGATTTTTATAATTGCCAGATTAAAAATGCGAGATTTTTATAATTGCCCAGGCTAAACTGTACGAGATACAAATTTCTAAATATGTTTATTATGGTTTCAGACGTCGTTCTATGCAGCTAAAATGAGTTTAAATCGAATTTATTAATTTTTGGTAATTTTATAAATGCGAGATTTTTATAATTCCCCAGGCTAAACCGTAGGTGATAAAAATTTCTAAATGTCCTTATTATTATTTAAGACGTCGTTCTATGCAGCTAAAATGAGTTTAAGCCGAATTTATTAATTTTTGGTAATTTTAAAAAAGACAGATTTTTATAATTGCCAGATTAAAAATGCGAGATTTTTATAATTGCCCAGGCTAAACTGTAGGAGATACAAATTTCTAAATATGCTCATTATGGTTTCAGACGTCGTTCTATGCAGCTAAAATGAATTTAAAACGAATTTATTAATTTTTGGTAATTTTATAAATGCGAGATTTTTATAATTCTGCAGGCTAAACCGTAGGTGATACAAATTTCTAAATGTCCTTATTATTACTTATGACGTCGTTCTATGCAGCTAAAACGAGTTTAAATCGAATTTATTAATTTTTGGTAATTTTAAAAAAGACAGATTTTTATAATTGCCAGATTAAAAATGCGAGATTTTTATAATTGCCCAGGCTAAACTGTAGGAGATACAAATTTCTAAATATGCTTATTATGATTTCAGACGTCGTTCTATGCAGCTAAAATGAATTTAAAACGAATTTATTAATTTTTGGTAATTTTATAAATGCGAGATTTTTATAATTCCCCAGGCTAAACCGTAGGTGATAAAAATTTCTAAATGTCCTTATTATTATTTAAGACGTCGTTCTATGCAGCTAAAATGAGTTTAAGCCGAATTTATTAATTTTTGGTAATTTTAAAAAAGGCAGATTTTTATAATTGCTAGATTAAAAATGCGAGATTTTTATAATTGCCCAGGCTAAACTGTAGGAGATACAAATTTCTAAATATGCTTATTATGGTTTCAGACGTCGTTCTTTACAGCTAAAATGAATTTAAAACGAATTTATTAATTTTTGGTAATTTTATAAATGCGAGATTTTTATAATTCTGCAGGCTAAACCGTAGGTGATACAAATTTCTAAATGTCCTTATTATTACTTAAGACGTCGTTCTATGCAGCTAAAATGAGTTTAAATCGAATTTATTAATTTTTGGTAATTTTATAAATGCGAGATTTTTATAATTCCCCAGGCTAAACCGTAGGTGATACAAATTTCTAAATGTCCTTATTATTACTTAAGACGTCGTTCTATGCAGCTAAAATGAGTTTAAATCGAATTTCTTAATTTTTGGTAATTTTAAAAAAGACAGATTTTTATAATTGCCAGATTAAAAATGCGAGATTTTTATAATTGCCCAGGCTAAACTGTAGGAGATACAAATTTCTAAATATGCTTATTATGATTTCAGACGTCGTTCTATGCAGCTAAAATGAATTTAAAACGAATTTATTAATTTTTGTTAATTTTATAAATGCGAGATTTTTATAATTCTGCAGGCTAAACTGTAGGTGATACAAATTTCTAAATGTCCTTATGATTACTTAAGACGTCGTTCTATGCAGCTAAAATGAGTTTAAATTAAATTTATTAATTTTTGGTAATTTTAAAAAAGCGAGATTTTTATAATTGCCAGATTAAAAATGCGAGATTTTTATAATTGCCCAGGCTAAACTGTACGAGATACAAATTTCTAAATATGTTTATTATGGTTTCAGACGTCGTTCTATGCAGCTAAAATGAGTTTAAATCGAATTTATTAATTTTTGGTAATTTTATAAATGCGAGATTTTTATAATTCCCCAGGCTAAACCGTAGGTGATAAAAATTTCTAAATGTCCTTATTATTATTTAAGACGTCGTTCTATGCAGCTAAAATGAGTTTAAGCCGAATTTATTAATTTTTGGTAATTTTAAAAAAGACAGATTTTTATAATTGCCAGATTAAAAATGCGAGATTTTTATAATTGCCCAGGCTAAACTGTAGGAGATACAAATTTCTAAATATGCTCATTATGGTTTCAGACGTCGTTCTATGCAGCTAAAATGAATTTAAAACGAATTTATTAATTTTTGGTAATTTTATAAATGCGAGATTTTTATAATTCTGCAGGCTAAACTGTAGGTGATACAAATTTCTAAATGTCCTTATTATTACTTATGACGTCGTTCTATGCAGCTAAAACGAGTTTAAATCGAATTTATTAATTTTTGGTAATTTTAAAAAAGACAGATTTTTATAATTGCCAGATTAAAAATGCGAGATTTTTATAATTGCCCAGGCTAAACTGTAGGAGATACAAATTTCTAAATATGCTTATTATGATTTCAGACGTCGTTCTATACAGCTAAAATGAATTTAAAACGAATTTATTAATTTTTGGTAATTTTATAAATGCGAGATTTTTATAATTCCCCAGGCTAAACCGTAGGTGATAAAAATTTCTAAATGTCCTTATTATTATTTAAGACGTCGTTCTATGCAGCTAAAATGAGTTTAAGCCGAATTTATTAATTTTTGGTAATTTTAAAAAAGGCAGATTTTTATAATTGCTAGATTAAAAATGCGAGATTTTTATAATTGCCCAGGCTAAACTGTAGGAGATACAAATTTCTAAATATGCTTATTATGGTTTCAGACGTCGTTCTTTACAGCTAAAATGAATTTAAAACGAATTTATTAATTTTTGGTAATTTTATAAATGCGAGATTTTTATAATTCTGCAGGCTAAACCGTAGGTGATACAAATTTCTAAATGTCCTTATTATTACTTAAGACGTCGTTCTATGCAGCTAAAATGAGTTTAAATCGAATTTATTAATTTTTGGTAATTTTATAAATGCGAGATTTTTATAATTCCCCAGGCTAAACCGTAGGTGATACAAATTTCTAAATGTCCTTATTATTACTTAAGACGTCGTTCTATGCAGCTAAAATGAGTTTAAATCGAATTTCTTAATTTTTGGTAATTTTAAAAAAGACAGATTTTTATAATTGCCAGATTAAAAATGCGAGATTTTTATAATTGCCCAGGCTAAACTGTAGGAGATACAAATTTCTAAATATGCTTATTATGATTTCAGACGTCGTTCTATGCAGCTAAAATGAATTTAAAACGAATTTATTAATTTTTGTTAATTTTATAAATGCGAAATTTTTATAATTCTGCAGGCTAAACTGTAGGTGATACAAATTTCTAAATGTCCTTATTATTACTTAAGACGTCGTTCTATGCAGCTAAAATGAGTTTAAATTAAATTTATTAATTTTTGGTAATTTTAAAAAAGCGAGATTTTTATAATTGCCAGATTAAAAATGCGAGATTTTTATAATTGCCCAGGCTAAACTGTACGAGATACAAATTTCTAAATATGTTTATTATGGTTTCAGACGTCGTTCTATGCAGCTAAAATGAGTTTAAATCGAATTTATAAATTTTTGGTAATTTTATAAATGTGAGATTTTTATAATTCCCCAGGCTAAACCGTAGGTGATAAAAATTTCTAAATGTCCTTATTATTATTTAAGACGTCGTTCTATGCAGCTAAAATGAGTTTAAGCCGAATTTATTAATTTTTGGTAATTTTAAAAAAGACAGATTTTTATAATTGCCAGATTAAAAATGCGAGATTTTTATAATTGCCCAGGCTAAACTGTAGGAGATACAAATTTCTAAATATGCTTATTATGGTTTCAGACGTCGTTCTATGCAGCTAAAATGAATTTAAAACGAATTTATTAATTTTTGGTAATTTTATAAATGCGAGATTTTTATAATTCTGCAGGCTAAACCGTAGGTGATACAAATTTCTAAATGTCCTTATTATTAC